>CM042670.1:25185236-27685236 GCA_023638005.1 Forsythia suspensa | reverse complement strand
TAAACAATTGAAAAGTTTTGATATGGATTGAAAATATCATTCATAATTTTTTGAAATTCAGAAGGAGCATTCTTGAGACCGAATGGCATAACATTCCATTCATATTGACCAAAAGGAACATTGAAGGCAGTTTTGTATCTATCCTTTTCGTTGATTTGGATTTGCCAAAATCCAGACTTAAGGTCAAATTTTGAAAAAATGACAGCATTGACAAGTCTATTGAGAAGGTCCTTTTTTGGGACATTGGATACCTAATCCATTGTAACATTTGATTAAGAGGTTTATAATTGATAACAAGTCTGGGGACACCTCTCTCAATCTCACCATGATTATTGACGTAAAAGGCAGCACAACTCCAGGGGGACTTGCTAAGCCTAATTAAACCCTTTTCAATGAGATCTTGAATTTCTTTTGTACATGTTTCTAAGAGTTCTTTGTTCATTTGGATCGGTCTTGCTTTTTTTGGTATTTGTCTTTCATTGAAATTCGGGATGTAAGGAAGGATGACAATATGTTTCTTCCTAGCCCAAAAGGTATTAGGTATAGTTGAACAGACTTCTTATCTAATGGCTTTATTGATTTTCTCAATTTGTTTTTTTAACATTTTTGGTTTCTAATTGTTCAGTAACCCTTGTGAACCTAATATCTTCTTTTAGATATTTGATATGTTGTTTTTTGAGATTGATATTATTAATAATATTTGTGATGGAGTGTTCTTTGATAAGATTGATATCTCAAATTGAGGGAGGATTAATAAACTCAAAGAATATTTCTTGATTGAGATATCTTGATTTCAATATTTTTTCAATAACAGAGATTGGGTATAATTGAACTAAGAAAGGAGTTCCAAGAATAACTTCTTGGTCCAGGTCTTTAACAAGATAGAAGCTATTTTTGAGACAAATATTACCATTACAGACGTGGGCTTTTGATAATTTATAATTGATATTAAGACTTTTCCTACTTGCGCCATAAAGATTTTTAGTGATTTTCTCAAAATATTTGGTAGGGACAAGACCTTCCCTAATACAGTTTTGATCAACTCCAGAATCAAGGAGGACACGAGTTTTGAGTTTAAATTCCTTATTGATAATAATGGTAGCAATAGTATACCATTTTTGTAAACGAATCTGACTAATAATATTCATAGATTGATCTTCAGTAAGGGGACTTTGAATCTTAAAAGGAGTGTCCGGGTTATCGGACTCATTACTGTCAAAAGAGGATCTGGAGCTTGAAGAGGATTGGATTTTTTCTTTTCCTTTTGAAGAGGAAGGAGAACGAGTTTTGACTAAAGAGACTTCAAGTTTGAGTTGAATGAGATCTTTCTCAAGTTGAGAAATTTGAGATTTCATTTGGTTGACTTCATTACGAAGATCTTGACTAGAAGAAACTTTATTTGATTTTTTTAATCTATCAAAAACATCATTGACATTATATGATCTTTGAGTAGGTTTTGATTCGATAGGATCAATAAGATTTTGAAATTTTTGTTTAAGATCGGGATCCTCAATTTGATTAATAATTTCTTGAATTAATTCCTTTTCAGAAGTTAAAACATTGATTGAATTTGTTCGCAGGTACAATTTTCTTTGCAATTACAAATTTTTTTGGAGCTAGATGATTTGGAAGAAGAAGAAGAAGTGTCACTAAAGTCAGAGTCTTCTTGAAGATTATAAATAACATCTTCGGAACTTGAAGAGCTTGAAGAATTGATGAGATAAAGAGGTTGAGATTTTAAATCATCATCGATTTGGAGATTATTGATTTTTCTTCTTAAGGGACACTTATTAGCATAATGACCCTTTTTATGGTATTTCCAACAAGTGGTATTTGCCAGATCGCGGATAGGAGGATCTTTGGAAGACTTATCTTTATTCTTAAAATCCTCGCGTTTCCTTTTATATTTGTTATACTTGTAAAATTGTTTAGGAGATTTTTGTTTTTTGTAATAATCTGGAAAATTCTTTTTATAAAATTTTCTACTTTTGAAGTTCTTTTTGGGATGTTTATGACTTATAAAAGGAGGAGGTTGGATACGTTCGTATCCATACTGTTCGCAGAAAGAACCAAGTTCTTTGCGTCCTTCTAATCTATCAGATTTGAGTTTAGCTTTGAGCTTGAGATCATTACAGAGAGAAAGACCTTTCTTATTGATGAAACTAATAAGTTGTCCATATGTAAGATTATCATATGGTAAGGTTGGGTATTTATCTCTGATTGATTCTCTAACTCTTTCAGTGAAAAGCTTGGGAAGGCCTGCAATAAACCTTTCTTTCCAAAAGGCAGATTTGCAGTCATCACGAAGCATGACTTTTTGAAGGAAAGTGTCTTTATACCATCTAAAATCTTGCAATTTTGGATAGGTAAGGTTCATTAAGAGTTCAAAGGCCTTTTCTATGAAGGAAGAAGGTTCTCCAATGAAATGTTTGATAATTGTAAAAAAGAGGGTGTAAACAGCATCTTGCTTTGTTGGATCTAGATGATTATCACCTTCTTTTTTGACGGCATGAAGGACATTAGTCCTTTCATCAAGAGAAAGGTAGTTATACCACCAATCTTTGAGCTGACCGGTAAAACCATTCATTAAATTGGTAGCTGCTTCCTTATCAGAATTTCCTCTTGCTGAGTAGGCACTGGAAGCCATTGACATTTTACTAATGGTTTCAAGAATTTGATGCTCGGTCATACCATCAATATTCTAAGATATTACTTCGAGACCAGAAAAGGTCGTTTGAGGCCTTTTTGGTTCTTCAAGAAGCATATCAAGAAAAGTTGGTCTTGGATAAAAATGAGGAAGGGTTTGGTTTCCAAAATTTTTATCTTTGAGTTTGTTAATTGTTAATTCTTCAAACTGTTCTTGAATTTCTCCGATAGAATCAATAACATTAACTTTGCTAGTTGATTCTTTGGATCGAAGTTGTTTGACAATCTCATTAAGGACATCAGAAGGGCCAGAACCAAATTGGATTTTGTTCTCATTGGGTTTGAAAAGTGTTTTGGAGAAATTATTGATGGGGTTTTCTTCAGAAATTTTTTCTTTGCCTTTATCTTTAAGATCATTTTTGATTGGGTGGTCTATTTGGTTTAATTGAGTTGCAACGGAATGGAGGAGAATATTTGTATAATTATTTTGTTGTTATATATTTTTAATATCTTTGATTGTTGGGTTATCATTCTCTCCTTTATCAGAGATCTGTTTGAGAGGAGAGGCGATAACTTTGACATCACCTTTAGGAATGACAATTTCTTCGAGAGGGGGATGAACAGACTGGAAAGTATTTCCAGAAGGAGTTTTCCAGAGCTTGGTTTTATCTTGAGAAGTATTAATGGTTGGCTTTTGATTATAAGTTTTGATGTATGCCCATTCAAAGAAACTAACATCTTCTACGGATAAGAATAAAATTCATATATATATATATATATATATATATATATATATATATATATATATAGGGCAATGATCTCCTCCCCATGGTGGGGAGGAGTTATAAAGGCCACAGGACACGTGTCTGTGGCCATTGGAAATGAAAAAAAAGTGATTGACATAAAAGTCAATCACTTTCAGCTAAACCGCACAGGACACGTGTCCCGTGGTTTTATAACTCCTCCCACTATGGGAGGAGATCATTGCCCTATATATATATATATATTATTCTATCATGATGGTGCTAAACTAAAAGATTAGTCTTTTGAGAAAAAACTTTGAACCAATTAAGGCCTGATGTTTCCCCTAACAAAATTGATTGAAGCATAAGTTTATTTGATGAGAATCAAGTACAATATAGATGCTTTGATGTTCATTTGTGTGTGTTTTATATTGTGGAATAGTTGTTTGGTGCAAATTATAAACCAAAAATTGGTTTTTCTTTTTAGCTACAATTGTTGACTTTTCAAATATTTTAGATGTGAAATGACAAAATTGACATTAATCAACAAAATGTCACTTCAAAATAGAAAAGACGATTTTGTCATTTCACGTTTAAAATGTTTGAAAAGTTAATAATTATAGATCAAAAAAATCTATTTTTGATTTATAATCTGTATCAAACGGAGTGTGTGAGAATCTTGACTTTGAGGATGGATCAATAATTGTATTATGGTGATTGAGTAAAAATGTTTTGTAACTATGTTTGCAATTGCCTCGTTCTGTTCACAATGTTAGTACTATGTCCAATATACAGTAGTACTTGCGAAGAAATAATGATTTCATTATATAATTTCCAATGCATTTATTTATTTTAATTGCATATCTATTGTTTATTTATTGTTTTAATTGATTAAATAATAAGTATTAATGGCATATTAATCATGAAGAGTTGTGATAGTGAGATATATGTCATGCATGTAGTCCTGTCCATATGTACTAAATAAGTCACATGTATTATAATGGCATATTAATCATGAAGAGTTGTGATAGTGAGATATATGTCATGCATGTAGTCCTGTCCATATGTACTAAATAAGTCACATGTATTATAACGTAGAAAGACTTACATATTGCACTCCTTTCTTTTGAAGAAATTAATTTATCTCACAAACTAAAGTGTTAATATAAAAAAGGAGCAGACCATTAACAGATTAAATCCGGTTGTTGTTTTTGTTGGAAATAAGTTATTTATAAATTGGTTTGATCAATTTTTGACCAAATATTCGGGTGAGTCTTGATAATCGATTATTATAAATTTATAGTCGAATGCATTCTACTCCATGAGTAGATGCTCGTGGTACTTTTGGTTTCACAAAACTGTTTTCGAATGAATGAGAAATTAGTAGCAAAAGTTGACACCTTGAAAGTTGAAATTGGATATTGTACCAAGTGGAGAAGTGTTTCTCACACTTGAATATGACATGATCTTGAATCAATTAATATATCACATCTGAATATGACATGATCTTGAATCAATTAATATATATCTAGTTTGAATTTAGGTTTGGGCTCCAAGAAGAACTGCAAATCTTTAGAGGAGATGAGGCTTATATGCTATCAGGTTCGGTTCAAAGCCCACACGCGTGCGTCGCCACCGGCTGGATCGTGTGTCATGTGTCACAACGTATAAATATACATTGTGATAGTCAGTCGGCTATTGGAGGGTACAAAATAGTATGTATAATGATAAGTCTAGACATATACGTCGAAGACACAATACTATTAAGCAGTTGATCTCAAATGGTATTATTTCCATTGATTACGTAAAATTTAAGGAGAATATCGCGGATCCATTTACAAAAGGCTTACCAAGAGATCAAGTATATTGTTTATCGAAGTGAATGGGATTAAAAGCCTACAACGCATGAATCTTTATAATGGTAACCTAATCTTGTTGACTGGAGATCTAAAGATCTTGGTTCAATAAGACAACTAAATTATGAAGATTCAGTTTAAGCACTTATGAGCTATCTCCTACTCATTTCTATGCTAAGAAAAGTGCTTTCTGCAGAGTTATTAGGATAAGTAATATTTTAATGATTCCTATATATTAGATTAACTAAGTGGAGTATGGCAAAATACTCTTAATAAGAGATCACATATGTAAGTTTGAAGTGGGGCTGCTTCTATAAGAATTTTTGAGGTTAAATTATCTAAAACACTTATGAAACCCAAGACTTGTTCAGGGTCAAAATGAACACAATTATGAAAACCAAAGAATTGTTAGAAATGTTATTGTGTGGATACTATTGTCTTGGTTTACACCAAAGGTTGGGCAATTCAAGACATTACGTTCACTGACTAGCCAAATAAATTCGATAGTATTCCATTAGGGCAAGTTCAAAGCAAGCTACCTCTCCTGATGCAATAGCTTTTCGCATGTACTCTCTATTAGCATTTGCATTTCATTTGCATATTTATGGTAATTTTCATTCATGTGGGGAATTGCTAAAAATAAGTTATTTATAAATTAGTTTGACTAATTTTTGACCAAATATTCGGATGAGCCCCGATAACCGATTATTATAAATTTATAGTCGAATACATTTTACTCCGTGAATATATACTCGTAGTACATTTGGTTTCACAAAACCATTTTTGAATGAATGAGAAATTAGTAGCAAAAGTTGACACCTTGAAGTAGAAATTAGATATTGTAGCAAGTGGAGAAGTGTATTCTACATCGGAAAATGACTTGATGTTGAACCAATTAATATACTTCTAGTTTAGATTTGGGTTTGAGCTCCAAAGAGTACCACAAGTCTTTAGAGGAGGGGAGGCTTATATGCTATCGAGTTCGGTTCAAAGCTATACACGCGCGTGCCGCCGCCCCGCCCGAGAGCTCGAGGTCGGGTCCGGGTCATGGGTCACCCAGTATATTCTTTTTAGACAAAATAAATATAAGATAATTTATTTTTTTTTTTATTTTAATTTCATCATTCCGAATTTGACATGTATAAAAAATGTCCATTGAATTAGTACAGACACAATTATTCAAACAACTCCTTTCAGGTTTGGTAGCTATTCAATCAAGTCCTTTCAGGTATTGTGTCTGTTCAGATACAACTTTTTGTTTATTATAAATAGGTCCCCTCACTTTAAATTTAATTCATTCAATCATCTTTCTTTCTTTGTTATTCTGCCTCTCATTCTGCATTTATCCCTTTTCATTTATTTAAAGAGTACAAAACACTTCTTAAGTTCGTTATTTCTTGTTGTTTGAAGTGCTTCTAGTGTAAGAAGAATACCGTTGTGTCTTGGAAGACAATTGCCTTTTTACCGTGATCACCTAAGCGGGGACAAATTCGACTTAAAGAAATAAAGTCAAACTCTAGTCTCGATCTACCAAATTAATTCTGCATTTTTCAGTTTCTATCTAATTGTTTGTATTTCAAGTAAGTCTATTTTCAAGAATATATATACCAACAGTTCTCATAGGTTGCATGGCAGTATTCTTAGTGACATAATTCTGAGTTCACAACTCAAGTTTGGAGGAAGATGATGGTTTTTCACCTTTTCTTTTTGTTGTATTGTAATATTTGATATTGTAACATTATTAAATTCAACAATATGCAACATTGATTCATCATTTAAAGCTGCACAGTAATTCACAAAATAAGAGATGTATAAACTAAAATTTCTGGCTTGTCGGATTCCTTCCTTTTTTTTGTGTCATTAGTGAAAGTGTTGAAGCTTTTGTGTTGAACTCCAAGTATGCCAAGCTCAGTCTTCTGTATTTTTACTAAAATCAAGTCCTGTACTGCATCTCATTGTGGGACCAGCTATGTCGTCGGGTTTGTTTCCAGAATGTTCTTGTTGCCGAAGAATTGGTGAAATCCGAGGGGACCGTCAATGAGTACTACTGCGATTCTTGTTCAGAAGATTGCTCTGGTAGGCGGTATCATTGCCAGAAGCAGGGTTTTTTTTTTTTTTTTTTTTTAAATTTAACTTTTTTCCTTGGAGACCATGATGGTTTTCTTTTATGATATGGAATTTATGGTGGCAAGGGTCGAAGAACAGTTGGATAGGTCAAAACAGAGGCTTTTCCACGAACGTGACTTGGCATATCTGCTTCATCAGCGCTCGTCCTATGTCGCAATTTTTACCTGCCAATAGAGCTGGATTGACCCTTCATGGGTGTGAGCTACAAAAGGCCTCCTATTTTAAAACCAACAATGGCGTCAAGCTAGCGCTTTGATGCATGGACCAGTTGAAGGAATTTCCATGCAGCCTAACCCAGATAAGCTTTCTTCTGTGGCACAAAACATGAAAAAGGACAAATTGCAATTCGCTTACCATTTCTTGCATTCCCGCAAGAGAGTAAAACGATGAAGAAGTTGGCCTTCTAGAAATATGTAATCCTATTTATCGAAAAATTATGAACCTTCCTCCCATCCATTGGTAAATGTTGAAGGTTTTAATATAAAGCAGAATGAGGATATGAACAGACTAACAAGAACCTTACTCTGGACACCCTATGCAGATCTGTCAAATCAAAGCAGTAGTACATTGATAATCACCAAACAACTGAGTTCAACTGATGAGGAGCCCCTAAGTGAAACACTAGTACACAAGTGTGTAGCCTTAGAACTCATAAAGAAGACACAAAGATATCCATGTCGTCCTTAATCCTTTCCGGGACATTGTTGAATCATAAATTCAATTTAACAGTCGCATCCCGTTGATCCCTGCTGATTGCTGCTTCCCACGTCAATTGTGTCGGGCAGGTACCTACACAGAATTGATAATTCCCATTGAGAACAACACAAATCAAGATCAAGATGTCAGTAGGATTGATGTCTCAAACTCAGAATGTACATTTAATTGACAAAATGATATACTCTAGTCAAATGCACTTCAGACAACATAGACATGGTATTTCTTGTAGAACAAAATATGCCCCAAATATGTGATTGCTTCATCTTACTTCGAAGTTCAAATGCATTGCACGGCAATTGGAAAAGAGTTAAGCACACCAAATCCAACTTATGACAAGTTTCTCCACTTCGAACTACTAACATCACATTTTGATGAGCTAAATTTCTTTTTAAAAATCAGTATTAGTATGTGTTGCAATTTTTCTTTTTTTTATTAAAGAATCCATGGATGATCAGATGGTTTTCTTCTACTCACATTTCTTCTTCTTCACCACTCTGCAGGGCATTCTTTGCGATGACCTGGAATGCTTCTTCAATGTTGGTGCCTTCCTTGGCAGAAGTTTCGAAGTATGGAATATTCCCTTTAGATGCACACCAAGCCCGAGCCTTTTTCTCTGATACCTATGACGGTAAAAATAGATAAGAACATCATGCATCTCACAGAAAAATTTAAATCTTAAGAGAGTCAGAAACTCTGATAATCTTTCATATAAACACAGCCTCAACACCCCCCACCAACTGAAACAACTGAACAAAACTCAAGGGGAGAGACAAACAGAGAGGTAAGGAGGGTGGGAAGAAAATTACCACTCTATTGTTTCCACCATCCACGTCAATCTTGTTTCCAATCACAATAAAAGGAAAGTTCTCTGGATCTGACGGGCTCGCCTGAAGTGAAATTCGTGATGTATCAGCATTTTCTCATTTATACAATTACATGATAGGAATAAATGTAACTTGTGCAGCCTAAAGTTTTCTACGTAAATAAATGTAAATAAATGACGTATTCTACTAAACAATGAATTGAGTAAGAGCCAAAGATTTTGCACTGATATCTGTACACAAATACTCAAGAGTATATGCATTCAGACCTAATTGATTCCTGACAAAGAAAACAAAAAAATGTTGTGTCCAGTAACCGAGCATATGCTCATGCTTCTCCAGTGTGAGAACGTAAATGAAAGGGAACAACTCATTGAAGTCATGAGAAAAGCAACTTAGTGTCAGCTCGTGGATCATTCTGCTCTATATTTTAGTAAATTGGTTTATCCTGCCTTTCTGAGCATTATATGAAACCCAATATACTAAATTAAAGATGCAAGAGGAAATCCTTTGAGGAAAAGAATGTGCCTTACAGATACAAAAACAAATAGACAAAAAAAAATAAGGATCACTGAAAACAGCATGAAGGACTAAAAGACGGGTAATCTAACTAGACAAAAAGAAGAGAATGGTTACCTGGATCAAGAATTCTTCCCTCCAGTTGTTTAGATTATCAAAAGATTTCATCACATTTACATCATAGACAAGAACACAGCAATCTGCGCCACGGTAGAAAGCAACACCAAGACTCTGAAATCTTTCCTGTCCAGCTGTATCCCATATCTAATTTGACAAAACAACTCAATATTAGGGCATAACAAGTCAATTAAGTTTTGACCCATAAGAAAGCTCTGATGGCACCACACATTTTTCATCTCTGCAGAGGTGTCTGTGCTAGATATCTCGTCTTGAGGAAATCATAGTTTATCTGTTTGTTTTAGGTGTGCATATATAGGCACAGATGCCGCATTGCTTATCCAAATAAAACCTTCTTAGAGAACATGGAATCCAATTGTGAAGGATAAAATAAAGAGGAAACAAAGTAGACATGCAGAGAACAGAAGCAGGATTGGTGCAATCTTGTAGAATCTTAGAATTGGTTATAGGTCAATAGCATCTGTAAAAAGCTCTTTTAATTTTTTTTTTTTTTTTAAAAGTTCCGTCATTAAATATGTATCAGAGAGTTAACCAGACATAATACCATACACCACCAAACTTATAAGAAAAATAGTTGGAAGAAAAAACAAGTCATGCCTTCAAAATCTCACCAAAATCCAGGCAAATGCTAAGAGCACATCAATCAATTGATAATGGCCAAAACAATTATCAACCAAATGCAATTACTTAGTCCAATCAAATGAATTAAACCCTAACCTGTAAAGTGAAGAGCCGATCTTCCAATTGTACTTCCTTTGTCAAGAAATCAGCTCCAATAGTTGCCTTGTATTGATTGCTGAACTTCTTATTTACATATCTTTAACAAATAATTTGAAGGAAAAACTATTCTAATCACTCAAATCAGACACCGAAAGATAAGATTACATTTTCATCATACAAGATGAAATTCAGCAAAACTATAGAGTAAAAAAAATATATTACATTAGTTAAATCACTATAAAATGAAAGCTTTAAGGATACTGATTCATCAATGAGGTCTTCCCCACCCTGCAAATCATACATGAAAAAATTATTACCAAACACCGAATTACCTACAACTATATGCATATACATATATACGCGAATAAACGATGTAGGTATTCAGAAATAAACACAAATTATACGTAGATACGCATAAATATGCATGTATATCAAGACTGACCCGCTGTCGCCGAGGATGATGACCTTGAGTAGTTTTCTTCTACGGGACGGCATCGGGTTCGGGTTCTTTACAGATGAATTTGAATTTGTGGGGATTGGTTCTCTCTCTTGATAACAGTATTATTGCAAATTTGCAATTTACTTTATCTGGCGACTGATGGATTATTGTATTCCCCCCTTTCTTTGCGTAGAAAAAGGACACATCCATTAAAGAAAAAAGGGTTAATTACACTAATGGTCCCCATTTTTTCAGGTTTGTAACGATTTCATCCTCATTCATTTTTTTTTAAGATATATCATCCCCATTCTTCCATTTATTCTCACAGATGGTCCCAAAATCACTATTTTTCACTATTCTAAAAATTCTATGACAATTTTACCCCTTGACTCAAATAAATTAAAATGATAAAGAAAAAAATACAATAAAAACATTGCAATTTGGCCCTTAACCTTTTTAAAAGTACAAATAAATCCTAAACAATTTTATTTTATTCAAATAAGTGTTCTTCCTCAACTCACCACCACCACCACCACCACCCATCTTCTTTTTTGCAGGCACTAGTGGCGGAAGCCCGGGAGTCACTTGAGGCGCACCACAACCACCACCAAGATACCTCTTTATTTTGAGGTGATGAATATCCAATTGATTCAACTACGGAAGAAGTCGCCAGAGGCGAAGTGCGAGGAGATGTCATCATCATAACGTGAAACCTTAGCTTCTTCAGCAGATTCACCATGGTTCCTATCCATTGAAGCTTCTCTAGTTAAGTTGTCCCTTGAGAAGGAGCTTGTTCGACTCTTCTCGGAGGGCTGGATTTTTAGGAATAGAAGTGGTTGTGTAGTGTTCCTATATGTTCGTTTGCGATTAATAGGAGCATTAATGCTCAAACTCTCTTTAACAACACCATAATTTGCCAAGTCCGAATAGCGGTTCCCAAAGGTGACCTTTTACCGTCTTATCCCTCCGGGTTCATAAAGATTGAACTCAACACAATTCTTACGAAAAGTGTTGCCCTCGGCACCTTTAATGGACATTTCTCTCAATAATGTCACGGGTAGCCTAAAAGATTATTTGAAATCAATTATTCCATCACCAACACCGACCCCAGTTCCGAGTGAAATAGCGACTTGCTTAGTACACCCAATTCCTATCACCATGCTCCCATCGATTCACCACCACCAATCACCACCACCACCACCACCACCGGAGTCACTTAATTAAAATTTTTCGAATAGGCGACATCTTGTATGCGAGCATTAGCATATGAGCTGGCGAGAGAGGAAACACACTGAAGTTTCTTTCCAGTATATGCGAGCATTGGCGAATGCAGAAGTTTCACGGGTGGAGCTTGAGATATTAGCTACTGGGCTTCCGCCACCGATGCTCAAGCAAAGAATGAGAGGGTGGGGTGGGGTGGGGGGGTGGGTGGGGTGGGTGTGGTGATGGTGGGGGTGAGTTGGGGAAGAACACTTATTCGAATAAAATAAAATTGTTTAAGATTTATTTGTATTTTTAAAAAGATTAAGGGTCAAATTGTAATATTTTTATTGTATTTTTTTCTTTATCATTTTAATTTATTTGAGTCAAAGTGTAAAATTGTCATAGAATTTTTAGAATAGTGAAAAATAGTGATTTGGAGACCATAGGTGAGAATAAATAGAAGAATGTGGATGATATCTGCTAAAAAAAAGAATGGGGATGAAATCGTTACAAATATGAAAGAATGGGGACCATTAGTGTAATTAACCCAAGAAAAAACAGATGGATAAGTCACGAGATCAATTGGAGAACTTTTTCCTTCATCTTCCTACCAAAAATTAAATTAATTTAAAATATATTTGATTTTGATTAAAAGTTGTAAAATTTTGTAGTTATACGAGTTGTCTAATTAAAATTAACTATTGAATATGATTTCAGCAAATTTTAATTGATTTCAA
Organism: Forsythia suspensa; assembly: GCA_023638005.1. Taxonomy (NCBI): domain Eukaryota; kingdom Viridiplantae; phylum Streptophyta; class Magnoliopsida; order Lamiales; family Oleaceae; genus Forsythia; species Forsythia suspensa. The sequence continues at coordinate 27,672,570 of CM042670.1, read as the reverse complement.
ATAAGTTTTTAATAGTTAATTTTAAAATTTGTGACTTTTATTAATTTTTAATCACACATTAATATTTATCAAAATTTATTAAAAAATTGCTTTTTAACAAAACCTCGGCATAGTTTTTTGAGTAACTAGCTGGAAACACGTGCGTTGCATGTGAATTTGCAATAATTTTGTGCCGTATTTTTTCCGACTTTGATGCTTAAAGGTTGCCTTACAGTTATTACAATACCTATGACATCTGGAAAAAAAAAATTGAAAGCATTATGAATAGGAAAAATGTAGTCATAATGTACCAATGTATTACATGAAAAGAATTAGCACCCATCATCATAGTGACATTCTTTGAATCTTAATCGACTCTTCAAAAAAAAAAAAAAACTATATAGTCCGCTTTTTTATACAATCGTTGGATTCACAAACATCGGTTAATAACGACAACGATATTTCAATCTCAAAGATGCACATTGATATAGCTACTATTAATTGGTTTAATTAATCCATTTTCAATAAAGTATGTTTTGTCCTTTTCTATAGTCTTCTCCAGTCGGGAAATAGTTTCGTTATACAATAACATTTGTACTTTAGTTCCATGCAAAAAAAAAAAAAAATTAAAGTATAATGAAATAATTTATAATTTGAAATTAACACGAACTATTAATTTAAATTTATATGTCAACACAACAAACAAACAAACGATAAATATTTCAATAATAATACTAACATCTTCATCCATCAAAATGAGCTTCATAATAGTTAGTGGTCCACTACGATTTTCATATGTTTCAACATTTCCTTTTCTCATCACTCGCACTTTTATAGTCCATTCTTTTTGATATAATTCAAGATTTTTTTTTAAAATATGAGATTTTTCTTCTACCAACATGATACCTACAAATAAAATAAATACAAATAAATAGAAGCTTTTTTCAGCTCAATCCCTTGCAAAAAAGAGATTTTATAAATCAAAGAATAAATGCAAAACCCCAACAATATCACCAAAATCGATTAATAAAAAAAAAACTCAATGAAATACTGTGATATGGAATATGCGCTTAATAAGGACATGTCTTCAAATTCATTTAACGAATTATAATATACAAACTCATTTCATAATAGAAAGTCAGTTTTATTAAATTATACAAAGTCATTTCACCATTTTTTCTTAAAATCGATTAAAAAAATAGATTGGACGACATACGACGTCCACCTTTAATCATTTATATTCGTTGGGGTTTACGTTGGAATTCGTAAAACCCTGATTTCATTTCTTCTATTCACTGTTTTATTATTTTTTATATATTAAACATTAAATTGTGTTTAGAATTTGGGCATTCGAGAAGACCAATCAATTTTCTGCATTATTTTTTTGATGTTTATGGCTTTTTGAATTCCGAGGTAATAAAGTTGGTTTATTATTATTGTGCTTTTTATTTTGTTATATTGTATGATATGATGAGTATTCAAGAAAGGAACTGGGAAATTAGATAATGAAAAGGAAAATGTTTCTAACATTGATTGAGTTATATTATAAATTTCCTATATAGAGAACTGATGAGTTATTTATCAATATTTGTGTTGACACGCATAAACAAAACTTAAACCTCACAATTCCGGTCAACAAGTGTAATGAGAAAACTTTTCAGTGTTCTTTTACAATGAAAATAAGAATTGATTTGGATACACATGCCCATTGATTTGAGAAATCATTAATTAAGTCTTTATAAGCAAAGATCACAAAAATATTTCTACTAAAGTGTGTCAACAATTTCTTGAGAGTTTATTGAATATCACACTTGGAGATTTAGAGCATACCAGCGGGTTTTCCTGCAATCTCAACACAAATACTGTTTTAATTTACTAATAAAATATTTGAACATTGTTTGTACTCTACACAATTACATTGTTAATCAACACTATAGTTATAAATTGTATGCAAAATAAAGAAAAAATAGATCTCAATTACAATAGTTTTATGTTTGTATAAAAATATTATTTCTGTAAATAGAGATACAAACTTCCACACATACATACAATGAAGAGAAGAAAGAACCTAAATCAAGGTTATTGAAACGACGTCGGATATTCACCGGTGGTGGAGTTCTTGATACTTCCAGATATGGCAGATGAGATTTGAATATCTTGTCAAACTCAGATATAGTGTTATATATAGTTTAATAATAGGAAATTGGCCAAAAACGTCCCTAACGTATGGACTCGGTGTGCAAATCATCCTTACTTTTTAAATTTTGGCAATTATATCCCTTACCTATCCATGTAGTGCCCAAATCATCCTTTTGAACGGAATCCATCCAATATTTCGTTAAACCTTTGAAATTTTGGCGAAAATGGTCCCTAACCTTTGTTCCTAGTGTGGAATTGGTTCCTAACGTTTATGTTTTGACAAACGAGTCCCTAACATATGTGTTTTAGTACGAAATTGGTCCTTATAGGATGAAAAAGATAAATATACCCTTAGTTTTAATTAAAAAAAATTGTATGTGGATTTCTAATCATTACAAAATGTGCAAATAAGTCCAATACTTTTATTTTTTATAAAAAAAATTAAAGAAAACTAATGAATTTTTTTAAATTAACACTTTAGTAATAAACATGTCAAATAAATATATTATATTTATTATTAAGTAATAAAGAGAAATCATTACGATAAATCATTTTTCTTCTTCTTTACTTATAAATTTTTTTCTTCCTCTTTACTTTAAAAATTAAGTTAAATAAATAACAAAATGACATATAAAAATTTTATGACATTGAACTACTCTTATTATATTTTTATTTAACATAAAATACTAATAAAAATTAATTTACATTATGTGTTTTATTTTTGAATGAAAATAAAACGATAAATTAAAATATAAAGAATATAGTTGGATTTCTAATATTTGTAGTTAATAAACATATAACTCAATTAAATAAAAGTATTTGAACACAAAGTTATTTTTTTATATAACAATAAAATAAAAGTTTTAATTTTAAATAATATATTTATTACTTCATAATAAAAATAATAATTTTATTTGACATTTTTATTACTAAAGTGTTAATTAAAAAAAGTTCATTAGTTTTCTTTAATTTTTTTATAAAAAATAAAAGTATTGGACTTATTTGCATATTTTGTATTGATTAAGAATCCACATACAATTTCTTTTAATTAAAACTAAGGGTATATTTGTCTTTTGCATTCCATAAGGTTCAATTTAGCACTAAAACACATAAGTTAGGAACTTGTTTGTCAAAACATAAATGTTAGGAACCAATTCCACACTAATAACAAAGGTTAGGAACAATTTGCGCTAAAATCCCAAAGGTTTAACGGAATATTGGATGGATTCCGTTCAAAATGATGATTTGGACACTACATTGATAGGTAAGAGATGTAATTGTCAAAATTTGAAAGTTAAGGATGATTTGTGCACCGGGTCCATACGTTAGAGACGTTTTTTGCCAATTTTTCTTTAATAATAATGGAAGGTGAAATGATTTTAGATTTTTGAATATGAGAGGAAAAATTATTATAAAATAATTGTACATAAATGAGATTGTGTTATGTAGTTTATTAATTGTGGTATAGGAAAGGTTTTTGGATTTTTGAATATGCGATGGTAAAATATTATAAGATTATTGTATATTAGTGAGATTGTGTTATGAATACGTATTTAGGAATTACATAATCATCATATGAACATTTGTATTCTGAAGTAAAAAAAATGAAGATAAGTTGTCCAAATGATCCAAACAACATATTATTTTGTTCAATAATGGTTAGAAATGAAAGGTTTTTAGATTTATTAATTTAATATGGGAGGTTAAAAAGTCCAAAGATGTAATATATGAAAGTAAAATAATTCTATTTTTATGATCCTAAATACATATTTAGGAATTACATAGTCATCATATATATGATCATTTGTGTGTCTTCGAGTTAGAGTAACACCAATTCTCCTTGTTCTAACTCGTTCTTTCACAATAAATATACGTTTAATTACTTACAAAATGACATAAAACATCATTCGAGCTTAAATCCCTTTGTTATCAAGATCACCACAATAATTAACATTTTTACATCGAACAAATATTCTAAATCAAGAAAAAAAGATATAGAAATTAAAATTTAAAATCAATATTACCATCATATATATTCTTAAAATTAGTGAATCATTCATGGAAAATTAACACATCCATTATTACCACATTATAACTTGACGTCTCGAACCTGCACATCTATGTGCCAACAGATCTCGATCACTTCTCTGCCATTTCGTATGTTACGCACACTAGGACGACCGTTAGGCACCAAGATCTCTACGGAGAAAAAGGGTCCGGCATGATCGTTGGCACTCCGACGATCAAGTCAACTGCCAATATATGGAAGATACACGGGCGGGAACAAAAAGGGGTGTGGGAGAACAAGCGAGAGATTTGAGCGAGTTTAGGGTGGGACTCTTAAGCATAAAAAGTGCGTACATTGGAACAACCGGAGGCGTTGTATTTATAGCACAAGAATTCTAATTGATTTGGAAGACAAATCAATTCGGCCTCAATCGGATCCTCCTTCCTTATGTGATAAAGATACACGAGATTGCCTTCCTTCCTTGAGTTTATAACGTTGCATGATTTTAGGAGATCATGATTGTGTTTCCTTGTGGAGATTCGTGCGCCCAATCCAACGCAATCTTTCTTTAATTACTTCTCTGGTTGCCCGGCATATCGAGTTGCATTGGTTACTAATAGTGCGTGGCTTGACGAGGGCCTATGGTTCGCATAAGGGCACCGGGCCCTCCACATGACTCTCGGTTTACATTGCCGAAGGCCCAAGCGTGTGTGGGCCTTCCAAGGCCCTAGCGAGGCCGAGATAAGGTTCTTGACAGATTATGGATCGGACTGGATGGGGCTGTACGACGTCGGGCGACCATGTCGTGTCGTGTGGTAACAATAGTCCCCAAGTCCAAGCCTATTATTTATAATGGGCGTGGGACTTCTAAGGATATTCACAAGTTGATGTGCTTCGTAGGAAATATACTCTCCAGGTGGTTCGGCAGGAAGTAATTCAACCTACCCAGTATAGTCCCCAAGTCGAAGCCGAACATTCATGCCGGGTGAGGGCTTGAGGGCGGGCCAGCCAATGCCGGACGTGTCCCACGATGGCGTGATTACGTCTATCAAGACCGTCGCTCTCTGCAGTCGTGCAATCATGATAGAGAGGGTGTACGCATTAAATACGGTTGCGTGAGAAGGAGAATGGGGGCGCGCGTGGGGCGCGTGCATCCTTGATTTACTAAGTGAGTAGGTTTCACTTTCCCGTCTGCTATACCATTCAAGACACGCGTCGACCATCCGTATGCCTAGATGGAACGCTTGGGATCCGGACGGTTAATGAGTGAGTGTGCCTTTATAAAACCAGGCATCCACCCAAACGTTGCACCTTCTCTTACCTTCGTGCTTACTGTAGTTATTCTGCCGATAAGCGAGACGCTTGTAGCTGGTGTGCCATTTGAGTCGTACATTCGAGGTAAGCGCTCAGAAAGCGGTTGAAATTTGCTTGCATTGTTTATTTTCATAGTCATAGTACGATACCCTTACCGGAGACGACCAAATGTCATCTTGAAACGACGACTCACGAGAACCCCGTCGACGCTCCCACAAACCCCAGAGATTATTGAGAGCGTTTCTTCGTCGGCCTCTACATCATCCTCCTCTTACGAGTCGTGGGAGGGTGAATCCGAGCCTCCGGTTGTGAACCCGTCGGCTGGTCGACGAGTGGGAGGAGGTCGAGGCCCCATGTCGGCGGAGAGGCAAGAGTGAAGGGGAGGCCGACGCTGGGGGCGCTGAGATGAGGAGATCTCTCGACAAGAGGGATGCTCCGGCTGCGAGGGCTCGGACGAGGAGCTGAAAGCGGTCGGCAAGCAAGGCGTCCATGGCTCGATCGAGGATCACGGAGGCGGAATTGGAGGATATACGATTGTCCCACGATATTCCTTCGACCGTGGACGCTCGAGCCCCGAGCTCGGAAGAGCGTGCCGACCATCCTCCCGAAGGGTATGTGGCGGTCACGAGCTTGCGATGCAAGAAGGCCTTCGCCTACCCATGCATCCCTTTTTCCGCCAAGTGTTGAGGATTGGAACCCAGCCCTTGTCAAATAACGCCCGAATGGTGAGGGCGAGATGGTAGCTTCCTACATTTTGTGGAGCGTTGCAAGGCGTGGAGGAGACTTGTCTCCTGTGGAGTTTGAGTCCATATACCGACCTTGCCGGTCCCTTGGTGGTATAATATATCTCCCTACGGGTCGAAATGGGGACTGACCACCGACAGTCCCAACAAGGTGCTGGCGGAAGGAGAGGTTCATCTTCGTTGGCGGAGATTGGGAATTTACGCCCGAGGACCCCTTCCAAGACGTGTCTATCCTCGACATTTCGGGGATCTCGGTATAACTCGCCACAATCGTATGAAATCTTGATTACGATTCCCGACTTGATGTATTTATTCCTTTTGCAGACACGGAAGCCACCGATCCCGAAGAGAAGCCAAGGAGAGCCGAGGTCGAAGTGGGATAAGGTTCGGTCTCAAAGACCGACTTAGGGGCCTCGGGAATCTTTTAAAAGGCGATAAACTTTTGGTCATTGCGGACTAATGTGTAAGTTTCACTTGCTTGGTGTTATGGTGCTATGGCGTGGAATTATCACGGGCGCATCGCTTATTAACGTATGTGTGTATGACTTCGGGTTCAAAAGCGTGCCCACGCCCACCTTGCTCGCCCGCTAGCGGAGAGGGTCTTCGCTCAGTGCCCGTCGGGAGGTGCCCGGGTCATCGCAAGGTATCCCGCCATCTGCGCAATGTCGAGCCCGTCCTTAGTCGTAGTTCCTCCTCCCTCCCTCCGTTGGCGGATCGAACCGTCTCCCGGCCAAGGACAAGGGAAGGGCATTGCCGAGAACGTGGGCGGCGCGCGGTTTACGAAGAGGAAGGCTCCCGTGTGCGGAGGGGGTTTATGGGGATGCCCGTAAGTTGGGACGAACCAGGGTGTAAAGAAACACCGCCCTCGTTTGACGAGGGAGCCCCGTCCGAATAACCCAACGTCGGGGAACTGGAAGCTGCCGTCTGGAGATGCTCCCGGCTCATCCCACGATGATGGCGGCAAGCGTGCACAAATCTTGGACCCGAAATAGGAGAAGAAGGCCGAGGGGCCACCGTCACGGAGCGGTGAAGATGGCGAAATGAACACGATCACGGGGCCTGGTCTTTGAGCAAGGAGCTATTCAAGATTGTGGAAAGTTATGATGACGAGTGCCATGAGGAGGGGCCAAGTCCGCCAAGTCGTCAAGGAGCTCAAAGTCGTTCACTTGAGAAGGCACAACCGGAGTCCAGAAGAGGGGTGCTTCGATTCAAACTTGACGCCTGCTGTTGCGGAGGAGGATATTAAGGAGAAATATGAGATTGAATTGAAGGCCTCGAAAGAGTGTCTGAAGGCCGCCCAGGAACAAAAGCGGGCTGCCGAGGCCGCTCGAAAGCAGTGAGGAGCTTTGGAAGAGTGCCAAGAGGCTGAGCGTGTTGAAGAGGCCCAAAAGTTAGCCGAGGACCGGGCATTTGCCACCGAGGAAGCCCTCGCCAACGCGACTAGTAGGCTGGAGACCATCGTCGCGGAGGAGGGCAAGTTGTTGGCGGACACGAGGCTGGAACTGGAGAGGGTGCGGGCCGAATGTGCGGTCGCTGGGACCAAGGCGGTGGAGGCTTATCAGGATGCATTTGTGGAAACGCCCGAGTATCAGGACCTTGCCCAACGTTTGATGACAGCTGGAGGCGAGCAGTTGGTGGAGAGCATCATGGAGGTCCACCCGGAATGGGACATTTCGTTCCTTGGCGAGGCCTCGCCGAGGCTCAAGTTCCCAACGCTGGACCTAATACCGCAGGTGATCAGGTACCCCCTCCAACTGAGGGAGGCCCACAGTGTGCCGACCCTTGAAGAGGCGGGGGCATTTATATTTTGTAATCCTTATGTTTTTTGCCCGGATTAATTGAAAACAAGATTGGAATTGACCTTTTGCTTACCTGACGTTTCGATTCTGTGTGCGCGTGGGGGGAGACTCTTTAAATATGAGAATCATTCCCCTAGCATTGATGATGCAGACACCTGGTGGAACCCAAAAGGTTGGCGTCTTCAATGCCCTGGAGAGGTAGAACGTCCGTGCACCATTTCAGATCCCTGTTATGACCGTATTTATTGCATTACACCTCTTTCCAATGTAGTTTTTTATAAATAGGATGCAAGCCGAACAAAATTCTTCCATCGTGAGACTGTTGCATTTAACTTGCCATTATCGTGCGATCGAAATAGAGATAGAAAATGTGTGATGTGTGGTAATTTGGAGGGTCGGCATTCAAGATGTCCGTCAGTCTAAGAATCAACATTCAGAGGACCAAAAATCTGGCCAATCAACGTTCAGGGGACCAAACGTATGGGGTGGGGATTTAGGCTTATGACCTTAGCCGACCCTCTCGAAACAGTTGGTGGGACCTGGGGGGGTCTCCCACTACCAAAAATGGCATCAACGGCCTTTTTTGAGCAGTATGGCCTAATTAGCCACCAAATCAACTCAGGTTGGCTTGGGAGATTCTCGATCATGGTGAAGTTAGGTTTCCCAACCTGGGCGGAGCCACCGTAGACTAGGGGATAGGGTTAGTACATCTAGTTATCCCATTCATGTGCCGGCCCAAAGAGGCTGCGGGGATTTTAGAATATATGGCAGTTATATATGCTTCTGTATTGCGTTTCGTATTTAATAAAAAGGTGCCGAGTTACTTCCATATTTGCGTGCGTGTGCCCGTATCGTGTTTGTGATGCCCACGTTTTACATACTTGTTTCGGGCCTCGTCGATGTTTAGTGTTGCTTACGAAGTTATTGTTACAAGTATGAGATCGCAAATAATGCCCCTGGTGGCGAGGGGTGGTTCGCGTGTCATGATCGAATTTTATTTTCCATCGAATAAATCCTAGTTGCACACATTCACGTTGATTGTTTATCCAATGAGTTAATAGAGTTGGCCATGAACCACACTCCCGCCGCCGTGTTCTTTTGTGCTTGCTTTTTCACGCGTAAAATGTTTACCCAATGAGTTAATAGAGCCGGCCGCGAACCACACTCCATATTGCCATGTTCCTTGTACTTGCTTTCTTACGCGTAAAATGTTTACCCAGCGAGTTAATAGAGTTGGCCGCGAACCACACTCCTCGCTGCCATGTTCCTTGTACTTGCTTTCTTACGCGTAAAATGTTTACCAAATAATTAATAGAGTTGGCCGTGAACCACACTCCCTCGCCGCCATGTTCCTTGTACTTGCTTTCTTACGCGTAAAATGTTTACCCAATGAGTTAATAGAGTTGGTCTGAACCACACTCCCTCGCCGTATTGGTACTCTCCGCTGGGGACGCCTTGATTCATAAAAGACGAATTTTATTAAGCGGCGCCTAGCTTCTTGGCGCCCAAAGAAAAAGAAAAATCTCTAAAGAGATCAAAACAATGCGGGGAAAAAAAAAAATAGAAATGCCTGCGTGTAAGGTCTCGTGTTCTTTGCGGTTGGGGAGACATCCTTGTGTTAGGCGACTTTTTCGTAGCACGCGTTCATGTAGCATGCCCGTGCCTCAAATCGATTACCACGGTTTTAGCTATTCCTCAGGAAGTCGGGAATTTCATCGCCAAGTGGTGTATGGACGTAATCGTCAGTAAATCCTTTGATCTGCGGGCCTACCAAGGACCCCATGGTAGGCGAGGCGGGTGTCCACTATTAGGAACTCCATGAATTTCGGAGGTGGCAAGGTAGTTCCCGAAATCTCATGCCAGGTAGTTTTCCTCCTCGGGGCGAGGCGTCCCTGTGAAACCAAATAGCGGCTCGGTAATGGCCGTCGGCTCGTGATCCACGTCCATTTGGTCGAACGATGCCGAATAGGATGTTCACGGCACTTCCGCCGTCGACCAACATCCGGCCAGGCCGTTTACGGCGATAATGGGCGCGTACCACTAGGGCATCGCAACACGGGTAGTGTATCCGGATTCGTCCTCTTCGATGAATGAGATAGGCGGCACTCTAGGCCGATGCCCGTGTACCTGCCAACTCTCCAGGGGTTCCCCTGGGCTGCCGCCGTGTAGTTACGTCGCGAGTTCATCGTGCTTCCCCCGACATACGGTCCTCCAAAGATGGTATTTATCTCTCAGACAGGTGGGGCTCCTTGGGGCCTCTCGGCCCTCGGTTGGTCCCTGTCCCTCCCGTTCCTTCCTCCGTTGCGGCGAGGTCCATCGTTCGCCACCGGGAGGAGGTCTTCGCCCTTGTGTGGGCGGTCCTCGATGTCCTCGCTCCACTTGATCCCTTCGCCCGGCCCGTGGTTCTCGCGATTGATTAGCTCCTTCACATCCGTGCAATCTTACGTGTTATGCACCACGGTCCTGTGTATCTGACGAAATTTGGGCGGGTCACCGCATGGTAGGGGTCACTCATCGGTGCCCGTGGGGGTGGGGCTACCTCCGTTTGATTGAACCTCCGGTAATGGTTGTTAGTTGGTTACGAGAACGCCTCCTCAAAGCGGGAGAACCGGGCTCTGGAAAGCGACGCCGCCCTCCCTCGTGTCGATCTCCTCTATCCCTTTTAGCTCTTTCTCTCGTTTCGATCGTTTCTTCCGACGATTTGTTATACCGGATCATGTCCACCAGCTGGCTGTAGACTTTCGGTGGACTATTTTGAACGTCCCTCCAAAAGGGGGTTCGCATGTGGAGCCCTGTTATCAGCGCATCCAGGGCTTTTTCATCGGTCACCGTCTCGATCTTGTTGATGATGTTGCTGAATCGTTTAAAGTAGCTTTTGACGGTCTCTCCCTCCTTTTGCCGGATATCATTGAGTTGGGCGATGTCAGCAATCATCGTCCGGTTGCCAATGAAGGCGTTGACGAACTCCCTCTTAAGTTGTGGCCAGCTTCGGATACCCCCTGGCCTCAGCTTGTTGTACCACCTCTTTGAGTCCCCCGTGAGTGTGGTATGGAAATTCTGACACTTCACTACGGAAGATTGGCCCTGGAGTTTTGTCTTGTAGGTGTTTATGTGGTCCGTGGGATCACCTCTCCCATTATACTTGTCCATGATAGGCATTCGGAAGTTGGTGGCACCTCCATTGCCTTCATGTAGTTGGTGAATGGTAGGTTCTCGTCGTCATCGTCCTCCTAACATTCCAGCCTTTCCTTTTCTTTTTCGGCCTTTTCTTGATTCTTTGGGTCCTTATTCTTTTCCGTACGGGCCTCACTATGTTCATCGCTGCGCTGCTGTGTGTGGGTTCGGGAGGTGCAATCAAACCCCACTCCCAACTGTCAAACACGCTAGCTGCAGAACCGGGTGGCTTTCTCGTGACAGGAAGGGTCTCCTTGTGACCGTCCCCACGGGGCTTTGCTGGGTTTCGAGGTTCCATCGAAGAAAGCGGGGGTTCCTTTCGGGAACCATGGATGTCCAAATAACCGATGGGTGAGGACTCCTCCGCAGCGGCTGCGCTTGGGTCCGTGTTGGAGGGATTGATTCTCCAACAATTCAAGCGTGGCCTTCATCAAGGCGTTGTCCATCTTGAGGTCCTGGTTCTCTGTTCCATCGTCCGTTTCTTCGATGATGTCTCTCTTTCGCGACGGGTGACGTTCAGAGGTCTTGAACGCTCTCCGTCGCAGTTGGTGTGGTGGGACTCCACCCGCCTTTCAATGGACCGTTCGGATGTCATGCTTCTTCGGTATAAGACACGTTTTACCACAAGCACTTGGTCGTGTGAGGTTTTTCGATTCCTGCAGACGGTGCCAAACTCATTGATGTCCGAACCGCACCGGTCCACGTGTCAGCGGATCTCCGATCCACTTTGCCCGGCTCGATGCGTTACTGCAAGACACTAGGGCGACCGTTAGGCACCAAGATCTCCGGAGAAAAAGGGTCCCATGATCGTTGGCACTCCGACGATCAAGTCAACTGCCGGTATATGGGAGATACACGGGGGCGGGAACAAAAGGGGTGTGGGAGAGACAAGCAGGCAGAGATTTGAGCAGAGTTTAGGGTGGGACTCTTAAGCATAAAAAAGTGCGTACCTTGGAACAACCGGAGACATTGTATTTATAGCGCAAGAATTCTAATTGATTTGGAAGACAAATCAATTCGGTCTCCAATCGGATCCTCCTTCCTTATGTGATAAAGATACCCGAGATTGCCTTCCTTCCTTGAGTTTATCACGTTGCATGATTTTAGGAGATCATGATTGTGTTTCCTTGTGGAGATTCGTGCGCCCAATCCAACACAATCTTTCTTTAATTACTTCTCTGGTTGCCCTGGCATATCGAGTTGCACGCTGGTTACTAATGGTGCGTGGCCTGACGAGGCCCTATGGTTCGCATGAGGGCACCGAGGCCCTCCACATAACTCGCGGATTTCTGGCTACCGAAGGCCCAAGCGTGTGACGGGCCCTTCCAAGGCCCTAGCAGGGCCCATATAGGGTTCTTGACAGATTATGGACTGGGCTCGATGAGGCATGTCGACGCGTGGCAGCCATGTCGTCGTAATCGTGTGGTAACATTATCAAACTAATTATCAAAGATTAAAAATCGTCATTGCGAGGAAAAAATATTCTTGACATAATAAAAATAAAGATGAATAACAAAGGAAGAAAATATGAATCAATAATAAGAAAGTCAAAATGCAAAGCCAAATTCATCTTATTTTGTTATGTTGATGAAGAAATTTGCTTAAATTCTCGTGCATAATAAGATTGACTCTTTGATTGTTTACAATTAAAGATAATAATTTCAATATATTAAAATTTTTATTAGTATATTTTTATTTATTTTCATTAATTACAATATATATAATGGAATTTAAAGAGACAAATCACTTTTAATGATCAAAATGCAATATTTATATAGTATTAAATAGTTTAAATTAAAGCCAAAATAAATTATATTAATTGAAATATGATTTTAGGAATTATAAGTTATTTGAGGGGCAATATCGTCCATAAATATTTCTCTCATATTTGGAACAGAGGAAGAAAGTATGAATCAATAATAAGAAAGTCGAAATGCAAAGTCAAATTCATCTTGTTTTGTTATGTTGATGAATGAATTTGCTTAAGTTCTCGTGCATAATAAGATTGACTCTTTGATTGTTTACAATTAAAAATAATAATTTCAATATATTAAAAATTTTATTAGTATATTTTTATTTATTTTCAATAATTACAATATATTATGGAATTTAAAGAGACAAATTACTTTTAATGATCAAAATACAATATTAATATTGTATTAAATAGTTTAAATTAAAGCTAAAATAAATTATATTAGTTAAAAGATGATTTTAGGAATTATAAGTTATTTGAGGGGCAAATCGTTCAAAAATGTTTCTCCCTTTAAGGGACTTTTAGAATTAGTATAGATATAGATAAGATTGACTCTTTGATTGTTTACAATTAAAGATAATAATTTCAATATATTAAAAATTTATTAGTATATTTTTATTTATTTTCATTAATTACAATATATAATGGAATTTAAAGAGACAAATTATTTTTAATAATCAAAATACAATATTTATATAGTATTAAATAGTTTAAATTAAAGTCAAAATAAATTATATTAATTGAAAGATGATTTTAGGAATTATAAGTTATTTGAGGGGTAATATCGTCTAAAAATGTTTCTCCTCTAAAAGATTTTTAGAATTAGTATAGATAATTGTAGGTTAGTGTCAAAAATGTAATTTTAGCTCCTCATTAAATAAATAACTTATATTTTATTTAAATTAATAAAAAAATTATCTATTATAAACTTATAAGTGAACTTAAGAGCATGTTTGGGGTGACTTTTTTTCATACTTTTCTCTCCCGTGCTTATAAGCATATTTATAAGTCAATCACTCCAAAATCCAAACATACTCTTAGAACTTAGAACTACAAGGAATCCAAGCTTGTTTGTCTAAGTGCTTGTTTAGTAGAGTTTATAAGTAATTTTTACGATATTTTGAAGGGCAATTGGCGCAAATGGTCCCTAACGTATCATGTTAGTGCGCAAATGGTCTCTAACCTTTCATTTTTGGCGCAATAGTCCCTAACCTATCCATTTAGGTGTGGAAATGGTCCTTGTGGACGGATTTCGTTAAAAATACATTAAACAACCTTTTATTTTGGTGCATGCAAATGGTCCCTCTCAATATTTTTTGTCTTTATTAGTGGGGTAAAATTGTCGAGTTACATCTTTCTTTCAATTGGCAAGAATGGTCCCTAACCTTTATTTTTTAACACAAATTCCCTATTTTATAATTATATTTTGGCACAATTAATCCTTATTTGATGAAAAAGACAAAAATATATTTACTTTTTATTAAAAAAAATTTGCAATTGGATTCCTAACCTTTAAAAAAAGTAAAAATGAGTCCGATACTTTAATTTTTTTATAAAAAAAATTAAAAGAAAAACTAACAAATTGACAATATACTAAATTATTTTGTATATTTTATGAACTATTATAAAATAACTAAAATTGAAATTCATAATTATTAACGAGTGTGCTAATTAAAATTATTTTATTATTATTAAGTAATCGTATTATTTAAAATTCAAACTTTAATTTTATCATTACAAAATAAAAAGAAAAATAAATTTGTCACAAATAAAATTTTTAATTATGCTCAACCCAACTCGATTTTATACGATCTCATATTTCTTGGTTTGAGTGCAGTTAAGCCACAAGGGTGGGGTGAAATTTAATTTTTTTTTAAAGACAAAATAAATTAAATTTTAAAATAAGACTGGAAGGAGGATTTTTTTAGTGGGTCAAAAGTGGGTTGGATTGAAATTAAATTTCAAAATAAGATCGTATAAAGTCGAGTTGGGTTGAGTATAATTAAAATTTTATTTTTAAAATTTTATTTTTGTGACAAATTTATTTTTCTTTTTATTTTGTAATGATAAAATTAAAGTTTGAATTTTAAATAATACGATTACTTAATAATAATAAAATAATTTTAATTAGCACACTCGTTAATAATTATGAATTTCAATTTTAGTTATTATATAATAGTTCATAAAATATACAAAATAATTTAGTATGTTGTCAATTTGTTAGTTTTTCTTTTAATTTTTTTTAATAAAAAAATTAAAGTATCGGACTCATTTTTACTTTTTTTAAAGGTTAGGAATCCAATTGTAAATTTTTTTAATTAAAAGTAAATATATTTTTGTCTTTTTCATCAAATAAGGATTAATTGTGCACTAAAATATAATTATAGGTTAGGGACCATTTGCGCCAGAAAAATGTAAAGGTTAGGGACCATTTGCGCCAATTGAAAGAAAGATGTAAGTTGACAATTTTACCCCCACTAATAAAGACAAAAACATTGAGAGGGACCATTTGCGCACCAAAATAAAAGGTTGTTTAACGGATTTTTAACGGAATCTGTCCACAATGACCATTTCCGCATCTAAATGGATAGGTTATGGACCATTGCGCCAAAAATGAAAGGTTAGGGACCATTTGCGCACTAACATGATATGTTAGGGACCATTTGCGCCAATTTTCCTATTTTGAAAAAAGTTGGTGAAATGTATGATTGAAAAATTAATAAAAGTTGTGGGTCCTATAAAATATGTAGTTGAAAATGAGTGAACGAAAAAGAAGTTTTAAAAAAACTAAACCAAACATGTAGTAAGTTTAAATTATAATTTAAGTTGGTCAAACATATTTTTTATCTACACATTTTGTATGATTCACAATCAACTATCCACTTAATATCTACACATTTCATAAGATCCGTAACTTATAAACAATTAAAAAAAAATTCAAAACTATCAAACAAACACGCACACATATGCTTATACCCAATTGTTTTGATTTTTCAATTATCCAAAAGTGATGATTCTTAAAAAAAAAATGCATAAGTACCTTTAAGCTCAGAAACATTCTTAGAAGGGTGGTTATTAGGTTTTAAGTTAATTAATGTGAAATTTTTATATATAAACTAATTTTCAAAATACTTTTCAAAATTTTTTAAAAAAAAAAAAAAATCAAAATACTATTTCATTTTTTTACACCAATTTTTATTTATTGACACCAATATTTGATTCTTTTGTAATAAAACACGTCACCAATGTTAATAAAATAGTATGTAACAATTTTACATTGCCATTATACAACCTGTAACGTCACAAACAATGTTATCGCCACCACCAAATTTGCACTAACCGGATTTTCCGTTGTCGAAGCCACAATATCCGCGCCTAATAGTATAACGGATTATTTAACAATTCGCTGCTATTTGAGGGTCACGAAAGTTACGTTGTTGGTGATTATACAAGTGTAACATATGTAACGGAAAGCTGGTATATTACTCACGAAATATGGAATTTTGGTAATGCCACCACCAAATGAAATTGCTTAGTAACTTTCACTTCGCCACGACTTTGGAGAAATAAAAAGTATAACATTTGTAAGAAATTGTGTGTGTATTGAATGAATTCTTGTAAGTGTTTTTGTTTTTATATATATATATTAGTTCAATAAGCAACTAATTTTCTATAATTTTATTAATTTAGAATGGATGTAATAAATATTAGTGAAGTTAAAATCAAAATTGGAGACAAATGAATTCTTGTAAGTGTTTTTGTTTTTATAATATATATTAGTTCAATAAGCAACATTTTCTATAATTTCTTATAAAGTAAAAAAAATATTAGTGAAAATCAAATTATTGTGTTAACACTTAAAATATTACATTTCTAGAAAAAAAATTATAGATGTACAAACCTGTATGAAATGATGATAAACATTATTTGCTTTCACATTTAAATATGAAATGCCCAACTAAAGTGATGTCGCATAACAGGTAAACTACTCCACCTATATTTTATTCGTATGAGATTATAGTTTGAATCTTTTTATTATTGTAATTGCATATATAACTTCGTTGTAGAAAATTCGAATGTTAAATGAGTGCTTATTCGACTGCCCTTTTTTTCATCTCCAAAATCTATTTTGCATTAGATTTGGTGGGCCATGACTGAATTCCTCTTACACACTTTTTGACTTTCATTGCAATTTGACAAAATTGCCCTCAATTAATTAAATGTCATTTGAAAGTTAAAAGAGCAATTTGATCATTTCATCTCAAATTCTTTTGAAAAGTAAAAAAACTCATGCTCAAAAATGGATTTTGGAGATGAAAATACCTACCGAACATGCTCTCAATGAAACTTAATTTACGACTAATCCTTAAGTGATTAACATTCAATTCCATATAGTTGAATCTTTTTCATTTTCAAAATTTGATTTACATTACTCATGAAAAAATATGCGGGTAACAAGATTTACTCTTCACCAACATTTTCTCGTAGCTCAATGGTTGAAATAGTAATATTACATATGGATTATCTCATGGATTTGTGGGTAATAGGTTGAAAGATTTTTCGACTTATAAATTACTCTTCACATAAATTTCTTTTATTTGAATAGATGAATTGTGTTTTTGGTCTTCAAAATTGATTTATATCACCTACATAAATTTTCAGAGGTAATAAGAATCACTCTTCACCAATGTATATTCCGTATGTGAAAGGTCGAAATATTTTTTGGTTTTCAAAATTAATTAATATCACCAACAGAATTTTCGTAGATAATATGATTCACCATTCACCAACGGATATTCCGTAGGTGAAAGGTCGAATTATTTTTTGGTTTTCAAAATTAATTAATATCACCAACGAAATTTCTGTAGGTAATATGATTCACTCTTCACCAACGGATATTTCGTAGGTGAAAGGTCGAATTATTTTTGGTTTTCAAAATTAATTAATATCACCAACGGAATTTCTATTGGTGATAAGATTCACTCTTCACCAACGGATATTCCGTTGGTGAAATGTCAATTATTTTTGGTTTTCAAAATTAATTAATATCACCAACGGAATTTCCGTTGGTGATAAGATTCACTCTTCACCAACGGAATATCCGTTGGTGAAATGTCTAATTATTTTTGGTTTTCAAAATTAATTAATAACACCAACGGACTTTCCGTTGGTGATAAGATTCACTCTTCACCAACGGATATTCCGTTGATGAAATGTCGAATTATTTTTGGTTTTATCACCAATGTAATTTCCGTTGGTGATAAGATTCACTCTTCACCAACATAATATCCGTTGGTGAAATGTCGAATTATTTTTTGGTTTTCAAAATTAATTAATATCACTGACGGAATTTCCGTTGGTGAAATGTCGAATTATTTTTTGGTTTTTAAAATTAATTAATATCACCAACGGAATTTCCGTTGGTGATAAGATTCACTCTTTACCAACGGATATTCCGTTGGTGAAAGGTCAATTATTTTTGGTTTTCAAAATTAATTAATATCACCAACGAAATTTCCGTTGGTGATATGATTCACTCTTCACCAACGGATATTCCGCTGGTAAAAGGTGAAAATTCGTTGGTGAAAACTATTACCTTTGCCAATGTAAAAGCCGCCGCTAATTCACCAGTAGTTGAAAGGTCATCACTTTTACCAACGGATAACTATGATTACCAACGGAAATAATCCCATCACGTTGGTGAAAAGCGATTTTAGTATGTCACACCCAGTGATACGGTAGAGCTATGTCTAGTGATATTGGTGAGGAGTATTATCAAATATGGAATGACTACGCATATCTAGGTAAGAAAGATGATATAGCACCCATGATGAATAATAATTATAGTACCCACTTGACACGTGACATCACCACATTAGTTATTTTTAAAAGTTGTTTATAACTTTTTAAACTTTTTAAAAAGTGACTAATGTGGTAATGCTATGTATCAAGTGGATACTATAATTATTACCACCATGAGTGATATATTATTATTCATCTAGGTAAAAATAATAATATCGCTGGAGAAAAGTCACCACCATGATAGGAAAAATGTCATCACCGCTACCTCAAAATTATTAGATCTGCACTGCCACCACCAAATCTGTTTGCATTCCACCACCATCTCCACCATACTCAGTTAGTTCCACCTTTTCCAAGACCCAAAATAAACACAAGCCCAATACTAAACCTGTCCGTCTCATCACCACTATAAAACTCCATTCCAACATCTTCTAGGTTTAATATTTCACATCTAGATATAGATATAAGAGAGAATTGAGAAAAAATCCAACAAGAAGATGGTGATAGCGTTCCAAAAAAAAAAAAAAAAAAAAAATGGACAATGAAGAGACTGATGACACTGTGGCGTATCAGTGGGCAGTCAACCACCAATTATACTTCAATCGAAGAAGTTTAAAATTATTAGTTTCTTTGAGCGCTGGCTCTTGATGAAAAAAGTTGGTCTTGTGGGCTTCACATGACCACGTGAATTTTTTCTATGCAAGACATTATTAAATGTGAGTTGTGGCAAGATGAATGTCTCTTTTTTCCCTGTATTGTTTTTAGCAAATAACTATTCAGATAATTCTTATTTATATCCATACCAATTACCACATTCGGGTCGTTACTTTAGTGTAGACATTCCACATGATTGGAGATGGAAGGACGATTGTCTCTCCCTTCTAGAGAGGCTTATTTATCATTAATTGACGGATAAAATATTTTTGTCACAAATACCTTCTCTTATTCATCCTGATCGTAAGGAGTTTTCTTGGTTACGAGAAAAAAAAAATTAAACATCTGTATGTCATTACTATGTTTTCAATTTCTCTTCTCACAAAATCATCTCCTCCAAAATTTACTAACCACTTCAATTCATTTTCCTGATTCGATCATCTCCCTCAATCAATCATCTCCAAATTCTGCTCACCTCCTCAATCCACCTCCCTCCACTGATCATCTCTAAAATCTGTTCACCACCTCATTTCATTATAATAATAGAGCATACGATTGGATCCACCGCAAAGAAGCAATATACTAGTTTAATCTACCTCTTAAGTTATAAGCATGATATGCATTAGACTTTTTGAATTTATTGCATAATCATGCAATACAACCTAATTCATGCACGTATACGTACATGTCCGTCCTTCAAAATAGTTGATCGATTCGAACACAAAAGCCAATTTTGTCTTTACATTTTAGTCAAATTTCTTGTTTAACCATTTCAATTTTTTTTTAAAATTTAATTAAATTACTTGTGGTTATAAAGCATGAGAGCAACAAAGATGGGAATAAAATGGCATTTGTTGGGCCATTAATCTCCAACAAGTTAGCAAAAAATAAGGCGTCAAATAAATAGAATGGTGGAATATTCATTAAATTAAATAATATTCGAAAAATATTTCCAAAAATAAGAAATATAATGTGTGGTTTGAGTTTCCATTTTTGTAGGACAAGTATAAGGATGAAAAAAGATGGCTAGCTTGTAATTTCTTTGTTGAAACTATTCCCATGCACATTCACTTCCTTTGAGATAATCCTCCCTCCCTTTCTCCTTAAGGTATTATTTCTCTTCTCTCTCTATATCTCTTCTTTCTCTCTCTAATTTTGTTTTTGTTTTGTTTATGAATGGTAGAAACTTGATAGAAGGTTCACTAAATCTTGATCAGGATCCCTTATTTGGGAGGGTGGCGGTCTATTCGATGAAATTTTATGTATTGTGGTGGTAAATATAATTATATTTAGATAATTTTTACCAACATGGTATCCCCATCGCCTGAGCAATCCCCACCATCCTCGCCTCCGCCTGATTCGTCATCGTCTTCACCTCCACCTCCACCACCGCCTGGTTCGTCACCTCCACTGTCTTCTGATTCGCCATCTCTACCACCACCATCACCAAAAGATTCGAATTCACAGTCTCCTCCTCCACCATCTGACAAAAATAACAAGTCTCCACCACCATTTAAGTCAAATTCAGAAAAAGACTCAGATGACGATTCACCACCTCCGCCTCCACCTCCACCGCCGCCTCCACCTCCCCACCACCTCCACCACCGCCTCCACCGCCTCATTCTAGATCACTTTCTCCTCCAAAGCACAAATCACCGTCGTCACATTCACGATCAAATGACTCCTCCAATCAGAAAGCCATCATTATTGGAGTAGCTGCCGGCGCCGGACTGTTGCTTCTCTTGATGATCGTTTTCTTGTTATCTTGTGCCAAAAGGAAGAAACGAAAGGCGCATAATCAAATGCACTATTACAGTGACCATTCTCGTCGAAATGGTGGTGAGTTTTCAATTTTAAAATTATAAAATAGTTTTCATGCGTGTTATCCAGGGATTATTTGGTGTAGATTGTTTTCTAAAAAATAGATTTTTGTCCACTTTTTTTGATTATTTAAATTTTGTAATTGTGTAAAAAATTTGAATAATAAAAAAAAGGCAAAAAATAGATAGTTTTGAAAAAAATTGAAACCGAACAAACCCTAAATTATTATGTGGTATATTTAAATTAGTTAATTATATAATTGATTTCAGCCATTTTATCTTGCTTAAAAGTTACTTTTTCCACTTTTGGATGCAATATTTTTTAATATTTTGTTGAGTTTTGAATAGTAGTTTTGTTTGTGAATAATTTTGTTTATAAGTTAATAAAATGAATGAAATTTGGCTCAAAAAATTGATTAATTAAGAAAAAATTAAATTATCTTATTTAATTAGTGATCCAATCTACAATTCCGTCGAAAGAAAAAAGAATTTCACGATATAAATGAAGAATAAGATTCATTATTTTTTCATATTTTACCTAGGTATATAAGCAAAATTTGAATTTCATTTGCCTTTATATATTTAATTTTCTGTTATTATTTTCATGATTATTAATAGTATGTTTGGCTAAGTTTGAAAATAATTAAAATTTACTTTGTTATCTAACATGTTTAAATAACTAAATTTTTTGACAATTTTACTCATAACTTAAATAAATTAAAAATAACTTATATTTATTTTGATGAATCCAAAATAATATTTAAAATGTGTTTGATTAAAATCAATTTTTTTAGTAAAGTGATTGAAAAATTGTGGGACAATAAAAAAAAAATATTATAAACTAGTTTATTTGATTAAAATAGTCTATTTGATCACAAAATTTGTCTTTGTATCATGATATTTTTGACCATTCTTAGTCAAATAAACTATTTTTATCAAATAAACTAGTTTATAATTTATTTGACGTAAGTATAATTTTTTGTTAATTAATGGGCCATTGCGGACAAAACTAAGAGCCCGCTTGTTTTCAATTTTAAATGTCAAAAGTCAACAATTAATTTTAACCATACATTTTATGGTCCCACAATTTTTCAAGCAAAATTAAAAGTTTTTTTAAATAAATATTTTTTGTTAGACAATGATTACATGACATTTTTAGTGTATGGTTTGTAAACATATTTGTATATTGTAAGTAGTGGTTTTTATGAAATATGTAGATAAAAATTGTAATTTTATAAAATATGTAAATAAAAATAATATTTAATCAACTTATAATCAATAGAAAAATAAGTTGACGTAAACACATGCATGCAATAATTTATAGGTTAGGACCTGAGTGGCATAGTAGGTTGGGACCCTGATCGGGTCATATTTGACGCAGGTAGTGGCTATTATAGCAGCGGACAACAAGGAAATTGGCACGACGCCGGACGAAATTCCGATCACGTAGTTAAAATTCCGGTGGCACCCGAAAGCGCCGGAGTGAGCTCCGAATACGGTTGGGCAGTGCCGCCACCGCCCCCGCCACCAATGATGAGCAGTAGTGAGTTGAGCTCCGCCGGCTTCTCCGGTCCACGCGGACCTGCCTTGCCACCACCACACCCTGCCATCGCCCTTGGATTTAACCAAAGCAGCTTCACTTACGACGACTTGGCGGCGGCGACTGGCGGATTTGCGCAGTCTAATTTGTTAGGACAAGGCGGATTTGGGTATGTGCACAAGGGGATTTTGCCCAATGGGAAGGAAATTGCAGTGAAGAGTCTGAAATCGAATAGCGGTCAAGGGGAAAGGGAATTTCAGGCGGAGGTTGATATTATTAGCCGCGTCCACCACCGCCACCTGGTGTCGCTCGTCGGATACTGCATTGCCGGATCTCAGAGGATGCTGGTTTATGAATTTATTGCCAATAATACTCTCGAATATCACCTTCACGGTATGATTTATGATCGATACAAATCTCATTATACATTCGAATTGTTATACCTGCATTCCATCCACGAATCTGATATACTATACAAGTTATGTAAGTTATAATTACAAGGAAAATGCACGTCAAAAATCGCATATATAATGCAATAAAATTGAGAGGGGACTTTGTGTCCTCTACTTAACGGTTTAAACTTTTAAACTGGGGGATTAATCAGAAAAATGATGAAAAATTATTCTTATACATGAATATCATTTGCCAATTTTTGCAGGATCTGGTCGCCCAAGTATGGAATGGCCTACAAGGCTTAAAATTGCAATAGGAGCAGCCAAAGGATTTTCTTACCTTCATGAAGATTGTGAATCTCTCTCCCCCTATATATCCAGCTGTTTTTTTCCCCCATTTTGGCTTAATTTCCACCTAAGTTTGAATAATTTACTTATCATTGATTTTGTAGGTCATCCTCGTATTATCCATCGAGACATTAAAGCTGCAAACATTCTTCTCGATTTCAATTTTGAAGCTAAGGTATTTTCATTTTCATGAACTCTCCCGGCATGTTAACTTAAGAGGGTTGAACAAAACTTGACAACATTAAAGAAGAAAATAAGTTAAATTTTGTGTAGTGTACTACTGCGGTGGCAAACATGTCATCATAAAACTTGACAACATTAAAGAAGAAAATAAGTTAAATTTTGTGTAGTGTACTACTGCGGTGGCAAACATGTCATCATTATTAATTGGATTGAGGTTTCCTTCCATTTCTTGTGAAAGATAATTGAGTTTGATTTATTTAACTGACTAGTAAGTGTACCTTTCATTTAGGTGGCTGACTTTGGATTGGCTAAGCTTTCTTCGGACAACTACACTCATGTTTCAACTCGAATCATGGGAACATTTGGGTAAGAATCTATTATTCAACGTATTAGCATATTACCAACGATTCTGAGTTCAAATATACCAGTCCTATCTGATAAAAATTTTACAAGTTAAGCCCCTGAATATGAAACCGAAATATAAAATAAATAAATTTGTTTGTGACAGTTGAATCGCCTTTCCACCAGGCAAGATGCATAATGGTTGGGGAGAGGTTTTTACTTATTTGACTAAAATAATGAGGAGAAAGGCAAGATGCATAATGGTTGGGGAGAGGTTTTTACTTATTTGACTAAAATAATGAGGAAATTATCTACTCCATCCGACTAGTTCCGAGGTTCAATTCCCGGGCTTAATTCATTAGTAGAATTCAGATGAGATGTTAATGAGCCTCCATGAATTTGAAATGCAGGTACTTAGCGCCCGAGTATGCAGCTAGTGGCAAGTTTACTGAAAAATCTGATGTCTACTCATTTGGTGTTGTGCTCTTGGAACTGATAACTGGACGACGGGCAGTGGACATCAGGTGTTCTGATGATGAAAGCTTAGTCGATTGGGTGCGCGCATTTCTACACATTAACTACCACTTTATTTGGTGATGAAATCTATGTTTATGATTGTCACAGAAATTTTCTGCAACACTCCATACATGACAACTCTTTATCAATCATGGATGGGGTGTTGTGGGGACTTTAGCTGTTATAGAAGGCCTTAATTCGCATTGTAAAGTGTTGCTAATATTAGTTTTTTTTTCCCCTGTTGTATGTTGGGCACATATAGGCTAGGCCGATTCTAATGAATGCCACTGAAGGAGGAAACTATGAAAAATTGGTCGATCCACGCTTGGAAGATAACTATGATCCCCAGGAGATGCTTCGCATGGTTGCCTCTGCTGCTGCATGTATTAGACATTCTGCGAGAAGACGCCCCAAAATGAGCCAGGTTATTAGCTCTCGCTATAGAATTTACATTATAATTGAACATACATCTAACTATCACATCAAATTCTCCATATATACTAAAGGAAAAGGTTTCATAAGGTGTTCTTTATATATACTAATAAGAGTTTAAAGATATACATTGTGGTCATGTATAAAAAAGTTAAAATTCCGTCTGATATCCAGCACAGTGTTGTCCATTATGTGTGTATTGTATCTAATAATATTGTAATTTGGTATTTCTACAGATTGAACGTGCTTTGGAAGGTGATGTCTCTTTAGATGACCTAAACGAGGGAGTGAGACCTGGGCATAGTGCAATGTTTAGCTCTAGTTCTGAACATGATGCGGCTTCAAATTCGGATGTGAAAAGGTCTAGAAAGGCAGGAATATCAAGCCAGGAGTTCACTAGCAGTGAGCACGGACTGAGAGGCGAGTTTGTCCATTCCAGTGGAGATTCACAAGAAATCCTCCCTAGCCGGAGCCGGTTGCACAGTCCTTGAGCGACCTGGCACTAATTCTCAACTGAAGCATTCTTGGGAATTGCTATTGAGCAACAAGCTCTCTCACAAATTTTGATCGAAATTTATGGACTGTTTGGTGCAATGGGATTGTACAGACCTAGCAATACCATGTAAAAAAAAAAAAAAAACAATAATGTCTATTGTAATGTCCAGTCCATTATAATGCTATGTACCAATCTTGTTATCATCGGAATTGCCATCTCGAAGCTGGTTCCGTTGCCATAGAGCCCACATGACAAATGTGCACTATAGACCTTTTACTACGTGGATTATTCTTAATAACCATGTGTATGGAGTATATATAGAAATATGTATTTGTTAATTGTGTAGGATTCGTGCTTGACATGTCAAACTAGCTTTTGTATGTAGTGTTGTACTGAATTTTTTCTCTATTCATTTGACATGTCAAGAAACTAGAAATGTTTTTGTAGTGTAGTGTTATACTGTTTATTTTCTCTATTCATTTGAGAATTCAGACAAGAAAATGGAAGAAATGTTACTTTATCTCTGGTTTGGAAACTAAATTTGATACATCACTTCGTTCAGACCTTTATTTAGTTTCACTCTGCTAACCATGCATCAATTTTAAACTCATAAACTTCTATAAAATATAAGTGAACAGGAAACAAAAGTAATACAACTACAAAATGTAGACAAGAAACAAATAAATAGTGTAATTTCATAATACAAATTTGAAGAAAAATGCAAACCGAAGCCTCTACGTGTACAATTTTCTTAAAACAGATTTGTCCCCTACTGTAGGTTATGAACGTTTGTTTCCCAGGATACAACGGTAGAACTGGTTGTACCAGCGAACCGACCTACTGCCCGAACTTTATCAGCTCGAAAAGAAAATTTGGATGAACTAAAGGAAGATAGGAAAAAGCTGAATTTTGATGTATTGGAATGAGAAACTTTAGACTTGTTTATATAGGCACTAGAATGATCTTCCAATTCCAAGTCCACTATTAACATGAGAGTTACAAGAGTTACAAGAGATGAATGGTTGAGAAGATGGAAGGTCTCAAATAAATAAAGAGCTTTAATTTTTCATTTACTTATTTTTCAACAATCCCCAACATGAATGAAAAATTGAAGACTCGGTGATAAAGTTCAACGTCCGAATCCTGTATAAGATAGGTAGGTGTTACCCTTTGAACTTTCTCTTATGAAAATATATTTACTTTACTAACTGACCAGTAGACGCGATGTCCTTGAACTGTTCTACCTTTTATGTAAACGATGATATACTTTACACAGAATTCTTCCTGACATAGTTCAGTTCTCATTGTTATATTCATTTATGGTCGTAAACATATACCTGGTTCTGCAAGAGTTTTTCAAGAATTGCGCATCATACAATTTTCTTAGAAGAGGCCCCACTTCTCTCTCACTTAGATGATTTCTTATTAAGAATAGTCCATTCTACTCCGTACGTAAGAATCATTAAAAGCCTATTGCTTATCCTTTCCTTTATGAGTATCACTGTTTAATCATATGAATGGGTAGGAGAGAACCCCTACAGTGATCTAATTAAGTATTTACAATTAGGTTGTCCCTTTGAACATAGATCTTGGGATCTCCAGTCAACTATGTTGGATTTCTATTATATTAACTTATTCTTTCAAAGGCTTAAGTCTCATTCCTTTCGATGACTTTTCAACTAACTATCTATTTAAACTTGTAGTTAGTGGATCCGCAATATTATACTTTGACTTCACATAGTCAATAGAGATAACTCCAGTTGAGAGTAGTTGTCTTATGGTATTATGTCTACGACGTATGTGTCTAGACTTACCATTATACATGTTACTTTGTGCCCTACCAATTGTAGATTGACTATCACAATGTATGCAAATTGTTGGCACAAGCTTTGACCATCTAGGAATATCCTCTAGGAAGTGACGTAACCACTCAGCCTCCTCACCACATTTGTCCAATGCTATAAATTCAGATTCCATAGTGGATCTGGCTATAACCGTCTGTTTAGAAGATTTCCATGATATAGCTGCACCTCCAAGTGTGAACACAAATCCACTTCCAATTAGCGTCATTATATCCTTCAATAAATGCTGGATATCTACTATAGTGCATTCCATAATCACGAGTATATCTCAAATACCTTAGTATCCTTATTATTCTTTTCCAATGGTCAGTTCCTGGATTACTCGTGTATCTACTCAGTTTGTTAACTATGTAGGCTATATCTGGTCTTGTACAACTCATCAAGTATATCAAACTTCCTATAATTCTAGAGTATTCTACTTGAGATATACTCTTGCCTCTGATCTTTGATAGATGCTGACTGATATATATCGATGTTCTAGCCATGCCAGAATCATCCTTGTTAAATTTATCAAGAATTTTGTCCACATAGTGTGATTGACTTAGAACAAATTTCTATGATGTTTTTGAAATTTTAATTACAAGTATCACATCTACTAAGCCCATATCATTCATGTCAAATCTTGAATTTAACATGTCTTTAGTAGATTTAATCATCTTATCGTTGCTTCCAACAATAAGCATGTCATCAACGTAAAGACATAAAATGACATAGCCATTTTCAGTGTCTTTGATATAAACGCATTTATCGCACTCTTTGATTTTAAATCCACATTCAATCATGACATGATCAAACTTTTCATGCCATTGTTTTGGAGTTTGTTTCAAGCCATACAATGACTTCACCAAATTACAGACTTTGTTCTCTTGTCCTGAAGCACAAAAACCTTCAGGTGGTTCCATGTAGATTTCTTCATCTAAATCTCTATTTAGAAATGTATTTTTCACATCTATTTGATGTACTTCGAGATTCTGCAAAACTGAAATTGCAAGTATCATCCTGATTAATGTTATTCTCGTTACTGGAGAATATATATCAAAGTAATCAAGGTCTTCTTGTTGTCTATATCCTTTTATAACAAGCATTGCCTTATACTTTTCGATTGTTCCATTTGCTTTCATTTTCTTCTTGAAAATCCATTTGTAGCCTAATGGTTTGTATCCCGGAGGAAGATCCACTTGATCCCGTGTATGGTTTTGTAGAATAGAATCTATCTCACTTTTAATTGCATCTTTCCATTGTGGTCCTTCTGAAGAGTTTACAGCTCCTTTGAAGTTTTGAGGTTCAATTTCTAACATATAAGTCAGAAAATCAGGACCATAAGATTTTTTTGTCATTTTTCGTTTGCTACGTCTTGGTTCAATCTCAACTACCTCTTCTACTTCTTGGTCCTGACTATTCTCAATCATAGTCTCATATGTCCATTTAGAAGAGCTCGCTTCTTCTTTGGACTTGTATGGAATACATGTTCAAAGAATGATGCATTTTTCGATTCTATTTTTGTGTATATCAAAATTTTGAATCAAACACAAGAAATCGATAAGCATTACTGTTATGTACATATTCGATAAATATGCAATCAACACTTTTTGGTCATATTTTCACATTCTTTGGTGTAAGTACCGCCACTTTGGCAAGACACCTCCACACTCGTAAGTATTTGTAGGAAGATTTTCTTCATTTCAATAACTCGTAGGGGTTCTTATCTTTTTTTTAGGGGGCACCTTATTTAAAAAGTAATTAGCTGATAACACAGCTTCTCCACACATGTTCTAAGGTAATACAGAACTTAACAACATTGCATTCATCATTTCTTTCAATGTTCTATTTTTCCGTTCAGCAACACCATTTTGTTGAGGTGAATAAGGTGCTGTTGTTTCATGTTTAATTCCATGTTGTGCATGAGAATTGACAAATGGTGATTCATATTCACCACATCTATCACATCTAAACACTTTGATCTTCTTGTTGAGTTGATTTTCAATTTCATTCTTATAGAGAACAAATTTCTCTATAGCTTCGTTTTTACTTCTAAGCAAATACACAAAACAATATTTTGTGCTATCGTCAATAAAAGTAATAAAATATTTGTTGCCTCCCATTGTTTGTAAAGATTTTAAATCACATACATTGGTGTGAATTAAATCAAGTGGTTCAGTTTTTCTTTCAACATATTGAAATGATGACCTTGTCAATTTTACCTCCATACAAGTTTCACACTTATGTTTATTATCAATTTGGAATGTAGGTATGCAATTCAAGTTAATTAGTCTACGCAAAGTGTCGTAATTAGCATGTCCCAGTCTACCATGCCACAAATTGGTCGACTCAAGCAAGTAAACAGAAGAGTTTTTTATTTTATTCATTTTGGCTTAATAGCCATAACATTGAGCTTAAAGAGCCATTACTTACATAACCCTTTCCTACAAACATTCTAGACTTAGACAAAATGACTTTGTCTGATTAAAACACCATACGAAATCTATGCTTGTTCAACAGCGAGACGGTCACCAAATTCTTGCGAATCTCTGACACATAGAATACATTGTTTAGAGTCAGCTCTTTCCCAGACGTCATCTTTAGAACTACTTTTCCATGGCCCTTGATTTCAGAGGTTGCTGAATTTCTCATATACAACTTTTCTCCATCTGTTTCTTCAAAACCACTAAACATCTCCTTATCGAAGCAAACATGTCGGGTGTCACCAGTGTCTATCCACCATTCTCTTGGATTTGATCCCACCAAATTCACTTCAGAAATAACAGCAGCAAGGTTCATTTCAGATACATCATGTGTGATGTCATCAACAACATTTGCTTCTTTTTGTTGTTTCTATTCGACAACCTGCACTCCAACGATTTGTGACCTACTCTGTCACAGTTGTAGCATTTTCCAAGAAATTTCTTCTTGAAAACTCTTCCTTTTGGACCCCATTTTCGTCCATTTCCCAGACATCCCAAACTTGCTATTGTTTGTCTTAGAGCTTTGACCATGCTCCACAACATTTTCTTTGGCCATTTGAGGATTAAACCCCTTCTTTTCAGAACTTTTGTTGTCTTCTTCAATTCGAAGTCTGACAATCAGTTCTTCAATATTCATTTTCTTTCGCTTGTGTTTCAGGTAATTACTGAAATCTTTCCAAGTCGGAGGCAGTTTTTCAATCATTGCTGCCACTTAGAAAGTTTCACTTAAAACCATTCCCTCGACATGAATCTTATGCAAGATTACTTGAAGTTCTTGTACTTGACTGATTACAGTTCTTGAGTCCACCATTTTATAATCGAGGAAGCGGCCAACAATGAATTTTTTAGCCCCCGCATCCTCAGTCTTATATTTGCGGTCTAGAGACTTCCACAATTCTTTCGCCGTTTTCATTGTACTATACACATTGTATAGTGAATCTGCTAAGCCATTCATGACATAGTTACGGAACAGAAAATCAGAATGCTTCCATGCTTCAACAGCGCTGACAGCTTGTATGTCTCCGTCACCCTGTTTGAGTTTAGGAGCATCTTCAGTCAAGAATCTCTCAAGATTCAAGGTGGTAAGATAAAATAGCATTTTCTGATGCCACATTTTGAAATTCAATCTATTGAATTTCTCTGGTTTTTCTCCATGATTAACTAGAACAGTTACATGACTAGTTGGAGTCATAGTTTGGGTCTTAGCACAGCTTGGCACTTGTGCCACAGTCTAGTTTTCAGTAGCCACAACTTCAGTAATCGGATTAGTTGCCATTTTCTGAAACAAGAGAAAAAATTAGTTCCACTTTTAAAATAAACAGAATAAACAAATATGTTTTTCTGTTTAGTTACACTTGCAATTATCAAATTAACTCATTTCTTTTCATCTTGTTGATTTCAATAACACGCAACTAGAAGGCTTCCAGGTGAGGAGGGGGGTCACAAGTGGACCACTTAAATCCCAAGCTCTCCTTAGACAGTTTAGGTCCTTTTGACAAAGCCTTCCAGTTTTGCGAATACACAAATCAAGAAAACTCCAACCAAATTAGTTTTACTGTTTTTCATTTTTTTTATGTAATATGAGTTTAACACGAATCTGTTTTAAGATTGTTATACATTTTTAATCCATACGTCGATTGGAAAAATATTAAACAACATATTATACTAAAAACAACAGTTAGCAAATGGAATAGATAATTGCAGAATACAAATTTAATAAATAAGAACCAGAAAATGCAAACCGAAGCGTGTACGTGTACAGTTTCCTTAAAACAGATTGATCTCCTATCGTAGGTTATGAACGTCTGTCTCCCAGGATACAACGGTAGAACTGGTTGTACCAGCGAATCAACCTACTGTCCGAACTTTGTCACCTCTAAAAGAAAACTTGGAGGAACAGAAAGGAAGATAGAAAATGCTTGAATTGTTGTGTTGAAATAAGAAAAAATGACTTGTTTATATAGGCATAGAATGACCTTCCAATTTCAATTCAACCATTAACATGAGAGTTACAAGAGATACAAAAATGAAAGGTTGAAAAGATGGAAGGTCTCAAAATTTTTCATTCATTTTACTTATTTTCCAACACAATCTTCCTATCAAATGAAAATCTCCCTCAAACAATCTTCTCCTTACTCTATTCACTGCATCAATCATAAAACTATAACCATGCAACTCAAATAGCAATATCGCCTATCAAGAGTTCATTAGGAAAAAAATGTTCAAATCTCAGTAATCCATTCTTATAGATCCTACAGTCGGATGCCACTGCAAGAAAGCAGTATATTATTCACGACTATAAGGAGTTTTCTCTGCTATTGAAAAAAAAAGAATATATATGTCCGTGTGTTTCTACGTCTTTAATCTCTCATTCAAATGAAACTCTCTCTCAAACGATATTCTCTTTACTCTACTCACTGCCTCAATTTTAAAACCCTAACGACCACAACTCAAATCCTTATTTTTGCCAATTTCAATGACTAATTTTCATAAATACTTATGTTAGATCCCAAGGAGGAGCTGTATATTAGTTAATTTTGTGAATTAAAAAAAAAAATTAAAGTAAAAATAAGCAATTTAAAAATAAGTTTCACTTATTTTTTAGCACACCCCATATTCACCCGATTAACTTCAGTTCTACGCAGTGCTTACTTTGGGAGAGAGGGAGATATCTGCAGTCGAGTCTACTTGCTGGAGATATATAAAGGGTGGCCGTTGCGAAATCTTCAAACCAAAAGCCAGAGCAGAGAGATCTGCAAATTCTTCTTCATTTATTAAATCTTATACCTCACAGATCTCTGTAAAATGGCTCAACCTCTCGTGAAGAAAGACGACGATCGCGATGACGAAGGTGTGTGTTCAGATTTTTTTATTCTTATTTACTCCTTATTGTTGAATTATTTCAGTTTTTGTTTTTTCAATTTATTCGATTTCGGTTTTGATTCACATTTCAGTTATTCTTTTTCTAAATTCGGTGTCAGATCTACATTTCCCGGTGTATGCGGAATTATGGATTTAATCGAAAATTGAATTAGAAAATGAGGTTCTTTTGCTGTTGATCCTGTAGCATATGATTTTGGTATTACTTGAGTTTTTTTACGTTATCGGTGTTGAATTATGAAATGAGTGTCTTTGCCTTTGATCTTTTAGCATTTGATTTTGGTAGCACTTGAGTTTTCTTCCACTTATGGACATTTTCTGTTCAATTTTAATCGAACGATTTGATTGATTTATAAATGTTTGAGTTAATTATTTCCTTGATAAAGTTTTAGGTCTAGGTTTGTCAACTTGTGTTTAATGTGATATATATGTGGGATGCGGAATTGGAGAGATGGAATAATTTCTTTGATTGGTTGGAAATGCATTGTTTTGGATCAGTCGATTGCTGTTTAGATCTGCTTAATTTGGGGTCTTAGGCATGCAGATGTTGATTTTGTTATTTCTCAGCAGATTACTCTCCGTTCTTGGGGATTGAGAAGGGTGCAGTGTTACAGGAAGCTAGAGTTTTCAACGACCCTCAGCTGGATGCCAGGAGATGTTCCCAGGTACGTATTTTTATTATTGTGCTAATCATTTCAACCATGGAATTTGTGAGTTTTAAAGAAATAATCGACATTTTTACTTTTTACCTTTTTAGGTGATCACGAAGCTCCTTTACCTTCTGAATCAGGGCGAGACGTTTACAAAGGTCAGATTATTAGGCTCTTACAATCTCCCTCTCTCTCTCCCCTTACGCATATACAGGGCACTCACTTAGCCTGATGCATAGAGTTAA
Organism: Forsythia suspensa; assembly: GCA_023638005.1. Classification (NCBI taxonomy): domain Eukaryota; kingdom Viridiplantae; phylum Streptophyta; class Magnoliopsida; order Lamiales; family Oleaceae; genus Forsythia; species Forsythia suspensa. The sequence goes on along the minus strand of CM042670.1, from coordinate 27,639,037 downwards.
AACATTACTAAAATTGCATAACTTTTAGAATGATAATACTGCACTTCTGGCAGTAAAATGTAAACCATAGGGCTTTTTTGTGTGTAGTAGCAATGTTAATCTGATTTCTGAAGTTTGTAGATGGTTAACCATAAAATTAGATGACTCTGAAGATTCACTTTGATATCGTTGCTGTGGATATTTATAGTAAAAGCCCACTACATTAGCACTGAGAAAGCACTGTATGGTGAAGTCCATTTGTATACTCACTGTTGTGTAGGTAATTACTTGGAAGAACATTTTATTTGGAGAACCTTTTCGAAATCATTTTTTACTCGTTAGCTTTCTTAATATCAGTTGTTTTTATTTTATTTTGTTTTCTAGTTTCTAGTTACCGACTTACTGTTTTCAAGATCTTAAATATGTAAGGAGCTCGACTTGAAGTTTTCCAACGGAAGTACGAAAAGAAGACCAGTTTTGCATTGAATTTGGTAACTGATTTCTATGGAAGTGACATATATTTTACTGTTAGTGACTTGTGTGGACTCTTGCATCCATATGTCTTACCTCTTAGTATTTTTTTATATGTTCCTGGTTATTTAGATGCATATAAATTACGTAAATTTAACGTTGAAACATTGACTAATAAATCTCCCTTTTAGAGACTTACTTCTCGGAAAATTGTGTACGATGAGATGTGTTTTGAGACAGTGAGATTTCTCAGTGTGCTCGTTTACCTTGTGACATTTCAAAGTAACATTTTCATGGCTTTTATCTGTTCATTCTTTTATATTGTATTACATTATCATTTTACTTTGAAGTCTCAAAGCTGGATTTAATATAAGGTCCTATTTATTTAATTTCTAGGTTGAAGCCACAGAAGTATTTTTTTCCGTTACGAAGCTGTTTCAGTCCAGAGATATTGGTCTCAGAAGAATGGTTTATCTCATAATAAAGGAGCTTTCTCCTTCCGCAGATGAGGTTATTTGGTTTCCTTGTTTTTATTTTTACTTATCTTTTATATGATTCCATACTTTCAGAGTAGTGGAAAATGAACTCTTTTGTTTTGACATTAAAGGTTATTATAGTCACAAGCTCCCTCATGAAGGACATGAATAGCCGTACTGATATGTATCGCGCGAATGCGATACGTGTCTTATGTCGAATAACTGATGGAACACTTCTGACACAAATTGAAAGGTATCTCAAGCAAGCTATTGTTGACAAAAACCCAGTGGTTGCCAGTGCTGCCCTTGTCAGCGGCATTCATCTGTTACAGGTGCTACCGAATGTTTGAGAAGTCTAAATCTATTTGCTAGTTAAGTGAAATTTCTGTTGTAACGTATACTTTTTTGACAGACAAACCCAGAGATTGTGAAAAGGTGGAGTAATGAGGTACAAGAAGCCATTCAATCTCGGGCTGCACTTGTGCAATTCCATGCACTTGCTTTGCTCCATCAGGTATCAGGTTTCTTGTCTGATAGGATTTAATTGACTCTCTTTTACCATTACATAATTCTCTTCCCTACTTTATTGGGTTTTCTATTTATGCTCCCAATTCGAGTTTTTTGATTTGTATTTGATGGAACAAAATTAGAGCATATAAGGGATTAACCTACATGATCACATGCTACTAATGCAAGGAATTATACCACTACTAATTTAGAGCCGGCCCCAGTGCAAGAAGAATTTTAAACTAATTTTCTCTTGGTGCCTCTCCAGATAAATTTTCTTAGCTTATACACATTTTTAGTACAAGAAAATTCAAAAGTTGTTTGCTTGGTTTGGCTTTGGTTTCTTATTGTCCGGCGTGAAAAGGAGTCACGCATTCTTCCTCATTTTCCACCTAGTGTTGACTAGCTTGCTCTCTGTGACTCATTGTTCTATTTTTGTTCATCGCTTCATGTAAATATAGGTTTCTGTTGAATACAATACTTATATGTGTGGAAGATTCTCCATGAATTGCTGCCTAGGTGTTATATTATTATTAAAAATATGAGTTCGTTGACTCCATACCATTGTTGTGTAAATAGAATGAATAATTATACCCATAAAATTATTTCTCTCATCTTCTATTTTGTGTAGATTATGGCATATTTAATTTTCTTCTTCAAGTAACAAAGGAATTTCTGTTTTCTCCTTTTTTTTGGGGGCGGGGGAAGAGAAATGTGGTTAACTGAAAGGATCTATATTTCAGTTCCTTTTCACTAGCATTTTTATTATGACAACCCTTTGCTAGTCATTTTCGTTTCTGAAAAGAGTACCTGAATTCATTTCATTGTTGGTATGATTTCCTTAATATTTAAGGCAATATGTCTCTTTCATTATGTGTCAGCTTACAAGTATGAAAAATGTACACAGTAATGTGTTAGGATGGCTACATATATCTTGAGTCTCCGAATCATGGTTTGCGGATGGTCTTCAGCATAAACACATGTTTGGCTTTCGCTTACATGTTCTGTTGCTAATTTTGCAGATACGACAAAATGATCGGTTGGCTGTTAGCAAGCTAGTAACCAGCTTGACAAAGGGGACTGTTCGTTCGCCTTTAGCTCAGTGCTTACTGATTCGTTACACTAGTCAGGTGCTATTTTAATTTGATAACGATGTTAAATGTCTTTCTTTTGTTTTTTCATATCTCGTAAGTATTGATTGATCATGCAATGGTTTGACATGTCTAGGTTATAAGAGAGTCGGGTGTAAATCCCCAGACAGGGGACCGCCCATTCTATGACTATCTTGAGGGCTGTCTCCGTCACAAAGCTGAAATGGTTATCTTCGAAGCAGCTAGGGCAATCACAGAGTTGAGTGGTGTGACTACCCGAGAGCTGACTCCTGCCATAACTGTTTTGCAGCTCTTCTTAAGTTCATCTAAGCCAGTGCTTAGGTTTGCTGCTGTCCGGACTTTGAACAAGGTTATTCTTTCTATAATGATTCTAAATCATCCTGTTATGCTTATTACTTTTGACGTGTTTATGGATTTATGCTTTATTTGTTAATATATTCTTTGCATTAAGGGAATCCCCGTCTTTCTCAAGATGTAGTTATACCTTTCACCTTTTTTTTTCTCTTCTTGATTTTATGAAATCTAACTGAATCTATAGGTTTTTTCATTTAATAATGACAATGAGTGAGCTTGCCCATGTCCTATGATGTAAATTAGATAAATAACTGACTAGTTCATGATGCTACATAACATTTTCTGTAGTTTAAATTAAATTATTGCTCCCAAACATCGATTACTCACGTTAGTCATTTTTTTGAGCCCCCCCCTCTCCCCCTCTTTCTGGAAATCTTGTTGATTTTAGATGTATTCGATTATTTAAGAAATTTACCTCAGCATTCTCTGGTTAGTCTGATAAGATGTAATTGCTAGACATTATTCATATTGGAGCACTTATATCTTGCAACTATTGTAAGGAGATTCATTTTGAGGGCACTTTCAATCATTTCAAATCTTGTATGGCCACATGACGTTTATGTTAACCCATTTAATTGTATTGTGGAAATGGGATATTTGATGGTACAGGTCTTCGTAGTACTGGTTTCTCCAAGGAGTTAGGACCTAATAATATGCATAGTTTCTAGAAAGATGTATAACTAAATTGAATTATTGGCATGTACATGTCCCAAATGTGCTAGATATTTCTATTTATGTAATCTGTTTTCATATTCTCTGAGTTCCACGAGAAGTTTTACGTCCAGAGGAGCAGTGGCACCACTTGTTAGTTCAGTATTCTATGCACTATCTATTTTCCATCATGTAAAACAATGTTATGGTTGATGAGGTATTTGGCCAATTACTAGAGAAACCTTTTAGGTTTCGCTTCCGCAATCCCCATGATATTTGCTCCCTTCTGCTTACTGTCTATTCTATGATGCAAGGTCTTTCTATTTTGATGTATTTCAAACTCCAATTATATGTAGGTGGCTATGACACATCCTATGGCTGTAACTAACTGTAATATAGACATGGAGAGCTTGATTTCAGATCAAAATAGAAGCATTGCTACCCTTGCCATTACAACCCTACTGAAAACAGGCAATGAATCAAGTGTTGATCGCTTGATGAAACAGATTACAAATTTTATGTCTGATATTGCTGATGAATTCAAGATTGTTGTTGTAGAAGCTATAAGATCATTGTGTCTGAAATTCCCCCTCAAGTACAGATCTCTGTAAGTGATTGTACAGTTCCCTAAATTCAGATTGATGAACTTCACGTTTCACGTATTTCAAGACTGCTAATATCTAATTGTGCTCTTGGCCCTGGTTTTCTTCAGGATGAATTTCTTAAGCAATATTTTGAGAGAAGAAGGTGGATTTGAGTACAAAAAGGCAATTGTGGATTCCATTGTGATCTTAATTAGAGACATTCCAGATGCCAAAGAAAGTGGACTACTTCACTTATGTGAATTCATTGAGGACTGTGAATTCACTTATCTTTCCACCCAGGTTGACCTTCTTTTATCTTGGCACTTATCATTTTTTGGGCAATTTACATTTGGTGCATGCTAATGTGGTTCATTATTATTTTCCAGTACTTAACTAGAATTATATATAATTGATACCCTGTTAGATCCTGCACTTTCTTGGAAATGAAGGACCAAAGACCTCCGATCCAAGTAAATATATCCGGTACATCTACAATCGAGTGATACTTGAGAATGCAACTGTTCGGGCCAGTGCTGTTAGTACGTTGGCGAAATTTGGTGCAATGATTGACTCATTGAAAGTATGACTGGATTAATCATTATTAACATAATTGTTTAATAGACACGAGTTATTAACTTGAAGGTAAACATTTGTTTTCTTTGCTGCAGCCCCGTATATTTATTTTGTTGAGACGTTGCCTTTTTGACAATGATGATGAGGTCAGTTTCCTGTTCTATTGAGACTTTTTAAGTGTGATACTATTTTTGTAATTGCATGTTTATAATTTTGTTATCTCAAATTTCCAAGATTTGAAATGTCAAGATTCTATAGATGAGATTAGGTAACGGATGTGTCTCCAGATGGTAATCATAAGGATTTTCCCTGTTGAAATGGAAAAGAATTTCAGGTCTAATGTTAACTACTGCTTCCATAATTGCATCCCCACTGAAAATAGAAAATCCGGATTGAAGTGCTAGCCAATTTGTATCTAAGTTCTTTTTACAACAAATATGGTTCACTGTTCCAGATTTTTTTTTCCTTATCAATTTTGTGTTTTTTAAATAGAAAAAGCTAGATTAAGTAACAAGAGTTGCATGTATATGATAAGGTGCATAGAAGTGTTATTCTGGGTATTACAGGAAAAAATAAAAATTAATTAGTTATATCAATACTATTAAGCATACGTAAATAATCATATTAGATTTATTAATATTATTCATATGCAATCAGTCACGAGTGTTAGATCCAGTAGGGGTAATGATATAAAATCTCCCAGTACTGCAAACTTGCATTGAAATACCACCCGGAGTCTTTATCCTTTTGCTTTTGTTATGGATATATTCACGAGAGATCTTATGTTACTCATTGATGATATATTTCTACTTGATAAGACTCTGAGGGGATAAATAGTAAATTAGGCTTTGAAGTAGCACTTTGAATCTAAAAGTAGAGGTTATGTAGAACTAAGATATAACGTGTTTATTGTCCTTTTGCTTATAGTATGAATAAGGATGATAGTAGAGTGGTAATCAACCAATGCGATGGACACGATTGCTTATTGCAACCTTGTGTTTACCTCATAGGATATTGTTTGCCTTTTCTTTTTCAGGTTCGGGATAGAGCTACCCTGTACTTGAATACCCTTGGAGGTGATGGTTCAGTTGTTGAAACTGATAAAGATGTGAAAGAATTTTTGTTTGGCTCTCTTGATATTCCATTGACCAATATGGAGACAAGTTTGAGAAATTATGTGAGTATTCATCTCAAGTTGTTGCTCATTTGAGCATTCACATTGTTTGTTGTTTTTGTTTCTTTGTATACTGTTTGAAGTTACCATTTGTTCTTTTCTTTGCAAAATGATACAGAACCCATCAGAAGAGCCTTTTGACATTGATTCTGTGCCCAAAGAGGTAAAATCTCAGCCCCTTGCTGAGAAAAAAGCCCCAGGGAAAAAGCCAACAGGTTTGGGTGCTCCCCCAACTGTCCCCACTTCAGCAGCTGATGCTTATGAAAGGCTACTCTCCTCTATCCCAGAGTTTGCAAGTTTTGGAAAGCTTTTCAAGGTTTTGGGTCGAATATCTTTGATAATGAATCCCTCATTTTGATTAAATTTTATAATTTGTAATTAATGAAGTATTCTATGAACTTTGTTTTGTATGATCAGTCATCAGCACCGGTGGAGCTTACTGAAGCTGAAACTGAGTATGCAGTTAACGTTGTCAAGCACATTTTTGATCGCCATGTGGTGTTCCACTACAACTGCACTAACACAATTCCAGAACAGCTGCTGGAGAATGTGAGATTTATCTTTTGCTTTCTGACATTAGTTTGAGAACTTTGTTTTCTCACTTTTTTCTTCTTCTGCCACAGGTGTCTGTTATTGTGGATGCTTCCGAAGCTGAAGAATTTTCTGAAGTAGGATTGAAACCTTTAAAATCTCTTCCATATGATACACCAGGACAGACATTTGTGGCATTTGAGAAACCCGAAGGTGTCCCCGCAGTCGGGAAGTTTTCAAACATGTTGAGGTTTACTGTTAAAGAGGTACTTGTCCCTCTCATCGGCCCATTAGTTTCGTGGATAATTTGCATACTGATCATCAGGTTTGTCTAAGCTTGAAAAGAAGTGAAAGTTGCTTTTTAGTAACTTTCTATTTCCAAACATATTTGGATAATTTATTGTCTTCTGACTTTAAAGTTCAAGAATTTACTTATTCTGAAAGTAACTCTAACCTTACTATCAAAATAAGTGACTTATTTCCTACTTCGACTGATAAAAAATAATAGATGTTTAAAATTTATTTACTTAAAAGTAAAATTTGTAACCTTAGCCAAACATTCTCTTATCCATATCACTGCAAACCTTAATGTGTTAGTTTGGGGGTTAACAGAATCACCTCAGGAAGTTGTAGCTTCAGTTTTCCGACATATAAGTGGATATATCCTTGAAACAAAAATATATGGGCATGATATATTTGAATGATAAGGGATGCATATATATTGCTTCATATTATTGTATGCATTGTCAATTTGGGCTATACATGAATATGCCATGCTCATGTCCACGACTCCACATGTTCATAAAATCTTTTGTTCTTTGACTATTGAGCCCCTATTCATTCATTTGGAAAACTAGGTTGATCCCTCGACTGGTGAGGCTGAAGATGATGGAGTGGAAGACGAATACCAACTTGAAGATTTTGAGGTGGTTGCAGCAGATTACATGGTTAAAGTAGGGGTCTCCAACTTTAGGAATGCCTGGGAAAGCATGGGCCCCGACTTTGAACGCATCGATGAATATGGTCTGGGGCCAAGGGAAAGCCTGGCAGAATCTGTTAACACCGTCATCAATCTTCTTGGCATGCAGCCCTGTGAGGTCAGTCTTTTGCCCGTTTGCATTTTGACCGTATGATTAGACTTTTAGATTTCTCTTCTTTTCTTTTCTTTTCCTTTTTAGGGTATGGCCATGATAGTTCACAATGTTGTTTTCAATAATATCCTAGCTCAATAGAATTGTGTAGAAGGAATTAACTTTTGCAACATTCCAATCGGTGAGGATGGATGGATGAAGTGCTGACTTCCAGTCCACTGTTCTGTTCACTGTTCTTAGACGATAGTTTATGCTGCTGTTAGAATTATAATATTTTTTACCATCAACCTTTTGTTTCTGGGAGGAAGCTGAAATTGTACATTTTCTTTTCTTTTTATTTTTCCAGGGAACAGAGGTGGTCCCGACCAACTCAAGATCCCATTCATGCCTATTATCTGGCCTATATATAGGCAACGTGAAGGTTCTCGTTCGATTGTCATTCGGAATTGATGCATCAAAAGAGGTGGCCATGAAGTTGGCAGTTAGATCAGAGGACGAGAATGTCAGTGATGCAATACACGAAATAGTTGCAAGCGGGTAGTTCTGCTTCCCGCCGTTGTTCAGCGTTTTTGCTTTTCTAATCTTGAGGTAAAACTGGTTCCGAATTTTGTCGAATATTAGATGAGAATAGGGTTTTTATTTGTGTAATTGGTAAAGACTTCTACTTTGGTAAATAGACTCCCAACTGGCCTCAGCAGTGGATTTGGCCTGCTTTGAAATTCAATATATTCTTACATTTAATTTCTTTATATATTTTTCTACCAAAATAAAGAGAAATGTTTCGTGTGTAGGTATTTTGCTAGGGTTCGATTAGCTTGATGGTCATTCTTTTATTGGGTAAAATTAATGAGTGGCCATCGAATTTTAACCTGCTTCCTACTTAACCACCAAATTTTAGAAGGTATATCAATATCTACTCGACTTTTAATTACGTTTTTCATCTATTACTTGTTACTCATTCTTTTGCAATACCTTGACAAAATATCTTACGTGGCAACTATTTTGTGTATTGCATCATTGATTGGATGGAAAACGAGCGATTGATGGAAAACTTAGTTGAAAGTTGAATAGGTTGGGATGCTTTTTAATGTCAGTGATTAAGTGAAAACATGATTAAATTTCGATGCCATCTATTGATTTTATCCTTATTTTATTTGTTGAAATTTTGAGGTGTATTGATGGCTTTTTTAGGGATGGAAAAATTAGTATCATAGAATTGAAAGTTTGCACCCTAGAAAGGGCACTTTATTATTACTAGTTAGAACGTAATTTTGCAATATTTTTTTTTTAATTTTTATTTGTTAAAAAGTTAAAATATTAAAATAGTAATTACAATAAGATAAAAATACGATTTTTGATAATATGTTGTATTGTATTGTTTGATATTATAATAAATAATGTTGATATTTTATTTATATTTATAGAAGTATAACTGTAATTAAAGATGAATTTTATATTGTGGTGATACCAACAATAATTTGAACTCAGTGAATACATTTTGGTGATTTGAGTTTTGATGATTGACGAATAATTGATATCAAATCTTATAGAATTAATGCTATGAAGAATTATAATTTGATAAAATTATAGTAATGATTAAATTCTTGGATTTTCAATTCAATTTTTGTTTCAGTAGACGTTGAATGAAGCCTCGACAATAGTAAAATTAACTATTTTTTAATTAATAAAAAGAGACGACTCAAAATTAGAAAGAAAAAAATGAATTACATTATCATGCATATTCTATTTTGATTGTATTCGTTATTAATATTAATGTATTATCTCAAAAACTTCAGCATATAAAACGCTTGGTAAGCATTAAATACTCAATATTTCTCTCATATTCTAAAATTGCAATTGATTTTTTTCTTGAATCCTACTAAGGGTCCGTTTGAAGCAATTTGCAGAGTAGAAACTTTTTACAAGAGAAACTTTTGACAAGAAAAAAAAGCAGTGAATGTTTGGATGTGAATTCTAAAAGTGCTTTGAATATTAAATAGAGTGTTTGGTTGCATAACTACAAAAATACTTTTATATAAATTTTATATTTATTTGACAAAATAATAATTAATTATTACATATCTAATATTAGTTTCTTTTATAAATAATATTTATTTCATATCCTATTTCATAACGTTATGATATCACAATTATTTTAATATATATCATATTACTTAAAATTAATTTATTTAAATTAAACATATTAGATGTAATTTGTATTATATTATTGAACACGCCAATATATAATTTCACTTTATATAAATACATGAAGTGACAATTTTATATAAAGAATTAATGTGGCAAATAAATTAATAAACTTATACTGAATTCATACATCGACAAAATTCTTCATTGAATGAAAAAATATTTTTTTTAACGAAGAGGAGCAGAGAAGAAGAAGAGCAGATAATGAAAGAATTGAATTGTTGAAGAAGATATAAGTTAGAAAGTTTTTATTTCTATTTTATTAATGATAATTAATGATAATTTTGATAATTTTAATGTTTCATTAAATGTTAATTGTAGCTTTCCATAAAAGCTCAAATATAGCTTTTTAGAGAAGCTCAAAATTTGGGCTTCTCTAAAACAACTTTTTTAAGTTATTTTTTAGTCAACAAGCACTTATTATTTTTTGCCAAACAACCATAAATTTAATCAAAAGTACTTTTACTCTTTTAAAAGTGCTTTGGAACTTCAAAAAAGTCATTCCAAACACACACTAAATGTACAAGGACATAATTATAGCAACAATAATTATTATATTTTTCATGTAATTTTTTTCGTAATTTAGTGAACTTTGTGCAAGCTACTTTAATTGATAAAACTTCAATAAATCCGCATTTCCATTTCTGTATGAATAAAGCTCATTTTGATAGATACACATTATGATTATAGGAAACGAAAATATATTAAGATCATTTACTATTTATATGAATGATACTTATAAATATTTTTTGAAACAAAAAGAAAAATGATGACTCACTTTTTGCCTACTTCACATCTCAAAAAATGAATTCGTAATTTGAATACCTCTCATTGACAGCTAATATGAGAATCAAGCCCTTGTTATATATATGCGTGCTACAATTTTCATCAATGAGGATCAAACAAGATAATAAAATATAGTGACACTTATAGAAAAATAATAAAACTGTCAGAGGTAATGAGAAGGAAATAAAACATGTATTATATAGAAGCGGTCAAATATGTGAAAAATGTCAGAAATTTTCTTAGTTTAAAATGTAGGCAATTAAATAATGATGAAGAAAATATAAATTGAGATATTTATTAATGTCAGATATGTTATTTTCACGTTAATTATGTTGGTTAATAATTTAACTGATAGAATTCTGTTCATTCTCTCACCCTCTCTGGAATTCTATTTTGTTTACATTAAAACTAATTCTTGTATGTTCTTTTTTTCCTATCTTTTTCCTCCATTTGGACACACACTTCTACCAGTTTCAACCTGATGCCAAGAGTTGTGACCATTTTCAATTTCAGTTGGTTTAGACTATATGGACATTTTTTCTACACTAAGTTTGACTGACCAATAGACAAATGTTTGATATGTCATTGTTTCTTAAACCTATTCAATCATCTCTAGTACTGAACATGCCATCCATCCCTCCAAAATTCATATAAAGTTCTATACAATTCATACCACATTACATAGTGAGCAATCAAACCATGTTGAATGAAAAAACATTTTATATTTCTTCATTACATTTCATAGTGAAAAGATCGAACCATATCGAATAAAAAGTTCTATACATCTCTTTATAACATTTCATAAGTGACCAAATACAACTATATCAAATGGAAGTGTCTATTAGCACATCATGTAAGATTATGAAAAAATTATATTAAGTTGAAATAATCACTTACACGTAGATCTCACCTTAGATATATTGAATATGAAAATTGATTGGTAAATCTGAAACTTTTCGTTTGTTATTCCACAACATTGAATTATCATTGAATTATCTGAAGTGCAACTCAAAAAATCGAACCAAATTGGACGCCATCAGCACCACCCGTTTGATTTTATTCCTCCCACCCCAACAATAACATATCTAAAATGGCAACATTTTGCAGCCATTAGAATAATAGTTTTTTTTTTCATTTCTAACACAGGATTTTTTCTTTCTTTTGTAAAAACTTGAAGAAAAATGTATTTTGTGTGTGTAATATATTTTGTGTGTGTAATATGTAATAGTTCAAAGATGTAGTATGTGAGGATAAAATAATCTAAAATTGTTTCTCTCTTTTAGGACCTTTTAGAAGTACAATAATTTTTTTTAGTAATCTAAGAGTTTTACTCCACGTAGCTTAGTCAACATAGAGTATATTTATAATGTGAAAATATTTTAATAAATACGTAACTTATAAAGCAAAAAAAAATCATATAATAGTGAAATATAATTGATAGTCAACACGAGGAGGCGGAATGGTGGGCGATAAAGATTTATAAAAAAAGACAATAGCGATAAGAAAAAACTTAAAAAAAAAAAAAAAAAAAGAGATAGCGATTCGATAAATATTATTCTTTTTATTCATGCAATTATTATATTAAAGAGAAATAATAAATTATTTATTTGAGGATTTTTATTTACACATCTACAATATTTTATTTTATTTTTACATAAAAATCTAATGTATATGGAACATATATATACAACAAACAAACAATTGTCCTATATCATTTTTTTTTATAAAAAGATGCAACAATCACTAGTACTGTTTGCATTATTTAAGTTGATATTCTTGCTTATGACGTCGTCTACCACAGCTCGCACAGACTGTGTTTAATAGCTCATTGGGGACTGAGCTAGAGGTGGAAACAAACCCCTCTTTCACCCTTGGACGTGCTTCTATGATTTCTCTTTGATGTCTACTAGAGTGCGTTGTCGATTTCTCCCAACAAAAGTAGGCAACCCCAAATATTTATCATGGGGCTGTGCTTTGTTCAAACCTAGAATCTCTTGGATTATATTGTGCTTCATGACAAGACGTTGGGGCTAAAAAGGCCGGTGGTCCGAATTCGAGAAATTCAACTATTCAATGTGTGCTTGGGGATCAAGGAGCTCTTGAATATTAGTGCTACCAATACCCCATTCATATCCAAATAACTGTCAGTAATCTTGCTAATGGTTTCTCCCGTATCATTAGGAATTAGACAAAAACTCAAAAATCGCTTATGAAGCATCTAATCAGAATCAACATGGTGTGGTCTAAGATATATAATTAATATTTTAAATGGAAGTCCAAGTATCAATGAGAGAAACCCTTTGATAGTGGATATAAAAGATGTTTCTAAACTTCAATTTCTCATCTAAATATAATTGATAAATATCTCTAACAAGAATCTTCGAGATGGGTTATCAAATTGAGGCCGTGCTACATTACAAAAGTGTCGAAACCCATGAGCTTCGACAAAGTTAAAAGACAGTTTGTCTAATATTACCATCTTAACCCATTCAAGCCTACACTCTTGCTTACCAAAGCCCACACTCTTGCATTGATTATCAAAATGCTTGTCCTACACTTAGTGCTACAAGCATAATCCGTCCCACAATAGTTGTACTTATACTTAGGGTCTGGATCATCTTTTTTTTCTATTCATAAAAAGTGATCCCACACATCTAAAGCTAATCTACTATATATTCTCTATTTCCTAATCTTGATGGTCGAAGTGGAGGAAGAGATGCATCATTTGTTTGTAATTTTGTTGTTGATGAGGTTCATTGGTAGTTTGAGTGTTACTATCTTCACCAGTATACATATGAGGGAATGAGTTCAGATAGCTTCTTTCAACATACTTTTGTTTAAAAGGCCTTTGACAAAAAAAATTAAAAATAAATAAATTAAAATTTAACAAATAATGAAAAGACATTTATACCCTCACCTCTACACTCCAATGCACACGGTTCTTCTTGAGTTCTGATCCACCATTTTCTTTTTCTTTCCAATTTCTCATTTTACTTTCTCTTTTCCATCAAAAGACGTGTCTTTATGGCGAATCCAAAAAAAATAGTTGAATAGAGTTTCCAGCAAACATAGAAATTCCATTTTAGGTTGTTTTATGATTAACCAGGAAAAAATTTAACCAAAGGCAGAAGATTTAGAATACAAAAATGAATTGCTAGATGATGAACATGAAACCTAAATGGTTGAAAATATATAAACTCTTTAAGGATATTTAAATGCTAATACACTATAAAAATGATCAGCAAGTGGAAAACAAAACCCACATTGTAAAGTTTACATCCCAAAATCTTCGGATCAAGTTAAATTGGTTAGCAATATGATCAAGATGAACTTCAAACTATCCTTGAGACATAGGTAGATGATTAATATGAATGAGATCGGTATCGTCTTCTTCAGTTAGTCTTGATTCTGCTCATAGTGGATACTCTCCTGTTGAGTCTCCTCAAAGGCCCAAGCCTAAACAGGTTATGCTTAATGTGTCTCCAGAGCTATTGCATTTAGAAGATTATGCTATTATCGGAAAATGGAAAGCTTGGAAAAGCTGACGAATATTGTGATTGGTGTCGAGAGTTTTGGGAATGGCGAGGAGGCTGTTACCATTGCTTTCTTGGTAGTTGATTCACTTCTTGCCACGATGGGAGGTGTTGAGTCTTTTGAAGAGAATGAGGATGACAATCCTTCTAGTGTTATGCTGAACTCTAGGGCTGCCATTGTGTCAGGGGAGCTCATTCATTGGCTTCCTGCTGTTGGGGATTTTAAGGGGTTCATGTCTCATAGGACTCGGATGGTAAGAGGATTGCTTGCTATCCTGCGTGCTTGCACTAGGAACAGACATATGTGCTGTGCGGCTGGTTTATTGGGAGTGCTGCTTCACTCAACTGAGAAATTTTTTGTTCATGATGTTGGTTCTGTTAGATTGTGTTTGCCCATCGAGTAAATTATTTGTACTCGTGACATTTTGAAATAAAATTAATATATTGATTGATATATTTATTATGTTATTTTGAGCTTACATTTGTCCATAGGTCGATTTGATATTACAAATTGAGTGTTTAAGTTGTTAAACACAGAAAGATTCAATCTGTAATTCGATCTAAAATTGTCGTTCACGATTATTAAATAAATATGGATAATTTATTTTGATAAGATCGTCTCGATTTTATTAAAGTCTATCTTTGACTTTGGTAATAAAATTGAGAATACATTTGGAATGTATTGAACGGGACCACGTGAAATTAATTTGTGACATTGACCATACAAATTTAATTTTACTTGACTATCGTACATGGGACCTTAATCCTGAGCGGATAATGGATTTGGTTACTAGCTTGAAGTTCTTTGAGGTGTCAATGAGTGAGATCAAATTGCTGATCAATATCTCGATACTTTGGGAATTATAGTGAACTAACGAGGAACATATATTCGTAATATGGAATCCATCACCTTTAAGGTATGATTATGATCTCATTGGTTCTTCTAGTGTACAGTTTAATCTGAGTTCAGTAGTTCGACATTGATTGTTGAATTCAATGATGTGATGTGATCACATCGAACTATCAGATAGAAGATGAGAGTTGAGAATTTGTGAATATTCGAGTAAGGGCATTTTGGTTATTTTATTTATTCTGAATATTCGAGTTGATCGACGGGGGTAACATGTAGGATCGATAAGTCGGAGGATATAATTATTGATTGTTGTTTCAGTAATTTCAATTAGACTAAGAGTGCAGTCTTGTTCTTTTAATAGAATAGAACTTGATTAATAAATTATTTTGACTGATCAAAAGTTGACCGAGTCAAAATTAATTTATTAGAACTTAGTTTAATTGGGTCCGATCAAGTCCCCTCAGTGGCTCCAATATATAGAGCTAAATAGGCTTATTACCTATTTTGGACTATGCAGAAATGGGCCTGGGTTATGGTACTAGAGTTAGTAGGATTTTGGAGTGTAAGTGGGTTATAAATAGTCTCATAAGACTGTTTTTCTAACCGAGATAAGCATATAGGCGAGACACACACTAAAGTGTGAAGTGTGTATTTTCTTCTAACAAAGAAAACCCTAATCCTAGTATAACCTAGATCTAGAGAGGTGACCATACACCGGTATAACTACTCTTGGAGAACACTAGGGAAGACTTGAGAGTTTGGAGCTTTGGAAGATTCAACAACGCCGTTGATAGAAATTTTGTAAAGTACGCTACAAGGGTAATTTTTCAACACCTATGTGTTCTTATAATTTTATTTAATCCGATTGAATGCACGAAATAAATTAGATCTTGTAGAGGGATGTTTGATTATCATAGAAAATTAATTTTTGTGATGTCTAGATCCAGGTTTCCAACAATTGGTATCAGAGCCAAGGTTTTAATTTTATTCCTTGTATTTAGGATTGAATAAAATTGTATTTTAATGCATGTGTTAGTTTGGAGCGGTGTTAGGGTTTATGTAATTTATTGTTGTTATTAGATTGAATGATTTTTTAATTGTGTTTTGAACAATTTATGGTCTTAGAATTTTTGGTGAAAAATTATATTGTGTTTTATCGAGTCATGTAACAAAGGGGGTGGATTACGACTCCATGTTTCCCCTTTGATTTTAATTTACTGTAGTATTGTATTAGAAATTAATTTTTAATTATTCTGCTGTACGGATTAAAATATGATGACCGATTTCACTGCTGCCCGAGGATTGAAGATCCTCTGCTGCAATTTACAGAGGAGGACCGGACTTTATCTTCTTCATTTCGTGGAGGGCATGTGCTGCAAATATCTATTTTGGCTGGCTTCTGGATCTGAATGCGTGGGCTGTTGATTTAGTTTGGACCGAATTCAAAATGTTTGAATTGGACTTAAACTATGGGACGAATCCAAAATGTTTGAATTAAAAGTAAATTAAATCTTTTGAAGAATTGAGCTCTAGAATTTTAAGATATGGGTTAGACACTTGCAAATGGAAATTGAAGAATTGGGCCGGCCTGTGGCTCAATTGGACCTTTAATTTATTTGTAATTTTGTGTCTAGGTTTGGGTCATAAATTTGTTCAATTTAATTTTATTATCGCTTTATTGCTTTAATTTAATTGTGATTAAATGTCATTCATATAACATGCCATATATATCACATTACAATGCTCTAGGTACTATTCTGTCATGCATTGTATATAATATTTATTTTCTATTATGATTTTATTAGATTAGAAGGATTAAATATTTTAATTAATAATTGAACCATTTTTTTAAGAGTTAAAATTGGTTAGAAATTATTAATTGAAAAACCCAAACAGTATGAAAATATTAAGTGGGTGAGGGTGCACTGTTTATGTGAACCCACGACCTCCCTTATTAGCCCATTAGTAAGAATAGGTGTATGCCTTGTGCTAATTTTATTGGCCTCCCTATAGGAGGGCTACACTGTTTCAGTTACTAGATTGGGTCCAATTGGGTGATAATTTTTGAGTGTTAATTAATTGCGATTGCCCCATGTTGACCTATGGTTAACTTTAAACCTTAATGTTTTGATTATTACAAACAAATTGGTTATGTTTTCTAACATTTTATTTTCAAGCAAAATTCAAAGTGCTACAAATCGAACTCTCATGCAATGACAAGTTCAAGGTCAAAATCAATTCAAGAGTTCAAGCATCTCAAGATCCGCGAAATTCAAGATTCAAGATCAAGATTGAAGAATAGATTTTTAGATAAAATTGTAAAGGTATTAACTCTTTAATCCTTAGCAATTAAATGAATGAAAGCTCAAAATATTTTTATGCACAAAACACATGTCATTATTACTTGCATAAAATATTTGTATCAAAGCCAAAAATCATTTTTCAAAAGCGTGGAAACGGTCATCCGTTTGGATCATCCGTTTGAACCGGTCATCCGCTTGAAATGAACCGGTCGACCCGTTTGATATCATCGCTCCAAAAGTGTCCGTTTCGACTTTTTTTGCAATTCAACGGCTAGTTTTCGACTAATCGATCGGTCGACCGCTTGGTCATCCGTTTGGTCATCCGTTTGGTCGAAAGTGACGAAAATTCATCTCTATAAATACCACTTCATTTATTATCATTTAACAATACTTACAAGAGCATTTATAGAGAGAATCATATTGAAAAACTTCATCCAAAGCTTCATTGTATTTATATCTTCAATATCTCATATTGAAAAACTTTGTTTGATTAAATCAAACCTTTGATTCATCTTTCTCAACAAAGTTTTCTTCTAACACTTGAGCTTTCCTTATTCATTGCTATTCATTAAAGTGTTAGTCTCTCTTAGAACTAAACTTGTATCTATCATTCATCTAGAGAGAAATACTCAAATCAATTTCTTCATATATTTGGGTCATATTGAGGTCCCGTGAAAAGCTCAATATTGTATAAGGATCGGTGCTCCTTGTTTGTAAGTCACCGGATACATTGTAAGGGTTTGGATTGCACCATAAGTCAATCAAAATAGTGGAAAGGCCGTGCTCATGTTGGAGAGCTTGGTAACGGGGGACGTAGATCATTGGTTGGATCGAACCTCCATAAAAATCGTTTGCACTCTCTCTTCTCTTTTATTTACTTATATTGTGCTTATATTTGAGTGAATCAATTTTTATTTCTTAAATTTCATTTTTAAGAATATTTTTCGAAAAAGTTTGAGAAAACCAATTCACCCCCCTCTTGGTTAGTTATTCTTGGGCTATCAATTGGTATCAGAGCAAGGTGCTCATTTTTTTGATTTCACAATCTTGAGTAATGGCTAACCAAAATTTTCAAAACCTTGAGGGTCATTCTACAAATCGTCCTCCATTCTTTAATGGCTCCCACTACAATTATTGGAAAACTAGAATGATGATCTATATTCAATCAATTGATTATAACATTTGGGAAGTCATTGAGTTTGGTCCATATGTGCCTACAAAAATTATCAAAATTGATGATAAACCGGACCAAACTACTTCTAAGCCTAGAGAGGAATATGATGAAGAGGATAAAAGAAAGTTATCTTTGAATGCTAGAGCCAAAAATTTACTTTATTGTGCTTTAGACAAAAATGAGTTTAATCGTATTAGCACATGTGATTCCGCATATGATATTTGGCATGCATTAGAGATAACTCACTTAGGTACCAACAAGGTTAAAGAAACCAAAATAAATCTTTTGACAAAAGATTTTGAAAATTTCTTTATGAAACAAGATGAACCTATTGTTGATATGATTACTCGTTTCACCGATATTATTAATGGCCTTAAGGGCTTTGATCGAAAATTTACTAACGGTAAACTTGTGAGCAAAATGCTTAGGTCTTTATGGGAAGATTGGAACTCTTTGAGGATGTTGATAGAGAATACAAAAGATATCAACACTTATCCATTGGAGGAGCTATATGGAACATTGATGACGTATGAGCTCAACAATGCCGAAACAAAGGAGAAAACGAGGAGAAGCAAAGAAGAGATGAAGGAGCTTCCCAAGAAGCAAATTGCTTTGAAATCAACAAATGATGAAGGATCCTCCAATACAAACATGAGTGATGAAGAACTTGATGACTTAGTTCTTCTTGTCAAGAAATGGAGAGGATTTGAAACAATAGGCGATTTCAAAAGAAAGAAGACAAAAGTGAAGAAAAGAATAAAAAGATCATATGTTACGATTTAGACAAACCCGGTCACAAGAGGACCGAATGCCCAAACAAGAAGAAGTTCATCAAAAGAAATCACTTCAAGCTACATGGGATGATAGTGATGAAGATGATCAAGAAGAAGATGAAATTCAAGAAGAAATCGCTAATATGTGCTTCATGGCTATTGAGGATGAGGTAAGTACAAATAACAATAACTCTTACATTGACTTATCTTCTTCTTATGATGAAATTCTTGAAGAGTTTGAGAAACTTATGTCAAAATACTCTATTCTCAACAATAAACACACTTTGTTGAAAAATGTAGTCAAAAAGCTTTTTATTGCTCAAAAGGACTTTGAAAAAGAGAAAGATGATCATAAGTCCTTAATTAAAGAAAATGTTTTATTGAAAGAAAAAGTGGTTGATTTAACAAGCATTGTTCACAAATTTACCCAAGGAAAGAAAAATTTTGAATTAATGCTTGGTGAGCAAAAATGTGTGTTTAACAAAGGAGGGATTGGATATAAACCTCTCTTGAAACAAAAATCCCTTGAAACCATTTTTGTAAAATCATCCAAGTTTCCTCAACAAAACATCACATGTAGTTTTTGCAAGAAAGATGGTCTTGTTGCTTATAATTGCTTAACTAAAAAGAAATTATTCTTTGAAAGGAAACACAAGTGGATAAAAGAATCCACAAGCTCTAACTATCAAGGACCCAAACTTATGTGGGTACCAAAATCAAAAATTAAAATTATTTTTGTAGGTACCACAAAAAGTCAAGAGCAATTGGTTCTTGGATAGTGGGTGTTCAAACATATGACGGAGATCGATCCTTGCTATCAAATTTCAAAAGAAAAGATGGAGGTCATGTGACTTTTGGAGACAATGCCAAAGGAAAAATCATAGGCATTGGAAATATTGGTAATCGTTCTTCTCCTCTATTGAAAATGTTTTATTAGTTGATAACCTCAAACATAACCTACTTAGTATAAGTCAATTGTGTGATAAAGGTTATCTCATTAAATTTGATTCTTCTAATTGCCTCATTGAGGATGCTATATCTAAAGAGGTATTGTTCATGGGGAGTCAAGCAAAGATGTTTACATCATATCTATTGAATTTGAACTTGAAAAGGAAATAAAATGTTTTCAAGTATAAAGGATGATTCTTGGTTATGGCATAGGAGATTAGGTCATGTTAGCATGTACTTACTTTCAAAAATCTCCAAAAATAACTTTGTGAAAGGGTTGCCAAGTATAAAGTTTGAAAAAGATAAAATTTGTGATGCTTGTCAATTTGGAAAACAAGTAAAAAGTTCTTTCAAACTTAAACAACATTCTTCTACTTCAAGACCTTTGCAACTTCTCCACATGGACTTATTTGGACCATCTAGAACCGCTAGTTTAAGTGGGAAGCATTATGCATTTGTTATTGTTGATGATTTTTCAAGATTTACTTGGGTCATTTTCTTGAATTTAAAAGATGAAGCCTTAAATGCATTTAAACATTTTTGCAAAAGAGTCCAAAATGAAAAGGATACACCATTACAATTAGGAGTGATCATGGTGGAGAATTTGAAAATATAGCCTTTGATGAGTTTTGCAAATCCAATGGATATGAACATAATTTTTGGCTCCTAGAACTCCTCAACAAAATGGTGTAGTAGAAAGGAAGAATCGAACATTGCAAGAAATGGCTCGAACCATGTTGAATGAAAACAATTTACCAAAATACTTTTGGGTCAAGCCGTAAACACTTCATGTTATATCTTAAATAGAGTTTTGGTAAGTCGAAGAAAACCAAAACTCCATATGAGCTTTGGAAAAATAGAATTCCTAATATCGGATATTTTAAAGTTTTTGGTTGCAAGTGTTTTATTTTAAACACAAAAGAAAATTTGGGAAAATTTGATCCAAAATCCGATATTGGAATTTTTCTTGGATATTCATCTCTGAGTAAAGCTAGAGTTTTCAACAAAAGCTTTTAGAGTTTTCAACAAAAGAACTTTAGTAGTTGAAGAATCTATGCATGTTGTTTTGATGAAACTAGCTCCTCTTTACAAGAAAAAGTTATTGATGATGAAGATTTGAAATCCCATTTGAACAACTAAGTGTTCAAAATCAAGACAAAGGAATCCAAATAACATTGAAATTCAACATGAGGAGGAAACAACTATGCAACAAAATGAAGAAGAACCTCATGAAGATCTCAACACTTCATTACCAAAAGAATGGAGGTTTGTCCTTCTCATCCAAAAGATCTCATCATTGGTGATCCATCAAAAGGGTAAGTACAAGAAATACTTTTAGAAATTTTCATAACAATTGTGCATTTCTTTCACAAATCGAGCCAAAGAATTTTAAAGAAGCCGAGTTTGATGAATTTTGGATTCTAGCTATGCAAGAAGAACTAAATCAATTTGAAAGAAATCATGTTTGGGATTTAGTTGCTAGACCAAATTCACAAACCGTAATTGGCACAAAATGGGTTTTTCGAAACAAAAGAGATGAAAATGGTATAATTGTGCGTAACAAAGCTAGATTAGTGGCTCAAGGTTACAATCAAGAAGAAGGTATCGATTTCGAAGAAACTTTTGCCCCGGTTGCTAGATTAGAGTCAATTCGTATGCTTCTTGCTTTTGCATGTCATAAGAATTTTACTCTATTTCAAATGGATGTCAAAAGTGCATTTTTGAATGGAGTCATTCAAGAAGAAGTTTTTGTTGAGCAACCACCCGGTTTTAAAAATCATAAGTATCCGGACAAAGTTTTAAACTTAGAAAAGCCCTTTATGGTTTAAAACAAGCTCCTAGAGCATGGTATGAGAGATTAAGTAAATTTCTCTTATCAAATGATTTTTTAATGGGTAAAGCGGATACAACATTATTTATAAAAACCAAAAAGAATGATATGATAGTTGTTCAAATTTATGTTGATGATATTATTTTTGGTGCTACTAACATTTCCCTATGTGAAGAATTTTCTAAGTGCATGAGTAGAGAATTTGAGATGAGTATGATGGGAGAACTCAAGTTCTTTCTTGGTCTCCAAATCAAACAAACCAATGATGGAATATTCATTAGTCAAACTAAGTATATCTTGGATATGCTCAAAAAGTTTGAAATGGAAGAGTTGAAGCCAATGAATACTCCGATGAGCTCATCAATAAAACTAGATAAAGACGAGCAAGGTACTTCCGTTGATGTAACAAAATATCGAGGTATGATCGGATCCCTTCTTTATTTAACCGCTAGTAGACCCGATATTATGTTTAGTGTATGCTTATGTGCTAGATATCAATCTAATCCTAAGAATTCCCATCTTAGTGCCGTAAAATACATTTTCCGTTATCTTAGTGGAACTAGATCTTTAGGTCTTTGGTATCCCAAAGAAACTCATTTTGATTTACTCAGCTTTTCGGATGCCGATTGGGCCGGTTGCACAATTGATCGTAAAAGTACTAGTGGAACGTGCCATTTTCTAGGCTTTGCTTTAGTTTCATGGTTTAGTAAGAAACAAAATTCCGTTGCCTTATCAACCGCCGAAGCCGAGTATATCTCCGCCGCTAGTTGTTGTGCTCAAATCCTATGGATGAAACAAACTCTAAATGATTATCACATTTCATTTGAAAAAGTTCCTATTATGTGTGATAATACAAGTGCGATCAACTTATCTAAAAATCCCGTTTTGCATTCTCGTACCAAACACATCGAGATTAGACATCACTTTTTACGAGACCATGCACAAAAGGGAGATATAACTTTGGAGTTTGTAAACACCGAAAAACAATTGGCCGATATTCTCACAAAACCTCTAGCACTTGAAAGATTTTCATATATTCGACGAAATTTAGGCATACTTGATGAAGGTGAAATATGTGGCTAAACTCTATGCATTTTTTTATGATTGATTGCACTTTATGTGACAAATATGTGTTAAAGATTGATAATAAGACCAAAAAGCAAAGTTTATAATGTTTTTGTGTCAAACGGACGACCGTGTAGATTAAACGGTCGACCGTTTAATGTCAAACGGATGAACCATTGATCATCCGTCTAAGCAGAGTCTTTTGCCAAAATTAAACATTTTCAAACGGACGACCGTGTAGATTAAACGGACGACCGTTTTATCTTAAACGGACGACCTTATGATCATCCGTAGGATCGTCCGTTTGAGCAGAGATTTAACTTGTCAAACTTTCAGTTAAAACGGACGACCGTCTGGCTTTACTTGGCCGACCGTATCTTGTATAAATCAAGGTTTTAACCCTTTCTTTTCAAAATTCCTCATTTCATCTTTGCGCCGCCCTAGGGTTTTTCCGTTCATTTCTCTCTCAATCATCTTCCCATCTCCTAATCTTTCCATTTTACACTCAAAATCACAAAACCCATATCTTTTTTACACCAAAAACCGAAAAATCCCCAATTTTTATCCATCAATTTTACCCTTTCCACCCAAACGGACGATCTCTAAACCCTAGGCTCCAAATCCGTCTTCAAAATCATGCCTCGAGTGAAAATGGCAGCCAAACGACCTAGGAGGGATAGGCAACCTACTCCATCATCTGAAGAAGAGGATTCTCCCTCGGAAATTCGGATTGCCAAATGTCCCGTCCTCATCAAGAAGAACGTGGACCTTGCCTCTTTACTTTTGAAGCCCCTTCCTTTCATATAGAGGATCTTTTCATAGGTATGGGTTGGGTTGGCATTCTCACGTTGAATGACAAAGTTTATCCTTCCCTTGTCAAAGATTTCTATAAAATATGTCTTCCTCTCCAAGGTCCGAAATTTCTTGTCTAGTTCGGGACAAACAATTAAGATCACTCAAGACTTAATTCGATCACTTCTTCATCTTGAGGAAGGCGGTCTTCGCATGTACACCACAAAACAATTCCTCATACTCAAGATTACGACCCAATCGCGCACTGTTGTCATGTCACCGAGCAAGCAATTTGAGGTCGCCGTCCGTCTTCGCACGAACCAACTTACTCTTCCATGTCGAGTCCTCCATAACATCATTGCACATATTATTGTTCCTCGTAAAGGTCACTTAGATGAGGTTAATCACTATGATGTATTTCTTCTCGACTCTATCCTCCGTGGGCGTAAACTTGATTTTCCATACATAATGATCCAACACATGTCATCCTTTCTTAACGGCACTAGGACTAAGGGGCTTCCCTACGGAATGTTTCTCACTAAGATTTTTCAACATTTTGAAGTTTCCTTCCGTAACTCGGTTGCCACTCTTCCCAAACCCACCGACACCATAAATATTCTTACCCTTCGCCGTATGAAAATTGTCAAAGAAAATGGGCAATGGGTAGCAAAATCCAAGGGATTTGACGATGAGTCCGGCCCCTCGACTTTGCCATTTGAGGATGAGGAAGAAATGGACGAAGGTGGCAATGCCGAAGATGCTCCGCCTCCGCGTCGACCCCGATCATCTCAAAGGCCGTCATCCTCCACCTCCGGCTTCAACGAGGACCAGTTTAATCTTCTTAATGGCCGGATCGATTCTCTTGCATCTACCGTCGATGGCCTACAACATGCCGTGAGTGATCTCAAACAAACGGCGGCTAGCATTCAAACTACGGTTGGTGGACTGCAAACTTCGGTAGACGGCATCACATCCTTGCTTCATGCTCTTCACTCCCTGCCTCGGCACCGGATTTCCTCCGCCTCCGTCCACCGATTACTTTTAGTTTTGGAAACGAAGTCTATTTATTACTTTTGTTTTTGTAGCTATGTTTTGGAAACGAAGTCTATGTTCTATGCCTTTTTTTTTAAGTTTATCAATGAACGGCATATTTTGTTTCATTTAGGGGGAAATTATTTTAAACCTTAATGTTTTATCTTTTTGCCTTTTTGTTTATGCCAAAAGGGGGAAAATAACTATGTGATGAAATATGATGAAATGTGTGATGTGATGGATTTGTGATCAAATGGAATTGATATCATGTAATGACATATATGATAAATTTGGTAAATCAAATGAAAACGATATAATGTGATACAAATTCATCAAATTCATCAAATCATGTTTACTTGAAAAAGAAAGGGGGAATATATATGCTTTATTGTATATTATTATCATATATTCTCACATTGTTTGTCATAATCAAAAAGGGGGAAATTGTTGACCTATGGTTAACTTTAAACCTTAATGTTTTGATTATTACAAACAAATTGGTTATGTTTTCTAACATTTTATTTTCAAGCAAAATTCAAAGTGCTACAAATCGAACTCTCATGCAATGACAAGTTCAAGGTCAAAATCAATTCAAGAGTTCAAGCATCTCAAGATCCACGAAATTCAAGATTCAAGATCAAGATTGAAGAATAGATTTTTAGATAAAATTGTAAAGGTATTAACTCTTTAATCCTTAGCAATTAAATGAATGAAAGCTCAAAATATTTTTATGCACAAAACACATGTCATTATTACTTGCATAAAATATTTGTATCAAAGCCAAAATCATTTTTCAAAAGCTGTGGAAACGGTCATCCGTTTGGATCATCCGTTTGAACCGGTCATCCGCTTGAAATGAACCGGTCGACCGCTTGATCACATCGTCAAAAAGTGTCCGTTTCGACTTTTTGCAACTCAACGGCTAGTTTCGACTAATCGACCGGGCCGACCGCTTGATCATCCGTTTGGTCGAAAGTGACGAAAATTCATCTCTATAAATACCACTTCATTTATTATCATTTAACAACACTTACAAGAGCATTTATAGAGAGAATCATATTGAAAAACTTCATCCAAAGCTTCATTGTATTTATATCTTCAATATCTCATATTGAAAAACTTTGTTTGATTAAATCAAACCTTTGATTCATCTTTCTCAACAAAGTTTTCTTCTAACATTTGAGCTTTCCTTATTCATTGCTATTCATTAAAGTGTTAGTCTCTCTTAGAACTAAACTTGTATCTATCATTCATCTAGAGAGAAATACTCAAATCAATTTCTTCATATATTTGGGTCATATTGAGGTCCCGTGAAAAGCTCAATATTGTATAAGGATCGGTGCTCCTTGTTTGTAAGTCACCGGATACATTGTAAGGGTTTGGATTGCACCATAAGTCAATCAAAATAGTGGAAAGGCCGTGCTCGTGTTGGAGAGCTTGGTAACGGGGGGACGTAGATCATTGGTTGGATCGAACCTCCATAAAAATCGTTTGCACTCTCTTCTCTTTTATTTACTTATATTGTGCTTATATTTGAGTGAATCAATTTTATTTCTTAAATTTCATTTTTAAGAATATTTTTCGAAAAAGTTTGAGAAAACCAATTCACCCCCCTCTTGGTTAGTTATTCTTGGGCTATCACCCCATAGGTAACGTAATTAATTTAAAAATTAAAATTATCAAATATAGAGGTTGCACACTTAAATCAAAAACATCGTGGGAACTTCTTATAGAATATCCAAATGGTGTTATTGATGGCCTAAATACAGCGATACTAAATTAATATTGCATGAGATGCTGGATATATTGAATTTAGTGGGAGCGTCCCAGCCTAGCCGTAAATCACACTATCTTCTCCTATAGAGAGATGTGTTTAAGATTTTGGAGTTTTAGGTATTCGCCATACGGAAGTAGTTCTTGTGTCTACTCGTGTATTTCATGCATCATATATGAAATCATTATTTTATGTGTAGCTCATTTCAAATTTTTAATTTTATTTCAGAAAAATGTCGGACAATTCATTGTCTATGATTTTGACCAAAAACCAACTAGTAGGAGAGAATTATATTGACTAGAAACGTAATTTGATGATTGTCCTCACTGCTGAGAAGCATAAGTTCGTGTTAACTGAACCTGTCATGATGAACTTACCGTGTAGTCCACGGATGCTATATGAAAAGTAGATCCAATCTAATGAGATGGCCCGCTGCTACATTTTGGGATCTATCTCAAATGTGTTGCAGTTGTAAACATCGTCAGTATGGAGCGCTACTCAGATTATGGATAGTCTTCAGGAAATGTTTGAGCACCAGGGACGCCAGGCCCGTCAGTACGCCATCAGGTCTATAATGAACATGCGCATGAAACCAAGTACGCTTGTGAGAGATCATATGCTTGCATTGATTGCTCAGTTTAACGTGGCTGAGATCAAATCAGAGACTCAGGTTGACATGGCTTTAAAGACTCTCCCTGAGATGTTCTCTCAGTTCAAAGTTAATTATAACAAGAAAAAGCTGAACATGTCCCTGACCGAGCTGATGAAGGAGCTCCAAAATGTTGAAACTGTTCTTAAGACCAAGAGTGGTGATGTCTTTGCTGTTTTTCCTGCTGGATCATCCTCTTCCAAGCCGAAAGGCAAAGGAGACAATAAGAGGAAGGAATCTAATAAGAAAAACCCACACTAGTAGGTTAAAAAGGCAAAGTTAGATGGTAAGCCTAAAGAAAAGTGTTTTCATTGTGGATGAAGGGTAATTGGAAGAGGAACTACCAGGAATACCTAGCTTCCAAAAAGCCGTAATGGTGAGTTATCTTTATTGAGTCATGTTTGGTGGTTGATTCTCACCGATTCTGGATTGTAGATTCGGAGCCACTAATCATATTTGCAATTGTTTGCGAGGGTTCCACGTAACTGTGGAACTCAATGAAGAGGAATTGACTCTCAAAGTTGGCACATGAGCGGTGGTGTCTCAGTAAGAGCTATTAGAAATGTTTATCTTTATTTTAGAAATAAAAGACATTTGGTTTTAAAGAATTGTTATTATGTTTTGGATATTACCCAAAATTTGATTTCGATTGCTTTGTTATTTAGACAAGGATATTTTGTCCAGTTTTTACTTTTTTCGATGGATATTACTCTAAATAAAGCCCTTATATGTAGGAGACATTTGAATGATGATTTATATGTTTTAAAACCTCTTGATAGCTCATTGCACCACACTGAATCTAATAAACGCATTAAAATGTCTCCTACTAATGAGACTTACTTGTGGCACATGAGACTTGGCCATATTAACCTTAATATGATCTAAAGACTCGTGAGGGATGGTCCTTTAAGTGACTTAAAGATGGAGTCCCTACCGATTTGCGAATCCTGTTTGGAAGGAAAAATGACCAAGAGGTCCTTTACATCAAAAGAACATAGGGCTAAAGAAGTTTTGGAATTAGTACACTCTGATGTATGTGGGCCAATTAGTGTCCAAGCTAGAGGTGGGTATGAGTACTTCATCACTTTTACTGATGACTACTCTAGATATGGTTATGTTTACCTAATGGCTCGCAAGTCTGAAGCTTTTGAAAAGTTCAAGGAATTCAGAATTGAAGCGGAAAAGCAATTAGGTAAGAGCATTAAAATACTTCGATCAGATCGAGGTGGAGAGTATCTATCCCACGACTTTAGAACATACCTGTCAGAGAATGAGATTTTATCCCAACTGAGTGCACCAGAAATACCCCAACAGAATGGTGTCTCAGAAAGGAGAAACAGGACCTTGTTGGACATGGTGAGATCAATGATTGGCTTCTCAACACTTACTACATCTTTTTGGGAATATGCAATACAAACTGCAATATACTTGTTAAATGTAGTTCTACCTAAGTCTGTCCCTAAGACAACCCTGGAATTGTGGAATGGGCGTAAGCCTAATCTAAGACATATCCGGATATGGAGATGTCCAGCACATTTGCTTAAGGGAAAAGCGGATAAGATGGAATCAAGATCGAAAGTTATGCATTTTTGTAGGATATCCTAAAGGGACAAGAAGGTTTTTGTAAGCACAAATGCAACCTTCTTAGAGGATAAATATATAGAAGAAAGTGAATCTAAGAGTAAGGTTCTTTTGGAAGAAATGAAGGAAAACGTTCCCAGCTCATCCACTCCAGAGATCCGCACTGAACCTACTCAACATGAATTTAAGCCTCTACCATTGATGATACCTCGATGCAGTGGGAAAGAAATGGAGGTTCCACCTACCATACCTACTGGTCCGGAGGCACCTGATATGTCAGGGGATCAAGTCCCTCCTGTTTAGTCACCACATGAGACCGAACCCGCAGGCAGAAGGACATGGTGGAGGAGAAACAACAGTAGAACAATCACAAATTCCAATCAATCAAGAACTTCTACGACTTAGGCGTAGTGAGAGAGTCATTCGACCACCCTCAGGTACTCTGCCGTATGGAGAGTCTTTGAGGCGATCTCCACCGAGCAAGAAGAGGATCCCACTTCGTTTAAGGAAGCTATGGATGATGTAGACGCCGACCATTGGAAGAGTGCCATGGATTACGAAATGAAATCTATGTACACTAACTCGGCCTCGAAACTTGTAGATGTACCAAATGGGGTAAAACCTGTAGGGTGTAAATGGATCTACAAGAGGAAGAGAGGAGTAGACGGAAAGGTGAAAACTTTTAAAGCTAGACTGGTTGCTACGGATTTTACCCAAACAGAAGGTATCGATTACGAGGAAACCTTCTCTCCCGTGGCCATGCTTAAGTCTATAAGAATCCTCTTATCCATTGCGACTCATTTTGATTATGAGGTGTGGCAAATGGATGTCAAGACAACATTTTTAACGGAGTCTTGATGAGAGCATCTATATGATGCAACCGCATGCTTTTATCCAAAATGGTCAAGAGCATAAAATATGCAAATTGAATAGGTCCATATATGGACTTAAACAGGCGTCTAGGTCCTGGAACATCAGATTCGATCAAACTATCAAGACTTGTGGTTTTGATCAAAATATCTCGATGAACCTGTGTCTATAAGAGGATTAAAGACAACAAGGTGATTTTTCTCATACTTTATGTTGATGATATCCTACTCATTGGGAATGACGTAGGAGTATTGACATCAGTTAAGCACTGGTTGGCACAACAGTTTGATAAGAAGGACTTGGGAGAAGCCAATTATGTTCTAGGTATTCAGATCCTTTGGGATAGAAAGAACAGAAGAATCGCTTTATCCCAAGCTTCATATATTGATAAAATATTTGTGAGATCTGCAATGCAAAATTCCAAGAAAGGTCAAATGCCTTTCAGACATGGAATTCACTTATCACGGGAGCACTGTCCTAAGACTCCTAGTGAGGTGGAATACATGAAGCAGGTTCCTTATGCCTCGACTGTAGGAAGTCTCATGTATGCTATGCTATGCACTCGAACAGATATTTGCTATCTTTGTTGGGATTATCAAGAATATTAGTCAAACTGGGACCTGAGTATTGAATCATGGTATACATATTCTCAAGTATCTTTGCAGAACAAGAGATTATATGCTGGTCTATTCAGCTCCAAATTTAGTGCCTACGGGTTATACTGATTCTGATTTTCAGGCTGATAGGGACTCTCGCAAGTCCACATCAGGGCCAGTGTTCACGTTGGGTGGCGGTGCCGTTGTTTGGAGGAGCATCAAGCAATCTTGTATTCTTCGATTCCACCATGGAGGCAGTAATATGATGCGACTTGTGAAGCATAAACCCAAATAAGCGGTATGGCTAAGGAAGTTTTGCTCGACCTTGAGGTGGTTCCTTCTCGCATCACGGGCCATCACTCTATCTTTGTGATAATAGCGGGCAGTGGCAAATGCAAAAGAGCCCAGAAGCCATCAACGTGGGAAATACATTGAACGAAAATACCACTTGGTTAGAGATATCGCTCAACGAGGAGATGCTACAATGTGCAAGATTGCATCTACATAAAATATTACTGACCCCTTTACCAAAAGCTTACCAGCTAAGAGTTTTGAGGAGCATATTGAAAATATAGGTATACTTAATATATCTCATTTACTCTAGGGCAAGTGGGAGATTTGTTAGATTGTGTTTGCCCGTCGAGTAAATTATTTGTACACATGACATTTTGAAATAAAATTAATATAATGATTGATATATTTATTATGTTATTTTGAGCTTACATTTGTCCATAGGTCGATTTGATATTACAAATTGAGTGTTTAAATTGTTAAACACGGAAAGATTCAATTTGTAATTCGATCTAAAATTGTCGTTCACGATTAGTAAATAAATATGGATAATTTATTTTGATAAGATCGTCTCGATTTTATTAAAGTCTATCTTTGACTTTGGTAATAAAATTGAGAATACATTTGGAATGTATTGAACGGGACCATGTAGAATTAATTTGTGACAATGACTTGACAAATTTAATTTCACTTGACTATCGTACATGGGACCTTAATCTTGAGCGGATAATGGACTTCGGTTACTAGCTTGAAGTTCTTTGAGGTGTCAATGAGTGAGATCAAATTGCTGATCAATATCTCGATACTTTGGGAATTAGAGTGAACTATCAAGGAACATATATTCGTAATATGGAATCTATCACCTTTAAGGTTTGATTATAATCTCACTGGTTCTTCTAGTGTACAGTTTAATCTGAGCTCAGTAGTTCGACATTGATTGTTGAATTCAATGATGTGATGTGATCACATCGAACTGTCAAATAGAAGATGAGAGTTGAGAATTTGTGAATATTCGAGTAAGGGCATTGTGGTCATTTTATTTATTTCGAATATTCGAGTTGATCGACGAGAGTAACATGTAGGATCGATAAGTTGGAGGATATAATTATTGATTGTTGCTTTAGTAATTTTAATTAGACTAAGAGTGCAGTCTTGTTCTTTTAATAGAATAGAACTTGATTAATAAATTATTTTGACTGATCAAGAGTTGATCGAGTCAAAATTAATTTATTAGAGCTTAGTTTAATTGGCTTTGATTAAGTCCCTTCAGTGGCTCCAATATATAGAGCTAAATAGGCTTATTACCTATTTTGGGCTGTGCAGAAATGGGCCTGGGTTATGGTACTAGAGTTGGTAGGGTTTTGGAGTGTAAGTGGGTTATAAATAGTCTCATAAGACTGTTTTTCTAACTTAGACAAGCATATAGGCGGGACACACACTAAAGTATGAAGTGTGTGTTTTTCCCTAACAAAGAAAACCCTAATCCTAGTATAACCTAGATCTAGAGAGGTGACCACACCCCGGAGATAGCTACTCTTGGAGAACACTGGGGAAGGCTTGAGAGTTTGGAGCTTTGGAAGATTCAAGAACGCCGTTGATAGGAATTTTGTAAAGTACGCTACAAGGGTAATTCTTCAACACCTATGTGTTCTTGTAATTTTATTTAATCTGGTTGAATGTACGAAATAAATCAGATCTTGTAGAGAGATGTTTGATTATCACAGAAAATTAATTTTTGTGATGTCTAGATCCCAGTTTCCAACAGGTTCACCAGAGAAATCTAAATGGGATGGAACTCCTCTTTGTTCCCGTGATTCAAGATGCTTAGTGGTCATTCTCTTAGTACAAGTGACTTGTATCGGTGGCTTCATGTTATTGCAAAAATACTTACCACCCATGGGCATCTCGTTTAGTGCTTTCTCCGGAGAAAGCTATGGGTGGAAAATAGGCCAGGGGTCCAACATGTACTTTCGAGTTCGATGGTGAAATTGGTTTGGGAGAGAGCCGATGGCCTTTTACTAATGGATTTGCATTTGCAACTTGGATCTACATTGAGTCATTTGCAGATAATTTAAGCACGAAACTACGGTTCTTTGCAATTGCAATTACCGCCATATCGTAGAAATCATCTCCTAACAATATTGAAGTTGTTATTATACAAATAATGACATTGAAGTCGTTCCAATAGGGATGGCAATCCAACCCGGATACC
Source organism: Forsythia suspensa (assembly GCA_023638005.1). Classification (NCBI taxonomy): domain Eukaryota; kingdom Viridiplantae; phylum Streptophyta; class Magnoliopsida; order Lamiales; family Oleaceae; genus Forsythia; species Forsythia suspensa. The sequence goes on along the minus strand of CM042670.1, from coordinate 27,606,266 downwards.
TCAATCCCCGCGGGGACCCGCCCCGAATGGGGCGGGAAATCTCTGACTAATCGGGGAATGGGGGGGCCGGGCAAAGTCCCCACCCGGGTGGGGGCGGGACCTTGTTCCCACCCCGAACCCGCCCCCCGATTCAATTTTTATTTTTATTATTATTGTAATTATAACCTTACATAAATAGAAATATAAAAAAAAACTAATGGATTAAATTTATTAATTAAAAGACCACAAATCCATTTCATAGCCTATCAAAATGTAAAACCCATTATTTATTTAATGATATATTGGTCCACCATTCCCTTTTATAAACTTCTCTTTCAACACACTTATTGAAAAAATCCGATGTGGGATTCATTCTATACATTTACTCTTGAGACTTTACTAGGTTATTACATTTTGTCCCACATCGAAAAACTATACTTCATATTAGAAAAGAATTGTCTATAAATAATGTAATCTTGTTATATTTTTTTAATATATCAATATTCAAGTGTTGTTTTAATAATTTAATAATTTAATATATAATATATAATATATAAAAAAATTAAACGGGGAAATAAACAGGGCAAGGGAGTGGCCCGCCCCGCCGCCGTGCTGACCGACTCGACCCCGTCCAGGCCCGCTTTAAGCGGGATCGGGCAGTACGGGCGGAAAAATCCCGGCCGGTCGGGGCCAAGGAGGTCCGCCCGGCCCGACCCCGACCCCACCCCCACCCCGACCCCGACCCGCCGCCTGCTAATCCTACGTCCAATACATTTTACACACGGGCGTTCGCCAAGAAAAGCATAAGCAAATCTACTTTTGTTGTCACTAAGTGGGCGAACGCCTAGGTTACTGTGCTTGAGCGATCGCCTGTGCTAACTTCACGTGAATTTTTTTTAAATATTTTTTTTCCTTTTCATCTACCAAGTAACAAGTCGCACATGTATCAATTTCAAAAAACGATATTGAAGTCATTATGATACAAATAACGACATTGAAGTTGTTCCAGTACATATAACTTGCGCAATTATTGATCTAACATAATGACATTGACGTCGTTATATTAATAATCACGATATTTATGTCGTTTCAATAACAAATACAAAATACAAAATATGCTATAACTATATTGAAGTCATTTCAGTTAATAGATAACAAGATTGATATCGTTCTGGCTTAAAAAGTCGAATCGAACGTCCACAACCACTCGACATGCCTTCGACATACCTGGGAGGTCCGAAAAAGATTATCAAGTGGGTTGATCCCACTTGGATGATGAAGGAAAGATGAACGGAGTTTCCTTATGCCCATTGGAGAACTTCGAAGGTGGTTGACAACACTAGGAACTTCTAAGGTAGTTGATGCAGTTACGTCTCTCGAACCGATTCGTTGGTACTCACTTGAAAGTAATGCTTATATCAAGGAATGATGCTTCGAGTCGATCGGAGTACGAAACGATAGTCCAACCTACAAAACAACATTATGTTTGTTCTAGTTATAAGAAAACAATATTTATGTCGTTACAATACAAAATACAGCTATAACTACATTGAAGTCATTTTAGTTAAAAGGCAATGAGATTAATATCGTTCTGGCTAAAGAAGTTGAATCAAACATCCACGACCACTCGACATGCCTCTGACATACCTGAGAGGTCTGAAAAAGGTTATCAAGTGGGTTGATCCTACTTGGACGACGAAGGAAAGACGAATGGAGTTTTCTTATTCCCACCGAAGAATTTTGAAGGTGGTTGACAACACTAGGAACTTCTAAAGTAGTTGATATGGGCACGTCTCTCAAACTGATTCGTCGGTTCTCACTTTAAAGTAATGCTTATACCAAGAAATGATGCTTTGAGTTGATCGAAGTGTGAAACGATAGTCCAATTTACAAAACGACATTGTGTTCGTTCTAGTTATAAGAAAACAATATTTATGTCGTTACAATACAAAATATATCTATAACTAAATTGAAGTCGTTTTGGTTAAAAGGCAACGAGATTGATATTGTTTCGGCTAAAAAAGTCGAATCAAACGTCCACGACCACTCGACGTGCCTCCGACATTCCTGAGAGGTTCGAAAAAGGTTATCAAGTGGGTTGATACCGCTTGGACGACGAAGGAAAGATGAACAGAGTTTCTTATTCCCATCGGAGAACTTCACACTAGGAACTTCTAAGGGAGTTGATACGGGCACGTCTCTCGAACCGATTCATCGGTTCTAAATTGAAAGTAATGCTTATACCAAGGAATGATGCTTCGAGTCGACCAGAGTGCGAAATGATAGTCCAACCCACAAAACGACATTGTGTTCGTTCTAGTTATAAGAAAACATATTTATGTCGTTACAATACAAAATACAATTATAACTACATTTAAGTCGTTTCAGTTAAAATGTAACGAGATTGATATCGTTCTGGCTAAAAAAGTCGAATCGAACGTCCACGGCCACTCCGAAAAAGGTTATCAAGTGGGTTGATCCCACTTGGACGACGAAGGAAAGACGAACGGAGTTGCCTTATTAACACCGGAGAACTTCAAAGGTGGTTGACAGCACTAGAAACTTCTAAGGTAGTTGATACGGGCACGTCCTTCAAACCGATTCGTTGGTTCTCACTTGAAAGTAATGCTTGATTCTTCAAGTCGACTAGAATGTGAAACGATAGTCCAACCCACAAAACGATATTGTGTTCGCTCTAGTTCTAGGAAAACGATATTTATGTTGTTACAATACAACATACAGCTAGAACTACATTGAAGTCGTTTTAGTTAAAAGGTAACGAAATTTATATATGTAAAATAACAACATCTACATCGTTTTAGTTTTGTTGTAACGATGTTCATGTCGTTTTAGCTAATGTATCAATGTGTAATAACGAGATTTAAGCCGTTATCATAAAGATAACGTTATTGAAGTCGTTATAGTACATATAATTTGTGCATTTATTGATTTGACAAAATGAGATTGACGTCATTATAGTAATAATAACGATAATTTAAGTCGTTTGTTTGCGGAAAAAGAAAATACCATGTCAGTGAAATAAAGACATATATGTCGTTCACTTACATGAATAACGACATTATAGTCGTTATGCGTTAGTATACAAGGATATATTATTTATTTCATATTTTATTTTTCCATTTTCTTTAATCTTTAGGCCCTTTAGCTAAATAACATTAAATTGAGGCTCTTTAAATAAAGACATTGTTTGACTAGGCTTTTAAATGAAGGCCCCTATACATATGTACCACACAAATTCTATCAAAATAAATTAAATCTACCAAAGAATCAAGCAAGGTAAATTAATACCAAAAGAAGTATTGCACTTGTGTCCATTTCCTGCTCAATGTCCCACAGCCAATGAACACAAAAAACACAGATAACTTGAGTTTTCACAAAGTAAAAGTAATGAATGTTTATCACCATTATTAAATAGTACATTTTATAATTCCTGTAAATATACTCAATGTAAAATGATTGATAATTAATTAGTTGTAAACCTATATGAGTTGTGATTCATGTACATTGATGTATCCTGTTGTAAAGATCTAATTGAAATAATATTGAACGCTATTAGAAATTTCAAAATCAATAAAATAATATTTGTAATATATCTTTACATCTTTGTCTCCATTTCTAAAATTTTAGCAATTCCCAAATATATATAGTCAATCATCAGAAAAATACAAGGGCAGGGCAATCTCAAAACCAAATTTCACTTGATTTATAGAACTACTTTGCATCAAGAAAAAAAAAGTACATATGCAAGAAAAGGAAATATTCTCTAAAGTCTAAAGAAAACAAATTGTTACTTAGGTGGGCTGACGGTTACGATTCTAGATGGATTTGGGCCATCGGCGTTGGCTAAGGTTGGGCACGAGCCAAGTTATTTTGGATTTTGGAACAACCGAAACCAAACTGAGCAACTCGGTTTCCTTGATGCCCAACCCAAAGTTGGGTCTATACCCGAACTGAGCGAGATGGGAGAGGCAAATAGTGTGAGAGAGTAAGAAATGAAATAGACTAGAGTTAGGGTGGGTAATTGACTCATTGAGCTGGGTTTCTAACAACATATTTTATATTTCAATTTTTTTGGTTGGGTTGGGTTGGGTTGGATTGGGCAATTGTTTAATTGCGTTGGGTTTTTTAGCATATAATTTACTTTTAACTCTTTTCAATATTGAGTTGGGTTTTAATATAAAACAAGAAACTCGAACTCACTCGACCATTACACTCATTTAAAAAACCAAACCAAACTAATTTGTAAAAAAAAAAAAGGGACCCAAACCGACCATCTAGGATTGTCGGTCGATTTGCTCGGGTTGGTGGGTTAAATGCCCATCCCTAGCGTTGAGAGATAGATGAGCGTGAGACTTGGGATGAGAGTTTGAGAGATTAAGGAAAGAGAGCGACCATCGACTTTGTTTCTTTAGGGTTTTGGTTAGAGCTGGGCAAAAAAATCCAAAAACGACAACCCGAATCGACTCGGGTCGGTTTTACAAAAAAAAAAAATTATGCTTTAATCGGGATCAAAACCGAAAACCCGAATCCGTTCGGGTCGATTTTGAGCCCAATTTTTTCAGATTTCTTCCGTTTCGGTTCGGCTTTTGCCAAATCGGTTTTTTACGATTCGGGTCGGGTTGTGTTGAAAATCGACCCGAACTCGACCAACGCCCACTCCTAGTTCTTGTGCTTTTGAACATTTTAGTTTTTAATCTATTTGATTTCCATTGTTGTTGTTATTATTATTATTGGATTTCTTTGTTTATGATGTAAACAAATATATTGTCCCGTTTAATAGAGATTATAAACCAATATTGATTTATTTGAGTCGAAATTGTTGACTCTTAAAACTACTTTAACGAAAATTGACAAAATTGTCTTTTCTCTTTTGAAATAACATTTTGTTGATTAAGAGTAATATGACCATTCATGTTAAAAGTAATTTGAAAAGTCAAAAATTTCAGCTGAAATAAACCAATTTTGATTTGTAATCTCTGTCAAATGGGTAGTATATTTAATTTTTCAGTCCGAGTTTGGTTGGTTTGAGTTTTATAGAGCAACCCGAAACCCGACAACAACCCTTTGAAAAAACCATCCCTGAACCGAACAGTTCAGTTCGTTCGGTGTTGCAGTCCAAATGCTTAGAGTTGGGAAGCCCAATGATGGTAAATATTTTCTCCTCCTCTGAGCGCAGTGGCCACAGTGGTGGAGACCTGCAAAAAGTGGCAGGACTTCTTTCTCCCGTGTCCACTTAGGTGTGATAATCAGTATATGATTAAAACCAGATATGCAGAATAATAATGTAGAGAATAATAGAGTCTCTCAGAGTTAGTTTTTACCTGGGGTTGGTCTATATTTATAGAGATGACCTGCAGTTACGGCTTTTAATGGTCTTTAATGGCAGGTACCCTTCATCTAACTTATTATTAAGAGTTATGAGGGACGTTACATCTTTCCAATCGCCAATGATAACTGCCATGCCGTTTGTTTAGCTAACTCAACGACAGTTGGTTTATTGAAGTCCACCTATCAGAGGCGAGCTATGAGACCAGGTGGGCGTGCTAGGACGTGCCACTATTGGCAGACAACATATAATAACTGTCATTGTTTCTATCATTATAAGCCCATCTACGTTTCATAGACCGTCGTCAATGAGAAGTAGAAATAATCTACCGTACCTGCTCATTTCTAAAATTTTTAGACTGAGGCTCATCGCCTTGTTTTTCAAAGGCTCATCACCTTATTTTTCAGATAGATACTCATCGCCTTGATTTTTAAACAGGGGCACATCGCCTTGATTTTTAGCTAGCAGTGGCTCATCCCCTAGATTTTTTTAACAGGGGTTCATCGCCTTGATTTTTAACAACAGGGCTCATCATCTTGATTTTTTTTAGCAGGGGCTCATCACTTTGATATTTTTAGCAGAGGCTCATCGCTTTATTTTTAGCAGCAGGGGATCATCACCCGGATTTTTAGCAGCAGAGACTCATCACCTTGATTTCTAGTAGTAGGGGCTCATCACTTTGATTTTATTATTATTTTTTTAGTAGGGGCTCATCTCCTAGTTGATTTTTTGATCCATCATGTATTCTAACTGTTGCTCGAGGCCTAACACGCAGAGCCACCCATGACGATTGTCCTAAGAGTGGATTTGAGCCAGACGTCAATGAATGTATGTGGGGTGCAAATGATAGAGTCAAAGAACCTGGGGCAGTGTTTTCGTTGTTACAAAGTTTAAGAGTTTGGGGTGGAGCACCTATCGGTGACGGTCCCACTAGTGGAAGACTAAGAGCTTGGGGTAGAGCCCCTGGTGATGATGGTCCTACCGGTGGAAGACTAGGAGCCTGGGGCGGAGCCCCTAGTGGTAATGGTCCTACCAGTGGAAGACCAGGAGCCTGGAGCGGTAGAGATGCTATAGTGTTTCGATCTTAGAGTTGAGCCGCCAAAGCCTCCACCTACGCTTGCAGAGCTGCTAGTTGAGCGGCAAGTGCAAACTCTTGTTGTGGGTGGTTAGTGGCGGCGTTGAACTCGGTGTCATCATCCTCAATGGGTTCTGGGGGTGGTCACATTCTTCGCTCTTCTAGTTCGAGCCATGACTTTTTGTATGGAGTTCTCACAAACGGCGCCAATTGATGATAAATATTCTCTCCTCCTCCGAGTGGTGGAGACCTACAAAAAGTGGTGGAGCTTCTTTCTCCCGTGTCCACTCCAGTGTGATAATCAATATATGATTAAAACTAGATATGCAGAATAACAATGTAGAGAATAATAAAGTCTATCATAATTAGTTTTTACCTGGGGTTGGTCTATATTTATAGATGTGGCATGCAGTTACGGCCTTTAATGGTCTTTAATGGCAGGTGATCATTCATCTATCTCATTATTAGGAGTTAATGAGGAACGTTACATCTTTCCAATTGCCAGTGGTAACTATCATGCCGTTTTTGGCTAATCCAACAACAGTTGGTTTATTGAGGCGAGCTATGAGACCAGGCAGGCGTGCTACGATGTGTCACTATTGACATACAACATATAATAGCTATCATCGTTTCTATCATCACCCAAGATTGTGGCATAACTACACAAGCATGTGCGTGAACAATTTGTCATACAATTATGACCGCAACATTTACAAGCAATTGCAGAACCTCCATTAAGGCAACTGTTCCATCGATGAATACACCTCTGAATTCTGCCAGTTGATGGCTCAAATTGACTTATCTGAAACAGAGCCCAAACAATTTTAGGTACATAGGCGGACTTCGTAATTTAATTCAAGCTACATTAAATTTATTTTCGACCCTAACTATAGTAGGAGGATCGTTCTCCCGGCCCACTTGCATCTTCTCCACTTGCTGATGTGGCGGCGTGAGATTATTTGGGCAAGATGAACTCCTGCCGCCACGTCAGCAAGTGGGCAAGATGTATTGCCCACTTGGGGGTAGGAGAACGATCTTCAATTATAGTAGTGGCTTATCCATGAGCCATACAAATAGAACATCAGATTGCATGGTGTGGGGGCAGAATTATGGGTTTACTGGTCCGGTGTACAGCTGCAACAGGCTGATGGTTTTGGCAGTCCCATGGTGTTTGGCAGTAGCAACAATTAGTGGCAACATGCTGCTAGTTTGGGCAGCGCAATAGTAGGGGCTGTTGTGTCTCTTGTGGGTTTTGGTTTGGATCCTCGCACCGCCTCACAAACAGGTGGTTGTGGGGCAGTGGGTCTATCACAGGTACGTCGAGCAGGTGGGAAATTTCAACGCTATGGGTGTGGAGAATCTGGGCATCCGCAATCTGATTGTCCTAAGCTAGTGTGAGAGGGCCTCTTGTTGGGACCACGTCAGTTAGACATATGGTAAATGATGAACTTATAAATGATTGGACATATTATTTTATCTTCAGTACTTGAGCACTGACTGAAGATATTTTTACCATCATATATCTGAATAACATTTTAGATGTCTCATACCGTTTAGTCTATGACTGTACATCATTCAACTCCTTGCGATGATATTGGTATAGACATCCATACCCTTGTGCTGTTTTTCTAACTCATTGCATTGTTGCTGTCATCATTGTATTAATTGTAAGCCAGCACGTTCTCTGGCGTAGCCTCTTCAGTAGGAGCTTCCGGCATTGGCTGCTCAATGACATATCTAAATTTTCTTTTTCATGTTTGAGAACAATTCTCAGATTGTGGTGCCAATCTAGAAAAGTTGGCTGTTGGCATCCAATATGCCTCTCAAACTCATATGGTTACTCATAATTCAACTATTAAATAAAAAGATATAACAATTAATTAAATGCAGAAAATTAATTTAATATGGACTTATATTAAATTAATTATACCCCCACTATTTAAATTGAGTTAATGACCCTTAAATATTAATCAATAGAACCAGTTAGATTTCCAGTGAACTAGGATTCCTTTTGGTTTATTAAAACATTGAGTGACTCAACAAATTCTAATAAAATATTGATGTAGATACTTCTATCAATCACATCTCTATGTGACTCCTAGATTATCAAGTAAACAATTTATTGTCGCAAACATCTTATGTGTTTACTTGATTGTGCCCCTAAAATTTTATTTCTTTGAATGACTCAACAAAAAATAAAATTTTAGTTAAATTCAACATATTGTTCAGAAACATCAAATATTTCATAGTGATAAACATATCTATGAGCGAGCAGTTTTGAGCGACTCAACAAACTGACATCGATAATAGACTCTAGTTTTTTACTATAATAATAGATTGCACATTATATTAACCATTTAATACTGAATTTAATATTTTGATAAAGTGAAGTTTGTCTCATCACATTTATGTATATTAACTAAAATCTTACATGCAATCAATTATACATAAAAACAAATATGGATGATTATGGACTTTATCTATCTAATCTTCTTAAGCCAAAATGAAGATTAGTCAATCAATTTCTAAGGAAGGTTGCATTCGTTTATTGAATGCTAAATGCAATCATCTCCATCTTCTGCTGCAACATGTATCCTATGATACTTACTTTCTTGTGGTCCAACTGCAACATGTATCTTACACTAGTTGGCACACAGACCCAGATAAATGGACACGCAGGCCCATAATAATAAATAATTTAAAAACTCAATTAAATAAATAATAGGCTCGCAGGCCCAATCAACAATCAACATGAATAATTAACCATACAACCAATTACATGAGTCGAGTCTATAATCATCTACTAAACATCCATTCTAATATCTAATATTAAAAATATATTGATTTCAAAATTTACAACTTTGTCAGTATAAGTCTAAACCTTTTAGACATTTTAGAACGGACTAGACTAAATTAAATAATTAATCTAATTAATTAATTAATTTTCCAACAATAAAATTAAGTAATTAATAAAATTAATCAATTAATTTTATTCATAAAGGAGATTTTTAAAATTTTATTTATCTCATAACTTAAAGTCAATACCCTAAATTGAAGATAAATTTTGTATAGGGTCTAAATTACAATTTTATAAAGTAAAGTCAAAATTTAATCTTGTCAAAAATTCAAAATATTGTTTAAAAATGATTTTAGTTAATTTTTGAATATTTGACCAGCATTAAAAATTCAATAATTACAATTTTCCAAAAAAAAAAAAAAAAGTCAAAATTGCATTTGGGACCCTATTTTCCTTTTTAAAGTTTGAGGACTTAGATGTAAATTTTCTGAAATTGCACAGTCAATCCTTTAAAGTTTTCAAACAGTGGGTCCTTCAATGCAATTTCTAAAATTGCCTAGAAGGCCCCTCTTTATTTCAAAATAGTAAGTCCTTTAATGCAATTTCTTAAATTGCATAATAGGCCCTTTCAATTTTATTTGAAATTAAGGGATTTCCCGTTCCAAAAGTAAGATGTAAATTAAATTCAGATTTTAATTTCAAAAATTCACAATTTTTATTTTATTGTCAAAACTCAAATCAAATTAATATACCAATACTCAAATCAAATTAACTATTATTATTTTATTCATCAAAACAATCTAACGAATTCTAACAAATAACAATCTAGCTCTGATAACACTGTAAGGAATTGACGTATGCATGCACAACGAAAATTAAATCTTCAATTTCTATAAGCTGGATCAACCTTGTACTTAGATAGAATTCGTGATAGAAGTTTACTTTGATGAGTACCGTAATATCTGATTATCTGATTAGCTGGAGGTGCGATCTTCAATACCACATCTGTCTAATTTTTCAGCCCTTAATGGTAATCCATACAGCAAGAACAGATCTGAACTTCTATGATCAAGAACAGATGAAAGCAGAACTTTTGGGAGTAATTTTATTGGATTGTCTTTTTCTTGTGCTAGCAAGTAATGAATACCGACTTTTTTTTTTTAAAAATTAAATCTGTTGTGGCCTTTGTATTTATAGACGTCGTTAACCCTAGCCAGTTCTAGTCCTACTGGAAGCCAACAACAAACATGCCCAATTAATTAATCTAATTGATTAATTTGGTCCAATAAGTAATTAAGTCCAACCCAACTAATTGGATATTGGACATTAATTCTTACACTCCTAACCTTTTTGTTAGTGAGACTGCTTGTTCGAAGGTCATAGACAGCAGCACATAAGACAAGAGCGACAATCGCTAATGGTTCTGTTATACGAAACTTTATTTACCCCGGGGTTCCTTCCCTCGCAACATCGGAATCTCACTCCCTCTTCTCGTTTCAATGCTAAATTGAGTGCGGGTTGAGGTTAAGTGGTTGGGGCTCAACTCGATGGCATGGGTAGAGCTATCTTTCCTTCCTCCACACAGTACAACACGCTCTCGTTACCCATTCGTTTATATGTTTTGACAACAGATGAATGTCTCTTTCTCTCCTGTTGGTCGAACCACTTAACGGTTCAATGCTTGTCTATATTACTTTCAGCTAGTAGCTATTCAGATAAGTTTCTTTCTGATGTACTTTATTTATATCCATACCATGTTTGGATCTGTAGTTTGGTTTGAACACCCCCCACATGATTGGAGGTGTAAGGATTGCCTCTCTCTTCTAGGAAGGCTTATTTATCGTTAATTAACAGACGAGATAGCTTTGTCATGAACGCCCCCCTCAGGGCGAGGGCTGCTTCATTCTCTCTGATTCACATCCTGGATACTAGAATTGAGCATCTTTTTTCTTTGGTGGCAGGGAAGCCTTTGGGAGAGGATCCACTGCTGGGCTTCATGCTCTCAACAAGCGCAGAGCTCTTGGGAGGAGCTCGATAGTAGAGATCCTTCTCCGAAGTAACGAGAAGGCATTTATAAATAAAGTCTAGCTCTCTTAGAAAGAAATAATAATGGAATAGATACCAATTCCCGCTTGCTTTTGTTCCTGTTCACACTCCTAAACCAATGCTCAGAAACCTCTTATTCTGGCTTTCCAAAGTGGTGAGCAGCATTGCAAATATAATTTAGCGACAGAAAAATTTTAATGCAAAATGAGCAACGTGTTAAATAAAATCATTGCCAATTGATGATTAATAGACGGTTTTTAGAGAGTAATATGTTCATATCACTATTGTAAACATTGTTCCATCACAAACACTTAAGTTGGTGACAAGTCTACAAGAAATTTCATTTTTAACAACAATAGTTTTTGTCATAAAAAGTCAAAATGTAGTCTAATTGAGGAAAGCAACTGCATTGTTGAGTCGTCGTGAAAGGTCTAATTTTATCATTACGATTGCTGATGGTCACCGCTATTACCAGAAATGCTTAGTACGAAAATGCAGAATTGGGAAAAAGTGGCTGAAGTGTCCACAAATTCACCACAAAAGAGTTCAAATCAAAATTAAATAAATAGCCTTAAAGATCCTTTACTCATAGTTAGTTATCAAAGATAAAAAAATCTTTAAACTTTTGACTACAATTCTACTTTCTATTACTACCATAACTATATGACTAATGTTGTCTATCATTAGTAGAGATCATCACCGTGTATGAGGTAGTAGGTCCCTTGATACGTTGTCTAATGAAATTGTGATGCATTTTAATGCATTGGACAATAAATTAAGGACTCACTGCTACATAGACTGATGATGATTGATAGCTTCTAACTATATTTTGTTCAAGGACAGAGGAAGATATCTATATAATTTCGTATTTCTTTACAAAGAATGAACAAGTATAAAAAACATTACAATTGAACTTATTTTAGGCTAAGCTAATTTTAAGGCGAGAATAAAGGATTTCATCCTTAATGGTAGGATTGACAATCAAGGATCTCATCCTTATATGGTAGGATTGCCAATCATTTCTTATACGTAGTGATTGGCAATCTTGGATCTTTCTTCCCATAACAGCTCCGAATGATAGCTGACGCCAACATATTTCTCCTAATTGTTTAGGTACCAAAAATTCCTCTTCCTTTTCAAATACTACCACTAGGGGTAAACGCAGCCATCGTAACCTACAACAAAAGAAAAAAGACCATGAGAATAAGCAATAATGAATCATTGAACAAATTCCTTTTCAAAGAAAAAGAGGAAGAGATGTACATAAATAACTATCCATGAACAAGAGGGCCATATATAAAAATAGTTGATGTGTTGAAGTCTAGCTTGTTGATAAAGAACCTTCTCCTTTAGGAGGGAAGAGAAAAGAAAGAGTAACTCAAACCTTTATATGTTTGTTCTTTTCATATTTAATCCATTTGGGGTTTTACCTTTAACATTTTTTAATGACATCATGATAAAAAGGAAGACATTCATTCATTATGCTCGCGTTAGTAAGAACTTACTTGGATTAGTAGTTGTGATAGTTGCGGTTTGAGAGAAGTTGCAGTTCCATGGATTCTTTCCAGAAAATTGATAATAAAGATTCATCACATAAGCGGCATGTGATGCTATAGTATTCGGTTCAAAACAAGCACCCCCTTGTTTAATTGGACTACAATCAATCCCCTGGCTACAGGCAAAGTTAATATTTTCCTGCAATTCAGCATCAGAGATGCCGTCTGGCTTGGGCACACACCAAAATCCTACTGGGTTTGGTGCTGGTGTGGGACTTGCAGGAGTTGTTGGAGAAGATGTCGTTGGATTCTTGGCATAACAACCAAGAAAAATGTAAGGTTTTATACATCAAAGCTAAGTTGCACGGAAGTGAAAACAGAAAATGCTATGTCGCGTTGCATAGGAATTATTATAAATTCTATATTTAATTTTAAAAAGTTATTTGACATTAATCCAAACTCCAATAACTTGTTTAATCTTTTGTAGTATTTGGGTTAAAACCTGTGATTAAGTTAAGTTTTAGTTGAATTCCACAATTAAAACATATAAAAATTAGGAAAATTGTTGAGTTGTCGAACTATTTCCGAGTGTTTTGCAAGAGTTTTGATTTTTGAAATATGTCCAAAGCGAAAATGCTAGTATTTTAGAAGTTACCGTGCAACTTAGCATCATCAAAGGAGCATAAATTAGATGGATGAATAAAGAATGAATTGCCACACCTGTGAGCTCTTAAAGAGACCAGCATCATAATATGGGGACGTATCACTCTTATAAAGCCCAAAAGATTGCTCTGAGCTTGAGACTGTCCCTATTTTTTCGTCCTCATCAAAGAGTTCATAGATATAAGTGTCTAGAGACTTTCCAGGCATAAGTGGGGTGCCAACATTTGACCTAAGGTGGTTTATCAAGTTTCCAACATAGGCTTTTGCGTTGTCCAAACTCGGGCCGACTTCATTCTGGTCGTTTTGGTAAGGCCACCCCGTCTGAGCAACAACGATCTCAGTATCCTTATATCCAATTGCATTTAAGGCAGAACGCACAGCATCAACCTTCACGACATCATTTGCAGATATACCACATTACTATCTTAGTAAATTATCGTAAATGACTAGCTTAAATCATTTACCTGCACATCGAACATATTCATGTACTCGATATTATTTCTTGAGTCAACTTGCCCTGAATTAGGTTGGAACAGGCAGAATGCCAATGTTTCAGGCTTTGGATCGCTTTTGTATGCACAGAAAGGGAATGCATTGATCATAAAAGGCGAACCATGTGCACTCTGGAATTGAAGCAAGGCTTTCATCGTGTCAACAAAACTAAGGTTGAAAGCCCCCGACGAGGCTGGGGAAAATTGACTTAACACCCCCATTGAATGTACCGTTGTGACCTTAATTTTCTCACCCAATGAAGCTACAAATCACATTATAAATCTTTTAGGATTAAATATACATTTAAAATAATTATAAGTATGGAGACCGTTCCACCTATCAATATGTTTGACAAATAATCACTGTTATTAATTTCAACTAATCTAACGGTCTAGATATATTAAAGCTTTTATTGGGATGTGTTTGAACGTGGGTATAAGGATTTTAAAAGATTTTTAATAAATTTAGACTATTGGATTAACTTAAATTAAAGGTCGTGATTATTTGTCAAAATCAAGAAACGGTCCCCTATAAGTATTACACCATTTTATATGGTTTCATCTTTTCCCTTTACTAGCAAGGTCGAGTAAAATTTGGCAGACGAGTCAGTAATTACCGGTATTAAGGGCATTTTGGATATTCTGCATGGCGGGCAAGATTGAAGAAATGACATATTGGTTTTCCGACGTCAAGACCTCGTTACCAACAGTGATGATTATGATCTTACTTGCTGGGTAAAACGGCATCACGTTGGAGTTGACCCATTGACTTGCAGCATCCGGACCAGATGCTACCCACTGAATTTCTGTATTGTCGAGTCCTATCACGAGTTCAATGTCGGTGTTCGCAAGTGCTTTAATCATCGACCGATCAGCAGAACCTAACAACCGGACCTTTGCGATGGTTGTAGTCTTCAAAAGGTTCACTATATCCCCCGGCTCAGGAAGCTCGCTGGCTTGGTTCCCATAGTTCACTCCAATAAATGATTGCGAGTCTAGAAAATAGGAAAAAGAAACAAAATTCGAGGAATCAGACTGACGATTGAAAAGTATGTTTGTTAGTGATTATAAGCACTTATAAACTGGTCAAACATCATTTTTATCCACGCATTTCATAGGACTTACAACTTTTATCCACTTTTTATCTACACATTGTATATGACCCACTGCTTATAATCTACAATAAGCTTTAGCAAGGGGAAAAGAGAGAAATCAAACAAGAAATTGGATAAAAACCAACAGTAAATTACAAAATTAATTAATGAACTTACTTGCAGAGTAAAAAGATTGTAATAAAAGTAAAACAAGGAGTGTTAGAGAATGTTTTTGCATATTTGCAGCCATGTTTACTTTAAGAACAATGGGGGAGAATGAAAATAAAAAAATTCTGACAAAACTGTGATCTTAAACATAGGAATAAAAAAATGAGGTGTACACAATACTGCCTAAAACATAGGAAATTGTCTGAACAATAGCAATTGTGAAAAAGAGGATCAGAAAATAAAGGAAACAATAATTTACTGAGTCTTCCAGCTTCCAAGTGGATTGCAGTGGTTGCCATTTATGCTCCAATTTTCCACAAAGTTGGCTGGTAGATTTGAGGATGAGGATATTGTTGCGGGTGCTCGAAGAGAGGCCCAAAATGACCTACTTACGAACCAGAGCGAATCTAGAAATTTAGTTCGCAGGAGCTAAAATTGAAGAAAATTTTGACTTGTTGTTTTAAATAATGAAAACAAGATATTTTTTCTCTTGACTGAAGTTCGACTATTCATTTGTAAATTCTAAAAACTAAAAAAAAAAAGGTCTTTCTTCTCTTGGACACTCTGCACTCGCCTGTCGAACTTTGTAGTCGCCGGTCAGGGAGGAAAAGAAATGGAGCTGGCCAGTTGGATTAATAGATTTAGGATTTCGACTAATTGGAACTTGAAATTGAGGAAATGGAGCGAAAATAAATGCAAGTAATAGAGGTAACTGATCACTTGGCTTCCACCTCCATTTCATGAGGTTGGAATCTAGTCTACCAAACTTCATGTAGTTCTGTCAATCATCGATCACACATTTAATTTTATTTATATAATAGTGTCCCACTGGAAATGGAATCCAATCTCCTCGGAATATATTGCATTTGTGTTATGAGCTTACTATATTCCCCTGATAAGGGGAAAGTCCCGAAAGCTAAGTTCCCCACCTGTGTCAGAGGCCCATTGACCAGGTGGGTTGTAAATTGAAGAATGTGCACGAGTGGCAGGGACTTGAGAGAGAGAGCCAACATGCCAACCTCAGGACAGACCCCCACAATATTTCAATGAAAATCTGCCCCTCACACGGGAATCGAACCTGCGTTGCCGAAGGATTTCTCCCTACGTCACCTTAGGCCTTACCAACTCGCCTATGAGCTTACTATATTGAATCATGGATGGAAGGATGAAGGGATGTGGTTGTAGTATTTTTCTTGCAATCGGATTTAGGGCTAAATTTATGAATTTGGTTATGTTCATCTTCCATGAAAATTGAATTAGATTATATCAATTTGGGTTAAAATTGAATCTAATCAAATCAAATCGTACAATCACTGCTTATATTCTTTATAATTCATCAATTTTCAAAAAGAAACAAAAAACTATTAAAAAAAATGCTTAAGATGGTTTAACATGATATTAGAGTTCGATTAGAATGTATGTTCAAGTATTGCACTACGTAATTCATTTATAAAAAAAATTACGTGTCAAGTTTTTTATGAAAGGAATTTAGATGTATTAAATATAAAATATACATGTATAGATTTTTGTTTTAAACTTTGTCGAAGAACCTAAACTTACAATGAGATTACTATACTATATTTGGATTTTTTATATTGTGTATTAATTATTACTAGTTATCTAAATGTATTTATGGTTGGGTTGACAATAATCTCAATGTGTTGGGAATATCGTGTTGGGAATTGAACTTTTATTGTTCACAAGATCCTTGTTCAGATAAAAATAACGAAACAGAAAAATATAAAAGATAGAAAAATATTTATGGACTGTCAAAGCTTTCACTATATGAAAAATTATTACAATCATATAGATTTCACTCACCAAAATTTTCCAAGTATCTTAAGAAAAATAATATCATAAGCTTTACCACATCCACCAATTTCTACTCTTTGTACAACTCACAAAGAGAACAAGAAAAACAACTAGAACGCTAGACTTATAATATTTCTCTAAAAAAACCCAAGTCACATATACAAAAGAGAATAAACTACGTCAATTTATAGTTAACGTATGACTTAATTTTCTTCCAAGTTTCGATTGCCAAAGTGTCCAATATTTGAAAATTTGTTCAATTTAGTCATCAAATATATATCATATTAGTCACTAATTATGGTGCCCACTGTCCACATGTCTTTGAACTTTTTAAAATGTGACCAATGTGGTGATGCCACGTGGATAGTGGGTACCATAATTAGTGTCCACTGTAGGTGCTATATCATCACTCTCATATCATATCATATCATATCTTTTTCCTTTTCAACAATTGGTGTATTTTTTTATTTCGACAAATTTTAAGAAAATATCACAACAATCTCCACTTTGACGAAAAACGAGTCAAAACTCAATCATCTCTATATGTTTTGGTAAGGCCACCCAGTCTGAGCAACGACGATCTCAATATCCTTATATCCAATTGCATTTAAGGCAAAACGTACAGTATCAACCTAAACGTCAAACATATTCATGTACTTGATATTATTTCTTGAGTCGGCTTGCCCTGAATTAAGTTGGAACAGGCATAATGCCAATGTTTCAGGCTTTCGATCACTTTTGTACGCATAGAAAGGGTATGCATTGATCATAAAAGGTGAACCATGTGCAGTCTGGAATTGAAGCAAAGCTTTCATCGTATCACCAAAACTAAGGTTGAAAGCCCCCGACGAGGGTGGGGAAAATTGACTTAGCACACCCATCGAATGAACTGTTGTGACCTTAATTTTCTCACCCAGTGAAGTTGAAAATTGTTAAACAATGAGAGCAAAGAGAAAAACCAGCTAGGGTTTCATTAAAGACGGCTCA
This sequence comes from Forsythia suspensa, assembly GCA_023638005.1. Lineage (NCBI taxonomy): Eukaryota > Viridiplantae > Streptophyta > Magnoliopsida > Lamiales > Oleaceae > Forsythia > Forsythia suspensa. The sequence continues at coordinate 27,588,311 of CM042670.1, read as the reverse complement.
AACACAAGTAGAACAAAAAAAAAAAAAAAAGCACAATAACATTATATATATTCAAAAGAAAATAAAGGAAAGACTAAAATAACTCTAACCTTATCGGCACGTTTGGTATATGGCCAATGAATAAAGATAGCGGATAACAAAAAAAATTTGATGTCCAGATACGTTTTTATCCGGATTGCAATTTAAGTCAAAAATAAGGATAAGTTTTATCCTTTTCGGATAAAAGTCACTTAATTTGTCTAAAAAACGAATATACCTTTTATAATATAGAACAAATCATTTTTTGGACCCTTATCCTAGGATAATCTCCACCGCTCACCGCTCACCGCTACCTATCGTCCGCCGCTCGCCGCCCACCGCTCCCATTGCTCCACCCAATTTTTTTTTTCTCTTTTAATGTTTTCCTCATAGCTTTCATAGACTAGATTAGGAACACGACTATTTCCTAAAAGCTCATCCAATTTCTTTGCCATTGGCAAAGAAACTAGATGAGCTTAAATAGAGAAACATTTTAGATCAATTTACCCTTACAAATTTTTAGAATTTCATATTTACCTTTAGTATTCATTAATGTATAATTATTTATTAATATTTTATTTATTATTTTTTTATTATTCATCCTTATTAATGTATATTAAATTTTCAACAATTTACTAAATATACAATTAAAATTTTAAATATTTAATTTATTAAATTATATATAAAGGTGAAAAGATTATCTCAAATTTTATTTTATTTTTTATTTTTTACATCAAGTAGATAAAAAGAATGAGAAATGAGTTTTAAAAAAAATGAATGAGAAAAATTGTAATTTTGTTTATTACCGTATTAAAATTCAAATCATAGTTGTCAAAACTAAAATAGAGATAAAAATATTATTTTTAATACATTAGATTACAGTGATTACAAGCATGTTTGTTTCAGTTCTTTTTTTAAAATTTTTTTCTTTCTCAAATTCATTTTCAACTACATATTTTGTGGGACCTACAACTTTTATCAACTTTTCAACCACACATTTTATCAAAATTTTTCAAAATCTTTAAACCGCACCAAACATATATTATAGTTTAGAACTAACGTGTGGTCCTTTTTCTATTTTTAATTTAATTAATATATATAGAGCGTTCTTCTCATCTTACTTATATCCATCAACAATATTCTTACTCTGTCCGTCAACAATATTCTTATAATATAGACAAGTATTGACATTTCTTTAATTTTTGTTTCTTACTCACATTTATGACGTTTCATTTATGTTGTCAAATTAAACACGTCTAATAAAAAGAGAACATACACAAAGAATATTATTCACAATGAACTACTAATCCAACAAATGCACAATATTATGTAGTCAATCATTACATTTTATCACAATAAAATTAGTAATTATTAATTTTATTCTTCGTAAAATACAACACTGGAGATTATTAATATTATAAGATTTGATATCAATAGTTCGTCAATCATCAAAATTTATATCACCAAAAGATCCTAACTGGGTTCAAGTTATTAATTATTATTGGTATTATCACCATATAAAACTCATCTCTAATTGTAATTGTATTTAAATGAATGCAATTATCTTTTAATATTTATTTGTTACTCTTTTATTGTTCATTATTATCGTACATTAATATATTTAATTAAATATGATAGTGAAAATACGATCTCATTTTTTTTTGCCTTACGTATATGAAAGAAATGAGAAATGAATAAAAAAAATGAATGGAAAAATTGTAACTTTTTTAATTACCGGAATAAAATTGAAATCATGGAAATGAAAATATTGTTTTGACTTTTGAATACATTGGATTATAGTGATTATAGTTGACAACTAATATATAAATTTTTTTAATTTTAATTTAATTAATAATTATATATATATATATATATATATAGAGAGAGAGAGAGAGAGAGAGAGAGATGACAATTTTTAATTTTTGTTTCTTACTTGTATTTATGTTGTTTTCATTTACATCGTCAAATTAGACGCGACTTAATAAAAAGAGGTCATACACAAAGAATATTGTTTACAAAGAATCACTATTCTAATAAATGTACAATATTATATAGATCATTACATTTTCTCCAATAAAATTAGTAATTATTAATTTTTTTTTTCGTAAAATACAATCCCTGATATCAATGGTTCGTCAATCATCAAAGCTCAAATCATCAGAAGTTCTTCACTAAATTCAAATTACTATTCGAATTATTACTATATAAAACTCATCTTTGATTGCAATTGTACTTCTATGAATGTAAATAAAATATCAACATCGAACAATACAAAACAACTCGTTATCAACAACCATATTTATTTTTATCTTTATTGTAATTGCTACTTTAACATTTTAATTATTAAAAATTAAAAATTAACAATATAATTACAAAAGCACGTGCAATTCACGCGTGTCTAACTAGTTATATAAAAAAATGTTTATGTGCATAATTAATAATGGTAAGCACGACCAAGGGGCCTGTACGGTATTCACTAATCAAATAAATCTAATTTATTTACTAATAAAAAAAGGATTGAGTACATATAAGTGTATTCTCAGGGCACAAATTAAGTATTTAATCCTATTGGTACAATTATTTTTTCATAAAAAAAAAAAAAAACTATTTTTGCTTACTTTTATTGACTATTCAAACTTTTTACTCTTTTACAAAGTTTGAATAGTAAAAAAAAAATACAATTTTTGAAGGATTTAATTGAAATATAGAGACTAAAATGAATATTATATAAAGTACATTGACTACTATGTAATAAATAAATACCATATCACTATTTTAAATAAAAAATTTAATTGAGTGACCATTAGTGACGATCACTAAAATTTTTGAACTTTAGTGACCATTTTGTAATTTGAAAGTAACTTTAGTAACCGTTGATGAAATTAACCCAATAATAATTTGGTTTTAAATTACAAAACGAAAAAGAAAAAAAAAAATCTAATTTGACGTAACTTGGTCAACAAAGTGTACTTTACATGCCATAGCAGTTATAATTGGCCAATGAATAAACCCAGCAAAATGATAATAAATATAGTACAAATGGTTACTAATTTGAGTAACAGAAAAAAATTCCGTTGCCGGGAATCGAACCCGGGTCTCCTGGGTGAAAGCCAGATATCCTAACCGCTGGACGACAACGGATTTAGTTCTCCTAAACTTACAAATTCAATCTTAATCTTATAAATCAAACCTTAATTATGACAGGTTATTCAAGTTATTTTTATCGCTATGCTATAAGCCTATAACAAATAAACACGTTAGTAAGTCTTTTTATATAGTCTTATTCATTAGGAAGGTGTGCTACATGCAAATTGAATGATAATTTAATTCTATTTGATTGATCCTATGTAAAAATCGCAATTGAAGTTAAAAATTGTTATAAATGCCCTTTTCACTATGTTTTGTACGATGTATAAACATTCAGTTATTATAAATATACTTCTAACAACGACTAATTATTAGTCGCTATTGCTTACATTCAAAAAAACGCGTCATTATTTCTTAAAAACCATCATTAAATATCAGTGGACAAATTGACCTTTGCTTGTATAGCAATCACAGACATTAATAGATACTAAATCCTTTTTTAGTACAATAACCATAACATCATTGTTTTCTTGTTCTGAATAATAGTTTTATTCTTAAAACTATCACTAATATCACATCGATTATAAGTGAAAATAACCAAGGCTTTGGCTAATCTTCTTAATAAGGTTGACATTTTAGGATGAAACATCAATACTTAATATGATATCAGAATTCAACAACTCAAATGAGCATTTCGGTCCATTTGAATTCCAATATTGGTGTTGCCAATAAATCACCATCTTGCGGGACATGCGAATGGTGACATTATCGGTTATATATATGAATGTGCTACTCTTATTAATAATGTTGAGCTTTTTAGGTACAACCACAAAACTTAATAACCAAAAAATTACATTGCAAAATTAGCGTCGTCGTCGTAAATAATTTGTTGTAAAATTAAAGAAATAACCTAAAAGATCCTATATTCATGGTTAGTATCAAAGATACAAAACTTTTGTACTTGATTGCAATTCTACCTTATTTAAATATACTATTAAATATCACATTACTTGAGAATTATTTTATAGACGATTTTATCCAAAGTATATATAGAATATTTCAATAATATCCTTCCATAAATTTTCCTTAAATATTAAATAATGTTGGAAGAATTCAAAGAGACCTTTTAACTCTTTAATGAAAGTTAATGAGACTTCCATCAATATTTGTTTGAACATAAACCAAATTTCATAAATTTAGTTCATGTTTGGTTTTGCTAAAAAAGTTATAAAAGTTTGAGTCAAAATCAATAATTAATATTAACCACATATTTCATAAGACCCGCAACTTTAATTATCAATTTTTCAACAAAACATTTTTTTCTCAAAATCTAGCAAAAATTTGATATTTAACAAAATCTAACAAACACTTAATTATATAATTATAAGTTCTTGTATTTGAAAGTTTTAGTGGTCAATTATTTAATAATTAAACACATGAAATTAAGTGGATTCATGTATTACTACATACATGGAAATGAATGCAATTGATAGATATGTATAAGATAAATACATTATTTAGAAATTCTATAAAAAGTTATGTAATTTTACACATTTTGAAAAAAGTCAATCTAAGAAATAAAGTAAAATTTTGTCTTGAATTGTTCTTATCCTCAAAGTAAATTCCAATTTCCTCCAATTGATATTGTCCAATTTCCTATAGAGTGATATCGAGCTTGCTTCCAACAATATCAAATATATTAAGTATAAATAAATAAATAAATGAACAGATAAAGAGGTGCAAAATATAAATAAAATGTTTACCCCCACAATGTCCGTCAAAATTCCCTTCACCGATCCTCTCTTTCTAAAATACATACAACATACGACAAAATTTGTATATAATAATTCATGACAAAAGAAAAGAAGTAAAAATTAAAATTTTATACAATCTTAATGAACTGAAAAGTCCCACTTTCTAGTATTAATATATGATACATTTTTTATATACTTCATAATTAATAATAATAATAATAATAATAAAAGATCCAACTCACTTATGGCAGATGCAAATCAGCTTTAATGAACATTAAAAAAATAAGAAAAAATTGAAATGTTATATAATGAATTCAAATTACAATGGGACATTTTATAGTGGACAATTATACACAGGAATTTCAATGCAAATGACGAAAACTTTAGTTAAATTACATATTCTTTATTTGATAAAAAAATATTGTAATACATAGTGGTTCTCATATATAATTTTTTTTTTCCATAAACAATTTAAATATAAACATAACCATCAATTAATATTAACAAAGATGTGGAGAGAAAAAAAAATTGTACAAGCCTTTAAAATATTTTCAAAATAACATGCAATGCACGTTTACGGCAACTAGTATTTCAAAAGTACTACGTACTGCCACAACTATATTTTTTCTGCTACCAAAAAAATTCCTCTTTCTTTAATTTTCAGGTACTACCCAGGATAATTGCAACCATTATAACCTACAAAGAAGAAGAAGAAAAAAACATAAGAATAAGCAATAATAAATCGTCGAACAAATATCCTTTTTGAAGAAAAACAGGAAGATACGTACATAAAATAACGATCCTAGAATAAGAGGGCTATTAAAAGAAATATTTGATGCAATGAATCACCAAATGAAGTCTTAAGATTCCATCTTAAATGTTAACCTTATTACATAGTTTTTATATATAATTGAGGTGGGATTGTAACTTTAATAGTCTGTTCATGAAAACGAAGGCATTCGTTCATTATGCTAGCGTTAATAAGCACTTACTTGGATTAATAGTAGTGAGAGTTGCGGTGTGATAGAAGTCGCAGCGCCATGGATTCCTACCATTAATTTGATAATAAAGATTCATCACATAAGTGGCATGTGATTCTATAGTATTGGGTTCAAAACAAGCACCCCCTTGCTGAATTGGACTGCAATCAACCCCCCTGCTACAGGCAAACTTAATATTTTCCTGCAATTGAGCCTCAGAGACGCCTGCTGGCTTGGGCACACACCAAAGTCCTGCTGGTTTTGGTGTTGTTGTGGGACTTGCAGGAGTTGTTGGAGATGGCGTCGTTGGATTCTAGGCATAACAACCCAAGAAAAATGTAAGCTTGTGCTTGTTTACATCAAAGCTTAGTTCTTCTCGAGAATTTCTAAAGTGTTTTGATTTTTGAAACGAAAATGCTAGCAGTTTAGAAATTTCCGTGCAACATTAAAGTTTAACTCAGGGAATATAGATTAGATGGATGAATAAGGAATGAATTCTCACTTGTGAGCTCTTAAAGAGACCAGCATCATAATTCGGAGAGCCATCACCTCTAAAAAGCCCAAATGATTGCTCTGAACTTGGCCCTGATTTTTGATCCTCGTCATAGAGTTCATAGATATAGGTGTCAATAGTTTTTCCAGGCATAAGTGGGGTGCCAAGATTTGACCTCAGGTGGTTTATCAAGTTTCCAACATAGGCTTTTGCATTGTCCAAGCTCGGGCCGACTTCATTTGGGCCGTTTTTGTAAGGCCACCCCGTCTGAGCAACAACGATCTCAATATCCTTATATCCAATTGCATTTAAGGCAGAACGTACAGCATCAACCTGAACGTCAAACATATTCATGTACTTGATATTATTTCTTGAGTCGACTTGCCCTGAATTAGGTTGGAACAGGCAGAATGCCAATGTTTCAGGCTTTGGATCAATTTTGTATGCATAGAAAGGGTATGCATTGATCATAAAAGGTGAGCCATGTGCAGTCTGGAATTGAAGCAAAGCTTTCATTGTATCACCAAAACTAAGGTTGAAAGCCCCCGACGAGGGTGGGGAAAATTGACTTAGCACACCCATTGAATGTACCGTTGTGACCTTAATTTTCTCACCCAGTGAAGCTGAAAATTGTTAAACAATATGAGAGCAAAGAGAAAAACTAGCAAGGGTTTCATTAAAGACGGCTCGAACACAAGAACAACAAAAAAGGCACATATAACCTAATTACAACATCACTATATACAGTCAAAGGAAAATAAAGGAAAGTCTAAAATATTGATTAAAAAAAAAAAAAAGATGAAGGAAAGACTAAAATAACTCTAACGTTATAGGCCCGTTTGGTATATGGCCAATGGATAAAGAGAACGGATAAAATTTGTTTGATGTTCAAATATGCTTTTATCCGGATAACAATTTAAGTCAAAAATAAGGATAGATTTTATCCTTTTCTAATAAAAGTTCACTCAATTTTTCTAAAAGATGAATGTACCGTTTATAATATAGAACAAATCTATTTTTGGACCTTTATCTTAGGATAATCGCCACCGCTCGCCACTACCCATCGTACTTCCACCACTCGCCACCCACCGCCCTCGCCGCTCCACCCTTTTTTTCTGTTTTAATATTTTTTATTTACTCTTTTTGGTTTAATTAAGAATAAGGGTATAATGGTATTTTTTACGTAAAGCGGACTTCCTAACACTTTTTCCATTTGGGTAATTATATTCACACCACATTATTTGTTAACCACACCACATTTTAATTGCAATAAAGGTATTTAACTATTACTCTTTTTTGCATTTATATTCTCAACTTTTTGTTATCACATTTTTTTTATCAACCTATTAATTTGAACGATTTATCTTTGTCTTTGATGATGATTTATGTCTAAAAAATTAATTAGGCGGACGTAAAAAGATTTTTTTGCCTCTCATATTTTTAAATAATCAATATAAATAACAAATACATAAATTTGACAAAATATTTTTCCCTCATTTCAATGCGCATTAACAGAATATTTGGACAAAAATCTTCATTAGAGACAAGATGTGAAAATTAATGATAAAAACACGACGAAAAAAGTTGAAAATATAAGTGTTAAAATATCATAGGTTGGAGGACTTTTATTATAATTTAAACGTGGCGTAGATATTAAAAATTGTAGTGTGAATATAATTACTCTTTCCATTTTTATATCTAGTTGAACCATTTATTATCATGTGGATAACTTGTGGATAACTTTTATCCACATAAATAGTTTTAGGATAAAATCTATATATTTAAGATAATTATAAGTATTACACCATTTTTATATGGTTTCACCTTTCGCCATTACCAGGAAGGTCGAGTAAAATTTGGTTAGTGAGTAAGAAAATACCAGTATTAAGGGCATTCTGGATATTCTGCATTGCAGGCAAGAGTGCAGAAATGTCATCATCGTCTCCCTCCGACGTCAAGACCTCATCGCCAACAGTGATGATTATGATCTTACAAGCCGGGTAATACGGCATCACATTGGAGTTGACCCATTGACTTGCAGCATCCGGGCCGGTTGCTGCCCAACGAATTTCTGTATTGTCGAGTCCTATCACGAGTTCAATGTTGGTGTCCGCAAACGCTTTAATCAAAGCATTCATAGACTGGTCGATAGAACCTAACAACCTGACCTTTGTGATAGTCGTAGTCTTCAAAAGGTTCACTATATCCCCTGGCTGAGGAATGCTGTCGGCCAGGTTCCCATAATTCACTCCAATATTTGGTTGCGAGTCTAGAAAATAGGAAAAAGAAACTAGAATTAGGGAAATCAGACCGACAATTTCAATGGAATTTTGAATAACATTATATAGTGAGAAAAGAGAGTGTAGAAATGCATTGATCAAAATTTTTTCAATAATTTTTCAAACTATTTTTCTCATATTTTCAGTTGACAAATTTATTTCAAAACCGCTGGATAATAAACTATCAAGCAGGGGTTCGACTCTTTTAAAATCGTTACTAAAAACCACTCAAAATCGAACCCCTCATAAACGCCTATAACCGATACCCCAAAACTCTCAAGCAGCCCTAAGGAGTAAAGGCTAATGACATTTTTCAAGTTCTTTCATACTTTGTTATTTGTATAAATTCTCTCTAGAATACTTCTCCTCGGAATTCTAATTCTCACGCTAGAGAGAGAACGGGGGACTTAACCCCGCCTTTATTTGCATGTACTAGGTAGCTTGGGACCTTCGCCACGAAGAAAAACTACACAGTTTGGAACCATTGCGAGATGGTAAATCTTTGGCTGCTACAAAAAAGGAATGGACTGTATTGAAAAGGTTCGACGACTAAATAAAGTGATTTAACCATATAACGTCAAAAAGTCGTAGAATTTGAGAGAGAGAAATCAAACAAGAAAATGAAAAAAGCAACAGTGAATTACAGAATTAATAAACTTACCTGCAGAGTAAACATTTTGTAGTAAAAGTAAAACCAAGAATATTAGAGAATATTTCTGCATAAATGCAGCCATGGATATGGCTATATGTGTGTTACTTTAAGAACAATTTGGACAACGAAAATAGAAGTTTTCTGGTAAAGAACCTCAAATAAATATATATACATGCCTAACCAACTGTAATCTAAAACATAGGAACAAAATCAGGTCCATACCACAATGTCTAAAACGTAGGAAATTGTCTGAATAATGGCAATTGTGAAAAAGGAATCCGAAAATTAAGGTGAAACAATAATTGACTGAGTCTTCCAGCTTCCAAGTAGACTGCAATGGTTGCCATTGATGCTCCAATTTTCATAAAGTTGGCTGGTAGATTGTGGATGAGAATGTTGCGTGCGGGTACTTGAAGAGAGGCTTGAGACAATCTGCTTACCGGCTGGGATGGTCTGGGTGACATGTTGTGTCAAGCTTGGTAATCTATGACGTTTTCATAGAATTTGATTGTTTATTGCTTGCAACACACTGTTGATGTCAAGGTGTTAGTAGGTCACGTGTCAAAACAAAAATAATGAATACATCTTTACTTATGATATTCGCTATTGTTGGATAACTAAATTATCAATTATTTCCACTAGAATAATTTCTGATTTTGACTTTTGAGCCACTAGAAAAAAAAGTTGAAAAGTTAATTCAAAAATACTCTATACAACCCATAGTTATATAACTGAATAAAAGAGAAACTAAGATTAGAGTTATAAGTTGAACTATTTTATTTAATATACATTTCATGTAAGATGCTATGTATATCATTAATCTGTATACCTACCTCAGTATTTAAATTTTTTGAAATTTCGTTCAATTAAAATTTGACTCCTAGTATTTGAAAAAAATAAAAAATTTCTAAAAAATAACAACATATTGCAAATTTTCGGCTATTATCCATTAGAATAGGGCCGGTCCTGAGATTTGGGAGCCTTAGGTGAAAATTTAAATAGGGTCTTAATAAATTGAGATGTTTTAAAATATAAATTTTTGACCCACAACTTCGTGCATTCACGGGCATATTTTATAATATTTTTGTAGATTCAAATTAGATGTTTACACAAGTATATAATACTTTGTTTAGATCCAATTTAGATTTTCATACAAGCCAAAAAACTCAAAAACTGTTATAGAATACAGAGTTATATAATATAATCAAATCATTTTCATTTAACAAAAATAAATAAAGTTCTTCAAATTAAAAACATGTAGTTGGAAATGTCAAAGAAAAGTAAAAATATATATTAAAAAACATACACACAACATATGCAGGGGTGTGCGTATACATATAAACAAATTTACAAGCCAAAAAGGGCACCTTTTTCTTCTTCTTCATTATTGAAAGAAAAAATGGTTGGAATTTGGAAAATTGTTTTGATTCAAAATAAAGATATTTAAAATGAGATTTAAAAGAAAATTACACGGTCTACAATTTAAAGAGTAGATTAAGTTAGATAATGTAGTTTAGATTTGGACTTGTTTTTTATTTAATAAGCTCATTTTACATGTAAGTATAGGCTGATTAAAAAAAAAATGGGCAAAAATTTTTGGACCCTGAATGGTTGGGGGCCCTAGGCTCGCCTAGCCGCCCACGGCCGCCGGCCCTGCATTAGAAAATAATTCCATTATTTTTCATGATAAAATATTGTCATGACACAACTGTGATCTTTGCAAAAATTTAAGAACTCATATAGAAGAAATTATATAAAATGTCAATTTGCAAGTGGTCCTTTTCAAATATGGCAGATTTTTATAACAACTTCATAAATGAAACAAATTAAAATACCCTTAAAGCATTACATAAAATTCCTATATATCCTATACAAATATAGTCAAAGTTAATTCAAAATCAGATATACAATTCCACATAAAAATTCAAAGTGAAGTTTTGCACCATCGCTAGCTACCACCCAACTCAACCCAACCCAACCCAACCCAACCAAGGTTTGGCACACCAATATAAAAGCCTACGTGGCTGATCATTTACATAAACGATATTTATGCATGTGTTAAAAAGCAATGTTATAAAATCAAGTTGAAGATTTATTTAGGTCGTTTGGCACGACTTTTTGATAGATTAATTTGGGTTATAAAATAACAAAAATTCAATTGGCCCTTATGTACTAGATTAGTTTGAGTTGTTTTTAGATCTAAAAATATGTTGAATATAATTGCTCAAAAATTGTTGGAAGAGATTGAGTTCATGGATTAATGTCTAGTGGAAAAATAAGAAGTGGAAACGAAAAAAACAAATGAAAATGGTGGGTTGAGTTGATATCGACGACAACTGACCTCGAAGCTTGAACTGTCGAAAAAAAATAGCTCTTGTTTCCTCAAAATGTGGTCCTTTTCTTCTCTCCTTTCCCAGCAATTTAGTTTCCAAAATTAGTCAACAAAAAGGTCTCCCCTTCGAAATTTTTGCACTCCCCTTTTTGTTTTTTAGCACTCAACTCCTCAACACTTCTTCATTTTTCTTTCCCAGATTTCGGCCCACAGTTTCTCTCTTGTTCAACACTTATTTTTTTTTTCCAGAACACAACTTTGTGCACAATTTTACACAAATAAAAGGCAAGCGTGCAAAATTAGTTTGGAAAGGTGCAGCATCATTTAATCCTCCATTTCAACTTCAAAAAAAATTTCATTTTTGAGGTAGTTCTATGCTACATTATTTATATGAATTTATGAAGTTTAACCCGAGAGAATTGTATGTAAACATGTTAAATGCTTTTGACATTGCCATGTCTTGTTGGATGTACCTAATTTATCTAGCATGGTTAGGGCACGTCTCTGATGGAAGTTGAAGGTACTCACCTAGAATGTTAGTGATTGAAGGTAACCGCTTAAGAATTATGTAGTGCCGGCTACCAAATTTATGTTATTCTTTAATAATGTTTTAGCATTTGGCATGTCGCATTTGTGTTTCCTTCGAAATGCTCAAGCCCAAAAATATTTGCTCTCCAGATTGAAAGGTTTGACGGTGGCACAACGGTGGAAAGTAGCTACAGAAAAAATTCTATGTTTATTATGATTTTGGCGTCGATATAATCGAGCATTTTATATGTAAATTAAATTACCATGTCTTGACTATTTTTAAGTGTTGTAAATTTTTAACAACAACAGACCCTTTATTAGTTTTACCGATTGGAAGTTAAAGATGAGATTTCACTTGTTAGGTGTTGAAATTCCAGCTTCCTGCAATCCTGCCCTGATTTCAAAATAGAAGAGCTTTTTGCATACTACGAATTTTTGAGTGAACTCAATGGCATTTGATATTTTGATAAGTTGTTTGATAGGAGAATTTGGAATCACTTTAAAATCACGCCGGATGAATTATTTATGAATGTTTTTCCTGGCAGTGCTTGTACCCGAGGCTTGGTGTGCATGCTACTTTGGTCACTTATTTCACATACCAAATGACTTGATAAAATTTTAAATTTTTGATATGTTGTTTCTTAAATTATTAAGTACTCACAGGACAAAAAAAACATTATATTTGGATCACGTTAGGTTGGTCAAATAATTTTTGGTGACATATAGAGTTATGGGTAAAACTATAAAGTTTTGACGTCCATTTGAATTTTACTTGCGCGCTTGTTATTTTTCACTGTAGATAAGTTTTAAAACCATTCAAGGATATGAAAAATTTAATTTGGAGTCGTTAAGTATTATTTTAAGATTTTTAATGACCCCCGGATTAAGAAAATCCTGGGCGATATAGAGTTGGTGGTGGGAGGAGTTTGTAAAATCAATAAGGAAAGATTCATGATCAAATTTAGATCAAAAGTAAAGAAATAACATAAAAAAAAATCCTTTATTCACTATTAAGTATCATGAATACAATTGCAAATGCATTATTAGCTTACAAAAGATAATATTGTGCCTTATGTTTCAGAACTACTACGGCAACAACTACATCTCTTCTAATTATTTAGCTACCAAAAATTTCCCTTTCCTTTCAGCTACTGCCGCCGGGGTAATTGCAACCATTGGAACCTACAGCAGTAGAAAAACCATAAGAATTAAAAATAATAAATTATCAAACAAATGTCTTTTTGAAGATATATATAGTGGAAGAAGCATATTCATGGTAGAAGCTCGAGTGAGTAAGGACTTACTAGGATTAGTACTAGTGAGAGTGGCTGTCTGCGAGAAGTCACAGTTCCATTTATTCCTTCCGGCAGATTGATAGTAAAGATTCATTGCATAAGCAGCATGTGCTTTTACAGTGTTTGGTTCAAAACAGACACCCCCTGGCTGAATTGGACTGCAATCAATCCCCTGGCTACATGCATAGTCAATATTTCCCTTCAATTGAGCGTCAGAGATGCCAGGTTTGGGCACACACCAAGTTCCTGCTGCTTTTGGAGTTGCGGGATTTGGAGTAGTTGGAGTCTAGGAAGAGAATAAAGGTGTTATTCGTCAAAGTTTAGCTGAAGGAACATATATTAGATGGATGGATGGATGGATAAATGAATTGCCTCACCTGTGTGTTCTTTAAGAGACCGACATCATAAGTTGCAGAACCATCAGGCTTGAAAAGTCCAAAATATTGCTCTGATCTTGGCCCGGTTTTCTTATCCTCGTCATAAAGTGCAAAGAGGTATGTGTCAATTGATTTTCCAGGCATAAGTGGGGTGCCAACTTTTGATTTCAAGTGGTTTATCAAGTTTCCAACATAGGCTTTTGCATTGTCCAAGCTTGGGCCAGCTTCATTGGCGTCTCCTCCGTGAGGCCACCCAGTCTCAGTAACTACAATCTCAATATCCTTAAATCCCATAGCATTTAAGGCAGAGCGCACGGCATCAACCTACATGGCATAATTTGCAGAGTACGTGACAATATTTGCATTCCAAATGGATAGCTATAACAGTTCAGGCACAACATCGCAGTTAGCAGGCAGGCTACCATTGACCTAGCAACCTATTAAGACTTGGGGTTCCATCTTAAAAAGTCATCCTTGTTAAAGATTAGCCCAAGCATTTATATGTTGTATATTTATTTCATCTTCATTCGATGTGGGATTTATCCATTTACATGCCGGCCTGCAAAATGATAGCTCGTTTGAGAATACCAATCTTGAAATCCATGTGCTCGTTTGAGTCTTATTCTGATCAAATTGCTCATTGGAGCTTAATAGACTTCTATATCAAGATTTGGGTTCCATCTTAAAAGTTCATCCTTGTTAAGAAGTTTAGTCCAAGCCCTTCTATGTTGTATATTTATTTTATCTTTATTTGATGTAAGATTTATACCTTAACACAACCCATCCTAGCCTCCCAATAGGGCCTTCTATGTCAAAGCGAGAGAAACGCCTTTTTTGTTTATACATCCACAATTCGATCAAATAGGTGACACGAACCTCAATAACTACCACATTTTATTTGTTGCAATATCACTTCAAATTGGAAAACACAGGTTTCAAAATTATTAGCTCGAAAATTTTTACCTGTGAGTCGAACATATTCGTGTACTTGAGACCATTTCCAGAGTCAACTTGCCCTGCATTAGGTTGGAACAGGCAGAATGCCAATGTATCCGGCGTTGGATTGCTTTTGTATGCAAAGTAAGGGTATGAATTGATCATAAAAGGTGAATCATTTGCACTCTGGAATTGAAGCAATGCTTTCATTGTGGCACCTAATCCAGGGTTGAAAACTCCTGACGAGGGAGGATATGACTGACTTAACACCGCCATTGAATGTACCGTCGAGACCTTAACTTTCCCACCCAATGAGGCTGCAGTTCATATTATAAATCTTTCAATTATAATTTGTTTAAAATAATTTTTTTTTCTTCTAAAAGAGTTTTACCAGCATATATTTTAGGGTAAATATCACTGGGGGTCCCTAACCTTTGGACCTTATAACGATGGGGTCCCTAACCTTCTATTTTGAACTCCCGAGTCCTTAACCTATGAAACGTTAGCACCTGAAGTCCTTTTTTGACCAAAACTGTTAGTTTGACCGTTAAATGGTCAAAATCTTGTTGAATAGACAGTTTTACCCTTTTCAAATTAAAAATAAAAAGAAAAAAAATAAAAAATTGCAACCAAGCCCCTCACTCACTTCTCCTTCTCCAAACAACCCACCATCTCTCTCTTCCCACCTCCGGCTCCGGCTAGCTCCAGCTCCAACTTCCATTAAACCCGACACCAAGCACTCCATTGAACCCGACTTCCATTAAATCAACCCAATCCAAAGCAGTTGTTTCATGTAAAAACTCACATTTTTTTTCTCTCGCTACCGTAGATCAATTCGGGCTTGGAAAACAGTCGCCGGAGATTACACACCAGCGCGCCTGTGTAGCTCTTGGATCTATGCGGCTGGTGCGCCCTCGCAGATCCAATTTGTGTGGCAGATGAGCATTGATCTTGGATCCGTAGCACGGCGTGAGCGTGAAGATCCAAGATCGCGCGTGGCGCGCCCGAGCAAGTCTCAGATCGCTTGCTTTTTTTCACGCCGTGATCTTGCTCGCTTCGCGCCGCGCGCAGAGATTTGCTCCGTTGGCGCGCCGTGCCTGAGACGGACACATAT
The DNA here is from genome assembly GCA_023638005.1 of Forsythia suspensa. Taxonomy (NCBI): domain Eukaryota; kingdom Viridiplantae; phylum Streptophyta; class Magnoliopsida; order Lamiales; family Oleaceae; genus Forsythia; species Forsythia suspensa. Next base: position 27,572,466 of record CM042670.1, on the reverse strand, counting down.
CCGACTCTGGAGATTCAGCCATGGTGATTCCGGTGGGGGTGGGTTTTTTGGATTCCGGTGGGGTGGGTTTTTTGGATTCCGGTGGGGGTGGGTTTTTTCTCTTGCGGTGGGGTGGGTTACGTGCGGAGTTGGTTGAACCGGAGTTGGTGAGGGTGAATAGTGCTTCTCGCCGGCGCCGGAGTTGGTGAAGGTGAAGATTGGAGCCGGCGCCGGAGTTGGTAAAGGTGAGGGACTTGATTGCAATTTTTTCTTTATTTTCTTATTTTTTTTGTTTTGTATTTTAATTTGTTTCAATTTTTATTTTATTATTCTTTTCTTTTCTTTTTTTATTATTTAATTTAAGGGTAATTTGGTCTATTCAACAAGATTTTGACCATTTAACGGTCAAACTAACGATTTTGGTCAAAAAGGACTTTGTGTGCTAACGTTTCATAGGTTAAGGACTCGGGAGTTCAAAATAGAAGGTTAGGGACCCCATCGTTATAAGGTCCAAAGGTTAGGGACCCCAAGTGATATTTACCCTATATTTTATCACCTTTCTCCATAACTATAAGCGTGGAGTAGTAATTTCGTATTAGTGTGTAATAATTTACCGGCATTGAGGGCACTTTGGACATTTTGCATGGCGGGCAAGAGTTGAGAAATGAGATTTTGATCCCCTGATTTCAATACCTCACTACCAACAGTGATGGCAATAATATTACTAGCCGGGTAGAACGCCATCACATTGGATTTCACCAATTGACGCGCTACATTCGGGTCTGTTGCTAGCGTTGGAATATCCCCATTGTCGAATGCGATCACAATTCCAATGCCGGTGTTCGCAAACGCTTTAATGATTTTTGGCTCTGCACTGAAGAGCCTAACCTTTTGGATGGTTGTGGACTTCAAAAGGTTGACTGTCGCCTCAACCGAAGGGAGGTTGTCGCCAAGTTGCCCATAATTCACTCCGAGAAATGATTGTGAATCTATAAAAATAAAAAAAGAAAAGAGTTAAGGGACTAAAACTAAGTTAACTCATTAGACAAGACAATATTAATTTGTTTTGTGCTTTCATTCATATTCATGTAACATGCTTTATACTTAATTACTTGAAAACCCAGAAAATTAGAGGTACAATTTTAGAGATAAGAGAGAAAAAATCTAATTTGTTGTGCTGCAAAACTGGCTTTTAAGCACGGTCTAACAAGCTTACGTGAAAATCAAGAAAATTAGAGGTGAAATTTTAATGATAGGAGATAGAAAAATCAAATTCTTTAAGTGCTTTAAAAAAAGTTGGCTTTTAAACACGGTGAAACGAACCTATGTACAAACTAAACAAATTAGAGGTACGACTATAGAGAGAAGAGAGAAAAATCAAACAGGAAATTTCGGAAAAGAGCAGCAGTGAATACAAAATAAATGAACTTACTTGCGGGGTAAAAAGTTTGTAGTAAAAGGAAAATGAGGAAGATTAGAGAAGATTTTTGCGTATTTGCTGCCATGTCTATGGCTATATTTGTTAGGTGAAGAATAATTTTGACAGTTGAAATATATGTTTTTCTTGGACTAGGAAAGACAACAATAATTTATATTTATATACAATCATGTCCAACTGTAATCTAAAACCTAGGGAAAAAATGAGGTACCAAACATTGCCTAAAACAAAGGAAATGATCTGAAAACACAGGACATTGTCAAAACAGAAAACAATAATGTTAGTGATCCACCTTTTTCTATTTTTCTTGGTAGAGGGAAATTCGTTTTCTGTAAATGAGGTGAGCCGTCTAAAGTGAAAAATAGACTTCAAACTGGGAGACACTGGATTTAGTCTGTTTGGTGTTAGAGAAGCGACAATTTAAGTGTAATACATGCACAATTTTTATAACAAATTGATAGTACAGGATATAAATTTTTGAATGATTATTTAATTAAGTTTCAAGAATCAAATTAAAATTTCTTATCGAATACTAGTATCAAGAATTTCTTTTGTACCAAATGGTATCGAAACATAGAAAAAATGACTCCAAGAAACCCCTCTATGTCTTAAAAAAAATTACTCCACACACTACTAAATTTGAGAATATTAAGGGCATTTAGAAATGCCCCAATTAATGTAAATAGGGCAAAAACAAAGTTAAAATGCCCTAAGAGAATGAGGGGCGGATTAGTAAATGCCCCTATAAATGGCGCTCTAATAATAAATAGGGGCGTAATTAGACACTAAAAAGCCCCTAATAATATGTGTGCCACATAGGATGTAATTCTATTAGGGACACTTAATTAAACGCCTCAATTAAATTTAAAATAATAGAGGCACTTAATTTAATGCCCCAATTAAATTTAAACAATAGAGGCACCGAATTAAACGCCCAAATAAGTTTATCATAATTAATTAAATTATAAATTCATATAATTTATAGAGACACATCTATGTGCCCCTAATATAATATTATTTAATTAAATAAATAGTAAATAATAAAATCGGCACCTATATATATATAAATATTTCTGATGACATAAAAATTGAGATAATATTAATATAAAATATAGAAATTCTAATAAATGTTAATCTACATAATCAAACATAACATTATGTTTTATCGTTCCATACAATAAATAACAATTAACAATAGAGTCATTTGTTAATATCATCAAAATCTCTCATAAAAAGTGCATAGCAAGAACAACATATGCTAACTCTAATCATGTTGACTACTCCTCTGATCTGAAGGCATAATTTGTTGTATAAATTCTGGGTCATTGAGCATCCTTGAGAACTCTCCATGAGGATAAGGCACCGGTGGGTACAATGATGGAAGGTATGGTTGAGGATAGTAGAACTGGGATGACGAAGGAAAACGATAAGTCGGGGGCTGGGGATAAGGTGGATACTAATGAGAAGATGGAGTATATTGAGAAGGTGAATGTTGCTGTGAGAGTGATTGATGCTGGGAAGAAGATCGTTGTTGTGTGGGTGATTGGTGTTGGGATAGAGACTGTTGTGCTTGAGACTGCGAAGACCTATGTTGTGAAGACGATAGGAGTTGGGATCGTGGTTGTGGATTTGAAGACCGATGTTGTGAAGATAAAATCATGTGCCGCAACTCTTCCATCTCTTTCCGTTGTTCCTCATACTTAGATTGCAAATCCAAAAGCTAGACTCCAAAGAAACATAGTCTCGCCCTCACGTGATCTACTGAATTGAAGATGTTGGTTGAGTCTCATTGCACCCAAGGCACCATGTCTCGTGTCACAACGTCTCCATAACCACGAACTCTACCACCGGCCTCAAAGCCCCTTGGCTGTTACATATGCTTGCAACCTCGCCTCGAGGTCTCCTCGCCATGGGTAGCAACTAGTCCCGCTCAACTCCTCGTGATATCTTAGCCTACAAAGATAAAATTTATCTCAAGTGTGTACTAGTTAGTGAGAAGAAATATAAATAATTGCCTAAAATATCAAACTTACCCCCATTTGCTCAGATGCATTGTCAATCCAACTTTTGTGTTTATCATTTCTCTTGTGAACCAAATTGAATGCCTCAATAGGATCAGGTGTGTGACCATGCTTTTGCTCCTATTCGAATAAAAAAAATAGAATAAAAGCAAAGTGAGTATCTTCCATCCAATACAAATAATAGATAAGCTTGAGCATATATTTACTCTCATGGTCAAAGCATAGGTTAATGTTAAGAAAACCAAGTGAAAGCCTCATATGCATGTTGTGATTTAAGCATATACTAATGTTCTCCAAAGAATAACAATAACATGAATAGGATAATCAACTCCAAAAATTAGATAAATCCAAAACCACCTTAATAGAACATAAAATCCACTACAAACATAAGATCAATCCAAAACCACCTTAAGATTTCACATCTCAAACAACCTATTTGACAAAACTAACCAATGGAGTTAAACAATAACAAATTTCTAACACCAAATGCATACAAAGGCATAACAAATTTAATTAAAGAAAACCTTAATATTTACTTACAAATTCGGCTAGGTGTCGTACGAAACTCTTTGTCCTACATGTGTGACTCATTTTGAGCTGCTTACGATTCTCAACATTCTTTTCAACCTTATTCTATTATTCAAAAAACAATTAGCTAACTCAATCAAAATTATATTATTTGTAATTACAGAATTTATAGAAAATGGAAAAGCCTAGAGAAATAACAAGAGTAGTAAGAGTAATTACTTTATTTTTAGAATCGCTATCCCAATAATTTACCATTTCTCGCCATTGTTCACTATCTACACAATCATCTCCACACATGAAACGCAATGGTGACCCAACATTTGGAGTGTAATATTTTCTTTTCAACTCAACTCTGTTATTCCTAACCCTTTTGGCTAATCTCTTTAGCAGTGTATGTCGAATTTTGTGAATGTGGGGAATGTCTTCGGGACGCCAGTCAATAGTATCCTTGAAACAAAAAAAAAAAAACTATAGTTAATATTGGTTAATTTAATATTATAAATAAAATTTAAAAGATTCAACATACCGATATCGTTTTCCATATTTTCTCGATAATAGGATCTTTGTACGATCGCTTGATCAGATGAGAAAGAGGTAGAAAGTTGTAAGTTCTCGCCAAACTACCCAAGTACCTTGATAACTTGGCATCCTTGGGGACAATGCATAGTCCATCCTTTGTGAACTCAATCTTCTCCTTCCCCGATTTACCCCATTTGGGTTTGTCATGGCCACGCCCTTTTCTTCGTGTTTGACCTATACATAAGTAATGCAAAATAATAATTTTAGTAGTAAGGATTAATAAAAAAATGTGTTAGAATAATAATTTATGAAACACATACCAATGTTTTGAGAGCCACCATTTCCAGTATGTCAAGATTCAAATGATTCTCATTGTCGGAATCAAAATGCTCGAGCTACTCATCTAAACAATTAACAATATAAAAGATAATGTAGAACTTGTACCAACAGTTCAAAGTAAATAAGCATTTTAATAAAAGACTAATGAACTTGTAAAAGAAATTAAAAACATTAATCGACATATAAAAATCCAAGCACAAATGCTAAAAAGTTTTATCTTAAATTTAAATATGAACTTCACTATTCTCCGTCATCATCGCTCTCATTCTCATTCTCATTCTCATCTTCATTGTTATTGGGGTCGCTCTCTTCAAGCATGGAATTATCCATCGAGGCAATGGTAATTTTTGTTAACATATATACCACGTACATCGCTTTCGATCAGTACTTCTTCATTGTCTAGATTGGCATCATCAAGATTTGGTGTGGCATAGAAATCATCTATATCAACTCCATCACCATCCTCCATTACATCATACAAATCTCTTGGTTTTGTTTTAACCGCAACACTCAACTGCATCTCTTTTGGGTCAAGAACATAAAACACTTGAATAGCTTGTGAAGCCAATATAAACTTATCATTATTTTGTGCCACCCGATTGAAATTCACCAAGCTGAAACTATATTGGTCATTTTTCTTCCCAGAATTGTTTACCCAATCACACTCAAATAAAACCACTTTACAAACTTGATCATCACTTTCTCCAGGAAACTTATATTCAAGCTCATAAACATTCTTCAAAAGACCATAGTAGTCGACATTACCGAGAATTGGATTGCGTCTCTTACACTCGAATAGCTTGAGGTTTCAAAGATTCACAAAGACGCCACAATTTTGATTTTTGTATCTTTCATCCACCGATTTAATTCAAACCTCAGAACCATTGATAACATACTTTTTATACTATTTCACATTCCTACTTGGACCATTTGCTAACCGAAGTAAATCTTCCGATATTGATGAGTCACCACTGTCATGAAGATCATTTACCTAAAGCAAATATGGATTCTATATTATTCGAAAAATGAATTAAAATTAAAATAAGAATCACTGAAATAATTGCATATTCAAAAAAGAGGGTACTAACATGGTTTCTGAACCAAGTTGGGAATTCTTTGTTTCTCAAAACCTCTACTTCTCGAATGGTTTTCCGTCGATGAATTTTTCGTAGCTCCCCCAACCTTTTACTATCATAATACAAGTCAAAACAAGATAAATGAATCCCCAGTTTGAATTACCGAAAGTTAAAATTTACAATTAATATTAAACATAATGATCTTACTCTAGAAATGGAACCACTTCGCTGCAGTTGAATAGGACATAAGTGCGACAATTTTCCCAAATTGTTTTTTCAAGAACAATCTCCATACATTTACCCAAATGATGACCCGAGTTTGCAAATATTGATAAGCCTCCAACAACATCACGAGGCAAAGAGATATCAGCATTTCGACTACGTCGAGTACGACGGGTCTCTACTCTTTTTAGGTACATTGAGCAAAAAGACACGCACTCTTCTGCAAGATATCCTACCGCAATACTTCCTTCAGGATAACTCTTGTTGCGGACATATCTTTTTAATGTTTGCAAATACCTTTTATAAAACGTCACAATAAAATGATTAATAAAAATTATAAAAATTAGAAATAACTACAAATGTGATGAATAAATATTTGATTACCTTTCAATAGGATACATCCAAGGATATTGAACTGGTCCAGCAATGGCTGCCTCATCGGCTAAATAAATTATTAAGTGAACAGATATGGTGAAAAAGGAAGGTGGGAACATTTTCTCCATTTGACATAAGGCTAATACCACCCTTGATTTTAGTTGGTTGATCGATGCAACAGATTGCTTCTTACTACATAGTTGTCTAAAGATTGCACACAACTCAAGCAATACAAGGGTGATGGGTCTAGGTAAAACTCGTCTAATTGCAAGTGGGAGCAAGTTTTGCATAATAACATGATGGTCGTGACTTTTCAAACCTTGAATCCTCTTTTCCTTTACATCCACACACCGAGCAATATTAGTTGAGTATCCATCAGGAACACGCACCTTCGACAACACTTTGCAGAATAACATTTTTTCTTCATTGGTCATGAAGAATATTGCTGGAGGTATGTATGTCCGATTTTCTTCACGAATGGGTTGGAGTGCTTTTCTTATTTTTAAAATTTTCAGGTCAGCACGAGCTTCAAGTCCATTTTTCTCCTTTTTCGAGGTACCAAGTAATGTCCCTAAAATATTTTCGCTTACATTTTTCTCCAAACTCTTGGTTCTCTTGTAGCATTAGAAGTCCTTCGCTTTTTTTGTCCAATTACAGGCTCTGTAGTTGGTGTTTTACCAAATGTGAATCTCAAAGTAGATAGATGTCTTAAACACTCCATTCCAGTCAATGGTTTGGGTGCTAAATCATTCTCACTCTTCCCATCAAATAAACTAAACCTATGTGTAATGGGCAAAAATCTTGATGACCCAAATAACCTTGCTTTTTACAATTTGGTAAGCGCATCGAACATGTTTGATAATTACAATGCGGACATGCAAGCTTTCCGACGTACTCCATCCCGACATGTTAGCATATGCAGTAAATCATTAATAGTCCATAAAATAGCTGCCCTCATATTGAATGTTTGATTACAAAACACATCATACGTGTTTGTGCCAACCTCCCACAACTCTTTTAATTCATCCACCAACGGTTTTCATATACATCGTCAATGTCATTTCCGTGTTCACGAGGTTCGGAATTAACAAAGACATAAACAAATAAGATCGCTTCATACACATCCACGGAGGTAAATTATAAAAGCGAGATTATGACGGGCCAAGTGCTATGTTTACTACTCATGTTTGAAAAAGGATTGAACCCATCACATGCAAGCCCTAAACGCACATTGCGTAATTTTCGGCCTAAAATTGGGTATAGAGAATCTAAATGTTTCCAAGCTAGAGAATTGGTCGGATGCCTCATGAATCCATCATTTGAACAACCTGTCGAATGCCATCTCATATGTTCTGCTGTATACTTTGACATATACAACCTCTTCAATCTAGGAATTAGCGAAAAATAGCGAAGAACTTTAGCTGATACTTGCTTACCAACACCTTCGTCACCTTTATTGACTTTGTATCTTGAAGCACCACAACGAGAGCACACATTCATGTTTGATGTATCTTTCCAGAATAACATGCAGTCATTCGGACAAGCATCAATCTTTTCATAATCGAGACCCAAATCATCAATAATTTTCTTGGCTTGTGCATTGACTTTGGCATACAATCTCCTTCGTGCAACATATCTTTAAATGCCTCTAGAAACATGGAGAAAGTCGTATTGCTCACATTTCCCAAACACTTGATATGGTACAATTTCACAATTGCTTCTAATTTTTATCCTTCGCCAGATACAACTCCTTATTAGCTTCATCCAAAGAACTTGTAAAAACGTTACGCCTCGGAGTTTGACCTTCAAAATAGGAGGCATACTTGATGAACCAACACTTTGTCCAATCAAGGGTTGCACAAATGTTTCGAAGAAGCAATTCATGCATTTCACCTCCCCTCCTTCATCATTAATATTCGTTTCCATATTATCAATCGGATCGATATAAGGTCGACTTTCATTAGCTTTGATCTATATACTGGTTCTCCATGATGTGTCCAACGAGCCGTCATATAAAGAGAATCCATTCCATGCCAAAGAAGATGACCTCCAACAAGAATTCTATCATTGAAATAACAGTTAAAAGATTTTTTACAAGGACATATGATCTTATCTTTTCGAGCGATTTGTCAAAAGCTTCATTCAAAATGATTCCAAATTATCTCTATATTCATCCGATTTACGATCTAAATGTACCCAACTTTTGTCCATAGTTTTATCTCATCGCAAAATCAACACATCACGCACAAACTTTAACATTTTAGTAGTGAACAACCTAAAAACTTTTTACCGTATAAGAAAATCACTTTCTTTATCACAAAATGTAAATAAAATAAAACATATATATATATATATATATATCAATGTTCGAAAATCGGACCGGCCATCGACTTGGAAAAGGCAACGGGTCAAGGGTCAAAAGGTCGAACCGGGTCAAATCGAGGTCGAACCGTTTTCAATTAAAAAATTAAAAATTAATCCAAAACTCTCACAAAATTTCTAAAAATAAGTTATTTGTAAATAAATCAATATTTGTAGACAAAATTACTCACAAAACTTAGTTTTAAATAGAGTTTTTATAAGTTTTAATTAAAAAAAATCCCAAAAAAAATCCAAATTTTGCTGAAAACCGGACCGGTTCAACCGATAAAAAACCCGGTTTTCGGTCCGATTTTTGGATACACGGTTAAAGTGGAAAATCGGACCGGTTTTGCTACCGGTTCCCAGTTTTTCCGGTTGAACCGGCCGGTCCAGTCCGATTTTCTAAATATCTATATATATATATATATATATATACACACACACACACACATAAAAGCAACATGTTTCTCAAACTAACATACCAATCAAACAAAAATAAGTAGTATGATAATCAATGCATAAGCCTTGAAACAAATTCATTGGATAGTTGCTTTTCCGTGTAGTAGCAAATATTTGTCATGTAGATAAAATAGTTCACAGTCAATTGAATAAATCACCTCAATAATTAAGTAGTGCAGACAAACAATTTTAAGAAGCATCAGAATAACAATTTTCCAAACTTTGCTCATTAATGTTGACTAAAATAATCATGTATTACAAATCTAGACACTTAAGACAAATTAGAGGATTGTACGTACATGGTGATCCTCTTGCCAGAGGAGGCAAACCTACTAATGTCAATTGCTGGGCAACCACTATTGCAGCCTATTGTCACGTCACGTTCCAGCTAAGCACCTGATACAAGAGATTACATTTAGTCCATTGGTATTATGATTTCCCTATGGATCCAGAAAACACTAACTGAAACCAAAAACATTAAAAAATCCCACAAAGAAACAAAACACAAATCCACAATCAAATACAAATAAATGCAAGAAAATAATTTGATACCATGTGGTTACACAATAAGCTAATGATTATTTGCACTGCAAGGAAAATATTTGGCTTCCCTACACATGAGGCGGCTCACCAAAGACAAGATTTGAAATCAATTAAAAAATTTTTTTTTTGAAGAATACGAAAAGGTAGAGACTACTGTGGTATCCATAGAGAGGAGATAAAATGTGGGTATTATTTTAGGGTTTTGGAGTTAAAAATGTAAAAAAAATAAAACCTTATTAGAGGCATTTATTTTTGGCCCCTAATTACATTAATTGCAAAATTTTGGCGGAAAATTCACTTTGAGTGGGAAAATTTTTGGACAATATTAGGGGCCTTTTTATCCGCCCTAATTAATGTTAATAGATGTCAAATAAATTTCCTCCCCTAAAAAAAATATTAAGGGCCTTTTTATTCGCCCTAATTAGTGTTAATAGAGACCAAATAGACTTGTGCCCCTAATAAATTATTAATAGGGGTGCATCACTTATATTGCCCTTAATTTGGTGCCCCTAATACTCTCAAATTTAGTAGTGACAAAACCATTATTTGACTGTAAAATCAAACCTAGCGATTCGAACATCATTGTGTATTCAACTGCTAGCATATCGCAAACCATATGGGATCGATCGCCACTAACATGGATGTTACAGATCCAAAATTAGTACAGAACAAATATTGTTACAGAAAACTAAACTTAAACTTGAATACAAGAAACTCAAAAACGAAAAATTGAGAAATATCAAACAGTAAGTAGTAGATTCACTCCCTTTTAGCATCAACTCAAAGAATCGGTCACAGCACGTATATCATCGGATTCAGGAGCTTGTTTTACATGCATAGCATATCACTCATAGTCAGAGGTCACTCATTTCCTTAGACCATCCAAGAACTCACTCAAGAGTACAAGATCAGCCAAGAACTCACTCAAGACTACAGCCAACCTAAAGTTGCTGTTCACCGAAGATTATTCAAACCTAATAACTCCCACAGAACAACTAATCATTCAGGAAGTGATTATCTTTCAAAGAAAGCCCATTATTGATCACCCAAGATCAATAATCCCAGAAAGAAGGAGATGAAGAGAACATAACTGAGAAGAGAGAGAGTTCGGTTGATCAAAGGGGTGCAAACCTCAAGACGTATGGTGAATAGTCTTGCAAGAGTGTATTATAAGCCTCCTCACCTTCCCCAAAGATCCAACGATGCATATTAGTCCACTTGTCATCATCGGTGTAAAACGTGAACACCACTCAAACTCGTGAACTTGGAGAAATGAACTTTTATCTGATAACAACTTAATTAAGCTTGCACCATATAAACTCACAATCTCCACCTTGGGGTAAGCTGGTGATCATCATTATCCTCACATGTGTTGTGAACACAATTCTAGATGTTTGAGTATCATTTGCTTTCTTCATCTTGTTTCAGATTACTTGAGAATACGTAATTTAAACAATGTCAACATTTAACAAAGTTAAACAATTTTTAAATTTGCTTACCGGAAGGACTTTGGTGCCCATATCAATTTGGATTCTCAAGAGTAGAGATTTTTCAAGTTTAACCATTCTTTTGAAATAATATCTCTAACAAAATGAAACTTAATATCTATATGTTTGGTTCTATCATGAAATACTGATTTTTGCTAAGATGAATGGCACTTTGACTATCGAGAACAAAGATAGTCACATTCTTGCTAAAACCAAATTCATTTAAGAGACCACTTAACCAAACACCTTCTTTCACAAAGACTAGTGGTGGCCATGTATTCTGCCTCAGTAGAAGACAAGGTAACCACTTTTTGAAGTTGAGATTTCCAGCTTATACATGTATCACAGATAGTATAAAAATAAGCAGAAGTAGATTTTCTATTATCTATGTCACCTGCGAAATCAGAGTCCACATAACCTTTCAAAATAATACCCTGCTTACTTCTATTAAACACTAAACCTAAGTTGGAAGATCCCTTTATGTATTTGAGAAGCCACTTCATTGCTTCCCAATGCATTTCACCAGGATTTGCCATAAATCTACTAAGTACACTTATAGCAAAGGCTAGGTCAGGTCTTGTGCAGACCATCAGATACATTACAGACCCTACTGCACTTGCATAAGGAATTGAAGACATTCTTTCAAATTCTTCATTAGTTTTAGGACACTGATCAGAGGACAATTTGAAATGATTTGCAAGAGGCACAGAGACAGATTTTACTTCAGACATAGCAAATTTTTCTAACACTTTAGAAATATAAGACTTTTGATTTAAGAACAGAACACAATCTTTCCTATTTCTACTTATATCCATGCCTAGAATTCTTCTTGCAAACCCCATATCTTTCATTTCAAATTCATCCTTCAACTTGCACTTTATTTTTCCTATTTCTTTATCATCTTTACTTGCTATGAGCATATCATCAACATACAAGACAAGATATAAAGAATCACTACCACCATCTCCTTTACAGTAAAGGCAAGTATCAAAGTTACTTCTCCTAAAACCAAGCCCAATGATATAAGAGTCAAACCTCTTGTACCATTGTCTTGGGGCCTGTTTAAGTCCATACAAGGACTTCCTTAAAAGACAAACAAGATCAGACTTTTTTTTTTGAAAACCATTAGGTTGATTCATATAGATTGTTTCTTCTAAATCACCATTTAGAAAGGCTGTCTTGACATCTAACTGTTCTAATTCGGTCACCAAAGTGAGCGAAAGAAGAGATAAAATGATTCTAATTGTGGTATACTTAGCAACAGGGAGAATATTTCATTGTAATTCTCTTTGGTTAAATCCCTTTGCTACAAGTCTAGCTTTATACCTTATGTCTTTATCACTTAGCTCTACTCTCTTTATCTTAAACACCCACTTACAATCTATAACTCTCTTATCTACTGGTCTTTTCACTAAATCCCAAGTCCTATTTTTAGCTAGAGAAGACATTTCATCTTGCATTGCTGCAAGCCAACTCTTTGAATTTATCCCCTTAATTGCTTCTTCAAAAGAATCAGGTTCATCTTCAATTGACTCAAGTAATAGCATATTGAAACTGTCTCTATATCTAGTTGGAGGCCTTATTTGTCTTCTAGCTCTATCTCTGCTTAATTGGTAATTTTCAAGAGATGTCTCCTGATTTTTTGAAACTCCTTCAACTGTTTCATCAACATTTGAAGAACTTGTCTCTACAGCCTGAGTAAGAGGAGGAATGTAAGTCTGATGACTTACTTCAGTATCCTTTTGTCTATCAAGAGGCTCCACCTCAAATATAGCATCTTTTTCTAAATCAAAGTAACTATTTTCTTTAGAAGCTCATTCGAGACAAGGAAACTGTCTTTCATTAAAGACAACATTCCTACTTATAACTACTCTAAAGCCAGATTGACCTTTAGCCCAAAGTCTATACCCTTTAGTGCCTTCTACATAACCCAGAAAAACACACTTCTAGGATTTAGGTTCTAACTTACCTAGATTCCGTGAGCAAAGCGAGCAACCAAACACTCTTAGGTGAGAATATGAAGGAGGTCTATTATTCCACACCTCTTCGTGAGTTTTGAACTTAAGAGGCGATGGTGGGACTTCTATTTATCAAGTAGCTAGCAGGCTTTAATGACTTCCCCCCAGAATATCTTAGGCAACCCAGAGCTAAGAATCATACATCTTACTTTATTTAAGATGGTTGTGTTCATTCTTTCAAAAGCCATTTTCTTTGTGAAAGTGTGTGCTCTGATTACATGTCTTAGGACACCACTGTCTTTGCAAAGCTTATCAAACTCATAGTTGCAAAATTCTAGACCATTATCTGTTCTTAGGACTTTTATTCTTTTGCTTGTTTGATTTTCCACAAGAGTTTTCCAGTTCTTGAAAACTTCAAATGTCTCAGATTTGGATTTTAAAAGAAAAACCCAAATCTTTCTTGAAAAATCATCAACAATTAAAAGAAAATACCTAAAACCCGTATGAGTATCGATGATGAGTGGTCTCCAAAAATCGCATGAAGATACTCTAGAATGTCGGTTGTCCTATGTATCCACGGGAGAAAAGGTAACCGGATCTGTTTTCCGTAACACACGCTTGTGAAACCTAATTTGCTAGCAATTTCCTTTCCAAAAACACCTTGTCGATTTAGGATTTGAAGACCTTTCTCACTTATATGACCCATCCTTTTGTGCCATAAGTGAGATAATTCTTCCTTATCATCAAGAATCTATGAGATTTAAAGTCGAAATTGGCTCAGCATTTATTGTGTAAAGTCCATTTCTTCTAGGAGCATTTACAACAACATGAGTGTTTTTAAGAATTTTGGTAAAACCTTCACTTATTTTGATTTCAAAATTCAGATCATCTAATACTCCCAAGGATATTAGATTTCTTTGAAGATCAGGAACATATCTTGTTCCTTCTAGTACCAAACTTCTTTCATCACTCAACTTAAGACATATTGTACCTATTCTTTTAATTTGACAGGACATATTATTACCCATGAGGACTCTCCCCCCTTCATATCCACGAAAACCATCTTGAACCGCCTCTCTAGTGGGACACATATGGAAAGTACAACCTGAGTCTAAGATCCACTCTTCACTAGGTTTCTTACTTGTGACAACATACACTTCCTCTACAAGGTCATTATCTTTAAAGCTAGAGCTGCCCCTCCCTCAGTCTTATTTCTAAACTTCTGATCAGCTACTCTCTTGGAACAATCTTTTATGAAATGTCCCTCTTCCTGACAATAGAAACACTTCCTATTCTTTGTTTTGGCCTTATACTTATTCTTTGGTTTACCCTTCTTCTTACTGTAATCTTTCTTAAAAGAATTCCTAGTCTTACTGCTATTCTTACCCTTAGCCATCAAATTTTCCCCACTCACATGCTCTCCTAATTCAGTCTTAAGCTCTAACTCTTTATTCCTAATAGCACTAATTATTATCTCAGGGGTTAAGTCATCTCTACCATATTCTAAAGCAGTTTTTACATCCTTGTACTTATCACTTATAGAACTAAGAAGAACTACAGAAAGCTGATCACTAGAGATCTCTTCCTTACAGTTTGCTAAGTCCCCTGTCAATTTATTGAATTTGTCTAGATTCGCTTCTAAATCTAGAGCAGGATCAAGCTTAAAAGAGAAAAACTGTTTCAGCAGATAGATCTTATTTGGCATAGTACTAGTCAGGTGGGTTGATTCTAACTTAGTCCACAGTACAATAGCAGTACTGGTTTCCCCAATTTCCCTTAGCACATTATTAGACAAATGCAAGAAAATAGAACTCCATGCAATTTCATTCAATTCAATTTTCTTATTTTCATCAAAGTCGTGAGCCAACTATTATCAATAGCTTTTGCACATTTTTGTTTGTAATAAAATTGCTCTCATTTTGGCGCCAGAGACTAAAGTCTCATTTACCCTTATATACATCAAGTTCAAATTTAGTTCCCATTTTCTTTGAAAGAAAAATACTAAATGCAAAACAATACTTGATATATAACTATCACACAGATATAAAACTCTAATATTCACACAAGAATATGGAAATTTGAAATAGCAGCAATATACACTTTGAATGCAGGTTAAACAACTAATGTTTCATTTTAAAAAAAGAGAACTAACAGTTCACCTCAGATTCTAGGACCTCTTCAGGGGCCTAGACAAAGGATAAACTGTAAATCTCGGTTTTCTAGTTTTAGAAGTTGTTTTAAAACAAGATTTCTCAAAGAAATTATCAAGAACACGTATATTGCTGAATACTTTACCACCACAAAGTTAGGGTTAGAGATTTATACCGGATCTTGAGAACTTGTTCTCAAGTATGAGTTGATCTTAACACATCACTCAAGATTTTACCGGATGAGAGGGTTTCGTGTACCAACGAACTTAGATCAACCGGATCTTAGGGATTTTCGACTTCCTTAGCTTTGATACCACCATTACGGATCCAAAATTAGTACAGAACAAATATTGTTCCGTAAAACTAAACTTAAACTTGAATACAAGAAACTCAAAACGAAAAATTGAGAAATATCAAACGATGAAGTAGTAGATTCACTCCCTTTAGCATCAACTCAAAGAATCATCACAAAGACGTATATCATTGGATTCAGGAGCTTGTTTTACATGCATAGCATATCACTCATAGCCGTGAGGTCACTCCTTTCCTTAGACCATCCAAGAACTCACTCAAGAGTACAAGATCAGCCAAGAACTCACTCAAGAATACAAGCCCAACCTAAAGTTACCGCTTTCACCAAGATTATTCAAACCTAATAACTCCCACAGAACAACTAATCACTCTGGGAGTGATTATCTTTCAGAGAAAGCCCATTATTGATCACCCAAGATCAATAATCCCAGAAAGAAGGAGATGAAGAGAACAGAACTGAGAAGAGAGAGAGTTCGGTTTGATCAAAAGGTGCAAACCTCAAGACGTATGGTGAATAGTGCTGCCAAGAGTGTATTATAAGCCTCCTCACCTTCCCCAGCATCCAACGATGCATATTAGTCCACTTGTCATCATCAGGTGTAAAACGTGAACACCACTCAAACTCGTAAACTTGGAGAAATGCACTTTTATCTGATAACAACTTAATTAAGCTTGCACCATATAAACTCACAATGGAAGCTGAACTTCACACTATTAAATCAGGGTTAACACTTTTTCGACAAAGAGGATTATCTGATATTTGGATTGAAATAGATTCAATGGTGCTGTTTCATCTCAGAACAAACAACCAGTGTGGGACGTTACAGATTCAGTATTTAGTGTAGGAAATAAAATTTACTACTTAAAACTTTTGCAGCTATGTTCACACATTCATCGGGAAGGAAACTCTGTGACTGATTTAATGACGAATGAGGATCAACAAAGAGAACATTTACAAGTGAATTGGGAGGGGAGGTAAAAGACAAACTTTGGGGCTGGTCGGAATGGATCGTTTGTGGTTACCATATATTAGCAACAAGAATTTTAGAAAAGATTATCAATAAATGTTGGTTTGGACATTAGTTTCTAGAAATCAAAAATGGAAAACATGAAGGGTCGAACCGGCGTGCGCTGGTGCCAAGTCAACATGAGTTTTCGTGCTTGTTCACTTCTTGACAGTTTTTGCTTGTGTCCCTTAGTTTTTTTCAATTATTTTCAACTATATTTTGAATGTGAAGACATTATTGAATGAATGTAAGTCTATATCTATTGGAAACAATTCTATAAAAGGATTGATGTAATTCTTTCATTAAATATATGAATAAAAGTATCAGAAATTTTCTCCGCTTATTCTCTATCATTTTCAATATCTTTAACTTCTTTTATATCTTGATTTGTACTTTGATATATTGTAGAATCAAAGTACAAAACTTTCATATAAGTTCTCTTCATTGTTTTTGTTCCAGTTTGTTATCGTTAGTGTATAACGCTAACAAACACTCATTTGATCCCATTGTATCTTGGCTTATTTGGATCCCTTTTTCACTCTTTGGTGAGGGACAAATAAAGTCTTTAGGAGAGCATAATTACATGCCTTGGAATCTACTGCAGTTTATCTTGGCTTATTTTGATCCCATTGATTTTGTTTGGAATTTTTACTTATGGATTATAATGTTGGAATGGTTCAAATATATTGACAACGCAATAGAGAAATTACGGAAATGTGAAAAATTGGAATGGAATTGTGATACATGGGGGTCGATTTTTAACACCCCTACAATGAGTCATGGCATACAGGTGATGTGATTGCCCGTGTTGGCTTGCCATTGTTAGACCGCGGGGACAGGATTGCCCATGTTGACTTTGCATTGTTAGACCATGATAAGCAAACCGATCGGACCGCTGGCAAATGTGGATGATCCCGTCCCTATTCGTTTATCAGTTTAAGGCACCAAAAGATGCCTCTTCATCCCAATCGTTGTGTCCCCCAAATTTTGGTGTATTTACACTATAAATTCATGAGGAAATTGATGTTAAACATAACATAATATCATCCCAAAACATCATACAAATTAGTAACTTCAAATTCATATAATCAAAATCTCATATTTTCATACTTTCAAAGTTCTATTTTTCTTTTATGCTAGTGCAATCCGGTTTGAGGCTTCAAATCCGCTAAAGCTATTTATGTGAAGACTCTTTAGCATCTCATTTCGACGAGAGGGTTCAAATAACGCTTTTAGAATAGTGTTCTACGCACTTCAAATCGGAAAATCTATTATGTTTTTTTCTTCTTCAAGTATTGTTGCAACATATCTTTTTAGGTTAAGTGTTCATTCTTTATCGTTCAAGCAATAGTTCAACAATTTAAAAGAATTATCATGGCATCGAAGAATGAAACCATGATGGCAACAATTAAATTGATGAATCAAGACTTGGTGAGACTCGATCAGTTAGACAAACTTTACTCGTTGGCAAGATAAGTTGAAGTTTCTCATAAGCGTGTTGAAGATTTTCTATGTGCTTGATCCAAATGTGGCGGCATTTCTAGATCCAACGACATAGATACAGATGCAAGAAGGACGGATCGAAGGAAGCATCAAGAGGATGAATTATTATGTCAGGGCTACATATTAAATGTACT
The DNA here is from genome assembly GCA_023638005.1 of Forsythia suspensa. Lineage (NCBI taxonomy): Eukaryota > Viridiplantae > Streptophyta > Magnoliopsida > Lamiales > Oleaceae > Forsythia > Forsythia suspensa. Next base: position 27,554,055 of record CM042670.1, on the reverse strand, counting down.
TTCTGATCGGTTGTATGATCTTTACACCAACACCACGTCGGCAAGGAAAATCTAGGAAGCACTTGAAAATAAGTACAAGGTGGAGGAGGAAGGTACCAAGAAAGAATTGATTTCTAAAATTTTGATTTTAAATTTCTTGATAACATACCTATATTGCCACAAGTGCACAAATTGCAAGTGACTGTCAATAAATTGAAGGACGTGAAAATTGAACTTCCTGAATCCTTCTAAGTTGGGGCAATCATTGCTAAATTGCCAATGGCTTGGAGAGGTTATAGGAAGAAAATTCTTCGTAACTCTAAGGATTTTTCATTGGAACAAGTTCAAAAATATCTCCGAATTGAGAAAGAGTCGAGGGCACGAGCTGGGAATGAGAATTTTCATATTGGCAGATCAAAATTCCGTGGACAACACTAACAAATCAAAAAAGAGGACATCTTCAAACAAAGACAACAAGTTCAAAAAGAAGCCCAAATGAGATTGTTCTGTATCTAGAAAACCCGGTTATTATGTGTAGTGACTAGAAAAAATTTTGTCATTTAATTTCATGAAAATAAAAATTTTAATTTTTGGCGCCACTACGAACTCCCTATTACGATTTAAAATTTTTAGTCACGTTAAATGTTGTGCGTGTTTGTCTTAAATTTTATTTGACGAATATGAAATATATATCATCGAAGCCTCGTTAATTTTTCTTAGATCGGATAAATGTTCCTAAGTTAATTCCACGGATAAGTTTAGGCCAACCATTTAAATAAAAAACTAGAAAAATTTAAACATTTTTCGGCCCAATTTCAGTCCACTTATCCGTCCCTTTTAAATCCAAAATGGTCACTATTTTAGCCCAAAGTCTTCACCCGTAATCACCCATAACCCAGTCTTTTTTGCCCCAAAATTCAGCCAATAAACCGACCACTTAGCTGTCCAAATACCGACCCAAATCTGCAGAAAAACCGTCCCCCTTGAGCCCCAAGAAAACCACCCATTTTCTTCCCCCCACTTTCTCCCTCATTTTTCAGCCCTCCTCCACTATCTAAAAACTGCCAAAAGAACTACTCGAAGTTGCCTCCAGATTTCTACCCTGCAGTCCCCATTTTCCCTCAGAGCATCTCCAATGCATTCAATGGATTAAAAAAAAAACATGTGCCACATCATCAAATAAACAATGTCTATTAAAAACAATTGTCCAATGCACAATGTGGAATACTATGTCAGGCTGACATGACACGAGAAAAAATAAAAGATGTGACGTACTCCTTCTATATCTAGATATTCTGTGAGATTGGATGAGTCAGTGCTTTTTTTAATTTTTGACTTAACTTTTTAAAATTATGTTAAGTGGGTTAGTTTTATTATTTTTTAATTTAAAAAAATAAATGTCACATAATCAACATTATTAGATTGTAGGAAAAACCTATTGGAGAGAATTTTTAGACTTCACCGTCTATTCATTCCACATAATTTGAAGTCTCATCTATTTAATTGCCACGTGAACCACAATCCATTGAGTGCATTGGAGATGCTCTCACTTTTTCAGCCAGTAAATCAACTAATTTTCCCTAAAAAACCTCCCAACTTCGGCCCCTCAAGTCCAGTTAATCCGTTCATATCAGTCCCAAGATAAACCCCAGCTCTTCCCTCATTTTACCGTCGAAAATTCTACCCTTTAAAGTCCCATTTTCCATTCATATTTTAGTTCCAAATCTTCAGCTTTTCTTCACCTTTCTCTCGAGATTTTTGACCACCAGAAGTCAGCAAGAAGTTCCACTTTTCTTATCCAGTTTCGGTCCCTCCAAGACCCCAACTTCCCTCACTAATTCAACCCCAAAACACAGCACCTTTTCCCCATTTTCCTGTCCCAGAATTCGGCCCCTATAAGGCCCAATTCCCTTCATTTTCATTCCCAAAAATTCCAGCATTTCAGTCGAGAAACTGCTCCCTCAATCAGCGAAAAACCTCCCCATGAATTCCTAAAACTGCCCAATATCCAATGACCAAACCCCACTTTCTTACCTATTTCTGCCCCACATTTCAGACCTCAAGTTAACTGTTTATTTTTTCCTCCCATTTTGTCCCAGAATTCGTCCCTCAAAACCCCAACTTTCCTAACTAATTCAGCCCCAAATTCCGGTATTATTTCCCCCCTTTTCCCTCTCTACAGGTTCGGCCAACATCCCCCGGTTTTTCAGCTAGTTTTCCATTATTTATCTCTTGTTTCTCTCCCAGATTTCAGCCCTTAAAGTCCCTTAGCAAGCTACCCTTTTCCTTCTCCCCATTTCCAGAAATTCACCACTTTTCCTTCCCAAAGTCAGTCCACAAAAGTTCCCAGAAGACTACCTTTCGTTCCCCTTAAATCCACCTCACTCTCGGCCCTTTACTCTCCCCTCTTTTATTTTTTAAGCACTTAATCCCTCCCTCATTTGTTTCGAAAATACAGCCTTCGGTCCAACATTTCTTCCTCTTCTTTTTTCCCCAGATTCAGTCCCAGGTCTCTCTCTCACGTTCCACACCAAACTCTCCCCAAATCACACACTTTTGTGCACAATTTTACGTGAATAAAAGGCAAGCATGCAGGTTTGTTTTTGGAAAGGGCAGTGACAAGTTATTCTACATCACAACTTCAACCAAAATCTCTATTTTGAGGTTGTTCTTATACTACATAATTTATATGATTTCATGATAATTAAATGAGAAAATATTATGCAACTCATATGCAATGTTAAATGTTATATGATGGAACATTATGCCGGTGATTGAAGCCTAGAATGTTAGTGGTTGAAGGTAATCACTTAAGAATGTAATCACCTATTTATTTTAGTGATTGAATGTAATCACTTAAGAATGTCGGTGATTGAAGGTAATCGCCTATTTATTTTAGTGATTGAAGGTAATCACTTAAGAATTTATGTGGTGCCGCTATCAATTTCATGTTGTTCCATAAGTATGTTTTAAAGTATAGCATGTTGTATTTATGACTGTGTATAAAATTTTCATATGTTAGTATAATTGTTACCGAGTATTTCTTGGAAATGCTCACGCACCCAAAAAATAAATTTACTTTCTAGATTGAAAAGCTTGGCGGCAGCGCGGGCAGAAAAGTAGCGATGGGAAAAAGTTCTAAGTTTATTATGATTTCGGCTTAGATATAATCGAGCTTTTTATATGTAAATTAAATTACTGTATTTTTACTATGTTTTAATGGCGTCGATATAATCGAGCTTTTTATATGTAAATTAAATTACTGTATTTTTACTATGTTTTAAGGGTGTAACTTTGAAATGTGATAGTAGTTTGTTTGTTTCGCCAATTTCAAAGTTAAAGATGAATTTTAGCTGCTACATGTTGAAATTCTAGCTTTCTATCCCTGTTTTTAAAATAACATAACCTTTTGCATACTGTGAATTTGTTAGTGAAATTAGTGGCATTGGGTAGATTGATAAGTTTTCTATTAGTATAATTTTAAATCACCTTAAAATTACATCGGATGAATTATTTATATTTGTTTTTCCGGCACTACCAGTTGTACCCGAAGCTTAGTTTTCAAGACTTGATAAAAATCTAAATTTTTGATATGTTGTTCCTTAAAGTAACAAGTAGTCACAGGACAAAAATCATAATTTATTGAGCATGTTAGGTTAGTCAAATAATATCTAGCGACATCTAGAGTTACCGATAAAGTTATAAAGTTTTTTACGTCCCTTTTAAATTACCTTATGCACGTGATATTTTTTCACTGCATATAAAATTCAAAACCACTCACAAACTTATGGGATATTTAATTTGGAGTCACCAAGTACTATTTTAAGATTTTTAGTGACCCTCCGTCTTATGAAAATCTGGGGCGTTACATTATGCAAAAGATTGCCATATTGGAAACAAAGCAAAAACGAGGGCAAAGTAAACTCCATTGACACCAAGGACATCATTGTTACCGTGAGAAAAATTAATGACATCAAAGGAAAAGACCTGGGATGCTGGTATGACACTTGTGCTGCTATTCATGTTTGCTACGATAGGTCTCTTTTCAAAACCTATCAAGGGATCCACAATGGACAACAAATCCAAAATGGAAAATGAAGGTTGTTCAAACGTAGTTGACAAAGGAAATATTGACTTGTACTTCACATTCGAGAAGAAAATCATTTTGTCAAATGTACTTCATGTGTCGGATATGAATATGAACCTTGTTAGTGGGGAGGAAAAATTGGATGTTATATCTGTTTTTGAGCCGGGTAAACTTGTAATTTCCCGTAATGGAATTTATGTTGGAAAATGCTATTCTACATAGGTAAAGGTCAAACTGTGTACTATTGACGTTGATTTTAATAAAAATATAGTGAAATTCCGTTTATTGGCTTGGTTCTTTTAAATTATGGCATGATATATTAGGGTATATTGGTTATTCCATAGAATGGTAAAAAGTGATATGATTTCTTGTGAATTAGAAAAATATTATAATGTGAATTATATGTGTTAAGTCAAAAATGATCAAGAAACCTTTTAATAGCGTTGAAGATCTTCTAGCTTACTTGGCTTAATTCATTGTGAATTAAATGACATGTTAACTAGAGGAGGTAACAAATTTTTCATAACTTTCATATATGATTCTTCTAGGTTTTGTTATGTTTACTTAATGAAACGTAATGATGAGGCCTTTAATAAGTTTAAGATTTACAAAGATGAAATAGAGAATCAACTAAGGAAAAAATAAAAAAATTTAGAAGCGATAGAGATGGTGAATACTTTTCTAATGAATTTAATATCTTTTGTGAAGAACATGGCATAATACACCAATGTAGTGCTCCTATAATAATTGAATAAAATAGTTTGACAGAAAGAAATAATAGGACTTTGGTTGAATTTACTAATACCGTGTTAATGCATGATAAATTGTCTTAAATGGGATGAAGCTTTACTTGTTGCTTGTCATATTAGTATTATGATTCTTCCAAAGAAACTTAAGTTTTCCCCTTATAAACTGTGGAAATGGAGAAAACCAAACATTGAATATCTTAAAGTGTGAGAGTGTCTTGCATATTACAACACTTATTCTAACTAAAGGACTAAGTTGGGTCCAAGAGGCATCAAGTATGCTTTTGTGGGATATGCTTTAAATAGAAAAGCATATAGATCCATTGTTATTGTAGAATCTCGGCAACCCTACATGTCATCATGAAATGAGTAATTCACGAGTTCAAAGGGTAACAACAAGTTATTTGATAAGTGGATGATTCGCAGGACTTAAATTATGATACCATATCCTAATGGAGTAAGTACTAGTTTTACAGTTGGAGGATTAAGTTAAAAAAACTCTTAATGGAATTCAATGCGTAGTACAAGTGTCTTCATTTTAACAAATTAAGTCACTATAAAAATTTCACCATATAAACTTAGAAGTGGTGTCGCCGTGTCGTTTCAAGGAAAGTTTGAAATTTACTTTTTGAAAAGTTTATCAATTCGGTTAGTGCATGGTCATTAACGCGCTAAGAAAACTTGTGTGAAACAAATTGAATGTGTATGTTCATGTGTGTGACATTGTCGGTATTATCACAAGGAATAACGGGTTCAAGACAAGGCTACCTGGGATTTCGATATTACTTTGTGATGTTTACACTTAGGTAAGGTTCAAATCAAAATATACCTCATTTTAGACGTGAATAATGTTTAAATTTGAGTTATTTAAATATATTATTGAACAAGTGGGAATTGTTCAACTATTGGCAACGCAATAGGGAGATTGTGATACGTACCTTCCGTAGGCCAAACGTGACCAGACCGCAGTAAGCAAACCACAGTAAGACCACGGCAAACTGGGGCAATCCCTGTTCATTTGTCAATTTGAGGCACTAAAAGGTGCTTCTTCGTTCTAAGTGTTGTGTCCCACGAATTTTGGTATCTTTACACTATAAAATTCATGAGGCATTTGATGTTAAAAATAATATAATATCATCCCCAAACATCATACAAAAGAGTAACATCAAATTCATATAATTAAAATCTCAAGTTTTCATACCTTCGTAAGTTCTATTTTTCGGATTTCATTTATGCTAATGCAATCCGGTTTGAGGCTTGAAATCTACTAAAGTTATTTATCTTCAGACTCTTTAGCGTCTCATTTCAACGAGAATGTTCAAATAACGCTTTTAGGACAGAGTTCAACACACTTCAAGTCCAAAAATCTATTATCATTTCTTCTTCTTCGAGTATTGTTGCAGCAGATCTTTACAGGTTAAGTGTTTCATTCTTTAACGTTCAAGTAAAAGTTCAACATATAATCTTTTAAGGACAACTAGGAGTTATAAGTACACAACGTAGAATTTAAAAATCACTAAGAATTTGTAGAAATAGTTGTAAACGAAGCTTATTCTTAAAAGAGAAAAACACTGTGTTTTTGTTTCTTTACGAAGATATATAATAGAAAAATGTAAGTTTATTGAGAACGACGTCTTCAAAGAATTAATGGAATTTTGAAGACAATGGGCCTACACTAGAATTTGACAATTAGTCTATATTTAATTTCCTAAATCAATCCAAGGTACTTGTCCAACCTTAAACAAACAGACTATTCAATCCCCTCAAAGAAAATGGGGATTAAACTTTAGTGAAAAACATATAAAATAAAATTAAAATTAATTAGAAGTGTTGAGGTAAAACGGGATTATATTGTGTGCTTCAAACACTGTTTTCGCTTCCACCGCGGCGTTCTGCCAAACCCCCTCTCTGTGTTCAAAATTTACTTTTAAGTAAATTTAATTACTAAGTAAACTTACTTATGAGTAATAAATTTTAAAATAAATATTATTTTTATTAATTAAAGTTAAAAATAAGTGCATTACTTATTTTGATATTAACTTAAGAGTTATTCTTAAAAAGTAACTTTTATTTATAAGTAAATAAGTAAGTTTTAAAGTAGATCATTTGGGAGCAGAATACACATACGCCACCTAGTGAGAAACTAATGTAAAAGAGAGACAGTGTCGGCTGCTGCTGCCATTTCTGTTTGAAGTAAAGTTTTTGTAGGTCTTCTTCTTCAAGTTTGTTATTTACATATTAGCTTCTCCAAGTTTGTTCTTGGAATGAATATTAGGAGATATTTATCCTCTCTTCATGTTGTTGGTTTAATTTGGGTTCCATCTTTTATTAGATGATGATTATGTGTAGTTAGCCAAGATTGTGTACTTGATGTAAAGTGTTGGATTACCTCTCGATTTTGAGCATAAATCTTAAGTAGAAAAAATTGTATCTAACTTTTGTGATAGTGGATTTTTTCGGTTTACTCCATCAAATTTTATTGACTAGAAGGGTTTTACAATATTAAAGAATAATCTTGATATCTCTTTGTTGCTTTACTTATTCCGGTATTTATATTACTTGTGATTGGGCTTGTTGGTTGAGTTGCTTGATTGGTTAATTGCATTGAGTGGATTCTTATTTTAATCGCACAGTGGAGGGAAAATTTATATCTTTGGGCACATTGTGATATTGTTGGTAGCGCTGATTGGTGCATTGTATTGGTGTATTTTTTTTTTTCTAACAGTTGTATCAGAGCTAGAGTTGGATTGTGTGGATTAAAATGGATGAGTCGGTTGGTAGTGATATAATGAGACTCACCAATTATAATTGAACGAGTTGGTAGCCTAGAATAAATGATCATTTATTCTATGTATTCGTATGAACCTACTGAAGGTGATGAGGCTAAACCAGATGACATGTGAGACAAGCAATGGTATATTGATAAGTACAATTTTGTACTTATGGAGCTCACAAAAAAGGACAATTATAAGTACTCTTACATGTTTTTAGTATAATGGCACATTGTTTTCTTATCATTTTAGGAAAAAATCAAATTCAAGTGTCGATCTAACGAAAAGAGAGCAAATGGAAGAAAAATAGACTTAATTGAATAGAAAAAAAGACTTGAGGGGTTTGTCAAACAAATATCAAAGAAAGAAATTCAAGGACTGTATCCAAATTAACTATGCAATCGCAAGTCACAGTTTTTCTGTAGAACATTATTTGACAAAACCATGCGATGATCGCATAGGTATTTCGGGCAGCTGTTAAGTTGTTTCCTGATGGAAATAGAACTCTACCAAGTTCAGGATAAAACAACTACCTAAAACATGTTTTGAAGAATTGGGAAATGAATATAAAAGGCAGAATAGAGCACAATCGCGAGGAGACGAATTTTGGAAAGAAATATACAAGAGAAGAATCGAATATCAAGGAACGGATTGAAGATTCTTGGGCCGAAAAAACGGGTTGTATTTCTAATTTCTTCTTATTCTTTCAGAACATGATTAATACAATTCTTGTATTATTTTACAAAATCATATCTGGCTAAATTACTTATTGCTAGGATGAACGATGAAACCTCATATTTTTAATAAATTAGAAGTTTTTCCGTTTTAGTAATTAATTATTTATGGATTGATTATTCTTTATTCATTTTTTTAATACTTTAATGCTTGATCACCATTAGAATATTTTGTGATATTTATTGAAGTCGAGAGATTTAGTCTAGATAAGCACATGATATTGAATAACATATGGTCCAATAATAGATAGAAATTATTATTATGTCTTATGAAATCCGTTTAGGTGTTCTTGAGATTTAAATGCATATTTTTATATTCGAAACTTAATTAGAGATAATTAGATTCGCATATCAATATAGAATTGATTGGTCATCGAGAGAGGCTTTTGATTATTATAATCACCAATTTTCAATCCAATGTAATTATAAGCTAAAGCAATCAAACAGATAATTAATTAAGGAACGTGTAGGTGGATTCGTGAATCCTAGTTTAGTTAAACTCGATTTCATTCTCACAAATTTAATTTGATTACTTTATAATTTAAATTTAATTAAACATATGTAGAATAGTTTTAGAATTAAAATCATAAAAGAAATATGTGTTCTTATATTGTTAAAACTCGAACTATTATTGATAGTTAGTCCTCATGGGTTCGACAATCTACACACCACTTTATTACTTATTAACGATCCATCCACTTACGGGATTAAAATCTACAACATATATCATAATAGAACTATCAGAAATTGTGGCACAAGAAACTAATGTTCATAAATTGTTGTTGAAATTAGAGTCTATGTTCGAGGAAAAAAACTGCAAACGAGAAGTCTTTTTTATATGAGACTTTGTCAGTATGAAATATAAATAAGCCATGAGCATGACACAGTATTTGAACAATTTTCAAAATATCATAAATCAGTTAACAAATATGGGCATTAATGTTGAAGATGAATTGCAGGCTTCGTTGTTTTTTAGTTTTTTGCCAGATAGTTGGAAAACCTTTGTTGTAATTGTTAGTAACCTGCCCCTGATGATGTTTTGACTATGGAATCTGTGAAAAAAGGTGTGCAGAATGAAAAACAAGAAGAAAAATTGAAGGTGTAAGCACGAGTTCAGATCATTCATTGGCTCTTATTACACATGATAGAGGAAGAAACAAAAATATAGGGAAAAAAAAGTTATAGCAAGTCAAGAGGCAATCAAAATCGAAAGACAAAAAGATTGTTTGTTATTATTGTGGCAATAAGGGTCTTATTAAAAGAAATTGTGGGTTTGGTTGAGAGAGCAAAAGTAAAGCAGCAATCAGAACAACGAAGATGATAAGAACGCTACAATTGTTGTATCTGGTAGTGATGATGTACTTTCTTGTGGAGAGCACGAATAGCTAAACATGGGTGTTCCCAGTATAGAATGTACTATTGGTAGCGGTGCTTCTTACCATGTTTCTTCAAATATGGATTTGTTTGCAAGTTACATTGTGGGTGATTTTGGTATCTTAAAAATAAAAAATCATATTCTAGGGATTGGCGACATTCAATTGCAAACAGATGCTGGTTGCACCTTGATGTTGAAAGATGTGATGCATATTCTTGATATGTGTCTTAATCTAATATCAGTTAATGCTCTTGACTGCCAGGGTTATCACAACAGTTTCAATGATTTGAAATGAAAATTGTCAAAAGGCTTTTTGGTTGTTGTTAAAGGGAAGCTTGTTGCACATTATACAAGACTTAAGGAAAATCTTGTGAAAATGGGTTGAATGCAATTGAAGATTCTTATCTCAAACTATAGCACAAGAGGCTCGGTCACATAAGTAAAAAACAATTGCAAGTTCTGGCTAAGAAGACAAGCATTCCCTTAGCCAATTGTAGGTCTCTAAAGTGTGTGATCATTGGTTATAAAGTAAGCAACATAGAGTTACTTTTAATGGCTCCTTTAGAAGAAAACATGATACTTTAGAGCTGGTATATTTGGATGTGTTCTCATGGTACTATGGCTTTTTGGGTGGAAACAAATATTTTGTTACCTTTGTAACGATGCTTCTAGAAAACTTTGGGTATATCTTCTGAAACTAAAGACCATGTAGACCATGTATTTCAGTGTTTTCAATAGTTTCATACCATGGTGGAATGAGAAACAAGAAAGTGTTTGAAAGGCCTAAGGACTAATTGTAGTAGGGAATACACTTCACATGGGTTGAAGGAGTATTGCTTGAAAATTTAAGATTCGACGTGAGTTTAATGAATCTGGTACTTCTCAGCATAATGGAGTGGTAGAAATAATTGACCATACAATTCTTGATAGAGTCAGATGTATGTTGAAGATAGTCAAGCTACTTAAAACTTTTTGGGGGTGAAGCAGTTAAGACTGATTGATACTTGATCAATAGATTTCCTACTTTCCTTTGGATTTTGATATTCGAGAACGAGTTTGAACTGTTATAGATGTTTCCTACTCTCATCTAAAGGTGTTTGGGTCAAGCTTTTGTGCACGTGCCTAAGGAACATAGATTGAAGCTTGATGATAGAGCTATTCTTTGTTTTTTTTCTGTCATGGTGATGAACAGTTGAGCTATAAATTTTGGATCCAGAGAAAAAGAATATTTTGAGAAGCAGAGATGTGGTTTCTAATTAAAACCAGACAGTTGAAGGTTTTGAAAAAGTTGAGCAGCCTAAGATAGTGACTGCAGATGTTCCAGATTTCACATCTACTAGTTCTCCAACTTCACAACCTATTGGTGGAGATAATGCAGCTCCTACTAATGATGATGTTGATGAAATTGTTCATGGAGATATATAAGTTGATGAAATTGGTAATTAGAGATAGCAAATTCTAGATGAAGAAGCGTAAAAAGCTCACGCGAAGTGGTCTACTAGAGAGCACATGGCATATTCTAGGTATCATACTTCTGATTATGTTTTGCTTACCGCTAATAGAGAGTCAGAGAATTTTTTAGAGATGCGTACTTGATGGAATAAAATCTACTGGATTAAAGCAATTACAGAAGAGAAAAAAATTTGAGAAAGATGATACTAATAAGTTCGTGAATCTTCCTAATGGTAGGAAAGCATTGAAGAACAAATGGGTGATTTGATGAAGTATAAGGCTCGCTAGGTTGTTAAAGGCTTTGGGTAGAAATATGGTGTTGATTTTGATGAGATCTTCTTTCATGCTATGAAAATGACATATGTCAAAGTTGTTTTAGGTTTAGCAACTAGTTTAGATCTTGAAATAGAATAACTTGATTTGAAGATTGCCTTCCTCCATCTTGAAAGAAGAGATTTATATGTTGCAACCAAAAGGTCTTGATCAAAAGGGGAAAGAACGTCTTGTGTGAAAATTGAATAAGAGTTTGTATGGGTTGAAGCAAGCACCAAGACAATTGTATGGAAAGTTTGATGCTTTTATGATGAGTAATGGGCACACGAGGACGAATTCAGACTTCTATGTTTACATCATATCTTTTTCACGTGACAAGTTCATTGTTTTATCTCTTTATGTTTATGACATACTTATAATTGGCCATGATGAGGGGTTGACTAAGAAATTGAAAAAAGCCTTGCATATGTCATATGATATGAAGGATTTGAGGCTGGCTAAATAAATTTTGGGAATGGAGATAGTTCAAAATCGAAAGTCTAAGAGGTTGTGGTTTTCACAAGAAAAATATATTGAGCAGCTACTTGGAAAGTTCGATATAAAAGGAGTCAAGTCAGTCAGCTCACCTGGTCGTGGTCATTTAAAACTTACCAAAAGATTATGTCCATCGATTGGTGAAGAAAAGTAGAAAATGGAAGCAAATCCCTGCTCTTCAGCAGTTAGTAGTTTAATGTATGTCATGGTACGTACTCGACCTCATATTGAACATGCATGTGGTGTGGTAAGTAGATTTATGTCTAAACTAGACAAAGATCATTAAGAAGCAGTAAAATGGATCTTGTCGTATCTTAGAGGAACTTCTACTCTATGTTTAGATTTTGGGAACCTCAGTCGATTTTGACAAGGTATATAGATGCAGACATGCAACAAACCTTGATAGAAGGAAATCTACATCTTGGTAATTATTTAATTTTGCAAGGGGAACTGTTTGTTGACAATCAAAAGTGTAAAAATGTGTAGCTTTATCCACTGAGGTTGGATATATAGTAGTTACTGAAGCAAGGAAAGAGATAGTATGGATGAAAAATGTTTCTTGATGAGGATAATTTAAAGTAGAATGAGTACGTCATTTATTTTGACAATCAGAGTGCTCTTGAGTTGAGCATGAATTCTGCATATAATTCTCATACCAAACATATTGATTTGAGGTATCATTGGATCCATAAAGAAGTAAAATTGAAATAATTGGAAAATATTTATATTGACAATATAATTGATGTATTGTCAATATATTGACCTAGGTTGCATGCAAAAGTTTGAGTTGTGTTCTTACTTGTGAGTAGGATGTGAGTAGGATGGGATTGGAGTTTTCTGTGTAGCTATGAACTAGAGTGAGAAATTGTTGTGTGAAGCCCAAAATTCTTAAACCCACTTAGTCTTTGTTTGGCTTTGCATAAAAAGTTTATAAAAATTTGAGTCAAAATCAACAATTAATTTTAACTATATATTTCATGTTATTTACAATTTTATCAACCTTTTCAACCACGCATTTCATCATTTTTATCAGAATATGCTAAAAACCGTTTTATAGCAAAATCAAACAAACACTTATTACTTAAAATTGATTGGTCCAGCTCATGATGGAATTAATCATATGGATTAAGTTGGAGGTCTTTTTGCAATTTGGAATTATCAAATTAAAACCTAAAGCTTCAAGTTTGCTATTGAATTTGGGAGTAGAATACATTAGGGGTGGGCATTTTAATCATAACCGAACCTCCAGTTTTGGTCCGATTCTAACAAAATAAAATTAGGAATTGAAACCAAGAATCAAGAACCGACCGAGTCTGGGTCAGTTATTGGTTATTGAATTAGAATTGTGGATACTCGACTTGAAATCGAATTTTTCGATGGGCATTTTAACTATAACTGAACATAACCGGAACCGGAGGTTCCAGTCCGATTCCAACTAAAAAAATTAGGAGCCGAAACCAAGAACCAAGAACCGGCCGAGTCTGGGTCGGTTCTTGATTTTTGAACTGAAACTATGGATACCCAACTCGGAATTGAATTTGACATTTTTTATAAGTTTTTTATTTTTATACAATTTATTCACCATGACCCAATGACTCAACCCAACACCACGGTACCAAAGACAAGAGTCCAACTGTCCAAAATCCAACCAAAATGCCAAAATCCACCGCCCTTAAATCCATACACAATTGACACAATTCCAAATACCCAACCAAATTCTCAATCGCCATTTATTCAGATACACAACATTTTCGTTTGTCTAACACTCTTGCTCAACTCTCTCCTTCATCTCTCTCTCTCTCTCTCTCTCTCTCTCTCTCTCTCTCTCTCTCTCTCGCTCAATACACACTGAGATGGTGAAGGCAAAGTTCTTCTAGAACCGAAACAGATCCTCAATTTTTTGAGGTAATTTTTTTTTCTAATCCTAATTTATGGGTATGCAATTTTGGTGTCTATTCTTCCAGTTAATGTTTATATGTTTCAAAAATTATTTTAATATCTAATGTATTTTAATGTTAACGTGTTTGTATTTTTTATTTTTATTTTCAAAACATGTTAACTCACAATTTTAAAAGAAAATGTTATGGGTACAACCGAACCCGAACCGATAATTCCAGTTCAGGTTTGGTTCTAATAATTACGTGAATCCGAATGGTTCCATTTACGAAATATCCGAAGTATAACAGGTGGTTTCAAGTATTGAAATATTCGGACCAACCCACCCGACGTCCGGATCTAGAATACACACAAGCCTTCAACTGGGAAACAAAGGTACAAAGGGGAGGGGTTCAGCCGCTACAGCCATTTTTGTTTGAAGAAAAGTTTCTGTGGGTCGTCTTCTTAAGCTTGTTCTTCATATTGGCTTTTCCAAGCTTGGAATGAATATTAGGTGATATTTATATCTCTTGTTGTTGGTTTTATTTGTGTTCCATTTTATTAGATGGTGTTTATGAGCAATGGTGAGTCAAGATTGTATTCTTGATGTATAGCCTGTTGAATTACCTTTTTACTTTAGACATAAATTTTGAAAAGAAAACATTTTATCTATTTTATGCAAGTAAATTTTGTCAATTGCTCAGTTAAGTTACTCTTGTCTAAAATGATTTTACGATGTTAAAGAATAATATTTGTGTTTTCTATTCACTTCAATTATTCCAACATTTATATTACTTGTACTTTAGCTTGTTGGTTGAGTTGCTTGATTGGTTAATTTGATTGAGTCGATTACTACTTTAATTGGGAGGGAAAAATCATATCGTTGAGCATATTGCAAAATTGTTAATATTGTTAATTGGTGCATTGTATTGGTATATTTTCCCCCAAAAAGCACATCATAGATACAACCAATGTTCTAAAAAAACATAAAACATGACTAGACATAAAGGCCGAATTTCAAGTTTTTCGAGTCTAGACAAGTCCTAGACGAGAGCGAGATAAAATCAAGACGAGGGCAATGCGTAATGCGTGACTAAACGTGGAAGCCGAACTTCAAGCCTAGATTGGATACAACACACATCAAAATTCCTATATTAGTTACACTGGTGTGCAAATACAATTTCAAGAAATTGAACTCCACCGAGAATCCATAAGTGGAAAATTTAAAGGATTCGAGCATTTCAACCAAAACTTCAACTCCCCATGCAAATAACTCAAGCGATCGCAAAGATTTTATGTTAAAGACACGTTCAAGAACAAATTTCGGACAGAAGATGCGGAATACAACAGTTCTATATAAAAGAATCAAAATGGCATAGCAACAAAAATCAATAAATTAAAAATGAAAAGCCACCCATCAATCTTGTGTAAAGGGAAAAGAAACAGAAGAAAAAACCAGCACAAATAATGGATGCGACAATTTCAAGATTTCCTCTTCCAGTTACCCTCCAGAGTGGGAGACCGGCGTAGTTACAAAATGGCCATCCTTGTATACATGCACGTATTGTTGCGGTAAAGCATGCTCCGCCTGCCCAAAAAAATATGCAAGTCATTTAAAACGATTCTATTTAAAATAAGTCAACGCGAAATAATTTACGGCAACCAGTTCAGTTTGTGTCTCTTTGAGGATCTCATCCAGTAACCCCTATTATAAAATGCCCAACTATGATATACATGGGGAAAAACCGATACCTAATTCTCAGTAGAAGGTGAAAATTAAGGGAAGAAATATATTAGTTGAAGTTTGAAATACATTAGCAAATATGCTGTTTAGGCTTTATTGTAGCATAAGGATTTTAAAAGCATCATCACAAATCGGACTGAAACGTACCCAGTCACTATCAGGCCCTGAAGCAGGTACCAACACATTGACTTCACTTGACTTGGCTGTAGTTATAGAAGTCTCCAAAGAATCTTTGCTCAGGTACAATTGGCAACCTGCTGTATTGTCCACCGAAATGGTAGGAGCAGAACCCTGAAATGGTCAACATGCAAAAAAAAAAAAGATGGAATGTTACTCTAATTGGATTTTCACTCTTAGCATTCTCTTGGGTTTCCGCATACAACCTTCAAGCGAAGGCATCTCTTAATTGTGTCATGCTATGTATCATTTGATAAACCCCAAAATCATCTAACATAAATTGAAATAAAATTTCAGAAATAGGAAATCCTAAGATATTACGGCTAGATATATCTCAACAACACGACTTCCTATATGAAGCTACGCAATGATACTTCTGTCAGTTGATTTCTGACACTCAACATTCAGCACATACATATTTTATTTAGTCATTACTAGCTAATTTCTTCAGTTCAAAATAATAATATAACTGAAATGTAGTAGAACATGTCCCCTTCGCCCCACCCCAAAGGGGCTACGCTCACCACGTCCCTTCCCATAACACGACTGAAGAAAAGGAAAAAGACATGAGACAGGCGGCATCGTGTGAATAACAAGAAAAACTACCTGGCATTGCACCTCGACGCCGCTGCAATTGACAATCTCACAAGCTGCCACAACATCCTGGTACCAAATTTAAACAACAAAAGTACATGACTAGACATTATTTACAGAATCCAAAATTCAAAAAATCTGCACTTCATAAAATAACAATTTGTTCACTAACCGTAAATACCACCCCCATCTTGGTGCACTTGTCTACTGTAATGTTGTTCACCTTACCTGCACAATATTATGTGGATGGTAAGAATACCTAACCGCGTGTAAATGTAACTTGACTCAACACATGTTACTGACTGGTGGCTGACATTTTAGATTTGAAGGGAAAAACCTAAAATAGAAAATAAAGACGTACCTTGGATATGTAGAACAGAATCTTTGCAACCAAAAACATACACAGATTGTTTTGCATCACAATCATCAATTACTAAATTCTTCTTTCCAATTTGATTTTCAACCACCCATCTGCAAGCAACATAATGCTACATTATGGATTCCAGACCTAACATCATGTATCTATCTGGAAGGATAACTTCTACTCACTTACGACCCATTTGAAGCTCCAATTTCGGGGGCCCTGTCTTTGAAAAAGAAGGTGAAATAGTGCGACCTTCTTTGTCACCAGCACTAACAATGCCAGTCTTGTCCACACGGTTCTTTGCCTTCATATCATCAGTGACTTTCCTCAATCCTAGAAGGAAAATAAGAAATAAATATAACCAAAACCCTATATAATCTGGGACAGATTGAAGGGGGAATCAGAACAAAAAAATTACCGGAAGTTACTGGCTTTCCAGAACTAATTTCCTGAAAAACAGCAGCCATCCCTTCTTTCGGACGCGATGATGAAGGCTGAGGAGTTTCAGAACTGAATAGTGTAGCAGGTGGAGGAGGGGGAGGTGCAGGACCACCTGCTTTAGAAACTTTTGGTGGAGCTGATGCCGTTGTTTTTCCAGTGGCACTCCATACAGGGCCCAATGGATAGTGACTCTTTACATAATCCCTCAAGCCTGGTACAAAAAGCTCCTTTAAAGCCTTTGCCCACTCAACATGATTAGCATCTTTGTTTCTGTACTCCACAAGAATCTAGATAATAATGTTATAAAAATCAGAACCTAAAAACTGAAATTGTTCCAAAACATAATTATGGTAGTACCAAAACAAATAAAGGAAAAGGTGGAAATGCAGAGTCATCAAAGGGGTGTAAAATTTTCAATAGGGACCTATGACTTAAAAAAGCATAATAAATTAGGAAAGTACGCGAGCACGCAATTGCGCATGGCCGGGGCATGGGGCTGGCTGGAAGCATTGATATCAAGGAAATGACAGATTAAATGCACCACTACCCCTACTTTGGACCCCATTTTACTGGACCTATTAGAGTGATTAGAAAGAAAACCACCGTCAAACTTTAGAAGTAATACTATTGATCAGCATGAGAAGAATATTTTTTTTTATACGAAACAAGAATTTAGTATTTATAGAAGCCCAATTACAAATGTCGAGAGGACAAAGAATCTTCTAATATTAAGAAAACATAAAGAAAGTCAAGAACATAACATATATTTCCAACTGTAAATAATTGGATAAAAAGGAATACCCTTGAACGTCTTGAATCCACAATAACTAATAACTTAGCTCCTGTGAAGCAAGGATACTCCTCCTAGAGTGGGGTGTCGGTGTTCATGTATTGCCTCATCATACTCATATTTTTTAATATTTTTTTCTTGATACATATTGGCCATGTGTCCGGTATTTTTATGTTTTTTTTTAATTTCTTACAGGTTAGGAACATCAAGGACAAGGCAACCTCCATTTTGTGAATTTTGGAATGTGAAATTAGGAAAACTCTTAATAATTAAAAATTTTGCGTAAATAAGTCAAAATAATGTGAAAATTTTAAAAAATTGTATGAACTTCATGTCAAATTTGTCTCATATCTACCATATGCAATTTTTGATAGATGACTATTTTTATTTCCTCGGCACTACAGTGCAACCTAAAGTTAGCTAACCCCTGTTTGGCTCCCATTTTATAAATCTCGTTTTTCCCCCAACTCATTTTCAACCATACATTCCATGGGACTCACAACTTTTATCAACTTTTCAACCACACATTTCATCAACTTTTATCAAAATATCTTAAAAATCTAACTTTTTATCTACCCCAAATAGGCC
This sequence comes from Forsythia suspensa, assembly GCA_023638005.1. Classification (NCBI taxonomy): domain Eukaryota; kingdom Viridiplantae; phylum Streptophyta; class Magnoliopsida; order Lamiales; family Oleaceae; genus Forsythia; species Forsythia suspensa. The sequence goes on along the minus strand of CM042670.1, from coordinate 27,535,531 downwards.
CCAAATATGAATATGTGAATTCATTGTGCCATTTTCAGAGAGTTAACCAACAGGAAAGCAAGATTATGTAGTCTAGTAATAAAAAAGCAAGGGAAGAAGAAACAATCCAACCTCCTCCGAGAAAAATATCCTATCTCATACACCTACATCCCATTAATTGAATTTGATAAAAGAGATTGCAAAGGTTTTTAAGGAACCGTTGAGTTTTTTGTGCCAAACAATCCCCAAAGCAATGAGGATAAAATATGCATTCCTCCAAGAAAAAGATCCAATCTCATACACCTACATCCCATTTATTGAATTTGATAAAAGAAGAAGATTCTAGAAATATGAATCGCAATGGTTTTAAGAGAAGTGTTGGATTTTTTGTGCCAAACAATCTCCAAGACAATGAGAACAAAATACATGCATAATTAGGCTTGTGCCTTAAATTATATTGTACGACCCAAATTAATCCCACAGTGCATCGAGTCATTAACATGTTCAAATGGAGGAGATAAATCAAAATCGTGGTTGTTGGGTCAGTTCAGATTTTGGATAATGATCACTTTTGAGGTGTAATCGTTTGTTGTTACTCAAGTGATCGAGTTTAAACCAATCTTATCCTTTTGTTTTAAATGGTGGTTTTAGACTGGAGTTTTACTAAGAGTATGTTTGATTGGCACCAATTCAATGAAAAAGTCGCATCCGAGAGAAAACAATTCCTACTTTGGCTGTTTGATATAAAGGTGGAAATAGAAAATGAATTCTAGGGTACAACCACTTTAAGCTTGTTTTTTGTCAATTTCATGAAAAATATTTTCTTATGGGTATGGTGGTTTTTATTTTCTAACTTACATAGAACTTTTTTTCTTTTCTACCTTTGCCAATCAAACACACCCTAAAAATAAAACTCTAGCCTATTTTGGTTTAATAAAAAAAAGATAAAAGTGATCCATTTAAATTGGAACCCCGCCAAAGCAAACCACCCACCCACGCATTGGCTTTGCTACATTAGTTGTTGCTTCTTCCCATTCTTCCCATTTGTGTTCCCTGCCTCTCTACCTAATTGAAAAATGGTCTTCTGCTTATATTTCATCTTTGTCCGTCCGCTTATTTCTTCGTGAAAATTTGTCTAATTAGTTTGGAACTTTGTTTGGGCGTTAGACTAGTATACCGCTTTTCTTTGCGGTGGAATCTGATCGTAGAAGATTTTAATAAATTGAGGAGTTGAAAAAATGAGAGAGAGAAGAATTTTGTTTGAGAGGAGTTTGATTTTGATGAATATGGAGAAGAATATAAAAAATAGAGGAATTGAGAGAGATATATAGATTTTAGTTTGAGAAGATGAAGACGTAGCAACAAATAAAGAAGTACTTTTTTTTGTATTTGTAGTGAAGTAAACCTCCCTACGGTCGGTGATTAAGATTGTGATACACTTAGTGTGGGAATAGGGTTTAACCTAAGCTTTGGTTAACAAGAAAATAATTTGTGTTCATTAATTTTTCTTAGTTTTGTTTTGATTTCTATTTATACTCCAAAAATTTATTGTCATCGGCAACCTCACACAATCCGTTGCTCACACAATCCTTTTGAAATCTTAAACTCTTGGTCCAACCCTACCCCCAAAAGATTGCTCCAAGAGAAATCTCCAAAGCCATATTTCAATCATATCCAGTTCTTGTCCACAATTGCCCACTTTTAAACTACCTCTACTTTTATTTTGTATTACGAAATCCCAAGCCACCAAATGCACATTTTTCCTAAATACCAAGCATGAGAAGAACATTATTACTACCAAAAAATATGTTAAGTGGGAGGGAATTATAACAGGAGGGAGTTAGTTCCAAAAAAATTAATAAATAACAGGAGGGAGTTCAAACAATGGACAAAAGCTAAGGAAAGTTTTATTCCCTTTCCTCCCTTTTTCCCGAGGAGGATGTTGGGGTGAGATGAGAGGAATATAATCAACCTTGTTATTGTAAAATTCAGCCATTTGCCAACTCTCTTCCACATGTGCAATAGGCATGCTCATACCTACAATGAAACAGTAGGTTAAGAATTCATCTAGCAAATATGAAATATGATACCATAGAGATTTGTCCCACCGCAATCTTTTCCTGTATATGCAATCCATGCCAGAGCAGACAGACTGTCAGAAGCTGACTTCAAGTGGAAGAAAAAATCAGGTCGCTTTCCTTCTGTTAATGCATTAGCTTTTGCAATTACGTCATTCAATGGTTTAAGAAATTCAACTAGCCCTGCCATGTCGGGTTTCTGCATATTTGACAAATGCAAATTGAGCATCATAGTGTCAAGGAAGAAGAGGATGAAGCTAAGACAATTAAAAATGTTAGTACAATAAATTAGAACAACCCAGTTCACCAATTAAAATTACAAAATGATGCATAAGCTAGACACCGTAGTATCTCATACAGAAAACCATCGAGCTTCCACAGTTTTTTATTCTCCTAGCCAATAATACAATTGCTCTTAGATCATCACAATGATAACAAGATGTTAAAAAAATGAAACATTCTCACAATGACTGGCGTGCACTAAGGGCATTGTGCCACCATACTCTCCACAACTTCAGAGAGAAAATATGAATGAAACTTCAGCAATCTCATTCCAATTTAAACCATCCCACTGACATTGGTCTAAGGTAATAAATTTTGGTAATAAAAGAAAGAAAAAATGCCAGCAGATGCTAAAAATTTATTTCTGAAAAGCTGATAGTGAGATATTAATTTCTCACAAGTCACAATGCAAATACATGTTCCGCGTCCCTCCATCAGGTTCATTAAAAAAAACAGATTACCATTTAATTATACGACAAATCCTCCAAAAACAGCACCATCTACACATTTCAATCATCAATTAAGATCTTATTCATCAACAATAAAAATAATCAATTCCAATTCTTAAGGAAAGAATTTTTGCACCAAGTGTACACCAACTCCATTGAAACAGAGTTAACATAATACATATACAGATAACTAAGTCCACTTGCATTTACAAATGCTAATACTCTGCAGTCCGTTAAATATGGAAAAATCCAAATAAAAAACACATTTATTGCAATAAATCAAAACTTAATAACATATGTAGCTACAAAATACAACTAAAATTAAACAGTAGAATGCAAAAATTGAGGAATCGGTATAACCTGAGTTTGCTTAATCTTAATAAGCAGCTCCTTCTGTACAGAAAACGCTTCCTCAACAATCTTCGACACATCAAAAACCTTTCCTCCTATCTTCTCCGCAGCATTCATAGCCTTCCCAACATACTCCGATATTAGATCGCCGAATGCGACAATCGACGGATCCATCGCCACCGCATCATCTTCGCTGACCTCCCCCGCACCATAACCACCGGACAGCGCCTCCAGCCGCGCCACCGCGGATTCCAACCGTTTTATCAACTTGTCATCCATTTCTTCACCCTTCTCTCTCTATACTACTTTCTCTCTCTAGAAATGCTTCGTTTTCGATTCCAACCGGAGTAGATCTGTCAATATCACCTTATGGATTTTTTTTTTTTCCTTTTTTTTATGGATTTGCTTGACCTTTTTGGAGGGTAAGAGAAAATGGAGAATTCTTTCTTTACTTTTTTATTTTTCTGTTTTCTTTTTTCGATTTCTTTGGAGAGTGGGGAGAATGTTGGGTTTACACGTGTAGGATAAGCAGTGTGTATTGTCGTTTTACTGCGTTTTTGGGAAAATTTAATAAATGATTACCGAATTAATTTGGAATGGAAATACTACTCACTTACTCTCAACTTAAAAAAGTATTCAATAGTTCATCTAACTTCTCTCAAGGAAAACGCTATCAGACATCTAAAATTTACACACTCACTTACACCCTCATACGTCACAAGAATGACGGGCCACTTTATTTATTTTGCCAAATAAATAATAATTTGAACCAATAGATTCATATGTAAACTTCTCAAATATCTTATCAAATATTTATTTACCACTCATTGGGCAAACGTTCAACTAATTGAACAAAAATTACCATATAGTGAATGAAAAGTTGATATAGCATAATTAAATCATTAAAATTATCCGCATAACTAAATTCCAATAGCAAAACACTTATTTAACTTGCTTTTAAAACGTTTTTCCAATTTTGAAAAAACGCCTTTAACTTGGAGAAACGTTTTTTAAAGCAAGTTAAAGACGTATTTGACTATTGTGATTTAATTACGTTAACAATTTTAACAATTTAATTATGTCACATTAGATCTTCGTTCGCAATATGGTAATTTTCGTCTGCTCATCCTAACGTTTTTCCAATTAGCAATGGACAGTAAATCATTGGGTATTTGAGTGAACAATGAAAATCTTTTCAAGTTGGTCTTAATAAATAGTAATCTCAAATTAGTTCACTAGCCATTTATTAAATTTACTCGTGTTTGTACAACAGCTGCAAGCAAGTTTGGCTAAGCTTAAAAAGCTTGCTTATTATTTATAAGTAAATTTAAAATAATTAATCTTTATTGATTAAATAAGAGTTAATTTTAGAGTTAATAACATATATATACACTAATTATACATGTTAATCTCAATTTTATTGCACTATTAAAATTATTGGATTGTCATCAAATTAGATGAGATTTACTGGACCTTAAAACTAGCCATGATTAAGCCACTGATACTCAATCCAACATTAAAACTCATTAACTTATCAAACGATAAATGATAATGCTCAACTGTTTCACAATCAGAGTATCTTATCCACTCTTCTAAAAAAGTCATACAGAGTCAGTTTCTGGTCTCCACGCATTGTCTTCGTTTTGCCCTTATCTCGCTATCGCCTAGGACTCCTCTAGATCCGAAAAACTTGAAGCTCGACATCTACATCTAACCGCGCTTTACGCTTTTTAGAAAATTGATCTTGTCCCACAATATATGAACAAATCCAAAACAAAAAACCAAAGTCTCCTACGTCATCAACAAATCAAAGTTGCAGATGTTGATTTCATGGACAGCGACCAAGTTTCTAGTATTTCCGGCCAACTATTTGAGTTTGTCCGGCAACTCTTCTCTTTTCTTGAGTGGTTTATGATTCGTAGGAATATATTGCAAGGAAATTATCAACTTGGTGGTACATTATTTCGTGGGCGATGGAATTTTTGAATGAAAAGGCAGAAGCAGTGAAATTGTTTCTGGTACATTTACAAAGTGGTTTGATCACAGATTGAACTTCCATGTTAAATGTGAAGGTTGTAGTGATAATTAATGAGGTTGAGATGAGTTCTGAAGCAGTGACAACAGTCATATCATACAAATATTTTTGATCGTTCAACGAAAAGGTAAAATATATTCAACATTTTATCCATTCCGAATTTGATCAAGGAAACTAAAATCTTTAAATTATGAATCCAACTAAGTTTTGAATGGCAGAATTTCATTCTGGTTTTGGAAAATGAAATTGGTGAATTTTGTGGATCAAAGGTGTTGTCAACTAATGGTATATTGGTTTGGAAGATGTAATAGCGTATTAACGACAAAATTACTTGCATCCAATATCTTATGTGTATTGTGTGGAAAAATGAGTTATTCTTAATGATTAAATTTATTAAGATCAATATTCTAAAAATCGCGCCTAGACGCGAAGCTTGACCTCCACGCCTCGTTTAGGTCTTAGGCGTGCGCTTTTTTGTTCAACTAAATTTTTAGTTAAAAAGCACGCGCCTAGGCACGCTTAGCGTCGCCTAGGTTCGCTTAGGCGCGCCTAGGCTCGCTTAGACGAACTTTTTTAGTTAAAAATATTTTTTTTAATATTTAAAATAATATTAAAAATAAGAAAATATTTTTTCACTCTTCGCTCATGCTTCATTTTGTCTAAGTTTCGCCTAAGTTCAAAAAGTTTGAAGCTTGACCTCCACGTCTAATCACGTTTTACGCTATTTAGAGTCTTGATTTAGATTAGAAAGATTGGACTAATTTATTTGATATTGAATTAGCATCATATTTAAAGGTCATTTTAAAAGTGGCCATTTTGTTGAAATAAAATGGGGCAAATCCAAAGCTAGTGGACATGAATTTATCAGTGAAGTCACCACCATTTGAAAGAATTTACCATGTGAACAAGGTGCAACTCATTGATTTGACCAATCTCTGTTTTACTAATTATACAGAACCAGTATCATCATGAGCTAAAACAGGAGCTTGAAGTTAGCAAATATTATGATCGTTCAAATGATGCTGAGAGAGGTATTTTTGTTTCATTCATCTGGGAGTTATTTTCGAACCTGTTATTATTCTTTTAATTTTATTAGCATATCATTATTAGTGTTATTTATATCCAAATTTGTATTTTTTATGTTCATTACTACCGTAGGAAGTTTCTTCTTTATTGGTCCAAAAAAACAAATATACATTTGTCTTTATCTTCATTTTCAGAATTGATTTTTCTCCATCATATCTCCCCTATTCTTCAAATTCAATCTCCTCAAATCAAATTCTCAAATTCACTTTTTTCTTCATCTGCTATATCATTCTTAAAATTGATTTTTCTCCATCATATTTATTCTGTTCTTCAAATTCTCCTCAAATCAAATTCTCAAATTCACCTTCTTCTTCATCTGCTACATATTTGAATTACCACTGAATTTAAATAGTAACCTACGGTCGAATCTACCGCAGAAAAGCGGTTGATGATAAATATTTTTCTCCTCCTCCAAGCACGGCGGCGACAGTGGTGGAGACCTGCAAAATGTGGCGGGACTTTTTTCTCCCGTGTCCACTCCGGTGTGATAATAAGTATATGATTAAAATATTTGTGCTGAATAGCAATATGAAGTGTATAAGAGTTGTGTGTTCTCTTTTTACCTAGGAGGTTGGCCTTTATTTATAAGGATGGCCTGCAGTTATTGATGACGAGTGTCCCTTCATCTCCCTTATTTGATAACGGGTGTTCCTTCATTTCTCTCATTATTAAGAGTTAATGAGGGACGTTTCATCTTTTCAATTGTTGACAGATGTTTCGTCTTCCTAATAACTGGTGATAACTGTCATTCCATTGGTCGCCTACTTGGCTAACCTAACAACAGTTGGGTTCTTGCAGTCTAGAAGCGTGCTCATAAGACCAACAAGACGGGTAAATCATTGAGGCGGGTGTGCTAAGACATGCCATCATAGCTAAATAACATATAGCAGCTGTCATTATTTATATCATCATAAGCTTCTCTACTTTTCATAAACTGTCGTCAATGAGAAGTAGAAATAATCTACCACACATGATTTTTTCTAAATTTTTCAGACAGAGATTTATCACCTTGATTTTCGGATAGAGGCTCGTTGGCCTTGTTTTTCAGACAGAAGCTCATCGTCTTGATTTTAAACATAGACTCATCGCCTTGTTTTTCAGACAGAGGCTCATCGCATTGATTTTTAAACAAGGCCCATCCCCTTGTTTTTCAGACAGATGATCATCGCATTGTTTTTCAAATAGAGGCTAATCGCCTTGATTTTTAAACAAAGACTCTTCGCCTTGTTTTTCAAACAGAGGCTAATCGCCTTATTTTTCAAACAGAGGCTCATCGCCTTGATTTTCAGCAGAACTCGTCGCCTAGCCTTGTTTTTCAGTAGGACTCGTAGCTTAGCCTTGTTTATTAAATAATGGCTATCGCCTTGATTTTTAAACATAGGTTCATCACCTTGTTTTTCAATGGTGGCTATCACCTTGATTTTTAAATAGTGGCTATCGCCTTAATTGTTAAATATAGGCTCATCGCCTTATTTTTCAATAGTGACTATCACCTTGATTTTTAAATAGTGACTATCGCCTTGATTTTTAAACATAGGCTCATTGCTTTATTTTTCAAATAGAGGTCATCGTCTTGATTTTTAAATAGTGGCAGCTGGCCTTGTTTTTCAGACAGTAGCAGCTATCATTATTTTTGGCCTTTTTTTTAGACAGTGATAGCTGTCATTATTTCTGGCCTTTTATTTTTTTTAGACAGTGGCAGCTTTCATTATTTTTGCCTTGTTTTTTAGACAATGGTAGCTGTCATTATTTCTGGCCTTTTTTTTAGACAATAGCAGCTGGCTTTGTTTTTCAGACAGTGGTAGCTGTCATTATTTATGGCATTGTAAGCCCCTCTACTTTTCATAGACTCGTCAATAGGAAGTAGATAATCTATCGCACCTGCTCCTCTATTTTTATTTTTTTTTTAGGATCGCCTCGCCTAATTTTTTTTTTTTTGACCTTGCATTGGTCGAGCGCCGCTCGCCTCGCCGCCACGGATTGGGTGAGCTCGCCTAAGTTTTTTTTTTTTTTTTAACCTTAGCTTCACTAACTCGCCTTGACTTGGGTGAGGTCGCTTCATCGTGGGTGAGCTTGCCTCTATTATTTTGAGGTTCAGGCTCGTCCCGAGTCTTCCTTTTGTTAGACACAGGTTCATTTCGATCTTTCATACTTTTGGTAATGAGATATGCTTCTTCAGCGTCCACATACTTATCCCCTCTCTTGAGTAACTCATGTATAGTATCCAGCAGGTTTTTGGAGAGTGACATCATGAAAGGACGACTTCGAGTTCCACTCATCATGGCAGTGACTACAGCAGACATCTGCAGATCTTTGATTTCCAGCGTGGCTCTATTAAACTGGGCAATAAAATCTTTCAGCATTTCGTCCTTGTCCTGTGTCAATTGCATCGATCGATAGCGCTTTTCTTAACACGCCATCACCGGCAAAGTGTGCGGTAAAACTCTTGAAAAAATTGTCAAATGTACGGATCGATTTTGGAAGAATGGTGACTACCTAGTCCCTAGCCTCCCGCTTAAGTGTTGGCGGAAAAGCCCTGCACATAATCGCATCTGGGGTGGCTTGCAACCTCATCAAGTCAACAAAAGTCCTGAGGTGATCGACAGGATCAGAGGATCCGTCGTACTTCTCCATCTTTGGCTGTTTAAAGTCTCGTGGCAAGGGGACTGCCATCATTTATAAGAAAAAATGATCTTCTTCCAACACCATAGATTGTGGCCTACTACTTTTCTTAGACATAGCCTCACCTATTTGCGACCCATGATGTCTTCTAATCGCTGCTCCAGACTTAACAATGGTGTCTCAACCAGCGTAGGTGTGGGCACCCATGACGGTTGCCCCTAATGTAGATTCGGCCATATGTCAATGAATAGAAGTACGGTGTTGTGCGATTTCAATCCCGCAAGTGTACGGTTCGTTTACAAGTAATATACTAATGTGTAGAGTGTCAAACCCACGAGGACTAGATATCAATTTAACATATTAAATTATAATTCAAATTCTAACAATATGAAAAATACAGATTTGATTTTGATGTGTGAGTCTAAACTAATTTAACTATTTTAATTAAATTTAAAATATCAATAAGCAACTTTAAATGATGAGAACGAATTCAAGTTTTTACTAACACTAGGATTTGCAAATCCACCTACACGTACCATAATCAATTATCCGTTTAATCGCTTTAGCGGTTAATTAATCTAGATTGAAAATCGATGATCCTATAATAATCAAAAGTCTCTCTCGATGGTCGATCAATTCTATATCGTTATGCGAACCTAATTATCTCTAATCAGATTTTGAACATAAAAATATGCATTTAAATCTCAAGAACACCTAACTGGATTTCACAGAGCATAATAGTAATTTCTATATATTATTGGACCCTATGTTATTCAAAACCACGTGCTAAATTTATATTGAATCTCTCGACTTCAATATAAATCACAAAATATTCTAATGATGATCAGGCATTAAAATATTAAAATACTGCATAAAGAATAATCAATCAAGAAGCAATTACCTACTAAAACGGAAAAATTTCGAATTAATTAAAAACGCGAGGTTTTATCGTTCATCCTATAAAAAATAAATTTAGCCGGACATGATTTCATTAATTATTACAATAATTGAGTTCATCATGATCCGGAGAAAGAAAAACAAAAATAAATAAAACCCGTGATCCCGGCTCAAGAATCTTCAATCCAATGCCTTGATCTTCGATTCTTCGTTTGTATCTTGTTCTCTCAAAATTCGTCTCAATTGCTTTACCCCCTCAAAAAACCTAGAAGATCTCTATTTATAGTCCTTGGAAAGTCTTCAAAATTGGGCTTAAAAGAGTCCTAATCCCAATTAACTTCGGAAAAACACATTTAAAACTTTCCTTCAGCGTAGGTCGAACCTCGGTCACCTAGGTCGCACAATGCATTGTGCTACCTAGGTCGCACTACCCAGGTGTGATATAAGTTTTGAAAACTTACGATTTGGTCTCCTATTTGGCTTCTGATGTACGATTTTGGTCCTTTCTTTTTTAAATCTTCTCAATTCAATCTAAAAGCTTCCAAATGCATTCTAATTGGTCCTCACCCTTCTAAAATCTTTCAAAGTGGCCTTCCAACTATTCAAAATTGTGCAAATTAGTCTCCAAACTTTTAGAAATCTAATTTTTGCTCTAAAAACTTTTGAATTCACCACAGTAAGCGTCAATTAAACTTCAAACTCTTCTTTTTCGTTCCAAATTCATCCAAATTGGGTTTTGTACCTATGTATACAATAATTAAACTTATTTAAATAGAAATATGCTCATAGAGTGAATATATAATAAGTTTACAAGTATAAATAAGCGTATAAAATACACTTATCAAACACTCCCAAACTTAAACTCTTGTTCATCCCGAACAAGATTATCTACTCAAAACACATAATAAAATAAAATAGAAAAAACTAAAAATAGATTCGTTAGATAGCATGCTGTATTTGTCTCAGAATTCAAAACTGTTCAACCAATTCATGAAAAGCTTATAAATAATGCTACCTAAATTAATTTTTAACTTATCTGATGTTTGACTGGTATGTGTGTGTGTGTGTGGTCACACCCATTGTCATGAAGCTCTAAACTTGGTTCCTTCCTAACTCTGAATGGTCAAATGTTTTCTCTCCCTCTCGTGAGATGCATCTCTAAACCTTTTTTTTTTCCCACCCGGGTGTTAATTCTAAGGTTGCTCTCAAAACACTCTTTTTTTTTAAGTTTAGTTGGGTCTAACCAATAAAAGTAATTACTTAGATCTATGATGATTCTCCTTAGATTTAAGTGCTCCAACCTTCAAGATTCCACTAGGCAATTCCGGTCATCACCTAGCTTCATTTTGTTAGCCACAACACTCCACACCAATATTTAACATGTATGGAATCAACATATCTCCAAATAATTACTCTCACCAGCTCTACCATTCCCAAACAGTCTCACACATGGTCATATGATATTTTTTTATTTATGCGGTATATGATATATTTGTAACTTGACAACCTAACTCTTACAATTACACAAATATGGCCAGCTTGCATAACAAATGTTGTGACTATAGTGCTCATGGTATTTAAGTCTCACATGGATAAGTAATTACATGATATAAGCATATGTATCATTACTTAATCACCAATCACAAATTAATTATACTTTTCAATATAAATTTCATCATTATAAGCCAGCAAGGTTATCTAACATCATACAAGCATGCCCTAATTTTTTTTTAAACAATAGACTCCAAATAGATTAAGTTTAAAAGACTTGATAAGCAGATAAAATCATAGTACTCATAATCATTCAAAATAAAAGCAACACACAAAAACGGAGTACACCCCCAACTTAGACACTACATTGTCTCAATGTAAATAAAAGAAATAAAGGAAAAGAGTTTACAAGACTTCTCGTTGAGGTGTGGTGAACTTCGACTGCTTTCTGCTCACGAATCATTCGGAGGTGGTGAAGGAAAATGTGGTGTTTGTGGTTGCTAGAGACGGAAAACATCGCCATCATCGCCTCATGCTCTTCAAAAGGGTCTTGTCTCTGGGTGCGCAGAGAGCTCAGATTTGCTCGCCCATCCCGCAACAACAACTGAACTGTCGGGCATTTTCTTCTCGATCTTGCTGTAACTTAGCTTGAATGGACTCTAGAACGGGTCCAAAATTTACCCCTCCCAGTCTTCGTTTAGGCGAAGGTCTCATCGTCAGGTGTTCCTTTTGTGCCATTATCTCCTCTTCGTCATCTACATCGTCCTCTTCATGTGCAAGTCTCGCAACATTCCGGTGATATGCCATTTGAGCGTGGGACTGCCGCAGAGTAGTAAAGCTAATGATTGGAGATTTGATTTTCTCAATCTCTGATGGCATCATCGGGACTTTTTCTTTTTGTAAAGTCTCGAAATAAGGCACGGAAAATAGATCTTTTTCTTATCCCCTGTTGCTCGTGCATTCTCAATTATTGCATTAAAGATCAATTTCCCAAAATTCAAGTCATGCCCTTTGGCGAGCCAATAGAGCAACTGCATCCGCGGGTGGTGAATTTGCGTCATGTGAGATGAGGAGACAATGTTGTAGGCGAAGATGTAGTGGAATAGTTTAAGCCTAGCGCTCAACTCCACTGCTGCCATCAGACAGCAAGATGGCCATTGTTGTGGCATGTCTGATCTGAAGCTAAATCGAGCCACATCATTCCAATCCTCGATATCAAGTGTATCCGTTCCGTCCTCCAGCCCGAAATAATTTTGGATGTCCGCAGGGCTAAATCGAATCCACACACCCCGGACATATGTTTTAAAGGAGTGATCATTTTCTTCATCTTCCACATTCCCAAAAATATTTGGATTGAAGTTGGCCAAAAATTCACGTACTACTGGTGTGTAGAGTTTGTATGGTGTAGCACAAAGTTTAGTCCATCCTTTTGCCATTACCTCTTCGGGGACACTTGATGACTCGATGCTTGCGGGATCTACCTCCCTCTCTGGGTGAAGAGTCCATTTGGAAATGGTTTTAGCTCTCTCCTCGGCGTGTTCTGTTAAATATATTTTGTATTGTGGTGTTTATCTACGTGCCATCTTATTGATATTTGAGCTTTCAACAATCTCCTTTCCTTTCTTGAGGTTGTCGTATTTCGAATTTTTGGTGGCATGATGAATATGTGAAGGTACCTACAATGCACATTGAAGTGTAAGCCATTAATCATGGAGAGTTCAAGTGAAAGAAAGAAAGAAAAAAATAAATAAATAAATTTGTAAGTTCTTAGTGTTAGTGGCAAATTGGTGTTGGTTTGCTAATATCAATCATGTCAATTTATCCACAAAGTATTGTAAAAATTGTGTGAATAATCTCTCCCTACTTGGTATAATAATCTCTCAAAATAACTTTTCATGTTTCACTTAAGTATTTGGTCAGGTCATTCTAGCAAACACCTTGATGGCATAGTTAAATTAAGTCTAAAATCACAAAAACGGGCAACTTGAGCAAACCCAAAATTTCACAATGCAAAACCCACATCAAAGCACAACAATCCATGTCCTAACTATATCCCATACAACATCAACAAGCAAAATCCAAAGGTAAAGCACAACATTCCCAAAATAACAAGTGTTAAGTCATACTTACCTTCCAAGATCCGAATTTGATATGAAATAAGAGTTGAACTTGCTTGAATCTTGGTGTAATGTATATTTATTATCCAATTATTTGGTAGTGGCTATGAATTTAGGGAATGGGTTGAAGGAATTTGGGGGAAAATTTGAAAAAAACTTGAATAAATGAGGGAAAAGGGCCAGTTGGTTGCAGTCTTACCGTGAAATGCATTCTGCGGTTTGGCCGCGACCTGCAGAAACTTTATGTAGGTCGCGCTAGGTCGCGACATGCACCGCAAGTGTACCGTTCATTTACAAGTAATATACTGATGTGTAGAGTGTCGAACTCACGAGAATTAGATATCAATTTAACCTATTAAATTATAATTCAAATTCTAATAATATGAAAAACACAGATTTGATTTTAATGTGTGATTCTAAACTAATTTAACTAAATTTAAAATATCAATAAGCAACTTTAAATGATGAGAACGAACTCAAGTTTTTACTAACACTAGAATTTGCGAATCCAACTACACGTACCATAATCAATTATCCGTTTAATCGTTTTAGAGGTTAATTACTCTAGATTGAAAATCGGTAATCCTATAATAATCAAAAGCCTCTCTTGATGGTCGATCAATTCTATATCGTTATGCGAACCTAATTATCTCTAATCAGATTTCGAACATAAAAATATGCATTTAAATTTCAAGAACTCCTAACTAGATTTCACAGAGCATAATAGTAATTTCTATTATTATTGGACCCTATATTATTCAAAACTACGTGCTAAATTTATATTGAATCTCTCGACTTCAATATAAATCACATAATATTCTAATAATTATCAGGCATTAAAATATTAAAATACTGCATAAATAATAATCAATCAAGAAGCAATTACCTACTAAAACGAAAAAACTTCTAATTAATTAAAATACGAGGTTTCATCGTTCATCCTAGAAAAAGTAAATTTAGTCAGACATGGTTTCGTTAATTATTACAATAATTGAGTTCATCATAATCCAAAGAAAGAAAAACAAAAAATAAATAAAACCGTGATTCCGGCTCAAGAATCTTCAATCCCGTGTCTTGATCTTCGATTTTTCGTTTGTATCTTGTTCTCCCAAAATTTATCTCAATTGCTTCACCCCCTCAAAAGACCTAGAAGATCTCTATTTATAGTCCTTGAAAAGTCTTCAAAATTGTGTCTTAAAAGAGTCCTAATCCCATTTAACTTCGCAAAAACACATTTAAAACTTTCCTTCAGCATAGGTCGCGCCTAGGTCGTACAATGCATTGTGCTACCTAGGTCGCACTACCTGGTGTGATATAAGTTTTGAAAACTTACAATTTGGTCTCCCATTTGGCTTCTGATGTACAATTTTGGTCATTTCTTCTTTAAATCTTCTCAATTCAATCCAAAAGCTTCCAAATGCATTCTAATTAGTCCTCACCCTTCTAAAATCTTCCAAAGTGGCCTTCCAACTATTCAAAATTGTGCAAATTAGTCCCCAAACTTTTAGAAATCTGATTTTTGCTCCCGAAACTTTTGAATTCACCACAGTAAGCGTCAATTAAGCTTCAAACTCTTCTTTTTCGTTCCAAATTCATCCAAATTGGGTTTTGTACCTACGTATACAATAATTAAACTCATTTAAATAGAAATATGCTCATATAGTGAATATATAATAAAAGTTTACAAGTATAAATAAGCGTATAAAATACACTTATCATAGGGTACAGAAGGTGAAGCCAAAGAAACTAGAGCCTGCAGTGGAGCTGCCGTTGGCGGTGTTTTCTTTGTTGGAAAGTTAGAAGTCTGAAGAGGAGCCCTAGCGGTGAGGGCCCTACCGGTGGATTGCTAGGATCCTGGGGCAGAGCCCCTGGTGGTGAAGATCCTACCGGCAGAAGGTTAGGACCCTGTGGTAGCTGAGAAACCGCAAAGATTCAATCCTCGTAGTAGAACTGTTAAGGCCGCCACCTGAGCTTGCAGTGCCGCAAGTTGTGCGGCAGAGGCAAATTCTTGTTGTGGGTGATTAGTGGCGGCGTTGGACTCGGTGTCTACATCTTCGATAGGGGTTGTTGGAGCGGTTACATTCGTAGCTCTTTTAATTCGAGCCATAACTTATTGTGCAGTTTTTCACAGACGACGCCAAATGATGATAAATATTTTTCTCCTCCTCCGAGCACGACGGCGACAGTGGTGGAGACCTGCAAAAGGTGGTGTGGCTTTTTTCTCCTGTGTCCACTCCGGTGTGATAATCAGTATATGATTAAAATATTTGTGCTGAATAGCAATATGGAGTGTACAAGAGTTGTATGTTCTCTTTTTACCTAGAGGGTGACCTTTATTTATAGGGATGGTCTGCAGTTATTGATGACGGGTGTCCCTTCATCTCCCTCATTATTAGGAGTTAATGAAGGATGTTTCATCTTTCCAATTCTTGAGAGATGTTTCGTCTTCCTGATAACTAGTGCTAACTGTCATTTTATGGATCGTCTGTCTGACTAACTTGATAACAGTTGGGTTATTGCAATCTAGAAGCGTGCCCATGAGACCAATAAGACGGGGTGAGCTGGTGAGGCGGGCGAATCATTGAGGTGGATGTGCAAAGACGTGCCATCATAGCTAAATAATATATAGCAGCTATCATTATTTATATCATCAGCAGTATATACTAGTTAATTATCCAAAAAAATTCTATCATTGCATAATATGACTGGCAAAGAAGTGAAAGTGGGAAAAAATGACTAACACAGTGAGATTGTACAAATATCTGAAGGTAGAAATTAAAAGTTTGAAGATATAGACCAACAGAATGAGAAAATGTGCAAGGGATAGGTAAGTTACACATGTGCATACAAAGTAAAGAGCGTGATACATAAATGAGCAGGAAAACAATGCAGAATGAGTACCCGGGCGAAAAGAACCAAAGTGTCGTAATACTATTAACCGTAACAATCGATATGAATAGTTAGTAGTGCGAACGAGTCTGAAGACATTTCAGGCAAATTAACTATAGAAGAGTAATACCCGAGCGTGGTGACAATGATATAAAATAGTACATGATGTTAAGTTGCACATTATTCAATGTTACTACGATGTTAAACATTAAGATACCATGATGCACAAAAAGGTAATTTCCATTTACTGGATTAAGAATGTGAACCAGCAATAAGTAATTGACCATAAGCAATGAACAGACTTACATTGACATATCAAGCAATTAACATAAACACCATGTGTCACCAGTCAATAAAAAACAACTATACGCCTAAGACGGAATAACTTCAAAACACATTCGAGTACACATGTTCAATTATGTTGATCTGGATTAAAAATAACATAAATTAAAGTGAATACACGACATTCGATAAAAGACATCTACTTTCATGTGTCTAAGGCCCTACTTCGCCTTTCCCAATACGTCCGGCTTCTCCAATGCATATTTGTATAGTTGCATAACCAGGTTGGAACAAGCCATTTTCATATCAAACTCTATTGGCACTTCATTTATCTTCTACTCAATGACATATATGACGACAAATATGCAATAATCACCTCTGCAAAACAACATTACATTGCCGAATCAATAAATTGACATTGGAATTGCATAGTGCTTAAGTTAATAGTTATTGTACAAGGTCACACCTTTTGTCTTAAAACTAGAAAATATCAACTAGCAAGGGATATATAATTTACATATAGATCATCATATAACAAAAAACACTTCTTATTCTACATTAGCACTATATTCATCCTCCAATTTACATATACAACATCATATAACAAAAACACTAATCAATCACATACATAAGCAACGTAACAAAGTTCTGATTCTGCTACCAAAGAGGAATATCTATATAAATTATCAATTTGGGGTAATAATATTAAATTCGTAATATGATGAAATAACTTAAAAAAATTTACCTTTGTTTGTTCTCATACCGAAATAATATACTTATTCGTCTACGACTTATTTCGAACTTTAATACCAAATTGATTCTTCTTTGCCATAGAAAGGACGTACCCGATTCTACTTTTGGTCCTTAATTTGCTACCGCTACACGTGGTAGTCATCTTCAACAATCCGAGAAAATCGATTGGAAGGAAAAATCCAGTGAAAACATTTGAGATTATATGAAAATGGATGATCCAAAATATACAATATTTTCTAATTTAAGAAATAAATAAGTGATTAAAATTAGTAGTATACAGACCTTAATGAGCAGGGTTTTGAATAGACCAAATTTGAGATTTTCTTTTATAATAATCAAAAAGAAAGATCAATTTGAACCTGTAAAACGTGTGTTGTTCGATGAGAAAGAAAAATAAGGGTATGACTAAAAGACTTTGATGGCAACTTGATTTTCTCACTTTAATATGGAAAGATATAATTTGGTCCCTTGAAATGTGGAAGTTTTTTTTACACTAGTTAAGAATACGTGCGTTGCACGTGATTTTGTAATAATATTATGATTTTTTTATTTTAAAATTATTGATGAATATAACACTTAAATGAAACTCATTTTCAATCATAAGTTTATTAATGATTATGACTAACTAAGAAATTATATTCAAACTTCTTGGTAAAACATGTGGTTCATTAAAAAATACATGGCCTACGTGAATATTAAGTTTGAAAAATTATTAATACTCATTTAATTATATTTTAAAGCATATTTCTAATGACATATTAGAAAATGCAACTTTCTTTTATGAAAATTAGTATCAAATTCTAAAATACATGAAAATAGTAGATATAAGTATTACAAAATTTTCATTGATTTTCTGTATTTATATAATTATAAAAAGCACATAAAAACAAAATATTTAGCCTTTTTAGGTAATTATTTCTCAGAAAAAAGAATCTCAAAATTCTTTGACATAAGATAAAGAAGAATTTTCTATTGCAATATCCATTCAGTTTTAATGCACCCATAAATTAAGGGGTTTTTTTTTTGTTTTGTTCTCTTCATGCATTCTTTTCCGTAATTCCATCTGAAATATTATTAAATTTCACGAAAATTCAAAACAACCAGATATTTGGACAATGATTTTAACTCATCACATAACCATTTATTATGCGAGATTTACCTTCACCTTATACATAATATGACTCACTTTATCCAAGTTATGTCTTTCTTAGCCGCGTGTTTGAAAGAGTTAGAGTAACACCAATTCTCCTTGTTCTAACTCGTTCTTCCACAATATATATACGTTTAATTGCTTACAAAATGACATAAAACATCATTCGAGCTTAAATCCCTTTGTTATCAAGACAACCACAATAATTAGCATTTTTACATTGAACAAATATTCTAAATCAAGAAAAAAAGATATAAAAATCAAAATTTAAAATCAATATTACAATCATATATATTCTTAAAATTAGTGAATCATTCATAGAAAATTAACACATCCATTATTACCACATTACTATCAAACTAATTATCAAAGATTAAAAATCGTCATTGCGAGGAAAAAAATATTCTTGGCATAATAAAAAATAAAGACGAATAACAAAGGAAGAAAGCATGAATCAATAATAAGAAAGTCGAAATGCAAAGCCAAATTCATCTTATTTTGTTATGTTGATGAATGAATTTGCTTAAATTCTCGTACATAATAAGACTGACTCTTTGATTATTTTCAATTAAAGATAATAATTTCAATATATTAAAAATTTTATTATTATATTTTTATTTATTTTCATTAATTACAATATATATAATGGAATTTAAAGAGATAAATCACTTTCAATGATCAAAATACAATATTTATATAGTATTAAATAGTTTAAATTAAAGTCAAAATAAATTATATTAATTGAAAGATGATTTTAAGAATTATAAGTTATTTGAAGAGCAATATCGTCCATAAATGTTTCTCTCATATTTGAAACAGAGGAAGAAAGTATGAATCAATAATAAGAAAGTCGAAATGCAAAGTCAAATTCATCTTGTTTTGTTATGTTGATGAAAGAATTTGCTTAAATTCTCGTGCATAATAAGATTGACTATTTGATTGTTCACAATTAAAGATAATAATTTTAATATATTAAAAATTTTATTAGTATATTTTTATTTATTTTCATTAATTACAATATATAATAGAATTTAAAGAGACAAATCACTTTTAATGATTAAAATAAAATATTTATATAGTATTAAATAGTTTAAATTAAAGCCAAAATAAATTATATTAATTAAAAGATGATTTTAGAAATTATAAGTTATTTGAGGGGCAATATCGTTCAAAAATATTTCTCCCTTTAAGGGACTTTTAGAATTAGTATAGATGTAGGTGTGAACACGTAATTAATTTGAAATTAAAATATTAAATAACTAGTATACCGTTTTCTTGCAGTGAGATCTAACTGTAGGCTCTATTGTGATGATTGATTGAGGCGGTAAACAGATTTTGGAGATAATCGGTAGATGGAGATGATCGAATGGAGATGGATTGAGGAGGTGATCAGATTTTGGAGATGATTGTTTGAGAGAGATGATCAAATCAGGGAGATGGATTGAAGCAGTAGACAAAATTTGGAGGAGATAATTTTGTGAGGGAGAGAAATTGAAGACGTAGTCACACACATATATTTAAGTATTTTTTCTTTTCATAGTAGAGAAAATTTTATATGATCGTGATAAAAGTTTTTGTATAAGCTAAACAGTATTTATGAAATAAATAAAAAGCTCCAATATATATCAAATTCCTAAATAAAACTAGGTACACGGCATAAGTTTCACTTAATTTTAAAATAAGAAAATAAAGCATATTAATAATATTTAAGAATAAAAAGTTATTTTTAGTTATTTTTAAATTTAGCCGGCTATGAATGGAAATTGATATTGGGATTTCATATTCATTAATGATGGTTGGCAGATGAAAAGCTATGAGTCTACGACTATATGTGTAAGCCGAGTTAAATACCCTCAATAGTAGTATATTTTGCCAAATATTTTTGGATTACTACTGTACTTTAAAACGTTTATAGAATGTCATTAAATTTTTAAAAGGGAATCTTATATGTCATCGAACTTTCAAAAGTGAATTTCATATGTCACTCTATTTTAAAAACGGAATGTAATGGAGTGGCATTTAAGATTCACTTTTGAAAATTGAATGGAATTCCATGAATATTTTAAAGTACAATGGCATTCTAGGAACATTTGGTAAAGTATAGTGACATTGAGGATATTTAACTCTGTGTAAGCCCATGTTTGGTAGTGTTTAACTAGTGACATTGAAGATATTTAACTCTGTGTAAGCCCATGTTTGGTAGTGTTTAACTTATAATTTTAGCTGGTCAAATATACTTCTTATATATCCACACATTTCATAAAACTCACAACTTACAAACTATTTTTTATCCACACATTCACCTACAACTTGTATAAGCATTTAAAAAATAATTTCAACACTACCAAACATGAGCTAAATATGATGAGCACCCTTGCTCTTGTTTATTCTTATATATCTACACATTTCATAAAATCTACAATTTACAAACTATTTTTTATCTACACATTCACCTACAACTTATATAAGCATTTAAAAAATGATTTCAACACTACCAAACATGAGCTAAATATGATGAGCACCCTTGCTCTTTCTTTTTTTGATCGAAATGTAAATATATAGATCAAAAGAAATGTACAAGTATAACCGAGCATACCCAGGTAATCAAACAAAGTGAAAACTAGGAAGGACCAACATCCTAGGCCCAGAGAAAAGGAACAAACTAGATAGTGGAATCAAACGAGATCAAAACATTAGGATACAAACTAAATAATACTTTGTATACATGTGTTTTAATCTCTCTGACAATGCTATCTTGATTCGGCTTGGAATTTTCAAAAATGAACTGGTTTCTTGCAACCCATAAATGATACACTGTAGCTGCGAATCCAACTCTTTTGCACTTGCTTTGCCATCCTGTACCCCTTGCTTCTTTCCTTATCAACTTAAATGAACTTTGAACAGTAGACATTGTTCTAGAAATACCCATCCATAGCCTGATCCGTTTCCAAACAACAATGGAGAAGGAACACTGAAAGAAGAGGTGGTTTACAGATTCAAGTGCGGAAGAACAGAAAATGCAATCCTGATCGATGTCTAAGAACGCCAAATTATCCTTTGTTAGTAATTTTCCTTTAGCAGTCAGCCATAAGATAAAGGAATGTTTTGGAGATATAAACGATTTCCAAACATCCTTAGCCCAATAATGATGAGATCCTTTAACGCGAAAGTAATCATACGCACTATCCGAGTGCAAATCAGCCCCTGCATTAAGAATGAAGAGTTTTCGGACAGCAGCCTCCTGATTTCGTTCACAATCAATGATTCGGTTTTGATGAGATGAAGAGATTTAAGTAACGGGGAGTTAGATTTATTTGGTTCCCATTCCCAAATCGAATTTCCTCTCAGATAAACATTATTGATCCAACGAACCTACAACGTATCTTTTTTGGAATGGAAGTTCCAAAGAGATTTTACAAGTAAAGCGGCATTCCAGGATTTAATGTCTCTGAACCCCAACCCCCCCTCGGCTTTAGGCAAGCAAACTTGATTCCAAGCCACCAACGGCTTTTTATTTCCCTATAGGAAGTTACGACACAGCCGAGTGATTTTATCAATGACCGTGGCAGGGATAGGAAAGATGGCAAGCCAAAAACATTCAACCCCTTGGAGGACTGCTCTTATCAACTCTGCCCGGCCTGCATATGAAAGCGTTGCACTTGTCCACAAGCTAATATACTCAGCAATTTTATCAATAAACGGGGCATAGTGCATAACCTTAAGTTTTTGCGCAGCAAGAGGGATCCTGGATAACGAAAAGGCATGCACCCAAGAGGGAAAGCCGTGGTCGTCTGAATAAGCTCCGTGTCTGGCCGAGAACTCCGGTGTGTAAAGGGCTGATTTATTCGCATTTGCTCGGAGGCGGTTGGCTCCAAACGTGGATAAGCAGTCCATGAGGATTTGAACGGATATAGGGTCTCCTCTCGAGAATAACATCAAATCATCCGCAAACGCCAAGTGGGTTATCTTTAGAAGGCCACATTTGGGGTGAAAATTGAAATCACTGTTATCTGTGCTCACCTTAAGGGATCTTAACAAGTATTCCATGCAAATGATAAACAGGAAATGGGATAAATGATCACCTTGACGAAGTCCACGCTTTCCTTTAAAGAAACCGAACAATCCTCCATTAATCGATACCGAAAACGAAGTTGTTGAGACACATTCCATAATCCAATTAATGAAAATTAATGGGAAATTGAGACCCTGCATAACAGCTCGAAGGAATTCCAATTAACTGTGTCATATGCCTTTCTCAAATCGATTTTTAGGACGCATCGGGGAGACACACGCTTCCTATTATAATGTCTTGATAACTCTTGAGCTAAATGGATATTTTTTGTCATACTCCGTCCCCTAACGAAGGCAGATTGTGCCTAATCCGTAATACATTCCAGCAGGGGGGCCAATCTGTTTGCTAGGATTTTTGAGATGATTTTGTAAATAACATTACAGCATGAAATAGGCCTGTAATCTCCCACATTTTGTGCATGATTTGTTTTGGGGATCAGTGCAATGGAAGTGTGGTTGATGAGCACCCTTGCTCTTGTTCACTCTTATCGAGGTCTAAGTCATAGGTGGACTTATTGAAGGCCTAGATGGGGGCCTAGCCCCCTCTCAATTTTTACATATGCATTGTTTTTTCATGTTTTTCTTTTAGTTGGTTTGGAAATTAAAATGGGGTAGAAATGTAGTGAATCTTTAAATTTGGAGTCTGAATTTAAATTAGTAATTGCAGATCTAAAGAATTTTAATTTGTAATTGCAAATCTAATGCTTAATAAAATTTTGTCTTACTTTTTGTCCTTGAAACCCCATTTTTCCAATCTATAAGTAATTTTTAATTTTTTATTATCATAGATCCCAAAATTAACTTTGCATTTGCATAATTGCTTAATTTGAAGAAAGAAAATAATTTTATTCTCCTAGATATCAAACATCAACACATTGAGAAATTAGAATGCACAAAGCATATATGAAATTCTTGATACTACCATTTTAAAGGATATTAGAGGTTTGAGCGAAAGCGAGTGGTTTTTCCATCATGAGTTTTTTCAAAAAAGTTATTAGTCCCAAATGTGACTTGTCAATAGTGAGCTACTTGATCAATCTCCACTAGTTGAGGTAGATGATCTGTCTTCTCATCTTGATACTTTTTACTTATTGTTTACGTAGTGTCCATTTTTTTAGTAAAATCTTATGTAAGTCACTGGTCTAAGTATTGTAGTAAGTTGACTCGTTTGGAGAAGCATATTGTGTTAGGCCCATGAATGGCATTTTCTAATTTTGTATTTGTTTTATGTTGGGCTCAAATATCCCACCTACTCCAACACAAGTGGTGCTTGCAAGGTAGTCAGGTCCATAGGTAGCCTGCAGTGAAGCACTCGAAGTTGGCAGTCCAACCTGATCTACACTTCTAAGTACAAGATGTTTTTCTCTTGCTTTTACATAATAAAGATTTGAAGTCATATTTTCTCTACGTAGTTCGTCTCAAATTCGACTTAAAAAAAGAATTGTAACAGAATAATAGTTAAATATATTTTTTGTCATATCTTACCACGCGAATTATAACGCATGTTTGACTGCAACATCTTTCAATGTTATTGAAAACAAAGTTTGAATTGTTGTGGATAGAAAGGAAGTTGTTGTGCTTTCTTTAAATGCACTAAAAATAGTTTCTTTAATATAAAGTAGCAAAATGGCAAGGGATCAATAATATGTTCTGTATTGCTTTGTCTATGTGTGTGTTTTGACTGGTAATAGTAGATAAGGAATCACTTTTTAAACAAGATTTTAAGGGTTTTAAAGTGTTAGTTGACCAGTCAAAAATCTTTTATTGCTTTAGTTTATGTCAAGGAATTGATTTTCATATTTTGTATGGATTGATTATTTGGTATTTATATTTTAGGATTCTAATATAGAAGTAACATTTTGTTGTTTCTACACTCATCATGTCTCGTACTGCGTTTTAGGTGGTTTGTACAAGGTTAAGAGTGAAAGTTTTTATGAGGAGTTGGGTAAATATTTGATAGTTGGGCTTTCATGTCGAGCTTTTAGTTCAACTTTGGAAATGCCTTTTATACATTATCTTGCAAGAGGTTAGACCCTAATTTGAATAAGTTCAAAGTCTGTATCGAGAGTGTCGTGTCGTGTCGGACATTTAGTGTAAATGTTATAAACTAGATTTACATGTTTTTCTTTTCTTTTCTTTTTTCTTTTTTTTACTTTTTTTGACTTTTGTTGTATCTTGTATTGACAGATAGATGTTGCCAATCAAGTCGATAGATCTCTAGCTCTAAATACCACAACAAATGATGACGTTGATTAAGTTTAAGAGTGTCAAGTTCATAACTAATAGCTAAGTACAAACTTCTTAACATGTTCCTCAAATTAACTCGAACTACTAAAAAACAAATAAAGTAAAATGTTAGATTATTTAATCTTCTCGAACTAAATACAAAAGAGTAAGATTGTTGTTTTTATCATTAATTTTGTATTTCAAGCACACTCAAAATTGAATTTTTATTTTTTCCTCATTACTATCACAAGAATCTTCACTCCTCGCATATTGGGACAAATCCATTATCCAAAGGACATCAACAATTAATATAGAATAATATAGAAGTATGATCGACTTTTTTTATTGAATCGGCGAGTGGAGACTCAAATACTACAAAAATTCAAGTATGGCACCAAACACAAATATCCAAGAAACAAACAAAAAAAGAAAGAATTGGAGACCTAAATTGGATTGACGATAGCTTTAAGACTTGTAGGCGTCAATATCCCGAATCAACACAAGACTTGTGTTGGTTTTCTTAGCACAATCAAACCCAGATTCACTTCAATGGACTCTTGATAGCAGATATTTTTGTTTCCAATTTAAGATTGACTATATGAATTCTTTTCATAAGTGCTTTCAATGTATTAATATGTTAATCATGAACATTTTCAACCATGATTCTCTAAAGAAAATTAAACACATTAAAAGAAAATGCCACTCTTAATTAAGTTATAAGTTAATATAGCTCATTTCCATTCCAAATTAACCCCAATTTCCATATTCTATAACAGAAAAGCAAAAACCCCAAAAAAAGAAGTAATTAAACATACATGTAATCTCAGATTTTCCCCATGGCTGCTTCTTTAAACTCTAAGCAAGTAAACACTAAGCTCAGGAGCCCCATTATTATCAGGATTCATCATATAAAATGCCTCTGAATCTCTAGACCCTAGAACTCTTTCAAATTTAGCCCTCATATACATGATTTCACCATCAGATTCTGCACCAAAATCTCCATTGTTTTCTGCTGGTAAAACTCCTGCCCCCATTGAAATTGGCTCCACAGCTTTCAATATTTTCCAGTCTTTTTCCCCACATTCTCTCCTTGTTGCATATCCATATTTCTTTCCATTGCAGTATGTCCTCCACAGGGTTTCTTCCAGGAGCCTCGTCGGTTTCTTCTCCGGCTCCCTGTCACATTCCAGGGCAATACGAACCAGGCCTGACGCCATTTCCCGAACCAGGCCTGAGATTGGAGTGGCAAGTTCAATCAAGAAAGCTGGTTCTGAACTGGGATTTTTCTGGAATGCAAAATGGACATGTCCCCGTCTGTGCCCGAATAGGGTGCCGACTACTCGGGATCCAAGTGCTTGTTGGCCATCAGCACGGGCTTGGGTTCTCCCAAACGCTGTCAGGACGAACCGCAGCCTGGAAACTGCAATGTTTTGCAGTTTCTTCCTTGTTGCCACCAACCCTGGATGACCTGCTGGTTCGCGCGTTGCAGTGTCATTTTCCTTTCTCTCATCCGGGACGGAAGACTTGAAGATTGGAACTTGCGGGGGATTCACAGTGTCGGTTTCCTTTTTCTCATCCAGGATGGAAGACTTGAAAATTGGAATTTGTAGGGGCTTCTCTTGATTGCGCTTTACAATGTCGTTTTCCTTTTTCTCTTGATCACTTGGGATTGAAGAGTTTAAGGTTGGAATTGTATCATCTTCATTGGTAACCTTTGTTGTCCAGTGGAAATGCCTCTTAGAGGACATGTCCTGATTACTCTTTGCCATGATTATCTTCATCTGTGAAAGGAAATTAAAGAGGATGCCAAGTCTTTAAAATGTAGCTGAGTAGGGACAAAAGATCCCCCTTTGTTTCTTTTTATTCTTTTCTTACGACAAATTTGGTACCTTGAACTAAACAATACTGATATAAAAATAATAGAATATTAGAACATCTCCAAAAGACACTCTATTTATAAATACCATCTTTTGTACTTTAGAGAGCATATATAAATTTAGAGACTAAATTTTTTGAAGTAATCCAACAGCCTCTTTATTTTTAACACTTTATTTTACTTCTTCCAATAACTATTTATTATTTTTTCTTCTATTTTATTTTTGCACGCTTCTCTCTTAATTATTATATAATTTTCCTCCATTTTTATTTTATTTTGTATATACTATTTAATTTAGTCAATATTTAAGTATTGAAAATTGAAATTCTTTTAATGCATTTAATTATACTATCTTAAAAAGTAAATTCGAAGAGTTTCTTGCAACAAAATTTTAAGGATTGACATTATAAAACAGATGGACTTGTCTCTTGGAAAAATTGTTAAAATTTTACTTTTTTAACCAAATATGCCCTTTATCTTTGTGCTCGATATATCTAATTTATACTTATATAGACCTAAACAAACTCTCGCTCATACGAATCACGTAATCTCGATATAATAAGTCAGAATAGTGTAGAATACACCCAAACTAATATAGTTTGTTATTATTGCTAAAGATTTAATTGCTTTAAATCTTTCAGATTTAACAATGAAACAAATGGACTGAAAAAACAAAAAGAAAAAAATGATTCATGTACCCTATTCGAAATTTAAAAGAAAAGACAAGGTACCCCACAGACAAAGGAGTGGGAAAAAATAAAAACGGCCACAGGAAGATAAAGACACAAACAGAGATGTTTTATTTTTATTTTTTGAAATAAAGAAAGGAATCTGAGGAGACATAATTTGGGTTATTTCACTTTCTTGTGGGACAGGGAATTAAAGGGAGTTGCTTTGAGGCAGGGAAGTGAGTGAAAGGGGTTTCTTGACTATCTTTTTTGACTCAAATCCAATGTAGATATGCCCTACTTATAATTGTGGATTACACTCATAACTGATTAATTTTCAAATGAATAGTGTATTTTAAATAATTGTGTTATGATCAATGATATAGGAACTGGACCGTTGGTTCGACCACAAAAACTAAAAGTCGGGTTGAGAACTAATTTGATGAGAGTTGATCGTCCCAAATCAGGAACTTCCTTTTAGGAAATTAGATTACGAAGTCACTTGTCCAATGAATCAAACACTTTTCAAAATGTTCGGGTGGAGATAATTGAACATAGTTGAGCACAAAAGTCATTCTTGTAATGTCCTTGTAAGGAATTGACGAATACATGCATAGCAAAAATTAAATCTGCAATTCTTATAAGTTGGATTAACTTTGTACTTAGATAGAATTTGTGATAGAAGTTTACCTTGATGAACACCGTGAAATTTGATTATTTGATTAATTTGGATGTACGATCTTCAATACTACTGTTGTCCAATTGTCCAACCCTCCAATAGTAATCCACACAGAAATAACGAGATATGGACTTAAAAGATCAAAAACAAATAAAAGCAAAACTTTGTGAGTAATTGTTTTAAGATTTTGTCTCTCTTGTTCATGCTAACAAGTAATGAAGATAGATTCTCTTGCTTGCATAAACTGTTATAACCCTAGTATTTAAATGTTAACCTAACCTAGTTCTAGTTCTAGTCATACTAGAACTGTGTTTTCTAGTCTTATTAGAACTTTGTTAGTCTACAACTAACGGACCCAATTAATTAATCTAATTAATTAATTTGGACCAATAAGTTATCAAGTTCGACCCGATAATTTAAATTTTGAACATTAATCTTACAGTCCCTTCATGGGATACCACATTCTCTGCAGAATTGGTAACCAAATACTCCTAAAGCTGTTTGAGAAGGAAAAATAAAAAATTTAAAAACCATTAAAATAAAAAATAAAGAAGATAGATACACCTAGAACCAGATGAACCAAAACTAATTTTATGGATCCAAGTTCTATTTTTTAAAAAGTGGAACAATACTTATTAATTTATTTATTTAAATTTTTTAACGACCAATTCAATCTAATCCTAAAATCTTTATAATTTTCGAATCAATATCTAAACCGATTTTTAAAACATTAGTCAATGATAAGACCTTATTAGATTTAGTGTGTGTCATTTGTGCCCACTCCATCTTGCTAAAGTCCTGACAAAATTCAGGGAGGGACAACTTAACAATGAAACATACATGAAACAAGCCTGAAGATTGTAAGAGAGGGGACCAAAAGTTTCAAATTAGGAAACTTTATATACACAGTATTCCAAAATTAGTGCGTTAAATAAGACAATATTGAAACGTGTTAAAATTTTATTCATTATATTGTCCAATTATATTTTATAATATGTATTTATTTTAAACTAACAGTGAAAATGCTAACTATTTAGTGTCACGTTGTGGTGCGACAACAAGAAATTAAATCTTATTCTTAATAAATTTTGTCAAAAACGTGATTTTTTGCAATTTTAGTTTTTATAAAATTAAATATTTTATTATCCGTATTTTAGTCTATCCTAGATATGTAAACATAAAGTAATCTCTTGATACCTCTGTATGTGCATCACTTTTAAAAAGAAAAATTGTGGCTGCAATAATAATCAATAATTAATTATGCTTTATATAATTTAAATAAATGATCATTGCCTTGTGCTACACAACTTTTAGAAATTTAATAATTTTCCTTATTTGGAATATATTAGGTAAAATTAAACAAATATTTGTGAAATCGTGTGGAGAATTAAAAAAGAAAAAGAAAAGAAAGAAATGAGTGTTAAGTTTATAATGCTAGCTTTCTATTTAAATATAAATTTGTTTTGAGACTATAATTCTAGTGCTTATTGTGAAGAGTTTCTTATAATTTTATTTTATTTTTTGTGATATTTATTTAGATTCGAGCTCATATTACTCATTCGCCTTACTTGATCATCAAATAATTGGCGATTTTGCAATTGAATTGGTCATAGTCAGACTCGATCAAGAGTCGAGTGACCCGATTGGACTTTTGTCAAGCCCGATCAATTGTTCCATTGAGAACTCTTATAGTATGTTTTTGTCCGGAAATTTGAACATAGTAATCAATAAATTTTATCGTATATCTCTTTTTTTTTTTAATCTTATTTAGTGTCGCCTACCAAATATAATCTTATAATTATTTCCTAATTTCTATTGACACTGCTTCATATGTAACATTAAGGACATAATAAATATTGAATTGTACCTAGACATAAATCCAATGAAAATAAATTCAAATTGAATAAACCCGGTTCGATTTTATTATTTTAGAGATCCTTTGTTAATTTTGTAATTTGAGGGGAAAAAATTAAATTAAATTAAATCGAGTCACACTCAACCCTAATCAACACGATGCAAGTACAACATTTAGGGATTTCCTCTCCCCCAAGAACTGATTCCACTTAATATTAATTAATACTGCTTAAGGCAAACTTATCCTCGATTAAGTTGATTTGTCATTTCATTAATTATCTGCTAGAAAATGTTTGTATATATATTGTGGTCCATCCAAATTTGCTTCATTTTGTCAGATATATTCCCAACAAACAGTTCTGAATCTGTCCAAAATCCAGATTGTCGAGGTCTATACAGATTGAGTGCGACCATTCCTCCACCCTCTAAACCTAAGTGCGACAGCATGATGTAAGTTAAACAGTGGTTACTTAGTGTTGAAGACAAGGTATACATGTCGTCCATCTCGAACACCTCTGGTAAAAGATTTAAATTCAAGTCTCGTCATTACTCATGTATAAATTATACACATATCAGACATTTGAAAGAACATGTTAAAGACAATATACATAACTTAAGATGCGTTTCAGGTATTGAAGTAGATTGAATAGAATAGATAATTTGTATCTTATGTTTTTCTTTATTTATCTATTCGCATGTAATTCAACGTCGATTTTAGATATAGCAGGTGTATGCAATGTCATGACGTTTAATTAATTGCAACATTGTACTAGGATAAGTAATTTAATGCTTGTTTGGTAGTGTGTAATACATGGAAGAGACAAAAGTTTTCTTCAGTTTTAAGCTAATATTAATTGTGACCCCATTTGAAGTGTCAAGTGGACAGGCTTGGTATTTTTCAAAAGCTAAAAATGTTAAAAGCGACCCACTGACGTTTCAGGTATTGAAGTAGATTGAATAGAATAGATAATTTGTATCTTATGTTTTTCTTTATTTATCTATTCGCATGTAATTCAACGTCGATTTTAGATATAGCAGGTGTATGCAATGTCATGACGTTTAATTAATTGCAACATTGTACTAGGATAAGTAATTTAATGCTTGTTTGGTAGTGTGTAATACATGGAAGAGACAAAAGTTTTCTTCAGTTTTAAGCTAATATTAATTGTGACCCCATTTGAAGTGTCAAGTGGACAGGCTTGGTATTTTCTCAAAAGCTAAAAATGTTAAAAGCGACCCACATGACGTTTCAGGTATTGAAGTAGATTGAATAGAATAGATAATTTGTATCTTATGTTTTTCTTTATTTATCTATTCGCATGTAATTCAACGTCGATTTTAGATATAGCAGGTGTATGCAATGTCATGACGTTTAATTAATTGCAACATTGTACTAGGATAAGTAATTTAATGCTTGTTTGGTAGTGTGTAATACATGGAAGAGACAAAGTTTTCTTCAGTTTTAAGCTAATATTAATTGTGACCCCATTTGAAGTGTCAAGTGGACAGGCTTGGTATTTTCTCAAAAGCTAAAAATGTTAAAAGCGACCCACATGAGCCACATGCTTATGCAGCCCCGCCTGGCACAATCAAAACTTTCAGTTGGGATTGGACCGTGACGAAGACCCGAAAACCCCAACCCGCCTTACACCCTTACGCCTCAGTAATACAGGATCAAACTCATTAAATAAGAGAGGGTCAAAAAATTAAACTCAGATTTGTAGTTCTGATTTTGTTGTTGATGGAGAATAAGGATAACAAATAGAAGTATGGAAGAGAAAGGGAAAAAAGAAAGAATAGACTCATAGAGAAGAATTAGGAGGGAAGAAATAATCAATCTTTAATCATTAATAATAGTCGGTCTTTCATATAAAATCATAGGTCATATTTATAAAGTAAAGATTCTTCTAGTAAATTAACAACTATTAAAATGATAAAATACTATCTAATAAAGCTAGTTCAGTCCTATTCAAATTCTATTTAATAAAGCTATTTTAATCATATTGAAATCCAACTATATCTTCAATCATCATCTTCTTCGATATCTTCAATTCTTATAATTATTTCTCATCATTTTAATAGTTTTGAATTTACTAAAATTTCGTTTAGATTTAAGTTCTTTACATTATAAATAGGACCTATGCTTTCATATGAAAGACATACTATTATTAATGATTAAAGATTATGTTTCGCGCAGAAATGTGTTCTTTGCTAACAATTAAAAGATTTAGACGATGTGTAAGGGACGCCAAACCTTTTGAGACAAAGTCCCAACAAGAGGTGTTTGATTTATGAAGATTACAATATTAACAAAGGATGAAAGAACAAACGAAATGTCTCCAAGCAAGACAAGACACTAGAATTATTTGAAAGAAATACTTAAAACTAAAAGGAAATAAAATTACATTTCTCTGTTTTTTTGAGAGTTCTCTTTTTTTACTTCCGTTCAATCTTCTTTCTTTTATACTTTATCAAACAGTTTCCTTCAATCTTGCGTCAAAAACTGCTCGTCGCCTAATAAGTACCCACTTTATTCCCTAAATGGCAATAACTGCCCACTCCCTCCATGATGGTTCAACTGCTCGTAACTCCAGAGACGTGAGGAAATGATAAGAGAGAAGGAAAACTGTTCAAGAACGGTTACTCCATAAGGTGACTAATCGTTCTAGTCGCCCAACGTCCTAGGCGTTCTTTAGGCTTGGGCGACATCCATTCTGGGCCTATCTGGCCTGGATCTTCTATGGGCCTATACATAAATTCACCTGGGCATCCATTATGCTTGGGCGACATGCTTGGGCGACACATACTTCTGGGCCTATATGCTTGGGTACTTTCTATGAGCCCATACGTACAAATTCACTTAAGTTTCTTTCTTGGGCCCTTATTCTTTTGTACGTCAACAATTACCCCCCAATATGGCTAAATCAATATAATCACTTATTAATTAGCCATATTCACTTAGTAGCGTTTCATCTTTTGAAAAGTGCGTTTGGCGCTTCGATTCTGATATCCCAAGTGCACGATTTATATAAACCCAAAAAAGATGCCACTACATTGCACCAATAACAACGTTCTGTTTCCATCACGTCGCCGTCTCTTTCTTCCTCTATAAAAGGACACTATTCATCTTCTCCTTAATTTCATATTCGCTTTTTCAAACTTGTCATTACCTTTGAAATCCTTTCAATTTGCTAAAGAAATGGCTACGTCAAAAACTCCCTCAGAAAATCGTATCACTTTTGAAGATTTCCGAGACCTCCTTTCCAAACCTTATGTAAACCCATCGTGCCTTCTACCTTCTAGGCCTGATATGAACGAGTTCTATTTGGGCCCGTCGTTCAGGGATGCAGATTCTATTGGGCGAGTGGCCGTAGCCCAGCTCTTCCCTTGCACCCAAGAACCTCCTTTCTTGGACCCCTTCTCTTTGAAGCCAATTCGCGAAAAGAGCATTCGTACTTGGCCTAAAGCTGATACCACTTTCCGCCTCTGGCATGCGCATATGATGAAACATGGCCCTACGAAAGCACTTTTTGATCATGCCAGGATTTCCGACCTTCTGGAAATTGCTACACGTCCTCCGCTCTATGACCCTGTCCTTTTTCCAATCGCCTTGAGTTTCTGGTCTTCTGAGTACAACACTTTCATTTTTCCTCTTGGCCCAATATCGATTACCTTAAGGGATGTTGGCGCTTTGGTTAATCTTCCCCCTCTGGGCGATACCATTTCTCCTGCCATGCTGATATCCTCCCTTGCTCCAAAATTTGATAAGAAATATACGGATTCCTATTCAGGCATGCAGGAGCTTTATGACAACTCTGGCAAAGACCCTACTCATGCAGAGCATGTAGCCTTCCTTCAGGTTTGGCTGTGTAGGTATATTCTTTGTGTACCTAGCCTTAAACCTTCTATGGCCTATTTGCCCATCGCTCATGAGTTGGCCCTTGGTAGGTCTTTGAATCTCTGTTCTTTGTTTCTGGCCGCTTTCTATAGAGGCATGACTTACCTTCAACATCAACTTAGGACCAGTGCTTCTCCCACAGGAAGTGGGCCTCTTTGGCTCGCTCAATTGTGGTTGAGAGCATACTTTCCACAACTTGGTATTCCTTCGATACCCTCTCGGCCAGTGAGTTGTTACGGGCTGGTTATCAATCAATTAGCCCCTGTTGTTATGTCTAATCGAGATGTCTTCTCATTCTTTTATAACTTAAATTCAATTCCCTCTTTTTTTCCTTTCTCTGTTCATCAAATCCCAATCTATGTTCAACCTCTTCTTACTCTGAACGAAGTGAGTGATGTCTTGCCCGTTTGGGCTCAATACTTGATTGGGCGAGAATTGTTTCATGACATTCTGACGGGCACCAATGCCAAGGCTAGGGTAGAGGTCTATGCTCCCAGTTCTTTGCCCGACAACTCAATTTTGGCCAAATTTGGCATATCCTTCCTTGTTATTCGAAAAGCTTCTAGGAACGCTTTCATACTATCACAAAGGTAGAAGCACAGGCCATAGATGAACGTAATATTTCTTTGATGAATGGGTTTTCTTTGGATCCTTTCAATCCCACTCTGGCCGTTCATCATCTCTTTGAGCAATTTTGGCCTTATGTGAAATGTAGGTTTTTTACTACCAACGTCAACCATGCATTCCATATACTCGAGAGATCGGGATCTTCCAGAACTTCCATTTCTTCTACTCCGATTCCTATTCCTGCTGTGCCCATATCAGTTAAACATCCTGCTCCTTCTTCTTCTCCTTCAAAATCTCCAATGATGCGTACTAGACATTCTGTCGCGATTTCCACTCAATCTAGTTCTCCTCCCGCCCAAACTGGAGCTACAAAAGGTGCATCCAGCCGTTAACGGCCAACGTTGGATTCATCAGATCAACCTGATGATAATAGTGATGATGATGATGATGCTCCTCCTATGACTAGAAGAAAGGTAATATGATTTCCCTTTATTTAAAGAACACTTCAATATAGATATTGATATTCTATTTGTGCTCTAAACCAGAAGAGGCCCATTTCTCCTTTGAAAGATTCTACTTCGCCCGACCCTTCAATTCCTCCATCTTTCGAGCCATCTATCGAAGTAGGTTTGCCTGATAAGGGATTTGAAGACCCAGCCACTTCGATCGCCCAGCCAGTTGGAGAATCTTTATCATTTCAAGGCGTTTCCCCTCCAAGCGTAGAACCGGATGGTAATATGTGCACATATTTATGATATTTTTTTTTTCTAATTTTACCATTTGTCATGGCGTTACTCTTGAAAAACTTATCATTGTTCGTCCCTTTGCAGAAAGACTAGTTGATTTGCTGGTTGTACCAGAACCAGCACGCTCAGATAAAGATGGATCTTCGCAAGCAGTCAAATCGCCCATTGGCACATTTCCTCATTCCTCTTCAAAAACTACTGATGAGTCAATCCATAAGGTAGTCTTCTTTTGATTCACTCTACATTGCTTATTGCCATAAGGACGCTGAGTAATCGTATTTACCTTTACAGGACGCTGATACCATCTTGCGCTCTATTCAGGACTTGTTTACGTCGTGGGAACCAGTGAAGGCTAGGCAGACCGCTCATTCATCCTTGGCCAGTCGTCCTTCTTCTGCCTCTGCTGCTTTTTCCATAGAAAACATGAACATTCTTAAGCAGCAAGACTTGAATACACTATTTTCATAGATATGGATATCTCACACGCTAGTGCATCTAACCAACGAGACAAATTTGAGCGTTTAAGCTTTAAATGGCCCAAGCACTTGAGCTTCCTTCACTCAGACTCTCCACGGACCTCAAGTTATCTTTGAAAATCATCCATCAGGAGATAAGTGCGTTGTTGGCTAAAAATGTGGAACTCAAAGCCAAGAAAACTCAATAGGTCAATGCTGTGACTGAAAATGAATCTCCACACCAGGAAATCAACCAAGCTAAAAACAACTTGAACGAGATTTCTTCTGAGGTTATGGTTGAAGATTCTTTGATGATGAGTTTGGCTGCTCAGATGAAAGAAATTCAAGAAAAGATGGACGACTGTAAGGCCAGACTGGCCGCCAAGAAGCGTAATGCTTCTCAAGAAGTTGAACGGGCTAGATCCTTGCTTGAGCGTTATTCAGGTCTAGAAGTGGACGAAGGAATTATGGATGAACTATCCACTGCTTCCGTCGAACAGCGCGATGAATGGGAGAAGCTTAGAGAGCAGATGCGTTCTATTTGGAGAAGACTGTAATTAAGACTTTGAACGTTCTAAGGACAATTTCTCTTCTTGTTTTTTAGTAACCAATCATGGCAACCAGATTATCCAATGAAATGAGTAGTTTTATTCATTTGCAGAACTGTGTCCTTTAATGTTAAACATCTAATCGTTCAAAATCCCAAACTGATGGAACATATTTCTTTAAATATTTACCATTAATAGACCTAACGTGCCTCGTACCGTCCAAGTTTTCTAGATGATATGCTCCATTTGGTAACACCTCCTTTACTCTGTATGGTCCTTCCCAATTTGGCGACCATTTTTCAAACTTTGGACTACTACTATCCAATGGGAGTATCGTTTTCCAGACCAAATCATTCGCACTAAAACACTTGGCTATAACTTTTTTATTACAATATGAAGCCATTTTTCTTTTTTGAATTTGCAATCTATCTAAGACGTTCAACTTCAATTCGTCTAATTCCAATAAATTCTGAACGAGTAGCTCAGTATGTTCGTCGTCATCTACGCTACTTTGCAAACGTACTCTGATCGATTGCACATTAATTTCCATAGGCAGCACCGCCTCTTGCCCATAAGTTAGCTGGAAAGGAGTCACTTTAGTGTTAAATCGTGGAAAAGTTCTATAAGCCCTTAACGCTCTATTCAAACACTCATGCCAGTCTCTGGCATATTTGCCTATCATTTTCCTTATGATATTCTTCAAAACTTTATTTGACGATTCTGCTTGGCCGTTAGATTGGGCGTAATAAGGTGTAGAGTTTGCCAACTTGATTCCAAACTCGCTCAAAAATTCTTTCACTTGACTCCCATTTAAAGAAGTTCCATGATCCATCACTAAAGTTTGAGGTATCCCAAATCTATATACGATGTGATCACGAATGAACCCTATAACATTTCTTTGAGAGATTTCCTTTAAAGGTATCGCTTCTACCCATTTAGTGAAAAAATCTGTAGCGACTATTACAAAAGTGTGTTGCTTGGACGATGGGGGGTAAATCTTTCCTATCAGATCTATCGCCCAACACTTAAATGGCCATGGTTTAATAATAGGTACCATTTCCCTCGCTGGCATCCTTTGGATTGGGCCATGTTTCTGACACTCCAAACAACTCTTAGCATACTGAACACACAACTCACCCATTTTAGGCCAGAAATACCTACTCCTAACGATCAACCATCTCATCTTTTGGCCAACTTGATGTGCTCCGCATATCCCTTCATGCGCTTCGGCCAACACCACTTTAGCTTCTTGTAAATTTATGCATCTCAAAAGCACACCATATGAGCGTTTCTTATATAATTCTCCCTCAACCAGCAGATAGTTCAATGAGCGTAATTTTACCTTCCTATCATTTTTCTTATCAGGTTCTTCCAAGAATCTTTGTATTTCTTTCCTCCAATCTATTGCGTCTCCATCTTGTATGCAATGCACATTAATCTCTTTCGCCCTTCGTTGAACTATAGGCAATATCACCCCATACTCACAAGCAGAATCCTTATTTAACATTTTTGAATAACTCGATGCCATTTAGGCTAGCTCATTTGCCAAATTGTTATATACCCTATTAACGTATTGAAGCTCTACTTGGTCGAATTCGTCCAATAGCTCTTGAGCGATGCCATATTGGCTTATGACAGAATCACTTTGGCATTTGAAGTCGCCATTCAATTGATAAATTACTAATTGAGAATCACCTCTGATAAGTACATTTTTTGTCCCTAACTCTAATAATAGCTCTAAACCCACAATCAATGCTTCGTACTCAGCTTGATTATTAGTACACATTTCATTCAGAGCGAAAGCAAATTTGTAGCAAACCCCTAATGGGTTATAAGCACTACCCCTACTCCTACACCTCCAGCAGTCTTTGAACCGTCAAAGTATAAAGTCCAGGGTTTCAACTCGAACAAATCGACTTCTAACTCAATTTCTTTAGACACGTCTAGGCATGGATGATCGGCCAAAAAGTTAGCTAACACTTAATTTTTGACAGCCTTTTGGGGTATGAATCGTATTTCAAATTCTGACAGTGCTAAAGTCCAAAGACCAATCCTTTGATGCAAAATAGGATGAGAGAACATGTACTTAACCAAATTCACTTTAGAGATTAAGTAAATAGTCACGGGCCGCAAGTAAGCCCTTAATTTAGTACATGTAAAATATAGAGCAAGACATAATTTTTCAATAGCAGAATAATTACATTCACATGTAGTTAACCATCTACTAAGGTAATATATTGCCCTTTCTTCTCCAAATTGATCATCTTGGGCGACTAGTCCA
Source organism: Forsythia suspensa (assembly GCA_023638005.1). Classification (NCBI taxonomy): domain Eukaryota; kingdom Viridiplantae; phylum Streptophyta; class Magnoliopsida; order Lamiales; family Oleaceae; genus Forsythia; species Forsythia suspensa. Next base: position 27,497,201 of record CM042670.1, on the reverse strand, counting down.
GCTATTGATTCTTATTCAGCTGATATGTAAACTTTCATTGGCCGTCCTTGGATAGGTGAAACTAACACTGGTGGATTTGATAGATATGTCTTCAGGCTATGAAAAGCCTCTTGATGCTATTCCTTCTAGACGAAATCGTCCTGATTTTTCAACTTCAAAAGAGGCGAAAAAGCTTTCGTTCGCCCTGCACAATTAGAGATGAAACGTCGTAAAAAGTTCACTTGCCCTAAGAATTTTTGCAATTCTTTTTTGTTATTAGGTGATTTGGCCCCTAAAATGGCTTTTGCTTTATTTTTATCAAGTTCAATTCCTCTTTCATGTACTAGAAACCCTAGGAAATTTCCTGCATTAACACCAAATGCACATTTCAACGGATTCAATTTTAATTTATACTGTCTCATCCGTTCAAATGAACGTTTCAATTGTTGGAAATGGTCTTCTTCTTTCAGCAATTTAACCACTATATTATCAACATAAACTTCAACGAATTCTCCTATCATATCATGAAAAATCAAATTCATTTCCCTTTGATAAGTGGCTCCTGCATTTTTTAAACCAAAAAGCATTACCACCCATTCAAAACATCCTAGAGCACCCGGGCATCTGAATGCAGTTTTATGTACATCTTCCTCAGCTATATAAATTTGGTTGTATCCTGAATATCCATCCATAAAGGAATACATCACGTGCCCGACAGTTGAGTCCACTAAAGAATCCACCATTAGCATTGGATATTCATCTTTGGGCGTTGCTAAATTCAAATTTCTGAAATCTATGCAAACCCTAATACTACCATTTTTCTTTGATATAAGTACAATATTAGATAACCATTCAACATATCTGACTGTCCTAATAAAACCTGCCTTTAACAATCTTTCTATCTCTTTCTTTACTTCGGGCAATACATTAGGAGCAAAGCTCCTCGGGGGCTGCTTATGGGGTTTAAAATGTGGCTTGGTTGGCAGCCTATGTTCTACCAAATCTTTATCTAGTCCTGGCATGTGTTCATATTCCCAAGCAAAACAATCTTTGTATTCTTTTAACAAAGCAATTAACTGGTCACTTACCTCTCTGCTAAGCATCTGACTGACAAATGTTGGGCGATCTTCTCGTTCATCCCCAATATTCACTTTTACTAAAGGATCTTGTGCTTGAGCATGCCCGATCTTCATAACTTCTATCACATCATCGTCCAGATTCCTTGTAGTAATGCCTTCTGCGTCCAAACAATCCACCTTATTAACTTCTCGGTCGATATTCTGCTCTAATTCGAACACCGCTAACTTGTTCTTTAAAATTTTTAAAGCCGCTTCTTTTTTCATTTCTTCTTCGCGCCTTTTCTTGAAAGCCATTGACTTGGCTTTGATATCCCGAAGGTGGCCATATTCTTCAACATTTATTGTTGTCTTTTTGTCAATTATTGGCTCCTCAAGGCCACTATGTTTGGCCTCATTTGATCAAACATTTCAATAAATGCATCTACTGATAATGATTCTTCGCTTTGCGCGATGATTCGAGTTTCTTCCCCATCTTGAACCACCCTCACAGTCCATAATTTCCCTCATACATGAACTTCTCGACCGAATTCGCCTCGTGACAAAAGCCCATGATCCGCACTGTACCATACGCTTCACCTTTATCGTTCTAAAAACTAGACATTGATGGAGCGATGAAGGTATACAACGATTCTCATGAATCCAATCTCTTCCTAACAACACATTGTAGCTAGTCGGCCCGTCTATTATAAAGAATACTGTGGTTTTAGTGATAGTTCCTACCGTCACATCTAACGGCATTACTCCTTTGACCGAAGTTGCCCCTCTATTGAAGCTCGTAGGAATAACTTCTGTAGGGATTAAATCACTCTCCGTCTTTGCAAATTTCTTTATCATTCTGGATGGAATGGTATTTATAGCGGCCCCATTGTCAATGAGAACTTTGGCTACTGGGATGCCATTGACTAAAGCTTTTACATATAATGGTCTTAAATGTTTGGTTAAGTTGGCCGTTGGCTTCTTAAAAATGACTTTTTCAGTTGCCTCTATCTCTACATCTTGCTTTCCATCATCTTTTGGATCAACTTCCTGTGTCAAATTAACGTGTAACATTTTGCACTGATCTTCTGTACCTGCCTTCTGAATTTCTATGTTGCTTTCTTCTTGCCAACCGGTAGGGGGTGGCAATATCATTGGAGGTGGTCCATACTTTTTAGAGTGTGGTACCCTCATTTTTCTCTTAGGTGTCCCGTATAATACGTAATAATCAAAAGATCGCCCAGATGGTTCGCCCAATAAATCTACTTCTCGGACGCCTTCTTGATATAGTTGCTTCAGTAGATTGTTATATGAAACTTCTCTTTTTCTTCTTTCTGATTCTAGGTCAATCTCTTCTTCAACATCGGTCAAACCATCATCTTCTTCTTCCTCACATATATCTCCAGAGGTTTGCCCGATTTCTCCCTCACATTCCAACATGCATGCTTCTTCTTCCTCATCTTCTTGTGTCTCCTCATCTCCCTTACTTTTATATTCATTGGCAAGCAAATAATTATTAGCCAAGACTGAGGGCAAAGAACCAAATTGAATAGTGATGGATTGTCCTGGATCATCTTCATTTTCATCTTTGTTGCGTCTTTCAAATCTCGACCTACCAGAAGAATCTTCTGACAATTCTTCTGTTGAATCGCCCAAGTTGTGTTCTTTCTCATCTTCGAGATTTTCTTTAGCAACTGCCTTGGACAAATTGGGCATTTTGGGACGTATCATCTCTTGTTGCTGCCTCATCATTCATCCATAATTCCTCTGATGACGTCTTTGTTGCATCCTAGTCATTTGATCAAAGGGTATCACCCTTCCTGCACTATATTAGAATGACTGCCATACATTTGATCGATGGGGCTGTGGCCTGAACGTTCTACTGTTGAGCATTGGTCTACCATTGTGCATCGGTCTACCACCATGCATCGGCCTGCCATCATGCATCGGCCTGGTTTGTCTTTCAAAAAGAGGCCTTGGTACATTTCGCCCTTGAATAGGCTGGAAATTTGGGGTCATGTTAGGATGATTGTGACGTCCCCATACTCCCATTTTCTCTTCATTTTCATTTATTTCTCTACTACATCTAGTACACAACATTCTTTCGTTCCTTTCAACTTCTTTGCCTTTGAGACGTTCGAACACACTATGATGCTGTTCAAGATCTTCGTCTCCATTATCAACTACCAATTTGAATTTAGGTAAACCACTTTTGAACCCTGCTATCATATTTACTCCAAGTGGCCGCGGAAAAAGATTCTCATCCACTGCCATCTTCTTTTTAGCTTCAAAAGTGATTCGTCCTGATTCAATGGCATCCTGTAATACATGACGAAAAACCAAACAATTATTAGTTGTATGAGACCATGCATTATGCCACTTACAATATTTCTTATCCTTAATTTGCTCAGGATTTGGCAATTTGTGTTTGTCGCTCAGTTTTATTTGTTTGTCTTTATACAATCTGTCAAATATAGTATCAGCTTTGGTTATATCAAACGAAAACGCTCTAGCCTTTTTGCTTGTATCTCTTAGATGCTCATTTTTTGCCGTCGTCCCTGAGTTAATCACTAAGGGGCAAGCATACGCATCTCATTTAACCAATTCGGCCAGACATATTTCAGTTTGATCATAATATTCGTCTACAATATGAACGTCGAAGTTTGGGTCTCTATAGTAAGTCCCTTTGCTAGAATTTTTTATTTGTTCTTCTTCTCTTATTAAACGCTCATACCTAATCACGTTGGCCGTTAATTGGAAAAGATCAGGAAACTCTCTATCCTGAAATTTATTTTTTAAATCGAAACTTAAACAACTTTGAACGATCTCAACAAACTCCTTTTCAGGTAAGGGCACGAAGCATTTACTCCTAGCAGTTTTAAATCTTTGAAGAAAAACTTTCGCCCATTCAGTTGGCATTTGACGTAAATTCGCCAAATCAGCCAAGGTAACTTCGGACTCGATTTTATAGAATTGAGCATGGAACAACTGCTCTAATTGTTGCCATGTCTGAACAGAATTTGCTGGTAAATTAATGAACCATGAAAAGGCTATTCCTGTTAGCGAACTAGGAAACAACCTCATTTTATGATAATCATTTACTTCACCACATTGTAATATAAATCGCCCTACATGTTTCAACGTTGAGACCTCTCCTAAACCTGTGAACAATGAAAATTCTGGTACTTTATATCTTCTAGGCCATGGATATGCTTGGTCTATCCAATCGGGATATGGCTTCCTATAGGTCGACCTAATGAAAGGACGCATTCCAAAAGCCATATGATCTTGCATTATCTCTGCGATTTGGTTTCTTAAAGCCGTGTTGGGATCGTATGGGACTCCTATAGGTTAATTCACAGGCGCATCATCTGAGGTCTATTATTTAGCCCCAGGTTTGTGGCAAAATTACCATTATTCAAGGTATTATTGCCATTTACTTGGACATTTGTCCCCTTGCTAAAGCGTGTTGCGTTTTGTCCTATATTTGGGATGTTTTCTCTTGCGTTCGGGCTACTCCCCAAGTTGGAAGATCCAACATTATGACCACTTAAATTAGTCATGCCGCCTCCCCCTACATTTGACGTTGATGGTATAAAAGGCGTTTCTATTCCCTGACTAGGATTCATCATTGGGGAATTGTGCCCTACGATCGTCCTGGCTTGAAAATGATTCCCTACACTTGGCAAATTTGGTTGACATATTTGGCCTACTAACTTATTCATAAGTTCATTTAAAGTGCTTAATTGCTTGGCCATGTTATCATAATGCACATTTTCATTTTGAACAAACTTTTCCATATCATGAAAATTTTGCAAGCTTACCTCGTCCCCACGACATCTTGTGTGAGTTCGCCAACAACAACGCGCATGGTGCGTGGACTCAATTCCGTCATTGGTTCATAACGACTTTGATTTTGTCCCCTCGTTGCGGTGTATTTTGCTACTCTTCATATCGCTCGATCACGGATTGGATTATTTGGTTTCTTTGGCTCCTTATCTGAATTCTTGTGAGGCATATTGTTTTACTTCCTTGTACTTCCTTGTGTCTTCTAACACCAAAAAAGGTCCCACCGGGCGTGCCAAATTGTTTCGTACAGAAATGTGTTCTTTGCTAACAATTAAAAAATTTAGACGATCTGTAAGGGACGCCAAACCTTTTGAGACAAAGTCCCAACAAGGGGTGTTTGATTTATGAAGATTACAATATTAACAAAGGATGAAAGAACAAAACGAAATGCCTCCAAGGGGCACAAGCACACTGGAATTCACTGCAAAGAAATACTTAAAACTAAAAGGGAATGAAATTATATTTCTCTGTTTTTTTTAGAGGTCTCCTTTTTTACTTCCATTCAATCTTCTTTCTTTTATACTTTATCAAACGGTTTCCTTCAATCCTGCGTCAAAAACTGCTCGTCGCCTAATAACTACCCACTTTATTCCCTAAATGGCAATAACTGCCCACTCCCTCCATGATGGTTCAACTGCTCGTAACTCCTGAGACGTGGGGAAATGATAGAGAGAAGGAAAAGTGTTCAAGAACGGTTATTCCATAAGGTGACTAATCGTTCTAGTCGCCCAAGACATCCATTCTGGGCCTATCTGGCCTAGATCTTCTATGGGTCTATACATAAATTCACCTGGGCATCCATTATGCCTGGGCGACATGCCTGGGCGACACATACTTCTGGGCCTATATGCTTGGGTACTTTCTATGAGCCCATACGTACAAATTCACTTAAGTTTCTTTCTTGGGCCCTTATTCTTTTGTACGTCAACAGATTAATTATTTTTTCCCCCTAATTCTTCTCTATTCTCTCTCATTTCTTCCATTTCTCTTCCATACTTTTATTTCTTGTTATGTTCTACGTCACTTTGGTATCAGAGCTTACTCTTTCCTCAGAGTGCATTGTTCATCAAGCATAAAATCTACAACTTTTTGTGGAAAAAGTACTATTCACATATCATTCATAATTTTTTACTGTTGAAGGCGAAACACTGTTCACGCAAAAAATAATAATAATAATAATTTTGCCGGTACCTCATTGTTGTTGGCTTCAAGTTCAAGCCCATATCATTCCATGACCTATGTACAAATATTGTACCCAATACCAATCCACATAAATAGTCCATCATCTATACAACAAATCCCTAGCCCATATTATCCCATTAACATCAGCCCATTCATTCAACCCACATAACTCAGGCTCAACAACCCGAACCAAACCCACATCACCAACCCCATTCCCAATCATCTTACCCTAGACACTGCTGTTGTAAACCCGCCACGATCATCCGTCTCCATGGCTCGCCACTACCACCGGACAACCACAGATCCACTGCTGAACCCACACAGCACCAGCATTGTAAACCGCCAAAAGAGCCACCCTCATTTTTCTTAGTAGCGTTGCCACACCATATTATCATTGGTCCATATCTGTATGGTTTCACATCGGTGTACTATTGCTTTGTCTCGTAGGTACCAATTTCTTGTTATATTGAATTCATTGCTTTTATTTTAAGTATTTGGCCTATCTAATTTCAAAAAACATAAAAAAAAATAAGATTACGACATATAGTTTGAGTTTTTGTTACTATAGTGTGCATTTGATTAGTAATAATTTGCGGTCTTGACATTCCACTCCGATATGTCACTACCATGCACGATTCATATAGCAACTCTTATAGCTACACCGAGCCCCTAGGTCGATACCATGATAGCAACTATTCATCCTCCCATCATCAATACAATTATCCCCACTCTAGAGACAATGCTAAGAAAGTCTTATACTATTAGGAGAGTCAATGTAAAACCATGGGACTTTGATGGTCGTTCTGGTCCCAAGACATTTCTTAACTGGCTAGATCATCTTGAAAAGATTTTTAATTTACATAACATAAGTGACTCTCGTTGTATTTATCATGCTAGTGAGTCACTTGTACGATCTGCCAGACATTATTGGGAATCATTTTTGCGTAATATTGATCGTCTAGGTCAATGCCCTGTCACTTTGTGTAATGAGGTGAAGCTAATATTAAGCAACAAATATGTCCCAACCTATTATCGAACTAAACTTCTAGATCAATTCTTTTTGCATTGTAGGCAAGGTACGTCCACTGTTCTAACCTACTACGATGAGTTATTAGATAGTTGTAATATTTATGAAGCTTCTCATGCTACAACTGCTAGATTTATCAGTGGTTTGAATCCTAATATCAAGCATGATATCATTTTCACACCCTAGTCCTCAGATAAAGTTTATCGCAAGACAATACTAATTGACACATCCATCCATCTTTCTCGATTATGTCATAAAATAGACATATGACCAAATTTCCAAAAATCTCATCCTAAGTCTAGTAGTGAGTTAGGTTGTATTAGTCCTCCTCAAGCAACTCCGCCTACAGTTTCTCTAAATACAAGTAAGCTTGACTTCGTTCAGGATAGTGTTTCTTCTGTGTTTACCTTTTATCTATCTACTTCTAAACATGTGTGTCCACATTGTCATTTTTAAAGACATGGAAATTTTAAGTGCCCACAACTTATTCCTGTCCAAAATAACTATTTTGCCACTCCAATTCAGGAATGTTTTGATAGTGAAGACGAGAGTTTTGAACCCTTCTTGAGATTATCTCTTTACTAGATACTACATCTAAGAAATTACCTAAAGAGTTTCCACCTTTACTAGACATTCCAAATGCTATAAACTTGGTACCAAGATCTCTTATCATTACATCAAATGCTAATCGTCATCATTTAATGTGAGTAATTTTTGATAAACTTCCTAATTTTTTACATACTAATCATTATTCTAAAACGATTGATGCTTGCTACATTGCTACGTCATCTTTTAAGGTAATTGTTCGCTTACCTAATTCCTCTATTGATATTAAATTGTTGCCTACTAATTACTGTCACACTACTTCAGCTCAGGCCATTGTTGACCCTATTACCAATCATCATGCTGAGATCAAACGAATAATTATTTTAAATGATGAAAATTATGTGCTTGATTTTAATGTGCCTTGTTGGCATAAAATTTTTAAAGATGAGTATTATGTTTTGCTCTGTGTTTCTTTGGCACGGTATCCCAACATGTTAAGAAAAAATTTATCTATTAGTTGAAATTAATATATTTTCTTGGCCATTACACTTGAATAGAAGTTTTTCTTTCAATATAGCAAAATTGTATTCTTATCGGGGCACTTTCGAGTCACTGGTATTGCAATCATTTGTTTGTGCAGGTCAGTCGACAGTGCTAGCCCCTCGTGTTCTCTATTTTGTGGATCTAGTTTATTTTATTGTGGATGAGTTGCATGATTTACAGGAGCTCAACATCGATACTTGGTTCGCCAAAAAAATCAACACCCAAGGTGAGATTTTTGCACTCTAACTCGCCAAAGTCAAGTTCTCTCAATAGGGGAGAAATAATGGGAAATAAGAATAAGAATTGAAGACATCGAAGAAAATGAAAGATATAGGTAGATTTCAATAGCATTAAACTAGCTTTACTAGATAGAATTTGAATAGAATTGAACTAGTTTTATTAGATAGAATTTTATCATTTTAATAGTTGTTAATTTATTAGAAGTTCGTTTAAATTTAAATTCTTTACCTTATAAATAGGACCTATGATTTCATATGAAAGACAGATTATTATTAATGATTAAAGATTTATTATTTCTTCTCCCTAATTCTTCTCTATTCTCTCTCTGTTCTTCCCTTTCTCTTTCATACTTCTATTTCTTGTTACGTTCTACATTAGTTGTCCTCTCAATATATTTTTGACAATTTAAGACATCACTTCCTTGTAGCAAATGAAACACGGCAAGGTGTGACGTGCCCAAGTATATGACGTCTTCTCATTTACTATGAAGAGGTGATATGTCGAAATGTCAATACTTCACATCTCAACTCCAAAAAGCTGTCAAAGAAAAGTTCATGGAACAAAACCAGATTTATTTCATTTGTTAGGATTATTGAAAAGATTTTAAAAGAAAAACCATTCACAATAAACTAAGAGAAATATTTTGGTTTTATTGTTGCCCATATATATGTGGCATATTTGGTAAGTGGATTACATAATGCTGGATAATATTTAATTAAAATGTAGTCTATTAAGTATATTACGATCTCGAGATGATGTTGCATATCAAACCTACCTGTACATACAAAGCTCGCTTAAAAGGCTATACGACCAGTAAAGTATGTAATAAAAGAACCAAATTATACCCATAAGCAATCATTCCACTTCCTTTTTCTTACAAGTGTAACCGTTTAAATAAGTATTGCTCTAAAGGAGGAGATCACTCCTTTATATATATATACCTTTCCCATGCATCACCATCAACAATGATCATTTCCTCCTAGATCTTTGTTCATCTTCATTCACTGCATCCTCAGGTGAGAATAGAACTTTGTTGTTACGAGTTGCTCGGGGATGCAGAGGAGCTGTTTCGCGGGTAGATCGGAGTTCCTACAAGATATGGAAAAGTTAATATGTATAGATGATTGAAGCGATTATAAAAGAAGAAATTACTCCAACCTTGGTTGTAGAAAAACATGGATTTATTGATCCTAAGATGTGAAGATTTGGTGATCTTCATTAGAGCGAAGTCCATGACTTGTGCACTACGAGCATGTTTGGTGCATAGTAATAAACCAGACCGGAGAGTGCTAGACAACAAGTTGACTGTCTTTTCTTGTTTAATATCCAATATTATTTAATCAACCTTATCCAAGGTGTCATAAAGATGGAAGGCTTGCCTATGAGTGAGAATTTTAATTACAAGCAATTTACATATTATCAGTGAGAAAGGTTGAGGATATGGAGAGACAAATAACAATTTACTAACCAATTCATAGTAAAAGCTACTAGCACGTAAATTGTATAACAAAATGCAGTGAAAAGAAGGCACTTACCGTGCGATAAGGAAATTCATCTGCCTCAAGCATGTGTACAATTTGCCCCATCTTTGGACGCTTGTTGGCATCCAAATCTATACAACGAAGGCAGATGAGTAGTACTCTCTTCAAAGCTCTCGAAGGTGGAGGAACATCAATCATGGAGTCTACCAACTCTTCTCCACGACGACTTAATACCATCCCTTTGAACCAGTCGACCAAGGTCATCTGGAATGGATTCAGGGAGTTTGAAAATTATAAATGTGATGTAGAGCATGTTTGCCTGCTTAAAAGGTTTATTTATAAGTAAATAAGTTTGAAAATAAATAGTTCTTTTAATTGGCCAACAAACCAAATAAGTAAATAACTTATTTTGACACGAGTTACTTTCAAAATAAGTAACTCTTTTTATCAAGAAGTAAGAAAGAAGTAATATATCCACACATCTCTGAAAACAAAAAATTCCTAAAAAGTAACTTCCACTTTTTCAAAGCTGAGCTAAACATGCTCCATGGTGAAAGGGATAGTTCAACAAGGGAGAAGACTTCTCTCACCTCCCCAGGTGGTCTGGAATGGTCAACTGGGCTCCTTCCAGTAATTAACTCCATCAGCAAAATACCGAAACTATATACGTCACTCCCCTCGTTGAGCATTCCAGTACTTGCATAGTCAGGGGAAACATATCTGTAATAACATGCAAAGTTAACTATAAGCAAAGAATTGATGAGAAGCAAAGAGAATTTGTCGTCTGCTTTGTAACTTCTTCATGGAAAATCATAATATGAGAGTCAAAAGAGAACTAACCCAAACGTTCCCATCACTCGTGTAGTAACATAGCTTTTCTCAGATCCTAATAACTTGGCAAGTCCAAAATCCGATACTCTAGGGTTCCATTTCCTATCAAGAAGAATGTTGCTGGACTTTACATCACGATGCACAACTTTGGGTTCCAAGCCTTCATGCAAATATGCCAGCCTGAGACAAAAAACATATGAAGATAACAGTAAGGTTGAAAACTATATTTAAGAATTTTGACCTTGGAACTAAAATAAATTTTGTGAATGCTTGTGGTCTTCTTCAGAAATTCTATTCTCAACTGTAACCACGTGACTATAAAAATTCGATAAAGCAATGATATGATGGAGATGTCAAGGACAAAATGAGCAGTACTGAAACAGCTTCTTGCTTGATAACTATAAATTTCTTAACTGAACAATCTTACAATGGACTTGACCCTTAAAGAATTTTCCATCACCGATCAGCCAATAAGGACTATTGAATCTTATGATGAAAAACACTAACCAGGTATATAAAAATTTAAACTCACACCATGTGTGACTTCATTGGTTGTGCAATAAATTGATTGTAAGATTTTAAATCATAAAGCTGAGAACAAGTTCCCATATTCCTTAGGCAGTATTTTTAAGTAGAATGGAGTTAAGGAATATCCATGTATATATGATGCATATAATAAACACAAAGATGTTCAATTAGAGTTAAAGAAACAGAATGATATCAATATAGTAGCTGGACTCTATATATTTTCTAGTCAGTCACTCAAATGAGTTTCTCACCCAACCTCCTAACAATGGAAAGTAGTCAGGCATCATCTTTTCAGTGGTGCTCTAAATATGCCAATATGGCTATTCTACCTTCTTTTGTAGCTATAACCAAGCCTGAATATCTACTTCAACACATCAACATCTTCCCAAAACTTCACCAGATAGTGCTAAAAGAACAAATATTACATATTGACTGCGAAAATTAACATGAAAGGGATGAAATATCAAGTGGCAATGACGAGAAATGGACATCAAGCTTGGTTTCTAGAAAAGTAATCAATTACACACATGATGTACCAAGATTCTGGTAGAATGACTCACCCTCTTGCTGTCCCGATGGCAATTTTCATCCTGATCTCCCAAGTGAGAGGGCTAACCAGCCCGACATCACCATGTAACCACTGCTCCAGATTGCCATTATCAATGTACTCGTACACAAGTAGCCTGAATGGAGAATGAAGTAATTGTTTAAGAGTTCAAGAGAAAAGAGAGAGATCTAGATTAAACAAAAGAGGAACCAAATGGCTAATGAGTTATACCTCCGAGTGCCTTCTGCACAAAACCCAATCAGACCCACGAGGTTCTTGTGTCTTACCTTTCCAATGGCTTCAACTTCCACCTTAAACTCCTTCTCTGCCTGACCCCTAACAATAAGCAGATGAAACAGCATTAGTATACATTTCATATGTTTCGAAGTGACAGAAAGAAAAATCAATTTTAACTGATGGCTGCTTCGTTTTTAGAAGAGCTTCAGATATTTACTGAATTAGAGAGAGCTTGCACTAATAGTGGCTGCATTTCCATGATGGGTTACTGTAAGTCAGATGGAATTTAACTATCATATTCTACACTATGCTATGCTCAATCATTTCTTCCTTGTGGTTCACAAATTGTCATTTTCCTTGTGGTCGTGGATTTCGTAAATGAGCGCTTGAGTCCCCATTCAAAATTCCTTGGCATTTGGAACCCCAACCTCCAATTGTTGTGGCATTTAAGTCCCCACTAAGGGACTTCGTCCAAAAAACCATCATTAATATTGTGTTTCATTCGTGATGCTATTTTCCCTAAAAGCTCCCATGACAAGCTTGAGAATACCTATACAACTATGATATTCTTTTGAGAAAATGAATAAACAAGTTCAAATGTTTGTGTTTGCGATGTGGACCAACTTGCATCATAATTATTCAGACCAAATTTATTCTAGCAACAATTCACTGGCTTCGGAAATTAACATATCCTTGTATTCAGATCTTAACATTACTGCCAATCGACTATGTATCATCCCAAAACCAGCACAAATGCATTCCTCCAATATTTTGCCAATATCCAATTTACCCCAGAAAAATAAAAAGGGGGAAAAGTTATCCTGGCCGAAAAAGAAAAGGAAAAATGTTAATCAAGATAAAATAAAGTAACAAAGTAAATTGCAACAACTAAAATTGATTAAATTACAGGCAAAAGATGGATTTAAAGTTTAACCCATGGAATAGTACAGAACATAAAGGACTAAAGATACAAAAGCCAACGTTTACTTTGTTTTTCTTTAATCCACAGTCAAAAGAGAAAAAATAGTCATCTGGACACTGAATCCAATACAATCAAGATCTATGAAGCTTTGATTCCTTTCCAATTCCATCTAAAGAACATAACACAAATATTTATCAATTCCACTTAAATCAAAAACTAAAAACAGAAATTAAATAAGAAAAAGAAACAATCATAAACCTAGAATTCAAACATGAAATAGAAAGTGAAAAACATCGTACACAGTGTGTGAGTAATACAAAAAAATATTACTACAAACACCATCAGCATTAAGTTTAGACAATTCAATCCAATACAGAGAAAGATCCACGCATCCCGACTCCAATTTTTTTGGGAACAAGACTTAGGGGGGTGTATTTAATTAGGATTTTGAAAGAGTTTTATGAACTTTAAAAGTTTAGGTGTATTTAATTAAGACTTTTTAATCTCCATGGAAATATTGGGGTATTCAATTTAGATTTATAAAGACTTTTAAAAAGTCTTTAAAAATCACGTGTTATTCAATTTAGAATTTTTAAAATCTTATGAAATTTAGAGGTATTCAAATTGTCAATAATTTTAATATAAATTTATATATGCTAGACTTTGATGGACTTTTTATTGGTAAATATATATAGCAAAAATCCTTATTTCTCTTTACTCTAACTTAAAACTTTTGAAAGACTTTTCTTTTTCCTTTCTCTGTCTTCAAGGAACGGCAAAAATACTACAGCACCTCCAGCCCCTTCCACTGCTTTCCAATGAGTTTCAACTACCTTCAATGTCGATCTGTTATTTCCTTTGAAGAACGTGTATTTCCATGATAGGCAAATTTTCATAGAATATTGAATATTGAAGATTTGACATATAATACATAAAATTATTTTATGAAATCAATTGATATTTGCTATTTTATAATTAATGTGTGGTGGGATGGGAGCTTGGAGGCTTGGGAGTGAATGGGATGTGTAGAGAAATTATGGAAAATCCATTACCCAATGTGGAGTCCCAAAAGATTGTTTTATTAATTTCTTCATTATTTGAGGAAAGAGACGGAAAGAGACAGTGTGAAGGCATAGCTGAAAATCTTCCAAGATTTAAACATTATAGCAATGAATTCTCACGTTAATCAGAGAATATGGGTGATTGATCTAAATTGTCCAGATTCAAATTAAGGTGCATTCATATGTACTCAACCTGAAAGGGGATACTATTCATCTTTCATGTTTACCAAATTGTGATCTATTTTTCCATGTTTACCCAAAAGAACAAAAAAGAAAAAAGAAAAAAGAAAAAAAGAAAAGAGTGAGCAAATAATTTGTGTCATTAACTTTCTTTTGATGTAGTTTACTTGTAGTAAATAAATAGAACATTATAAATTCAATTTTTTTTATGAATTTAATAATATTAATGTAATTAAATAAATTATAAATAGAATTTCTTCTGGGATAATTTTTATTTTTTTTGTAATCGTAGAACATTATATTTTTATATTCAAGATGTTAAATTGAAAAAATAAAAGTCTATCAAAGTCCTTAAAAATCCATAAAAGTATATGAAAGTCTTTTACAATGAAATCCATAAAACAGAGGAAATCTATTAAAATCTATAAAAGTCAATAAGTTAATGAAATCCATTAAAATCAATTACTTAAAAATGTCCATATAACTCTTTCAAAATCCTAATTAAATACACCCCCTTAGTTTGTCATTGTATATATTTGATTACTAGTTACGTTCCGCAAATTTATGAATGCTGATGTAATTTTTTTGCAGAGAAAAACTTACTTGTTGTTTCGGAGACTTTTAACCGCAACTACAGAGCCATCATGTAAAATGCCTCGATAAACAATGCCATAACCGCCTTCTCCAATCACATTCTCGTCGGAAAATTGATCAGTCGCAATTTCCAGCTCCTTCAAACTGTACAATCGGCCCCACCCAAAGTTATTCATCCCATCAGTGGACGCCGACACTGCTGATGACGACTCGCTCCGATTCGAATTGGACTCGTTGCTCTCTGAGCTTCCTTTTTTGCCGATTGCAACACCCTTCACCACGTCTTCTACCAAAAATGTTATGTTCTTGTTTTCCAGCTCATTCGCTTTACGACTTTCAGTGCGATCCGAGTCTTCGATTTCGTCGATCTCTTTACAGAAGAAAGGCAACAGTCCCGAGCTGTGCTTCAAGGAAATGTGGCGTCGTTTCGCATTCCGATTCAAACGGAGGAAAAGCAAAATTAACAGGAAAATGATTAGCATTACAACGACTGTCGCTATGATTATCACGTAGAGTTTTTGATCAAGAATTGAGGTTCTGGAGGTGAAAATATTGTCTGAAGAATCGCCGGAGCCGGTGGGATTGTTGGAAACCGCCATTTCTTCCGGCGAGAATGTGAATACAGTGCGTGTCGTGTATGAAAAAACTGAATTATGGCATTTGATTGTGGATGAGAGAATTACATAATGAGAAAATATGGCGGAAAAACAAAAAAAATTCAGTGGAAATTGGAAAAGTGAGAAATTTGAGATTTAAGCCAAAGCGTGGCCTTCAATGGCTACCTTGCGGAAGTTATGAAGTGAGAAGTGTTACAGTGAGTGATAAGTTTGTATCTTGAACACATTGGCCCTTGCTTTTTCGAAATATTACAGGCATGCCATTAAGCATCGAAGAAGCTATATTTTTGTTTGAAATAAATGGGCAAATATTATTACTATGGCCATATTTGGTAGTCATTTTTTTGTCTACAATTTATTACTCTTCAATTTTTTTACACTATAAAAAAGTTAGAAAAGTCAATAATGTACCTAAAAAAACACATTTTTTTCCTCAAAAAATTACACCAATCATGCCCTATGTATCGTCTACTACAAACGATGAAATTAACAAAGGTAAGGAGTTGGCCTAAGATAAATCATCATATAAAGTTGTAGCCTTCAAAGGTAGATAATGGGAGTACTCTTTGGTCAAATTATTTTTTACCAAACTATATGCTAAATCATCATAGAATAGAAAGATACTTTATTTTTGTACATAGAATAAAAGATCAAGAGCCACGCCTAATTACAACCGTATGAGGTTTTCTCCGCTACAAAAAGTACTTAAATGTCGTGTGTTACTACGTTTTCAATTTCTCTCCTCACAAAATCATCTCTTCCAAAATTTGCTAATCGCTTCAATCAATTTCTCTGATTCAATCATATCTTCAATCGATCATCTCCAAAATATGTTCACATATCCAATCTATCTTCCCTCAATCGACCATCTCCTCTACCGATCATCTTCAAAATCTGTACATCATCTCAATCTATCATCATAATAAAGTCTACGGTTGAATCACACCATAAAAAAAGGTATACTAGTACTACTATGTCTTTATAAATAAGAGTTGAAATTATTGATACTTGTGTTCCACTTTCTGAGCATCAATTTCTACAAATCAATATGTAGCTCTAGTTTCTTTGCCATTCGGATGCCTATGAAAGCTATTAATTCAATGTTTTTTTATTCAAAAGAGTCCTATTGCATTGCCCGACCGTTAGGACAGTGCTAGTTCTCGGATAATAGTGCAAAACCCAATAAAACCCAAAATCCTTCGCACAACTACATCAATGTTAAGTTTTAGCCGACCCTCATCTTGGAGAAACTATACTTATAAGTCATATTTACTGTTGAGAGACGATGAAAATTATAGTCAATTTAACCTCCCCTACCCCCCCCTACCCCTCCCCCTCCCCCTCTTTCTAATTTGTGCAAAGAAGCACGGCAAAATGTTTTTAAGTTAAAAATAGAATAGTTCATACATTCCAAACATATTTCACTCCTTCAATTATATTCAATCTTATCTAATTTAACGTACAAAACTCCAATAGGCTCTTTAAACATAAAATTATTTCTATTTTAAAGAACCAAACTTTAAAATTATGCTTCAACGAACTCTTTAAATTAACTTTTTAAAATAGAGAGTGGGTTTAAATGCATTCAAAGAATTTCAATTTTCAATACTCTATATAATTATTGAATTAAATAGTGTATACAAAATAAAATAGAATAAATAGAATAAAATCATATAATAATTAGGAGAGAGGACATGTTAAAAGAAAATAAATAAATAAATAATAAATACTTATTGGAAGAAGTAAAATAAAATGTTAAAAATAAAGAGATTGTTGGGAAAGACTTAAAAATTTTACTCTCTAAATTTATAGACGCTCTAAAATGTTAAAAATGCTCTTTATAACTAGAGAGTCTATTGGAGATGTACTTAACCTAAGTATTTTGATTAAATTTACAAACACAAGAAACTTTTAAATTTAAGATGAACTAACGAGTTACATGGTTAAAATCAGTTTAAAGAATTGTCTCCAAATGGATATATCGTGTAACTTTCCACCTAATGCATCGTTAGACCATTTATTAGAAGTCCTAAATTATATTTAATTTTAAATTATACATTATAGAAAATAATTGTCACAATCTACCAACATCATCTAAACAATATGAAGAATGAAAGGAAAATAAATGTGACCACTACATTATCAATCATTTATTAGGGATTTTTTTTTCATATTAATAATTATTTAAGATAACGTAATAAAATATTATCAATTACATTGTTCAAATTAAATTCATGAGACGAGACGGTACCAACCATTCGCATGTATGGATCCATTTCGTCACGACAAAAAAAAATTATTTCCACTACTTGGTACGACCTAATTTTTGCCAAGCATCTGAAAGAAAATATCCAAAATTGAAAAATGGTACACAGGATTTTGACGACACATTAATTATAAATTTCAATATTTCGTGAGCTTCAACCGTTCAGTAGACTATCAAACTCAATTCAAATTTTCCCATTTAATGAAGGAGCGCCCCTATGGTTGCAGATTTCGTTCCCTGTACTCAGGTCCGGTAGTTGTTGTGAATACTCCCATAACTCTGTCCCACAAATATAAACATGTGTTTGGTAGTATTGAAATTATTTTTTAAATATTTATATTATAAATTGTAGGTGATAAAGTGAATGTCTGAATAAAAATAAATTGTAAATGTATGTCCTATAAATGCGTGAATAAAAAATATATTTAATTAGTTGAAATTATAATTTATGCATCTCCAAACGAGCACTAAGTTTATTTTTTTTATTCATCTATTACAAATTATAGTCTAATTTTTATATTGAGATTATAGTTAATTTATTAGTTTTTTTAATATGTTCCTATTTAATGTATCTTGTTATTAACAAATATGGAATATCATTATATTAATTAATGTAGAGGTGTATAAAGAAAAATGTAAGTAAAATTTATTATTGCAACTATAATAACTATATTTAAGACACAAATGAAATAGTATTTGAAAAAAAAAATGGGATTGGGCTCATTAATCTTTAAATTACTATTGTTTGGATTTCTAACTTATTTAAATATATAAATTTGAGTCTCCACGTGACATATAATGTCAATATAGATGTTGAAATTGCACACAACTTTCACGTCACTTAAAGTTGGAAGACAAAATCATCAAACTACTTATCATCTAACTTCAAATCACGTAAAAGGTTTAGCACCCAAATGCACACTAGCATAAAGTTAAGGGAAACAACCCTAATTTTTTCTTTTTCTTGTTAGAGTTGTTATTAGAGGTGACAATCGGTTCAGACTCTAGCCCAAACAAAACCGGGCCTATATGGCCCGGCCCGTCTAGCCTAGCCCAGCTAGTGCAAGCCCACACATTTATTTATTTATTTTGCTCATTAATACTAATCACTCACAAATTTTGCAAACAGCCCCAATATAACTCAAATAATATCAATCTAAAATAGCATAAACTCAAGTCTCAAACTTAAATTTTTTTTTTTAAACATTAGTTCAAGAATCCCAAGCTCCAACATAAAATTGTTTAGATTTAATTAAAATTTAGTTTAATTCAAGTTTAAATTCAAATTATGTTTGGTGTGACAAATAAATTATTTATTTTAAATTTACTTATAAGTAAATTTTTTAATTTAAGCCAAACATACTTATATTTCAAATCAATAAGACTAGCATGCTTTTACTATTTATATTTTTAAAAGTATGTGTCAAGAAATAGTTTACAATTAACCCAAAAAATATTATTATTTTGAAAGAAAATTGATATTTATCATTGATAAATACATGAGAGTCCTAATTTTATAAATTAATCTCTTTTAAAAATCTCAAAATATATATTGTCTAAATTTATCTAAAATTGTATTTGATACAATGTATTAAATTGTATAAAAAAAATAAAAAAAAAAAAATAATAAAATTATGATTGGTTTGGCCTAATATAAATTTGTCTTTGGCCAAAGATATTTTCGCTCGCACAAAATTGGGTTGGGTCGATTCAGTCCGATTTTAAGGATGGCATGCTTTGGCGGGTTGGGTCGACCTAACTCAATCCATTTGCCAGTTCTAGTTCTTATCATGTCAACAACTTCTATTCTTATCATAAAAATTATATTTTAGTAAAATATCTAGTTGGTTCTAACTTAATTATTCAGTATATCAATTAAAGGCATACCATTGGGCTCGTGAAAAGGCTTGTGCTTGAGAGTTTATATACATACTAGTGAAATTGACGTGCAAGGCACGTGTTGTATTTTAATTAAGTATTTAATAGCGTGATCATTGTTAGTGAATTTTTTAATTATTTTTTCACTTATGAAAGACTAAGGCCTTGTTTGTTTTCACTATTAATTTTACTAAAAAGCTAAAGTCAAAGTCAATAATTAATTTTAACCACATATTTCATGGTCCCACAACTTTTCAACCACATATTTCAACAACTTTTATCAACTTTTACCAAAAAATCTGATTTTAATCAAAATCAAACATATCCTAAGTAAAACATATATTAAAACTTATTGAAAAAAGTATATATTATTTAAATGTGAGCGATACATCTTCATTTTTAGATGATGTAATGAATGGTGTGTAGTCCACTAACATAATTGATTAATACAAATCCTAGAACTTAATATTTCAATTATGATCTCACACGGTTATTCTGTTGCTTTCAAGTTTAAACTTATTCCATATTTCTCCTCATTATGAATCGACTTTGTAAATTATTTCAATTTTTCAATTTAATTTTATTTATTATAATGTATCAAACATTAAAAAAAAAGTTTAAATCACACCAGTGTCAGTTATGCATAAGATTTCTTATGAACTTGTGGTAATAAGTAGTAAAAATACTTATTATAGATTAGCATAAATTATTAATTAGTGATTTTATTTTCTTGGTATATTGGACATGGTTGTACTCATAGATATATTTTATTTCTCTACTATTGTAACTTTCTACTTTGAGAGTAATATTCTCTCTCTTTTTTCTTGCATAATGCAAGATTTTGTGCTTATGGGTAAATTGTTTTGGACTTAATTGTAATTTGATTCAGTAATCGACAGAAAAAATGAATTAAAACTATGTATTTTTTGTAATCTTAATCACTGTGTTGCTAACTTAATATAAGTAATTAATTGAAGGAAAATTGTTTCGCTTGCAAATGATTTTAAAGTTTAAAGTGGGTTGCTTGATATATGTTACTATGTCTCAGCCTAAGAGGCCGAACCTAGAACCTGATATATATATATGTGTGTGTGTGTGTGTGTGTACATACACATGAGGCTAATTTAAATAGTTTAAGTTATTATGAATTTAGATAGTTTCTATTTGAAAAAAAATAAAAACAATATTTGATTTTGTATCTAAAATAATAAAAACATCTGCAAAAATTTTGGGCGATTTTTCGAAAGGCATGACTAAAGTTGAAAGGAAGACAAACAAGACGATCAAAGGAAAACGAGAAAAATGACAAAACGTTAAAAAAAAAAAATGAGTTGAAAAAATGTACAATTAAAAAAAAATGAAAACAAAACAAAAGATGGGAAATAGGAAAAGGTCAAAAAAAAAAAAAAGGAATAATATTAGAAGGGCACACATTCCTATGAATAGTACCCACCTCAATTCACTCTTTTTATATATAGGGATATATATATATAGGTTGAGTGATTGATAGTCCATTTTTTTCCTGACGAGAGTTTCATTGATAAATGTGTAAAATAAGTAAGAGGTAAAGATAACTTAGAATCAATCTTAAATGTAAAATCATTCGCTCAAGAATGTATGGACGGGCAAAACCCTCGAATCGACAAATCAACCCGATCCGAATCGACTCGAGTCGATTTGGATTGGTTTTTGGGCCAAGACGGGTTGGTTTTGGGTTGGTTTAAAAAACCCAAAATCGACTCAGTTAAAAAAAAAAAAAATTTGTTCTTCAAACTAGCCCAAACTGAAAACCCTCAATTCATGTCGGTTTCGGGCCCATTTTTTCAGATTTTTTGGTGGTTTCGGTTTGGCTTTCGCCAAATCTATTTTTTGTCAGTTCGGGTCAAGTTGGGCCGAAAACCACCCCCACCCGACCCACCCCACCCCACCCCCCCACCCCCACCCCACAAGAATGTCCCGCTTCAATAGGTAAATCAGTCAAACTAGCCCGCTTGATTACCGGTTCGAACTTAGCCTACACTGGTTGAATTTTTGAAAGGATCGATTTGAGCCGCTCACCCATCCCTAAAGTAGGTTATTCCAATTTGGGTCAATCCAATGTAAATTTTTTTGAAAAATGGTGATTGTACACCCAACCTTCCCGCATGGTTTACCGCACATGAGAAATGACCAATATCCCCTCATTTGAATTTGAAGTTATCATATTCTGATAATAGAATGCAAAAAATAACATTGGTTGATTCTTTCATTCCTCTTCCTTTCGCAACTCTTCTTTCCAAATTTTCACATTTTCACAATTTCTAATATTATTTCCAAATCACCTCTTCCACTCATTTTCTTCACGGCGATGTCACGTTTATCCAGATCTATTGAGTTTATCGTTTAATCGGAGCAAAATTTGTTGGCCGGAGCAATTTCTGTTGGCCGCCGGTACTAGAAATTGCTGTTCATACGAGTCGTCGGAGAGTTCTTTGTTGATGTAAACATGCGATTCTTTGTTCTTCGGAAATAAATTTGTTCTACAAGTATATGCATAAAATTGTACTAATGTATTCTGTTGACGTCGAAACCTGCAACGTCCACATGTCAACAGATCTCCAGTCACTCATCTGTCAATTTGTATCTTACCTGCACACTCAGACAATTATTAGGCACCAAGATCTCCAGAGAAAAAGGGTCCAGCAATCGTTGGTACTCCGACGATCAAGTCAACTGCCGGTAAAAGAATAATACATAGGGAGAAAGTAATTGGGTGTGGGAGGGACAAGCAAGCGAGAGATTGAGGCAGAGTTTAGGGTGAAATTTTAAGTGCAAAAAGAACGTACCTTGGAACAACCGAAGACGTTGTATTTATAGTGCAATAGTCTTAATTGATTTAGGAAACAAATCAATCAGATACCCGATCGGATCCTCCTTCCTTATGGGATAAGGATTTCATTGTTCAGGCAATCTCTAAGATTGTCTACCTTATTTAAGTTTACCACGTTGCCTAATTTTTGGAAGATTACGATTCAGTTTCTTTGTAAGGATCCGTATGCCAATCCAATGCAATCTGTCTTCAACTAACTCTCTGGTCATTCCAGAATATCGTATTGCCTGCTAGTTATAGTAAATGCGAAGCCCAACGAGGCCCTATGGGTCGGCCGTGAATGTTGAGGCCCTCTCTGGGCCTCACGATATTCTAGTTCAAGAACGCTAAGATGTCTGATGGGCCTCCAAGGTACTTTTAGAATTTACGAGGCCCTCACTAGGCCTATATGGGGTTCTCGTTGGGCCTTTGCTGATGTAGAGGCCCTATCAAAATCAGGTGGTAACATGTTCAAAATAAAAATTTGAGAGTTTACATTTTGCGTATGATTAATGTGTCTTGACGTATTTTATTTCACGGCTTCTGTTTCATTTTTGCTTTATTGTTTCCTTTGTGGGTATTATGCCATTAATTAATTTTCTTGGTTCAAAAGTTAAGTTTTCATGGTTTGTGTTTTGTTATATTTCTATTTTCATTTATGATTCATAATTTTCTAATTTTGGCTGGTATTTAAAGTTCTTGCTCTAATATTCATTTTTGAACTTTTGAGAATGATTTTAGATCGGTGATATATATTTATCGAATCCATATTCTTGAATAAGGATTGGTTGAGGAATACTTTTAACAAGACTTCTTTGATTTTTCGTATGATTATCTTTTCGTGCTGAATGAGTAATGTTGAATTTTGTGTATAATAATGCTTTTTGGGACAACATCTGATGTTCGTAGTAATGTTTGTTTCGTGTTTGAACTTTGAATAGATCGTGATTAATCTCTTTGTGTTATGGTGTAGCTATTGTCATGTCAAAAAGCAATGAAGGAATATGCTACGGTTGTAGAAAGTCGGGTCACTTGTTAGAGGATTGAAAGCAAAAGCGACGATGCCTATGATGTGGGAAGAGATATGTCAAATGGATGCAAGTAGTTAAGGTGTTAAAGACCAAATAGATGATTTTTTTCTGTTGCAGTGATGACGAATGCACATATTTCAAGTGGGATAACGGCCAACCGAGTGGGGGGTTCATTGAGGGGCAATCTAGTAGCGTTGGATTCGACAACTTTGTGGGCAAAGAAATAAATAAAGACTTGTCTAGCATGTTCAAAATGTTAGCTAGTTTATCGGAGGAAAAAGATGTCAAGATTTCGCTCAATCTCACGATCCGCAAGGACCAAGTAAAGGGGCACGAGTTAGATAGTTACATTCATTTGTGTTGTAGTTGAACCAATACTATTTTGGTTTATATCTAGATTTTGTTGTAATCCATCATTCGAACTATTTGTTTGTTCTAAAATCACAAAGTTCAGAAATGTTAGACTAATCCATGTTCAATTTTCATACACTTACAACATAAATGCATAATAAATGATCATGAACGAAGTTAAAAATGTTTTGCATTAAACAAACCAGACATATAAACTATCTATCGTACTGATGGTGAGGTAAGTGGAATCTTGGATTTGTTAACAAAATGCTCGACATTTGTTCTTCGGATTGTCCAATTAGATGATACATTGAATTCAATTGTTGACTCGACCCATAAGTTGGCATCATAAGTTGGCACCAAGTTTACTCCGTAACCTGGTAGCCATGGTTGATATTGAGCAGCTTGCGAGAAGTCAAGGATGGGGTAATGGCCTTCGGGTGCTTGGATAAAGCTTTCACTAGTGTCAAGTATGTTGGATTGTGTTACGTTCTTTCCTTTACTTGAACTAGAAGTCACATGTGCAAATAAATATTACCAATAAACAGTTGAAAATGGTAGAGAAAAAAAATAAATAAATATGACACGACAAATGGATCGCCCAGGCAGTTTCTGGCATCAAATACAGCAGTCACCCTAACTTTGCATTCTGTTTGAATTGTCGGCTGAGGCTTCAAAGAAGTGCTTGTATTACTTGTTCTTCGGCCTTATCAACTACATGTAAACGTGACATTTCTTACAAGCTCATCATCACCCTTCCTTGAATTACGTTTTCTAATTGGGAAACCCACACGAGATGCGTAGTTCTTGTAAAATTCAAATACTTTGTCAAGCTCTTTAAACTCCATCCCCACCTCAGGTGCAATCTCATTCAGTTTTTCAGCCCATTCATCATTTAAACCAGATGAATTCTCTATTTCTATCTCATCATCTTCTAAGTATTCATCATCAACCACAAACATATTCATATTTACTGTCGCGCCTTTGGATAGTGAAACGAGATTTTCTAAATAAAAATATCAAAAATAATAACTTCTATAAGGTATGCAACAAAAAAATAAATGTTTGCAACTATGGCAAATACATAACTTCTATAACGTATATAGCACAAAAATATGGTAAAAAAAATGAACTTTCAAATGAGAACAAAAATTACCTTTTTCAGACGTAGTGGT
The DNA here is from genome assembly GCA_023638005.1 of Forsythia suspensa. Classification (NCBI taxonomy): domain Eukaryota; kingdom Viridiplantae; phylum Streptophyta; class Magnoliopsida; order Lamiales; family Oleaceae; genus Forsythia; species Forsythia suspensa. The sequence goes on along the minus strand of CM042670.1, from coordinate 27,472,233 downwards.
GGATAACTTGAAAGGAAAATAAAGCTTCAAGTTAAGATAGAAACTATGGAAGAAAAAATATCGTCGGAGAGTCGTCGGAATGTTGCCAGAAATTATGAGCTCAAGAGAAAATATGAAATAAATGAAGAATTCAAAAATCAATACATTTGGCTGAAACTGTATTGCAGCAGTGTAGAAAATGTATTGCAAACAGTAGAAATGTAGTTGGAAATATATTTATTACTATATAATTTTTGAAATCAATATCTCGCGATATATCACAAGATATCGCGAGATATTGTACATATCATCTCGCGGTCATCCTTGTGGTAATGCTGGGTGTACATGTAGCGCCATTGAATTTTTTTTTTTTGGATATTGAATTGCACTAAAAAAAGGTGTCCAATCCAAGTGTTATTGTTAAAGTGGTTAGGAACACCACATAAGATTGTACGACGGACAGGATAGTGAAAACTCGGACTGACCCGATCTACCATTGAAAGCTTGGTCATCCCATGGAACGACACAATATGCTCTTGCTAGTTACCGTTCTAAACTTTTACCAAGCAAACTTAACTAGATCAACCCACTTAGCCGATTTGACATAGCTATTGTAAGGACAACAATTTATTTGGACATGATGCTTCTTCTTTTTTTTCAAAAGGTTCATTTTCATCGTTATTGCAACAGACCACAATCACGGACACAATTATCCTAATACAATGGTAGTGATATAATATCTTAATCTTAATATATATAAAAGAAGGAAAGTCATCAGTAAAAGTTAACGCATTTTTTTTGTCTTAAACGTCTCCCACATATTAATTACTAGGTAATTAGCACATTTTGTCTCTATTATTTGAGTCTATTGTGCAAATCATCCATATCATTTGAATTTTGACATTTAAGTCCTTAAATCAACCATTCTTTGGGCAAAAGGTCCTTACCATCTATTTTTGTTAACTTTTGGCGTTAAATCATTGTTTTATATACAATATTTCATTTTATAATAGATATTTTCGTCAAATACATTTAATTACGCCTGGCAAAAATCATTAAAAAATTTAAAACCCCTCCCCCAAACACACACTCTCTCTCTTATTTGATTTTCCCTCTTCTCCACCACCTCTCTCATCCGCCGCTCCGTGCTTCTCCATTTGTGCTTTTCCACAATAGTTTTCGGCAAGAAGACGGTATCTCTTACAAAATGGAAAAAGGAAAGAAAAAAAAAAAAAACAAAAGTTTCTTACAAAATGTTTCTAAGCCTCCATTTCTTGATGACTTGAAGAAGAATCATTACTCTCATTATGAACAATCTGATTAATTGCCCCATTTCTCACATCACGATTAAATGTAAAGCTCACCCAAATCTCTCTTCTCCCTCTATTATTTTCACCATTACTCTTCGAATTCACATCATCATCCTCATCAACAGACATTTTATATCTATAAATCGGGCAAGACCCATGAGTTTCCAAACATTTTTTTAATACAATTCCCATGAAACCTATGCTTACAAGACATTTCTGTAGCCATTTGCCTAGCCTCCTACTCCTCTAAGCATATAACATATTTTTCATTATTTTCATTCCCAGTAATTTCCACAATCGGCATGGCCTCAATGGAAGCTTTTCGAGGTAGGTGGTTGACCATCCTTATTCAAGAACACGTCCCTAAACAAAGAATCAAGCATGTGCCACTGCCTTCTATTACAACCATGTCTTGTGTTAGAGGATTTATGAGGACGATCCTGTCATGTGACTGGCTTTGGGTGGCTGGATTTTGTGATTATTGATGTGGGTTTGTGGAATCTTGAAGTGGGTAGGTGGTAAAAGCACAAATGGAAAAGCACGAAGCGGCGGATGAGAGAGGTGGTGGAGAAGAGGGAGATTCAAATGAGAGAGAGTGTGTGTTTGGAAAGGAGTTTTAAATTTTTTAATGATTTTTGTCAAAGACGTCGCGTAATTAAATGGATTTGACAAAAATACCCTTTATTAAATGAGAGATTGAACATGAAGCAATGATTTAACGCAAAAAATTAACAGAAATAGACAGTAATGACCTTTTGTGCAAAAAATTGTTGATATAAGGACCCAAATGCTAAAATTTAAACGATATGGACGATTTGCACAATAAACTCAAAGGATAGGGATGAAATGTGCTAATTACCCTTAATTACCCAATATCAAGTAATTAATAATCAGATTTAATGTGTAGCTCGGATGAGATTCTCAATGATTCATTTGTTAAATTATTGTCCAACTTTAGCTAATTAATTATTAGTATTCCAATACAGTGTAAATAGTACCGCGTCGGTCTAGTTTTTCAATCTTTTGAATTTTCTATGATACTCGGTTAAAATGAATAAAATTATGAATTGACATTTCTAATTAAAAAATATACATATTCCAAAACAAGATAAATTCTCTTTAATTATTAGTAGTAACAAATTAACGTACGTAAATATTACTAATTGTCTACAAATAGAAAAATAATAAATTTGTAGAATATCATTAACGCAATATGCATCTCTACAATTTAGAAAATCAATTTTTAAATTATAATATAAAAATTAATGGGTTATTTAATGAGTCGCGCCAAAAATTAAGCTGGAAGCACTTCTTAAAAATTAGAAAATGATAATCAAGCATTCCCTTAAATTAAGTATTCCAATACAATTTAATCAGAATGAGCTTTCAAATATTTCAATTTCCTATGATACTCGATTAAAATGAATAATATTAAGAATTAACATTTTCAAAAAAAAAATGCACATTTTTCAGAACAAAATAAATTCACTTCAAAACACAAAACAAATGAGACTATGTGTTCTAAGGTCTTAATTTATACAGAGATTTAAATAAGTTATGTTTTCAAAAAAATAAAATATCAATGCACGAAAACTATTGGCAATAATGCAATAGTTTTTCGAAAATAGACTTATTTTTCCCACAAATTTTTTATACTTCCTATAGTGGGTTTAAATAGGTTGCAGTTAAAAAAAATCAATACACAAAAAATATATAATTGTGTTATATTATCAAAGCATCTGGTTTATTGATTAAAAATAATAAGTCGATTAAACTAATAAACTAGATATGATAATTTCAAAATTAAATTCATACGATTCAAAGACCGCCTCATATTCTAGCTCCCCAAAAGAGTTCTAGACAAAGGATAAGCTGAGAACGTTAAATAATAAACGTTAAATTTTAATAATGTTTTATTACATAGGCTAACGTTAAATAATCAAATTCTAGATCCACAATGTTTTATTACATAATAATAATAATTATTATTGCTTTGTCTTTTAAATTAATTATAGTTGCATGTTTGACTCGATTTACAGATTTAGAATTGAGTGATGAAGAAATAAAAAATTATACACTCGTAGAGATTGAAAAAATATTGCGGAGTAGTGGAAACACTCTTCGAGACTTTCAAACAATGCCCTTCTCTGAAATTCTGGATGTATCAATTCGTAATAATAGACTTATAAAAGATTAATTGCGTTATGATAGAAACGCTATGGCTAAAGAATGTAAAAAAAAAAATTGTTTCTAATTTCACAAGTAAGCAAAAGAACACTTATAAAACAATAATGCAGCCCAGATGAGATTTCCAATGATTTATTTGTTAAGTAATTGCCCAATTTTAGTTAATTAATTATCAGTATTCCAATACATTGTAAAATAGTACCGTTGGTTCAGTTTTCAGTGTTTTGAATTTTTTATTATACTTGGTAAAAATGAATAAAATTATAAATTGACATTTTAATTAAAAATATACATCTTCCAGAACAAGATAAATTCACTTCAATTATTAGTAATAACAAATTTGAATGTTACATTAATTAATCAATATAAAATTTAGAGTATGTAAATATTATTAATTGTCTACAAATAGAAAAATAATAAATTTACATAATATAATATACCCAATCTACATCTTTACAATTTAGAAAATTATTTTTCAAATTATAATATACCTGCGCCAAAAATTAATTACGTCTCATATGCTATGACTATCAATAAGAGTCAAGGTCGATCTTTCTCCCGTGTGAGATTATATCTGAAAAAATCAGTTTTTAGTTATGGACAATTTTATGTTGCATTGTTTAGAATTACAAATCGTTCGGGATTGAAGATGTTGATTTGTGGTAGGGATGGAGTGCCAACCAATTTGACCACAAACGTGGTTTTCAAAGAAGCGTTTGAAAATCTGGATTAGTTATGTTTTTTTTTTTTCAATATCAATGAGTAATCAAATGTAATTTATATGATAATTTTTTTATTTTAATGTAATAAATAAACAATATACTCTTAAAATATTTTAAAACTACTATCATGAAAAATAAGTACCGTGTATCGCACGGGTAATTTACTAGTTATCCTCTTACATAAAGTAAGCAATAGTATGATTAAGGATTAATCAAAATTATCCTAATACAATGATAGTTTTTAAACTAGCGATGCTTTCACTCAATTTTTTGATTGGATTGAGATGTATTCTTTCCTCAGTCTTTCTTTATCATAATTTCCGAGAAATTTCATATACTTATTCAATAATAAGTTAATATCATTTTTCAGTAATCTGTAGAGTCGATCAAGAATTAAATAATCCAAAAATTAATGATATTTGAATCTGAGCTATAATATTGCTACTTGAACTAAGTTTCATAGACATTTAGAGCATGTTTGGTGGCTAAGTCTAAAAATAAGTTAAAAGTATTATTTTAAAATAGTATTTAGATATGCTTCAATTTTTTTTTTATTATTATTATAAATGTTATTTGTTTTAAAATTTACTTATAAGTAAATTTTAAAATTTAGGAGTTCTATTTAATCTAGATTTTTATGGAGTTAAAAAGCTTAGATGTATTTAATCTCAACTTAATTTTATAAAAGTCTTGGGTATTCAATATAGACTTTTATAAATTTTTAAAAGTCTTTAAAAATCATGTGATATTCAATCTATAATTTTTAAAATTCTACAAAAATAAAGAGTATTCAAAATGTTAATGGCTTTTAATAATTTTTTAATAAAATTATTCCCTTAAACAAATATGTTGTTAATGAATTAATCTCCAAAAACCGTTCAAACTTATATTACATGTATATGAATAATATTAAACATGATGACGGTCTAATTCTATCACGGGTTTTTTATGGGTAATTTGTATTTTTGGTCTCCAACTTTTACAGTTGGTGAGTGGTGATATAGAACTCACAATGGGCACTAATTATGATGCTCACTGTCCACGTGACATTACCATATTGGTCACTTTTTAAAAAGTTCAAAAAGTTGTCAACAACTTTTTAAAAAGTGATCAATGTGGCGATACCACGTGGACAACAGGCAGCATAGTTGGTCCCCACTGTGGGTATTATATCATCTCTCTGTAGTTGGTTACTAATCTATCCTTAACTAATTTTTATAGTATCGAGGCATCTCCAACTTTTGTAATTTATTGCAAATCATGTCTCCATTGATATATTTTAACGAATTTGCCCTTATATTTAAATAAACAAAAATAAAAAAAAAGCTAAAAACAACAAAAAAATAAAAGAAAATTTTAAATGAAGTCCCATAAATTTTAAAAAGTACAATATAACTTCATCTTCTCCAAAAATCTACCCCATCCATAGCCAAAATCACCACCGTCCAACCATGAGATTGAAAATCCAATAAGCCGGCCATGAGATGGGCAATCAATCACCACCATTCATGCTGTTATAAATGAGCAATCAATTAATCATCCTATTCATGAAGCTGTGTTAGAGGCTATCGTGGAGGATTTCAGAAATTTCACCCCCACCTATTAAATCCAAGCACTAGTTCTGTATGTGGATTACACTACTCCATTAACGAAATCCCTTTGGTTATTGTCCAATTAACCAAGTTTGATTTGAATGTTTAGCTTAACTTCTTTTTAGCTTTATGTACTTGTCTTCTTGTTATTTTTGTTAAAGTGTGTTGTGGTGATTTTGCCCTGACAAGTTTAAATGTGGTGGCATTAGCATTGGCCCGGGCGTGTCCCATGTCATGGCGGATGGGCCAAGTGCTTTACATTTTGTCGACGAATGGGCAAAGATTGCGCATGGCGCAAAGACCATCATTTTGCCATTTCTTGACAGAAAAGTCTTGGAAACAGATGAACCACTAGTTTCAAAGTTCAACCCAACGGTGCTCCACCCGCCGTTGTCGTTGATAGGTGAATAAAATAACATGGAGCATCAGAAGAAGCCCATCACCGTCGTGTTTCTGAATCTCACCAAAATCCAGATTGAAAAACTCCGAAACAAAGCCAGCGAGGATTTGACTCTGGAAGCTGAAAACAGCCGCTTAAAGAATGAATACAACAAATTTGAAGCTGTCGCCGCCCACATCTAGAGGTGCACAAGCAAGACACGACGGCATACGGCGGAGCAGCAAACAAATCACCACCATTCATAATTAATTGCTCATCTCATGGCTGGCTTGCTAGATTTTCCATCTCATGGTTGGGTGGTGGTGATTTGGCTATGAGGTGGGGTAGATTTTTTGAGAAGATGAAATTATTTTGTACTTTTTAAAAGCTATGGGACTTCATTTATAATTTTTTTTTTTTTTCAACTTTTTTCTATTTTTGTTTATTTAAAGAGAATGATAAATCCGTCAAGATATGTTAACGGAGACGTGATTTGCAACAAACCGCAAAAAGTTGAGGAGGATGCTGGGCAAAAAATCGCTATAAAAATTAGTTGGAGATAAAATAGTAACCAATTGCTAAGGTTGGAGACCAAAAGTGCAAATTACCCTTTTTATTTTAATCAATTTGACATGCCCAATAATACGAGACTTAGTATATATACCACGATCTTTATCTCTACACATAATGGCAAAAGATAAAACATGTATAGGATAATTATATTCACATTACATTTTTTATTATCAACAATACGTTTTAATTGCAATGAAGATCTCTCAATCATTGATATTTTGGCACTTATGTCCCTAATTTGTTTATCTCATTTTTATCATCTACCTATTAATTTGTATTTCATATCTTTGTCTTTGACGATGGTTTCTGTCCAAAAGATTAATTAATATGGTGTACATTTATTTTTCTACCTCTTGTATTTTTAAATAAGTAAAATAAATAACAAATACAGAGGTTTGATAAAATATTTGCCCCTCATTTTAGTGCACATCAGCAGAATAATTGAATTAAAATCATCATTAGAGACAAGATGTGAAAATTAATTGAAAAGTAATTATAAAAATGTGACAAAAAAAAGTTGGGAAGTACCAAAAATGTCAAAGGTTAGGAGACCATCAATGCAATTAAAACGTAGTGTAGATAATAAGAATTATTGTGTGAATATAATTATCCATATGTATATTATGTAACATGTTTATGCTCGTCTATTTCAAGACATTGAACATGACATAAAATGATTGCGACAACTTAATTTTTTATCTAATTTCTATGCATTTTATTAGTTTAGGGTTAATTATACTTAAAGTTCATATTCTTTCAATTTTGTAATAATATCATCATCATTCAATTGTTTTCGCAGATATCATCCACATCTTTTCATTTATTCGCACAAATGGTCCCCCAAATGATTTTTTTACAATTTTGCCATTGACTTAAATAAATTAAAATAACATAATTAAGAAAATACAATAGAAAAATTACAATTGAGACCCTAATCTTTTCAAAAGTACAAATAAATCATAAACCTTATATATATATTTTTTTACAAATTCTCACTTAAAATAATAGAAAATGTGTTATCAAGTTTCAAACCTTCTAATTATGTTCACCGAAATGACATTTGGAGTCTGGTCAGATATCGTCTAGATGTCCGTTAATTGACAAAAAATAAAGATCGTAACCTAAATTTAACCAATTTAACAAAGACAAAACAATCTATTCACATTCTATTATTTAAAATAATTAAAAAAAAAGTAATAAAAAAGAGTAAATTACACTCACAGTTCACATTTTTTCAGCTTTGTAACAATATCTCCTCATTCAATTTTATTCGCAGATATTCACCACCATTTTATTTTCACACAAATGGTCTCCAAATAATTTTTGTTGACAATTTGTAAACCATATGTGCAATTAATGAAAGGATGAGGATAATATCTGCGAATAAAATTGAATGAGAATCATATTGTTACAAAGCTGAAAGAATGAGGACTCTAACTATAATTTACCCTAAAATTTAAGCTTAAAACGAGACTATTATTTAGGCCAGTAAAGTTGTAATTTTGAAGAGGTACAACTTCATAAACATCAATATGGTGAAAAAAAAAATTATATTACATAACTTCCATATCCATATTTGATGATAATATTGTATTGTTGTTTATGAATAATCATAAATTAAATATTAATATTCCAGATGAATATTGTGTAGGTGCATCTAAAAGAAGCACAAGTTCATATACATATCAATATTCTATTATCTTTAATAAAGTATTCTTGAATAAATACGACATAAATATATATTATTCTTAGTAAAATATTATTTTAATTTTTCTAAAGTATTACAATTTTATAAATATCAGTATTTCAGAAAAATATTGAGTTTGTTGTTTTGAAGTACAATAATTACACATATTTTTGAAGAAATATTGTATTGTTGCTCATGAAAAAGCATAACAATATTCTAAAAAATATATATTGATACTCTCGATGAAGCACAATTTTAATGTCATTATACTTCGTACATAAGAATTCTCAAAGAATTTATATAGATCTAATCTCAAGAAAAAATTTGATATACATGCAATAATGAGTTCCCTTGCTTGTGACAATATTAGCACAAGTACCAATCGAAACATAATATTATATCATGTTCTGAAAATGTGATTATGATTCGAAGATATAATATTATGTTACTTACTTTCTTTTAATTTGTAATATACAAATATTAATATAATTGAAACAAACATTATATGGAACAAGAAGTTCAATTTCTTGAAAACTTTATTACTAGGCATGACCAGTTAGAGGATCCAGGATCAATAATGATATAAATAATTAGTGTGCGTATCAATTTGAAGAACATAAGTTTCTTCAATATAATAAATTATTATGTTCTACTCGTTCTCATGACATATTGGTTAGTAGACCTTCATTAGTTAAAGTGGTGACTGATTCTCTTACATCTCTTAAAAGTATTGAGAGTGATATATATGGGCTCACTTACCATCCACATGAACCATCTAGATATTTTATGATTTTAAAAGATGCATACACTAGATGGTTATATGTGTGTCGATTTTTTCGCAACCTAAAGTTTGTAAGGCTAATTGCTAGACCATTAACCGTTAGAACTTAGGTTCATGTTTCTACTTTGTGACATGTTATTATAACTATAGTAGTACTTGTACGCATTATGCTAAAATATTATCATATGTTCTCCCAACTACAATTGACTTTTGGTAAGAAGGCTGAGAATGTTAGTTGGGTTTGAATTTTCGTTCTATATAAAATATTTTAATTCTTTGACGAGCGATATTTTATAGGGCAATTTTTATGAGGCAATTATCTCGTCATTATGGAGAGATATTAAATAGTTGGATAATAAATTATAAAATACATCGTTGTTATCCTCGCAAGGCAATATGAACCAGACGTCTAGTATATAAGAACAAATTAATTGTTACATTCATTATTGATATATACCAGCTCCAAATGCTCAAACTCAAATTGATGTCCTAGTAGGACAATCCATTATTTTTAAGTTAGTAAATCTATGACGTGCCATAAGCATATTAGAAAAATCAATTTCAAAGACAAAAAAAAAATTCAAAAGAAAACCTGAGCAAATAATTAAGATGATTATATTAATTAAGAAATTGGTACTCTTGAAAAGATAGTAAGACATAACTAAATCAAGTAACTCCAAAAGAGGTTCACATACATCAGAGGTTTAGGTAACTGAAATTAATGAAAGTAAAGATATCTCAAAAAAATTATGTCACTCTTGGGAATAGAAAGAATCGAAAACAGATAATTGTCGACAACATATGAAAAATTAATGTAGAGCTCGTTACTTTAATTAAAAGCGAAGATATTGAACTAAAATTCGTCGAAGAATGTTGATGTAGAAATCATTGACATAAAATAGAAAGAAGCCATATAGGTAAAATTACATGCTTTCAAATAATGCAAAACAGTTTGGGCATGTAGTTTGAACAAGTGAAATATAACCCATATAGGATAAAAGTAGTAATTGCATGGATAACTTGATAGTGACATACATATGAAAATTTTCGAAATATTTAAAGTGTCGGAAGCAAATTATTCATTTTTTAAAGTTATATTCTCGATCAAGTTGTAAACATCATTATACGGATTAAAACAATTCGGACATATCGATATAATCGCCTTAGTGAATATTTATTGAAAGATAGTTATACGAATGATGATGTGTTCTAATGTGTTTTCATAAGAAAAATAAATTATAGATTTGCAATTGTAACAATTTATGTTGATGATTTAAATCTTATAAAAACTCTTGGAGAGCTCAACAAAACTGCAGATTATTGAGAAATGAATTTGAAGATGAAATATTTTGGAAAAACTAAATTCTATCTTAGGCTACAATCAAACGTTTCCAATAATGATTATTTGTTTATCAATATTTTTATATAGAAAAATCTTAAAATATTTTTATATAGATAAATCACATCTACTAGCATTGCCTATAGTCGTTGGATTACTTAATGTGAAAAAAGATCAATTCCACCAACTTGAAGATGGGGAAAAAGTTCTTGATCCCGAAGTACCATACTTTAGTACAATTAGAGTATTAATTTATCTTGCAATTTGCACTCTATCAGACATAATTTTTTATTTTGTAAATGTCATTGCAAGATATTGTTCTGCACCAATTCAAAGAGATTTGAGTGGTATTAAACATATTTTTCATCATCTAAAAAGTACTATTGACATGTGATTATTTTATTCATAAAAAATAGAATCTTCTTTAGTGAGATATGCAGATGCAGATGGTAATGTATCTGATTCACATAAAGCCAGATCCACAAACAATATATGTGTTCATACAAACTTTGCAATATTTTCAAATATATTTTGAAATTATTGCAATATATGAAGCAAGTCAAGAATGTGTATGGTTGAAGAACATAATCTATCATATTCAAGCGTCATACATATTAGTTTCAACAAAAAACAGTCTAACAATATTGTATGAAGATAATGCAACTTGTATTACACAACTTAATGTGGCTATATCAAAAGGGACATGACAAACATATTTCTCCAAAATTTTCTATACACATTAGCTTCAAAATAATGATGATATCAACATTCAACAAATTCGCTCAAGTGATAATGTGACTGACTTACTCACAAAAATATTACTAACGTCTACATTCAAGAAATTGATACATGAGATATGAATGCATCGACTCAAAGATATTTAATGATTTACATTTTGGGAACTAGTTGTACTCTCTTTCTCTTTTTGTCTAGGTTTTATCCCATTGAATTTTTCTAACAAGGTTTTACTAAGACAACATTTTTAGTACTCCAAATTTTTAACAATTAATTGTACTCCTTTCACTTCGTTTGATATTTTTGTCCCATCGAGTTTTGTCAAACAATATTTTTTAGACAATTATTGTTTAAATAGTAATTAGGTGGGAGTGTTGTAAAATAATATATAAGTGTTGATGACTATTAATTTTATCAAGATACCTAGAAAATAGTCATATTTACTTTAGAAGATCATTTCTTAACTCTCATTGAAACCCTAAATATACGAGTTATTGTTATAATACATTGACACACTTGAATTTTGACTCCCTCTATACTCTTTAATTTATAATAGTTTTAAAATTAATTTTGTAAAAAGGAAACTTTAAGCTAGGGAAAATTGCATCATTAGTTCTCAATCTATTTGTTTTGTTGTATTTTGGCAATGTTGTTCTCAATCTATTGGTAGCACCAGTGGTCTCTAGTAACAAATTTCGTTATTTTAAATGATAAAAAGTTTTTTATACTCTTGTTTCGCGCGGAATGTGTATCTTTCGCTAACAATTAAAGGATTCGAGACGATGTGTAAGGGACGCCAAACCTTATGAGACAAAGTCCCAACAAGGGTGTTTGATTTAGAAGACTACAATAATAACAAAGGATGAAAAGAGCAAAACGAAATGCCTCCAAAGGGCACAAGCATACTAGAATTCATCAGAAAGAAATATTTAAGACTAAATGGAATGAAATTACATTTCTCTGCTTTTTGAGAGTTCTTTCTTTTTTCTACTTCAATCAATCTCCTTTCTTTTATACCTTGTCAAACGGTTTTATCACACGCTTTCCTTCGCCTTGCATAAAACTTCTCATCGCCCAGCTTTCTTCCTTATATCCCAAAGAACCACCTCGTCGCCCAATAATCGCCCATTTCTTCCATAATGATTTCAACTGCTTGTAACTTCCCATGATGATTTAACATGATGATTTAACTTCTTGTAACTCCTTCATGAAGCAATCACTGCCGCTCAATAACCGCCCATTTCTCCCATGATGATCCCAACTGCTTGTAACTTCCCATGATGATCCAACTTCTTGTAACTCCTTTATGATAATTCAAGTTTGTAACTCCTGACAACGTGGGAACAATGATAAGAAAAATGAGAAAAACTACTTATGAACAGTTATTCTTATGCCGTGATTGACCATTCTAATCGCCCAACGCCCTGAGCGTTTTTGATCTGGGCGATGTCCATTTTGGGCCCTTCCTGGCTTGGACAATTTCTATTGGGCCTATATACGAATTTATTTGGGCATCCGTTGGGCCTGGCCGACATATTTTCTAAACCTAATATACTTGGGCATTCGGGCATTTATTATGGGCCTATATGTACAATTTTCTTAAGTCTCTTTTTAGGCCCTTGTTATTTCATATGTCAACATTACCCCTCAATACGGCTTAATTAATATAATTGCTTATTTAATTAGCCATATTCACTTGGTGGCTTTCATCTTTCGAAAGTTTTTGGCGCCTTAAGTCCTAAATCCTAAAAGCACGATTTACATAAACCCAAAAAGGCGCCATTACCAATGCCCACGTCCCACCCCTCATCATCGCCCCTTTCTCCCTCTATAAAAGGACACTATTCATTCATCTTTTCTTTACCTCCCACTCATCCTTCCAAACCGATCGTCTCACTTGCAATCTTCTTGTCCATTTTCAAACCATGTCGACGCCCGGAGCTTCCTCCAATAACAAAGATTACTTTCAAGATTTCCAAGACCTCCCGACCAAACCCTACGAAACCCATCAAATCTTCTACCTTCTAGGCCGGATATGAACGAGTTCTATTTGGGCCCGCTGCTCGTGGACGCAGACTTATTCGAGCGACCGCCACGCCCCGCTTTTTTCCTTGTACCCAAGGACCTCCTTTCTTGGACCCATTCTCATTGAAGCCAATCCGCGAGAAAAGCATTCAGACATGGCCCAAATCGATACCACCTTCCGCCTCCCGGCATGCGCAGATGATGAAGCATGCTCCTTCAAGGCGCTTTTTGATCGTGCTAGGATTTTCGATCTTTTGAAATTGCCACACGTCCCCTCTATATGATCCAGCTTCTTTTCCCCATCGCCCTAAGCTCGGGTCTTCCGAGTACAATACCTTCGCTTTTCCCCTCGCCCAATGTCGATTACTCTACGGGATGTTGGTGCTTTGGTTAATCTTCCTCCTCCGGGCGATACCATCTCTCCCGCTATATTGATATCCTCCTCGCTCCAAAGTTTGATAAGAAGTTTACGGACTCCTATTCGTGCATGCAAGAGCTCTATGATAACACGGGCAAAGATCCCACACATGCAGCGTGTGGCTTTCCTCCAAGTTTGGCTATGTAGGTACATTCTTTGTGTTCCTAGTCTTAAACCTTCCATGGCCTATTTGCCTATCGCCCACGAGTTAGCTCTCGTAGGTCTTTAAACCTTTGTTCTCTGCTTCTCGCCGCCTTCTATAGAGGCATGGCTTACCTTCAACATCACTCGGGACCAATGCTTCTCCCATCGGAAGTGGGCCTCTTCGCTCGCTTCAATTGTGGTTGAGAGCATACTTTCCACAACTTGGTGTTCCTTCAATTCCCCTGTGTCCGTGAGTTGTTACGGGCTAATTATTAACCAATTAGTTCCCCGTGGATATGTCTAACCGGACGTCTTTACATTCTTTTATAATTTAAATTCAATTCCCTCGTTCTTTCCTTTCTCCATTCATCAAGTCCCACCACGTCCAACCTCCTCTTAGTTTGAACGAGGTGAGTAATGTCTTGCCCGCTTGGGTCCAATATTTGACCGGGCGAGAATTGTTTCATGACATTCTCACGGGCACTAATGCCAAGGTCGGGGTCAAGTTTATGCTCCCGTTCTTTGCCCGACAATTGGTTTTGGCCAAACTTGGCCCCTTCCTCCTTGTTACTCAAAGAGTTTTCAAGAACGCTTTCATACCATCACCAAAGTGGAGGCCCAAGCTATAGATGAGCGTAATGCTTCCTTAATGAACGGGTTTTCTTTGGCTCCTTTCAATCCCACTTTGGCCGCTCATCCTTTTGAACAGCAGTTTGGCCTTGGTGAAGCGTAGGCTCTTCTCTACTAATGTCACCAAGCATTCCACATACTTGAGGGGTCGTGGTCTCGAGGACTTCCATTTCTTCTCCTCCGATTCCTATCCCTGCTGTGCCCATATCCGTCAAACAACCTGCTCCTTCGTCTTCCCCTACAAAGCCTTCGACAGTGCGTACTAGACGTTCTACTGCACTTACCATTCAATCCAGTTCTCCTCCTGCTCATACTGGAGTTGCAAGAGGTACATCCAGCCGTAAACGGCCTGCATCGGACCCATCAGATCAAGCTGACGATGAGAGTGATGATGATGATGCTACTCCTCCTCTGATCAGAAGAAAGGTAACCTGATTTTTCTTCATTTAAAGAACTCTTTAGCATGAATATTGACATTCTCTTTGTATTCTAAACCAGAGGGGAGTTACTTCTCCTTTGAAAAAATCCCCATCGCCCGACCCTTCAATTCTTCAATCGTCCGAGCCGACCATAGATGTGGATTTGCTCGAGAAGGATTTGAGACCCTACCGCTTCAATCGCCTGTGCGCTTGAAGAATCGTCATCATTTCAGGGCGTTTCCCCTCCAGATGTAGAACCGGGTGGTAATATGTGCTTATAGTTGTAATCATTTTTCGAATTCTACCATTTGACATGGCTTTACTCTTGAAGCACTTATCATCATTTATCCTTTTGCAGAAAGACCAATTGACTTGCCGGTTGTACCTGAACCAATACGTCCGGTTGCATCTGAGCCATCACGTTCGGATAGGGGTGACTCTTCACAGGCGGTAAAATCGCCCAGTGGCACACTTCCCCCTTCTTCCTCTAAAACCACCGATGAGGTAATTTTTTTTTTTCGATTTCCTTACCTTGCTTACTTCCAAAGAAACACTAAGTAATTGTTTCATCTTTACTGTGATGTCGATACCATCTTGCGCCTATTCAGACTTGTTTACATCATGGGAACAAGTGAAGCTAGTCAGCCGCTGCTCGCCTTCGCCACCGTCCTTCTTCGCCCGGTGCTTTCTCCATGGAAAACATGAACATCCTAAAGGTGCAAGATTTGAATATACTTCCTTCATGGACATGGATATCTCACATGCTAGTGCGGCCAACCATCTGGACAAATTTGAGCATTTAAGCCACCAAATGGCTCAAGCACTTGAGCTTCCTTCGCTCAAACTCCCCACCGATCTCAAGTTATCGTTGAAAGTCATTCATCAAGAGATAAGTGCATTGTTGGCCAAGAATGTGGAGCTCAAAGTCAAGAAGACTCAATATGTCGCAGCCCATAACCGAAAAGGAATCCTTCACCAAGAAATCGATCAAGCCAAAAACAATTTGAACGAGATTTCTTCCAAGTCATGGTTGAAGACTCCTTGATGATGAGTTTGGTCGCTCGATGAAAGAAATCCAAGAAAAGATGGACGATCGTAAGGTCAGTCGGTGTACCAAGAAGCGCAATGCTTCATGTGAAGTTGAACGGGCTAAATCTTTACTTGAGCGTTATTCAAGTTTAGAAGTGGACGATGGGTTTATGGATGAACTATCCGCCGCCTGCTCAACAAACACGATGAGTGGGAAAAACTTAGAGAGCAAATGCGCCTATTTGGGGAAGGATGTAGTTAGGATTTTAAAGTTTTAAGGACAACTTTTGTTTTATCCAGTTTCCTTTTGTAATGGGCAACCACTTATGGCAACCAAATTATCTCGATGAAATGAAAGGCTCTATTCGTTTATAGAATTGCATCCCTTAATGTTTAAACCTCTAATCGCTCAAAATCCCAAACCGACGGAACGCATTTCTTTAAATATTTGCCATTAATAGATCTCATGTGCCTCATACCATCCAAATTTTCTAAATGATATGCCCCATTTGGCAACACCTCTTTAATTTCGTATGGTCCTTCCCAATTTGGTGACCATTTCCCAAACTTTTGATTACTACTATCCAATGGGAGTATTGTTTTCCATACCAAATCTTTCGTATAAAACATTTGGCTATAACCCTTTATTATAATATGAAGCCACTTGTCTTTTTCCGAATTTGCAATCTATCTAAAACGCTCAACTTTAGTTCGTCCAATTCTAATAAATTTTGAACAAGTAGTTCAAGATGCTCATTTTCATCTATATTATTTTGCAAACGACTCGATCGATTGCACATTAATTTCCATAGCAAAGATTGCTTCTTGCCCATATGTCAACCGGAAAGGAGTCACTTTAGTACTAGATCGCGCGAAGTTCTCAGAGGCCCATAACGCCTATTCAAGCATTCATGCCAATTTCTAGCATTTTCACCTATCATTTTCCTTATGATACTCTTTAAAACCTTATTTGACGATTCTCGCTTGGCCGCTGGATTGGGCGTAATAAGGCGAGAGTTTGCCAACTTGATTCCAAACTCGCCGTAAATTTTTTCACTTGATTCCTGCTCAAAGAAGTTCCATGGTCCATCACTATAGTTTGAGGTATCCCAAATCTATATACGATATGATCACGAATGAACTCAATGACATTTCCTTGGGAAATTTCTTTTAAGGGTACCGCTTCTACCCATTTAGTGAAAAATCAGAGCGACTATTATAAAAGTGTGTTACTTGGACGATGGTGGGTAAATCTTTCCTATCGTGTCTATCGCCCAACACTTGAAAGGCCATGGTTTAATAATAGGTACCATTTCCGGCCGGCACTCTTTGGATTGGGCCATGTTTTTGACACTCCAAGCAACTTTTGGCATATCGAACGCATACTCGCCCATTTTAGGCCAATAATACCCATTCTCGATGATCAACCACCTCATCTTTTGGTCACTTTGATGTGCTCCCGACACTCCTTCATGTGCTTCGCCATAACCACTTTAGCTTCTTGCAAATTTATGCACTTCAAAAGTACACCATCCGAGCGCTTTCTTATATAATTCTCCTTCAACCAAAGAAATAGTCAAATGAACGTAATTTTAACTTCCCCGTCGCTTCTTCTTATTGGGTTCTTCCAGAATTTTTGTATTTCTTCTCTCCAATCCAATGCGCTCCATTTTGTATACAATGCACATTAAACCCTTCGCCTTCGTTGAAGTATGTGCAATATCGTCCGCATCAAGACGCGTAATCGTTATTCAACATTTTGAATAACTCGATGCCATTTGGGCCAACTCATTTTGCCGATCGTTGTACATTCTATTAACGTATTGAAGCTCTACTTGGTCAAATTCGTCCAAGAGCTCTTGAGCGATGCCATATCGACTTATGATGTAATCACTTTGGCATTTAAAATCGCCATTCAATTGATAAATTATTAGTTGAGAATCACCCCTGATAAGCACGTTTTTCGTCCCCAAATCCAATAATAATTTTAAACCGACAATCAACGCTCAGATTCGGCTTGATTATTAGTACACATTTCGGCTTAGGGCTTAAAGCAAACTTGTAACAAACCCCCAGTGGGTTTATTAGCACTACCCCTACTCCTCGCACCTCTAGCGGTTTTTGAACCGTCAAAATATAAAATCCGTGGTTTTAGCTCGAGTGAATTGACTTCTAATTCGATTTCCTTAGGTACGCCCAAACACGGATGATCGGCCAAAAGTTAGCCAATGCTTGATTTTTTACCGCCTTTTGTGGTATGAATCAGATTTCAAATTCGATAGTGCTAAAGTCCAAAGACCAATCCTTTGATGCAAAACAGACGAGAGAACATGTACTTAACCAAATTTACTTTAGAAATTAAATAAATAGTTACAGTCGTAAGTAAGCCCTTAATTTAGTACATGTAAAATACAAAGCAAGACATAATTTTTCAATAGCGTAATAATTACATTCACACACACGAAGAAGTCGCTCATCGAGATAATATATCGCCTTTCTTCTCCAAACCGATCGTCCCGGGCGACTAGTCCGGCTATTGACTCGCCGCCGATATATAAACTTTCATTGGCCGACCTTGGATAGGTGAAACTAACATCGTGGATTTGACAAATATGTCTTCGTGCTATGGAAAGCCTCTTGATGCTCCTCCTTCCGCATTTAAGTCGCCCCGATTTTTCAACTTTAGAAGAGGCGAGAAAGCTTTGCTCGCCCGCACAATTAGATATGAAACGTCAGAAGAAGTTCACTTGCCCAAGGAATCTTTGTAATTCCTTTTTGTTCTTAGGTGGTTTAGCCTCTAAAATGGCTTTTGCTTTATTTTTATCAAGTTCAATTCCTCTTTCATGCACTAGGAATCCTAGGAAATTTCGCATTAACACCAAATGCACACTTCAACGGATTCAATTTTAATTTATATCGTCTCATCCGCTCGAATGAACGTTTCAATTGTTGGAGATGGTTTTCTTCTTTCAATGATTTAACCACTATATCATCAACATAAACTTCAACGAATTCTCCTATCATGTCATGAAAAATTAGATTCATTGCCCTTTGATAAGTGCTCCTCGTGCATTTTTAAACCAAAAGGCATGACCACCCATTCAAAACATCCTAAAGCACCCTGGGCATCCGAATGCGCTTTATGTATATCTTCTTCACTATATAAATTTGGTTGTATCCCTAATATCCATCCATAAAAGAGTACATCACATGCCCAAAGTAGCTTGAATCTACTAAGAAATCTACCGCTGGCATTGGATATTCATCTTTCATGTTAATAAGTTCAAATTTTCAAATCTATGCAAACCCTAATACTACCATTTTTCTTTGATACATGCACAATATTAGACAACCATTCAACGATCTCGCCGTCCTTATAAAACCCGCCTTTAACAACCGTTTCTATTTCTTTCTTTACTTCTGCAATACATTAGGAGCAAAACGTCTGGGGTTGCTTATGTGGTTTAAAGTGTGGCTTAGTTGGTAGCCTATGTTCTACCAAATTTTTATCTAAACCGTGCATGTGTTCATATTCCCAAGCAAAACAATCTCTATACTCTTTTAACAAAGCAATTAATCGGTCACTTACCTCTTTGCTAAGCATCCGACCGACAAATGTTGGGCGATCTTCTTGTTCCTCTCCAATATTTACTTTCACCAAAGGGTCTTGTGCTTGGGCGTGCCTCGCCTTCTTCATGACTCCTATCACATCGTCGTCCAAGCTCCTTGTATTGATGTCTTCAGATCTAAACAATCCACCTTATTCACTTCTCGGCCAATATTCTCGTTTCTAACTTGAACACGGCTAATTTATCCCTTAAAATCTTTAAAGCCGCTTTCTTTCTTATTTCTCCTTCAGACTTTTCTCGAAAGCCATTGACTTGGCTTTGACATCCCCAAGGTTAGGTACCTTCTTCAACATTTATTGAATATCTTTTTGCCAATCATTGGCTCTTCAAGCGGCCACTATGTTTGGCCTCATTTGATCGAACATTTCAAGAAATGCATCTATTGATAATGGCTCCTCGCCCGCGCGATGATCCGAGTTTCTTCACCATCTTGGACTACTCTCACAGCCCATAATTTCCTTCATACATAAACTTCTCGATCGAGTTCGCTCAGAATAAAAGGTCTATGATCCGCTTGCACCACTTCGACCTCACCTTTATCGCTCCAAAAACTAGACACCGATGGAGTGACGAAGGTATACAACGATTTCCATGAATCCAATCTCTTCCTAACAACACATTGTAGCTAGTCGGCCCGCCTATTACAAAGAATAATCGTGGTTTTGGTGATAGTTCCCACCGCTACGTCCAAAGGCATTACTCTTTTGGTCAAGTCACCCCGCCATTGAAGCTCGTAAGGATAACTTCAAGAGGAATCAAGTCACTCCGCCTTTGCAAATTTCTTTATCATTCTAGATGGAATGGTATTAATAGCGCCCCATTATCTATGAGAACTTTGGCTGCTGTGGATGCCATTGACTAGAGCCTTTACATATAATGGCCTCAAATGTTTGGTTAAATTGGCCGCTGGCTTTTTAAAGATGACCTTATCATCGCCTCTATCTCCACTTCTTGTTTCCCGTCATCCTTGGATCGAAATGTCAGGTCAGTTTACGTGCAACATTTTCAGACCGATCTTCTCTTACGGGCTCTTGAGCTTCTTTATCGCTCACTTCCTCCCAACCCGTAGGGGATGGTAATATCGTTGGAGGTGATCCATACTTTTCGAGAGCTGGTACCCTCGCTTTTCCTCTGGGCGCCCCGTATAACACGTAATAATCAAAAGATCGCCCAGATGGTTCGCCCAACAAATCTACTTCTGACACCTTCTTGATACAAACTGTTTTAGCAATTTGTTATATGAAACTCCTCTTTTCTTCTCTCTCGATTCTAAGTCAATCTCTTCTTCCACATCCGCTGTCAAGCCATCATCTTCTTCTTCTCCTCCATAGATATCTCCTGAGGTTTGCCCGATTTCTCCCTCGCATTCCAATGTGCATGCTTCTTCACTCTCATCGCCTTGTGGCCCCTCATCCCTTTGCTTTTAAATTCATTGGCAAGCGATAATTATTAGCCAATATTGGGGTAAAGAACCAAACCGAATGGTGATGGATTGTCCAGATCATCTTCATCTTCGCCCCTGTTGTCTTTCAACTTCGACCTACCGTAAGAATCTTCCGCAATTCTCCGTTGAATCATTCACATTATGTTCCTTCTCATCTTCGAGATTTTCTTTAGCAACCGTGTTGGAGAAATTGGGCGATTTGGGACGATCACTTCTTGTTGCCGCCTCATCATTCGTCCATAATTTCTCCGATGACGCCTCTCGCTGTGTCCTAGTCATTTGATCAAAGGGTATCACCCTTCCCCGATCGTATTGGAATGAGTGCCATACATTCGATCGATGGGGCCGTGGCCCGAACGTTCTATTGTTGAGCATCGCCCCGCTGTTGTACACCTACCGCCATCATACATCGGCCTCGACTGCCTTTCAAAAGGAGGCCGTGATACCTTTCGTCCTCGAACAGTTGGAAATTTTGGGTTGTGTTTGGATGATTGTGATACTCCCATACTTCCATTTTCTCCTCTTCATCTATTTTCTCTCGCTACATCTAGCACACAACACTTTTTATTCCTTTCAACTTCTTTACCTTTGAGACGCTCGAACATATTTGGGATGCGGTTCAAGATCTTCGTCCCCATTATCGACCACCAATTTGAATTTAGGTAAACCACTTTTGAAACCCGCCGACAACATATTGACTCCTAGTGGCCATGAAAAGGATTCTCATCCACCGCCATCTTCTTTTTAGCTTCAAAAGTAATTCGCCTCGATTCGATGGCATCCTGTAATACATGATTTAAAACCAAACAATTATTAGTTGTATGAGACCATGCATTATGCCACTTACAATATTTTTTATCCTTAATTTGCTCAGATTTGGCAATTTGTGTTTATCGCCAGTTTTATTTGCTTGTCTTTATACAATCTATCAAATATAGTATCTCGCTTTGGTTACATCGAACTAAAACGTTTCTAGCCTTCTTGCTTGTATCTCTTAGAGGCTCGTTTTTTTCACGTTATCCTCGAATTAATTATTAACGGACATTCATAAGCATCTCCCTTAATCAATTCGCCAAACATATTTCAGTTTGATCATAATATTCATCCACAACGTGAACGTCAAGTTGGGTCTCTATAATAAGTCCTTTGTTGGAATTTTTCATTTGTTCCTCTTCCCTTATCAAACGCTCATACCTAATCACATTGGCCGTTAATTGAAGAGATCAGAAACTCCCTATCGTGAAATTTCTTTTTCAAGTCGAAACTTAAACAACTTTGAGCGATCTTAACAAACTCTTTTTCGGTAAGGGCACAAAGCATTTACTCCTAGCAGCCTTAAACCTTTGAAGAAAAACTTCCATTTATTCGGTTGGCATTTGACGAATTCGCCAAATCACCCAAGGTGACTTCGATTCGCTTTTATAGAATTGGGCGTGGAACAACTGTTCTAATTGTTGCCATGTCTCGAATGTAGTTTGTCGGCAAATTAATGAACCATGAAAAAGCTACTCCCGTTAGCTTAACTAGGAAACAACCTTATTTTATGGTAATCACTTACTTCACCGCATTGCGTTGTAAATCGCCCCTACATGTTCCAATGTTGAGACCTCCCTAAACCCGTGAATAGTGAAAATTCCAAGACTTTATATCCCCTAGGCCACTTGGATAGGTTTGGTCTATCCAATCGGGATACGGCTTTTTATAGGTTGGCCTAATGAAAGGACGATTCCAAAAGCCATCCGATCTTGCATTATCTCGGTGATTTGGTTTCTTAAAGCCATGTTTGGATCATACGGACTCCTATTGGTTGATTCATTGTGTGGAATCATTTGAGGTCTATTGTTTAAACTCGGATTTGTGGCCAAATTACCATTACTCATGGTATTATTGCCATTTACTTGGACATTTGCCCCTTCGTTAACACGTGTTGCGCTTTTGTCCTATATTTGGCATATTTTCTCTTGCATTCGGCTACCCCCAAGTTGGACGATCCCACATTATGACCACTCAAATTGGCCACGCGTTGCCTCCACCCACATTTGACGTCGATGGTATAAAAGGCATTTCTATTCCTTGACTAGGATTTATAGGGTTCATTGTCGGTGAATGTGCCCTACAACCGTCCCCTAGCTTGGAAATGATTCCCTATATTTGGCAAATTTGGTTGACATGTCTCGCCTACTAACCTAGTTATAAGTTCATTTAAGTACTTAATTGTTTGGCCATGTTGTCGTAATTCACATTTCCAGCTTTGAACAAATTTTTCCATATCATGAACATTTTGCAAGCTTACCCGTCCCACGACATCTTGCGTGAGTTCGCCAAGTAATGCGCGCGATGGTTCGTGGACTCAATTCCGTCATCGCTCATAACGGCTTTGATTTTGTCCCTCCGTTGTTGGTGTATTTTGTTGTTCTTCATATCGCCGATCACGGATTGAATTACCGGTCATTGGTTCCTTATCCGAGTTCTTGCGAGGCATATTGTTCTACCCTCTTGTATCTTCTAACACCAAAAGTGTCCCATCGGGCGTGCCAAATTGTTTCAGCGTGGAATGTGTATCTTCGCTAACAATTAAAGGATTCAGACGATGTGTAAGTGGACGCCAAACCTTATGAGACAAAGTCCCAACAAGGGTGTTTGATTTAGAAGACTACAATAATAACAAAGGATGAAAAGAGCAAAACGAAATGCTCCAAAGGGCACAAGCACACTAGAATTCATCAGAAAGAAATATTTAAGACTAAATGGAATGAAATTACATTTCTCTGCTTTTTGAGAGTTCTTTCTTTTTTTTCTACTTCAATCAATCTCCTTTCTTTTATACCTTGTCAAACGGTTTTATCACACGCTTTTCCTTCGCCTTGCATAAAACTTCTCATCGCCCGCTTTCTTCCTTATCGCCCAAAGAACCACCTCGCCGCCCAATAACCGCCCATTTCTTCCATAATGATTTCAACTGCTTGTAACTTCCCCATGATGATTTAACATGATGATTTAACTTCTTGTAACTCCTTCATGAAGCAATCACTCGCCGCTCAATAACCGCCCATTTCTCCCATGATGATCCCAACTGCTTGTAACTTCCCATGATGATCCAACTTCTTGTAACTCCTTTATCATAATTCAAGTTTGTAACTCCCGACAACGTGGGAACAATGATAAGAAAATGAGAAAACTACTTATGAACAGTTATTCTTATGCCGTGATTGACCATTCTAATCGCCCAACGCCCGAGCTGCTTTTTGATCCGGGCGATGTCCATTTTGGGCCCTTCCTGGCTTGGACAATTTCTATTGGGCCTATATACGAATTTATTTGGGCATCCGTTGGGCCTGGCCGACATATTTTCTAAACCTAATATACTTGGGCATTCGGGCATTTATTATGGGCCTATATGTACAATTTTCTTAAATCTCTTTTTAGGCCCTTGTTATTTCATATGTCAACAACTCTTATTATAAGTTAAAATATTTAAAAAAAGAATTTTTTTTTTTGCCATTTTCCTTGTCTTTCTTTTTGTTTTGTTCTGTTAAACTGAGTACTTTCCCCTTAAGAAAGTGTGCACTATTTATATGCATTACATTTTTTTTTTTTTTGACACAAAAGTGGAAAAGGATTAAGTGAGTGGTGTTGAAATTATTTTTTAAATATTTATAAGATGTGAAATTTATAGAATGTGTAGATAATAAGTGAGTATTAAATTCTAAATCATACAAAATTTGTGAATAAAAAATATGTTGACTAATTTGACTATTTTAAATTATAAATTAAGCACATACAAATAAGGACTAAAGGTGCACCTAAAAGTAAAGGTTGATGACCATGCTATCAAGAAACATAGGTTATGAACAAGAATATGACAAGTCAATAGGTTGGGGACCAGGTACACAAATTTCCCTTTAAGTTGAGTGCTTGTTTCGTAAACTATAAACAATGAATCCTTTAAGTTGAGTGCCTCTTGTAATTTTCAAGAAAAAAAATGAAAAAAAAAATAAAAAAAAAATGAAACCACACCCAATAAGAAATTAGAAACTGGACACGTCAGTGGAGATTCCGGTAATTAATTAAATTATCCTTTACAGGCAACCGGCCAACCCAGTGACGGGGAATCAAATATGAAAACTCCATTCCCTTTCCAGAATCCACTCGTTTATACTCTCATTTTTCGTCCTGTATTCTTATTCTAATCAAATGACGATCGGTAGCGGAACCGAAGGCGTTGGCGGTGTACCAAAGAAGAAGCAGCGCGTGGGAAGCAACAGCCAGCTCTCCTCCACACGCGCCGTTATCGATTCATCCTTCCCCGACGGAACGTTAATGGAAGGCTCGCATAAATCCCCACCCTCCGACGCTCCTCATCCGTCCATGGAGGCGGCGGCGGAGGCGGAGGCGGAGAATTTAATGATTCCGCGTCTGCGGATGTTATTCTCCGCCTCCATCTCGATAACCACCGTTCCCCCTTCGACTCGTTTGGGACCTCTTCCGTCCCCGTCCCCGTCCCCGTCCCCGTCCCCGAGTCCGACGTGCAGATCTACCTTCACTCGCACTTCCTCCGCCGGTCCAAGTACTTTGCTACTCTCCTTTCTGACCGTTGGCAACAACACAACGATGATGATTCTCCCCAAATCCATCGCCTTACCCTCGGTGTCCCGCCGACGCCGGATTCCATCAACGACTACTTGTCAGTCCTCCAGCTTCTGTATACTGATGATTTCTCGACTTCGATTAATAGTGTTGTGACTGCCCTTGCGTTACTCCCCATCGCCCTCGAATTACTCTTCGAGGATTGCATTAACGCCTGCGTTAAATTCCTCGAGGCCGTGCCTTGGTCAGAAGATGAAGAGAGGAAAATATTGAACTTGATTCCATTTTTAAGTAATGAAGAATCGAAAGAGCTCCTGACTAGGATTTCCCCAGTGAAAAATGACTCGTCTGAGGAAATGCTTCACGGATTAATATTTTCTGCTATTCATAATCATCCGAACATGGCTTTCGCAAAGGCCTTTGTTGCGAAGTTGTTGAGGGATTTTTCGTCGAGGGAGTCTGTGAGGAGGGTTTTGGATAAGGTATTTGAGAAGAGCTTGAAGGTTGTAAAGGAATCTTTGGAGGAGTACTCGAGTCCTAATTTTAGAGGCGATCATAATGAGACTGAGGCGATTCAGAGGCTGAATTTGCATTCAGCTATGACCAACGGGAAGCATTTGCTGTGGCTGGTGGAGAGGATGATTGAGTTGAGAGTGGCTGATACGGCTGTCAGGGCGTGGAGTGAGCAGGCTTCATTTACTGCGGATTTGCAAAGGGCGTTTCGGGATGATGCATGGAGGAATATTGCTCCGAGCCTTCCTGCTGTTGTGCTTCGTTGCACTAGTAGGCTTGCCAATGCTGTTGCAACAGGGAACATTTTGGCTGCTAGACAGGTTTGTTCCCAACACTTTGTACTAGTTTATCAGTATTTCTTCTCCGCCAAAAAATATTGCAGTCTGTTTATTTTTCTTTTGGATGTTCTAATTTGTAATTCGTACTTCAGTTAATGGTGCGATGCAGGAAGAGTTCTTGTTGATGAAATGAGATTTGTTCTTTATGTATTACGTGTTTTAATCTTGCTTGAAATTTTTTACATATAATACGCTGTCTTAATGTCGCAGGCTGAATTATCAATTTATCATTCTACCTAGTGGAGCTTTTAACTTATAAATGCTTTGCTCTTAAAATATTTGATTTCTACTTAAAAGAGAATGAACAAAAGTTACTCAAAGAAGGAAATACCACGTGTAATACAAGGTCACACTGTACTTATTATAATAATTAATGCGTGTGTAAACTACCTGCGAACTAAAGACTTTGTTGTCGGGATTTAAGCAAGGAAGCAGTTCTGCTATAACTAAACCTTAAAGTCTAAGAGAAAATCCAGCAGATTCGTCCTTGTATTTGACGAACTGAGTATTGGACACAAGGTTTAAACATAAAAGATATGTCAGCCATAATGCCAAAGAAGAAAGTAGTTGTTAAAAATTTGGCTGTAGAAATGGTAACATGCCTTAATTTCTTCATGGACAGGAAGAAATAGATATCCTATGGCTACAAATTTTTAATGAAAACATGTATTAAGAAAACTTATTGAAGAGATAGAGACACTTACCAGGTAGTGTTTTGGTAATTGTTGTTATTGTTATAAAAATAACATTGTTTTATAGTATGGAAAAATGGTATTCTTGTCATTTATAATATATATTATATAACACCTTGTCATAAAAGTTTATGTTTGTGCGTGAAATTTGTCGTTGTTCTTTTGGAAAATGTAAGAAACACTGAAAAAGTATCCGACTTTTTGTTTATTCGTAATTATTGTCTACCATCTTATTGGAGGTGCTTGTTGCTGCTGTCGTATGGAGTTTAGTGCTTTTTGCATAGATTCTGCCTACCTCTTCACCTTGTTATGGCCCCACGTTGTATAATGCATGTCCGGTCTTTAGATTCTGGTTTAATTTGATGGTGTCCCTGAAGTAAGATATCGTAATATGTTTTTGTTTCTATTTTATGTATGACTGCTATCAATTTTGGGATTCAAATAATTAGTACAAGAAATCCTAGATAAAGGCAACACTCAACAAAATGAAGCTGGAGATTGGGTTGAGCAAATGAACAGTGCTTCCTCCTTGTCGGAAAAATAGATGTACCGATACTTCATCAACATGTTTACCTTTGGCAC
The DNA here is from genome assembly GCA_023638005.1 of Forsythia suspensa. NCBI lineage: Eukaryota > Viridiplantae > Streptophyta > Magnoliopsida > Lamiales > Oleaceae > Forsythia > Forsythia suspensa. The sequence continues at coordinate 27,444,499 of CM042670.1, read as the reverse complement.
AATCACATGAATTTTGATGTGTCTAGGAAAATAGATGAAACTTAACCTCTCCCACTCCTGCATAAAGTTCATTATTGTTGATCAGATGTCCAAGGGTTGCATTGTAAGGGACTTGGAAAAGGCAACGGTAGCAGATATACTGCAGTTAACATGCTTGATTCAGTCTTGCCTTAGAAATAAGCTAGATGTTTGCTTGTCATGTAAAAATATACTGTCTAGGAAAAAGAAAGTATTTTATGAACTTCTGAAAGTGGATTTCTTTTTCAGGGATTACATTCCTTATTTTTAAACTTCAAAGAATCTTTAATTTTAAATCAAAAGTAGACGAATTAGCAGGAAAAGCAATGGAAATATGAACTTTAGGTCTTCACTATGCTTGTGCCTCGAGAAATTTCTGTTCTGACGAGATGATGTAAATTTTTGTTCCTAAGCTGTAGCTTTTAATGAGAGTTGGCCGTAGATCATCGTCAACTTTGCTTACCTTCTTTATGGTGCACAACAGGTTAGGATGAAGCTGGTAAAAGATTGGCTCCCGGTGTTGATTGTATGCAAGGACAATATATCACCTATGTGTGCGAATCATAAATCACTTTGTCTAGAGCTGGAAGATACATTCTTGAGAATTATATCGACACTCCCTATGGCAGATGCACAAGAGTTGTTGCAGCAATGCCTCAGCTTTTCAACTCGAAATGTTGAAGATTGCCCTCACTTGGTCACTGCTTTTACCACTTGGTTCCGTCGCGCCAACAGATCCCTACCAGCGGACGAGTTTCGTCAATGAACATAAACAATGGTTTGAACGTCCGTGGTAGCTCTGATGGGCCCACTAAGACTCATGACATGAGTTTACTTCTGAACTCGTATCTAGACGGAATTTGTACATATACCTTCACAATTCTGTGAATTCCTGCAATAACTGTTGACTGTTGTTTTAAGTTCAAATGCTGTCCTGTAGAGAAGGTTTTTGAAGCCTTTACAGATATATAAAACTTGTTCCTACAGGTTCTGTTTGTAGATAAACTTTTGTGTTCACTCTGTGTCTATTTGTCGTAGCAAAACTAGTGCCTGACAAGTTATTGTTCAAAGACATCTCGCAGTAGCAATAGGAAAAGGTAAAGGATTAAAGATTGTGGTTTAAAATTAAAAAAAAAAAAAAAAAATCAAAATTTTATTCTTTACTAAAGTGGACTGCCGGTTTAGAGTGAATGAATCGAGTAGTTCCAAAGTTATTTTAACGAATTTGCTATGATATCAATAAGCCTTGCCAGTACTCTTCCTCTTAAAATAAATAGTAAACTGTTTTAAAAAGCGTAAAACGTAGTTAGATTTGGAAGTTGAACTTTAAAATTTTTGGATTAGGTGAGGGCAAGACAAGGACGAGGCGTGAGGCGTAATTAAACTTAGATGCAGCGCTTCACTGTGTTTGTACTAAGCATTTACCCAATACAAAAAATTTAATATTTTCAGCAACAATTAGGAAAGTCCAGAAAATAATTTTGAAAATTAAGCTGACACAAATGTTCTACATGTTAAAATATCAATGTGACAACTTACAAAACCAGGTTTCAAAACCTCATTTTCTTGTATCAGTTTTTGATCACAAAATCTTGATCAATAGTAGAATTATATCCAAATAAAGCATTTGATATGGGTCGGACTCTGCTCTTAATTGGGCCCATGTCTACTTTTAAATAAGGAAAAATTGCCAATAAGTCATCCATAGGTGACTTGTTTCTAATTAGGTCCAAACACTTTCTAAAATTGTGAATAAGTCATATGAATTTATCTAATACCATAATTACCCCCGTAATCTGTTAAACCACTTTAAACCGATTTCATCAATTCACGATTCTTATTCAAGCCGCCATTAACAACTTTCTTCTCCAGATCTCCCGTCGACGATCATCACATCACCCACAAGACCTCGTAGTCGACGTTATGTGAGCCGCCACACTCTAAAAACCTTGTTTTGTTTTTGCAATTGCTTATTTCATGAATTTTATGGTTTTTCGCCTGCTTTCTCTTCTCAATCATGGAAGGTGGCCTAATTTTACTTTGTAAGTATATTTCGTACACACTTCCCATAAAAGTTTCTTCTGGTGGGGATTTTAATGGTGTTTTGCAAAAATTATGTGATAATTGGAATTCATTAGAAGTCGACACTATTTTATTACGTTATTGTATTCCTAGACATGATAGGTGTTTTCTAAGGAATGAGGAAGAATTTAGGAACATGATTTCCTTGATTTCTGCTTTTGAATTGAAATTTGTTGATATTAGTGTTTCAGACTCTAAAACAGTATCACTTGATTATAAAACAGTATCACATGATTGTGATACTCATTTTTCGGAATGAAGGATCTCGCCATAACTACATATTGTTCTTCAACAAATAGTAGGGCATTACTTTCATCAAGTTGGTCAAGCATAATCACTCATGTTGGACAGAGGTTTGAGAGAGGTGTAGCTGAATTTAGAGATGCTTTATGCAAATTTTCGATTGAGAGAGGATTTAAGTTTGATTACATGAGAAATAACAATGGTAGGGTAGAGGCTCAATGTTCAAACAGATATTACGATGATTGTAGGTGGTATGTTTGTGCGACAAAGATCAAAGGTTAGTGGTTTTTGTTACATACCTGAAAGCTTGTGAATGAGCATAGTTGCCTTATAGTGTTGAGGAAAGAAAAAGTGAGAGATTAAGTTGTAAGGTAATTTACGGTTTGATTGTTGATATATTGAGGAGAAACCAACATTGTGTTCTAATGATGTTGTTTCACACTTTTAACAAACTACGGTTACACGATAAGCTATGAGAAGGCTTGGAATGCGTTGGAGAGAGCGAAGGATTGATTTTGGCGACGATCTGAATCTTTCAAGCGATTACATTGGTATATTGAGGTCGCAAGGTCATTTAATCATGGAAGTCATATTGATTTAGAGGTGGACCAAGTTTCTAAAAGATTCCAAAGATTGTTTGTTTCTTACCATGCGTGCATTCATGGGTTTAATCATTGTCGTCCCATGTTGTTTATCGATGAAACATTTTTGAAAGGAAGGTTCAAAGGTATCTTGTTGTTGTCTCAGAATCGCTAAGAATGGCAACCAAGGTTAGATCTTGATTTTACATATATTTTGTGATAATTGTTTTATTTTTGTGATCTTGTTTTTCGTTATTGATCTTGATTTTCCGCTCTTTTGTTATAATTGTTTTCTATTATTTTTGTGATCTTGTTTTTTATTTTGTGATCTTTTTTTTCGTTATTTTGTGTAGCTTATATCCATTGGCTTATCTTTGTTGTAGATTCCGAGAACTACGATAATTGGTTGTGGTTCTTAGAACATTCATGTAGTATTGTTCAAAGTACTCGAGAGCTTACATTTGTGTCTCGATCGGAATGTTGGGTTAATGGAAGCGTTGCCTCAAGGCATTCCCTACATCGAATCATTTTTTTCATTTACAACACCTTAAAGAAAATTTGAGGATAAATTCGGTGGTGGTGGCTTCTCAAACAGTTATAGAGAGCGTATGGTCTGGTTGTTCCAGGAATGTGCACATGCTCCAACAATTGCATTATTTAACCAGAAGTTGGAGGTATTGAAACTTGAGGGGGGAGCTATTGTTCAAAGGTTTCTAGATGGGTTACCATTTGAAAATTGGTCGAATGCTCATAGTGTTGGATGTCGATATGGAGAGATGTCATCAAATGCAATTTGAGTCTTTTAATGCATGGATAGTTGACTGTAGGAGTTTGCCCATAACCCGAATGGTTGACATGTTGAGGATAGAGCTGATGAACATGTTTGTTACAAGAAGAACTGATTCTGGTAATGTTATGATATCTTGTTTTATTTTTCGCATGATCTTGTTTTATTTTCACCGTGATAATTGCTTTTATTTTCTCGCATGGTACTTGCTTTTATTTTTTCGCGATAATCTTGTTTTATTTTGGATGTGATAATCGTTTTATTTTCTATATGATACCGATGTAGGTAAGTGGATGGGGTTGTCTCGTCCCAAGATGATAGAGAAGTTGCGAGGATATGGAGATGAAAGTCGATCATGGAATATCAAGCGGTCTTCCGATACAATTTTTGAAGTTTTTCGAGATCCATCGGTTTGTGTGGATATTTGCAAAAGCACATGTTCTTGTTTCAATTGGCGTTTGAATGGGTTCCCATGTGTGCACGCAGTTGCTACAATTAATAGATCCGGAAGGCGATTGATGAATTTGTTGATTATTATTTTCATGTTGTAGCATTCCGCAAGTCCTATGAAGAAGCTATACATTCCATCCCTACGTCAATGAGGTTGGAATATGAAAATTCGCCAATTTTGACATTTTGCCTCCACCTACAAAGGACAACCCGGAAGACCTAAAAGAGGCGAATTAGATCAAGGGTGAACAAGTGCGGATGATACGTTGTGGTAGGTGTGGAAAGTTGGGTAATCACAATAAGAAGACTTGTAAGGAGTCATTGGTCTAAAAGATTGTTCCAATGAAGTATATTATTCATTCTTTTTTAAATATGTACGAACACAGTTGTGTTGTAATGATTTGTTGGTTGAATTAATGAAAGCAACATTTATTTTCACAAAACAAGATCACAAAATGTTTATTTTCACAAAACAAGATATCACAAAAATTAACAAAAAAGATTACCACTAAAATTATCTCATTAAGAACATTACATTGCAACACATATCACAATTTACTATAATCCCCGGTGTTTTGAGAGTTATCTGCTCGTGTGAAAGATATTATTGTTTCTTTTTAAGTTTTTGATGGAGAGATATTATTTGTTGGTCGAATTAATGAAAGAAACATTTATTTTACAAAGCAAGATCACGTAGAATGTTTATCTTAATAAACATTTGTTTGATCTTGTAAATAGATTAACAAAACAAGATCACAAACAAGATTTCATTAATTAATGCAGTATGTTCTGTCTGAAGATCACAAATTGTATTCGAGATCAAAACAAAATTTCAAGTACAATTACAAAGCAAGATACGAATGTTTATCTTAATAAACATTTGTTTGATATTGTAAATAGATTAACAAAACGAAGATCACAAATAGTTTAACAACACAAGATCACAAAGCGATGATTTCATTAATTAACAAAGCAGTATGTTCACTGTCTGAGATCACAAATTGTATTCGAAGATCAAAACAAAATTTCAAGTACAATTTACGAGATCAAACAAAATCCGCAACTAGGAAATCTATTCATCTAGAATGAAGAAAATCTATTCATCCATTTATTCATCTACAACAAAATCCTTGATGAATTGAGAAACCATGTTTGCTTTATATTGTCTAACTTCCTTCATTGTCATGGTTTCTTCTATCTCTTCATTCTTTGCCGTCTTTCCATCGGATGGCAAACGTGTATTCCACAATCGACATCGCAAAACAAAATTCAAAAACATGTAGTAAATGTCGCAGTTGTCTTTGATAGCCATTTAAACACAAGATAATACAAATAGGGAGTTTGAAGGATTAGTTGCTTCTTTACGTCCCAATGTGTTGTTGCGGACATTTTCGTAGGAGATCAATGGACGATTGAATTATTCTTCTTTGTATACAACAAGATTTGTAACGGGAGATTTCATAAATAGTTCTTTTGTTTGCTCTCTACATATTCTTTCTACACGTATTTGGAAAAAACAACAATGTAAAATGTTAGATTTGTATTTTTAAACTCATTTGTAAAAAGCAAAGATATGGTAATCAGAACAACTCATTATCTTACCAATATTATAGCATCGTCCATATATCTGTTTGAAGTCCCGTCTCTCGGCAAATTATCTTGTTGTAATGTGTCCATTGACCCGCCTCAAAATCGAATGTGAGCGGTGTCCAATGGTTTGGAACTACGTCGAGATCCTCTTCCTCCGTTTGAGTTCATTGGGAACAAAGAAAAGTCGAGAAATTTGCCCGGTGTTGTGGAGGTGCTCCAACACTATGTCGATTTTTGAGTTCTTGGAATTGCCATTTGAGGATTTGTGACATATAGTCTGCAGATTCAAGTATAATATCAAGATAAGAAATTATTTTGTTGTTAGACCTAAGTTTGTAATTGAAATGTTTATGTTGAAATTGAATAATTTACCCAAAGACAAAGAATCAAAATGACAAATCTTTTGTTGTAAGTCTTTGTCTACAATTGGGTCTTTGGCATTTAGAAGTTCCCCATATGCATCAATTACACGCATATAAAGTATCAAAGTTATGTTTTGTATAAGTTTATAATTTAGGAATACATTTTTTGATTTTACAATCTTCATCAGATTTGATATTGCACGGTCGCCAAGAATATCAAATAAATCCCCAATGTCACAAAATGCACTCGCTCCTCATGGCATGTAAATCGTCATTCAAGCAATAGCAAAGCGATTTTAAAGCAATGAAACAAGATCACAATATCACAAGTAAAACATTCAATAGTTGAAACAGATATCACAATTTTTAAAACAAGATCACAAATGTCTTAGTTTTAATCCATGATAATTGTTTTATCTCGAAAACATATCACAATATTATAAGTAAAACATTGAAGAATTGAAACAAGATATCACAATACTTGAAAACAAAGATCATGAATTAAAACATCAACAATTATTGTAGTGAAGATACTTACGATGGGTCGTGGATTTTTCCGATCTTTGTGATCTTCTTCCTGTCATCTGCAGTTAAATGTTTTGCTGTTAACCATTTTGCATTGATTTTCGTTGGTACTCTTTTTTCTTTCCTCATTGGAAGATCGGGAAGGTCCTCAACATTGATGATTGTATTGTCATCCTCTTCTACTTGCTCCTTTTTATCCTTTGTGACTCTTTTTTCTTAGCGAGTAGGTAAAATCATCATCCCTCTTTTTCTTTTCTTTTTTTTTTCTTTTATTCTTTTCACCATTGAAGTTTGCTTTGTTGCATCCTTTGTTTTTCGACCTCTCTGTCATTCAAAGCTTGAGTGACTTCATGCACTACCTTTTCGGTCAACTCATTTACAAGTGAGGTATTCTCTTTTCCAATAATTTATTTTCACTTGTAAGAGATTCCAAAGTTTGTTGCTGACTTTTGAGTTGTTCGGCAGTTGTTATTCTTTTCCTCCAAAGCTGCCGCATGTAGAGCCATTGACTTTTGTAGTTGGTCTTCTATAATTCTGATTCTTGTGCTCATCTCGTTGAGCTCCTGTATATTCCTTTCAATTTGCAAAGTATCAAAAGCATTAATTATCAGCATCAAAGTATTAAAATCATATTATTATCAGTATCTTAATTAAACCAAGATCACAACAAAACAGAGATCGAGACAATGGTATCTCAATAAAACAGTATCACAACAAAACAGTATCAGAGACAATGGTATCTCAATAAAACAGTATCACAAGAAAACAATGGCATAGATAAAAACAGTATCATATCAGTTTTAAAATAAAAACAGTATCATATAAATATATATTAGTACCTTTCATTCTGTGAGACGCTTTCATCCAACGCAGCTTGCAAGATGCGCTCCTTTTCTCTAGAGTCATGTAATTCATCACGGAATCTAGATGAACTAGTTATGGCTTTCTTCTCTGATGAATCCTTGATTGCAATTTCTGCCAGACGACTCAAGGGCAAGTGTAGCCAACTATCATCCTCCTCTTCAAAACCTCCATGTTCTACTTCATTGACGTTGTCTTTCTCACTTTGTTCATCTTTGTTTTCTTCTGTTGAAATGTTATCCTCTATTTGATTGTCATCACTTTCTTCCTTTTTTGTATCAACTTTATCGATTCTCCATCTCCACCGGATTCATCATCTTCAGTAGATTTTTCACTTTCATTAGATTCTTCATCTTCATCGACTTCTTCAACAACACCGCAATGGTGTAGTTGAATAATAAATATTACGGATGTTTGTATGTTGAATAAATCTTCATGTAAGAATCTTGTATCTTCGTGAATTGGTGATATCTTGCTATTACCTTTCTTTTGCTAGTTTGTGTCTTGTCGTAGATTTTAGAATACAAGTGAGATCTCTTAAATCCCATTTGATGCATTTGGGTTTGCATTCTTCTTCAATGGTTTGCAGACTTGAAGATTTTCCAACAACCAATATTGAATTTTCATAAATAAAACTTATTAGTGCGAATATCATATTTAATGCAAAACAAGATCAACAAATAAAACAGTTATATAGAAATCAAATAGCTTACTGACTAAAACCATGACATGACACTGTTACATCGATCGGGTCTTCATTTTGCATAGGGAAGAAATTAGATATTGAAGATGTGCTTCGACCAATTGTAGGTTTTGATCTTGTCGAGATCTTCAACATACTTGATATATCCCCAGCTCAAAGTCAGGGATTTATTTGGCACAAAGAACGATGCCATCAGGAAGAGCATCATTAACCTAGAAACATCATCGATGTCTTCTTTTTTGTTCCCATTCTTTGCAGCTCTCAAGCTGTGTAGGTATTATTGTTTTGGTCAATCTCTGACGGCCGATCTCTCGAACCTTCGTTGGGAGAAAAGCGAAATCGATCTTCGGCCTTTGTTTTCAACCTCCATCGAGTTTTACCTTCGACGATACCAAAACTACCCTTTACATCGTCCATCTTGAACTTTAGACGGGGAGTTGTTTATCAAAAATCCTTGTTTGACTTGTCGAAGCACTCGATGATCTTATGCAGATCCATATCACTTGACGACGGCAATGTCTCGTCAATCTTGTCGTCGAAGATCAAATTGATAAGATTGAAAAAATGACAATTTTTTCAACCCATCTGTTTGTGGTTTTGTTAGTGACAAACCTTTCACCTCCCTGATTACTGCTTGGAGGTTAGAACGGTACTGTGGGTAAGGCTTTTTATCCATAGTTACTTTTTTTTCGTATGGGAATAGACTTCCTTTTTCCCATTGATTTATAACCAATTGTTTTGTACCCAGAAGAATTTTTGCTTTCTTTGCATCATAAACAAAAGCAAAGATCAAACAATATCATTATATACTAATAAACATCAACTAAGAGATTAAAACAATATCATATGAACAAAAGCAAGATCACGGATGAAAAGCGAAGACGTTGAAAGCAGTATCACGAGGTTCAAACCTTGCCATATTTAAAAGCAAGATCACGTGTTCAAACTAAGAGATTAAAACAAGATCATTATATACTAATGCACATCAACTAAGAGATTAAAACAAGATCACATGAACAAAAGCATTATCACGGATGAAAAGCGAAGACGTTGAAACGAAGATCACGGAGTTCAAACCTCGCCATATTTAAAAAAGATCACAGAGTTCAAACTAAGAGATTAAAACGAGATCATTATATACTAATGCACATCAACTAAGAGATTAAAACAGTATCACATGAACAAAATAGTATCACGGATGAAAAGCGAAGACGTTGAAACAAGATTATCACGTGTTCAAACCTTGTCATATTTAAAGCAAGGTATCACAGGTTCAAACTAAGAGTATCAAACAAAGATCATTATATACTAATGCACATCACCTAAGAGATTAAAAACGATTATCACATGAACAAAAACGATTATCACGGATGAAAGCGAAGACGTTGAAAGCGAAGATCGCGAGTTCAAACCTTGCCATATTTAAACAAGATCACAGGTTCAAACTAAGAGATTAAAAAGCAAGATCATTATATACTAATGCACATCAACTAAGAGATTAAAACAAGATCACATGAACAAAATAGTATCACGGATGAAAAGCGAAGACGTTGAAAGCAGTAGATCGCTGTGTTCAAACCTTGTCATATTTAAACAAGATCACGCGAGGTTCAAACTAAGAGATTAAAAGCGATATCATTATATACTAATGCACATCAACTAAGAGATTAAAAGCAAGTATCACATGAACAAAAGCAAATGTATTACGGATGAAAGCGAAGACGTTGAAAGCAAGATCACGAGTTCAAACCTTGCCATATTTAAAGCGAAGATCACTGGTTCAAACTAAGAGATTAAAAGCAAGATCATTATATACTAATGCACATCAACTAAGAGATTAAAACGAAGATCACATGAACAAAAGCGATTATCACGGATGAAAACGAAGACGTTGAAAGCGGTATCACGTGTTCAAACCTTGTCATATTTAAACAAGATCACGGGTTCAAACTAAGAGTATCAAACAAGATCATTATATACTAATGCACATCACCTAAGAGATTAAAACAAGATCACATGAACAAAAGCAAGATCACGGATGAAAAGCGAAGACGTTGAAACAAAGATCACGAGTTCAAACCTTGTCATATTTAAACAAGATCACGTGTTCAAACTAAGAGATTAAAACAAGATCATTATATACTAATGCACATCAACTAAGAGATTAAAACAGATTACCACATGAACAAAAGCATTATCACGGATGAAAGCGAAGACGTTGAAACAAGATCACATGTTCAAACTAAGAGTATCAAACATTTTGCATGGTTAAATAGCATGTGCTAACAAAAGCGATTATCCTAGAAACAAGGAAAAATTAAGCAAAAATAGAAACACTATCATAGATCAAGAAGTATCAAGCATTTTGCATGGTTAAATAGCACGTTCTAACGAAAGCGATATCATAGAAACAAGGAAAAAATTCATTAAAAATAGAAACACTATCATAGATCGAAGGAGTATCAAGCATTTTGCATGGTTAAATAGCACGTTCTAACGAAAAAATCAAAAAAAATCACCAAAACATCAACATATTTTATACTGATTATCATGTATTTCAAAGCCCTACATCACTTGTTCGTGATGGAAAAAAACTAACCCACGGAAAATACATTATCAAAAAATTTATCGAAGAAATTACCTTCGCCATCGATGTATGCGGTTAGGATTTGTGGTTAGGATTTTCGGTGAGAAGAATCAATCACGAAGAAGATGAAGTGTGCAGAAATAAATGGGAGGTTTTCAAAGTGCTGTACGTGTTTAAATGGCGGTTGGTGCAATTGGAGGGCATATTGGACTTTTGGCACTAAAGTATGACTTTAGTTGAATTAAGATTGGGCCATATGACTTTTTAGCCCAATTTGGCAGTAACAGTGACCGGCCCAAAATTTTCCCTTTAAATAAAGGTAAATTCAAAGTCGGTCATTTGTTTTGGCACTCATGGACTCTAAAGTTATATGGTCAAAACTTAATTCAATTAAAGTCACATTTTAGAGCTAAAAGACCAACATACCCTTAATTGTAAAAAATGCTAATTGTGATACTGTTTTGTTGTGATAGCATTGTTGAGAATTGATGTTTCATCCCAAAAGATTAACCCATTAAATAGAGTAACTCAATCCCTTACAAGTTCATCATTTACCCTATGTCTAATCGATGTAGAATTTTATTCGCACATTCCCAACAAAACAATCTTCACAATACATGAACATATTTGCTAACAAACTGATACTGTTTTATCATGATATTGTTTTGTCTATAATATTGTTTTATATAGATAATGTGCTATGATACATTTACACCATACTTTTATCTTTGATATTGATTTATTATGATAATGTTTCAACCTATGATTATAAAATATTTGATACTCTTTCGATCTATGATACTGTTTCTATTTGTCAAATTTTTTGATTGTTTCTAATGATACTGAAATATTGTGACAAAATTTCAACCTATGAGTCTGTTTTAATTTCTTAGTTTTATATTTAATACTGTTTAATTATGACAAAGTTGTTTAAGAGTATAATATAAAATACTTGATACTCTTTCGATCTATGATACTATTTCTATTTGTCGAATTCTTTCCTTGTTTCTAATGATAGTTAAATATTATGACAAAGTTTCAACATATGATATTGTTTCAATCTCTTAGTTTTATCTTTGATAGTGTTTAATTATGATAATGTTTTAATCTATTAGTTTTGTTTATGATATTGTTTTAATCCATGATACTGTTTTATTTAAGTAATGTACATTAGTATATTTTGATACTGTTTAATCCATGATATTGTTTTATTTAAGTATCATGTTGGACCAAGTTTTACAATTAGAGATTGTACAAAATGCAACAATCCTGACTTCAACTAGTAAAACAAATATATGATACTGTTTTAATTAGATAAAGTGATATGGTAGACTTATACCATGTTTTTATCTTTGATACTGTTTTATTATGATAATGTTTCAACCTATGATACTGTTATTTTATTGGGGTGTAATTTGTGTATGTGATATTGTTTTATTAAGATATTTTCATGTATGATATTAATAATTAAGATACATTTATCTATGATACTGTTTTAGAGGATATATGATACTGTTTTGACAAGAAAAATTAAAGATTGCCATTTTAAACTAAAGAGGCGACTTCAAACGGTCCATCGTACGCAGTGGCAAAGCCACTTGTCTTGACCATCTCGTCGAGACCATTCCGAAAACATATTATAATAAAAATTATGAGCATGTATGCGAATTCTATGCCAATTTCTATTGTGATACTGTTTTCTATGATACTGTTTTGTATAATACAGTATCAAACAACACACATGACTAATTAACAACATAAAGAAATAATCTAATTGTCAACTTAATACAATATAAAGCTACTATTCTATAATACACTATCAATCTGTTTTCTATAATACAATATCAAGCGACAAATCATGGTTACAACTAATATAATGATACTATATTCTATGCTACTGTTTTATTATAATACTTTTTTCTATAATACAGTATTATCCCTATAGAAATTCATCAAACAAATCATCCATATAGACACTTCAGAACTGAGACAACTCTAGTTCAACATTTGATCTACATATTATTGCACTTAATTATAGAACAAGATTGTCCATCACCTAATATTTTTGTCCTAAGAAGCAAATACATAACAATCCTACAAAAAAATTTAAGTGCTGCACTTGAGCCAACAATTGAAACAGCATGCCAATAAGCATAACAACAGATTTTTCCTTAGAATTCATATCCCTTGAACACATAGCCAACTCAATCCCAGCAAACAACAAAAGAACCCCTAAAACCCCAATTGGAAATTGGTCCAAAATCTTTACCAAAGAACTACCCAATCCCAAAACCAATTTAACTACACCAAGAAGTGCCACACACCCTCCACTCCTCCCACCAAATTTGTACTGTCCGGCTAGCCCTCCAAAGCCATGGCAGCATGGCGTTGCACCGAACCAACACCCGATTAAGTTCATTATTCCAACCACGGACGTTGCTGAAACATCCTTTTCTGGGAAAATATCTATTGACAATTTACATACAACAATGATTGAATTTAGAATTGATAAAGGAAGTTGTGGAATAGTCTCTTTCACAAATCCTTCCTTCCATGAATGCTTAAATATCTTCACAATTTCATGAGCAGATGGTCTAGATTTTACTATAGGGAATTAAAAAGTGACACTGCGCCGTAGAAACACTCACTGGAGGTCACCGGAGGTGGAGGAGAATATCGCCAGAGGTGGATAAGGTTTGTGGAGGTGGAAGATTGTGCCAATAGAAAATATGGTTAAAAAGGGTGATTTTGAAATTAATTTAAAATATTGTTGTAAAGTATGACTTAATTACAATTTTGAAAAAAGTTTTGATCTAATTTGAAACAAGTCATTTGAAGATGACTTATTGGCAAATTTTCCTTTAAATAAATCTAAATTGATGATTCTGTTCGACGCAGTTGTTCTAAGTAGAGTTTTTGTAAAAAAATTGTTGATTATTTTACTGTGAATTTAAAAAGTACTGTGAATATTAAATTAAGTGTTTGACAACATAACTATAAAAGTACTTTTATATAAATTTTATATTTGTTTAACTAAACAATTATTAATTATTATATATAATAACTATTAAAATTAATATCTTAATTAAATTATGATAATACAATTATTTTAATTATATATAATATTACTTAAAATTAATTAATTTAAATCAAATATATTATGTGTAATTTGTATTATATTAGACAAACCAACATATATTTTTCACTTTATATAAATATATGAAGTGACAATTTGATATAAGTATTTAATGTGGCAAATAAATTAATATCTTTTTTTATGTTTTAATGGTAATTTTGTTAATTTTTAAATTTCATTAAATGTTAATTGTAACTTTCCGTCAAAAAACACTTATTAACTTTAGTCGAACAACCATAAATATAATCAAAAGTACTTTTTTCAACACTTCCAAAAAGCACTCAAACTGTGATAGAATTTTCCTTTCAATTACTTATTCCTTCTACCAAACACGCCCTAATTGCCAAATACGAAGATGAGCCCCATCCAGTTGCCGTGTGCATAAAATATTGAACCAAAATCCAAAACACTGATCCAAATCTACTCTTCTCTACTCCGACATTTCTCAAATTTTACTATTTGTACATTCTCACTCATACTTGTTTATGTAGCAAATGATGATTTGACTAAATCATTATCTATTTGACTAAATAAATAATAATTTGGCCAATCTTCCATCTGACTTTTAGATGTAAGTGGCGGTGTAGTGGAGGGGTTAGAACTAGCAAAACCTTACTCTACCCCCACTCAACCCAACATTTTTCATTGCACAGATCCCTCAATTTCACGAACAAATCCATACCCATAATCTTCTTCGTTCGTAGTATCTAATAAATGTAGAAAAATATATCCTCTGCTTTTCCACATTTTATTAACTTTTTGTTTATATCAGTAGTATCAGAGCAGGTTGAGTTCCAAGGATAGAAAAAGTGAAATTGATGGCTTTCGAAAGTTTTGTATAGCCAGCCACTCCACGCTTTGATGGTCATTATGATCATTGGAGCATGCTCATGGAGAACTTCTTGAGGTCCAAAGAATATTGGACGGTTGTTGTTTCTGGAGTAACAGAAGCAGCAGAAGGTATTGTGCTGAGAGATGTGCAAAAGACAGAGCTTGAAGGGCTGAAGTTAAAAAATCTTAAAGCAAAGAATTATCTCTTCCAAGCTATTGATCGCTCAATCTTGGAAACCATTCTTTGCAAAGACACACCCAAGCATATTTGGGATTCCATGAAGAAGAAGTACCAAGGTACAACAAGGGCTAAGAGGTAATAGCTTCAAGCACTTTGTTCGGAGTTCGAAATACTTCGAATGAAGTCCGGAGAACAATGGCAATCGTTAACAAGATGCGGATCCATGGAGACAAGACAGAGGATGTTCTCATTGTTGAGAAGATTATTCGATCTTTGACACCAAAATTTAATTTTGTTGTCTGTGCTATAGAAGAAGCTAATGATGTTGGTTTACTGTCAATTGATGAATTACAAAGTTCTTTGTTGGTTCACGAGCAAAAAATAAACCAGCAAGAAAAAGAAGAACAAGCATTGAAGGCCTTACCAAAAAAATCACTCTAAACCTAGTAGAGCTGATACAAGACGAGGAAGATGCAGAGGTCGAGGTCGAGGTCGGTAGAGGAGGCAAAACAACAATGATCGTGGAACCAACAACAAAATCATCATCATCAAGAAAGTCAATTTCAAAGAAGAGGCAGAGGACGTGGAGGCTACCACTCAACAACTTACAGATCAAAGTCAGTAGATAAGTCCAATGTTGAATGTTATAGATGTCATAGGTATGGCCATTATAAATCAGAACGTCAAACTGATTTGAATAAACAAAGTAGAGATCAAACTAACTTTGCAGAAAATGAAGAAGAGGTGTTTCTTTTGATGGTGTGTCACGTGAACGAAGAAACTCAACAAAACATGTGGTATTTAGACACTGGCTGCAGCAACCACATGTGTGGAGAGTAGGAGTCATTTTCTGACTTGGATGAGTCCTTTTGCAGCTCTGTTAAGTTTGGTGTCAACTCCAAAATTTCTGTTATGGGATAAGGAAACGTAACAATCCAAACCAAAGGAAATTTCATCCACACTATCGCTAATGCTCTTTTTGTGCCAGATTTAAAGACCAACTTGCCTAGTGTGGGTTAGTCACAATAAAAAAGATACAATATTTTTATCAAAGATGGAGTGTGTCAGATTCAAGATGCAAAGTTGGGCTTAATTGCTCAAGTTAACATGACGCGAATCGTATGTTCCCACTTTATCTCCACAACACAACTCATTCGTACTTCTCAGCCAAATTAGAAGATGAGACATGACTATGACACTTTCGCTATGGGCATCTGAATTTTGGCAGATTGAAAACATTACAACAAAAGAACATGGTGATGGGGCTTCATCAAATTACAGCTTCTTCTCAAATTTGTGAAGAATGTGTTGTTAACAAACAATACCGTATTCAATTCCCACAAAGAAAATCTTGGAGAGTGAAGAAAGTATTGGAGCTTGTTCATTTTGACATTTGTGGGCCAATAACACCACATTCTAATGGAGGTAAAAGATATATAATTACCTTCATTGATGATTATAGTTGTAAGATATGGATTTTTTTTTTTTTTGCAAGGAAAATCTGAAACCTTTGTAGCTTTCAAAAGCTATAAAGTGCTTGTTGAGAAAGAAGCTGGTAACCCAATAAAAGTTCTTTGCACGGATCGTGGTGGAGAATATAACTCACATAAATTTGCAATTTTTTGTGAGAACCATGGAATCAAGAGACAACTTACATCATTTTATACACCCCAACAGAATTTTGTATGCTAGAGAAAGAACCGCATTATTATGAATTTGGTGTGAAGCCTTTTGACAACAAGTGGCATTCCAAAAAGTTTATGGCCTGAAGCAGTTAATTGTAGCATTCATATATTGAACATAAGTCCCACACTTGCTGTTCAAAATATGATACTAGAGGAAGCATGGAGCAGAAGAAAACCTACTATAGATCATTTTCGGATTTTGGGTGTATTGCCTATGCTCATATTGCAGATGATAAGAGGAAGAAGCTAGATAACAAGGGAGAAAAATGCATTTTTATCGGTGTTAGTGATAATTCAAAAGCTTATAAACTTTATAATCCTAGCACCATGAAAATTATCATCAGCCGTGATATGGTATTTGATGAAAAGGACACCTGGTCATCGAATCAAAATGGTGTTAAAGAAAGTATTCCAACAGATTTTGATGATGAAGAGAAAGGACAGCAGCCTATGGAGAATGAGCAAGAAGAAGAAGTCACTCAAAATGTTCCAATAGCTGATCAAAGCCCACTTACATCTAAATTACAAAGGCCTCAACGTGTTCGAAGAAGACCAGCATGGATGACTAATTATGAGGTAACTGGAATTGACCAAGATGATGACCCACTTACACATTTTGCTCTATTTTCAGATTGTGATCCTACCATTTTTGAAGTGGCTATCAAATAACCAAAATGGAGAAAGGCTATGGATGCTGAAATTACAGCCATTGAAATAAATAATACACGTAAGCTATGTGATCTTCCAAAAGGGCAGAAGACAATTGGTGTAAATTGGGTTTACAAGACCAAGCTGAATGAGAATGGTGAGGTTGACAAGCACAAGGCACGCTTGGTAGCTAAGGGCTACAAGCAGGAGTTTGGTGTTGATTATAAAGAAGTCTTTGCTCCGGTTGCAAGGCATGATACAATCAAATTGGTGATTGCAATGGCAGCTCAAAACTCATGGCCTATCTTTTCAGTTGGACGTGAAATCAGCATTCCTCCATGGAGATTTGAAAGAAGAGGTATTTATCGATCAACCTCCGGGTGATATAAAACTTGGCAATGAGCATAAAGTGTATAAGTTAAAGAAAGCTTTATATTGATTAAAATAAGCTCCACATGCTTGGTATAATCGTATAGAGACTTATTCTTTGAAGGAAGGATTTCAAAAATGTCCTTATGAATATACACTTTTTATAAAAATTGAAGATGAAGGAAAGATGCTCATTGTTTACTTATATGTAATGATTTAATCTACACTGGAAATAATACAGCCATGTTTGGTAGTTTCAAGAAATCCATGATGGCTGAATTTGAGATGTCTAATCTTGGCATGATGCATTATTTTCTTGGCATAGAAGTGGCGTTCTACTAGAATTTTTATTTCTCAAAAAAAGTATGTGTGAGAAATCTTGGACAGGTTTCAAATAAAGGATTGTAATCCTGTAAATACTCCATCTGAGTTTGGTATGAAGCTTAACAAAGATAAATGAGGAAAGAGGTTGATGACACTCTTTACAAACAAATAGTGGGGAGTTTAATGTATTTGACAGCAACAAGACCTGATATTATGCATGTTGTAAGTGTGATTAGTAGGTACATGGAATGTCCTACAGAGATTCATCTCTTGGCTGCAGAAGAATTTTTTGTTACTTGCAAAGTACTAAGGAGTTTGGCCTGTTCTACAAGAATGGAGAAAAGTCAAATCTGTTTAGCTTTACAGATAGTGATTATGCAGGAGATTCAGATGATTGAAAAATCACATCTAGGTATGTTTTCATGATGGGGACACGAGTTGTTTCATGGTCATTAAACAATATCATCCAGCGACGAATTTCGAATTTGTTCTTTGCAATGACTAATGCTTGTCAAGCTATTTGGCTAAAGAAAATTCCTAAAGAGCTGCATTTCAAGGAGGATGGACCTACTCAAATTTATTGTGACAACAGTTCAAGAATAAAGCTTTCAAAAAATCCAGTTTTACATGGCCGAAGCAAACATATAGATGTGAAGTATCATTTCTCGAGGGATCTCACAAATGATGGAGTCATTAATCTTATTTATTGCAAAAGTGAAGACAAGATCACTAATATTCTAACCAAGCCTCTCAAGTTTCCTGCATTTCAAAAACTCAAGAAGCTACTTGATGTTTGCACTTCAAATGATTCAATTTGAGGGATGGCGCCTCAAAGTTTGACTCTTATTAAACTGAATGTTATGTTTGGAACATTAGTTTAAGGGAGGAATTGTTGAGGAAATTAGTAATTTCCACATCTGAGTTGTCCTAGTCTTTAGGAGTGTTAGTAACTTTGTTTATGTTTACCTAGTCAATAGGTGTTTGTTTTGAACGTTGGATAGTGCCTATTTTTTTCATGTTGCTATTTTCGTTTGTTTTATGTATTAGCTATATCCTCCGCTTTGTAGTTTTATTAGCTTTTTGTTTATTTATCATTATAAAATGTAGAAAAAGATACATTTCTTTTTTCACACGCTTAAGAAATCTTATTTAATGTAATATATAAATTTTTCACATTTTTCCTATTACCTATTTTATTAGCATTCATTTTGTTTATATGTTTTGGGTTATACTATTAGTAACTATAAGAAAAATTTATTTAAAACAAGATAAATAATCCCTATTTATTAAAATAAGTGAATTGAGTGTGGACACTGAAAAAGAGTGAATTGCTGCTCATAGGAATTATTGACTATTATTATTTTTTTTTTCTTTAACTTTTCCCTCTTTCCTATCCTTTGTTTCTTTTTTTTTCAATTGTAGATTTTTTAGCCCAATTTTTTTTCAACGTTTCGTCATTTTTCTTGTCTTCATTTGGTCGTCTTGTTCGTCTTCTTTCCGACTTTAGTCATTCCTTTCGAAAAATCATCCAAAATTTTTGTAGATGTTTTTATTATTTTGGATACCCAATCAAATATTAGGGTAAATTGTAACTAGTGTCCCCAACTTTTGACTTTATTTGTACTTATATCCTGAGTATTTAATTCTTGGCATCCATTACTCCAACATTTTATATGATTAGCAGTCAATGCCCTCATGTCTTATATAATTAGCAGCCAATGTCCTCATGTCACGGCATTGGCTGCTAATCATATAAAATGTTGGAGTGATGGATGCCAAGATTTAATACTGATGATACAAGTGCAAATGAAGTCAAAGGTTGAGGACACTAGCTGCAATTTACCCCAATTATTATTATTTTTTCTCGAATAGAAGCTATCCAAATTCTTAATAACTTAAATTATTGAAACAAAATTCAGTTCCACACACACACACACCCTTACAATAATATAAGAATCTTAAATTTTTTACTGTTCATTTTTTCGTCCAACACACCGTCGTTTTACAACTATGATTTGTTTTATTACCCTCTCACTACCTTCTCTCTACCTTTTCTGAAGCCACTGTTTCCATTTGAAACTTGAAATTTAGCCATATTCCATTTCCATTGGAGCTTAGAATTCAGAATTCAGCCACCGTTTCCATTTGAAACTTCAAATTTAGCCATCTTGTCTTCTCAGTGTTTCCATAATTCAAATTGTAGCCACTGTTTTCTTTGAAACTTGAAATTTAGCCATCTTCGTCTTCTTAGTATTTCCATACTTTTCCATTGGAGCTTAGAATTCAGTCAGTTTCCATTTGAAACTTGAAATTTAGCCATCTTGTCTTCTTAGTGTTTCTACAACCATGTCCAAATAAACCCCATACAAATATAACATAGCACACTAAAGAATTCAAAAGAAGATCACAGCAAAAATACCCATTTCTTATTTCAGAAATAAAAATCAACCTCAAAATATAATGTGCAATTAAACAAAAAAATATGTAAAAAGGAAAATAGTTTCACCTTTTAACAATACAATTGAATTGGTCTGTGATTCTCGTGAAAAAATTCAATCAAATCGGATAAGAACTACTTGGTGAGCAAAAAATGCTTGGAACTAAACATTTTTTCTAAGTTTCGATAAGAAAAAAATCTTGTTAAGTGAAAAAAATTAGAAAAAGAGAAAGAAAATGAAAAACCATATTACCAAAAAAAAATTTTTTTTACTGTTCATTGCCCAGCAACTCGGCAATGAACAATACATTTGAGATATGGGTGAAATCAAGTGTAATTTGCCGAGTAAATTACTGATCACGAATTTCTCAAATCAAATCTCTTTCTGTGTTCGCAGACACTCCATGGGGGGAATCAGGTGTAATTGCTTTATAAAGGAAGATATGTGGACATCATCCAATGTCATGTGGAGACCTAAACTTGAATTTTTTATTTCATCACATTCCCACCATGGTAAAAGAAATATAAAATCTGTAGTGAAGGATTCATGGATTAGATCTCATACTAGAAGAAGGCTGCTGCACTCAAATATCCCGTCTTGGATGGGGAAGAATTCCATACTGATTATATTTTGTCGATGACATTCTTATCTATACAATTTTGCCATCTTTTCTTCATCTGTCAAACCACTGGAAGCATTTGAGTGTTCAGCAACGTATTAATGGTGGTTTTTTACGATAGTTATCCAAAAAAGTCAACGTTTGACACATACACTCTCAACAAACAGATATCTCACTTCAATGTAATGAAATGCATCAATTGGTAACATATCCTCAAATGCAAGGTGATAATATGAATGACAAAAGGTTCTATAAGACAAGCAATTTTGCACATGTAAGTGGATAAAATCACATGGATCAGCTATTTGTGTTTAAATTTTTCTGAATCTTACATTTCTCCTGAATTCTCTGCTACTATATTTGTCTTAATTGTAAATAATCTTGAGCCCAATTGAAATTTCAGTGGTCTCCTATATTTGATTACCAACCAATCACAGCAAAAATACCAATTTCTTATTTCATAAATAAAAATCAACTTCAAAATATAATGTGCAATTAAACAAAATAATATGCAAAAAAGAAAATAGTTTCACCTTTTAACAATGCAATTGAATTGGATCTGTGATTCTCATGAAAAAAATTCAATCAGATAAGAACTATTTGGCCGACAAAAAATGTTTGGAACTAAACATTTTTTCTGAAGTTTCGATAAAAAAAAATCTTGTTAAGTGAAAAAATTAAAAAAAAAAAAGACAAAGGAAATAAAAAACCCATACATATGTATTAAAATAAAAAATAAAAAATTGTTATTGTTCATTGCCGAGCAACTCGGCAATGAACAGTACAAATTACTGTTCACATGTTTTTTTAAATAAAACCCACACATATGTATTACAAAAAAAAAAAAAAATTGTTAATGTTCATTGCCGAGCAACTCGACAATGAACAGTACAAATTATTGTTCACGTTCTTTTTTTCTTTTTTTTTTTTTTTTTAAATTTTAAAACCCACACATGTATTATCAAAAATAAAAAAAAATGGTTACTGTTCATTGCCGAGCAACTCGGCAATGAATAGTACAAATAAATCTTATTCACATTTTTTTAAGCCATTTTCTTTGTCTTTTTCTAATTTTTTTTTTTACACAATGTTGCCGAGCAACTCGACAACATTGTGTTTAAAATTTTATTTTTTTTGTTACCGAGTAACTCGGCAACAATGTGTTTGAAATTTTTTTTTTTTTTTTTTTAAACATGTTGGACATTGTCATTTTTAATTTTATTTTAGAAATAATTACATGAAAGGTCCCTATTGTTTTAAAATCGTTGAGATATGCCAATAACCTAAAAAAAAAAAATTCTTTAATTTATTTTTCTTATTTTTTTTCTTTTACACTTAATTTTCATTCAATTTTTTACTAATCTTGTTTTTTTATTTTACTTTTTAAGTTTACAAATTATTCTAAATAAATACTATTATTTTTTCTTTAATTTTTTTCCTTTTACTTTTCATTTAATTTTTCACCAATATTTTGTTTTTGTTTGATGATATAAATAAATTATACACAATTCTTTAATATTTAAATTTTGAGTCATTAGTTGAAAAAGTTGTAATCGAGAGTTTGGTCCAATTCAAATTCTCAAAGTGGTGCAATTCAATAAAAATATAAAAATGGTCACTTTACCAAGGTCATTTACGAATATTAGTTATTTAATTTTTTTATACGAATTATGTGCTTATTTGGTTCTACTGTTCTTATTATAATTTCAATATTTTACTTAATTAATTTTATTAAATGGTATGTGCTTTTCATATTTATTATTTACGTATTATATATTTAATATTTTTTATACGTATATATTCAAACAATACCTCATAAAATTTATCTCTACATTTTTTGCGGACGTGCAACGCACGTAGAAAAAACTAGTGTGTGTGTGTGTGTGTGTATATATATATATATATATTAGGCTCTAGGTTCGACCTAATAGGCCGAGACATAGTAACATATATCAAGCAATCCACTTTGAATTTCAAAATCATTTGTAATCGAAACAACTTTTTTTCAATTAATTACTTATATTAAGTTAGCAATACATTGATCAAGATTACAAGAAATACATAGTTTTAATTCATTTTTTCTATCGATCACTGAATCAAATTACAATTAAATCCAAGAAAATTTACCCACAAACACAAAATCTTGCACTATGCAAGAAAAAAGAAAAAGAGAATACTACTCTCAAAGTAGAAAATTACAATAATAGAGAAATAAAATATATCAATGAGTACAACCCTGTCCAATATACTATAAAAATAAAATCACTAATTAATAACTTATGTTAATCTATAATAAGCATTTTTACTACTTATTACTGCAAGTTCACAAAAAATCTTATGCATATCTCACGACACTCGTGTGATTTAAACTTTTTTTTAATGTTTGATACATTAGAATGAATAAAATTAAATTAAAAAATTGAAATAATTTACAAAGTCGGATCATAATGAGGAGAAATATGGAATAAGTTTAAATTTTAAAGTAACAGAATAATCAATTATGTTAGTGAAATACACACCATTCATTACATCATCTAAAAATGAAGAACGTTTTGTTATTAAAGATCAATGAAGTATATATTTCCACTTTTAAATAATACGTACTTTTCTTAATAAGTTTTAATATATATTTTACTTAGTCTTTTATAAGTAAAAAAATAATTAAAAAATTTACTAACAATGACTATACTACTAAATACTTAATTAAAATACAACACGTACGTTGCACGTGAATTTCACTAGTAATAGTTAAAAAGTGAGGGTAATATCAACTTTTTTGTAAAATTTGAGTACTGGGCTAATTAAAGGAAAGCCCAGTAAGTTTTATTTGGGCCGTCTCCAAGGTAGTCCAAATCTTCTCCCAAACTTCCTTCTTCCGGCCAATCGCAGTAAACCGAACTGCATCTTAGTTCCGGAAGTTAAACCCTAACTCCGGCGACACTGGTAATTCCCCCACCCCCCCTCTCTATATATGTATGAATGTATGTATGTATTGCGCATTTTTACCTTGTGTGTAGATTTTAATTACTGGGGAATTCGTTCAGATTCTGTAAATACACAAATGATTATATAAATTCGTTTCATTTTTATTCTCGAAGTTGATTCGTTTTTTTTTTTTTTAGCTGAAGTATCCATCGGCAGGTTCTGAATTTTTGGTTTATCATAAATAATTTGACTAATTGTTTAAGATTGCATTTAATTTCATATTTATAGACTGTATTATTTCATTTATTTGTGCTAATAATTTGAAAAAACTCGAGCTCAAATTTGTAATTCAATACCAGATGGTTTTTATTTATCGCCGAAATTCCATATTCTCTATAATCAACATCTTAGCTGAGAATGGAAAAACTGAAAAAGATAGTAGAATCTCATAGTTTCCGATCAATCTGCTAAATATTTCCTTCATAGTGGACAATGTTCACATATAAAAATTCATGTTAGCTATAATGGTAATGTAGCTGTTGGTTCAACATTTGATTGTCTAAATATTTTGAAACAAGTAAATATTTTGAAACAAGTAAATATTTTGAAACAAATTAATTGATGTGTTACTGTGGGTTTTTCCCAGGTTCTCTTCTTGCGTTGTTAATCCTATACAATGAATTTTGCAACGTCAGTTTATAGAAGGTTAAGTATCAAGGAGCTGATTACCAGTTCACCTGTATATAGTTCTGCTAGAGGTATGAATTTCATCTCCTTCTGTTGTGAAGTAATATGATATATCTGAATAGCACATTGTTGATGTACTCTGTCAGGTAATATCTCATTTTGCATTTTTTAGATGCATCTGGAGTGGGATTGAGCTTTATTTTCAGGCGCTGGGCTACCAAAAAGACAGCAGGATCCACGAAAAATGGCCGCGACTCACTACCCAAGAATCTTGGGGTTAAAAAATTCGGTGGGGAGGTGAGTGATGAAAATAAAGGGTGGAGAAAATTGTTAATATTGAATGGTTATGGTGCCACTCTGCCCCTGAACAATCTCATATTTCTTCTTGGTTGTGAGATTGAGAAAAATAAGTGGAAGTTGACCTTTGAAAAGATGAAAGCATTTGGTTAGTAGTAATGAATCATCCGCTTGAATTTGATCTATCTAAAAGATCATTGAAAAAGTGTGAGCAATAATAAAACATTATAAAGTTGATGATTCCCCCAATAATTTGATCTCTCCATGCGGGAAATGATCTACTCTCATGCTAGAATACTGGTTGTACCTTTCTTGTTATTCCATAAATAGGAACTATGATTATATATTGAAACATACGTCGTTCAATTTCATTTAGGATTTGGATAAGGGAGAGAGACTAATGTCATTTATGTTTGCTTATGTTGCAGAGGGTGATACCTGGAAATATTATTGTCCGCCAAAGGGGAACCCGTTTTCATCCAGGAAATTATGTTGGAATCGGGAAAGATCACACTCTCTATGCTTTAAAAGAAGGTTGTGTCAAGTTTGAGCGTCACAAGCTGAGTGGACGTAAGTGGGTGCACGTTGAGCCCAAGGAAGGTCATGAGATTCACCCCGTCTACTTGAGTGCTGCCGAATCTCCCAAGATTAAGACAGCTTCGTAACTTTATTCCTTATTTGATGCCAAATGATGTAAGTGAACTTGTCCTCGACAGTTGTGGTTTATTCATCTAATAAGCTGAATATCTGATGATTGTTCAATTGTGCTGCCTGATGTTTCAAAAGTTAAAATAATTTCATGACCTTTGTTTTTCATATCATTCCAACATATATATGGCTGGCCACGTATTCACCTTTTGTTGCAATTTTCCTGTTCAATTTGCAATGTTTGTTTCAAAAAATGAATGATGTTTATGTCCATGTCACTATCATTTTGAGATTCTGTGGTTGTTCATTTATGACACTGGTAGGATGTTCGGTAAGGTACATAAGATAGTAGTGGACAATATTAAGGAAGAAGAAGAAGCTAAATACTTGTTAGTTGTACTGTCTAATGCTATAGCCTATAGAGTACTACGTGTCAAACATGCTCTGGATTTGTGAGCTTGTTTGATTTTACTTAAAATTTTGATAAAAAGCTAAAGCCAAAATCAACAATTAATTTTAACTACTCATTTCATGGACCTACAACTTTTCAACCACACATTTTATCAACTTTTGTAAAAAATATAATTTTAATCAAAATTAAACACACCTAATTGTCTTTCATATCCATCCTTGACTTGCTTCATCAAATTCTTCACGTGTGCTTGCCAAAATATATGGCAGCTTGAAATTATTCATGGTTTGAAGCATGATATTGTGCCTGGGAATTATTCATTCATCAAGAGAATATCTGAAAAGCTTTGTAATTTCTGAATTCAGCATCAGAAGAATGACAATCTGCGCATGCATATATAGCAAGCTTGGAAATTCAATGAGATGCATTTGTGTTGTACCAAAGAAGCAAGGAAGATCAGCAATTATTTCACCCAAAGGTGGAAGCTGCCGAATGACGAAAATACTTATCATCATTGGAACATGTTTATTTTATATTTATATTTGTGGAAGATGGTTCAGCATTGTATCATAATATAATCATATACAAATATCGTCAATGCTAGTCTTATTGTCAATCATTTATGAAATTCTGCGTGCTAGGTCTTTTTTTAGGGGGGAAAATGGATTTCACTTGGTGAGTTGAAGATAGGGGAGGATAAACTAGTGAGTTGAAGATATAAACTAGTAATCGCTTAACGGTATGATCTATTCTCCAATAAAAATTTTGAAAATAAATATCAAAAAAATTTTAAAAAAAAGAACGAAAAAATATCTAGTGTCGTAACCAAGACAAAAACAAAAAAGAAGAAAATTCAATTTATAGTTTTAGGATGGATTGAGGCGGTGAATAGAGTTTGGAGATGGTCGTTTGAGAGAGGGGATTGAGGGAGAGTTTTATTTGAAAGGAGAAATTGAGTGACACATGGACAGTCTTTTTTTTCCTCCATAGTGGAGAAAACCTCTCTATAGTCGATGATAAATATATTTTAAAGTTTTAAATGTAGTTCAAATTCGACTCGATGTATTGCATGCTAGTA
Source organism: Forsythia suspensa (assembly GCA_023638005.1). Lineage (NCBI taxonomy): Eukaryota > Viridiplantae > Streptophyta > Magnoliopsida > Lamiales > Oleaceae > Forsythia > Forsythia suspensa. The sequence goes on along the minus strand of CM042670.1, from coordinate 27,417,432 downwards.
ATGCTATCCATCGTACTAATGTAGGTGATAGTGGATTTTTTTGATTTATCGTCTAATGCATAAAAATACATCAATTCATTTGGACAATAGATCACGTGGCAGGGCCACTTAATTCAATGATGATTTCTACTAATGATAATACTATTATTCATTGCAAAGGTGGGGGTGAATTGCTTAATAGTCATCTACAAGTTACTTGTTTCAAATTAGGTCAAAATAAATTTCAAAATTGTCAATAAGTCATATTATTCATCAAATTTTCATATTAATCTCAAAAATATCCTTATGTTCCATATTTCTCACACACCGCCGCAGCCACCACTACTTCCACCACCGCCACCGTCGAGTCAAAAGAACATTCCAAGATCTTATTCAAATCTGAATCCATCATATCAGAATTTGGCTCGACACTAAAACTTTCTATCTTGGTTTAGATTGAACTTGGAGGCTGCAGAAATTGTTGGAGACATGAAATTATTGGAACACATAGTCACTTGCCGGATTTTTTCAGCTTTTAAGTTGTGATCTTTTTCATTGTTCTCTTTTTCTTCACAATCTTTTGAAGCAACGATGCCATTTTTCTCTATTGAGCGTCTTCTCTCAAAATCTGAAATTCATAAACACAATTCAAAACAAAAATTAGAACCCATTTACAAAAATTCATAAAAAATCTCAAAAATACTTAAATCAAGAAACTAAATGAACAAACCTGAAGCGCTATTGGCAGGGGTGCTGGAGTAAAAAATTCTAGGATTTGTGTGTATGGAGGGTTTGGAAAAAGGGTTTCCACTGAAACTTCTTCTGGCTCAAGTATTAGATTATGAATTTCTAATATTTGGATTAACGGGTCTTGTGGAAAGTGGGGAAGGGGATCTACTCGAATAAGCTGCCATTTATGAATAGAAATTCTACACTAGACAGTAAAGACTGGAGTGAACAAATTATTCTTGTGAGAGGAAAGAAATTCTTGAAGAATTGTGAGTGATTTTGCGTAGATCAATTGATTTGACGAAGATAATGAATGTGGATTTGAGATAATGGTAACGAGTAGTTTTGTAATCAAGAATGAGAAACAGTATCATAAACACATTTGTTTCATGATATTGTATTATAGAAAACATTAAGGAAGATTTGTTTGATGAATTTCTATAGAATTGTCATAATTTGTTGTTGTAAATAGCAGCTTAAATTTCTGTATGAATGGATAAGTTCGATGTGGGCATTGCTACGACGAAAGTTGGCCATTAGATTATTCTATGTGTTGATAATTAGTCATGTGTATTGTTTGATACTATATTATAGAAAAACAGTATCATAATAGAAATGTCGCATACGTGCTTAGAATTTTATTATAATATATTTTCGGAATGGTTTGACGAGCCGGTCAAGACCAATCGCTTTACCACTGCTTAAGATGGATTTTAGCCGTTTGAAGTCGTCTCTTTAGCTTAAAATGGTAATTTTTAATTTTTTTTTGGTCAAAACAGTATCATACATACTAAAACAGTATCACAAATAAACATATCTTAATATATTAGTATCATACGTGAAAATATTTTAATAAAACAGTATCACATACACAAACTACAACCTAATAATATAACAAAATAAAATAGATTAAATAACAATATCCTAGGTTGAAACATTATCATAATAAAATAATATCAAATATAAAAACATGGCATAAGTATACTATATCACTTTATCTAAATAAAACAATATCATAGATCTATTTTACTGGTTGAAGTAATTATATTGTTCTTAAAATGCTCAATTAGTAGTACAATATCATTGATACTGTTTGTATTCAATAACATTATCATAAATTAAAACAACATCATAGATGTTTTACTAGTTGATGTAATTATATTAGTTTTTAGTATAAGACCATTGATACTGTTTGCATTCAATAACATAATCATAAATTAAAACAGTATCATATGTTGAAATATTATCGCAACAAAACAGTATCATTAAATTAGCATTTTTTTTACAATTGAGGGTATGTTGGTCTTTTAGTTCTAAAATGTGACTTTAATTGAATTAAGTTTTGACCATATGACTTTAGAACCCATAAGTGTCAAAATAGCTACCGGCCTTGAATATACTCAAAAAAAAAATAATTTGATTTTTGAAGTTGTTGAAAAAAATATTTAAATACGTGTCTTTATTTTTTGTCTAATAGTTTAGATAATGTAGTTCGACATTGCATTAACGCACGCAAAAATTGTTTCTTCGCTATTCACTAAAATTGTGCACGAATTTAGCCTTTCATAAATATTAATAACATGACAAAATCTTATTTACGCTCAAATATATCATAATTAATAAAAATGTAATTTACATTATCAAACAAATGATAATCAATTTATTTTGTAACTTTGGAAATTTATTTTAAGGGAATTTTGAAAAGTGTCTAAAAGTAAATATTGGATGGAAAATATGATAAATTTTAATAATATTTGTAAAAATGGCAATTTTTAGATTTAGAATTTCAAATATATCTTTTTTTGTAAAAATGATCACTTTTTTGTGTAGTTAAAATTTCACAGTAGTTAAGGTTTTCGAGAGAACCTATCAAAGTGGGTCTTGCAACTACACGTAATATTATGTCATTACACACAATATAATACAAAATAATTTTTTAAAAAAAATCAACATATCAGTATAAAAATCGACATTTGATTTTTTTTTTTTTTTTTTTTGAAAATTGACATTTCAAAGTAACTGTAGAAAAATTAAATCCACACATCAATCGAAAAATTGACATTTTTTTTAAAAAAATCGATAGTTGAATATTTTTTTTTTTTTTTGAAAATTGACAATTCGAAAAATAATTTTTTTCAACAAGGTGACAATCGAAAAATCGACAATTCAAAAAAAAATTGTTTTGGGAAATCAATAGTTCCATAAAGAAAAGGGGGAAGTGTCTCGAAGTTGACCGATAGTTTCGTCGAGTTTTGTTTACTAGCAAATGGGTAACCAATTTGTTTTGTTGTGTCCTACAAATTATAATCGTGAAATAATATTTTACCCACGGTAGTCGATTGTTGAAAAATGAGAAAATAAATTGATATATATCTACAATAATGTCAAATATCAAACTAAATGAGTTGGAAGAAATTGATGAGTGAACATATGGAATAAACAATAAATGCATCCAAATATATTTACAATAAAAAAAAAAATATTTGGTCCATAATTCAATGGAATGACAAAACATTTGGTTGAGTGCTTGAGTGGGGCGGCAACACCGTGACGACATTGCAGTGGTAGTTAAAGTGGGTGACAGATGATAGATCTTGTAATGTCTTTGATTCCTGCGACAACAATGGTAGAATCCGACAAAGAGAAAAAGAAGATAGTGGATAGTATAGGCGATAGTGTAAATGGTAAAATTAGAGAGAAAAATTAGTAAAAATTCAAAATTGTTGAAAAATTATAGATAATGATGAATAACTATTTAGTTGTATCTAGATGTCTATGTAGTTATCTACTTACTCCAGAAAAGTGTATTATAATCAAGTTGTAACTCCATTTGGACCCTATAAATAAGGGTCATTGTTATAGTAAATTAATAGACTTAAGTTTTGACTCTCTCTATTCTCTTCTCTTTTCTCTCTCTACTTTTATAGTTTCATAACACGTTATCAGCACGAAATTCTAGTCAACTGAAGTTAACAATTAGATATTATTTTTATTCAAAAGAAAAAAGGAGAAGCAAATCTAGGCAGCCAAATTGTGATATCAAAACACCATAAAGAACAAACAAAAGCTTAGTGCCCCAAAGTCCACTTTCTCAAGCATCAATAACCCAAAAGAAATTCAAACGGCACCAACTGGTTAGTGTTTATATCTCTATCCTCGCTTTGATTTATGAGTCCAACTTATATTATACTTTTTGTTATGATATTTTTATGAGAAGCAATTAAAAGAAATATTTATGCTTTAATTAGAGATAACAATGCTTTAACTTTTATTCAACGGCAAAGGATAACAAATCAGTGTGTTTATTGTTCTAAAATATTCTTGAACAAGATTTGTTTATTTTTTACTTTTCTGAAAAATTATAATTCTATCAATATTCCAGAAGAATATTGTGTTATATTTCACGACCTGATATATAAATATTATATAAGAATATTTTATTGCTCCTAAAGTAGTATAATTTTATATTATATTAATATTTCAATAAAATACACTTGTTTCTAAAGAGCGTAATTTGTTGGATTTATTATTAAGTTATTGCTCTCGAAGAGCGTAATTTTATAAATCTAATATTTTATAAGAATATTATGATATCACTCCTTAAGAGTAAATTTCTATCTGATTCAATTTTTCAAAATAATTTATTGTTGCTCCTCGAAGAAGTACAACGTTACTTTAATATTCTAGCGAGAATATAAGAGCATAATTCATAAGATCTAATATTAAGCTATTGTTCCTTTAATATATTTAAAGTTTATATATTGTAAAATTATTTGTTGCACACGAAGAACATAACATTATATTAATTTTACGGCATAGTACTTGCTCTCGAAGAGCATAATTGTAAAAGATCTAACTTCTAGTATGAATTTGCTCATGATGAGTAAATCTTTAAATGATAATATGTTATTGCTCATGAAGTAGCACAATATTATGTTAATATTCTAGTCGAATATTACTTGCTCTCGAAGAACGTAATATTATAAGATTTTATACAAATATTGTATTAATACTCTTGAAGAAGTATAATATTATGAATATCAATATTTTAAAAGAAAATAATATTATTGTTTCTGAAGAAACAGAAAGTATAGAAAATATTAAAAAAGAATATTGTGTTGTTGCTCTTGAAAAAGCACAACTTTACAATTTCAGAATATTAATGTTGTGTAATATTAGAGTGTTGATACACTTGAAGAAGTACCATATTGAACTAGAAGTTCAATGTCCTAAAAATTTTATTGATTGGCATTATCGGTTAGACCATCCCGGATCAATATGATGTGAATTATTAATGAGAATATCTATTGAAAATGAGAAGATTTTTCAATATAATGAATTCTCATGTGATGTTTGTTCTCATTGTATATAAACTAGTAGACCTTCACTATGTAAAATCGGGACTGAATTTCCTGCATTTTTAAAAATTATTTAAGGTGATTTATGAGGTCCCATCACCTTCCATGTTGACCATCTATATATTATTTGTATCTAATAGATACATCTACTAGATGATTGTATGGTGTTATTATTCGCAACTTGAAGTTTGCAAGATTACTTGCTCAAATTTTAAATTATGAGCATAATTTTCAGATTATACAATCAAGACGGTGATGTGTCTTGTCAATACTAGTGAGTCTAAATTGCAAACTTTTAATAAATATTAGTTGAGATGATGTTAAATGGTTTAGCAATATTTTTTTTCAACGCCTCCAATTAAATTCTAAACAATTACTATTGAGAACAAAACACTTTCTATTTTTGTCTAAAGAATGCTATTTTATATGCAGAAACACTTATACACATCACGTCAACATCAAAGTTACCCCCACTATAGTTGGCTTATGGTCAGAGCCTAAAATTATCCATCTAATGATTTTTGATAGTGCAATATATGTACAATTGGTCCACCATAGTGCACTCAGATGGGCTTTGAAAAATGTTGAGAGTATATGTTTAGTATGGAACATTATAAAATATCTTAAGTCCTAACGGGTGATATTTTATAATACGGTTTTTCGAATGTCATTTTGATAAGACAATTTTCTCAAAATTAGAGGAGAGAAATTGAGTAGCTGGAAAGAATACATAAAAATGCAGCATATTATGTTTTCTAGATCTTTGCACAAGACAATATGAACCAGAAGTTCGACAAATAACTCATTTGTAAATTATACATTTAACAGGTGTATTTACTGACCAAAGATATTAAATCAAATCTCATATACCAGCTCTAAATGCTCCAATTTATATTAACGTCTTTGAAGGACAATCCATTAACATTATATCTGGTAAAATTAATGACACGCCTGAAGCGTGGTGATATTTGATTCCAAAATTTTCAAATTAAAAATAGAACCAATTATAAAGATGGTCCTATTGAGGAGGTGTATACTCTTGGAGAGTATATAGACATAACTAATTATAAAATCTCAGAAGAGGTTTAACTAGCTGAAATAATAAAACGAAAAGATCTCGTTAAGTTATGTCGTTATGAGAAAGAAATTGATTCAAAAATAAATGTTGTTAACAACACTTTTGTATATAAAGAAGCGCTTCATATTATAAAAGGTAGCGAAGATATTGAAAGAAATCTGTCAAAGAATTAATTGGCCAAATAAAAAGATGCAATCCAAGTAAATTGAACTGACTAGAAAAATCTGAAGTTTCCGGACCTATAGTCGAAGCACTTAAAGGTGTATATTTATGCAAAAAAGAAATGGAAAAATGAAGTCGTAACATGTAATGCACGACTTTTAACATTATGAATTTCGTAAAGACTTATGTAAAGCAATCATAAGTTGATATCTTGTTAGTATGTCAATGCATGACATATATACATATAATGAATACTGTTATAACCAACTCATCTGGCATGACTAATAAAACAATGTATATAAATTCCTGGAGTATTTAATATGCCTGAAGCATATAGTTCAACTTTTCGAGAACTTAATCGATCAAAGTATAGACCTAAAGTGATATTATGATGAGTTGGAGTAAATACGCGTTGTACTCTTTTCCTTGACCAATGTTTTATCTTATTGGGTTTTTCTGGCAAAGTTTTTAATGAGACAACTTTAATGGCGTATTAAAAGAATTATGTATTCTTTTTCCTTCACTAGGATTTTTCCATCGGGTTTTCTTCTAGTAAGGTTTTAACAAGGTATATTCTTTGTGTAAATGATATCCAATTAGAAGTGTTATAATTCTTATAGTTATGGATGTCCATAACCTACAAAATATTTTACCCTCATCATAACCCTATGGTTATACTCCCGTGTATTATAAATTTTATATGAGACCCCTGAAGGGAACAACAACAAAATCTATTTTTAATATAATTGCATAAGACCATCATGCTGATTACAGTCAACCAGAGATAGAGTATGAAGATGATATTGGTGGAGGTTATAACATAGAGCACATTTTACCAGAATTGTTTTATACAAATTTTAACAAGATGGCGACATTGAAGACATTGACGCACAAGATTAGGGGTGGGCATGGGTTGGTTTGGTTCGGTTTTGGTGGGCCCAAAACCGAACCGACCAATTCAGTTTGGCCATTATCTCGAAACCGAACCAAACCGCCGCGTTGGATGAAACCGATCCAAACCGAACTGACCAATCTTGGTTCGGTTTGGGCGGTTTGGGTTTTAATGTTTTGGACTTGTATACACAAAAAAAAAAATTAATTTTATAATTCCCATTTCAAATTTTCTTTACAACATACAACATGTTATTAACAAAAATTTACAAAAAATTTAAATATAACTCCCATTTATAAAATAACCTATTGTTTACAACCTGTTTTTTGACATGTTATTTATAAAAATAACTCCCATTTCTCGGTTCAGTTTATTTGGCGGTTTGGTTCGATTTTTTGCCCCAAACCGAAACCAAACCAAACCAAACCAAACCAAACCGAATATATTTTTTAAATTAGTAAACCAAACCAAACCAAACCGCCAGGGTGTGAAAAACCGAACCAAACCGACCCGATTTGGTTCGATTCGGTTCGGTCGGTTTGAGCGGTTTGGCGGTTTGGATGCCCACCCCTACACAAGATATAGATAGCTCGATACAAATTTTTTTTTCATTGATTGAAATTAGTTGGAGTAGCTGTACTCTTTTTCCTTCGCTCAGGTTTTGTCCTACTGGGTTTTAATAAGACAGCATTTGAGTACTCCAATTTTTGATAATATTTCTTTTTATTGGTATTTTGTCCCATTAGATTTTTGTCAAATAATGAACCGGTTATTGTGTAATAAGTCATTCAAGGAGAGTGTTGAAAAATTATAGATAATGATGAATAACTATTTAGTTGTATCTAGATGTCTATGTAGTTATCTACTTACTCCAGAAAAGTATATTCTAATCAAGTTGTAACACCCTTTGGACTCTATAAATAAGGGTCATCGTTATAGTAAATTAACAGACTTATGTTTTGACTCTCTCTATTCTCTTCTCTTTTTTCTCTCTACTTTTCTAGTTTCATAACAAAAATTTGATTGTTTGTTAAAGATTTTTCGTCCATTTTTTTTATTTCAAATTTGGCTATTTGGTAAAAAAAAAAAAAATTCAAATATTGCATTTATCAAATCTGATAGTTCAAACTTGATACTTTGTCTAATTTTCTCTTTATTTTATTGCTTCATAAAGTCTTGTAAGATTTCCTACTTACTTCTGATAAGGGAAAGTTTTGAAGGCGAAGCCTCCACATGTGTCAGAGACCTCTTAACCAGGCGGGTTGTAAATCGAGGGATGTACACGAAGTGGCAGAGACCTGAGGAAGAGAGCCAACAAGCCAACCCCATGACAAACCCCCACAATATTTCAGTGAAAATCTGCCCCACACTGGAATCGAACTGCGTTGCCGGAGGATGTCTCCCCACGTCACCTCAGGCCTTACCAACTCCCTTATGCCTCTGGGGGCAGATTCCCTACTTACTTGAATGGGTTAATGGTTGTGGACGTTAAGTTTACCGTGTTTTGTACTTATTTCTTGTTTAATTATTAGTATTGAGAGAATTTTCTTGTGTGCTGCAAGACTAAACATAATCCTACAACTTTTGTAACCCATTTTTTATTTAAGGATAATTTGCAATTTTGGTCTCCAACCTTTCAAATTTGTAACAAATCTATCCATAACTTCTTTTTTTTTGGCATTGGCCATTCCCAACCTTTAAATTTTGTTGCAAATCACGTCATTTTGACATATTTTAACGGATTTGTCCTACTCTTTAAATTTAAAAAATACAAAAAAGCTAAAAACTACCAAAAAATAAATAAATGAAAATGCAAATGAAGTCCTACAATTTTTAAAAAGTACAAAATAAGTTCGTCCACCCCACCCCACCCCACCCCACCCCCACCCATGGTCAAATCACTTCCACCATTAACATCTCTTTCACCTCCATTAAATCCTACCAATTTCATACTAACAAGCCCAAGCAAAAAAGGGAATAAAATAAAGAAACTCACCGATTTTAAAAGACGAGTCACGGGGGTTCTTGAAGAGGAAGATGCGCAAACGCAAAGTCCTAAGACTGAACCTCTGGTAGTTCCAAGATAGAGCTTCTAGTAGCTCATTTTCCTCTATGTATCCGTTTCGGTTCCTGTCCACCATCTGGAAGCTGCGGATCACATCCAAATATCTTTTTGGAAAGGTTGTGGTTTTAAAGAAAGTTGAGTGTGATCAAATAACTGTTTATATGGCATTGGGCTAGAGCCTTTGTTTTTGTGAAATTCAGTTAAAGATGTTTGGGCTTCAATGAAGGATTTGAAGCTCTTATGTTTGTGAGGTTTTCCTTTTACTCAGGGTTCCTTGCCTCACCCTATGATGGATCAAGTCTTTGCAAATAAATGGCCACCTGCCTGAGATGTGTTTGACAATATTCTAAGGGATCCGTACAAGATAAGATATATGGAAAGAGGAATGAACTAAAACATGAAATTTTATTTCATTCAAGGCTTTAAGAGATAAACTCTTAAGCTTATTTTGGCTAAACAATTTTAGACAGTAGATCCTTTGGATCAAATGTTGTAAGAAAATAAGCTTAAGAGTTTATCTCTTAAAGCTTTGAATGAAATAAAATTTCATGTTTTAGTTCATTCATCTTTCCATATATCTTATCTTGTACGGATCCCTTGGGATATTGTCAAACGCATCTTCAGGCAAGTGGCCATTTGTTTGCAAAGACTTGATCCATCATAGGGTGAGGCGAGGAAAAATAGAGAATTCTTCTCTATCTTTTGGATTGTATGCCATTGCCTTAGCACTGATGATTTTTCCTTGGAATTCTTCAAGGATTTCAATTTTTGCTGTGAAAAGTTCCTTTGTTGATCTTTGGATCTAAAGGATTTTCAGAACAACAACTTTCAAAGAGTTTTACAATTTCTTGCCTTTTTGTATTTATTTGGAAAGTCTCTAATTCATCATTAGATATAAAAACGTTTGAATTTTTTGCAATATTCTCCTCCTTTTAGTTCATTCCTCTTTCCATATATTTTATCTTGTACGGATCCCTTAGGATATTGTCAAACGCATCTTCAGGCAGGTGGCCATTTGTTTGCAAAGACTTGATCCATCATAGGGTGAGGCTCAGGAACAAGGTCGCAAGAGTCCAAGGGTATTCAAGACCCAAGTTCAAGTCTGCAAGGACGGAAGGACATTCCAAGTCCGCAAACAAAAGACAATCAACCTTTAGTTGGAATAAACAATATGATTGCAGGAAAGAAATTTTATGTGAACTATGATGGACAAAACAGATGCTATTACAGTAATTGGGAGCAAGTTGAGCCCTTAGTAAAAGGAAAACCCCACAAACATAAGAGCTTCAAATCTTTCATTGAAGCCCAAACATCTTTCACTGAATTTCACCGGCTGGGTGCCCAGTGGAAACGAACTGTAATTGTATTGGTGGTGGTGGTGGAGTCGAACTCGACCCGAATGAACTGGTAATGGTAATTTGAGGGTGGGCGATGGGGGCATAGTGGGAGTAGGATGGAGGGGAGTGGTAGGGATGGGCGACCTGCGGGTCATCGAGGTTGGGTGCAGGAAGGGGGATGGATGATAGTAGGGGTGCCCGGTGCCTATCGTGAGAAGCCATTCTTGTTTGAGCTTGAAGGAAATTTTTCGAAAAAATAAAAAATGAAAGAATAATGATATTTATGTCGTGTGATCAAATTTGTTTTCATATTAATTTAGGGTATATGATTATTGTTAGTATGAAATTGGTAGGATTTAATGGAGGTGAAAGAAACGTTAATGGTGGGGTGGGGTGGGGTGGGGTGGGGTGGGGTGGGAGAAGATTAACTTATTTTGTATTTTTTAAAAGTTGTAGGACTTCATTTGCAATTTGCTTTTATTTTTTTTTTTTTTTGTAGTTTTAGCTTTTTGTATTTTTTTTATTTAAAGAGGAGGACAAATATGTCAACATATGTCAAAAGGACGTGATTTGCAACAAAATTCAAATGTTGGGGATGGCCAATGCCAAAAAAATGTTATGGATAAATTTGTTACAGATTTGAAAGGTTGAAGACCAAAATTGCAAATTACCTCTTATTTAAAGTAGAAATTTAAGAGTACGTTCGGTACATATTATAAATCAAAAATAATTTTTTTTTATAACAATAATTGTTGATTTTTCAAATATTTTAAACATAGAATAACAAAAATGTCCTTGATCAATAAATTGTCACTTCAAAGTACAATGGGTGATTTTGTTATTTCATGTTTAAAATATGTTTAAAAAAATCCATTTTTGGTTTTGTATTCTGTACCAAATGGACTCATAATAATTCTACAGATGGGAGCTAGGATACGAGAATGAGATAAAAAGCTAAGATTTATAATCCATTGATTTCAAACTTGAGATACCGAAAATATGATCAAATATTTGAACAACTCAAAACTCTAAATTTTATCCAATATCAATGTTGATTATTACATCATTTGTAATGTCCTTGTATAAGAATAATCCCACGAACATTAGATAAACTAATTAATGCAATAAGCAAGATGAAAGACATTATCGATCTGAAACGGGATATAAAATCCTCTCATCTCCTAGGGATGATTCTCTATAAGAGATTTGCTTTTCAACCTTTTTAGAAGCTATGGCAAAAAACGAACAACTAGCCCCATAAACCTTTAACATTGAATTATATAGGCAGAGAAACACATATCAAAATTAAATAGGCTAGGGGTAAAAAAATATTGGACATCACCTAATTTTCAAAGAAGTTTTATTTTACTCACTCAATTTTAATTTGTTCCAAATTCATCACAAAAGTTTGATTTTGGTTTCAATTAGGTTACTCGTGCCATCTCCATCAATAAAAACAAAGGTTTGTACAATCTCGATGTTAGCATTCTGAGTTAGATGGATAGATGTGCAAAAACTTGACTTCAACAATTTTAAGAAAAACACACTTTATGGTCTGTAAATGTAGTACTCTTTGTGGACGATAAAGGAAAATTTGTGTTCTAGAAACGAGGAAATTGACCTGATAAACGAATATAGTCCTCAATTAGGCTCTTTATCTGAGCTTCAAAATTGTCATCAAAAAATATGATGCTGGCTCGTATATGACAGATGCAAAAAAGTAACTACGTCATCAATGTTGCTCATTTAGCTCATATTTTCAAGGCTGCACGGGGTTTTTTAGCCACCCAGCGGCAGTCTTCTGGTCCTCAAAACTGTAAATCCTGACTTCAACTGCAGAAACCAAGAGATAAACATCACCTTATAGACTGATCCTATCTGGTGTAACAGCCAAGGAAATTCAAAGGCATTAGAACATCTCCAATGCACTCTGTCTATTGCAGTCTACGTGACAAATATAATAGGCAGACATCCAATCATGTGGCACTACGTGCATATGTATCAGCGGTCAAATTAAAATTCATCTCCAATGTACTTTCCGCCTAAAATTAAATTTGTGACTCACACCGTGCCAGAATTCCGTCTAAATATAGACGGACTTCTAAACAATCTATAATTTAATGTAATCACATCGGATAGACGAGTCCTTATCAAGATGTATTGGAGATAGTTTTTATAACTCAAAATCTATATACGCTTATACCAAGACGTCCAAAATTTATAGATGGAGTGCATTGGAGATGCTCTAATTTTTTATTTGCTTAGTCTTATATTTTTCAAAAAAGTGAGTGAAAACGGGAACTGAGGACTCCTACACCATTTTGGCCACTTCACACACGACCCTGCATCTTTTTTTTTTTTAATCACACAGTATTTCACATTATCGATCAAATTTTTAAAGAATGTTCCCAGTACTTGTTATTTAGTCCAAAGAAATCCTATTTACAGGACTACTTCGAGAATAGATACTCGAGAACTTTGTGTTATGAACCGAGTAAAGCTGCTTCCTCCATCCCTTTTCCTCATTACAAGCTGTCAAGTAGAGCAAATTCCCCTCTTGGAACTTGGCATTTCTTCTAGTTCTTCATTCTCTTATCACCTTCAAAGGATTTTCCAGAGCTTTAAGTACATATCGAATAATCGGCCGCCGCGAAGGATTCGGGTTGAGGCAAGCTTTAGCAATAATAGCCATGGCCCAAACTTCCTCCAACAAATCCTCATCTATAATTAATGATGGATCCAGAATGTTTATTATTGGTTCTTTATCATATATACTGATGTGAAGGACTGTCGTTTGAAACCAGTCCTTCAAAGTGGCATCACTGGATGCACTAATGCCCAGTTTCCCAGTTACCAGCTCAAGCAAAACCTTGCCAAAGCAATAAATGTCGTCTGTGCATGTCTTATTACGAGTACCTGGCCAATTCGAAAACAGAAAACAACATTCAGAAATAAAAGAACCCAGTTGAAATATATTTCTAATTTAAGCTTTGGATCTTCCAGACAGAGTAGTGAAGAACAAGTAACCAAGCCCAAATTTGTTAGGAATAAAGCTTATATGTTGCTGTTATTGTATCGTTGGTCCTGTTCTGAGATTCTCACGAGTCAATTGAGCTACCTTACCATAATTTTAGCTTAGAACACCAGAAAATAGTTGTCATTTCAAAAATACTTTTGTATTTAAGTGGTCCTGTGCATAGGCAGATAAATAAATGAATTGTATACTGAACTACACAAGAAAAATTACAGACCAGTAGGAATGCCTCGTTCTTGAGCTCCAACCCGGCTTAGGCTCCCCAGACCGACTTCAAAATTGACATCAAGCAATATGCTGCTGGCTTGTACATCTCTAAGAATACAAAGAATTAATTGTTACTGTAAAGACTACCGGGGATGGCTCAAACATCCCAAATCAAAACTATAAGAATATGTTAATTACAACGAGCAATTCTCACATCGGCTTTAAGCAATAGAACTAATAGCGTTGTATAAGAACGAATCCACTCGATTTCCAGAAATATTACATTCTGGTATTGGGGTTTCCAGGCTTGAAAAACAATATCCTGGGGTGTATAGTGCAAATAACTGGTACAAGATGTACTGAAATTTACAGTGTGTGTCTTTTTGGATAATTATTGTCTTTACTTCGACTCGAGTAAATGTACAATGCTTTTAGAGCTCCCGACTCCCATCCCAGGAGATGCAAAAATTTATTCACGCTTTCAGCTTCGAATTTTGCCAATTCGACAGCGAAACTTACTATATGAATATACAAAATGTCATTCTTGTAAGCTGTTCCTCTCTTTGAAACAAAGTGGGTAGGAGATCAAAACCCAAAAGGAAAAATGGAGGGATTCAATTTGTTTTCAAAAAATCGTCCATAACCTGTTCCTCTGGGATAAATAAAGGGGGGGAAAAGGTTCTTGAAGATATTTTCACATAAATCTTTGTTTTCCTCTTATGATACCAAAAATATACCAATCCTGGCAACCAGATGAAAAAGAAAGATAGATGATCAAAACCATTCCACTCAGTCCCTTTTCAAGCATGGACTACACCCTGACAAACAACCTAAACTTGAGCTGTATAAATTCTTGTTACAAAAATTACTCTATATGATAAAAAAATGCCCTATGTCTCCTATATAATGTCGAATGAGCAAAACAAAAAAGTAGGACAATTCATGTCCAATTTATATACAGGCATATACGCTCAAGTCTCAACCTCTCTTTCCAACTAAATCATCAGAGGGGGATATTTACAGTAGCCTGCTTTGATGACAGATGAAGAGCCCCGATCACAACCCCAGGGCTCGATACTCATGACTTCATTTTCGAACAACAAAGACAGCCGAAACAACAAACACCTGGAGGGTGGGGGAGGTGAGGATGAAAAGAAATTGAGGTTAGAAATTTAGTACTAAGCACAATCAAGTTATGAGGTTACCCGTGAACAATAGGTGGATCACAGTCATGATGTAGAAATGCTAAACCCTCTGCAACTCCAATTGCAATTTTCAATCTCGTAATCCAATCCAGCGATCCTAATCTCTCATCATCACCACGTAGAAATGCTAATCCCTTGTCGTCATGATCAGATCTCTTCAACAGGGAACTAGATAAGTCTTCATTTGTCATATATTTGTAAACCAGAAACTTCTCATTCTCTTCCTCCAAGCAATGTCCCAAAAGAGGAACAAATCTTCGATTAGAAACCTTGCTAAAGAAATCCAACTCCAACAAACACGCCTCCCAATCGAAAATTCTTTTGACGACAACAGAACTCGAAACTCGAATCGGATTTCTATTATTACCCAAAAATGATTTTTCCAAAATTCCTCCGAAGAAATCGCCGGAGTGACCGTGCTTGATTAGGTTTTCATCACTGAAATTTCCAGTGGCCTGGAGAATCTCCCTATACGTAAACGAAATTCCCAGATTTTCAAAATTGAGCGACAATTCATTCAAACGGAAACTCAAATCCAAGTCCGATGCCATGGAGCTGGAGCTGGAGCAGGAGTCCTCACGGGCGACCCGCCGGAGCTCTTCTCTCTTCAGCGTGGCTCCGACTAGTCTATCCCAATTGTCGTACACTATTACCATCTCTATCCAGTTAATCAGCTTCTGATGCAAATAGTCCGTTATTTTCACGCTTCTCGCTGCATCAGCTTCCTCCAACTCCCAATAAAATCTACATAATATTCTGAAATGATCAAATTCAAAAACCGGGCTTGGATTCCTGATAGTCAACGCGTTTACTCAAGGAACAGATTGAAAATGGGGAGTGTGAATTGATCGGGATTTTCCTATTATTCAATTGGAGTCGACGCGTCAGCAGAGAAATGAACTATTGTTTCATAAATCCGCGCCAAAAACCGAAATCCAAGTATAACAAATTAAATAGGGAAAACTGTAACAGAAGGCCTCAACTTTTGCAAACCTGTGCATGTTGGTCCTCAATTTTCAATTATTGGCTTTGGGTCCTCGGCCTTTCATTAATGTGGTAGTGCATCTCTTTATGAATGGAATCCTTCCAAAGGTACATTAAATTGTTCATGAGCGATCCGAAACCGAAAGGGTCCATTTTCATTAAAAAGAAAAGGAAAAATTGCATATAAGTTACTTGTAGGTAACTTGTTCCATATTAAGTCAAAATATTTTTTAAAGTTGTGATTAAGTCATACTCTTCAGCAATATTACAAATTAATTTTAAAATTACTCCCATTGATCCATATTTTCCATCGACTTATTCCACATCACATCCACATCCACCTCCACCTCCACCTCCACCTCCACCTCCGTGAGTGCTTCTTCTATCTGTGTGGTGGTAGCCTTCTTCCACCTTCACAAATTTCATCCACATCCACATCCACATCCGACGAGTGCTTCTTCTACAGCGGAGGTAGATTATTGGGCTTGTAGTCGGGCTCCTTGCTGGGCTTTCCGGCAACTGATATGCAACTTAGATTCTTTTTGTAAAGCTTGACCTTGGTGGTACCAATAGATTTCCCCAGTGGAACTACGACGTCTGAGGTTGGGAGATTGTTAACAATTTGACCATAGTTGATATCAAGCGAAGACACCCGATTTAGTAATAATGAGACTGCAAGTGAGTAACAGAATATTTGAAAACATCATTTTTGCAACTGTAAATGCAAAATTTGTTGTTGTAAATAGTAAAGAATAAAAGTAGAGCTTGTAGTGGGTGGAGTGATGTCCATGAGTGGATTGTGGTAATGATAAGTAGAGTAGAGCAAGTGGCTATGATTTGAAAACATCATTTTTTAGTAAATGCAAAATTTGTTGTTGTAAATAGCAGTTTAAATTTGGAGTGATGTCTATGAGTGGATGTAAAGTAATGATATTTGATATGAATTTCTTTGTAAATATAAAAGTGGATGATTTATTTGATGATTTATAAAGTGGCCATGATTTGTTTGTAAACAAATGCTTGAATTTTTATAGTTCTAATCTCAGGATGATCTTTGTATTATAGAAAGCAATATGGATGATTTGTTTGATGAATTTACGTAGAAGTGGTCATGATTTGTTCTTTGTAAATAGCAACTTGAATTCTGTAAAGATGAAAAAGTTTGATGTGGGCATACTACGGCGAAGTTGACATTAGATTATTCTTTGTGTTATTAGTCATGTGTGTTGTTTGATATTATATTATAGAAAATAGTATCATAACATAAATTGATATAGAATTCACATACGCTTTCGTAATTTTTATTATAATATATTTTTTCGGAATCGTCTCAACGAGCCGGTCAAAGACCAATAGCTTTTGCAGCTGCTGATGATGATGGATTTTAGTCGTTTAAAGTGTAATCCTTTAAATCGATTTAAACTTTTTTTAGCTTAAAATGGCAATCTTTAATTTTTATATCTTAACACTATCATAGATAAATATATCTTAATATATATCAGATTATCATACATAAAGTATCATAATAAAAAGCGTAATTTTATTATAATATATTTTCGAAATCGCCTCGACGAGCTTGTTAACACAAGTGGCTTTGCCACTCGCTGATGATGGAATTTAACCGCTTGAAATCGCTCTTTAGTTTAAAATGTACATACATAAACTACAACCGATAAAATAATGATAATCATAGATTGAAATATTATCGTAATCAAACAGTATCTAAGATAAAAGTAGTACTTAATAAAATAGTATCAAAAATAAAATTAAGTAGAGATGTTTTACTAGTTGAAGTAATGATATTATTCTTAAAATACTCCATTGGTAGTACAAGACCATTGATATTGTTTGCATTCAACAATAATATAATAGGTTAAAACAATATTATAGGTTGAAACATTATTATAATAAGTATACCCTTGTTAAAAGCATGGATAAAACAGTATCATATACAAAACTAAATATAAGATATTTTTAATGGTTGAAGTAATGATACATATCATATATAGTACATTATCTAAATAAAACAGTATCATACATAAAACTAAGTACAAGATGTTTTAATAGTTGAAGTAATGATATTGTTCTTAAAATACTCTATTAGTAGTACAAGATCATCGATACTGTTTGTATTTAATAACAGTATCATAAGTTGAAATATTATCATAATAAAACAAAGTGTCAAAGATAAAAATATGGTATAAATATACCAATGCATGTTATCTAAATAAAACAATATCATAATAAAATAGTATCATTGAATTATATTTTTTTTTTTTTTTTTTTTTTTGCAATTGCATGGGTATGTTGGTTTTTTAGCACTAAAATGTGACTTTAATTAAATTAAGTTTTGGGCATATGACTTTAGAGCCTATAAGTGCAACAACAATGAACGGCCATGAATTTACCCCAAAAAACAAATATTTGTGATTATTGAAGTTCGCCCAAAAAAAATTGTGCAAATATGATCCAAAATCAAATGGGGTCCATCTTTATTACTTTGGCCCATGTTTGCTTCTTTTTTTTTTAAGTTAACAATTAATTCTGTAAAAGACTTATGGGTTTTAAATCCATACTACAATTTGAGGCCTAATTTATAGAATTCGCTCTCAGTGCCCCAAAAACAACATAATCCCCAAATCAACCGTCCACTTTAAATAGTATTTTTTGAATAAACAAATATAAAAAAAAAATTAAAATATTCGCTATCTTTCTTCAACTTGGGGTTATTGGAGGATGGTTGTGCCCCACTGGGACGACAATGTTGGGTTTACAAGAGATGGTGGTTGTACCTTATGAGCTTTTACATGCTAATTTAACATTCGCTTTGGTGGATTCAATTTGTAATAACCTATGCTACCACATTAATGGAAGGTTGATAATGATACCACCAAGAATTGAAAGTTGATGATCTATTTGAACATTTTGCAAAGGTTTGAGACTTTCACATTCACTACAATTTTCCTCATTAAATAACTTTATATAAGTTTAGAAGTTAAGCTATTTAAAAATTGAGAAAATAGTGTATTTGGTCATCAACTTTTTAAAAACGGCACCAGACATCCCAACTTTTGAGAAAAATAAGTATAGTAAGTATTTTATGACAACATTGCCATCTTCTTTAAATAAACAAAAAATAAAAGACAAGAAAAAAAAATGAATAAAAAAATAACTAAATATACCTACAAAAATGAAAAATAACAAAAATATCTTCTTCTTTCACCCCGACCACCCACATTTTCTAAACCACCATTCCCCACTACACCGCATCGAGACATGCACAAAGAACCCCTAGTACGTAAATAATAGACCCATATGATGAGAATCGCCACCAACATCCCCAAAAATAATCAGTAAATCACTATTTCTTGAAGTTCAATTATTATCCTTCCAGATTTCAAAAATTAACCAAAAAAAAAAATTCCTAAGACATTTCTCAAACAAAAAAAGACAAGGACGATCAAAGAGAACCAATGGACATGGAAACAATTCGCATCACCATCTCCATATCTTGATTATGTTTGTGATCATTATCCTCATCCAAATCGTCCTCATCGAACGGATTTTCCTTGTGGAAAATACAGCATTTCTTGAAACTCTTCTTGTTCATCAACTTGTTATCCACCATGCCTTCTTTCCACAACACCTTCTTCTTAGACGGCTTTAATTTCAAAACTAAGGTTTATGTAATTGGTCGATGCTGTTGTTGAAGGCCACATGACACATGTCATGTGGGTGTCATGTGGCCATTGGATAAGGAAAAATGATTAATAAAAATATCAATCACTTGTCCATTGGCCACATGACACATGTCCAATGGCCTTCATAATTCATCTCCACCATGGAGAGGAGATCATTATCCTTTGAAGATATTAGTTTTTTACTCCCATTGATTATGTTTCCATTTTGTTTCCTGTAATTTTTAGAAATATTTTATTTAAATTGTAACATTGATGAAAGAATATGGCCATTTTGTTATTTTTCATTTTCGAGGGGTCATTTAATTATTATTTTTATTTTTTCTTATCTTTTGTTGTTTGTTTATTTTAAAAGGAGTGCAAATTCGTTATAAAGAACTTATCATGCTTTTTTTCTCAAACGTTGTGAATATTTATCATGTCTATTTTTTTCAAACGTTGTTGATGTGCGGTGTTATTTTTAAATTAAGGATATATCTCTTGTATTTTTGAAAGATTGTAAACCAAATATGTTATATTTCTTTAAAAAATGTAAAAAAAAAATATTTATAAATTATAATCATTTTTCTACATTTGTTCTCAATTACAGTTTTGCAAATATATTTGTAGCCTTTTAAGTTTTGAAACTTCATCTCTAAATAAGAATGATCATTCTTTGTAAGTTTATGTTAATCGACTAGACTAAGAAGAATTATAATAAAGATATCATCCCGATATTGTACTCCCATTAAGTCTTATCTATTTTCACATCTTATATTCTGGGTTTTAAATTACTCAAGTGTCATTAGTGATTAGCCGATAATTGTATATAACTTTCGTATGGTAATAAAAATTACGATATAAGAATAATAATCGTCGAATGAGTTTATACTATCTCAACTTTATTTTATTAAAAACATTTTTTAGATTAATTTAAACACTTAAAAGAGAATCTCTAACAAGTAATTTATTATCTAATAGTTTTATCTTCAAGCTTTTCCTTTGGTAAGTTGATGTGGTAAGCATCTTTAATGGGCTCTTTAAACATAAGATTCTCTCTATTTTAAGGAGTTAAACTTTAAAATTATACTTCAACGGACTCTCTAAATTAACTTTTTAAAATAGAGAGTGGGTTTGGCTCTCCACTCAATAATTAAATGCATTCAAACAATTTCAATTTTCGATAGTCTAAATAATGATTAAATAAAATAATGTATACAAAATAAAATAGAATAAATAGAATAAAATCATATAATAATTAGAAGAGGGGCATGTTAAAAGAAAATAAATGAAAAAATAATAAATACTTATTGGAAGAAGTAAAATAAAGTGTTAAAGATAAAAAGATTGTTGGAGCACTTAAAAAAATTTACTCTCTAAATTTATAGATGCTCTTTAAAATGTCAAATATGCTTTTTATAAATAGAGAGTCTATTGGAGATGCTCTTAACCCTTTTGGCTTTAATAAACGAAAGAGTTGACTAATATATAACCATTATCTTTTTTATTTTTAAGATTAAATCAAAATATGAATTTTACCCTACCACAAATAAAGATTATTATCTATATTTCAACCTAATTGTCTATATATTTAACATCTCAAGTGTAAATTCCCAAACATTTTCTATTGATTCTCATAATATCTTTAATGTTTCTATATTTATAAATAACTAATATATACAAAATTATCATTTGGTGCACAAGACTCGAGAGTCAATACATAAAATTTTAACATTTTTCTATTGTTTAATAGTGTCTAATATTGTGCTATAAATGTGACCGAGCATTCACTTAAATCTAGGATTCAATCATGTTTTTAATATTGTCTAATATTGTACTTTAGACGTGACCAAGCATTGACCGAGATCCTCGGTTCAATCACGCATACCGACACCTAATTCATCTTATCATGAGTTTACTCTCGCCTAATTGTCATATCCATAAACATTGGGTGCAAAAAACAAGCAAGCCCACAACTTTCACCGTAATGGAGGAATTTCATTTTCAATTCTAAGAAATAAATAAATTTAAATCAAGAAAACAATGTAGTCTTGCTCGTTCTTTTCTTCTTCCAACTCCGGAAGAAGCAAAGTCAATATCATAATTTACATTTCACAATAAAACCAATGAAAAGATCGATTACAAAAAAATTTGTAGCTTGTTTTAACCAAAACAAGCCTTTCAAAAAATCGACACTGACAGACGAACCCCACTAGCTAAACCCTAGTAATGTGAAACTCTTTAAGAACAAAAGCGGCTTGCGCAGAACTTCAAACGTAGGATAATTTACAGGAACCAACAAACAAGAAAATCCCAATTGAGCCTGCTATGTTATTGACAAAGAATTGAGAAAAATTACCTTCCGTTCACTCCTCGTGAGTTCTCTCTATATCCCGTGCATCCATAGGTTCGGGAATATTTCCTTGGAATGCCGTCGGTTGAGGACGAATGACCGCTCCCATCACCGCTTTTGACCACTTCCACGGGAACCCGTTTTTCCCGATTGTTTAAAACTACTTGTTCCTTCCACTTTGTTAGAAGGGGCGGCTGGCATAGCCGCCACATCAGAAGAGCTGTGCCGCCAGCCGCCGAATAAAGCGGCATTCCATGACCCTCGTGTTATGGTTAAAGCTCTGCAACCAGCTGAGCAATCACCAAAAGCTCAATTGCAAGAATTTCACTATAATCCAGCTCAATGTTTGCAGAAAACAACACAATCATACACCTAAATATAAAAATAAAAAAAATAAAAGAGAAGAGATGAATGGAATGAACCAATTCACAATTTCGACGTTGAGAAGAAACGTGTTTCCCAAAATAACAATTTAAAGAAAATACAACTTAAGAAAAAACGTATTCTACTTAAAGATAAAAAACGGCACCGTTTCTACTTGAGTTTAAACGACGACGTTTGACAACGGACAATTCAAAATTCGGTTGACACTGTTCTTCTTCTTCCTCGGATCAGTTTCTGTTCCTGCTTCTTTTTCCTCTCGAATTTCTCTTCTTCTTCCTGATCCATTACAGTTTGTTCATCTTCAGTTGTTCTTGACAACTCCCCGCTTAAATAAACCTTGTCCCCAAGGTTCTAAGTCTGAATAAGTTCTGTGTATTGCCTCAGCATCTTCCCATGTTGCATCATCCACACCACCATCACTCCATTGTATCAACCACTGTTCCTCTTCTATATCTCTGCGTGGCATCATTCTCATCTGTAGTATCTTAGTAGGAATGGCTCCTGAATTCAGTTTTTCTTCCACCAAATGTAGCTGATCCACTACAACAGATTGATCTCCCAACTTCTTCTTAAGTAAGGAAACATGGAATACAGGATGTATTTTTGAGTTTGCTGGTAATGCTAATCTATAAGCTACAACACCAACTTTCTGCATAATTTGGTAGAGACCAAAGTATTTGGGGCTAAGTTTCTGGTTGTCTCTCTTAATTGTAGTCTGTTGTTAATATGGTTATAGTTTAAGATATACCCAATCTCCCTTTTCAAAAGATCTTTCAACCCTCTTCCTGTCAGTATACAATTTCATTCTTGCTCGTGCCTGAGCCAAATTTTCCTTAACTGCTGTTCTATCTTATGTCTTCTTTGTACTATTTCTTCTACTGCAGCTATGTTCGTTATCTGATAAGGCCCCAGAGCAAGTTGCGGTGGAGGAATACCATAAAGAGCTTCAAATGGTGTCATTTGGATAGAGGTATGATAGGTAGTATTATACCACCATTCTGCCAGATTAAGCCATTTAACCCACTATTTTGGATCATGATGGGTCATGCATCTGAGGTACATTTCCAGACATTGGTTAAGCCTCTCTGTTTGTCCATCTAACTGTGGATGATAGGCAGTGCTCATGTGCAATTGGGTGCCCAAAAGTTTGAACAACTCTTGCCAAAACCTGCTGGTGAATATCTTGTCTCTATTAGAAACTATGCTCTGTGGTATCCCATGTAATTTAGTAATGTTTTCCATGAATACTTGGGCTATCTGTCTGGCAGTGAATGGGTGTGACAAGGCTATAAAATGCCCATACTTGGTGAACCTATCTTCAACAACAAGGATAACATCCTTCATCCTTGATTTAGGCAAACCTTCAATGAAATCCATTGAAATATGACTCTAAGAATTGAGAGGTTCAGGTAATGGCTGAAATAGTCCAGGGTAGAGATTGTGCTCTCCTTTACATCTCTGACAAATCTCACACTGAAGTACCATTTTCTTAATCTCTTGCAGCATTCCAGGCCGTGTAAAATTCTGTTTTGCCCTGATTATGCTAGCTTATACACCAGAATGCCCTCATTCCTGTGATGCATGTATGTTTTCATTTATGCCTGATATTCCCTTCACTACCAATGTATAGCTTTCCTTTGTACCTCAAGAGGCCATTCTTATACTGATAGTCAAGGTATGCTTGTGCGTCAATGGTCACAGCTTGAATTAATTTTTAAGAGGGTCCATCCCCTTCATAGCTGGTTGTTAACTCTGTCATCCAAGCTGGGCTAGTAATAGTTATGGCTAAGCATTCCTCTCTTCTAGACAAAGCATGTGCTACAACATTCTCAACACCTTTTCTATATTGAATTTCATAATCCAGTCCCAATAATTTTGTAAGCCATTTCTGTAGCAGAGGTGTTGTAATCCTCTGCTCCAACAAAAATTTCAGTGACTAATGATTAGTCTTGATTATGAATTTGTACCCTTCTAGGTAATGCCTCCATTTGTTCACAGCCATCACAAGAGCAAACAACTCCTTCTCATATATAGACATCCCCAAATTCCTAGGACCCAAGGTTTTGCTCAAGTAAGCTAAGGGTCTTCTTCCTTGCATCAAGACAGCCCATATTCCCTCATAGCATGCATTTGTTTCTATGATGAAAGGCTGATTAAAATCTGGCAGTGCTAGTACTGGAGTGGTGCTCATAGCCACTTTAAGATTCTGAAATACAGCCTCAGTCTCTTGAGTCCGCCCAAACCCTCCTTCTTGATAGGTTAGTGAGAGGTTTAGCTATAGTCCCATAGCTTTTCACAAATTTTCTATAGTATCCTATCAGCCCCAAAAATCCCCTTATCTGCTTCAAATTTTGGAGTGTTGGCCAATTCTTCATAGCTTCAATTTTCTTGTGGTCAGCAGATACTCCCATTTCACTTATTATGTGACCCAAATAGTCGATGGAAGTTTGGCCAAAAGAACATTTACTCCTCTTAGCATACAGTTCATGTCTTCTCAAAATGCTAAGGACTATCCTCAAATGTTCACAATGACTATCTAAATCAGGACTATAAATCAAAATGTCATCAAAAAATACCAATACATATTTCCTGAGTTGCTCTTAGAAGATTGCATTCATTAAGCTCTGAAAAGTGGGGGCATTGGTTAAGCCAAAGGGCATGACCTTGAACTCATACAATCCTTGGTGTCTCTTAAAAGTAGTCTTATGAATATCTTTTGTTTTAACCCTGATCTGATGATATCCTACCCTGAGGTCCAGCTTGGAGAAGTACCAGGATCCATTGAGTTCATCCAATAGTTCATCCATTAATGGCATTGGATATTTGTCTTTGATGGTCAAGTTGTTTAATTGTGTGTAATCTATACAGAATCTCCAGGTTCCATCTTTCTTTCTGATGTTTTTTGTATAAATAGGCATCTATAAGGCCTTATCTTAAAAGGTTGTGCCCCTTCTTTCAAGGTAATCTGGTTGTCATGAGACCTGATTGGAGGCAATCCTGTTGGCTCAGCAAATACACCTTCAAACTCAGATAAAATAGGATAGATTAAGTCTGGTCTTACCCCTTTATCCTCACCATCCATGGCATACATCTGTGACATAATTCCACATCCTTGTGTATTGAACAATTGCATCAATTGATCTCCATCTATCAAAGTCATCTCTTCTATGGAATCTTCTCTTGTTAGGTCGACAATCGACCCATTCATCTGAAAAGATATGCAGCCCTAAGTGAAGTCAAAAGTAGTAGGTCCAAATTGGCTAAGCCAATCAACTCCCAAAACCATGTCACTGCCCCATAATTTTAATGCCTTCAGCTTGAATTAAAATTCCAAGCCTTGCATCTGCCATATCAGAGGTTGACATATAGATCTGCTATTCAGCTGCTGCCCATTTGCCACTGTTACTAACATATTTTTCTCATTATCAGTCTTAAGTTTCAGCCCTTTCACCAACTTTTCTTCTATGAAACTGTGGGTGCTACCACTATCTATAAGAATAGATATCTTACTCTCCTTCACTACTCCAGGAATTCTGATGGTTTTGTGTTTCATTGTGCCTAGTAAAGCACTAATTGATATATGCATCACTTCCTCTGATTCCTCCCCTTTGTCATTGCTACCATCTCCTTCTACCACCACCACCACCACCACCACCTCCACCACCACCTCCTCCTCCTCCTCCTCCTCCTCATCATCATCATCATCATCATCATCATCATCATCATCATCATCATCATCATCAACTAACATAAAATTAAGCATTCTGTTTTTACAAATGTCACCTGGGAATATTTCCCATCACATTTATAACATGGGTTTAGGGCTCTTTTGGCTTGGAAGTCTGCTGGTGAGATAGTTTTGTATGGTATGTGAGGTTTTGGATATTTTGTAGTGTTCTCAAGGGTTATGTTACGATCAGGGTTATTTGAAATGGGATTGTTCTATCTAGGGGTAGTATTGGAAAGGTGTTTTGTTTTTTTGTGTTTTGTTAATGGCTGAAATGGTGTTTTCTTGTAAAGCTGCAATTTCAAAGGCTTGGACACGTGAGGTAGGTTTCAACATCTTAACCATGGACTTGATTTCACTCTTGAGTCCACTGGTAAAGATTGAAACGTAATGAGTTTCAGGTAGGTGAGGCAAGGACAACATCACTTGTGCTTTCAATTTTTCAAACTTGTCCTGGTATTCAGTAATACTACCAAATTGCTTAATCTTACTGAATGTCTCAACCACCTCCTCTCCTATGGTTTTTGAAAACCTTCTACACAACTCCCTTGTAAACACATTCCACTTAGCATCAGGATGTGAGGCATCAAATCCATGAAACCATATATCAGCCTTACCGTTCAGATACATTTCTGCAATGCCCACCTTCAATTCTTCAGCTACTTGATGCAATTGAAAATACTTCCTAGCCTTCCTCACTCATTCTCTAGGACCTTCCCCATTGAAATAAGGAAAATCAATTTTAGGAAGTTTAGCCTGATTTCTGTTATCATCCCTGGCTTGATTAGTATTTGGGGTTCCCATTCTTTTACTGCCAAATCCTCCAGACATAGTTTGAGGAGCAGAACTCTCAGCTTGCTTATCCTTATTTTCCTTCATATTCTCACTAATTTGTGCCATCATCGCCACTAATGTCTCATATTTCTGATTCATCTGAGTCACAATATTTTCAACCTTCTCCTGTCTATTGCCCAATACCTTAAAGGTCAATTCAGATGAATCCACTTATTAGTTACTGTATTGTACGCAGCACTCAATTCACTCATATCCCTATCCATCTTCCTCATGTGTTCCTCCTGGGCTTTGCTCCTCGTCTCAAACCTGGTTTCGGATCAAGTGCTTTGATACCAATTTGTTATGGTTAAAGCTCTGCAACTAGCTGAGCAATCACCATAAGCTCAATTGCAAGGATTTCACTATAATCCAGCTCAATGTTTGCAGAAAACAACACAATCATACACCTAAATATCGAATTAATATGGGTAAAATAAAATAAAAGAATTGAGAAAAGAGAAGAGATGAATGGAATGAAGAATTCAGAGAATTCAGTTAGAACCAATTCACAATTTGTAGCCAAAAGTCCAGACACGCATGCGCAATCCGAAATTTAAAGACATTGGGAAGAAAAGTGTTTCCCAAAATAACAATTTAAAGAAAATAAAACTTAAGAAAAAACGTATTCTACTTAAAGATAAAAAACAGCACCGTTTCTACTTGAGTTTAAACGACGACGTTTGACAACGAACAATTCAAAATTCGGTTGACACTGTTCTTCTTCTTCCTCAGATTAGTTGCTGTTCCTGCTTCTTCTTCCTCTGGGATTTCTATTCTTCTTCCTGATCCATTGCAGTTTGTTCATCTTCAGTTGTTCCTGACACCTCGGGAGGACGTCGTTCTAAGCCGGGCAGTTGCTGAGTTTTCATCCCATACCACCTTCAAAGGATTTTCTAAAGCTTTAAGAATATATCTCATTGGAGGCCGCCTCGTAGGCTTGGGATTAAGGCAAGACCTAGCAACAATTGCCATTGCCCACACTTCCTCAAGAAGATCCTCGTCTATAATTAATGATGGGTCGACAATGTTTGTAACCAGTTCCTTGTCGTAAATACTGATGTATGGAAGGGATGCTTCCAACCAGTTCTTTGTGGTGGCATCAGTTGATGAACTGATACCCAGCTTGCCGGTAACAAGCTCAAGTAATACCTTTCCGAAGCAATAAACATCATAAGCACATGTTGCATTAAGCACACCTGGGCATTTTGGAATATGGAAAAACAAAAATTAAAAACAATGTACGAGCTGCAATTAGTGATCTGAGTTGTAGTTAAAGATCTTTCCCCTTCAAGCTCTATGACCTCTAGCCAATTGAGAAAATCATATTAAATAAACGAACAAAACTATGAAGCATATATTTATTTCCTTCTTATAATTCCCTCAAGAACTTTTGATGTCAAACGGACAGAAATTGTGCATGCTTATACTCATTTTTCCATTCCAAAAGTCATTTGGCTCCAAATATCAACTATCAGATAGTGTCATTTGACCTAGAATAATATATGTTTGACACATGATGATTTGTAATAATTGTACAGTGACATTTAAGTAGAATGCTTTATTAAGAAAGAACTGTTCATTTATTTGAACAATTCACTCCAAAGTTTGAAGATCATTAGCAACTCCATATAAATGGGGGCGTAACGAGAACTATTCTATGTGATCACTCTTAACAAGAAAGACTCATTTTAAGTCTAAGCAAAATAGAATATATTTGAACATTACTAATGAAGGGCTAGATCAAAGTGTTCTAACACTCCTGCTCACTTAACTTTACACTTGGTGCCTTCATTTGTGACAAACTCCACCCAGTCAAAGCATTCTTTTTCTTAATATTAAGGGAATTTCCGGGAGAGTTCTGGTGAGTGATGCTTAAAGCAGAACAAGCATGTTTGGATAAGCTTAAAAAAAGGTTTTGATAGCTTACTCTTTTCTTACTTTTGAGTGAAAAAAGTTCCTTAATTTGGAAGCAACTCTTACTTCGCTGTCAAAATATTTTCAACTTTGACCAATAAAAAATTTATTTTAAAACTTACTTTACTTGTAACAAAACTTTTTAAGATTAGCCCAACATGCTCTATGAGTGATGAGCTTAAATCTTTAACAACTTCATGAGTAAGAAGCTAGTTGGTAATCGCATACGAGCTGGAACATTTAAAACAAGGAAAGGGCCGGTTACAAAGTATAGCCATTTAAAGCATGTTTATAAGTCACAGATTCTCAAGTTAGTTAATTACCGACCATCAAGAATCAAGGGATTGTCAATCCACGTGTGCACATTCCTATAAGCACTTGAGTCAATGACTGGTTGTTTAAGTTGGCTAAGGAAAGGTTTTCCATCTATCAAGCATATAGCAAAAGTTCTTTCCAGATATAACCTCTACTTACATAAGGTAATTAGTGCAGAATAACCATTAATATAATTCAGTCAAACTCTAATCAATTCTTAATGGTTTTAAGTAGAAGGGTTAAACCCGCAACTAAGTTAATTCTTAGTTGAAATTGAAGTTTCCATTTTGATTAAAGGTTTTCTATAAGTATCCGAATTTTATTTTAATTTTAAAAAAAAAAAAAAACGAGGAAACCTTTTTTGAGTTTCCAAAACATTTCTTAGAGTTTCTAAAGTGTTTCGGTTTCTGAAACGTGCCCTAAATGGAAACGTTATCGTTTAGAAATTTCCACGCAACCTAGGTTTTAGTATTGGCTTGATAAGGAAAAGTATTCAATGGCCTTTTTATCCCACAATTTATAATTTAACCAAACTGCCCACAATCAACTGTGTGATAAGAACCAACACTAAAAGATGACCACTAAAAGAAGCATCTCGCTGGCATCATTTAAGTGGGAGAATATGCAGACAAGAAATAACAATGACAGAAACAGAACTTGTTAAAAATGTATTTTCTGTATTCATTGAGATATATTATGTACAATATATATAGCTGAGTCTAGGCATAATCAAAGGGAGCAATAAAGAATTGTAATTACAAAATCAAAACTGATCCTAAACTCTAGCTGGACAGATTCTTGATGGCATGATCAATGGTGTGCAGATTTTCGGAATTGCTGATTACGTGGGACTCTTGATTGCATGATCATTGATCTGCTGGTTTTGTGGAATTAATCTAACACCCTCCCTCAAACTTGGCGGTCCCGCACGAACAAGTTTGCTAGCGAGAGAGGCATGACGATGCTTGTGTAGGGGCTTAGTGAGGAGATCGGTGGTCGATCAACAGAGGGTATGAAGCAAACCCGATGGCTGCCAAGGGCCACTTTCTCTCGAACAAAATGGTAATCCAATTCTATGTGCTTAGTGCGAGCATGGAAAAGCGGATTCGAGGCCATGTATGTGGCAATCGAGGTTGTCACAATGCAGCAATATAGGGAATTGAAGATGTGCACCAAGTTCATAAAGAAGGAAAGCTAACCATGTAGTTTCAAAGACTTGCATGTGAAAGTGACCGATACTCACCTCGGCGCTAGAAGCGAGCGATAGTAGGTGCTTTTGGAGCACCAAGAAACCAAATTTGTGCCAAGATAAACAAGATAGCGTGAGTGGGCGCCTAGTTTCGGGCAACCAGCCCAATCGGCGTCGAAGATAGGCGGCAACATGAGTGGGATGTCGTTGGGGACCAAATACTAGGCCATAATCAAGTGTTCCTTTGATGTAACGGAGGATGCGTTTAAAGCAACAAGATGTGGTTGGCGTGGTGACTCATGAAGCGGGAGATGGAATTGACAGCGAAAGCAATGTCAGGACGGGTGATAGTGAGGTATTGCATGGATCCGATAATTTCCCGAAAGACTGTGGGATTTTGGAGAATGTCGCCTTCAGAAGCAGAGAGGCTGATTTTGGCGGACATGGGGGTGCCAACTGGTTTGCTAAGAAGCATGTCATGTTTTTGCAATAAATCATGGGCATACCGAATCTGACTTATGTGAATGTTACCGTTGAATGAGAGATGACCGCAAAACCAGTAAAATAATGAAGAGTACCAAGATCCTTGATATCGAAGCCACGACCCAACGCATCAATGAAGCTTTGGAGTAGCTTGTCGTTACTGCCAGTGACCACAATGTCATCAACATATAGTAAAAAGTAAATGATATTTGGTCCATGTCGAAAGATGAATAAGGATGAATCTGCTAGACTTTGCACAAAACCAACTGATAAAAGAAAGGAGGTCATACGTTGGAACCAGGCACGTGGAGCTTGTTTAAGACCATATATCGCCTTATTGAGTTTGCAGACATAGGAGGGCTTAGTCTGATCAATAAACCCAGGTGGTTGCACCATATGAACATCTTCTTTGAGATAACCATGTAAAAAGGCATTCTTAACATCCAATTGCCTAAGTGACCAGCCTCTAGATACAGCAAGAGATAACACAGTCCGAATAGTGGCAGGTTTAATGACAGGACTAAAAGTTTCGTCGTAGTCAATACCTTGCTGTTGATGGAACCCCTTAGCGACTAGGCGAGCTTTGTGCCGTTCTACTGTGCCATCCGGATTGTGCTTGACTCGGAAGACCCATTTACAGCCGACTGTATTCTGTGATGGAGAAGGAGGGACCAATGTCCAGGTCTGATTTTTCAAAAGAGCATTGATTTCCTCGGCCATGGCTGCACGCCACACTTCTTGCTTGGCTGCCTGAGTATAACAAGTTGGTTCAACAATGTCAATGCAAAGGTAATGAGCTCGGGAAGAGGATAGCGGACCGTGCCATCGATGTAAATTTTTGTGAGAGAGTGCCATCACGGGATCGCGTGACCATGGGGTGTTCTTTGTGAATGAGGAGGCTCGATCATTCACTGGAGTTGAGGAAGAGAGAGGTTGTGATGATCGATTTGAATTGGCAATGCAATTCAAGAGAAACCGGAGGAACTAGATCGTGCTGCCGGGGCATTAGGTCCGAGATCCGAGATGTGGTATGGTTTGGGGCATGGGATGAGGTGACTCGGACGCCTATTGTGTAGGTAATGAGGGGCGACGGGTGGGCACATGGACTAGGAGACCGGCTGGTTGTGTGTGATGATGGATGCAGACTGTTTGCTTCTGTGGGATGAGTTGATTCATCTAGTGAGTGTTGAATGGAATTAGCGGGTTGTGGGCTATTGGATGGTGGAACCAAGTCTGCTGGGACTGAAATTGAGCTGCAAATATGAATGAATTCATCAAGGCCTACTGCTGGAATCTTTTGTACCTGCAAATTTTTATATGGAAAATTCATTTCGTTGAACAAAACATTCCTAGACACATAAACTCGACCTGTAGAAGGATCTAGACAACGATAACCTTTGTGATGTGGACTGTAACCTAAGAATACACATTCTATACTAGGACTTGACAATTTATTAGAAATATATGACCCAAGGTGAGGAAAACACGAACAACCAAACACACGAAGAGAAGAATAGGATGATGGGTTACGAAAGAGACGATTATGGGGAGTGTCCCAATCAAGAGTGGATGTAGGAAGGAGATTGATTAGATGGACTGAAGTCAATGCAGCTTCAACCCAAAGGTTTTGAGGAACACCAGATGTGAGAAGGAGATTGCGAGTCATGGTTGCAATATGACGATGTTTGCGTTCAGCTAGGCCATTTTGTTGAGGAGTATGAGGGCAAGAGAATCGTTGTTGAATACCCAAAGCTTTGCAATAGTGAGAAAAAGCATTATTGATGTATTCGGTTCCATTGTCACTTTGAAGATATTTAATAGTGGTGTTGAAAATATTTTTAGTCATAGCAACCAATGTTTGGAAGTGAGTTAGAACTTCATTTTTACGGCGCATAGGGTAAATCCAAGTATAACGAGAGAATTCATCGATAAATAGAACATAATACTTGAATCCGATGAATAAGTAGTGGGTGATTGCCAAACATCACTATGAATAATGTAAAAAGAGTGCTTTCATGAGCTTTTTATTTGCATTGAAAGGTAATTGGTGAGATTTACTAAGTGCACACTCACGACAAAAAGAATTAAAAGATAATTTTGAACCAATGGCATGACCTAGACGAGTTAGAACATCAGATGATGGATGACCCAAACGATTGTGCCAGACAGAAGAGTGGATGGAGGCAAGAGCTTGAGGAGGACTGGAGATGGCGGACAAATTGAGGGGGTAGAGACCGTCTTTACAAGGGCCCTGAAATAAGAGATGACCAGTTCGTAAGCAATAAATTTGGTAAAAATCTGGAGCAAATAAAAAGAAAACAAGATTATCTTTAGTGAAACGAGCCACAGAAAGAAGGTTTTTACGAATAGAAGGAATATGAAAGACATTGTGTAAGGAAAAATTGGAGGAGCCTAATGCCAAAGAAAGGTTACCAGTATGAGAAACGGGCATTGAGTCCCCATTTCCCATATAGACATTGTGAGGTCCATCATAAGTTTGTGGTTTATTGACGGGCATGGAAGTCATGTGGTGAGTTGCTCCAGTATCCGGGTACCAATTTGGATCAGAAGCAAAATGAGCTCCTGAAAATGGTGCAACAGTAGATGGACCAGAGAATTTGTGGGGGCATTGGTTCAGCCCATGATGATTTGAATGACAGTTTGGGCACCATTGAGGAGCTGGGCCCAAAATTCCATTAGAACCTGGGCGTGAGGCCCATGCAGGAGAGGAAAAGGGGCCTGGTATATATTGTGGTGGATAAGAAGGAGAAACGGCTCACAGGAATGCCGTGAGATTCTTTGTTGGGAAAGGGACGATTGTTGTCGCCGATTATTTTTCCGACCAGAGGAGTAATTGCGGCCAGAAAAAGATCGCCCAGAGTTGGAGCGATTTTCGCGGCGTGAAGAAGAGGAGCTTTGATTGAACATTGCAGTAGCAGATCCATGGTCAGCAGGAGGTCTATTCTGAGCATCAAAAGCCAAAATTCTTGCACGAAGTTCTGAGAAATCTGGTAGTTTTTGGGTTGAGAGAGCAGTGCGCAACATTAAATATTCTGGGCCTAGACCATGAAGTGTGGCAATTACAAGATCAGAATCAGTAACAGGCTGATTAATGGAAGCTAAGGAATCAGCAATAGATTTGGCTTGCTGGAGATATGCATCGACAGACTGAGATCCCTTTTGAAGATCGAAGAGCTGAAGTTTTAAGCTTGTAGATGTAGCTACTGATTGCTGAGAATAGTGCTTTGCGAGGCAATCCCAAATTTCCTTGGATGTATCAAATCCAATAGTGAGGCGAGCAACATTTTTCGATTAGGGATGAGGTGAGTATATCGACTATTTGTTGATCGGTAGTGAACCACTTCTCATGTTAGGGTTGGGGATGGTGGTAGCTGACCGCCATCATTTGGTGTAGTATTGATTGTGGAATTAGGTTTGGAATTGATCCATTGACATAGCCCATGAGCTTCGCACCATTGAGAAAGGGCTTGATCTGGCGGAGCCATACAAGATAATTGGTCTCGTTTAGCTTGATGAATTGTGATGTGTTTTGAGTGATTGTGGGTGGTGGGGAAGATGATTCACCATGAGGAGAGCAGGGGTAGATGAGAGGGGAGGAAGAGGAGAGGAATAGAGGAATGGAGAGATGATGACGCTTGAGATAGGAAGGAAAGAGGAGACAGCGCAAGTAGGATTCTATAACCTAGTCGATACCATGTTAAAATGTATTTTTCAGTATTCATTGAGATATATTATGTACAATATATATTTGAGTCAGCATAATCAAAGGGAGCAATAAAGAATTGTAATTACAAAATCAAAAGCGATCCTAAACTCTTTCCGATGATTCTTGATGGCATGATCAATGGTGTGCGATTTTGGAATTGCCGATTCGTGGGACTCTTGATTGCATGATCATTGATCTGCTTTGGTTTTGTGGAATTAATCTAATGAGAACTAAAATTAAAGCGCGCGCACACACTGAAGTACCTTGGTGCGATGTCCCGCAAACAACGAAAATATTTGTCACAACCTCAACCGAGCAATTGGAATAAACTGTACAACAATAACTTCACATGAAACACAAAGCCAGACAGTATTACATCTCAATAAATCTGAATTTAGGCGACGCTAATGGGAGGCCCAGAGACTCGACACAGAGGAAATTTATAATGTCATAATATGAGAAAGAAAAGGTGGCTACTTTTGAATTGTCAACATTATCGTTCTTTTAGGGAAATTGGCGCAAATGGTCCTAACGTTTACCATTAGTGCGCAAATGGTCCCTAACGTTTCATTTTGGCGGAAGGTCCTAACCTATCCATTTAGGTGCAATTGGTCCTTTTAGGTGCAAATGGTCCCTAGCGGTGTTTTTGTCTTTATTAGCGAGGGTAAAATTGTCGAGTCACATTTTTTTTCAACCTTTCAATTGGTGCAAATGGTCCATAATCTTAAGAAATTTGCAATTGGATTCCTAACTTTTAAAAAAAGTGAAAATGAGTCCAGATACTTTAATTTTTTTATTAAAATTAAAAAAAAACTAACAAATTGATAATATACTAAATTATTTTGAATATTTTATGAACTATTATAAAATAACCAAAATTGAAATTCATAATTATTAACAAATGTGCTAATTAAAATTATTTTATTATTATTAAGTAATCATATTATTTAAAATTCAAACTTTAATTTTATCGTTACAACAAAAAGAAGAAAAATAAATTTGTCACAAAATAAAATTTTACTTATGCTCAATCAACTCGATTTTATCTGGTCTCATATTTATTAGGTCAATCAATCGATTTTTGAGCTACAAGGTTATTGGACAGTCTTATTTTAAATTTTAATTAATTTTACATTAAAAAAAATAAAGCAAAAAAAAAAAAAAAAAATAGTTCCACCACCCCACCTCACCCCATTTTGACCGAAAAGCCAAAGGCGAGAAAGGGAGGATTCTCCCTCCCTCTCGCCGCTCGTTTTTGAGTGGGGTGGTGAACCTTTTTTTGCTTTATTTTTTTTTAATGTAAAAATTAATTAAAATTTAAAATAAGACTGGTCCAATAACCTTGTAGCTCAAAAATCTGGATTGGATTGGCCCAATAAATATAAGGCGTCAGATAAAATCGAGTTGGTTGACATAAGTAAAAATTTTATTTGTGACAAATTTATTTTTCTTCTTTTGTTGTAACGATAAAATTAAAGTTTGAATTTTAAATAATATGATTACTTAATAATAATAAAATAATTTTAATTAGCACATTTGTTAATAATTATGAATTTCAATTTTGGTTATTTTATAATAGTTCATAAAATATTCAAAATAATTTAGTATATTATCAATTTGTTAGTTTTTTTTTTAATTTTTAATAAAAAAAATTAAAGTATCGGACTCATTTTCACTTTTTTAAAAGTTAGGAATCCAATTGCAAATTTCTTAAGATTAGGGACCATTTGCGCCAATTGAAAGGTTGAAAAAAAATGTGACTTGACAATTTTACCCCGCTAATAAAGACAAAAACACTGCAGTGACCATTCTTTGCTAAAGGACCAATCACAAGACCTAAACTGGATGGAGTTATGGACCTTTCCGCCAAAATGAAACGTTAGGGACCATTTTGCGCACTAATGGTAAACGTTAGGGACCATTTGCACCAATTCCCTTCTTTAGTCCTAAGAAAGCCTTAACAAATGTAACCCAAAATAAACAGAGTGCAAGTTGCAATTGCAGATTTATTTCTCGGGTATAGTGACTCATTGTAATCTTTTCAAGCTAACACTTGAAAAGCCATAGCAAGTACATCCACCAAAAAAAGATCAGCATTTGTAATTTAAACGATAATACTCACTGTGGCAGCCGCAGCAACTTTGTGATCCTATTTTGATGAGTGTCTCCTTCTTGAGGGCAAACCTCACTCAAGCTTCCTAACCGCACTTCATAATTATTATCAAGGAGTATGCTGCTGGCTTGGACATCCCTTTGAGAACAAAAACAAGTAAATGTTGACATTATGATGAGTACCACTTAGCAGATAAAAGGCCAAAATAGAAAATCTGGTAAAAAATTCATTAATATCATCCAAAGCACCACACACAGTTTTACAAAGGAGATACGTTGGACAGCAAGGAGCCTAATTATAGTGTTCACTTATCCACTTAACCACAAAAATTTTTATTATACGGGTATATTGGGCATTTAGATTTTGTGTTTTGTTTTTAACACAGAGATACACAGACTGAGAGATGCGAAACATCTATATTGTGAACTTCTTGATTTTTTGTGAAGACCGGCATGGCGAGTGGACGTAGCTTTCACGTTGAGGGTGAATCACTATTAATATGTGTTTTCCTTTGCGTTTTTCTGACTTCTGCTTGCATATTATTGCTCACGGAATTAGGGATTGAGGTTCAATTAATAACACTCCATAACCAGCTATCTAGAAATGGATTTTATTACTTATTAAGTTACTGCATCTTCAAAGACCTCATGTCCATGAAGCAGTAGAGGCCTTCAAGTTCATATACTCAGTCATGGAACTGTAAACAGCTCAGGTTGTAAAAATGGAATTGACAACATCAATTTCAGGCAATAATTACATAATAATATAAATTGGGGCCTATCAATTATTGACTGAGTTACAAAGCATCCAAGAAGAATTAATGAACATCATCGCCAAGTTAGCTAACATTCCTGAACTCAAGACATATTCACTAGAATACTACGCAGAAAACATTCCAAAAGGTCATTATTACTGACTCCCTCCCACTTATTAATGGAGTGTTTCAATAGCCCAACAGTTCCTTGGGACGGGGTTGTGGGGCGCTCATAGATGTGATTGGGGAAATCTTTTCATGTCTAAGCATCACATCTATTAACCAATTTTTGTTTAATAGTCATCGCCATCACAACCACGGAACAGATAAGGTCAACAAATATGGATTTAATGATGCACAAGGCATATAGCTATGTAAATTTTTTGAAGGATATTAAAAACATTATTGGGAAACCATTAATATTATTACCATATAAATAGCTAATGAGTAACTGAGAAGCTTCATGGAACCAATATTAGACATCAAAATGATGAGAGCAAGAAATAATTGTCAATATTTTTCTGTTTGGCTGAATGAGTTCCTCTGTGAGGATTCCTTTCATTATATAGAAAAATAGTGTCCAAAATTAAGGCTAACCCTAGTAGTTACGGCAATTACCAATCCATATATGGTAAGATTATATACACCATATATTACACGTTTGTACACTAAGTATAGAATATACTAAATATAGAATAATATCTCTTTGATTGACATCTGTCCTCGAATTGATGCTAGTCGATCAAGAAGCATCAATTTGTCAACCAGGAATTCATGTCGAGGTCTAGAGAGAGCCTTGGTAAATATATCAGCAGTATGATCATTAGAGGCGATATGTGGAAAAGTGATGACACGTTATCATATGCTTCACGAATGGAATGACAATCGACCTCAATGTGCTTGGTACGCTCATGAAATACAGGGTTAGCAGCAATTTGAATCGCACTAGTACTATCCGCATGGAGCGGAGTAGGCTCGAGTTGAGGAAATCCAAGCTCACTAAGAAGTCCCGAAGCCAAACAATCTCTGAACAGGCCGAGGAACGGAGAGGGCAACCGAATAATCAGATGAGTAGCAGTAGATAATGCTTCAACCCAGAAATTAGGTAGAACGGAGGATTCTAGGAGCATGGTCCGAACTACATCCAACAAATGACGATATTTACGTTCTACTATCCCATTTTGTTGAGGGGTATAAAGACATGACCGTTGAGAGATAATGCATTTCTATTGTAAAAAGATTTGAAAGTCATTAGACATGTATTCTCCTCCATTATCAGACCGTAAAACCTTGATAGTGCTAGAAAACTGTGTCTCAATATAGGCTACAAAAGTCTGAAAGATATTAAATACCTCGGCCTTTGTGTGAAGAAAGTATACCCAAGTGAAACGGCTAAAATCATCAATAAACGTCACAAAATACTTATAGTTTCTATGTGAGATAATTGGCGTCACACCCCATAAATCACTATGAATAATGTCAAAGGATTTATCAGCACGACTGCCATGTGCAAGAAAAAGTAAGATTTTACTTTTTCAAGCTTACAAGAAGTACAACCGAAGGACAAATTGTTAGACAAAAGATGATCTTTATTGTCTAACAAACCATGTTTTAATAAGTGCGATAAAATCACAGCATCGGGATGCCCCAATCGTTTATGCCAAATCTCATATTTATTGCTAACAGTAGTACAAGCTAAAGATAAAGCACGAGGAATAGTAAACTATAACGAAAACAATCTTCCCATTTTAGGCCCCTTCGCGATCACCTTCCCCGACACCCGATCCTACACAAGGCAACCATTACAAGAAAAATGCACATCACAATTATTATCCACCAATTGACCAACGGAAATCAAACTTGTAGAAAGAGCAGAAGACACAAACACATTATTGAAAAAAGATGTAATCTCACCGATAGCTGTAATCGGTAGAGTACTTCCATTGGCGATTTGAATATGTTGGTTACCAATATACCGTCGAATATTATACAAAGAATCAGAACGATTGGTCATGTGATTCGATGCACCAGAATCAACAACCCAAGATGAAAAAAGAAAATCATATTTACATTGAACACCGAATGCAGAAAAGGCAGAAAGGATCATTTGTTGTACCATTTCTGGAGTAAGTGCAAGTTAACTAGGAGCACTGGTAGAAGTTTCAGCTTGAAGAGCTTGTACTTTTCGATTTTCAGGACGTGTTGCACATTCTTTGATGATATGTCCAGTCTGCTTGCAGTAATTGCAAAATTTCTTGTTGCAATTGCGAGCAATATGTCCGAACTCCTTACAATTGTAGCACTGCATTTGTGTCTTTCCTCGATTCCTTCTTTGAGCTGCATATGCAACATTTACCACCTCTGATGTTACCTTAGCAGTGCCCATATCAGCCTGTTTAGCTAAATGTTGTTCCTCACATAACAACTCACCAAGACAAACATCAAATGAAGGAACTGGATCTATATTTATCAGTCCAGCACGAGTAACTTCAAACTCAGGCCTAAGTTTCATCAAAAACTGATCACGCCTACTGACATCGTGAACGGCTTGAAGGGCGGTGAGAGCTTCCTTTGGTACTTTTGTATGAGCAATACCAAAGTATTTGCTCCATAAAGTAAGGAACCCAGAATAATACTGCTCAATAGTTAGATTACCTTGACTGTAGTTGCCAATCTTGAGCTCCAATTGAAAGCGCCTAGTAGCATTTTCTTGATGATAGATTCGCTTGAGATACTCCCACATCTTCTTAGCAGTATCAAATGGACGTAAATTATTCACCATATGGGCCTCAATAGACCCTAAAATCCAAGAGATTATACGAGCATCATTTGTCTCCCAATGGGTAAATTCTTTAGCATCAGAAAGAGCTGGAGTAGATCCGTCAATGTGGCCCCACAACTCTTTCCCTTTCAAAAACATTTTTAATTGAAATTCCCATGCTGTATAATTCTTTCCCGTGAATCCTACACAAAAATTTTTAGTAAAGATGTTGATCAAACAAATCCCCAAAATATGTAGAGCCCAATTGAATCCAATCAACAACAAAAAATCTGACCAAAAGCAATTAATTAGAGTCCAAAGAATCAGGCCCAATTAGATTTTACCCAAAAATGACTCGAAAGGAAATCCAATCTGATCAATTGCAACAACAATTTGACCAAAAGCAATTAATTAGAGTCCAAAGAATCAGGCCCAATTGAATTTACCCAAAAATGACTCTAAAGGAAATCCAAAATGATCAATTGCAGCAACCGTGAGATAAAGATGATGAAGCTGCTGATCCGGGAGCAATTTCAGCTAATGGGTCGAGAAATCAAAGGAAAGATTCAACAAAGAAAACCAACAAACTTCAGAACCAAGACGGCGAAGAACTTAGCAGCTGATGGATGCTAATCGAGTAGCGAAATTCAGAAATTAAATCAAAAGAATTGATGGATTAGCTATGACAAGGTATGGCTCTGATGCCATGTCAATATTTTTCTATTTGGCTGAATGAGTTCCTCTATGAGGATTCCTTTCATTATATAGAAAAATGTGTCCAAAATTACATGCCAAAATTAAAGCTAACCCTAGTAGTTACAACAATTACCAGTCTATCTATGGTAAGATTATATACACCATATATTACACATTTGTACACTAAGTATAGAATATACTAAATATAGAATAATATCTCTTTGATTGACAATAATAGTTACCAAAAAACATATGAAAGTTAATGATTTCACAATCTCGTAAATTCTTCAAAATGTTCAATACGGGTATCATCTCATAGTTTCTTAAACATTTTTGTAAACGTTGTCATAAATATTTTGCAGAGATTGTCATCCTCGGCAAAAGTTTGATTGTGTAGAAGTCTCAGTAATTGCAATGCAAACAGCATTTAGTTTTTTTCCCCTCGAGACAGTCATGTAGCCAATGCCAAATTAATTGGAAATAATGCTTAGTTTATTGTTGTTGACTTGTTGTTTCCAGTTTAACCCATTTTATGTGCAGATTTTTATCCACCATAACAGAATATGCTTTATGCGACATCTAGATTAACTGCATCACAAATATTGCACAAAAATTACATAACAAGCATAGCCAAAAATTGTAGAAAAATTACATATGGATGCATCAAGCAGACAGAAAAACATGCTTCAGCTCTATTGGGAATTAAGACTTAGTTTTTATTTTTATTTTTGTTGTTTTGCTTCAGCTCGCAGATTATGCTCAATTCTTCCTACTGCCAGACATTTCAAACTGGAATCAATATCAAGTAAGGACTTCACCAGGCGTCTATCATCACACCTTAGCTAAAAAGTTGAAAAATAGAATTTTCAAAATTTAGCAACTTGGGCAACAACCCAAGTCTCAAACACAAAATTCTACACCAATGACATTCAAGCATAGATTTAATGTGCAAAAACCAGCAGGTCTAAAGAACGTAGCTGACAAAAATGATATAACAGGTCCAAATTTTAATGTTTGGGGCCTCAAAGATGTCAAAAATAAAGATGAAGCATACTTGTAATTAGAATTATTTTATGTAGATTGTACTTTATGTCTACATACATATAACCAACCCCAAAGTTGTTAGGAATAAAGCTTAGTATGTTGCTGATATTGTATAGTCCTGTTCTAAGATTCTCACCAGTCGATTAACCTAGAAGACTAAGCAAGAATTGAGCTATCTTACCATAATTTTAATTTTTAGCTTAGAACACCAAAAAATAGTGGTCATTTCAAAAATACTTTTGTATTTAAGTGGTTCTGTGCATAGGCAGATAAAGAAATGAATTGTATACTGAACTACACTAGAAAAATTACACACACAAATAGGAATGCCTCGTTCTTGAGCTCCAACCTGGCTTAGGCTCCCCAGACCGACTTCAAAATTGACATCAAGCAATATGGCTTGTACATCTCTAAGAATACAAAGAATTAATTGTTACTGTAAAGACTCCTGGGGATGGCTCAAACATCCGAAATCAAAACAAAAGAATATTTTAATTACAACGAGCAATTCTCATAATCGGCTTTAAGAAATAGAACTAATAGCATTGTATAAGAATGAATCCATTCGATTTCTAAAAATATTACATTCTGGTTTTGGGGTTTCCAGCCTTGAAAAAACAATATCCTGGGGTGTATCGTGCAAATAATTGGTACAAGATGTACTGATAATTACGCTGTGTGTCTTTTGGATAATTATGGTCTTTACTCAAAATCTATTCCCTTCAACTCCGAGTGAATGTACAATGCTTTTAGAGCTCCCGACTCCCCTCCCAGGAGATGCAACAATTTATTCATGCTTTCAGCTTCAAATTTTGCCAATTCGACAGCGAAACTTACTATATGAATATACAAAACGTCATTCTTGTAAGCAATTCTTCTGTTTGAAACAAATGGGGAGAAAGAAAAAATGGAGGGATTCAATTTGTTTTCAAAAAATCGTTCTTAACCTGTGCTTCTGGGATACATAAAGGTGGGGAAGAAAAGGTTGTTGAAGAATTTTTCATATAAATCTTTGTTTTCAATCTTATGATACCAAAAATATACCAATCTCGACTACCAGACAAAAAAGAAAGATAGATGATCAAAACCATTCCACTCAGTTCCTTTTCAAGCATGGACTATACCCTGACAAACAACCTAAACTTGAGCTGTATAAATTCTTGGTGCAAAATTTGATCTATAGGATAAAAAATGCCCTATGTCCATATAATGTCCAATGAGCAACACAAAAAGGTAGGACAATTCATGTCCAATTTATATACAAGGCATATACGCTCAAGTCTGAACCTCTCTTTCCAACCAAATTATCAGAAGGGGACATTTGCAGTAGCCTTCTTTGAAGACAGATGAAGAGCCCGATCACAAACCCTGGGCTCGATACTCATGACGTTCATTTTCGAACAAAAAAGACAGCCCAAACAACAAACACCTGGAGGGTGAGGGAGGTGGAGATGAAAATAAATGGAGGTAAGAAATTTAGTACTAAGCACAATCAAGTTATGAGGTTACCCGTGAACAAGAGGTAGATCACATTCATGATGTAGAAATGATAAACCCTCTGCAACTCCAATTGCAATTTTCAATCTCGTAATCCAATCCAGCGATCTTAATCTCTCGTCATCACCACGTAGAAATGCTAATCCCTTGTCGTCATGGTCAGATCTCTTCAACAGGGAACTAGATAAGTCTTCATTTGTCATATATTTGTAAACCAGAAACTTCTCATTCTCTTCCTCCAAGCAATATCCCAAAAGAGGAACAAATCTTCGATTAGAAACCTT
Organism: Forsythia suspensa; assembly: GCA_023638005.1. NCBI lineage: Eukaryota > Viridiplantae > Streptophyta > Magnoliopsida > Lamiales > Oleaceae > Forsythia > Forsythia suspensa. The sequence continues at coordinate 27,373,650 of CM042670.1, read as the reverse complement.
GCTAAAGAAATCCAACTCCAACAAACACGCCTCCCAATCGACAATTCTTTTGACGACAACAGAACTCGAATCTCGAATCGGATTTCTATTATTACCCAAAAATGATTCTTCCAAAATTCCTCCGAAGAAATCGCCGGAGTGACCGTGCTTGATTAGGTTTTCATCACTGAAATTTCCAGTGGCCAGGAGAATCTCCCTATATGTAAACGAAATTCCCAGATTCTCAAAATTGAGCGACAACTCATTCAAACGGATATTCAAATCCAAGTCCGATACCATGGAGCTGGAGCTGGAGTCCTCACGGGCGACCCGCCGGAGCTCTTCTCTCTTCAGCGTGGCTCCGACTAGCCTCTCCCAGTTGTCGTACACTATTACCATCTCTATCCAGTTATTCAGCTTCTGATGCAAATAGTTCGTTATTTTCACGCTTCTCGCTGCTTCAACTTACTCCAACTCCCAATAAAATCTACATAATATTCTGAAATGATCAAATTCAAAAACCGGGCTTAGATTCCTGATAGTCAACGCGTTTACTCAAGGAACAGATTGAAAATGGGGAGTGTGAATTGATCGGGATTTTCCCTATTATTCAATTGGAGTCGACGCGTCAGCAGAGAAATGAACTATTGTTTCATAAACCCGCGCCAAAAACCGAAAACCAAGTATAACAAATTAAATAGAGAAAACTGTAACAGAAGTCCTCAACTTTTGCAAACCTGTGCATGTTGGTCCTCAATTTTCAATTATTGGCGTTGCGTCCTCGGCCTTTCATTAATGTGGTAGTGCATCTCTTTATGAATGGAATCCTTCCAAAGGTACATTAAATTGTTTATGCGCTATCCAAAACCGAAAGGGTCCATTTTCATTAAAAAAAAAAAAAAAGAAAAATTGCATATAAGTCACCTGTAGGTAACTTATTCCAAATTAAGTCAAAATATTTTTCAAAATTGTGATTAAATTATACTCTTCAGCAATATTACAAATTAATTTTAAAATTACCCCCATTGATCTATATTTTCCATCGGCTTCTTCCACATCCACAAATCTCTTCCACCTCCACCTCCACCTCCACCTCCAGCGAGTGCTTCTTCTACGCGCGAGGTGGCAGCCTTCTTCCACCTTCACAAATTTCATCCACATCTGACGAGTGCTTCTTCTACAGCGGAGGTAGATTATTGGGCTTGTAGTCGGGCTCCTTGTTGGGCTTTCCGGCAACTGATATGCAACTTGGATTCTTTTTGTAAAGCTTGACATTGGTGGCACCAATGGATTTCACCAGTGGAACTACGGGGTTTGAGGTTGGGAGATTGTTAGCAATTTGACCATAGTTGATATTAAGCGAAGACACACGATTTAGTAATAATGAGACTGCAAGTGAGTAACAGAATATTTGAAAACATCATTTTTGCAACTGTAAATGCAAAATTTGTTGCTGTAAATAGCAGTGAAGAATAGAAGTAGAGTGGAGTGATGTCCATGAGTGGATTGTAAAGTAATGATAAGTAGAGTAGAGTAGAGTGGCTATGATTTGTTGCTGTAAATAACAGCTTGAATTTCTGTATGGATGATTTATTTGATGAATTTCTATAAAGTGGCCATGATTTGTTGCTGTAAACAAATGCTTTGAATTTTTATAGGGATGATACTGTATTATACAAAACAGTATGAATGATTTGTTTGATGAATTTATGTAGAGTGGTCATGATTTGTTGCTGTAAATAGCAACTTGAATTCCTGTAAAGATGAAAAAGTTTGATGTAGGCATACTCTGACAAAAGTTGACCATTAGATTATTCTTTGTGTTATTAGTCATGTGTGTTGTTTGATATTATATTATAGAAAATAGTATCATAACATAAATTGATATAGAATTCACATACGTGCTCAGAATTTTTATTATAATATATTTTCGGAAATCGTCTCGACGAACCGGTCAAGACCAATAGCTTTGCCACTGCTGATGATGGATTTTAGTCGTTTGAAATCGTTTTTTTAGCTTAAAATGACAATCTTTAATTTTTATATCTTAACAGTATCATACTAATACAGTATCATAGATAAATATATCTTAATATATATATCAGTATCATACATAAAAGTATCATAATAAAACAGTGTCACATACATAAATTACAACCCTAATAAAATAACAGTATCATAGATTGAAACATTATCGTAATAAAACAGTATCAAAGATAAAAGTAGTACTTAATAAAATAGTATCAAAGATAAAATTAAGTAGAGATGTTTTACTAGTTGAAGTAATGATATTGTTTTTAAAATATTCCATCAGTAGTACAAGATCATTGATATTGTTTGCATTCAACAATGGTATAATAGGTTAAAACAATATTATAGGTTGAAACATTATTATAATAAAACAGTATACCCTTGTTAAAAGCATGGATAAAACAGTATCATATACAAAACTAAGTACAAGATATTTTTAATAGTTGAAGTAATGATATAGTATCATATATAGCACATTATCTAAATAAAACAGTATCATACATAAAACTAAGTACAAGATGTTTTAATGGTTGAAGTAATGATATTGTTCTTAAAATACTCTATTAGTAGTACAAGATCATCGATACTGTTTGTATTTAATAACAGTATCATAAGTTGAAACATTATCATAATAAAACAGTATCAAAGATAAAAATATGGTATAAATATACCAATGCACATTATCTAAATAAAACAGTATCATAGAAAACAGTATCATAATAAAACGGTATCATTGAATTAGCTTTTTTTTTTTTTTTGCAATTGCATGGGTATGTTGATTTTTTAGCACTAAAATGTGATTTTAATTGAATTAAGTTTTGGGCGTATGACTTTAGAGTCTATAAGTGCAACAACAATGAACGACCATGAATTTACCCTAAAAAAAATTTATTTGTGATTATTGAAGTTCACCCAAAAAAAAATTGTGCAAATATGATCCAAAATCAAATGGGGTCCATCTTTATTACTTTGGCCCATGTTTGCTTTTTTTTTTTTTTTAAGTTAACAATTAATTATGTAAAAGACTTGTGGGTTTAAATCCATACTACAATTTGAGGCCTAATTTATAGAATTCGTCTCAGGCCCCAAAAACAACAGAATCCCCCTGAATCAACCGTCCACTTTAAATAGTATTTTTTCGAATAAAAAAATTAAAAACAAAAATTAAAATATTCGCTATCTTTCTTCAACCAGGGTTATAGGAGGACGGTTGTGCGACCTGGGACGACAATGTTGGGTTCATAAGAGATGATGGTTGTACCTTATGAGCTTTTTACATGCTAATTTAACATTCGCTTTGGTGGATTCAATTTGTAATAACCTATGCTACCACATTAATGGAAGGTTGATAATGATACCACCAAGAATTGAAAGTTGATGATCTATTTGAACATTTTGCAAAGGTTTGAGACTTTCACATTCACTACAATTTTCCTCATTAAATAACTTTATATAAGTTTAGAAGTTAAGCTAATTAAAAATTGAGAAGATAGCGTATTTGGTCATCAACCTTTTAAAAACGACACCAGACATTCCAACTTTTGAGAAAAAATAAGTATAGTAAGTATTTTATGACAAAATTGCCATCTTCTTTAAATAAACAAAAAATAAAAGACAAAAAAAAAAAAATATGAATAAAAAAATAACTAAATATACCTACAAAAATGAAAAATAACAAAAATATCTTCTTCTTTCACCTCAACCACCCACATTTTCTAAACCATCCCCCTCCCACTACACTGCCAGACATGTACAAAGAACCCCTAGTAGGTAAATAATAGACCCATATGATGAGAATCGCCACCAACATCCCCAAAAATAATCAGTAAATCACTATATCTTGAAGTTCAATTATTATCCTTCCAGATTTCAAAAATTAACAAAAAAAAAAAAAAAAAAAATTCCTAAGACATTTCTCAAACAAAAAAAGGCAAGGACGATCAAAGAGAACCAATGGACATGGAAACAATTTGCATCACCATCTCCATCATTTTGATTATGTTTGTGATCATTATCCTCATCCAAATCATCCTCATCGAACGGATTTTCCTTGTGGAAAATACAGCATTTCTTGGAACTCTTCTTGTTCATCAACTTGTTATCCACCATGCCTTCTTTCCACGACACCTTCTTCTTAGACGGCTTTAATTTCAAAACTATGGTTTATGTAATTGGTTGATACTGTTGTTGAAGGCCACATGACACGTGTCATGTGGGTGTCATGTGGCCATTGAAGAAGGAAAAATGATTAATAAAAATATCAATCACTTGTCCATTGGCCACATAACACGTGTCCAATGGCTTTTATAATTTCTCTCCACCATGGAGAGAGATCATTATCCTGTGAAGATATTAGTTTTTTACTCTCATTGATTATGTTTCCATTTTGTTTCCTGTAATTTTTAGAAATATTTTATTTAAATTGTAACATTGATGAAAGAATATGGCCACTTTGTTATTTTTCATTTTTGAGCGGTCATTTAATTATTATTTTTAATTTTTCTTATCTTTTGTTGTTTGTTTATTTTAAAAGGAGTGCAAATCCGTTATAAAGAACTTATCATGCTTTTTTCTCAAATGTTGTGAATATTTATCATGTCTATTTTTCTCAAACGTTGTTGATGTGTGGTGTTATTTTTAAAGATTAAGGATATATATCTTATATTTTTGAAAGATTGTAGACCAAATATGTTATATTTCTTTAAAAAATGTAAAAATTTATAAATTATAATCATTTTTCTACATTTGTTCTCAATTACAGTTTTGCAAATATATTTGTAGCCTTTTAAGTTTTGAAACTTCATCTCTAAATAAGAATGATCATTGCTGTAAGTTTATGTTAATCGACTAGACTAAGAAGAATTATAATAAAGATATCATCCCGATATTGTACTCCCATTAAGTCTTATCTATTTTCACATCTTATATTCAGTTTTAAATTACTCAAGTGTCATTAGTGATTAGCCGATAATTGTATATAACTTTCGTATGGTAATAAAAATTACGATATAAGAATAATAATCGTCGAATGAGTTTATACTATCTCAACTTTATTTTATTAAAAACATTATTTAGGTTAATTTAAACACTTAAAAGAGAATCTCTAACAAGTAATTTATTATCTAATAGTTTTATCTTCAAGCTTTTCCTTTGGTAAGTTGGTGTGGTAAGCATTTTCAATTGGCTCGTTAAACATAAGATTCTCTCTATTTTAAGGAGTCAAACTTTAAAATTATACTTCAACGGACTCTCTAAATTAACTTTTTAAAATAGAGAGTGGGTTTGGCTATCCACTCTATAATTAAATGCATTCAAATAATTTCAATTTTCGATAGTCTAAATAATGATTGAATAAAATAGTGTATACAAAATAAAATAGAATAAATAGAATAAAATCATATAATAATTAGAAGAGAGGCATGTTAAAAGAAAATAAATGAAAAAATAATAAATACTTATTGGAAGAAGTAAAATAAAGTGTTAAAGATAAAGAGATTGTTGTAAAGACTTAAAAAATTTTACTCTAAATTTATAGATCTTTCTTTAAAATGTCAAATATCTTTCTTTATAAATAGATAGTCTATTGGAGACGCTCTATAACCCTTTTGGCTTTAATAAACGAAAGAGTTGACTAATATATATCCATTATCTTTTTTATTTTTAAGATTAAATCAAAATATGAATTTTACCCTACCACAAATAAAGATTATTATCTATATTTCAACCTAATTGTCTATATATTTAACATCTCAAGTGTAAATTCCCAAACATTTTCTATTGATTCTCATAATATCTTTAATGTTTCTATATTTATAAATAACTAATATATACAAAATTATCATTTGGTGCACAAGACTCGAGAGTCAATACATAAAATTTTAACATTTTTCTATTGTTTAATAGTGTCTAATATTGTACTATAAATGTGACCGAGCATTCACTTAAATCTTGGATTCAATCATGTTCTTTAATATTGTCTAATATTGTACTTTAGACGTGACCAAGCATTGACTGAGATCCTCGGTTCAATCCTGCATACCGACACCTAATTCATCTTATCATGAGTTTACTCTGCCTAATTGTCATATCCATAAACATTGGGTGCAAAAACAGCAAGCCCACAACTTTCACCAGAACAGAGGAATCTCATTTTCAATTCTAAGAAATAAATAAATTTAAATCAAGAAAACAATGTAGTCTTGCTTGTTCTTTTCTTCTTCCAACTCCAGAAGAAGCAAAGTCAATATCATAATTTACATTTCACAATAAAACCAATGAAAAAGATCAATTACAGAAAAAATTTGTAGCTTGTTTTAACCAAAAACAAGCCTTTCAAAAAATCAGCACCAGACGAACCCCCACTAGCTAAACCCTAGTAATGTGCAACTTTTAAGAACAAAACTGGCTTGCGCAGAACTTCGAAACGTAGGATAATGTACAGGGAACCAACAAACAAGAAAATCCCAATTCGGAGCCTGCTCTGTTATTGACAAAGAATTGAGAAAAATCACCTTCCGTTCACTCCTCGTGAGCTCTCTCTATATCCCGTGCATCCATAGGTTCGGGGAATATCTCCTTAGAATGCCGTCTGGTTGAGGACGAATGACCGTTCCCATCACCGTTTTGACCACTTCCCTGGGAACCCGTTGTTCCTGACTGTTTAAAACTACTTGTTCCTTCCACTTTGTTAGAAGGGGCGGCTGGCACAGCCGCCACATCAGAAGAGCTGTGACGCCAGCTGCCGAATAAAGCGGCATTCCATGACCCTCGGGAGGACGTCGTTCTAAGCCGGGCAGAACCTGAGTTTTCTTCCCGTACCACCTTCAAAGGATTTTCCAAAGCTTTAAGAATATATCTCATTAGAGGCCGCCTCGTAGGCTTGGGATTAAGGCAAGACCTAGCAACAATTGCCATTGCCCACACTTCCTCAAGAAGATCCTCATCTATAATTAATGACGGGTCGACAATGTTTGTGACCAGTTCCTTGTCGTATATACTGATGTATGGAAGGGATGCTTCCAACCAGTTCTTTGTGGTGACATCAGTTGATGAACTGATACCCAGCTTGCCGGTAACAAGCTCAAGTAATACCTTTCCGAAGCAATAAACATCATAAGCACATGTTGCACTAGGCACACCTGGGCATTTTGGAATGTGGAAAAACAAAAATTAAAAACAATGTACAAGCTGCAATTAGTGATCTGAGTCGTAGTTAAAGATAACCCTTCAAGCTCTATGACCTTTAGCCAATTGAGAAAATCATATTAAATAAACAAACAAAACTATGAAGCATATATTTATTTCCTTCTTATAATTCCCTCAAGAACTTTTGATGTCAAACGGCCAGAAATTGTGCATGCTTATACTCATTTTTCCATTCCAAAAGTCATTTGGCTCCAAATATCAACTATCATATAGTGTCATTTGACCTAGAATAATATGTGTTTGACACATGATGATTTGTAATAATTGTATACAGTGACATTTAAGTAGAATGCTTTATTAAGAAAGAACTGTTCTTTTATTTGAACAATTCACTCCAAAGTTTGAAGATCATTAGCAACTCCATATAAATGGGGCGTAACGAGAACTATTCTATGTGATCACTCTTAACAAGAAAGACTGATTTTAAGTCTAAGCAAAATAGAATATATTTGAACATTATTAATGAAGGGCTTGATCAAAGTGTTCTAACACTCCTGCTCACTTAACTTTACACTTGGTGCCTTCATTTGTGACAAACTCCACCCAGTCAAAGCATTCTTTTTCTTAATATTAAGGGAATTTTCAGGAGAGTTCTGGTGAGTGATGCTCAAAGCAGAACAAGCATGTTTGGATAAGCTTAAATAAAAGTTTGGATGGCTTACTCTTTTCTTACTTTTGAGTGAAAAAAGTTCCTTAATTTGGAAGTAACTCTTACTTCGCTGTCAAAATATTTTCAACTTTGACCAATAAAAAATTTATTTTAAAACTTACTTTACTTACATGAAAATTTTTTAAGCTTAGCCCAACATGCTCTATGAGTGATGAGCTTAAATCTTTAACAACTTCATTAGTAAGAAGCTAGTTGGTAATCGCATACGAGCTGGAACATTTAAAACAAGGAAAGGGCTGGTTACAAAGTATAGCCATTTAAAGCATGTTTATAAGTCACAGATTCTCAAGTTAGTTAATTACTGACCATCAAGAATCAAGGGATTGTAAATCCACGTGTGCACATTCCTATAAGCACTTGAGTCAATGACTGGTTGCTTAAGTTGGCTGGGAAAGGTTCTCCATCTATAAAGCATATAGCAAAAGTTCTTTCCAGATACAACCTCTACTTACATAAGGTAATTGGTGCAGAATAACCATTAATATAATTCAGTCAAACTCTAATAAATTCTTAATGGTTTTAAGTAGAAGGGTGAAAACCTGCAACTAAGTTAATTCTTAGTTGAAATTGAAGTTTCCATTTTGATTAAAGGTTTTCTATAAGTTTCTGAATTTTGTTTTTTTTTAAAAAAAAAAAAAACGAGGAAACCTTTTTTTGAGCTTCCAAAACATTTCTCAGAGTTTCTGAAGTGTTTCGGTTTCTGAAACGTGCCCGAAATGGAAACGTTATCGTTTAGAAATTTCCATGCAACCTAGGTTTTAGTATTGGCTTGATAAGGAAAAGTATTCAATGGCCTTTTATCCCACAATTTATAATTTAACCAAACTGCCCACAATCAACTGTGTGATAAGAACCAACACTAAAAGAAGCATCTCGCTGGCATCATTTAAGTGGGAGAATATGCAGACAAGAAATAACAATGACGGAAACAGAACTAAAATTAAAGCGACTGAACACACCTGAAGTACCTTGGTCTGATGTCCTGCAAACAACGAAAATATTTGTCACAACCTCAACCGAGCAATTGGAATAAACTGTACAACAATAACTTCACATGAATCACAAAGCCAGACAGTATTACATCTCAATAAATCAGAATTTAGCTGACGCAAATGGGAGGCCCAGAGACTCGACACAGAGGAAATTTATAATGTCATAATATGAGATAGAAAAGGTGGCTACTATTGAATTGTCAACATCATCGTTCCTTTAGTCCTAAGAAAGCCTTAACAAATGTGACCCAGAATAAATAGAGTGAAAGTTGCAATTGCATATTTATTTCTCGGGTATAGTGACTCATTGTAATCTTTTCAAGCTAACACTTGAAAAGCTATAGCAAGTACATCCACAAAAAAAGATCAGCATTTGTAATTTAAACGATAATACTCACTGTGGCAGCCGCAGCAACTTTGTGATCCTATTTTGATGAGTGTCTCCTTCTTGAGGGCAAACCTCACTCAAGCTTCCTAACCGTACTTCATATTTATCATCAAGGAGTATGCTGCTGGCTTGGACATCCCTTTGAGAACAAAAACAAGTAAATGTTACATTATGATGAGTACCACTTAGCGGATAAAAGGCCAAAACAGAAAATCTGGTAAAAAATTCATTAATGTCATCCAAAGCACCACACACAGTTTTACAACGGAGATACGTTGGACAGCAAGGAGCCTAATTATAGTGTTCACTAATCCACTTAACCACGAAATTTTTTTATTATACGGGTATATTGGGCATTTAGATTATGTGTTATGTTTTTAACACAGAGATACACAGACTGAGAGATGCAAAACATCTATATTGTGAACTTCTTGATTTTTTGTGAAGACCGGCATGGCGAGTGGATGTAGCTTTCACGTTGAGGGTGAATCACTATTAATATGTGTTTTCCTTTGCATTTTTCTGACTTCTGCTTGCATATTATTGCTCACGGAATTAGGGATTGAGGTTCAATTAATAACACTCTATAACCAGCTATCTAGAAATGGATTTTATTACTTATTAAGCTACTGCATCTTCACAGACCTCATGTCCATGAAGCAGTAGAGGCCTTCAAGTTCATATACTCAGTCATGGTCGTCCCAGCATTTCCTATTGCTATTGTGATGAGAGACTGATGAGGTATACAATGGATATGGAGGTTCCACTAAATGCATTGTACAACTGTAAACAGCTCAGGTTGTAAAAATGGAATTGACAACATCAATTTCAGGCAATAATTACATAATAATATAAATTGGGGCCTATCAATTATTGACTGAGTTACAAAGCATCGAACATCATCGCCAATTTAGCTAACATTCCGGAACTCAAGACATATTCACTAGAATACTACGCAGAAAACATTCCAAAAGGTCATTATTACTGACTCCCTTCCACTTATTAATGGAGTGCTTCAATAGCCCAACAGTTCCTTGGGATGGGGTTGTGGGGCGCTCATAGATGTGGTTGGGGAAATCTTTTCATGTCTAAGCATCACATCTATTAACCAATCTTTGTTTAAAATAGTCATCACCATCACAACCACGGAACAGATAAGGTCAACAAATATGGATTTAATGATGCACGGGGCATATAGCTATGGAATTTTTTTGAAGGATATTAAAAACATTATTGGAAAACCATTAATATTATTACCATATAAATAGCTAATGAGTAACTGAGAAGCTTCATGGAACCAATATTAGACATCAAAATGATGAGAGCAAGAAATAATAGTTACCAAAAAACAAATGAAAGTTAATGATTTCACAATCTCATAAATTCTTCAAAATGTTCAATACGGGTATTATCTCATAGTTTCTTAAGATTTTTGTAAATGATGTCATAAATATTTTGCAGAGATTGTCATCCTCTGCAAAAGTTTGATTGTGTAGAAGTCTCAGTAATTGCAATGCAAAATGCATTTAGTTTTTTTCCCCACGAGACAGTCATGTAGCCAACATCAAATTAATTGGAAATAAGGCTTAGTTTATTGTTGTTGACTTGTTGTTTCCAGTTTAACCCATATTATGTGAAGATTTTTTATCCACCATAACAGAATATGCTTTATGTGACATCTAGATTAACTGCATCACAAAAATTGCACAAAAATTACATAACAAGCATAGCCAAAAATTGTAAAAAAATTACACATGGATGCATCAAGCAGACATGCTTCAGCTCTATTGGGAATTAAGACTTAAATTTTATTTTTATTTTTGTTGTTTTGCTTCAGCTCGCAGATTATGCTCAATTTTCTTCCTACTGCCAGACATTTCAAACTGGAATCAATATCAAGTAAGAACTTCAGCAAGCGTCTATCATCACACCTTAGCTAAAAAGTTGGAAAATAGAATTTTCAAAATTTAGCAACTTGGGCAACAACCCAAGTCTCAAACACAAAATTCTACACCAATGACATTCAAGAATAGATTTAATGTGCAAAAACCGGCAGGTCTAAAGAACATAGCTGACAAAAATGATATAACAGGTCCAAGTTTTAATGTTTGGGGCCTCAAAGATGTCAAAAATAAAGATGAGCATACTTGTAATTAGAATTATAACTATGTAGCTAATGTACCGGAAAAGAAGTAATGGCATTGCTCTCAAAAAATTTATTTCCTGACTACTATATTAAGTACTTTTAGCCAAGCAGCCATTGATTCTCGGGAAGGAAAAAGTTAGCCACGTCTTTGACAGTTTGGGCAACAAAATCAAATCAAATCCTGAAGCATATTATTCTGCTTAGTACTGTAATTCTTTTGTTTTTCATCAATCAATGATCAGTCTCTTGCAATCAGATATCTATGACAAAGTAACGCATTCTGCATGTAGAAATCCAAAGATTCACCTCGCAACCAGCTTAAACTGGAAAGAGATAAGTGTCAAGAAAATCTTAATACTTTCTCAGAATACCTGTGAACAAGTGGAGGTGTACACTCATGGTGTAGGTAAGACAGACCCTCGGCAGCCCCAATTGCAATTTTCAGTCTTGTTATCCAATCCAGTGACTGTAAACTGTCGTCGTCTGAATCCGTTTTCTTAAACAAAGAACTCGATAGGTCTCCATTTGGCATATATTTGTAGACCAGAAACTTTTCGTTCTCATTCTCCAAGCAGTGCCCTAACAGAGGGACCAATCTGGGATGAGAAACCTTGCCGAAAAGGTCCAATTCTAACATGTACCTTTCCTTTTTGACTGATGACTGCAAATCAATCTTCTTGATGACTATTTGGATCCCGCCTTCAAGGATACCACGGAAAAGATCGCCAGAATGGCCGTGCTTGATTAGATTTGCATCACTGAATTCAGCCGTGGCTTGGAGAATCTGCTGATATGTAAACGAATCTCCTAGACTTGAAAAATTCAAGGACACTCCAGGAGGCAGAGGACTTTCTCCTGCAGGAATAGGGCCCCTGCCAGCGCCTCTTTCATTTGTTGAGCCATTCTTGCGCTTGCATACAACCAGCAGTACAAGCAATATTACAAGTAATGCAATTATTCCAATACCCCCCAAAACAGCTGCTAAAATAATAAATGCTTTGTGGCTTTTCTTTTTCGATTTGGCAGGAGGAGTTTGGGTGCCGTTTGGCAGTCCAAAATTATCAAATACTAAACCCCTCTCAGCATAAAACGATGCACATTCTCCTGCACTCCTCTGACTCGTCACATTTTGTAGGCAATTGAGACTAAGAGATGTCTTTCCCTGTGCATAATCTGAAACCCGACCTTGGAAATAATTGCCCGACATATCAATAGAACTGAACCTCGTGATCACAGAGGTAAGACTTCCATAAAACAAATTCTGAGAAATGTTAAAAACTGCAAAACTAGCATTAGCATTCGAACTGACATTGGGCAGTCTACCAGTGAAGTTATTTTCAGAGGCGTCCAGAAATCGCAATTCAGGCATCGACCAGAGCACATCTGGGAAATCACCACTAAAATTGTTATGACTCAAAACCACAAATTGCAACTGAGTCAGAGGAGGAAACAAATTATCTGGCAACGATCCTGACAGGAAATTGTTCCCAATAACCATTCTCTGCAAGTTTTTCAACCTTCTAAAATCTGGGGCACCGAGCCAGATAGAAAATTAAATCCGAGATCAAGGTCAGCCAGGCTAGAAAGATCACCAAGTTGGGCAGGTATTGAAGAAGACAAACTGTTGCGTGAAAGATTCAAGAACTGCAGCCTAGGCAAAGTCCCAATGCCCAGAGGAACTGCCCCGGACAAGAAATTGAAAGACATATCAAGTAAAGTAAGGTTCACCAGCGAGTAAAAAGACTTGGGAATTGAACCAGTAAGCAAATTCCGCGAAAGATCAAGCACGGAAAGGCTCGACAGCTGACCTAAACTCAATGGAACTATCCCAGTAAGATTGTTATCAGATAAATACAGTTCAGCTAAGCTAGTCAAATTGCCAAGAGTGAATGGAATAGCACCAGTAATCAAACAAGACCTAAGATCAAGCACTCGAAGCACGCCAAGCCGCAGGCCTAACCATTCCGGAATTGACCCCGGGAGCGCAAAATGTGAGGCATTGAATGAGGATAAAAGGGTTAAATTCTGGAGGGCATCCACAGAGAATTGAGGGGTTTGACTCCCCCTTCGGGTCCTCCTGAACCCAGATATGTTGATCCCCGAAACCTGGCCATTCAGGCATTGGATACCAGACCAGACGGTACATGGGTCGGATTTTATGGGCCATTCTTTGGTCCTCAACCCTAATGAAGATCTCAGTTGGAGCAGAGCAGACCTTTCTTGTAATGAAACTAAGAATTGCTGTTCCAATGTCGTACCAAACAGCAAAAAAAATACTAAACAAAGAAAAATTACCCTGCTCCACCGATCCACCATTTCTGCTGCACCTTCATTGAACTTTAAACCCTATCCCCTTCACATTCATATACTTAAATGTACAATACAACACAGTGTTCGTGTACTGAAATTTAGGGATTCTTGGTTTCAAGATGAATATACATTTGTATTCCGTTAAAGGGACTTACCTTTATGAATATATCAGAAGTTGTGATTTGATTCTTCAAACAAAAACCTGATTTTTCTTCTTTCTAATGTTCTTCTGTCTCTCTCTCTCTCTACCTACTACTTCCTTCAGTTTCCTTCAGTTGACAAGGAGGAGAGAGAAATGGATTAAAAAAGGGTTTTAAGTTAAAAGGACTTGTCAAACAATAAGTTTAGTAAAATAAGTCCACTTCCACAATGTTTTGGTAAATAACCTCCCATTAAATAAAGAATAAAAACTATTACACAATATCCAAAATACCCTCAAGTGCTTAAAACAAAAAATACCCTAATTTTTTCATTTCATCTTTCGTTCTTTCTTTTCTCTCTCTAGAAAAATTATTGCAGCCCATGTCTCTCTCTCTCATCACCATCTTCATTGCACTTGTTCTACCTAGAAACCCAAAAATCTTTATGTTTGTCCTCTTTCTTTGTCCATTGTAATTTTGAGTGGTGTGTAAACTTGTTAAATTATCTACATTTTAGATTTGTAGTTAAAGAAGATAAAATAAATATACTAATATCAATTGCCGCAATTTTTGGCTCAATTTTCTTTACGGTTTCTGACATTGGCGATATATGCATTTGAATAAAAATCGCCATAACGTCATATATGCCGTTATTCATGATCTATAACTTGGCATCCATGCCGTTATCTTATTTTTTTCTCGTCATCATGTATATAACCTGGACCTTTACAATATTGTTTGCCGGTATATGCATTTGCCTAAGAATCGCCATAACGTCATATATGCCGTTATCTATGATCTATCTTGGCATCCATGCCGTTATCTTATTTTTCCACCGTCACCATGTATATAACCTTGGACATTTACAACATTGTTTTCGATATATGCATTTGCCTAAGAATCTGCAATAACGTCATATATGCCGTTATCTGTGATCTATAACGGCATCCATGCCGTTATCTTATTTTTCCACTGTCAGCATGTATATAACATTGGGCCTTTACAGCATTGTTGCTGATATATGTATTTGTCTAAGAATTTGCCATAACGCCATATATGACGTTATCTATGATTTATAACCGGCACCCATACGATTATCTTATTTTTCCACTTTCAAATGTTTATAACATTTAATGTGATAACTTTCGTTAAATATATGTTTGTTTTAGTGAGTTAATATGTGAGGGCATTAAAAATTTAAAATAAAGACAAGTATGTCGTTATTCACAATGTATAACGGGACCAGTGGCATTATCTAATTACTGACTATCACCATCTACCTAGCATTGGGTTTGATATTTGGCTTTGAATATATAGACTAGTTAAGTACTATTGGACGTAGGTTAGTAGTTAGCACTCATCTATAACGGCAACAATGCCGTTATGGGTACACTAAAACGGCATACTTGCCGTTATGGTCCTAAAAGTTCTTATCTATTGTTCACTTCGACATTGAACATCTTATTTTTGATAAAATCACTGTAACAAGTTAGTGTATTAGTTTCAAGTCATTAGAACAATTTAAAAATATAACGGCAAACAATGCTTGAATTCTGGTACACTAAAGCGAAAGACGCTTGCCGTTATGGTCTTACAATACTAATTTCTCGCTTAATTCGACCATAAAGATGTTATTTTTTAACAAATAAGCTAATATGTGTCATATTTGTTATAACGACCTTAATGATACTTAATTTAGTTGATTTGTTAGCAAAGAACTTTAGTATGTGAAAAGAATTCATGCATATTGTGTTCATAATGGAGAAGATGCCATAGAATAGTTTTAGAAGTAGAGAGATTGCTTATGAATCAGTATAATAACTATTCTAATATTGAATAAGCATATAAAACGCTTGAAAAATATTTGCGAAAGAGATTTGAAGCATAACGTGACATGTGTCGTTATTTACGGTATCACTAGAACGGCACGCCCGCCGTTATAGAAACTACTTAAGTATTTTCGTATTAGGAACTCTCAAACATCATATTCTTTGTTCAAATGTATTTAAATTTACTACTTTAAGAAGTTAGAACACATTCGAGTTCATTTATAGGCATAACGTCATGCATGTATTTTTACGCTTATCACTAGAAGAGCGGCATGTCTGCCAGTTATGAAAACTACTTAAATATTTCTCTATTCTAGAACTCTCAAAGATCATATTGCTATTCAAATATACCTAAATTTACTACTTTAAGAAGTTAGAACCATTCGGGTTCATTTATAGCATAACGCCATGCATGTCGTTATCAGATTACTAGAACTAAGATGTCTCCGCCGTTATGAAAACTACTTAAGTATTTTCTATTTCGGGACTCTCAAACATCATATTGTTGTTCAAATGTACCTAAATTTACTACTTTAAAATGTTAGAATCATTCGAGTTCATTTATTAGCATAACGTCATGCATGCCGTTACACAGATCACTAGAACGACATGTTTGCCGTTATGAAAACTACTTAAATATTTCTATATTACGGAACTCTCAAACATCATATTACTGTTGAAATGTACCAAAATTTACTACTTTAAGAAGTTAGAACTTGTTCGAGTTCATTTATAGGCATAATGCTGATAAGTGCGGATTTTGCATTTATTTTAGCTACTACAATGGATATTTGTGAGTTCTTTGAACTATTTTACTATTTATTTATAAATTTTGGAGACTGAAGTATAAAGAAGCAAAAAGATGGAGGACGTGTGCTACAATTTATGGAGGACTTATCCGAAATAAATAAAAATTCAAGGATCAAGTCAAGATTCCACAAAGTTTAAGGACCTGTAATTGTTATTAGTCAAGTTTAAGGATCTGTAATTGTTTAAGGACCTGAAGTCATATTTTTCAAATGTTAGTAATAAATTATTAATTTTTTTTTTATTTTGGTTTATTTGTATGATTTATTTTTTTTGTAATTTATGAGTTAGTTGTAACATTGTTAACAATTTCTTATGTTTTTAACAATTTGGACGTTATTTTATTAACATATGATGCACGCTTTAACTCTCGTTAATTTATTATTTCTATTGTAATATTACTTTCTTCTTTATATATGTAAATTATCAATTGGAGCAAATTTATTATGCACACTTTATTTATTTTTATTTTTAAGTAAAATTTAATTTGTTACTCAAATATAAACTAATTAATTAGTCTCGGTGTAATCTTAAAATAAAATTAACGTTAACTATATTATTTATTATATGATATAAATAATATATATAACTTATATATTATATTTTTAAAAACAAATACAATTAATATAATAATAAAAATTTATTTTAATTTAATAAATTTAATTATATTAATAATGTGGATATAAATTTGGTGGTAAATAAATAGGTTGGGATTGAATAAAGTGGGGTGTTAGAGTATAAATAAAAGAGTGGAGGGTGGGGACATTTGTAATTTGTTTGGGTTTTACGGGGTGGGTGGGGGCGCTGGGTGGGTGGAAGAAGAGATGAAAAAAGTGTGCAAAGTGGAGAGAGAAATGTGAGTACATATATTTGGAATAAAGTGAGGAGATTTTGTATTTACTTATTATTCAATTTTGACATTAATTTTATTTGCTTATTTCTGGTCAAAGGCCATTTGCCAAAATATTTTGTATACAAGGGTCATTTAATGGTATTCCCCTTAAAAAAATGGGGTTTTACAATACTGGATACGTTTTCAACACTAGTATACAGTGGATCTCTGTCTCTAAATGCTGACAGAAGAAGTTGTGGGTTTTCTTCGGGCCCGAAGCAATATCGAGCCATGCGGGTCAGGACTAGGGCGACTCAGTATGATGGACCCAATTCTGCTGGGTGGAGTGGTGTCTGACTGCCGTAAATCCCGTCCAATACAGCTAAGCTTAAACCCACTCCTGCAATTGTGTATTGTACTTTCTGTTATAGTTTGTAGGCAATAACAGTATATATAGTAACATAATCTCTTGGAACGCATATTTTTTTTTCATTCCGAATGGGCATTGATCGGGGGAGAAGAGTTATATTTTAATTTTATTATAAAAAGTATATTTTAATTTAAGATAAAAGTATTTCAACTTTTATTTATTGTTACATTTATGTCTTCAACTTTTTTTTCATCAGATTCTTATATTTAACATTCTATTAATTAACACATATTGTTCCTATTAATGATTTTCGTCTAAAAATTCTACTAGCGTGCTTTAAAATGAAAGACAAATATTTAATTGAAATTTTGTATTTATTTATTTATTTTACTTATTTAAAAATACGAAGGAAAAGGACTCTTTTTGTTCATTTTTAATAAAATTTTTGGACAAAAATCGTTATCAGAGACAATATGTATTAATTAAAGGAATGTTGATTATACGAATACGATGAAAAAATATTAAAGACATAAATGTAATAATAAGTAAAAGTTATAGACATTTTATGTAATTTAAATGTGGTGCACTTATAAGAAAATGTGGTATGAATATATTTAGCCAAAATAAAATAGTTAAAGAATTATTTGGACCCGATAGTAAAAAAAAAATTACAAAAATACCTTTTTAAAAATAAATTGATAAAACTATTTCACTCGATTTACTAGTGAACTTCATCAATTTTGAGATTCTTTTAATAGATTTATATTTTGAATTTTTCATGTGTAACTAGACTGAATTTTGAGAAAGTTTTCAGTTTTCCTAGTTGAAGTAGTCGGTTAGTGAGTTTGTTAGAGCATCACTTAAATATTCGACTTAGATCTAGTATATTACTATAATTAAATAAATTTTATTTTTAGTTGATTATGAAAACCCTATTTTCTTTTTTTTTTTTTTTTGAATCAAAATAAATAGGTTGTTAATATTTATTCATCGTAGATTATACTATATGTCTACATACATATTCAACTTTTTAATATCTTCGATTCTACTAAACATGCTCTGAAATCAAATTTTAGAAACTCTCATTTAACTTTTCCTACGAATTTTATAGACTTAAAGTATCGAATTTTTTTAAAGAAATTTTATCACATTTTCAAAATATTTTTAAATATAAGTAAAAACGATTGATAAAATTGAAGTTAATGTTATATTAATCAAAATAGACGTCGACAATCAAAATTTTGTTTGAAGCATGATATTAATACAATAACCGGTCGAGGTTGATCAAACTAGTTTCTAAAAGTTTAGAAGAGGAAGACATTGAAGATTTATAACCAATTCTTTTAAGGGACTTTATTATTATTTTTTCAAATACTACTTTAAAGTTGGTAGATAATAGAGGAGAGTTTGTACAAATTTCACTAAATAATATAATTATTACTTTAGGTCAGACAGTGAAGAGTCCTCATTGACAGTTCATAGTTGGAAATCCATTAAATTACTATTAATGATTTTAAATTATTTTCATAAAGTAATATTAATGAATTTTAAATTATTTTGAAGTCTGTTTTAAATTAGGGTTTTACAAGTAGTTGGGTTGGTGCAATTTGAGTTGTACCTTGGCATTTTCCCCTAATTTCATGAAATGGAAAATTCTTGTTTGTTTGACTGATTAGAAATTTTAGGAATTCAATATTCAAAAGTTATGTGGAACTATTAAATAGGAGGTTGACACCAAAAGAACTTGTTAATTTTTAGAAATCTCGTGTTTGGCTTTTTAGGACAAACTTTTTTGGTACATTCAAACTTTATTTTTTTTTTCACGTTCTCGAAGGGACACATATGTATTTGGTCAATTTTTAGCCTATTTTCAAATTAAATAATTTAAATTGATTTGAAAAATTTTCTGACCAGACCATATCAAACCATTTTGTTGCAGTTCAATTTAGTTTTAAATCTATTTACCTAGCGACATAAAACAATACCTCTCAAACAAGTTAAAACATATATATAAATATTGGTCAAAAATCTCATTAGAACATTTAAATTGAAACTTTTTAAACACAAACATTACATATGTTAGTATCAATACAATCTTTAAATCAAAAAAATAATACAAATTGATGGGTCATATTAGTTTTTTTTAAACAATATAATCGTTTAATGAGTTTTTTTTGATCGGTTTCAACGAGTTTTTAAGTATCGAAACCTAAATCAAACTGTTTATTTGATTTAAAATCAAAACGTTGGCAGTCCACGTGAACCCGAACCAAATGATTCGGTTCGATTTTGTGTTTTGGTGGTTTTTTTTTTTTATGCCCCCTACAAAAAAAATTACGTATCGTTTTGATTTTCTTCGTCCTGAGTATCTTTGAAAATTTCATTCAAGAACGTATTCTATTCAAACCATGCAAGTACGCATGTTTTCGTTATTATGCTTCTTTCTTAGAGTAGTATAATAGACGACATGTTTAAAGCTCATTATTTATAATTTTGCTATATTTAGTACATTAAGTTGAACACGATACAAATGATAAATTTTATTATATATGTTGATATCCAATTCGATCCGTTACATCAACTAAGTAATTCTTTCACGGTCTTTACAAGAGCGGTCGGATGTCATCCTCATCTAGGTCTTACTCTGGTTGGACCTCATCGGGTCTTACTCCATGTCGGACCTCATCCCAGGCACTTACCCGAGTCGGACCTCATCCCAAGGCAGCCTTACTTACTTGGCCGGACCTCATACCCAGTCTTACGGTTAAGCTCACGTCACTAGTATGGCACGTCTTCCCACGTGTCAGACGTCAGATCACCCGCCCATCACAGAGATGTCACTTCACATTAAATGTTCATAAAGAAAATATCTTGTAGGCATTTAATGCCTAGCTTGGCATTAAATGCAGATCATCATCACATATTTTCCTATAAATAGGAGACATAAATGTCCAACAGTTCAGACATTCAATTGCTTAATAAAAGCACTCTTATAAAGATCGTACAATCAGGTCTTCCTACATATACTTACATATCTGCTACTTATTACGGTCATAGCCGACTTCAACACTTATCTTTAAGTTGGCTTGGAATTAGTACAAACCATTTTCCAACGTCAACAGTTTGACGCTAGAGGAAGGGCTCCCCCTAAAAAGGCTCTCCATATTCCAGAAATTCATTGAAAAGATCAACTCTTAATTATCATACCTAAACACTTCATCTCTAAAACACATCCAACATGAGTCATAACCATGACTCAAGAACTCACAACCACGGAAGAAAAGGGAGTCAACATATTGATCTCCTACCAGGCTTCCACCGAAGACATCTCAGAGAAACCTCAGCTCCAGCATGTGCCCATATAAGGAAAGCAGTCCTACAAAAGATTGGAGTACCTAACTCACGTTATCGAATGACTTGAAAAGAATCATGCCACCTCTAGATGCATCTCAAACTCACAAGCAGTCGCCAGCCAGGAACCAACCTGAAGATCACCGGGCTAAACAATGCCTAGCCGAGCTGGAGGCTAAGCAAAAGAAAACTTCGAAGACACAAAATAGCCTCGTTGACGCCGTAGCTTGACTCACTACCAGTGAAGGAAAAGAAGAACTAGATAGCATCTTGATCAAAAGAATTAACAGTCCAACGATCACTTAACTTGAGCCCATGCTCACCACGCAGAAGTCAATCCCAACTGGATGGACGGAATTATCCAATTTTTTAAAGATGGTATGGTGTCCTCAAATAGTGCGGAGGCTAGGAAATCATTGACAACATCCTATTCAAAAGAAGCTTTTCACTTCCACTACTCAAATGTTTAAGGAAAGACAAAGCACAAATATGCCATCAGCAAAATTCATAAAGGAGTATGCGACAATCACGTTGGGGGGCAATCACTAGCACACAAAACTTTGAGGTAGGGATACTTCTGGCCATCACTAAATAAGGACTCTATTGAATTTGTCCAAAAATGCCACAAGTGCCAGAGGTTTGCCTCCCATCACCAGATATGTCCCAGAAGAGCTGACCTCAGTCCTCACCCATGGATTTTTTCAAAATAGATGATTGATCTAATCGGTCCAAAGCCCACGAGAAAAGACGGGACCAAATTCACCATAGTCAAAGCTGACTACTTCACCAAATGAGCAGAAATAAAACCATTGGCCAAGGTTGAGGTTATTCGGTGAAGAGCTGAAAATCATCAAACACACACTGAAGACGCAAATGGATGAACTCAATGGTGCCTGGGCAGAAGAACTTCTGAATATACTTTGGTTTTATCGCACAACTTGCCGCTTTATCACGAAAGAGACGTTTTTCTCACTAGCCTTAAGAGTAGAGCCCAAAATTGGGAAGGTCCTTAAAAAATTACCAGTCTTGAAGAATGGGGCTACAAAGTTAGTAAATCTAACCAACGTCCGAACTGAGGATGTGACCAATGTCATAAACCTCTGGACACAAAGGTCCCACACAGTTCGGACCTACGTTAAATCAGCATAAGCGTTGCGCTGTCGACATCAGCTCAAGAAGCCAACGTCCCACACAGCTCATACTATATTTAGTACATTAAGTTGAACACGATACAAATGATAAATTTTATTATATATGTTGATATTCAATTCGATCTGTTACATCAACTAAGTAATTCTTCACCAGTGCTACAAGAGCAGGTCGGATGTCATCCTCATCTAGGTCTTACTCTAGGTCGGACTTCATCCCAATGCGGGCCTTACTCTAGGTCGGACCTCATCCCAAGCGGGTCTTACTCCATGTCGGACCTCATTCTAAGACAGGCCTTACTCTAGGTCAGACTTCATCCCAAGCGGGTCTTACTCCAGGTTGGACCTCATCCCAAGGCAGGCCTTACTCCAGGTCGGACCTCATCCTAAGGCGGGCATTACTCCAGATCGGACCTCATACCCAGGTCTTACAGTTAAGCTCACGTCACTAGTATGACACGTCTTTCCATGTGTCAGACGTCAGATCAGCCGCCCATCACAGAGATGTCACTTCATATTAAATGTTCATAAAGAAAATATTTTGTAGGCATTTAATGCTTAGCTTGGCATTAAATGCAGATCATCATCACATATTTTCCTATAAATAAGAGACATAAATGTCCAACAGTTCGAACATTCAACTGCTTAATAAAAGCACTCTTAAAAAATCATACAATCAGATCTTCCTACATATACTTACATATCTGCTACTTATTACGGTCATAGCCGACCTCAACACTTATCTTTAAGTTGGCTTGGAACTAGTATAAACCATTTTCCAATGTCAACAATATATATATTTTCTTTATTACTCTCTAATTCTATTCGATGCTAAATGCAAATGTGGATTCTCGTATGTCAAGTGGTGAGGACTAGATAGCGTTAAATAATTCTTAATAGAAAAAAAAAATTAAATTTTTGTTTATAATGAATAATTCTTAAGAGAAAGAAAATTAAATTTTTGTTTATTATTTATTTAATATATATATATATAAACAGAAGTGCCGTCAAAATCTATTTTTCCGTCCAAATGTATTTTCTTATTTAGAATTTTTATTTTCAATTTCTGGAAATGAATTGTTTTAATAGCCATTAAATGTTATTTTCTAATACTATATTTAATAGTCGCTTCGATTTTTATTTTTCCAACTAACCCCACCCCAAATCTACCTTCTAATTTAGTTATCATTGCAAAAATTAATTTAATTTTGTTATCATTACAAAATTAATTATCCAATGCGATTTAATTTATATATATATATATATATATATATATATATATATATATATATATATATATATATATATATATATATATATATTAAATATTTAATTAATTAATCTTATCTTTGTTTTGGTAAAAAAAAAATGTATGAATTTTCCAATACTAATTAAGATTTAAGAGATCGCATTTTTCAAGATTATTATGGAAAACAATCAATGCACATTGAAAGAAAAATAAGTTCAAATCTATATTTATTATTGCAAAATTAATTTTTCAACCCATTTTAATTTAATTATCCATATTTTAAATACTTAAATAATTTATTTAATTAAATAATTAATTAATCTTATCTTTATTTTGAGTTTTTCAATGCTAATTAAGATTTGAGAGATCACATTTAAGATATTGCATTTTCAATATTTTTATGAAAGACAATCAATGCAAAGTGAAAGAAAAATAAGTCCAAATTCATATTTTTAAAGTTTTGTTATAATTGCAAAAATTAATTTTTCGATGCGTTTTAAATTTAATTATATATATTTTAAATACCTAATTAATTTAATTTAATTAATTACTTAATCTTATCTTCGTTTTGGTCAACGTATGCATGGGTTTAATACTAATTAAGATTTAGTGTTTGATTTTATTATAACTAATTAACTTTCATAAATAACGATCGAATTATTTTTTTGTGATTACACATCCCGTGTATCGCCTGATTTTTTATTTTTCCAACTGAAGTCCATCCATCTACCATCTAATTTAGTTAAATAATTTGTTTAATTAATTAATTAATTAATCTTATCTTTAATTTGGTCAAAATATGCATGTGTTTTTCAATGCTAATTAAAATTGAAAAGATCACATTTAAGATATTGTATTTTCAAGATTTTTATGGAAGACAATCAATGCAAACTTAGAGAAAATAAGTCAAAATTCATATTTTCAAAGTTTTGTTATCATTGCAAAAATTAATTTTTCAATGCATTTTAAATTTAATTATTTATATTTTAAATACCTAATTAATTTAATTAATTAATTAATTAATCTTATTTTTGTTTAGTCAATGTATGCATTGTTTTAATATTAATTAAGATTTAGTATTTGATTTTATTGTAACTAATTAACTTTTATAGATAATTATCGAAAAAAATTAACTTTTTGAGAGACCAAAGTTTGAAGATGTATAAAGTTGAAGGACCTAAGATGCAATTTTTTAGAGGACTTAACTGAAAGATAATTAAAAATTTATAGACCAAAGTGTAAAGATGTAAAAAGTTGAAGGACCTAAGATACAATTTTAGAGGATTTAACTGAAAGATAATTAAAAATTTGGGGACCAAAGTTTAAAGATTAAGGACCTAAGATGCAATTTTTGAAGAACTTAATTGAAATATAGTGACTAAAATGAATATTATATAAAGTACATGAACTACCATGCAATAAATAAATACCGCATCATCATGCCACATCACCATTTTAAATTATAAATTTAATGGAGTGACCATTAGTGAAATGATTTTTAACTTCAGTGACCACCACTGAAACTTTTGAACTTCAGTGACTATTTTGTAATTTAAAAGTAACTTCAGTGACCGTTGGTGAAATTAACCCAATTAACTTTCATAGATAACTATCAAAATTATTTTTTGTGATTACACATCCCGTGCATCGCCTGATTTTTTATTTTTTCAATTGAAGTCCCTCAATCTACCTTCTAATTTAATTAAATAATTTAAATAATTAATTAATTAATCTTCTCTTCATTTTAGTCAAAATATGCATGAGTTTTTCAATGCTAATTAAGATTTAAGAGATCACATTTAAGATATTGCATTTTCAAGATTTAATTGGAAGACAATCAACGCAACGTGAAAGAAAAATAAGTCAAAATTCGTATTTTCAAAGTTTTGTTATCATTGCAAAAATTAATTTTTCAATGCGTTTTAAATTTAATTATCTATATTTTAAATACATAATTAATTTATTTAATTAATTAATTAATCTTATCTTCGTTTTGGTCAACGTTTGCATAGGTTTCATACTAATTAAGATTTAGTGTTTGATTTTATTATAACTAATTAACTTTCATAAATAACTATCAAAATTATTTTTTAATGATTACACATTTCGTGCATCGCCTGATTTTTTATTTTTTCAACTGGAGTTTCTCAATCTACCTTCTAATTTAGTTAAATAATTTAAATAATTAATTAATTAATCTTATCTTCATTTTAGTCAAAATATGCATGAATTTTTCAATGCAAATTAAGATTTAAAAGATCACATTTAAGATATTGTATTTTCAAGATTTTTATGGAAGACAATCAATGCAAAGTAAAAGAAAAATAAGTCAAAATTCATATTTCAAAGTTTTGTTATCATTATAAAAATTAATTTTTCAATGCGTTTTAAATTTAATTATCTATATTTTAAATATCTAATTAATTTAATTTAATTTAATTAATTAATTAATCTTATCTTCGTTTTGGTCAATATATGCATAGGTTTAATACTAATTAAGATTCAATGTTTGATTTTATTATAACTAATTAACTTTTATAGATAACTATCGAAAAAAAAAAAATTGTTATTAAACATTCGTGCATCGCACGGGTAGAACATTAGTTTTAAGTATTAAATACATATTAAAAATAATTACTAATGGAAATTGTATGGTGTAGTAGTGGACGTAAAGTAATGTTTTTGAAGCGTTGGTAGGAAAATGTGTTTCCATGCCAAATGGTCTACTTTCCTATGAAGTCCTTGGATAATCAATTATTATATCAAAGAAATTTCTTCCCTATGTACAAAAAAACCTAATTAACATCTTTCCTGAAGACCCCGTATATATTTCTTGTATTTGCTGGCCGTGTCACTATTTTACTTAGAAGAACGAATAGAAGGATACACACCTTCGATTTATAAGAAAAATAACATGAATAAGCACAAATTTAAAATAGTTATCTTCGTTTCTCTACGATAACCATTTTATATCTAATCAAAAAAGAACAAAAAATATTCGTTCAAACCTTCTCTACAAGTATTTAATTAAACCTAAGTACTAACACTTAATTATCCATTTATTTGAATATAATATAATGTATTCATAATTCATAATTATCTAAGAATACACAAGCCTTTGTGCTTTCAATATTTTGTTTGGACAAAATAAGCACCTCAGTTTATAATGAAAATAAAAATTTCATCTTTAATAATGTTGCAATTATGAAATGTAGGTTACAGTTGGGGGGCTGTTGATGATAACTTGGACCTTTTAATAAATCATAACAAGAGGCTATTTAATTATGTACCAGTGTACCAGCCTTTCACTTCAATCAAATTTCAAAAATTTCAAATAGATTTTATCTACAAGTTAATATTATTGACTACTTATTTTTCATCTACCATAAAATAAAAATAAATAAAATAAGAGGAGAGATAGAGAAAATTCATTGATATAAAAACAAAAACATAAAAAAATAAATTGTTGAGTCAACATATCTAACGTAGTTTTTGAATCTAGACAGAACTGTAGATAATATTTTTTTGAAAAAATTGTATATTTGGTCTCCAATCTTTAAAAAACGTAAATGATATACCCATAACATTTAAAAAATAGTATTGAACATCTCCAATGTTTGAAAAAATAAGCATGGTAGGTCCTTTATGACAAAATTTTTCTCCTTTTAAAAAAAAAAAGGAGAAAAAAAAAAAATCATTGAAAAATAATCAAATGTGCCTCAAAAAATAAAAAGTAACAAAGATGATATCATATTCTTTATCAAACTCCAAAATCCACCACCACTCCCAAAAACTCAAAGACCCCAAATGACCCCTGGTTTACTCGGATATACATTGATATACCCGAAAAAGTAGCGGCAGCACAGCTATTCTTGGATGAGGAAGACGATAACAAAAACAGCGATGGAAATCAGAATAGTTGAAGCAAGAATAAAAGGAAGATTAAAATCAATACAAATCTCGATAATTCGAGCAATTTGATCACGAGTTTAAGAGAGATCATGGATGAATTCATGAAGCAACATATGCAAATAGAGATGCAGTGGCCGAAAGCATATGAAGCAAGAGAAGAAGATAGAAGATTAAAAGAAATGAAACAATGAAGGCTTTAAAAATGGTGGGATTTTTTGGTTTTTAGAAGTGGTGGTGAATTTTAAATTTTGGATTTTGATAAAAAAAAAAAAAAGATGAACTATTTGTTAATTTTTAATTTTTGAGCTACATTTGATTATTTTTAATTATTATTTTTTATTTGTTTATTTAAAAGGGAGGTGATTTGTCATAAATTGCCTAACATGTTTATTTCTTCAAATGTTGGAGATGCCATGTGCTATTTTTAAATGTTAGAGTTTTACATCTCTTACGTTTTTGAAATATTAGAGACTAAATATGCAATTTTTTTTTTTTGGATCACATCAACTTAACAGTATCTATGTCAAATAAAAATCGAGAAGATTTTTTTTTAATATAGTGCCTATTTTACTTAAGTAGTAATTTTTTAAAGCTGTCACATTAGTGTGTGGTCCTTCAATTATTTATTAATGACTGTGGTGACAAAACAGGAGTAGTTAGTAATAACCCTGACCAGTTTTGTACTTTTTCGATTCTTTATACCTCGTCAAGATTTGCAACATGCAAGTTAATGGGTCCTACTATGGTTAAAAATAAATAAAATCGATGACTTCAAACATTTTCGTCGTGTATTGCAATTTAGTAAATAAGCTCTATCCACAAAAATATCTATAACTAAAAGGTCGGTTTGTTTTTATTAAGAGATAAATTTGTTAAAATTTTGTTGATCGTAATGTCTAGTCCTTTTCAATAATACATAATGAGAATGTATGTATCGTTTAATTAAATATGTTGTACTCTATTTTTACTATCTATAAATTATATGTTAGGTACATCTCAATTATATAATATATAAGTATATATCGTTCAATTTTTTTTTAAAAATTTTTGCAAGTACTAATTTGAGCGTTCGAGATACATACAAAAGTTCATCGTCTCCCTCAAAACACCAATCTTGACCTCCACACGCGTGACGGATACCTAGTTGATTCCACCAAGTTGAATTTTTATGAAATTAAAAATAAATAAATAAATATTGCTTACGTGCCTTCCATTATTAGGGTTCAATTTGGGCCAAATCTATTTGACTTTGGTAGGACAATGACTATTTGATTAATGAATATTTATTAATATACCAATGGATGTCATTTTTTTCTTATTTAAAAGTGTAGCTAGACTTCACAATTCTTGCTTATTTATTGTGTAATTTAAAATTAATGATATAGAATCTGGATTGGAATTTGATACATATTCATAATGTTGAATTGTGTGGTAAAATATAAGAACATAGCCAATAAAACTTAGTTAAGTGTCAAAGTTGAGGTCTCAAGGCTAGGTCTCTTTCTAATAGCTAAACAAAATAAAAAATAAAATTTGAAGTGTCTTTTTTAATAAAACTTGTTGACTATATTGATTTTTTATTATAATATATTATTTTGACTGTATTTAATTGTGTAAATATAGGGTAATTGTACCAAAAACTTGACAAAATGGACAGATAAAGACTGTTCAAAAGTAGGAGACAATTGTTTCAAAGAAGTTTGGCAAAATAGTCTTGTAACTTCAGGAGAAATGGTGCATCCTCACACAACCAGAGTTGAGTGGTTGTTCACCAAAAATTTAGGTCTTGCAATGTAATATTGTGTATCTTGGCTAACACATGGCCAACATATGCCTAATAAGAGTTATTTGAGTAATTCATATTGATTTGTGTTTAATGGAATTATTTATTTTAGTTATATCAATAATTTTTCATATAAAATGTACTCCGCTATCGCTATTCTAGTTCTTAAAAACAAAATTAAATAGGGTGAAAAATTATTTTAGAAAGATGTCGAATTTCAATGTAAAATTACATTTTCTAATATTATATGAAGATGTAATTGATATCAAGAACACTTTACCTAACGGTGTGTGTATACAAAGGCGAGAGACATAGTCAATGCGAGTTGATAACTCGCGCTTACAAGGAAATCGAATTCCTTGTTGAAGACCAACAATTGCAATGATTTATCTCTTATCACGATAAAATTTCAAAGATTTTCCGGACCTGTCTAATGAACTTTTTCAATGTCAATCTAAAAATATTGAATAAATAACATACAATCTATCAATCTATCATTCGAACTTATTATTGACGAAATTAATGGAGTTTGCTTGCCAGAATGAAATAATTAAAAAATTATTTTCAAAATGCTTGTGAAATTCCGTTCTTTGTTGAGGTTTATTATTATGTCTTATAAAATAATTAAAAATAAATTGAAACACATTTTTCATCAAAAAGAAAAAAAAAAACTCGTAAAATGAATTTCAAGTAGAGTTACAATTCAAATCCAAATACACAAGATCACTACAAATCATTCGACAATTTTTTTATGCCATCCTTCAAAATCTAGGGGTTTTATTTGGTTGAAGCTTAATTTGTTCTTTATTATCAAATTAAAAAATTTCAGACCATAATTAATTTATTTGGTTGTCATTATTTATTGCCACAATTATTGACATAATATTATGAAAACGAGTCAATTCCCAATAGGGCAGTACAATTTTTTTTGAATTAATAAAAAAAATTTAAAAATAGGTATGCATTAAAAGTCAAACTTTCGATTGTTTTCTTCCCATTTTAAAAGGTCCATAATTTAAAATTCAAACGAAATGACGAATGAACTCCATTGGGCCAAAACTATTTGACCTTTGACAATGTCTAATGGATAGAATTGTTTTTCCATATTAAATATTAATATGCCTTTGTTCTAACTTCTAAATAATAAACCTTTTAATTTCACATATATATATATATATATATATGAAATTATGTGTCTGCGCGCGGGGGAGGCTTTATCGTAGTTGAATCATTACAAATTAAAATTTAATTTTTACAGAACTTGATAAACCTCACGTCAATCTTTTCAAAAAAATATATCGAACGCGAAACATACCAATTTCTCAGACAAATTTGATAGAATTCTCAATGGAAATGGAAAGAAGACTTCTTAAGAAAAATTATTTTCAGATCGTTCCATATCCTTTTTCTTCAAATTTAATTAGAGTTATGATTTTCAACAAAAAGACCCGATAATGATGTACATTGTACAATTTACTAAGAGTATATCAATAAACTCTCAAAACTTCAGTCTTAATTTGTTAGCAACTAAAATAACATAAATTTTGAATAATGAACAAAAAAAAAAAACATTTCGAGTCAAACATATGACTAAAATCTTAATCTTGCCTTATTTTAATCAAATTTTAAATGATGATTCACAACTGCTGAGTTACCAAACATTCAAAGAACAATTCTCGGTGCTAATAAAAATAAAACAAAGAAAAGAAAAATTGAAAAAAAAATTAGGGTAGTTGGAATCTACAAAATTGAAATAATTGAGCCATGATTCCTTTACAAGTCTCTTCAAAATGTTGTGTTTGCCTTTTAAAACTCGGGTAGTTAGAATCTACAAAATTGCCTCAAATAATATAAAATATACAAATGAAGATCTTGCGATACGGTATGTGAAATTTGCAATACGATACGACGTCTTATGTGCTCTGATCAAATATATATATCTATCACAATTGTAGAACTAATAAATATTACTTTAGTTACTTTGTTCTAAAACTTTAGGAAAACGAATGATGAAGGAAGAGAAAAAGAAAAATAACAATAAACGATGAAATATGGAAAGCATACAATTAAAATTTACGTTATTGTTACTTTTGTTATCAAACTGTGACCAAGTGATGTTTTCAAGCCCAAGCCCATTTAAGTGAAAAATGTGACTTATGCTTTCTATTGAGAATAACATGTTTTCATCAGTTTTCTTTTAAAAAGTGTAAAGAGTGACTAAGAGCAGCAATCGAGTTTCAAGCTTTTCGAGCCAAGATAAGAGCGATGCGAGGTTAGACACGTTTAGATGAGCTTTTTATAATAGTAGTTTTCACTCAATATGCAATTCTAAGTGTTGATTGCAAGATTTGATCTAGGTCGTTGGAAGAACGGTATAAATTGTATCCTTCTCATTTTAGGTTTCATTGATTATGCGCAACTTTCTCTCTCTATCCAATTCTCTACTTATTCTTCTCTCTAAAGTTAGATCTGTAAGTGAGGGTGTTGGTTTCCAAAAAGACTGTTGTGGTTATCTGTGTAATGTGACTGTTAGGGTTTGAAAGTTTATGTGCATTTTAAGATCTATGAGTGAGATTTATTTTGTAATCTTCAACTTGTAACGTCTCTTGTTTGGTGCAATGATTTTCTGGATGACAAATTTAATTCCAAAAAGGAAAAACATAAAAATTGGTGTGTATATATATATATATATATATATATATATATAATATATATATATATATATATATATATATATTTGTGTAATTAACCTCAATCTAATGCAAAACATAATATATATAGAACAAAGGAGGCTGTAAATTTCAATTTCCGTTCAATATGTACATTCCCCATTGTTTGATTAGGCTGTCATGAGAAGCCCATGCCAACAAGCCCAATTCTATGTGTCCAACTAATATTTATTTTGGGCCGTGAAGTGCCCAACAAATTTGACAAACCAAAGAGATCATTAGGCTTAGTAAAAATTAGGACCTCCACTTTTTCTAAAATCAATTTTTGAAATATTCTAGTCTTAAACAATTTATTTATATGTACTTAATTTATTCCAAATTTACTAGTTATTAAATAAATATTACCAATACGATTTTTCCTAAAAATCAGGGACCAAATCGTAACAACCGATTTTAATGGATGAAATCTCGCCATTTTCCAAAATTAATCCCAGTTTTCAATGCTATGCAATGAAATATCTTTCATTCAATTACGCCTCATAAATTCTTCTTTCCTTCTTCACAAAGTTTAAGAAAATTTCAACAATCTTCATCCATTTTATGTGCTTCAACCAAAGAAATTGAACAAAAATTCTCATATTAACGTGATTTCCACCAGAGTAGAAGGCAAGTAAGTAAATGAGATTCATGTTTTCATTTTGATTTCACTGTTTTACCTATTCATGAACAAACTATCACCAAATATATCATTGAACTTATATACAATTTGAATAATATTCAAGTAGTTACATTTTAGACGATGATTACATTATTAATTGGTGATGGTACAAAATTGTAGTACCACAAGTTTGTATTTCATATTGGTTCATAACAATGATACGATATGAATTCAGTGTGTAAATTGATAGGCTGTAATATGATGCCATCATGATCCTTTCTTATGTAATTTGTAGCTCTTTTTCAAGATTTTATTATTATTATTAACTATTATTGGTGCATATAACTGTTACTATATAATGCTACATGATGAAATTGAAATAGCTTAAGTTGAAGTTTACTTTATATACAATGTTTTTAACAAGAAATTTTGTTGATATCACCTGATACTATTTGTTCGATATATTGTTGAAAAGTTGGATATTGATAATCTGAATAGTTACTATTCGTTCGTATCATTTGTAGGATTGGGACTTCATAATACACCCTGATTATTGGTCACTTAGAAAAGTAAATGCATACTCAAAGACTAATATTTTCAGATAAAGATGAAGATGGGTTCCATGTATTTTTAGATTCAAGATGAAGATGGGTTCTATGTATTTTTGAATTTCAAAATTCTATTAAATTTGGGGGATTTAATTTTCCATTCGAAACTGATTGTAATGAATTCCTTAGAAGGTAACATCGAGAGATTTCAGAGAACAATAATGATATGGTAAATGTCCCAAAATTGAAGATAAAATTATTAGTTTTTAATTTTTTTGGGACATCTAGTAAATTTCTAATCTAGATAAAAAAATCAGGTATATATGTAATTTTTCCCTTAGGCTTAACACTATTCTTAATTACGTATTTTGATAAATCATGTTATGAAAGAATAATTTGTAAAATCAGGCCTCTTTTGAAATAATGAATTAAAATGCAACTAATTAATTCATATAATTTCAATTTAAAATACAATTTTTACTTATCGTTATCTAATAATCATGAAGTGATGAAAATCTAATCTCTCCAAACTTATTGCCTGAGACGTTCTTCTTTAAACTGAAGAAAGATACCTTAAAATTCAAAACACCATAAAAAAATTTAATCTATCCCAAACCCACTGCAACCATTTCTAGATCTAACTCCAATTCTAAAAATAACATATCCATAAGTTGGTTGTACATGCAATTTCATGGGACCAAGATATTAGTCATGTTGAAACCCGTATATTTATTATTTTTAATCAATTCATTTTCGTAACACAATAAAATGCTAGTGTATTTTATTGCTACAAAATAGAACAATTCGAATATCATAATAACTCAAAAGAGTAACAAATTCAACCACAAACAATGTTTTCATTTTCAAAGTAAATCAATGTAACCCCCAACCATACATCTAAGTCACACCTCATTTTTAACAGTCACAAAATATAATCCCCAAACACACACCTAAGTCACAAATCGTTATAGCAATCGGATTCCAGTAGTCACATTAAATACTCTTTTGTAATCACATTTGATACATACAAAAACACATTACTTGTCACATTTGTATGATTCATGACCACATGATACTTTTATGATAACTTAAGTAAATCGATGAATAATACATTAGCAAAGTTATCAATAACCTTTCCAGCTCTCTTGTTTCAAACTACACTAAACAATATTTACATACTTCCTATCTAATTCCATTGATGCATTCGAAACTTGATTGTAATATAATATTAATATTTTGCAAATACTAGGTATACTTCTAAATATATTTTCATTCAGATTACTTGAGGTAGAAACATGACCAGCCAATATCAACTAATTCTTGATATTTCTCTGGGAACAACTGGATGGACCAAAAACTGGTTGTTATTCTACTAAGCACCATCACGCTAAGCCGATCACAAAGGTTCTTCACCTTAATATAGTAACCTGCTACCGAGAAATACGATAAGCAATAGAAACATAAGGCTGACAGAAGTACCGAAACAACCACAATATGCACCAATGTCAGGATCTCGATTAGCCTCTTCTATTTGAGAATGAATTCCTTCATTCCCTTTCTATACCCAAGAGCTGTAGCTATCGTACATTTACCTCGATCTTTCCCCACTTGAAAGCAAGAACCCTCTCAAAGTGACGAGATCTTGTACAATTGATTTTGGCAATGACCCTATAACCTCCACCACCTATCTACATACCACTTTACTAACTTTGGAGATCTTCCAAAATACATAGATTCTAATGTAGATATAAGTGAGTACTTCTAATCCTTAAAATTTGTTTATTTCATGATTTCATTGGAGTTCATTATGTTATTCTTAAAAAATATATACTTATAGGTATTGGCGCAATGGTTATTGATGTAAGACTTCGGAGGCTTCTTCAGTCACGTTAAGGAACAAAATGTCAAGTACAAGATGTAATTCAACAAAAGGTATTAATTAACTCTATTAACCACATCTTTTATTTATAGTCCATTCTTATACATAACATACCATACAATATAAATAATTATTCTTACCTAAATTTGATACATTATAGGTTAGACACTATTCTGTTAACAATGTGGGAAGCCTTCGTCGACAAGGAATGCACCTACATATCTGAAAATCTAGCAAAGAAACCAATTCTTATTGCAAAACACCTAAATGTATCATCATTTAATGGTAATACAAAATATTTACTACACTTCTTCTTTTGTAAACTATCAAGTAACCACATACATATATTGCAAACAATTGACATTATAGGTGTGTCTTTGTCAACAAAGGAAAATAGTTCATTCTTCATTGATGCTTTATACCAAATTGTTGAAGACTTCAAATTTTGATAACCAATTCATAAAAATTTTATTCTTCATTTTATTTCTTATGATTATGATAAACTCTCAAACACTGTAGTGCATAAGATATATGTGCATATCATTTTCTTCTATTTCAATAGTATATACTAACTTATTCTTTATATATTATAAAATATTATCCCAACCACACAAATGCTGAAGCAATTGATGAAATCATCGTAGAGAAGTACTACTTGAGCTTAGCACCTTCCAAACTCAGTGTTCCAAATGAAAGCAAGTTTACAGAAATAAAAAACATTCGAGGACTAGAATGTGGTAAGTTACTAAACTTTAAGATTATATCGAATTCAAATTTGTCCAATTATTAAAAATTAGTGACGTTATTGTTCATTCTTCGATTATGCAAAGAAATCAATTACAGAGACTTACTGATATGTTATTTCTCTATCAGAAACGTTTTTTTTTTTTTTTTGGATCAAAGCAATGGCAACTGTCAAAGTACTCAATCAATCATTTTGGTACATGAGTTGTGACAACTCTAATAAACTCTTCGATGAAAATTTTGGGGATATTTATGAGTATGTCTTCTATAAATACAACACTACAAAAGCAGTTCAAGATACCATGAAGCTTGATTTTTATCAACCTATCAAATAAGACAGATTATTACATCATCTCTTCACATTTAAGTATAGTTTACATTTATATTCATCTATTTATACCACATAAATTATTTCATAATATTGTTAAATTGTTAAATTCATGTTATGATAGAGCCAAAGTATACATGGAATTGATGGATTCAACTGGATATATCAATGCTTCGACTATTGGAAATTCGACAAAATATTTCTTGCAGTGCAATGCAACAGCATTGATGGAGCACACATAAATGGTATTTTTTAAATTTTGAACTTCATTTTGTTCTATGCATCATAAGTTTTCAACATTACTAATTACCAATAACATGGATAATTTTACTTGAACATAACCCTGATATAATTGTTGATTCAATACATTTGACATTGGACGAGGAGAAAATCTTCTATATCAAGGCTAAGAAAGAACTACATTCACCTAAATGCAAATATGGAGTGTTATTCATCCTTGATTCTGAAGCAACACATAACTGGAGAAAAAGAAAACATCCGAGACAAATGGAAGGCTCTAACACACATGAAAACCAACTTTCTCTGATACTTGTCTCTTGACTCCACCGCCAACAAAGAGATCACTTTTTCAATCAAAAGATACACCCATTGCAACCAAGAAGAAAGTGGACAAAGGTGGACATGAAGACAATGAAAAGAAACAACAGTAACACAATAACGTATTTGAAGCTCCACCATTTACTCTACAAAGGGACGGAGCTACGTAGAGTCGAGGCCTGCACTGAACTTTGAGAAATCTATGGAAGAACAAATTATTCTTGGAGTGAAGGTGAGAGAGATATGAAATATATATAAAACTTTGATCATGTTGGAAAAACAGAAGCTGCATGTGTGTGTGTATATAACTTCCATGGAGTGAAGGTGAGAGAGAGAGAATAGATATTTTAATTCAAAATTTCACATTTGGTCCTGAACTTTGAGAAATTAATAAGTAACGTAATTTCATGACTAAATCTATAAGTAATGATTTATTAATTCTCCTTAATATGGTAATTGTATAATTTGGGAAGGGAAAACAAAATTGAAGAATACAGAAAGTATTTTTAAAACTTTTGCTCTCGATTTTTTATATTTGCCATAGATTTGACTTTATTTTAAATTTTTTCTTGTGTTAGTGGTGGAGCTAATTAAGTGGGTGGCGAAGACTTCTTCCTCTAATATGTTAAAGCTATGCCAACATTTTATTTTTGTGCTTAAATCCCGCCTGCACTGGACTAGAATCTTACCTCCATCCCTGACTCTACATAGCACCTTTCAATGTTCTTTTGCTAACAATCTAAATCTTGTGTATTTTTTACTTCCTTTTTGGATGTAGCAAAACTTTTGGCACTACCTACATGTATGTGCACTCTTCTTCAACATATATGTCATAATCTATGTATTATTTCAATGAGTGCAAATTAGTGATATTGTGATGCATAGATTTCCCAGTAACATTGCTTCGATTCAATAGGATCCAAATACATATTATTAGTTCAATCTTCTATTTTATATTTTATAACATATAAGTATGCCATTATCTATACAATTAGCAAATACTAACAAATTTCAAACAAATTTGGAAAAAATATTTTGGGCAAATCAACAATCATTTACCTATCTCAAATTTTACAATATAAAATCATCTCAATCGAACCAACACTCAAACACTTTTGTGAAAATGAATCCGCATCTACATATTTAAAATATTACAATATTATTAAAATTGCTACACGAGCAACCCACGTCCTATAAACTAGTACTTTAAAATAAGAATAATGTTATTAATCATCACTAGTGATTATCACAAGTTTATGTGGTAACTGTGTTGGCATTAAGCAATATGTCCAATGAGATGTAGGGGATATGAAACACATTTTGTTGGACTTATCATTTAATGCCATATAGAGTGGTGGTTATTATCAATTGTGATAAATATTATTACTCTTAAAATAAATATCTTGTATTCTATTATAATATAAAGTATGATTTTTGCATATTTTGTCCTCGACCTTAACCAAAGTTGAAGATATACCTCTATTTTTATAGGAGCAATTCATTCTAACCTTCCGAAAATTAGCAAAATTTGTCCATGACAGATTCCATCTCATTTAACCATTATTTGTGCTCTACGCGATTTTTTAGTTAAGAGTAAAAAAGTCGATCCATTAAAAAATTCTAAAAATATTAAAAAAATAAAAATAAACATAATTATCTAAATTTTAAATGAAAATAATTTTATCATCTACGCCCAACCCACGACCATCAGCCCCTCACCCAGGACCATCGACCGACCCCATTTTCGTGAAGAGGTATAACACTACCCTCCACTGTCGACTGAGCACCCCCAGCATGGCCCATCATCAGTGGAGTAACACCATTTGTAAGGAGATTTTATATGTTGTGAATTGGATCTGAAATGTTTGCATTTCTTCTTTAAAGATAATAAACAATCAAATCCACCACTATCTACCTTCTTTTAACCCATGACCCTCAGCTGACAACTTTCAAGGAAGTTAGAAGATTTCAGAAAAATCTACTCAGATTCAAATTCCAATAGGGTGTAGAAAGAGAATTTTATTTTTTCTTTTCGTATATTTTTTATTTTAAATTCAGATAATTGTGTTTTTTTAGAAATTTGTAGGTAAATTACACTAATAGTCCATATTCTTCCAGCTTTATAACAATATTATCATATTCAATTTATTCACAGTTATCGTCTTCATCCTTTCATTTATTCTCATCACATGGTCCCACTGATGAAAATCGTCCAAAATTGTCGTTAATTGGGTCAAGTGTAATGTTTTTTACTTTAAACACGATGACATTTTAATCAAGCCACTTAAAACACTTTCTTACTTCCCTCCATTTGTGATGTAATAAAATGAAATCTTATATTAATGGGTTCAAGTTCAGATTTGTTAAAAACAGAAGAAGAGAGAAGACAAATGAGAAAGGAATGAACAAATTTGAACTTGAACCCATTAATATAAGATTTTCATTTTATTACACGATAAATGGAGGAAAGTAAGAAAGTATTTTAAGTGACTTGATTAAAATGTCATCGTGTTTAAAAGTAAAAACACTACACCTGACCCATTTAATTGCGATTTTGGATGGTTTTCGTAAGTGGGGACCATATGTGAAAATTAATGAAAGGATGGGACAATAGTTGTAAATAAAATTGAATGTGGATGATATTATTACAAAGCTGAAAGAATGGAAACTATGAGTGTAATTTACCCAAGTTTTTAGTAGATTGATAGTGTGTTTGGAAGAACTTTTTTGAAGTCTAAAAGTACTTTCTAAAGAGTAAAAGTGCTTCTAGTTATTTTTATTATTGTTTGATTAAAATCAACAAGTACTTTTTGACTAAAAAAATAGTTTAAAAAAGCTAATTTAGAGAAGCCTAAATTTTGAGCTTCTCTAAAAAGCTCTAATTGAGATTTTATGAAAAATTATAATTAATATTTAATGAACTTAAAAATTAACAAAATTATCATTAATACATAAAAAATATTATTTTATATACTACATTAATTACTTATATCAAATTGTCACTTCATATACTTGTATAAAGTGGGAAAAAATATTAACGTGTTAAATAATATAATAAAAATTAGTATATAATATGTTTGATTTAAATAATTAATTATTATTTAATCAAATATACTAAAATAATCATGTTATTATAATAAATTAATATATTAATTTTAATAGTTATTATAGGATATAAAAATATATGATTTCTTTTAAAAAATAATATGAGTTATATAATAATTAATTATTGTTTAGTCAAATATAATAAAATAATCTTGTTATTATAATTAAATCAATATATTAATTTTAATAGTTATTATAGGATATAAAAAAAAATTATTTATCTTAAAACAAATAATATGAGATATATAATAATTAATTACTGTTTAATCAAATAAATATAAAATTTATATAAAAGTACTTTTATGCAACCAAATACTCAATATAATATTCATTGCACTTTGTCAATTTATATCCAAACAATTAACAGCTTTTTAACAAAAGTTCTAATATTAAAAGTTTTACTACTAAAAGCTCTACTGCAAAAAATTCTACTCACAATTTGATTAAAACGGACCCCGACTATTTTGTCATTCACTTAAAAATTGCATGGAGTGCACATGAGAAAGATAACAGCAAAATGAGACGGGATGAATTGTGCTAATTTTTGAAAGTTTGGGAATAAATTGCTTGCACAAAAAAGGATAAGAAATGTCTACTACTTTGTTCAAAAGTTTGAAACGAAATGCCCAAGAAAACCTATGAAGTATTGTTTCTAATTCCACCGTTGGCATGTGCTCGATTAATGTCATTGGTACGTAAGACAACATTAACTAGTCATCAATAACATTTGCTGAAGTCGTCAATAGTCCTCACGAGTGACGAATTATTCAACTGTATCTTATCGCGAATTATCATATGGCAAGGCAACAATGTTGATATGTTATTCTGGGACAAGAGATCCAATTTGTCCTTCTAGGCATAATAGGGATTATGTTCTCTTGGTATTTAGTGATATAAGTCAGCAATGTAATGCTTTATATTGTCCAAAAGTCTCTGTGTTATGGTTTATTGATATAGAAATATATAATAAAATTGTCGATCACAAATAATTATTTTCAAAGATGCAACAACGATGCTAAGAGAACCTTGATCTTTTGGTGCGACAACAAGCATGTCATTGAAATTTATAGTCCCCACCCGGTAATCTATTTTGATTTTTGACTTTATTTTGCAAATCGGAGACCAGATCCATTAAGGGAAAACTTCCAAAAGCATTAGTTAGAAGGACGGACAATGGATGGAGGTTGAAAGGTTGACAATATTTATCTTTTTTTCTTTAATTTTCATTTTCTTTATTATATATTTCAATTGAAACTAAGATATAGTCATATTTTCAATAAAAATTTGAATCGTTAATCATCAAATAGAAGAAGATGGTTAACCGCAAACCAACAATGCTATAGAATCAAAAGG
Source organism: Forsythia suspensa (assembly GCA_023638005.1). Taxonomy (NCBI): domain Eukaryota; kingdom Viridiplantae; phylum Streptophyta; class Magnoliopsida; order Lamiales; family Oleaceae; genus Forsythia; species Forsythia suspensa. The sequence goes on along the minus strand of CM042670.1, from coordinate 27,332,666 downwards.
TCGAGAACAATACAATAAAAAAGTAGGCTAAAGATCCACTTACTATCGCTCTAATAGGACGATAACCAACTAGGCAATTTTCCTTTTAAAAACTATTATTATAATGACAATAATATCATTAATGAGTGATGATAGAAGACTCACTGATTGATTAACATTATGAAACTTCCACGTAGTAAATACATTACTTTTAAATCAGGAACGACAATTTTTGATTTTTAAAAGGTGTAATTAGACAATATCAAACTAATAACTATATCCGTGGTAGAAAATGTAAATAATAAAAATATAGGGATGCAAGTGTAATTAGACAATATGAAACTAATAAATATTCGGCTAAATATATTCACAATGTTGTAAAATTATGAGATAATTATTGATGACTATTTAGACTTATCAAGATACTTAGTCTAATCAATATATTTAGATAAGTCTTGTTTGATTGTATCCAAATTACTTTGCCACTTACTTTGTAATCCTATAAATATAGGATCATAGTTATAATAAAATACAAAATTCTATTTGCATCTCTTTTATTTTCTTTCTTCTTTATATAGGTTCATAATACGTTATCAACACGAAGTTCTAGCCTACTGAAGTTGAAGTTCAAACGATCTCTCTCATATCATGATCAAGGGTTTTGCTACTTGTACACCCCCATTTACACCCTCACTTTTGGGTTGAACATTTGGCCAAATCATTATTTATTTAGCCAAATTATTATTTGCCACATAAGCAAGTGTAAATGAGAGTGTACAAATAGTAAAATTCCACAATTAATAACCAAAGTCAGATTTATTACGGTATACATGATTTTTCATGTTTTCATAATACTGCATTTATTATATGTGAAAAATAAGATATATTTGAACAATAAAGTATTATTACATTTATTACGGTATATATGATTTTTCATATTATACGTGAAAATTCATATATTATTGCATTTATTACGGTATTATTGCATTAAAGTAATTAAAGTACATTCAATTTGTTAACCAATAAATTTACGTTGAACATATAAATGCATTAAAAACAAATTTGTAAATTTACTTTAACCTAAAATAGTATTATAATTGCATTAAATTATTATTATTGTTATTACTCTTTCTGTCTTTAATTTGAGTAATATCTCTAGATTCTCGTATAATAAATTAAATTGATATATTTCCTATTTTGTTCTTAAAAAGCACAATATTATATATATATATCAATATCATATTGTTACTCTTCATAAAAACACAATTTTTTTTATATTAATATTTCAATAGAATATTAATTGCTCTTGAATAGTTTAATTTTATAAGATATAATATTTCTATAAGAATATTATAATATTGCTCATGAAGAGCAAATCTTTACTTCAGAATAATGATTTGTTGTAGTTCTTGAAAAAGCACAATATTATAATATTATGACAAAATATTAGTTTCTCCTAAAAAACATGACATTACAATTTAAATATTTTAGAAGAATATTGAACTATTGCTCCTAAAGTAGCAATAGTCTAAATATATAAAAAAAAAATCAAAAAAAAAAAATCTTATTATACTCTCGAAATAGTACATGTTTCAAATAATATCATATCACATAATTAAATAGTGATATTAATGAGCAATTAATGAACTAATGCTTATCTCTGAAGAAAAGAATACAAATCATGTCGTCTTAATATTGATTAATACGAATTATATAATAATTGATCAATTTTTTTAGTAAATTTTTTTACTTAATCGTTAAATTGTTTTGTATTGTGTCGTTGCTTTTGAAGAACAACGACCTTATATTCAATCAATATTCTAGGTGAATATTGTATTTTTACTCTTGAAGAAGCACAATATTACATATATTAATATTTTGATATTGTTCTTAAAGAATCACAAATTTATATTATATTAATATTCTCCAGAAAAGTGTAATTTTAACACTATTATTCTTGAAGAGTAAATATTTATAAAATTTAATATTTTAAATAATTTGTTGTAACTTCCAAAGAAGTACAATGTTATAATATTCTGACAAAATATTACTTGAACAATAATCTAGAAGAATATTGAGCTATTGCTCATGAAGAGTAGTAATCCAAATAGTAATTATTGTATTCTTGAAGAAGCAAATGTATTGAATAAGAATATTGAGTTACTGCTTCTTGAAGAAGTATAATTTTTACATAACAATATTTAAAAAAATTATTGGTTTTATTATTATTTTTAATAATCATAACTTTATGAATATCAATATTTCAGAATAATATTGTGTTGGTGTTTCTGAAGAAACACGACTTAAGTTTATGCATGTTCTAAACGAACTTTGGAACTTGTATTGTATAGATCCATCTTATAGGTAACTCTATTTTATACATTATTATATGAATTTAGAGATTTATCGTTCTAATTATCGATGAAACTAATCAATATATCTTTATCAGCTTTCCACTAGTAAAATTTCATGTTTTTTTTAAAATATTAGATGGCGTTAGTGATCATCTATGTGTATTTTCAGGGTGCCCTAATAATAAGTGATTGTATTAAATTAAATATTTGTTCTTACAAGTAATATTGACTTGAATATGGGTTAGTATAATTACTCATGTTGTCTTAATATCACAAATTATCATATTGAGAAAATGCATGAAATTTGATACTTTATTTCGTATTGTCAAATTTTTTCATGATTGATTGAAGTATTAATTTTTTATTATAAACTCATTTTATAAAAAATATTTACCTGGTCGTGTTTATAGATTCAGGATGAATTGTCATGATATCTGTTTAGCTGATGCACTATGCATATTATTCTTCAAGATAAAAAAATATTTTTTAGAATTAACATTAGCAGAAAATAATGTTAATAAGATATCTGGTACATCGAATATTGTTGAAGGCTCTAGAAGAGCTAGTATTATCTTACCAAATAATACAAAATTATTTATAAATGATGCACTTTATTCTAGCAAATCTAGAAGAAATTTGTTTAGTTTTAAATATATCAGTTGCAGTGAATACCACATTAAGACGATGCAAGAAAATAATAATGAATATATTTGCATAACTTCTTTTGTATCTGGCCAGAAGCAGATAAAAGAAAAACTCACGGCACTCTTATCTGGTATGTATTATACATTCATAAAAACAATTGAATCAAACAATGTCACGAACTTGAAGTTCGTTGAACCAAAAAGCTTATGCTTTGACATGATCGACTTGGACACTCAGGAGCAATAATGATACGTTGAATAATTAATAACTCACATAAACATCCTCTAAAGAACAAAATATTCTTTTACTTAATGATTATCCATGTGTCGCTTGTTCACAAGGTAAGTTAGTTATTAGACATTCTGCTACAAATGTTCGTGTTGAATCTACGGAGATATAAGTGGGTCGATACAACCACCATGTGGATCATTTCGTTATTGTTTGCTTACTTTCAACTAGAAATGCAGCTTTTGCTAGACTACTTGCTCAAATCATAAAATTACGAGCTCAATTCCCATATTACTAAATCAAGGCAATCTGTCTTGATAATATTGGTGAATTTAGATCACAAGTATTCAATGATTATTGTATGTCAATCAGGATTGTCATTGAACATTCAATTGTCCATGTCCATACACAATGGTTTAGCATAGTCGTTTATTAAACGTCTTTAATTGATTGCTAGGCCTTTACTTATGAAACAAAACTCCCAACTTCTGTTTGGGGTCACGCTATATTACATGCTGGATTATTGGTTCATATAAGGCCAACTGTTTATCATGAATACTCACCTTTATAGCTTGTATTTGGCCACGAACTTATTATTTCTCATTTATGATTTTTGTTTTTAATGTTCAAGTCTCAATTTCACCTCCTAACGATACAAAATGGGTCTCCAAATGAAGACTTGGAATTTATGTCGAGTTTGACTCACCATCCATTATTAGGTACCTTGAACCTTTAACAAGTGATTTATTTATCGCACATTTTGCGATTTTCATTTTGATGAAATGACTTTCCCAACTTTGGGAAGGAAAAATTACATCTTGGAAAACAATGTAAAATTTCTTGGAATTGAACAACCTAACTCATTTTGATCCCCCTTGAATAATCAATGTGAGCGAGAAGTTGAGAAAATCATTCACTAGCGTAGAGGGTTGCAAGCCAATTACCTGATGTATTCGTTAATACAAGGAAAGTGACAAAGTCATATGTTCCAGAAGAAAATATTTCTGTAAAAATTGATGTCTATGTAAGACAATCTGCCATAGCAAATGAATCTCAAATACACCGTAAACGTGGTCGCACCAGTTGATGCCAAAGACTTTGTACCTCGAAAGAAAAAGGTACAAGAGAAAATCCAACTAAAAACTTTTAATGAAACAATGATAGAAATTATTGATCAATCAAATACTGATAATGTGATTCCTGAAGAACCACAAGTGTCTGAAAATAATAAGATTTCAATAAATTATTTATTATCTCATAAATTATAGGAACGAAATAATATTGTCGTGAACAATATCTTCGCCTTTAATGTGGTACTTGATATCATGCAAAATGAAGACCCTGATCTACAATCTATTAAAGATTGTTAAAATAGAAATGATTGGCCAAAATGAAAAGAAGTCATACAGACAGAGTTGAATTTCTTAGAAAAACGCAAAGTGTTTGGACATATAGTTCGAACTCCTGAAAATGTAATCCATGTAAGATACAAACGGGTCTTTGTAAAAAAAAAATAAAAACAATGAAATTACAAGTACAAAGCTTGACTCGTAGCCCAATGCTTCTTACAAAGACCTGGAATTAATTATGAGGAAACATATTCTCCGTAATGGACTCTATCACATTTAGATTTTTAATAAGCTTGACTGTGTTACAAAGGCTCGATATGCGCATTATGGATTTAGTAATCGCATATCTGTATGATTCACTTGATAATGATATATACATGAAAATCCCTGAAAGATTTAAAGTGCCAGAAGCAAATGATTCATTTTTCGAATAATGTTCTCAATTAAATTACAAAGATCATTGTATGGATTAAAACAATCAGGACGAATGTGGTATAATTGAATTATTGAATATTTGTTGAAATAAGGTTATAAAAACGACGATGTATGCCCTTGTGTTTTCATAAAAAAAATATATATATTGGATTTGCAATTATGGCAATTTATGTTGATAATTTAAACTTTATAAGAACTCTAGAAGAGATTAACAAAATGTAGAATCCTGACCCCTAAAAATGGCGAACAAGATGAACCTCACGCCTCTCCCTCACACGTGTGTTTCCTAGTACACTTGGATCGCCATGTGGTTTATTCAATCACGTAGATGTATCAATAGATAGATGAACATGATCCCAATGATTTAGAAAATACACTATAGAAGAAGATAATGGCTTGAGGGCTTCTAACCAAAACCCATTAATAACGATTCACACTTAGACAATGTAGGTTGAGGGCTTTCTATTTTAGTGAGAGAAAATATTTCAACATCCTCTTCTTGTGCCCTTCCTTTTGGTATTTATAGATGAATTATATTAGGTTATCTTGTCTTCGATGTAAGACACGTGGTTCAATCTCAATAGTTCGTGGGTCATGTCTTGATGTCACTTCTTTAGCATTTATGAAATGGTTACTTTTGGCCGTAAACTAAGGGGCTATGATTACGACAAGCCGTCTTGGCAGGTTGTCCCATCAATCATTCTGTGACTGGGCATTACTTTATGGTCAGGGAAAGCTTTCTGAATACGCATACAGGGTCGGACAACTATGGCCTCAGCTTGATATTTTCCAATGGTCTTTATGGGATAGATATGGGCTCGGATTCAATAGCCTCGGATATATATATATATATACAGCCTCATATATATGTTTCGTGTAGTGGAGTATCATGTGGGACCGTCCTGCCTACCTGGATTACCACGTGGTGCCACGGGACATGTGGGGTGTAACAATAGTCCCCAAGTTCAGGATCCCTAATATTCATGTGGGATGCTGGACTTGGTGGCTCTATGCATTTTGAAATTGGTTTTAAATTTTGTAACAGAGAATTAAGTCCCACAAGGTTCAGGACCCTCATTTATGTGGTTGCAGGCATTGCTATTGATGGTGTACCGGGTCGAAGGGCGTTGGCAATGTGAAGTCTGCCAAGGTTGATAAGTACAATTTTGTACTTATCTAAGCTCACAAAAAGGGACGATTATGAGTACTCTTACTTATTTTAGTTTAATTCGCATGTTGTTTTCTTATTAATTTAGGAAATATTCAAATTCAAAGGTCAATCGACAAAAAAGAGAGCAAATAGAAGAAAATGGACTCAAATTGCTAAGAAAAGATACTTGTGGCTTAACATGCAAATATTAAAGGAAGAAAACCGGATCTGCAGCCAAGTTAACCATGCGATCGCATGGTTAAACAAGGATGCGATCGCAAGGTGGACCAAAAATCAGCATAATGTAAAATGATTGAACCATGCGATCGTGAAGAAATTACACCATGCGATCGCCAGGGCATAACGCGAGAGTTTAATAGGACGATTGGTTTAGAACTCACGAAGTCCATATTGATTTACCTACCTAAATCACGTCTTGGAAGAGTTGGAGAACATTATAAAAGGCGATAATAGCTAGAACAACGGGAGACGAATTTTGGAAACAAGATACAAGAGGAGAATCGAAGATCAAGGCACGGGATTGAAGATTCTTCAGCCAGAGTCACGGGTTATATTTATTTCTTCTTCTTTTTCTTTCGTCGGATCATGATGAAGTCAATTATTGTCATAATTGACGAAATTATGTCCGGCTAATTTACTTTTTCTAGGATGAACGATGAAACCTCATGATTTTTAATTAATTAGAAGTTTTTCCGTTTTAGTAATTAATTGCTTTTGGGTTGATTATTCTTTATTCATTATTTCTATTATTTTAATGTCTAATCACCATTAGAATATATTATGATCTATATTGAAGTCGAGAGATTCAATATAGATTAAGCACGTGGTATTGAATAACATAGGGTCTAATAATAGGTAGAGATTACTATTATACTTTATGAAATCCATATAAGTGTTCTTGAGATTTTAATGCATGTGTTTATGTTAGAAGCTTAATTAGGGATAATTAGGTTCGCATAACATATAGAATTGATTGACCATCGAGAGAGGCTTTCGATTAATTTAGGAACGCCGATTTTCAATCTTAGGTAATTAAAAGCTAAAAAGTGATTAACGGATAATTGATTATAAATCATGTAGGTGGATTTGTGAATCCTAGTGTTAGTAAATCTTGAATTCGTTCTCTTCATTTAAAGTTGTTTATTGATATTTTAAGTTTAATTAAAATAGTTAAGTTAGTTTTAGAATCACGAAAAAAAAATCAAATCTGTGTTTATTCATTTTGTTAAAAGTTGAGTTATAAATTAATAGGTTAAATTGATATCTAGTCCTCGTGGGTTCGACACTCTATTTATTACTATATTACTTGTCAACGATCCGTCCACTTACGGGATTATAATCGCACAACAAATTTTTGGCGCCGTTGCCGAGGACTAGTTTCATTAATTGCTACATTTATTTATAATTTGGCTTTTAATAATTCATTTTAGTATTATTTATATTTTATTTTCAATTTTCGATGATCTTCTTTGAATTTTATCTCATTTTCTAAATTTTCGGTGTTAAGTGTGTATGTGCCGCGTACAAAAGATCTTGATCTATTTGATTTAGATCTAGAAATTGAACAGAGCTTTCACCGACGACAACGTGAAAAAAGAGAAAAGAAACAACAGCAGAAAGACACAATGGAGGATAACCGAATCCAGAATCCGTTACCTGCAGATGGCAGACACAATCAAGCACCAATAGCTCGACCAGTCGAAGTTAATGAGCGAGATATCCTTATGGGTGAGTATATGATGCCACCGATTGTTGAGAATCGATCCAAAGATAGTCTCGCATCGCCTTATGGACACGATAACTTCCAGTTGAGGCCAGATGTGATGAATTTGTTCTCGAACAATCTGCCGTTCTATGGGATGACAGATGAAAATCCACATTACCACATTTCTCGCTTCGATGAATTCTGTAGCAATTTCAAATACTAAGGTGTCAATGAAGAGGCACTTAAGATGAGGCTATTTCCACACATACTGAAGGATAAAGCTAGAGAATTGTTAGATTCTCTACCGCCTCGGAGCATTACTACTTGGACAGATCTGATTCAGAAATTTACACTGAATTATTTCCCTCCTACTAGAGTAAACAGACTGAAATATGAAATTTCTAATTTCCAACAATCTGAGTTGAACAACTTTCACGAGGCATGGAAAAGATTCAAACAACTGCTCCGAAAGTGTCCAAGTCATGGTTTCCCCTTAGCAGCTCAAAATCATTATTTCTACTCTGGACTAGCTCCAACTAGTCGTTCTTCAGTAGATTCTACAGTAGGTGGCTCTATCCAAAACAGATCCGCCGGTGACCTTTATGATCTATTTGAAACCATGAGTAAACAGTTTATTATGTGGCGTAAAGAGGATTGCGAGAGGAAAGCAAACAGGGTACATGAGGTGAACACAAATTCACTTGTATTGGCGAAAATCGATGCATTGGCAAAGTAGATGGAAGCAATGAAATATTCTCATTCAGCCCAATATGGTTCGAGATGTCTCCACCAATTTGTGTAACATGCGGGGCAAACCATCAGTCTTCAGATTGTCCGTTGACAAAAGTTGATATGCCATCTCCTGAACAAGTTGCATATGCTCAGAATTTTCAACGACAGTCAGAATAATCCGTATTCACGGACTTACAATCATGGATGGAGAAATCATCTAAACTTCTCTATGGCAACACCCAAAATATTCAGAATCCACCAAAATCAAGGGAGACCACAAGAGAGAAAATGGGATTGGAAGAAAGCATCACGCGCGTATGGAATTTGAGTTAAAAGAAATGCGAGAAAAAGACAAGATGTCTGTGATAAAGAATGTAGAAAATCAGATTGGGCAGTTGGCTAAACTGTTGACCGAGTGACAACCAGGCACATGGCCAAGCAATACCGAGGTCAATCCAAAAGAGCAAGTAAATGCAATTACCACAAGAAGCGGAGCTTAGTTGCCAGAAATTCATGTGACTAGACCAGGTATAGAAAAGGAAACTGTGTCCAACAAAGAGAGAAAAAAAAATAGATGCAGAAGTTGCACCAGAAAGGGACTCTCCACCAGTTTATATTCCACCACCAGCCTACGTCCCTCCAATTCCATTCCCTCAAAGGCTGCGTAAACACAAGCTAGACAAGCAATTCGAGAAATTCGTCGATATATTCAAGAAACTCCAAATCAACATACCGTTTGCTGATGCTCTAGCACAGATGCCAAGTTATGTAAAATTCATGAAAGAAATCCTTTCAAATAAAAGGAAGTTGGAAGAGCACGAAACAGTTATGCTTACTGAGGAGTGTAGTGCTATCTTACAGAACAAGCTACCGCCGAAATTAAAAGATCCAAGGAGTTTTAATATTCCTTTCACTATTGGTAGTTTATTTTTTGATAGAGCCTTATGTGATTTGGGTGCGAGTGTAAATCTAATGCCTTATTCTATTTTTAAGCAGTTCGGTTTAGGAGAAGCAAAGCCAACAACAGTAATGCTGCAGCTTGCAGCTTGCAGATAGAACAATCAAACGCCCAAGGGGAATAGTTGAAAACATATTGGTAAAAGTGGGCAAGTTCATATTCCCTGGTGATTTTATTATTCTGGATATGTGCGAAGACAGGGATGTACCACTCATTTTGGGTCGACCTTTCTTGGCTACTGGTCGGTCAGTAATTGACGTTCAAAAAGGAGAACTTATAATGAAAGTGAATGATGAACACATTACATTCAATGTGTTCAAAGTAATTAAATTTCCAAACTCTTCAGATTCCTGTTTCGAGATTAATGTCATTGACCACAAGGTAGGGAGCTTAGATGATAAAGTTGTTACCCAACATCAGGAGGCACCACTTAGAAAAGAAGAGTATGTGCAGAAAGAGGAGTTTCATCCTTCTTATGTGATCAAAGCTGATGAGGAGGCTGAAATTTTCTTAGTTGAGTTCGAGCAGGGCGGCAAGATAAAATCATATCAATATGATAATGGAAAAATCAAGCTTTGGAGGGTAAACAAAAATTGTTCCAAAGTCGATCAAAGCAAAAAAAAAAAAAACAAGTCCTCCAAAGATCTATTCAAAGTGTCTTGAGCGATCATCACGACAAAGTCAAGCTAATGACTTTAAAGAAGTGCTCAATGGGAGGCAACCCATTTTTCTACCATTATATTTAAATTTTTGCAATCTTTTTAGATCTAGGATTTCAATTTACAATTTGCACGTTTTAGGTTCTTAGGATTTTAAAGTAGGCTTTCAATTCTTAGGTTTTGAGGCTACAATCATCATCATCTTGTATAAGCACGTTTTTCAATTATTTTAAAGTTACAAAAAAAAAATTTGAGTTCAGCAATTTTGCACCATGCGATCGCATGGTATATAACGCGATTGCGATCACGATCGCATGGCACAGGCGTAATACTTTCTGCCCAGATTTTCATGTACTTGCGATCGCAGGTATTTATGCCCTTGCGATCACAAGGACAACCAAAAAAAAAATTATTTATTTATTTTATTATCCTTATTCTTAATCAATTAATAAGTTTTTTCTTTCTTTTTAGGGTTACAACCTGCAGGTTGGTTGGATGACATTCAAACAAAGATTTGCCGATCAACCTGTACAGATTTCTCCTCCAGTTGATATTATCACACCTTTTCTTCCAGCACCATCTGATCTACCTCAGGAAAGTGTCTGATCTTTTGATGTTAATTTTTACATTGGGGACAATGTATATTTCAAGTTTAGGGGTGATGGGCTAAAATGAAAAATTTGCTTGATTCGATAATTGATATTTGATATTTGATTTTTAATTTATTTTCGTTTTAAAAAAATTATACTTATTTGTTTGCATATTTATGTGATATGAATAGTCTTGCCGGCTAATGATGCAATTTTTTATTTAATTATTTCACTTTAATCCATGACTTGTGAACAAATTATTACTATTGGTTAAATGTGAGACTATTTGACCATGTATGATATTGTGTTATGTCGGCCAGTTAAGATGATTTTTAGCTATATTGGTACACTTAAGTTGAAAACAATAGGATACCCTGTTTGAACTAAAAAATTATCCATACCTCGAACAAGTAACCAATATAGTGAGAAAGTGTGGTAATTAAACTGTGATGGTGGCTATCTAGGTTGTGATTGATTCCATGTTTGTTGAAAAATTGTGTGGAGCACTTTAGACCAGTTAGAGGAAACTAAGTAATGACTGAATGTTAGGAATCTAATCCTCACGCATGAACTTATTGCACGCAAAGAACAAAAGTATTATTATTATTGCTTAACTCTTTCCGTAGCCTAATTGATTTGAGTGAAAAGCTCTGTAGGGGTTTCTCAAAACCTGATGCCTTAAGGTTCGAAAGACTTGGAAGTCATCGACCTCAAGCTCGTTACATGAGTCATTTAGAAAGCTTAATGGACTAAGTTTTGCACCCTATTAATATCTTATAACTCTTTTCGTAGCCTATTTGACTTGAGTGAAAAGGCTCGTAGGGGTTTCTCAAAACCTGATGCCCTAAGGTTCGAAAGACCTGGGAGTCATCGACCTCAAGCTCATTACATGAGTTATTTAGAAAGCTTAATGGATTGAGTTTTGCACATAAGATCAATAAATAAATAAATAAATATATATATATATATATATATATATATATATATATATATATAAATAAAATTTTTTTTAATTATGTCCATGAAAAAAAAAATCATTTGCAAAGTAAATTTGGAGATTAGATAACTAATGTGTTTGACTTACTTAGTGGAAACTTTCTGGTCGAAAGTGCTCATTGGAGAATCTTTATATACCTAAGTTGTCACGATTATTGGTTTTCTCAACCAGCCTCGAACAAGAAAATAATGAGTGAAGTTTAACCTTTGAACCAAAATCTCGGGATTTGAGAGAAAATATCATTTTGGGAGAAGTGTACCTTACGAGAGGGAAATAAAAAGTTGACCAAGTGGTTGGGCTATCACCACCATAGAAATTAAGGGGATAGGATTAACTATTTTCACACACATATCAATTATGGTTTAAGCAGAATCACGTTTGCAATAGTATCACCTAAACACTCGTCATGAATTATAAGTTTTTGCAAAAGAACGGCAAGCTATTTATATCGTGACTATTTTTTATTTGTTTCTAGCATTATATGCATGATTGTTTTTAGCTAGTTTATTCGAGGACAAATAAAAGTTCAAGTTTAGGAGTATTTGATAAGTACAATTTTGTACTTATCTAAGCTCACAAAAAGGGACGATTATGAGTACTCTTACTTATTTTCAGTTTAACTGCATGTTGTTTTCTTATTAATTTAGGAAATATTCAAATTCAAAGGTCAATCTGACGAAAAGAGAGCAAATAGAAGAAAAGGGACTCAAACTGCTAAGAAAAGATACTTCAGGGGCTCAACATGCAAATATTAAAGGAAGAAAACCGGATCTGCAGCCAAGTTAACCATGCGATCGCATGGTTAAACAAGGCTGCGATCGCAAGGTGGACCAAAAATCAGCAGAATGTAAAATGATTGAACCATGCGATCGCAGCAAATTACACCATGCGATCGCAAGGGCATAACGGGTGGCGGTTTGGCGAGGCTTCCTCGATTGGTTTAGAACTCTACAAGTCCATATTGATTCACCTACCTAAATCACGTCTTGGAAGAGTTGGAGAACATTATAAAAGGCGAGATAATAGCCGAACAAAGGGAGATTTAATTTTTGGGAACAAGATAGAAAGAGGATAATCGAAGATCAAGCGCGGGATTGAAAAATTCTTCACCGTGAGAGTCACGGGTTGTATCTATTCTTCTTCTTCTTTTTTTTTTTCACGGATCATGATGAAGTCAATTATTGTCATAATTGACGAAATCATGTCCCGACTAATTTACTTTTTCTAGGATGAACGATAAAACCTCATGATTTTTAATTAATTAGAAGTTTTTCCTTTTTAGTAATTAATTGCTTTTGGGTTGATTATTCTTTATTCATTATTTCTATTATTTTAATGTCTGATCATCATTAGAATATATTGTGATCTATATTGAAGTCGAGAGATTCAATATAGATTAAGCACGTGGTATTGAATAACATAGGGTCCAATAATAGGTAGAGATTACTATTATACTTTATGAAATCCATATAAGTGTTCTTGAGATTTTAATGCATGTGTTTATGTTAGAAGCTTAATTAGAGATAATTAGGTTCACATAACATATATAATTGATTGACCATCAAGATAGGCTTTCGATTAATTTAGGAACGCCGATTTTCAATCCTAGGTAATTAAAAGCTAAAAAGTGATTAACGGATAATTGATTATAAAACGTGTAGGTAGATTTGTGAATCCTAGTGTTAGTAAATCTTGAATTCGTTCTCTTCATTTAAAGTTGTTTATTGATATTTTAAGTTTAATTAAAATAGTTATGTTAGTTTTAGAATCACGAACAAAAAATCAAATCTGTGTTTATTCATTTTGTTAAAAGTTGAGTTATAAATTAATAGGTTAAATTGGTATCTAGTCATCGTGGGTTTGACACTCTATTTATTACTATATTACTTGTCAACGATCCATCCACTTTTGGGATTATAATCGCACAACAGGTCGACGCTTACATGTCTAACCAAGCAGAGGCCGAGGGTTTTGGCATCTGGATCCTCTCAAGATTTTTGGTAGAAAAAGGTTATAGAGGACCTGAGTCGGGAGGGGAACAGAGAAGAGGCTGAGGTCTCCATCATAGTAGAGATAGAGGATACAAATTTCCTAGAGGGAGACGTACCTCTCACAAGGAAGATGAAGGCTGGGACCACCTCTCAGCCTAAGAAAAAGACTGTTGAGGTTGTGGACAACTACATGGTATGTGGTGTTCCGTCTCTACAGTGAACCCTATCCGTCTATCCCTCGGGAGAGGTTGTTCTTGAAAGCCCTCTTCAGACGACTCAGAATTCAAGAGGTCCCACCGGGGGGGCCTTATGATTCAAAGAAGAAGCTGAGAAAGTTGATTGGTGCTCTGGGGTCAAGGATGTCTGACGATGCACTTCGAAACGTGACTTTCTATCCTTCCATGGGAGCTCATGCCGTGAAGAAGTACTTCACTCCTAAGTGGAAAGAATTTGCCTCGCATGGAGACTTGGAAGATGTGTTAGAGGCTGGTCTGGCTGTGACAATCAGGGCCTCTGGGATACAGCTGAAGGTGCTCGGTGAGTTTAGGACGCGCATGCAAGAGCATAAGAAGCTCGTCGTTGAGGTGTCAAAGTCAGACAAGAAGCATATGCAGGCCTTGGAATGGCTGCAAGCTACAAGTGGGCGATGTCGACAACGTATGAACACCTCCAGGCAGACTCGAGGAAGTCTGAGTCCAATGTCTTAAATCTGACCAAGCAGTTAGACAATGCCAATGCTGCTCAGAGGGTTGTTGCTGAGGCTTTGGAGGCAGCCAACAAAGAGAAAATGCGGCTATTGGACGAGTCCAAGTCTCATGAGCAGGAGGCTCATAGTTTGAGGAAAAACCTTGAAGCTGCGGAGAAAGGGAGGAAGGAGGTCAAGTCGAGGTTGCCCGGTTGCTTGGAGAGAAAAAGGAGATGGAAGGGAAATTGGAGAATTTGGAGGCAGAGTTTGTAGTGAACTTCCACAACACCGAAGTCCTGACCGTGCTCAGAACCGACCACCCAAGCTTCGATATCGAGCCCTTAGAAGCTAGGTTTTTCCCACCCGATGTTGAGGGTGAAGAGGACAGTTAGGGTTGTTATTGTAATAGATAGCATTTTTGTAATAAACTTTATTTCTGAAGCATATTCTGTTATGTGTTGTTAATTGTTAAAAATATTTCTAAGTGTCAATGTATTACATATAAACAACAAGCTTCGCTTAGGCCACAGAAGTCTGGGCTTTGCCATACTGCAAATGCATAAAGCAGAAGCCATGCTTCAATATAATTTAAAACAAATGACTTGAAAACATATTAAATAAAGGATTAGTCTGATATAACTGAGTCGTTTGAATACAGATATTTGAAGTTAAACATGACAAACCTCTTTTCTTAGTTATTGGTAATATCAACGCAAATGTTCGGCGTTCTATGGGTGAGGCTGCCGTTTGGCGCTCATGTCTTCGATATTATATGTGCTAGGGCACGTCTCGTTGGTGATTCGATAGGGCCCTTCCCAATTGGGGCCAAGAGTTCTGGCGCTGGGTTCTTTGGAGGACAAGAATACCCTTCTCAAGACAAAGTCTCGAGGCAGAACGACCGCTTTTTTACTTTATTGTTGAAGTACTTAGCCATTTTCCTTTGATATAAGGCCAATCGAGTTAGGGAGTCGTCCCTTTTTCTCGCCTAACAGTCCGGGTTCGTTCTCATCGATCGTCGTTGATATGTTCGTTGAACATCACCGACCGGGCGATGATATGCCAATTTCGTGGGCTCATAGCTTCGCATCCGTAAGCCATAGAAAATGGGGTTTCTCCGGTCGAAGTTCTGACCGTGGTCTCGATAGCCCGAGAGAACATGTGGGAGTTCGTCGACCCATGCTCTCTTGGATGCCTCAAGGTTCAGCTTGAGGGTGTATTTGATGGTCTTGTTAACTGCCTCTACTTGACCATTAGCCTAGGGGTGGTGGGGTTTGAGAAGTGTTTCACAATCCCTAGATCCTTGCATAAATTTCGATTTTTTTTTTGTTGTCGAATTGTTTTCCATTATCTGAGACCAGAGAGTGGGAGATTCCGAACCTACAAATGATGTTCTTCCATATGAATTTGGAAGTATTACCCTCGGTGATTTTCATCATTGGTTTTGCTTTGACCTATTTTGTGAAGTAGTCAATGGCGACTAAAGCGTGGCATGCATTGCCTCTTTCTAGCATTGGGCCTATGAAATCTATTCTCCATTTGGCGAAAGGCCAGGGCCTAGATACCATGGTGAGTTCTTGGTGGGGCGCCTCGAGAATCGCGGGCGGCGTTGACATTTGTCACATTTTTTTACGTGAAGCAGGTCATCCCTTTTCAAGGTAGGCCAGAAGTATCCTTACTTGAGGATCTTTTGGGCCAAAGCTAGCCCTCCTGCCCTCCTGTGTGGTTACCGCATATCCCTTCGTGGACTTTCCTGTGGATATAGTCACGCGTTGACTCTCATGCACCGAGAAGGGGTATTGAGTAGCCATACTTATACATCACGTATTCAGATAAGACGAAGTGTGATGTCCTTCTTTTCAACCTTATAGCCTCGCCTTTATCAGCAAAGAGAGTCTGGTGTTTTAAGAATGCGAGGATGGGATCCATCCATGTAGAGGTCTCTGTAATCCACATTACTACTCGCAATGACCTCAATGTAGCTCTGAATCCTTGCTGCTAGCCAGCTTAGATAAAGTATCGGCATTAGCGTTGTCAGCCTTGGGTACCTGGAGTAGCTCAAATTTATCGAAGCAGGGGATAAGATCTTTGACCAATTTTTGGTACGATGACATCCCTCTTTCCTTAGCAATGAAGCTCCCGTTCACTTAGCTTACGACCAGTTGGGAGTCGCTTGAAACCGATTGCCTACGTACATTCATCTCATTAGCTATGCGTATACCAGATAGTAGGGCCTCATATTCTGCGACATTGTTCGATGCTTTGCATCTAAATCTAATCACAGAAACTTAATTTGTGGCCTTCAGATCGGTGAGCACTACTCTCGGCTCGAACTCAGATTTCTCAAAGATCCATCGACAAATAGGCGCCATGTGGGTAGTTTCACGACGTCATCGGGATTTCCACATCGGAGGTGTTGGCAAACTCGCCACAAAATTAGCAAGGGCTTGTCATTTGATGGCCACTCGGGGTTTATAGATGATGTCGAAGGCGGCTCAGATAAATGACCCCATTTTAATAGTCTTTCCGAGGCGTCGGGGTTTTGCATAACCTGCCTCAGAGAAAAGTTAGTGAGGACATGGATGCTGTGGGCCAAAAAGTATGACATAAGTTTTCTCGAGGCAGTGATGAGTGACAATGCCAACTTCTCCATGTCCAAGTAGCATGTTTTCACTCCCAACAGGGCCTTGCTTACATAGTAAACAGGCAACTGGTGCTTTTCTTTTCAGATTAGGACCGAGCTTACAGACTCTGCAGATACAGCTAGGTATAGCAACAGAGCCTCTCCGATTCTTGGTTTCAACAATAAATGAGCATGGCCGAGGTGTTCTTTCAAGGCCTGAAATACAGCTTCACATTCCGTCGTCCGTTCGAACCTATTTCCTTCTTTTAAGATTTTGAAGAAAGGGAGGCACTGATCAGTAGCTTTAGAGACAAACCTGCTAAGGGCCGCCATTCTTCCGGTGAGGCATTGTACATCATTCGATCTCTTGGGAGATTTCATTTCTACCAATGCCTTAATCTTTTCTGGGTTGGCCTCAATTCTTCTCTGATTTACCATGTAGCCCAGGAATTTCCTCGAGGCGACCTCAAACGGGCATTTCAGAGGATTAAGCTTCATCCTGTAGGCACGTAAGACTCGGAACTTCTTTTTCAGGTGTTGGATATGGTCCTTGGCTTTCAAGCTCTTAACCAGCATGTCATCCACATATACTTCCATGGTTAAACCAAGCTGGTCAGCAAACATCTTGTTGACGAGCCTCTAGTATGTAGTCTCGATGTTTTTCAAATCAAGGGCATGACTCAGTAGCAAAAGAGGCCTTTGTCTCATCATAAACGACGTGTGTTCTTCTTCATCTGGTGGGTACATGGAGATTTGGTTGTATCCTGAGTATGCATCCATAAAACTTAGAAGCTCGTGCCCGTAAGTAAGAATGACAATTTAACCCACGACTCGCGCCCGCCCTGCTTTTAGACAGATGCACTCCACTTGAGATAATCCGGGTCAAAGGATGGGTCCGGCAAAGAAACCCACCCCTGGTAGTAGGTCCGGTCATGGTAGACCCGCCCGCCCGCCCGAGAATAATTTTTTTTTTTGTTTTGTTTTTAATCAAATAATAGTCTTCAAATATGGGAAACAAATTTAGTAAAATGAGTTTTGAAGAGTTGAACCTTGGTTGAATAAATGAAATAACAATCCTTAACCATTACACTACAATATTTATATGCATCATTTTTGTTTATATAATATATTATACCAATTACCAACTTCTTCAATCCTTTTTGGTAAATTAATAATATTTCCTAATTCAAGAATTCCTATTCTTCAACCCAAAGAAAGTAAGTGGCGGACTATCCACTACCGCAAAGAACCACAAACCCTACCCATTCCATTTTCCAATTGTTTTCAATCCCCATTCCCTTATCACAAGAAAGAGTGCAAAGAAGTTGATCCATTCCTTAATCCTCCTCATTCTTGAAGTGAGCTTCCTCTAATCGATTTTGAACCACTTGCATGTTGTCGACCCGTCACCGCAACGTCGCCAAGTAGTGAAGTCGGTTTTTATCTTTTAAGGTAAATTTTTGTTTCATATGGTATAATGGTAACCAAGGGCTTTTCGTTTCCAAATCATGAACTAATATAAACAAATTTCACTTTTAAAATAGTTGGCTGAAATTCTTCATTTTAGGATTTAGTTGGCTGAAATTTTAATTTTTTCATATGGTATAATGGTAACCAAGATTAAAATATTGTGGTGGAAACAATATTTTAATCTATATTTAATTTTTTCAAGAGAATAATTATAATATTGTGGTGGAAACAAAAAGAAGTTTGGAACCAGAGAATAGTTATAACCGAGATTCATTTTTTGCATTTTTATTAGTCTTGTCTAAGTATAAGTTCCAAATGTACTTGCTCAAATATTCTTGACTATGAATACATATGATTCTATTTTTCTGTAAAAAGGATTAGAAATAAGGAAATAAAGAAGGAATAAAAAAATGGTGAAGATCCGCTTAGTGATTCAATGAATATCCCCTCAATGAAAATGAATCTTGCTTTCCATTAATTGATGTCTTTAATTATTTAGACATTTTGATTTGTCCTTTGTAATCATATCATTTCATTTATATGCTAATTATGTTGTTTATATCAGGCACACGTCCAAGTACTTGATATGTTGTTTGTAGTTTGTAGTTTGTTTTTTTTCTTTTGCCTTTTCTTAATCATAATTGTTTATTGTATTTGAAGATGTCGGCACAAGAGCATTGTTCAATAGATTCCACGCTAATAACGACAAATACTAGTAATCCTCCATCGTTATCGCCGGACCAAAATTCAACCAAAATCTAATAAGTATATATTCGGATGGAGATCATACAACGAGTCTTGGTGTGGTGGGTAGAAAAAGAAAGTTGACATCTCATGTATGGGACCATTTTAAGCTCAAAATGATTGATAATGAGATCAAAGCTATTTGTAATTATTGTGTAGGAAAGTTGGTGGGTCACAGTAAAAACGGGACAAATCATTTGAAAAAACATTTGGATAGATTTGTACTTCGTAACTGTAAGCAAAATGATATTAGGTAGGCGATATTGAACCCTACAAAGCAAGCTAGTGAAAAGGTAGTTATGTGGACTTACCATTTTGATCAAGACCATACTAGAATGGAATTAGGTAAAATAATTATTTTACATAAATATCTGCTTAGTATGGTTGAGCATATTGGATTTAAGAATTTTGTGAAATCTATTCAACCACTATTTAAAGTTGTGTCTTGAAATACTATTAAGAATGACATTCTGAAGATTTATGACTTGGAGAAAGTGAAAATGAAGAGTGTGTTGGAGGAAAACAAGAGTAGAATTGCCGTAACCACGGACTTGTGGACTTCAAATAAAAAAAAGGGTTTCATGGTCATCACTGCACACTTTATTGATGATGTTTGGAGGCTTCAAAGCCGTGTTATGAGGTAAATACTAAGCAATTCAAAGTAATTTACATATTAGTGTAATTATTACTTTTGTAATTTACTTATTGTTGTAATTGTTTTGTTTGGTTTTGTATGTAGATTCATATATGTTCCTTATCCACATACGACATAATCACTATCTACCAGTCTATACGAAAGCTTATTAGATTGGAACATTGACTATTAATTATCTACTCTCATTGTTGACAACTACTCAACGAATGATGATATGATCAATATCCTTTTAGATAATAAGTTTTCTAGTGACACACTTTTAGTAAATGGTGATTTGTTTTATATGCGGTGTTGCGCGCATATATTTAACTTAATTGTAAAGGAGGGTTTGGAAAATATTGAGGGGAGTGTTGAAAAAATTCAAGAAAGTGTTTCTTTTGGACTTCAACACCGAAAAGATGGAAAAAATTTGAGAATACTGCACGTCAGTTTAAAAATAGTTGTGGAAAAAAGTTGGTACTTGATTGTAAGACTAGGTGGAATTCTACATACATCATGCTTCACACTGCTTCCGAGTACATAGATGTTTTTTTTCGTTTGAAGCAAAGAGAAACCCAGTATAATAGTTTACTTAGTGATCAATACTGGAATTTGGCCAAAGAAATTTGTGAAAGGTTAAAGATGTTTTATGTGGTAACTGAACTTTTATGTGGTAACTGAACTTTTTTCTGGAACTAAGTATCCTACAGCAAATCTATTTTTTCCAAAAATTTGTGAAATAAAATTGTCAATTCGTACTTGGACTACTTCTGCTTATTCAGAGATTAGAATGATGGCTTTAAGTATGATGGAGAAATTTGAGAAATATTGGGATGAGATTCATGGGTTATTAGTTGTGGCAACCGTTTTGGATCTTAGGTTTAAAAGGATGTTGGTTGAGTATTATTTTCTTAGGATATATGGACATGAAAGTGCAGCGGTGGAAATTGTTAATGTCAATGTACTTTGTCGAAAGTTGGTATCTCAATATACAGAACAACAAGGTTTAAGTGTGAATGTTCCTCACTCTCCATCTTCGTATTCCCATTCTGGGATTTCTTCAAGTGTTGGAGTAGTAGATGAGTTGGAATATTTTGATTTATTTGTTACCACGAAAGTCAGCACTAGTAATGTGAAATCTGAGCTCGACTTATATTTGGAGGAGCCGGTCTTGCCTAGGTCTAGTGATTTTGACCTATTAAATTGGTGGAAAGAAAATTCAAGCAAATACAATACTTTACAAAAAATCGCAAGAAATATCTTGGCCATCCCTGTTTCTACTGTTGCTTCTGAGTCTGCATTTAATACGAGTGGTAGATTTGTGAGTCCCCATAGAAGTAGACTTCATCCGAAGACATTGGAGGCATTGATGTGTGCACAAAATTGGTTGTGGGCTGACATTCATGGTATGATAAAATTATTTATTAGTTTTTATATTTATTATTCTTGACTTCATTTGTAGTTAACTCGATTTATTTTATTGTTAGAAAACTCTCCCGCATTGTCATCGTACACTGGATGTTGTTCTACTATTACTGAAGAAGAAATTGAGGACGAGATAATCTTATTTATTTTAATGTACAATGTTATTATGTTAAAATATATTTATATTATAATACTATTTAATATACGTATTTTTCTTAATCATTATACAGGAATTATTGAGATCCGACTATGTCAATATCACAACTATGCAAGGAGAAGTAGAATGAAGAATATATATTTCAATTTCAATTTTATTTGTTATTGTCATTGAACTTAGTCAATCGTGTTCTATTCAAAACCATTTGATATTTGTGTTGGATTCTATTGTTTATATTTTTGTTGTACAATTTAATATTTTGAAGATGGGACATGTCACATGTTGTTAGTTATTAGTTGTTAACTTGTTATATTGTATCATTGTATGCTCGAATTTATAGCTAGAATTAGAGCATTAGATTGGTTTGCTAAATTTTGTGTGTTAGTGATAGCTATAACAGTTGGATGTTTTCATTTTTTTTGTAGCGGCTAATCGAATTCTTTTTAAAAAAATTTATAAGAGCAATGGCGCCCGTCCGTCTCTGCATTCTCGGCCAATTGGCGGGTCTAAGGATGTAGGGTGGGGTGAGGTGGGGTGGGCGGCGAGGCAGGCGGGCGGGCGGGGGCGGGCGGGCGGGCGCCTCTAAATTTCGCAATCGGGACAGGCGGGCGTGACTGTCTCGAACCGGCCCCATTGCCATCTCTACCTGTAAGTGGCGTCCACCGGTGATCGATCCGAGGCGGTGGGAAACTATCCTTGGGGCATGCCTAATTGAGATTAGAGAAATCTATATAAGTCCTCATCTTTCCACCGGGCTTCTTCACACCGGGTTGGAAACCCGCTGGATATCGAAGCTTCACGTATAAAGTTGCTTTGTAGAAGCTTGCCAACCTCCTCTTTCAAGGCCTCGTATTTTTTTGGGGTTAAGTGGCCTCCGTTTTCGCTGTGATGAAAATTTAGGATCGATGTTGAAGCGGTGGCAACTCACCTTGGATCGATCCCAATCATATCTTCGTGTTTTTCCATGCAAAACATCCAAGTTTTCCGGAGGAACCTTTTAGGGTCCCCTTTGGTGCTTCAAGGAGGTCTTTCCCTACTTGGAGTTTTCTTGTTGGATCGTTAGGATTAACCAGGAAGTTTTCCAGTTCTTCACCAAGAAGTATATGGAATCCATTTCGCTATTCCTCGGGATCAATATCTTCGAGAGCCACAGCCTCTTCCATCGTGATTGCGAAACGCAAGCGCACGGTTCGTTGACAAGTAATAGTAAAAATGAGTAAAAGAGTATTGTTCCCACGAGGACTATGTTTTGTATTAGCCAAAAGTAAATTAATTCTAACTTAAATTGAATAAACACAATAAAATTTGGTTGTGATTTTAATGCTGAACAAGATTACTTAGCTTAATAATTGAGAGTTGCCTCACCGATTTCGAGAAAACACAGATAAATAAATTATGCTAGGAACCGACTCCACCCTTTATGTTTATTTTAATCCATGAATCCATACCTCCTAATCCAAATAAATCTTAATTGACAATCGACAATCCTCAATTGTCTAAAAATCTCTGTCGAGTAGAATTAGACCTATTTTCATATAAGTTCCAAAATATTCCTATTTTGAATACGAATACATAAAAACGCATTTAACGGCAAGATTGTCTAAATTGATTGCACCAAGCATAGGAAATTATTCCTAATTTCTATTGACTTGGTGTTTATAACCATAATGAGCTAATTTATTTTGAACCTTTCAGAAACGAAAATAAATCACAAACGCATTCAAATGGTGATCAATCATTTAAACGGACATCCAATCCATGGCATAAATCAATAAATCATAAATTAGGATTAAGAAAAGGAATTCATGAATTAAAAGAACATAATAAGGTTTACATCATCATCCATAGCATAAAAAGTTTAGCCTACCATAATTCGAATACAAAAATAATAAATAAATAGAGAATTCATCACCCGGATAATTTGGTTACAAGAAGAGAAGAAAAGATTGATTTAACCCGTTGAAAGTCTTCAAACGAGGTGTCACGTAAGTCCGGTGCTTCCTTGCCTTCTTTTTTGCTTCCCAATTGCCGTAAGAGAGATTCGTCCTCCAAAGACTTGTGTTTTTGTTCCCTTTTTCTTCCAATTTTCGCCCTTGTCCTCTTCCTTTCCCTTCCTTTTATTTCCTTCACTTAGGGTTCCAAAACCGTCCCAAAGATCCGTGATCGGCTTATTATAAAATTATTTCACGGCGCAGACGGAATGTTCGTCGCAGTCGTCCGCTGAAGCGAGGTTACATGCGTTCGCCGAGCGACAGAGAGGGAAATTCTCTCTTGCTTCGCCGAGCGAGGAACAAAGGTTCGCCGAGCGGGCGAGAGGGGTTTTCCGTTGTTGTTCGTCCGCTTGCCTTCGCTTTGGTTCCTGCTGACTTTGCTGATTCCGGCCTTCACTTGGCAATAAATAACGCGCGGATGTATTTCATCGGTCTTTCCCATGCCTCAAATCGTGATTCTTGATTCATTCCATCTCTTTGTTTCCAATGATATGCGCCATCCCTAAATACACGAACATTGATCGAATTAGTGTAATAAATGTTTTATTTCATTCGGGATATATAGCTAAAGGTTAATTCAAAAGAGGTAAAATGCGTGTATAAAATACTCTTATCAAACCCCAAACTTAAACTTTTGCTAGTCCCGAGCAAAACAAAAATTGATACTAAGGTTGGAAAAGCACAGGATTATAGCTTGAGCACGCCTAAGATAGTTTCGCTGCTCACTTGTGATAATATCTCCTGATAAAATTTATGAAATGTGTCTCGACATTGTCTTTGGTTAAAAGGATTTTAAAAAAAATTTCCAATGTGACTCGTGTGTGTGTGGATAGCTATTTCCAATCAATACTCTAACTCAAACAAAGTTGTGTGAACAAATGAGTGTTTAAGTCTCTTCCACCCCCACCCGCGAAGGTCAGTTATCCTTTCTCCTCTCGTGAACTTTACCCCACAGTCAAGAATTTATTCTTTCTCCCTGATGACTTTCAACCAAGGCTTGATTCACATTTTAATCTTCATCTCAAGCTAGAAGGATGTAACTGATTAAGGAGAAGTTTAGATAGGCAATGATTCTCCACGATGTCAAGTGTTCTAGTCTCTAGGTCATCACTAAGCAAGTCAAACTAACTAGGCATCTAAATCTCCTTTTTTTTTTTTTGTCCAAGACTTAGTCAGCAACCCGCAGATCGTTATTTCGCTTTCTTGCTCTTTTTTTTTTTTTTTTTTTTTTACCACAAGAGGTAGTTTTCGCCTAACATCGAGGCAGCCCTCTTCCATGGTAGATCGCCTCCTATATATTGTTGATACATAGGGCCAGATTACTCAAGGTTAGCTTTCACACATCAGTATAGGCAACTTTTTCCTACTCGATGTGCCTTGACTAGTGCAATGTCTTTCATTGGGACTGAAAGTTGGGATTAGAATTCTAGAAAATAGTCAATGCTTAGCTTCAACCCGCCAACTTGACCTAATTATAAATTTTTTTTTTTTTTTTCAATAAAAGTTGAACATCACTTTCTAGACTATCATCGCTTTCCATTTCAATCACCCCAACTTATTCTCAAATGTTGGTTTAAGTGACATTGTTAACTAGTATTTGGGATTAGAATTTCCTAAAGTCTTAACTTAGACCTTCATTTAGTAACACACAACCCAAGTCCGAGTATAAGTAACAAAAAGAATAGCTATGTGCTCTAGGTTGAGAGTCTCGCAAGGGTAAAAAATTTAAAATCCTTAAAGAGCAGAATGAGCGTACACATTTCACAAATTGATCTTGATCAATCATGAATCATCATAAGTTGGCAAAAACGATCACGCTGTTACACAAGGGATGGTTTCAAGCAAATTTTTTTTTTTTTTTTTTTTTTTGCATTTAATGATGAGATAATGAGTAACACTGGCACCACCCCCAACAACAAAATCACACATTGTCCGCAATGCAAAGAAGGAAAGAAAGAGGTAAAACGAAGAAGAGAAAAGAAAAGTAAAAAAAATGAGGGATAGAGTGTACTGAACGTCCCAATCATCGGGTGGCGGCGGGCGTGGTGAAGATCAAATAGCCGAGGAGTCACAATATTTGGGCGAGAGCGCTCATGCTCCCCGCCGACGGCGGCCCTACCTCGTGAACTGGGCTTCCCGAATTTCCCAATTTGCGCTCGAAAGCGGCATGCGAGGCGTGCCACTCATGGAGCTCATGAGAAATAGAAGCCAATGTCGGCTCAGCTGGGTCAAGTGAGGGTCGCCCCGGGCATAGGATCGCCAAGAGAGTGTGCCCAGATCGCCTCTAAGATGCCCCGACCGCCGTGGGGGTTCGTGGGCCTCGTTCACCTTCACCGGCTAGGTGTAGCTCGAACCACGGATCCCAATCCGGCCTATTTGCATTGTACGCTTCACCGTGGTGATCTCAAGAGAGAGGTCAATGCCATGCAATTCACACACACACCGTAATCGCCGACGGAATGCCAAACATCTCTGTTGTTCGAATATGCCGATATTGCAAAAGATATAGTTTCCAATGTCGAGTGTCTTAGTCCAGAGCCGAAAGTAGGCGGGCCCGCCCATGGTGATAGTAGATGGCGCGTCGTAGGGAGAAGGTTGGCACTAACCATTTTGTCCAACGCTCGCACTTGAGGCGTAAGACTTTATAGTTCGTGGTGCCGCCCCATCGTGCCAATGGTCAATGCCCTGACAGAGGGATGTGACTATGTCGTGTGGATTGGAGCGGGTCATGCGTGAAGCGGTCGGCCTCCACGCCGTCAAGTCCATAGTAGCCGAGAATTTCCGTGGGGAGAATGGGATATATTGCCCTCTCATGTAGACTTGCTGGTACTTCGGATGCTCGGGTGTGTCGAGGTCGTCATGGATATTGGCGTAGAATTCCTTGACGATTTCGACATAAGCAACACGCGGAGTGGCGACAAAGGATTCCCACCGATTGCAATGACGACGCCAAGTAATTCATCCGCAAAATCCGACGCCAAAACTCTTCGCCCGGATAATAGATCGTCGCCGGTGTCGCGGCTTGTATCTTAACCAAGCTTCCTCCCAGATCAAACCGTATCGCCACACGTGGTCGATTGTTTGGTCCGCTTGAGGAAGCCTTTCTTTACCCGAGCTTGGCCCCGCTGGCCCGTGTCGGTTTCTTCGCTCTCAAGATCACACCTACCAATCAAGAAGAGGGAGACGTTACAACAAGAAAAATGCAACAGTGAAAGAGGCAAGACATGACACGCCACAAACCATATTCCATGCGTGAGAAGTGGTATGAGCAAGGTGATGGAGATGGATGCATTGTGAGTGTAGAGTGTGGTGTGTGCAGAGAGTAGAGATTGATGTGAGCATGGATGTGAGAATGCAAAGGAATGAATAAAGGAGAAAAGCAAATGCACTAAGGAAACAAGCAAAAGGGAAAAATTGTGGGGAGACATTTCAACAAACACATGGTGGGTGTAAGCTAAATGAAGTGTAAGAACATAACAAGGAGAGGACCCCAAACCCAAAATTTTTCTCTTCAATCAAGCAAACCCGACTACACCACACAAACCGCCAAACCACAATTCAAAATCCCAACCTCCTCAATCAAATAAAGAAAGAAAGAAAGAGAAAAAAAAAAAGAAAAGGAGAAAATTGAAATTACAAAAATGGAAGAAATCATGAAAGAGAGTAAAGAAATTACCTTGAATGCTAGGTAGTGTTGGAGGGAAGTGGAATGGAAGAGATGAAATGATAAAAATGTGTGTTGCTCAATGTGTAATTTAGAGAGGGAAGTGGTGGAGAAGGGAAGGAGAAAAGAAAAGAAGAAAAGAAAATAGGGGGGGAATGGGAGTACCCGGGATTTAATCCTCGGGTCATCTCCGTCCGCCGCCGAGTGACAGAGATCCCACTTGGGGTTTAATCTGTCCGCTCGAGCGGACAGAGAACCCACTGGAGGAGTTCAACTGTCTCGCTTGAGCGGACAAAGAGCCCCAATTGTTTAATCTGTGTCCGCTCGAGCTTTGATGTAACCCCATTTTTTTTTTTTTTTTTTTTTTTTCAATAAAAGCAAGAAATTAATGGCATGCAAAAGATGATGAGTAACCAAAAGTAAAGGTCCACACAAACAAAAGAAAATATTCAAACAACCTAATGATAAAATGGAATTTAAAACAATGTTGCAAGAAAATAAGAAATGAAGTAGAAAGGAGTAGAAGTTGGGTTGCCTCCCAAGTAGCGCTTTGTTTAGAGTCAAGAGCTTGACTTTGTTGAGTTGGTTACTCCGAGTGTGTAAGGTGGATGTTGATTTTTCTTTAGAGAGATCACCACCCGTATAAGCCTTTAACCGTTGCCCGCTTACTTTAAACATTTTAGTGCCATCCACGGTCAATTCCACAAAGACCGCACGGGAACACTTTGTTCATCGTGAATGGTCCCGACCACCGTGAACGCAACTTCCCGGAAAGAGTTTGAGACGGAATTATATAACAAAGACTTGTTCTCCCACTTCAAATGTCCGCTCGAATGCGCTGGTCATGCCACTTCTTTGTTTTCTTTGTAAATCTTAGCGCTTTTATAGGCCTCTAGACGGAATTCTTCCATTTCATTGAGTTGTAAGAGTCGTTTTTCACCGCCACCTTCGTGTCAAAATTTAAATTACGGACAGCCCAACACGCCTATGTTCCAATTCAACCGCAGATGGCACGCTTTTCCGAAAACCAACCGATAAGGGACATGCCAATAGGGGTCTTGAATGCCGACGGAAGCCCACAATGCATCATCCAGCTTTATTAGACCAATCCTCATGGAAGCATCGATCAGAAGTTCAAGAATTCGTTTCAACTCCCGATTTGAAATCTCTACCTGTCCACTAGTCTGAGGATGATAAGGAGTGGAGATGCGATGACGGACACCATACTTGGTCAACAGAGATTCAAACTGGCGGTTGCATAAATGCTTTCCACCATCACTAATAATGGCCCGGGGGGTTCCGAAACGCATGAGAATATTCTTTTTCGTGAATTTTACCACGACCCGAGCATCGCTTTGTTGGTAAGGCCACCGCTTCCACCCATTTAGAGACATAGTCAACTGCCACCAAAATGTATTGATTTCCAAATGACGGGGGAAATGGTCCCATGAAGTCAATGCCCCATACATCAAATAATTCAACTTCCAATATGCTATTGAGGGGCATTTCGCTTCATTCGGGATATGTTTTCGTCTGCTAAGCAACTGGCCACACTTTTTAACAAAGTCATAAGCGTCCCCAAATAAAGTTGGCCAATAGAAACCAGATTGCAATATTTTGGCGTTAGCTTTTTGATGCTCAAGGCGCCCAAAGATAGTCGATGAGTGACAATGCTCTAGGATCCGAGTCACCTCCTCTTCGTATACAATGCCGAATGATCCGATCCGCCTCGCCTATATAGAATAATAGATCCTCCTGTAATAATATTTGATGTCCCTAAAGAATTTCTTCTTCGATGACTTGAGTATTCCGGAGGGATGATAGAGTCGGCTAGAAAGTTTACAAAATCCGTGATACCATGGGGTCGATGCAATGTGAAATAGTTGCTCATCCGAAATATCTCGTTGATTACATCGCTTGATTTGTGTCAAGGTTCGATCCGAGAAAGATGGTCAAGCAACAAGATTTTCACAACCTTTCTTGTCCCTAATCTCGAGATCAAACTCTTGCAAAGAAAAGCACCCACCGAATAAGTCGAGGTTTTGCATCCTTCTTGGTTAGCGATATTTCAAATGCAAGATGATCTCAGATAGACAATTACCTTTGATCCAATAAGATAGGATCGAAATTTATCAAAGGCAAACACCACAGCGAGAAGTTCTTTTTCTGTGGTAGCATAATTCATCTGCGCATCAATGAGAGTCCGACTTGCATAGTGAATCACATGTGAAACTTTATCTTTTCTCTGGCACAACACTGCCCCAACTGCATAGTCACTTGCATCACACATCAACTCAAATGGCAAGGTCCAATCAGGTGCTACCAAAATTGGTGCTGAGATAAGTTTTTCCTTCAAAGTGTTGAAAGCCTTCAAACAATCGTCAGTGAAGATGAATGGAATGTCCTTCTCAAGCGCACACATAGCGGTTTTGTAATTTTTGAGAAGTCCTTAATGAAAGCGCCCAGAGAAAACCGCATGCCCTAGGAAACTTTGATTCCTTTAATCAAGTCGGAGGAGGGAGTTTTTCAATCACCGAATTTTAGTCCCGTCCACTTCAATGCCTCCTTGGCCCGAAATCTGATGTCCTAAAACTATTCCTTCTTGCACCATGAAGTGACATTTCTCCCATTGAGAACTAAATTGGTTTCCTCACATCGTCAAGAACAATGGACAGTGATTTAAGCATTCATCGAAAGAGTCTCCAAAACCGAGAAATCATCCATGAAGACTTCATGTAGTTCTCCACCATATCTCGAAAAGATTGACATCATGCAACGCCGAAATGTAGCAAAAGCGCTGCATAAACCGAATGGCATCCTCCTCGTATGCAAATGTGCCATATATGGACAAGTGAAAGTTGTCTTTTCTTGATCTTCCTGGGGCTATTGGGATTTGATTATACCCCGAATAACCATCAAGAAAACAAGAGTGAGAATGACCGGCTAGTCTCTAACATTTGATCAATGAACGGGAGAGGGAAGTGATCTTTCCTTGTAGCATTGTTCAATTTGCGATAGTCAATACTGCACTCCGCCAACCCCGCGGACCGCTCGTAGGAATAAGTTCATTATTTTCATTGGCAACCACCGTGATTCCTCCTCTTTGGTACCACCACCGAACCGGGCCGATCCATGCACCGTCTCGAAATGGGATAAATGATACCGTGATTCAACAGCTTTTAGACTTCACAAGCAGACAACTTCCCTCGTGCATCTTGGGATTCAACCTACCGATGTTCGATCGATGGCTTGTAATCATCTTCCATGAGGATTTTGTGCATACAGAGGGATGGATCGATTCCTTTGATATCCGAAATAGACCACCAATTGCAATTTTGTGGTCTCAAGCACCAAGAAGCTTGTTTTCTTCTACTTCATCGAGAGCATCGGGCAATAATGATGTGGAGTGTAAATTTTTCTCCCAAATAAGCATACCGCAAATGAGTTGGTAATTGCTTGAGCTCAAGAGTTGGAGGCTGTACAACTGATGGTAGTGGTTTTGCAGAGCATTTTCCAAGTTCAATAAAGTGAGATTTCCTCTTGTAGGGTTGATGTGCTTCGAGATACCGAACACAATATTCTATTTCTTCAGATTCAGTTGGTGCATAAATAGAGTGAACAAGACAGGCCTCGAGTGGCTCCTGAGGGTGTTCCTGAGTGAATGTTTCAGGTCACAATTTCATCTATTACATCTACTTGAAAACAGCTTGTTGAATCAAATGAACTTTATCGCCTTTGAAAACATCAATCACAATGTGTTCGCTATTTAACCTCGTAATAAGTTGACCCCTGTGCACATCAATTAATGCTCGACCAGTAGCCAAAAATGGGCGGCCTAGAATAATGGGCACATCTTTGTCTTCTTCCATGTCAAGTATAATAAAGTCGGCTGGAAAAATGAGTTTGTCTACTTTCACCAAGATATCTTCGATTATTCCCCGAGGGTGTTTTATAGATCGGTCTGCAAGTTGTAGTGAAACTGTTGTGGCCTTTGCTTCGCCCAATCCCGCTTTCTCAGAGATGTAAAAAGGCATTAGATTAATGCTAGCACCTAAATCACATAAGGCTTTTTCAAAACAATTATTGCCTATTGTGCAAGGAATAGTAAAACTCCCTGGATCTTTGAGCTTCGGAGGTAGCTTGTTTTGCAAAAGTGCGCTGCATTCTTCAGTCAACATTACCGCTTTCATGCTCTTCCAGTTTTCTTTTATTTGATAAAATTTCCTTCATGAACTTGGCATAGCTGGGCATTTGGGCTATGGCATCCGCGAACGGGATGTTGATATGCGCCTTTTTGAATACCTCCAAGAATTTGGCGAATTGTTTGTCTAGCTTGCTCTTCTGCAATCTCTGAGGGAATGGTATGGGTGGTATATAAGCCTTGACAGGAACGGTTGCCTGAACTTGTGGTGTGCCTAAACTCGCTCCATCGCTTCTTCTTCGCTTTTGTTCGCATACCCACTTGATCCTCGTCGCTGGTAGGTACCGTTGTTTAGATGATTCATGTCTTGTGACATGGATTTCGGTAGTTGGACTCCACTTTTGTGGTGATAGCTTTAACCGTTTCTTTTGGATTAGTCTCTTGTTGTTACTTGTAGAGAGTGCTCGAGTCCTCCCGTGCATAAAGTCGCCGCTATCCGCCAACTGGGTCTCTAGATTCTTAAGAGAAGCTCGCTGGTCAGAGTATTATCGGTTTTGTTAATGTAATCGATACATTAAATCTTCCAATGAAGCGCTTTTTCTCCTGCTGTCGTTGGAATCTGTGTTGTTGAAATCCGTGTTGTGGTTTTCCCGACCTTGATTTACCCGATTATGATTGCTACCCCACGAGAAATTTGATGATTTCTCCATCCCTGATTATACGTGTTGGAGTAAGGGTTGTTCTGTTGTCGGAAATTTTCGAGTATAGTTGACTTCTTCAAGGTTCGATGTGAATGAATTCAAGAGTGGACAAGTCGAAGTCTCCGTGACTCGCTCGCCCACACCCCTCGCAGAAACCTGGATTAGAACCATGTACCATATTGATCGAATGTGTGATGAGATCCATTTTTCTTGTCGAAAGCGTCCATCTGCAAGCAGATAGTGCCGATATGGCATCAACATTATGAAGACCGTTGTTCTTTTCGGTGTTTTTCTTTTCGATGGCCACATAGCACTAGTTTCACCATTCGCTCAAATAGTTCATGAGCTTCCTGACATTTTTGTTGTAATCGACCCATTTGATGATGAATCCACCGCAGACCGCTTGTCGGAAGTAACCCGCCATAAAAATAATGGACTGGCGTCCCTTTTGTATGTGTCGTGATTTGGGCATTTACGCAGTAGATCTTTGAACCTTTCCCAAGCTTCATGGAAGCTTTCTGAATCTAGTTGCCTGAAGATGGTTATATCATGTTTTAACTGGGCAACTTTAGCTGGCGGAAAGTATTTGGTGGTGAATTTCTGAACGAGATCATTCCACTAAGTAATATCGAGGAGGTGGATTAGAGTCCAACCACTCTCTTGCTCCATCTCTTAGCGTATGTGGGAATAGTCTCATCCTGATAGCATCATTGTTTACCCCTTGGTAGGAGAAGTTGCTACAAAGCTCTAGAAAGCGCGAAACATGGCCATGTGGATTCTCATTTGATTTCCCATAGAATTGTAAATTGTTCTGAAACAGATTTATCACATCTGGGCGTAGTTGAAAATTTGGCTGTCCATATGGCGGGTATGCTATGCTGGATTGATTCTGAATGATTGATGGGGTCATGAATTCCCCTACTAGCATTTCATCTTCATCAATCACCACCGGGTTATGTAGTTGAATATGGGCTTCGCCATTGTAACTTCGTGCGTTTTGCTCGCTTATTCTTTTGTTCTCTCTCGTTGTCCAAAAATTCTCTCGATCTCGGGTTCAAATGGAGCAAGATCAAATCTTCCAAGTTGTGCATAAACTAACAAAGACGCCGAAAAGATTAAAATGAGTGAGGCAAGAGTAGTCACGAGAAAACTAAAGGAATAGAGGTAAAATAAAAAAAAAAAAAAAAAATAAAAATTCAACTTCAAGCCAAAATTAATAAAACTTAAGCTAAAAAAATCTTAAGTCCCCGGCAACGGCGCCAAAAACTTGTTCGGTAAAATCCCGCAAGCGTACGGGTTCGTTGACAAGTAATAGTAAAATGAGTAAAAGA
Organism: Forsythia suspensa; assembly: GCA_023638005.1. Classification (NCBI taxonomy): domain Eukaryota; kingdom Viridiplantae; phylum Streptophyta; class Magnoliopsida; order Lamiales; family Oleaceae; genus Forsythia; species Forsythia suspensa. The sequence goes on along the minus strand of CM042670.1, from coordinate 27,299,310 downwards.
GTATCGTTCCCACGAGGACTATGATTTGTATTAGCCAAAAGTAAATTAATTCTAACTTAAATTGAATAAACACAATAAAATTTGATTGTTGTGATTTTAATGCTGAACAAGATTACTTAGCTTAATAATTGAGAGTTGCCATCGATTTCGAGAAAAACACAGATAAATAAATTATGCTAGGAACCGACTCCACCCTTTATGTTTATTTTAATCCATGAATCCATACCTCCTAATCCAAATAAATCTTTAATTGACAATCGACAATCCTCAATTGTCTAAAAAATCGTCGAGTAGTAATTAGACCTATTTTCATATAAGTTCCAAAATATTCCTATTTTGAATACGAATACATAAAAACGCATTTAACGGCAAGATTGTCTAAATTGATTGCACCAAGCATAGGAAATTATTCCTAATTTCTATTGACTTGGTGTTTATAACCATAATGAGCTAATTTATTTTGAACCTTTCAGAAACGAAAATAAATCACAAACGCATTCAAATGGTGATCAATCATTTAAACGGACATCCAATCCATGGCATAAATCAATAAATCATAAATTAGGATTAAGAAAAGGAATTCATGAATTAAAAGAACATAATAAGGTTTACATCATCATCCATAGCATAAAAAGTTTAGCCTACCATAATTCGAATACAAAAATAATAAATAAATAGAGAATTCATCACCCGGATAATTTGGTTACAAGAAGAGAAGAAAAAGATTGATTTAACCCCGTTGAAAGTCTTCAAACGAGGTGTCACGTAAGTCCGGTGCTTCCTTGCCTTCGTTCTTGCTTCTTCCCAATTGCTTTAAGAGAGATTCGCCCTCCAAAGACTTGTGTTTTTGTTCCCTTTTTCTTCCAATTTTTCGCCCTTGTCCTCTTCCTTTCCCTTCCTTTATTTCCTTCACTTAGGGTTCCAAAACCGTCCCAAAGATCCCAGATCGGCTTACAAAATTAACTGCAGGCGGACGGAATGTAAATTACTCACGGCGCAGCTACGGTTGAATGTTCGGCAGAGTCGTCTTCCGCCGAGCGAGCAGTGCCTTCGCCGAGCGGACAGAGGGAAATTCCTCTGCTTCGCCGAAGCGTTTGCGCTTCGCCAGAGGGGGGTTCGGTTGCCTTCGGTTGACTTTGGTTGATTCGCCTTCGAGCAATAAATAAGCAGCGGATGTATTTCATCGGTCTTTCCCATGCCTCAAATCGTGATTCTTGATTCATTCCATCTCTTTGGTTCCAATGATATGACATCCCTAAATTCCGCGAACATTGACTTAGTGCAATAAATGTTTTATTTCATTCGGGATATAGCTAAAGGTTAATTCAAAAGAGGTAAAATGCGTGTATAAAATACTCTTATCGTGATATCTTCCAAGACCTCATTCCAGGCCTCTTGCCATTTCAATGTCATGGAGTATCATGTTTATTTCTTTCATCCTTAAATAGGCATTCACCGTAGCATTTTACGACTCGGGTTAATTATGGTGGCTATCCTCTATTGAGAGGGAACTTCATGCAAAGGTGGTGAATGGATGTAGCTACCAAAGTTCTTTCAAAAGAGGTCGACCTAAGACTCCATGGTAGTCGATCCTCTGTCTACTACTAAGAATTCCATGAAGGTGTGGGTAGCAAGAGGTTCTTCTCCCATCGTAACGGCCAGCACACAATCCCTTTCGGGGTCACACGATCTTACTGTGAAGCCATAGAGAGGCTCAAGACAAGGTTCGAATGGGACGTTTATGTTCATTTTCTCATAGGTACTCAAGAATTTAACATTGGCGAGTCGCTGGTTGTCTCTGAGCATTCTCCCTAATCCATTTCTTACCACTCATCGCCCTTACTACCAATGCGTCGCGGTGGGGGTAGTGTCACGCCCTCATATTTTTTCTCGGTGAAAGAAATAGGGTCTACCTTATTTGAGCCAAAGGGTCATCGTTGATAAGCCAATTGGTCATCGCCTTTTCTTCCGCTTCTTTGGCGTAACTCTTACGAGCATTCCAGATCCGGCCTCCAATATAAGGACCATCGTAAATAGTGTCTATTTCGCGGATGGGGGCCTTTTAGGACCTTTAATCAAGCGATGCTCCATTACCCTCTCTACTCGAGGGTGCCCATTTGGACTCCTAGAATTTCTCCGTCGTGGTTTTTGGTTTGATGGTCTTCTATCCCATTGACGGGATCGTCTGTCAGGGCTTGGCGGCCGGCGGCCCCGCATTGGAGATTGGCTTCCACGTCTTGTATTCGCTCCACGTCTGGGTCCCGAATTGGTTTCTCTCCTATTAGCCAAATTTTCCACTTTGTGGCACTCCTCCGTACTGTGTCCATAACTTCGGTGGATGAGGCAATACTTGCTGGGTGTCTCCTGGTGAGGGAGAAATATTAGGAGTGCACTGGTACCCACTTTATAGTATATTTGGGCAGTCATTCGGTAATTGTAGGCCTTGGTCACGGGACATGGAGTTCCTTGAATTGGATATAGGAGTAGTAGGCCCTCTTGTGCAGAGGCCACATAACTTATTCCCGAGTTAGGGTCAGAGGGATAGTCTCTCCGATGCTGATGAGGCTGGGGGAGCTGCCTGCTTTGGCCCCTCCTGTAGTTCATTCTTGGTGTTTGGTTGGGGACCACTCCTCCGCAGTTTCTGTGGAGGATCATGTTCTCATTGGTGATTTCTTCGATGATCATTTCCACCAATTGATCAAACGTGGTTGGGTTTTTGTTGCGAACATCTCTGCAGAAAGGGAGATTCATGTCCAACCCTCCCTTTAAAGCGGAGAGAGCCTCAACATTAGTTATCCTTTCGCAGAAAAGCATTTCTTCGTTAAAATGACTTAGATTACTTTGTAGAGGCTCAGATTCGGCTTGCCTTATGTTGTGAAGGCGTTGTACTGGGGCTGAAGCAGGCTTCCCTGAAGAGAAGTAGTTGATGAATGTCTTTTTCAACTCCGGCCAGCTGGATATGCTTCCTGCGACGAGTTTGTTATACCATATCTTCGTCCCTCCCGACAAAGTGAGGTGGAAGGCTATGTATTTTTTAGGTCGGTGTCGCTCCTCCCCGCAGAAAGGAGATTCATGTCCAACCCTCCCTTTAAAGCGAGAGAGCCTCAACATTAGTTATCCTTTCGCAGAAAAGCATTTCTTCGTTAAAATGACTTAGATTACTTTGTAGAGGCTCGATTAAACACACTTTTATGTTGTGAAGGCGTTGTCTTTCGGGTCAAGCGAGGCTTCCTCAAGAGAAGTAGTTGATGAATGTCTTTTTCAACTCCGGCCAGCTGGATATGCTTCCTGCGACGAGTTTGTTATACCATATCTTCGTCCCTCTTGACAAAGTGAGGTGGAAGGCTATGTATTTTAGGGCTGGTGTCGCTCCTCGAAGGCTCATCTCCATCTTGTAAGTGTTAACGTGGACCAAAGGGTCTCCATTGCCTATATAATGGGTGATTTTAGGCACATGAAATTCGTGTGGGATGGACGCATTTCTGATACCGGTGAGAACGGGAGATTCTCGTCATCGTCATCCACCTCGAATGATCTTGTTTGCTTTGGATTTTCTTTCCGTGTGTTCATTCTCGGGGGAGACCGATGGGGACGTTGAGCTTGCTGGTCATCCCCGTAGTGTTGGGGCTGTTGGTACATATCTTGATGGGGTTGATAGGGCTGGAAGTCAGACTCTCCTCTGGCTTCGGCTTCTCTCGCCCTCCTCTCCCTCTTATTTCTAGGAGGACTCTGAAGTGGCTCCCTCCTCTGATGGCTAACCTGAGGCCCATTTCTGGGTCCATGTTCGCCTAGTCTTTCGAAGACACTTGCAGACATTGTTGGTTGAGGTCCTCTGTTGCCCATTTGGAGAACATCATCTTCTATGTACGTTCTGGCATGAGATGTTTCCCCTCTGACTTGAGGTCCATGGAGACGTTCGCTATTCACCTCCTGCTCTTCGTCAGGATCATCGGAGCCATCTTCGTGAGGCCTGTTCCTTCCTTGCATGTGCATTGCTTGGATATATCCTTGCATCTGGGCCTGGTGTTGGGCTAGTTGTCTTACACTAGTGGCCATGGTTCTCATTTCTCGCTCGAAGTTCGTGGGAACCCTTCTCTCAAGCCTCCTCCAGAAGGGCTCCATCATCTTTCATTTGGTGCCCAGAGATATCTCCGTCTATGGCGAGTCCGGTTCTTCTTGGGTTTTCATCATTACTTTCACTCATTCTTTCCTTTCGCGGGTTCGTAGATCCCTTATTCAAGTGGGGACTCTTTTATTCAAAGAGGCTTAAGCTTCTACCCACGTTTTAATCGTGGTTAAATGTGCGATTTTCCACAGACGGCATCAATCTGTTGACCCTCTAAAAATGGCGACCAACAGAACCTAACATCTCTCCCTCACACGTGTGTTTCCTAGTACACTTGGATCGCCACGTGGTTTATTCAATCATGTAGATGTATCAATAGATAGATGAGCGTGATCCCAATGATTTAGAAAATACACTATAGAAGAAGATAATGGCTTGAGAGCCTCTAACCAAAACCTATTAATAACGATTCACACTTACACAATGTAGGTTGAGGGCTTTCTATTTTAGTGAGAGAAAATATTTCAACATCCTCTTTTTGTGCCCTTCCTTTTGGTATTTATAGACGAATTATATTAGGTTATCTTCTATTCGATGTAAGACACGTTGTTCAATCTCAATAGTTCGTGGGTCATGTCTTGATGTCACTTCCTTAGCATTTATGAAGGGGTTACTTTTTGTTTGTAAACTAAACTAAAATTTATGATTACGACAAAAGCCGTCTTGGTAGGTTGTCCCATCAATCATTCCGTGATTGGGCATTACTTTATGGTCAAGGAAAGCTTTCTGAACACGCATACAGGGTCGGACAACTATGGCCTCGCTTGATATTTTCCAATGGTCTTTATGGGATAGATATGGACTTGGTTTCAATAGCCTCGGATATATGTTTCGTGTAGTGGAGTATCATGTGGGACCGCCCTGCCTACCTGGAATACCACGTGGTGCCACGGGGGATGTGGGGCGTAACAATTGACATCGCCTATGGTCATTCGATCACTTGACGCGAAAAAAGATCTATTTTGCCCACTTGAAGATGGAGAAATAACTCTTAGACCTAAAATATCATACTTAAGTGCAATTGATGCATTAACATATCTTGCAAATTGAACTTGGCGGACATAGTTTTTTTACGTAAAGCTCATTGCAAGATATAGCTCTGCATCTACTCAAAGACATTGGAATGGTGTTAAACACATTCTTCGTTACCTAAAATGTACTATTGACATGAGATTATTTTATTCACGAAAATTAGGATCGTCTTTAATGGGATATGCAGATGCAGGTTATCTCTCCGATCCACATAAAGTTAAATCACAAACATGATATGTATTTACACGTAGAGGAACATCTATATCATGGAGACCTATGAAGCAAATATTGACAACAACATCTTCAAATCATTCTGAAATTATTGCAATCCATGAAGCAAGTCGAGAATGTGCATGGTTGAGGAACATGACACATCACATCCAAGCATCATGCGGATTAACTTCAATAAAGAATAGTCCAACAATATTGTACGAAGACAATGCAACTTGTATTGCACAACTTAAATGAAGCTACATCAAAGGGGACATGACAAAACATATTTATCCAAAATTCTTTTATACACACTAGCTTCAGAAGAATGGTGACATCGATGTTCAACAAATTCACTCAAGTGACAATTTGGCTGACATATTCACAAAAGCATTGCCGACATCCACATTCAAGAAAGTAGTGCATGAGATTGAGATGCGTCGATTCAAAGTTCTTCAGCAATTAATATTAGAATAGTAGCTGTACTCTTTTTCTTTAGTTCAGGCTTTGTGCGACTAAATTTTTCCGATTTTAATGAGACAACAATTTCTTAATACTCCAAAACTTTAACAATTAACTATACACTTTTTTTTCTTTCGTTTGATATTTATTCCCACTGGATTTTTGTCAAACAAAGTTTTTAACGAGGCAGTTATTGTAGAAATAGTCATCCAATTGGGAATGTTGTAAAATTATAAGATAATTATTGATAACTATTTAGATTTATTAGGATACTTAATCTTATTAGTATATTTAAATAAGCATTGTCTCGATTGTATCCAAATCACTTCAGTAACTTACTTTGGAATCCTATAAATATAGGTCCATAGTTTTAATAAAATACACAATTCACTTCGCATATCTTTTATATTTCTTTGTTCTTTCCCTAGTTTCATAACACACACCATTTTTTTTCTATAAGTGCACTTAGGGACGGATCGGAAAAAAAATCTTTTTTTATAGTGTAAATAAAAAATTAGTGTAAATTTTTTTAGTAACAGTCTGATTTTGAAGTGTAAAATTTATTTTTTTCAATAGCAGTCCAGTATCTAAAAATTTCTAGTTCCATCTCTGAGTGCACTATATTTAAATTGCATAAAAGGTCCATAACCTTTACTTATTATTATATTTATGTCCCTAATATTTTTCATCGCATTTTTATCATCAATTTTTTATTAATTAGTGTATATTGTCTCTAATAACAGTTTCCGTCCAAAAATTTATTTAAGAAAGAACAAAAATACTTATTTTACTCTTGTAATTTTTAAATAAGCAAATAAATAAATAAATACAAAATTTTGATTAAATATTTTTTCTTTATTTAAAACACACTAATATAATGTTTAAAGAAAAATCGTTAGTAGGAACAAAATATGTTAATTAATAGAATATTAAATATAATAATTCGATGATAAAAATTAAGAACATAGATATGATAATATATAAAATAAATTTTTTTATGTAATTAAATTATAATTTATTTATAATACAATGTAGTGTGATTGTGGGAATATAAAATGTTGTATGATCATAACAACCCTAGATAACCATTGCCCTAGTTCACCTACTCAATAAATATCTTTTGTGTATACATCATCTATTTCCACCAGGTGCATCATGTGACAGTGGGCCCACATAAAAATCTATTTAACCCGAGTTAGGGCTATTGGTTATTATTACATTATTGATATACGCGTATATCCGGAATAATATCCCTCCATTCTCATCCAATTATTGACCATATCGTTTTCCGAACTTATGAGATTCTGATTTTTTTTATTCCTAAAATGATAAAGTTGAATATTACTGAATATTATGATAAAAGCAAGCAGTAATTGACATAATTTCTTTAACTAGAATGAATCACCAATAAATATTTTTTATTTATATTATAATATTTGACTACACTACACACTAGTTAGCGATCGATGGAATATAATTATTTGTAATAATTTATGAAATTAAGTGACAATATACATATGAAATACTAGTAATATTTTTTTTTCATGTATTTCAAAAGAATTACATACTAATCATTTATAAATTTAATTGACAACAAACGTACAAGATATATTTTTGTATTTATTATCTTTTAACGCACTTCAAAAAAAGTTGATGAAAATTAAAACATCAATATACACAATAAATATTGAACAAATTAATATTAAGTTCGTAACTCAAACCACGAAGAAAGGTTTTTATAAAAAATTTGCAAGTTTCATTTTTTATACTTTGTAAAGTAAGATTATATTAAGTTTGGTTAGACGAGACGTAATTATTTAATAGCTCTTAAAAAAAATATTAGGAATATATTTGATACGTTGACGGTTGAATTGATATTTCGATTTTTTTTCTCAATTCTTTAGTTAATTTTTTTTATTTAAAATTGAGGGAGAGATTTTTCTTTCTTATATTTCAAGAATTTTTCTCTTTTTAAAATTCGATTCATAATATTTGTTTACGTAGGACAGTTAACTAATGTAAAAAATACTATTTTTAATAAAACGACTACAAATCCATGAGAATTCAAAGAAATTCAAAAGAATCTATTAAAATATATAATTACCGACTATATAGAGGTTTTATCCGCTATAAGAATAAAAAAGTACTCTGTGTTTCACTACGTCTTCACTACTCATCTACTCTAAAATTTGATATTCAATCATCTTCTTCAACGAAATATCTCCAAAATCTCCTACTCAATCATCTTTTTCAACGGACAATCTCTAAAATGTGTTCACTGTTTTAATCTATTATCATAATAGAGCCTACAGTCGGATTCCACTGTAAAAAAAGCGATATACTAATATAAAATTCTATTTAAATTTATAAAATTTATTTAAATTCATAAATATTATAAGAAATCTTTTAAAATGGATAACACTCTTCTAAGTATTATCAAAAAAAAGTTTATTTGATAAAATTTATTAATAGTCACACTCAATACCACACGAAAGTCGGAAACGGAAATTATAAGAAAATTCAAAGTCGGCAATAACAAAAGAAAGTGAAATTGTGCAGCCAAACACGGCCTACTGTAGTTAACCATGGTATAATGAAAAAAGCTAAAAAGCGCAATGCGCACAGTCGCGCACGGTTTACTCTAACCAAACCTAGCTTTTTCCGCCTATATAAACACTGCATTCTCTCCTTTCCGCTCACATCCTTTCTATTGAAATCCCGTTTCTTCTTCCCCAATTTTAGTGTCTCTCTTTTAATTTATCAATGGCGTCTGCAGATGTTGAGTTCAGATGCTTTGTTGGTGGTCTAGCCTGGGCCACCACAGACCAATCCCTCGAGCAAGCCTTTTCTCAGTTCGGAGAAGTCATCGAATCGAAGGTCTGTTAGTCGCAGAGATCGGATCCGTCCCGATTCGGCTTTGTTGACTACTGTTACTATGTTACTGAGTTACTGTGTTACTGTTACTGAGTTACTGTGTTACTATTTGTGTTACTGTTATTTTCCCCTGAATCGGTACGTTCCATCTTCCTTTTTATTACCAGGAGATGAGGATCGAATCGCTTTTCAGTTTTTGTAAATTTTGTTTTATATTTTTATAGATCTGTTTAGATCTGATGGTTTTTTTGATGTTTTTGATTTAGATTATTAATGATCGTGAGACTGGAAGATCGAGGGGGTTCGGATTCGTGACCTTCAAGGACGAGCAATCGATGAGGGATGCGATTGAAGGAATGCACGGTCAGGATCTTGATGGTAGGAGTATTACTGTCAACGAGGCTCAATCTCGCGGCAGTGGCGGCGGCGGCGGAGGTGGCGGTGGATTCAGAGGTGGTCGTCGTGAGGGTGGTGGCGGCGGGGGAGGCTACGGCCGTCGCGAAGGAGGCGGAGGCTATGGAGGAGGCAACGGTGGCGGATACGGAGGTGGTGGTGGATACGGAGGTGGCCGGGAACGCGGATACGGAGGTGGCGGTGGTGGTGGCCGTGGATATGGAGGTGAACGTGGTTACTCTAGAAGCGGCGGTGACTCCGATGGCAACTGGAGGAATTAGATTTAGGGTTCTGTGATGGTGGTTTTGTCATTGTTTACATGTTCTGTTCGTGATTTTGATCGTGTGTTGGGTTCAAATGCTATGTTTCGTGTTACTATCGTTTTTGACCGCTGGTTCTCGTTGTTACTTTCACTTTGTATGAATCAATGTTTACAGAGTTCTATGGAATGAAGTAATTATGATTTTTACAAAATTATTTTTGATCTTCGTTTATGATTCCATTCGTTTTATGGATGTTATATGTTATAAATCAGATTTGGATAATCAGCAAAATTATTATATGAATATAACAAATCATGCAGTGAAATTATTGTCGTGTTATGAATTGGTCAATATCTGTATGCATTGACAATTGGTCATTAACGTAATGCTCGGTGCTAAAGTTTAGAAACAAATTTTATAAAGAGGATTATTGTGCAAATTTTAGCATCCAAATAAATTCGATAAATAGGGAATTGGTTTGTGGGGTGAGTGGGGCTTAATTGTTTCAAAATCACTGTACTTTCTTACGTGATACGGATAGCTCACTGAACTTGAAATTGATACTAATTTTTCACTCTACAATGACGTGGCAAACAGACGTCATATGTGACGCATTTAATCTAATTCAACAATGAGTTAATTGTTTTAAAAATTACTGTACTTTCTTGCGTGTCACGGATACTTCACTGAACTTAAAAATGGTGCCAATTCTTTACTCTATAATCTAAATATTATCTCTGTCCATCACTCTTCACATAATCGTTTGATTACTTTAACATAGGTGACGACGTAGCAAACGAACGTCCTACGTGACGCGTTTAATCCAACTCAGCAATATAATTTTTCATTCTAACAAAAAATGCATTCCTTTCTCATGTTTTCTCCTTCACCAAGTGTAAATCCCCAAATCTCCAATTTCTCATTCAAAAAGCCCTTACCCCAATACTTTTACTTTTTTTTTATAAAAATTAAAAAAAACTAGTGAGTTTTTTTAATTAACAAAAGCCCACAAAGATACCCCAATATTGGAATTATTTTTTCCTTTTTTCTATAAAATTAAAAAATTCTGAATCTAATAAATTTTTAATTGGGTTGATTTGTAAATTAAATAAATATATTAAATGAAAAATTATTATTTTTATTATTAAGTAATTATATATATTTAAAATCTAAACTTTTATTTTATTGTTGTATAAAAAATTAATTGTCACAAACTTGATATTCAAATACTTTTATTTAATTGATTTATATGTTTATTAACTACATATATTAGAGATCAACTGTATTCTTCATATTTTAATTCATCGCTTTATTTTCGTTCAAAAATAAAACACATAATGTGTAAATTAATTTTTATTAGTATTTTTGTGTTAAATAAAAATGTAATAAGATTAATTCAATGTCATAAAATTATATATGTTATTTTGTTATTTATTTATTTAATTTAATTTTTATTTAAATTTTTTTCACATCACATAGCAATTACATATATTTAAAGTACAATAATTTTATATTTTTCTCCTACGAAAAATTTAATTCACACTACTATAATGATATACTCCTCCATCCCACAAAAATAAACTCATTTATTTTTTCACACAGATTAAGAAAACATATTTAATGTAATTGAAATTATAAATTTTTCATACACTTTTCCTATTATACCCCATTTAATATTAGTCATTTATGAATCTAATAAATTTAAATACTTGTTTTGGGTGGATAACAATGTAAATTAAATAAGGGTATATTAGAAAAATAAAATTTAATACACCTCTATAAAGTAAGTGGCCTATAATTTGGGATAGATAAATAAGAAAAACGAGTCTATCTTTGTGGGACGGAGGGAGTATTAATTATGCAAAATTAAATATTATTTAATAAATGTATTGGACATATTTGCATATTTTGTAATGATTAAGAATTCACATACAATTTTTTCTAATTAAAACTAAGGGCATATTTGTCATTTTTATCTCATAAGGATCAATTGCACACCAAAACACATAGGTAAGGGACTTCTGTGCCAACAAATAAACGTTATGGACCAATTCCACACTGAAGGCAAGGTTATGGACCATTTGCGCCAAATTCCTTGTAATAATGAGGATATATTAATAATTAACTTTGATCACTACTTAAATCTAGTACTGATATGGCTTAATTTCTAAAAATAAGCTTAAGTGGTTAATAAATAATAATGATACTATCACAATTTGTTTAAAATAGTAATCCTACATGTATTAAAAGTGTGGATAGTTGGTTTACTAATCAAAATGGTCAACAAAAGTAGATTCCTACCTATTTGGTTCAAAAAGTTTGCAAAAATAATTATAAAAATCCAAAGATGAATTCATCCTAATTAAATATGATATTTATTCACGTTTCTAAAATATTATTATGTATATTATAATTTTAAAAATTAGGTTTATGTGACTAAATTCAGTATTTTAATATTTTTTATTATTTTTATAGAGACTTTATGTAACGTGAAATACATATCCTACTTATATTAAAAGTGTGGATATTTGGTTCTCTTCAAAATGGTCAATCAAAGTTATTTCCTACCAATTTGGTTCAAAAAGTTAGCAAAATAATTATAAGAATCCAAAGATGAATTCATCCTAATTAATATGATATTTGTCACGTTTCTGAAATAGTAGTATGTAAATTGTAATTTTAAAAATTAGGTTTATGTGAATAAATTCAGTATTTTAATGTTTTTTATTATTTTATAGAGACTTGATGAAACATGAAATACATATGTAACTCTTGAAAATATGGCATGTGAAGTGTAATTTATGCACTTTATACGAAGAACTAGGGAGTGTTTCGTAAATTTGCACGTGTAATATTCTCCAAAGTAACGTTAATGAATAGAATTTAAAATACGTTTTGAAATCCAAACTAACTTATGTAAAATGAAATCCTAGAAGAACTTCATACGCACCGTTACGCCGGGTACAAGTTGTAGGACTTGATCAAAAAGTGTTTCAACTTCGAATGCAATTCAAAGATAATTGTGGCTTGTTTTGCATAGACCAAAAGAAAGTATCTCGTGAGTGTAGAACACATTATAAGGGGATTAGTAGACCAAGATTACTAGTAATATAATCAAAATATTTAGTTTTACTGACTTTTTTCATGCAATGAAACTTGTGTGTTTTTAAACTCATATCTACGTATATGTTTGTTTTTAATTTGAATTTGAATTCATTCTAATTATATAGGTTTACACCAGTTAATTGTTGTATCGTGTTGCAACTGTTGGCCACAAATAGACAATTTTGGTTACTTCTATATCAATTTTGAATAAACTAAGTTATGATTATTCTAAATTTTCAAGGCATTGTCTAACCAAATAGTTCTGATGAATGATATCCGACATTAGAATTAGAAATTGTGTTATTAATTTGGATTCATTTTTCGTAAAATTCAGTTTCAAGGAAAATAAAACATAAGAGATTTTCGAATCTTATAATGAAACGACAATAAGATGAAGGAAGATAATTGGCAAATTCAAAATTGTTGTGAAATGCTTTGAACAACTTTTTGGTTAAATTTGATGACATGTGAATTCTAACTTTGGTTTTTAGTTGTTTTGGAGTTTGAATTTAAGAAGAATTGTAGTTTTACTATTTATTAGATTATTAAATTTGTAATTTTTTAAAATTGATTTTTGTTGTATTTTTTAATCGCAGTTACCTTTTCTTACTCAAATTGAAATACATATGAGTTGTTACTTTATTTTTTGTTTAGGAGTTTGAATTTTGGAAGAATTGTAAATTTGCAATTTGATTATTTTGGAAAACATTTCAAATTTTGTTTTATTAGTTTCTTTTTCTTCTGTAAAGTTTGAGATTTGTGTTCATTGAAGACACTTTATAGTTTTATTCAATAATTTAAATTTAGAAATTTTAGTTTAGTTTTGTTTTGTTGTAATTTGATAATACTATCACTTTGAAGCAATGTTTAACTTGGAATTTTCTTTTGATTGTTTGTCGTTGAAAATGTAATATCATTTGAGACATTATTTAATTTGGAATTTGGTTTGTTTAGTTGTAATTGAATAATATTATTATTTCTTGAATTATATGAGTTTAGAATGAAAATTGCTTGTTTATATTTAGAGTTTTGAAATGCAGCATTTTAGTAATGTTTTAACTTATTGTCATTTTTATTTTGATTATTAATGCAACTCTAGTATCATTTCTTAAAATGACTTGTTTGCACATTAGCAATGCAAACTCTACTTAGTGTTTTAGAAATTTGTATTTAAGATGCTACTTTTTACACACGGGTGGTTGTGGAACAATTTTAATTGTAATTTATATATTTATTGACTTGATTACTTGTTTACACTTTTGTAACCCATTTTTGCGACAATCTCTAATTTGCATCAAATACATACAATCTTACTAGCATGCTTATTTAACAACTGCAAAGTGATTTATTTACTTTTAAAATTATATTGTTTTAAGAGTTTTAATTCAACCATGAAACGACTTGATCAATTAAATTATTGATTATCTCTAGAGCTTCATCTAAAGCAAGAAAGAAGATTTTTATAAACTCTTTATTCTGCCACTAAACATTGTGATGATCAAATTGGTACACTTACTGAAAAAGTCTAATTTGCCGTTCTTGAAAATTCAAATCTTTGAAGATGCAAGCTCAATTCAACCATCTCTTTATCTTTTATTTAAGTTAATTAAAAAAAATTTAAATTAATGTGCACATATTGTTTTAGATACTTATGCTCACAGTCTTATTTTAGAGCAAATGTGAAATTTTTTAATGCAAAAGCGTTCAGCTTTCTTTATGTGATTAAAATATTATAAAATAATGAAATCAGACTTCGAGGAGAAATGCAAATTCAAGAAAAATGGTACTTAAGAATAGTGTTTTTTTATGAAGTAAATTGAATTCAATTTTATCATATGTTTGAGTCATCTACTGTAATGAATTTTAATAAACTATGCTTTAAGTTATTAACATGCTATTTAGGTTTCAATCGTCTGATTTGTTAATATTAAAAAAAAAATTCACTTAGATTACCAATATCAAGTCAATTCGTAAAAAGAAGATATAATAAACACTATTACGTTCTTAATTATCGATATATCACGTGCATCGCACATGTTCAAACTAGTAGTATATATAAATGTTATATAGTAATATTTAAAAAAAAAAAAAACTTATCTAGTATATTTGGAAATGAGAAATGCTATTTGTACAGGCTTGGTGTACAGATAAGTTTACACCTGCTGACATGGATTAAAAGGTTTTAAAATATAAAATATTAAAATATCATCATATATTGGATTTAAAACTTGCCCTAATCCATTTCATCCTAAATATACAATTGGCGGGAACTCTTCTACTGGGAAAGATAAAACAGAGGCAAAATCTTTTTTTCTTTCCATCTTCTTTCCGGCGAATCTGCATCTTCTTTCCATCTTGTTTCCGGCGAAAAGGTCGCTTATTTTCTCTTCTCGTCGATGCTAACAACCCATCATCTATTTTCTTCGATGATTCACACAGGTATGTGTAATTTTTTTGGTTTGTCAATGCCATATTAACTTTCATGAAATCAAATGATTTTCATTGCTGAAGGATCCCTATGGTCGGTAATTGGAACAAGATCCCAAATGTTGTTGGTTTCTTGATTAAATGTTGTGGTTTCTTATTGATTAATAGATTGTAAGTCTGTACAAAAATCTCATCTCTTTAGGGATTTTAAGTTTTTAAAATATAAATGGTAATTTTCTTTATTTGTTCGGATAATTAGATAATTGGGACTAAGTTTGATGGAATTTGTAATTTTTTTAATAATATTTGATAGTGAATTTGAAATTTTTTTAGAACTGTTAACTTCAATTTTTTGCGGCACCGATATTTGTTATTTGATTGGGCATTTCATATAAGTGCTAAATTGAATGATGGTTTTTTGTAATGTCGTATTTGTATGCAGAAAATTGTGCTTCATATTCTGATGAGCAGACATATGATAAGATAGTAAATTTGGATGATGAAATGTTGGGAGAATGTGATAATGAGATGGTAAGGGATAATGTGAACCAATTGAATGATGAAATTTTAGTCGAAGGTAGTTTGAATGTGCCTGAGGTTGGGATGAAATTTAAAGACGAGAAAGAAGTATTTGAATTTTATAAAAGGTATGCTTATAATGTAGGTTTTCCAGTTAGAAAAAGAAATTCAAAGAAAGGTGACGATGGGATTGTAAGGTACGTGACGTATACATGTAGTCGAGAAGGCCGAAGAACTAGTACCACAAGCACATCTTTAAAGCCTCAACCAACCATTCAAGCAGGATGTAAAGCTAGGATGATGACTAGTTTAGAGATTTGTGGAACATGGCTTAATTAACTCACTCCATCTTGAACATAATCATAAAACTAGTCCTTGAAATCCAAAGTTGAACCGATGCAATCGAGAACTAAGTGCACATGTGAAACGGAAGCTTGAAGTAGATGATATAGCTGGAATTCCATTGCACAAAAGTTTTAATTCGGCTGTCGTTGAAGCTGGTGGGTATGAGAATATGACTTGTGTCGAAAAGGATTATAGAAATTATATTGACAAAGTGAGGCGATTAAGACTTGGGGAAGGCGATGCTGCTGCAATACAAGCTTACTTTTCCAAAATGCAATCACATTGTCCTGGCTTTTACTTTAGTATGGATTTGGATGAAGAGTCTCGATTGAAGAACGTTTTTTGGGCAGATAATAGGTGTAGACAGGCATATAAAGAATTCGGTGATGTAGTTACTTTTGATACCACATACTTGACTAATAAGTATGACATGCCGTTTGCCCCTTTTGTTGGAGTGAATCATCATGGACAATCAACATTGCTTGGTTGTGGTTTAGTTTCTAATGAAGATACGGAGACTTTTGTTTGACTATTTAGGACATGGCTTCAATGCATGGATGACAAGCATCCCAATGGAATTATTACGGATCAAGATAGGGCAATGCAAAATGCAATTCAAATTGTTTTCCTAATACGAAGCATAGATGGTTTCTGTGGCATATATTGAAGAAGTTACCTGAGAAATTTGGTAACCATAGTCATAAGAGTTCTATACTTTCTGCTATCCATAGTGTAGTTTATGATTCACAAAGTCCTGTAGAATTTGAACAAGGTTGGAGTGAGATGCTTCGATTGTATACATTGCATGAGAATGATTGGTTGTATGGACTTTATACAGATAGAAGCCGTTGGGTTCCATGTTTCTTGAAAACTAGTTTTTGGGCAGGGATGTCCACTACTCAACGTAGTGAGAGTATGAATGCATTTTTCGATGGTTATGTGCATGCGAAAACATCACTTAAGCAATTTGTTGAACAATATGAGCGTGCACTGCGGAGTAAAGTGGAGAAGGAGTTTCAAGCGGATTTTAGGTCATTTTCACAAATGGTCCCATGTGCAACAAAATATGAAATGGAGAAGCAATTTCAAGAAGTATACACAATATCAAAGTTCAGGGAATTTCAAGAAGAGTTTACTGTAAAAGTGTATTGCGAGGTAATCTCTTGTCAAGATGATTTTTTAGGAATGAAATATGAGGTTCAAGAGGATATCATTTTCAACGAAGGAGTTAAAAAAAAAAATTTTCGGTTTCATTACATAGGCGAAACTTCAATTTGTATGTAGTTGTCATTTGTTCGAGTTTAGAGGAATTGTTTGCAAACATGCTATCTCGGTGTTGATCCGCAATGATGTCGAATAGTTCCGATATTTAT
Source organism: Forsythia suspensa (assembly GCA_023638005.1). Classification (NCBI taxonomy): domain Eukaryota; kingdom Viridiplantae; phylum Streptophyta; class Magnoliopsida; order Lamiales; family Oleaceae; genus Forsythia; species Forsythia suspensa. Next base: position 27,282,181 of record CM042670.1, on the reverse strand, counting down.
ATATTGAGGAGATGGAGGAGAGATGTGAGTAGACTTCACACAAGGGTAAAAATAAATTATGATGGTTGGATTACTACTCCTGGGCAGTTAAGGTATGATCAAATGTGTATTGCATTTGCAAAAGTGGCAGATTTGGTGGTAGATGACGAAGAACGAACTCGGGATATTATGGAGTGGATTGAATTTCAATCAAATGATTTGTCTATATCCAAATCGAGACAAACATGTGGAATTAACATTGCAGCTGAACAGTCTACTGAAAACATTCTAAATCCAACTTACAAGAAAACAAAAGGAGCTCCTAAGAAATTACGCAGAAAAAGTCATTTGGAAACGATCTCGAGAAAAACTAAGGTATGCCTTCAAATATATACTTTGTAAAACAATTTCTCATGTCAACTAATGTACGACACACAGGTGCATTCAAAATCAAGTAAGTCCAGTAGCTCGAGCCACAAGAGTAGAGAAGATCTCGGTGCTCCCATTCAACCATCCCAGCAATCACTGCCCCCTCTGCCTTATTCAATTCCGTCACCGGTAAATAATGCTAATTTAGGAGTGTTGTTACTTTTATTTGCAAGAATGTATTCAGCAAAAATTCAATTAATCATATATATTTTTGTTTCGTTCACAGATGCATGGATCTAACTATCAACATTGGAGCCCGTCAATTGCAGTTAACATGTTGCATACGTATGGGTTGAATCGACAACTAATGGAATCTGCAACTCCCGGAGCAATGGAGGATTGTAATAGTCAAACTATCAATAGGTTGTAGCATGTAATTTGTATTCCTTTATAACATTTTGAATGGATTGAATGGTGGATATTGCATGAATTAAATTTGAACTTATGTGATGTGAATGGTGGATATTGCATTAATGAAATTTGAACTTATTTTATGTGAATGGTTGATATTGCATTAAGGAATTTTGAACTCAGGTGAATTTAGATCAAAAATTTCAACTGGTTACGGAATGCACAGGCGATCGCCGAGCTATTCCGGCGATCGCCCAATATAGCTATTTGGGTTACGCCTGCGAGAACCAATTTAAGCGATCGCCAGATCTCGGGCGATCGCCCATTACAACCATTATAAGCGAGCGACAAGCGATCATTGGGCTAGTTATGGGCGATCGCCCAGTACTCCCATTTCGGTTCTGCTTCTGCAGAACCAATTTTGGCGATCGCCCAGCAATATTCTGGGCGATCGCCCAGTACAAACCAATTTAAAAAAAAATCATGATATTTCCTGATTTCAATTGTAGAACTCATCTGGTTTTTGCATGATTTTTTTCGATTATTTCACCTGATGACTTTGACATAACATAATCTGAAAGTTAGTGTTATAGTAGGCAGATTATACACAGCTGCATGGACCTGTACTAATTTCATATGAAGTAAATTATACAAAGATTGAAGGACTTTTAATTCGATTCTTTGGACATTCAAAATTCGTAAACTTCACACACATGATTCAATCTACAATTCCAAAGTGAGGCACTTCATTCGGCCAATTACTTACTAAACAAAACGTCCATACTAAAGTACAAGATACCACTCAAATACAAGTTTGCAAAACTACCATTAACAGACTTCCTATAACAAAATGCATTCAATGATCTCCGGTCGGGCCCTTTCTTTTTCCATTCTCTTCCGCAATATCTTTTCCCTTTCGAATTGTTACGTTGAGGGATATCTCCGCGTCTTGTTCTTCGGATATCCGGGAAAACATTTTGAATAGCCGCGATAGATCTTCAGTTTGAAAATTGTCATCCACAGATGCAGCCGACGAGACTCCACTTGATTCGCCTTCATATCGAACAGATTTTGGAATTGGCGACACATCGCTCCACTTGAAATAACCACAATTACTAGTACAACAAAAGAATAATCTCCCTAAGTTAACCGTTCTCTTCTCCACCTCCATCCATTTCACAAAGCCCTCTCCACATACCGGACATCGATGTTTATTCGGACATTCCCACAAGCTGTGACCTGGCCATCTGCAACTGTGACAGATTCCTTTGTTCTTTCCTATCATATCTATGCTGTTTCATTCACAAATATACATGAATTACCAACAAGATACGTAAAATAATACCACGGATTTCTTGTTCTACATTTGTGCATAATATGTAATATTTACGGCATCATAAATATTACATATGTGTGCAAGAAGTAACCTAATTCATAATTTTAATTTATTCAGTACACACATATTCAAGAACATAAATGAATCAAAATCTCTTGCAAATCAAATACCTATTTTCAAAATTACAAATATTCAAATTTTCGAAAATTCATTCTATGTGAACCCAACTCTTTCAAAACTGCATTATTCATAAACAACCCTTATTTTACCCAATTGTTACAAAGGAATTTTACCTCATTTCGTCAGAATTTATATAATCAAGAACCCTAATAATGTCGTCTTCTTGGCGATTAAGACGGATTTTTTTCAACCCGTGAAATTAAAGTTACATGTGCAAGTGGTTTAGTGATTTCGTCGGAGATGGCGACGCACGGAATTTTTTTCTCCAATGACTTTCTCTCTCCACGAACGGAGCCACGGCGAAATGGAGAAATTGCAGAGAAAATGGAGTTGAACTTTCTCTCTCCAAAATGTATATTATTGTCTTGCAAGAGATTTTGATTTTTATAAGGGCAAATTGGTTATTTTACATTATAATCCATGTCAGCAGGTGTAAACCCATCTGTACACCAAGCCTGTACAAATATCATTTCTCTTTGGAAATTTGGAAAAAAAAGTAGGTGGAGGATATAATTTTCCCAAGAAAAAAAGAGAGTAGAAAAAGCCAAAAGTTTACATTTTTCTCACTTTTGTTGCGATTAATTTCACTTTGATCAACGGAAGCAAAATAATAATAATAATAATAATAATAATAATAATAAAAATAATAATAATAATATTGAGCATCCCTAATCTTTTTTAGCTTCGATCTAGCCATTTGGATATTTTGTTATTTGGTAGATTTGGGTTAAAACTTAAAAGTGTTTATTTTATTGCTCTTAAATTATCAAAATCATGCATTTACTTGGAAAATAATATTAAAAAGTATAATTAAAATAAAAATAAAAATTTTAAAATAAAAATAATTTTTAATTGGTAAAGTTTAAAATAAGTAAGTTACACATTTGAAAACATCAAGGTGACACGTTTCTTCGTGGTTTAGGAAATTTGATTGAGCCATGATGTGATGTACTAACACTCAATTGTCAATTTGGGTATCTCTACGACCGTACTGGGCTTTGCTCTCTAGTACTTTATTGTTTGTGCATCCCGAGCTCACCAAGTTACTACTGTGCTGACTTGTGTCCAATCTATGGTCTGAAAGCTGTTAGTCGTCAACCTAGATCTAATCAAATCTTCTGTCTCGATGTCACCTTGACTTGCCACATCATGGTGCCACAACGTGTAAAACGAGAGCTCTGCATAACATTTACGGTACTGCTGATCCGCAGGCAGCTACAAAATAGCGGTGACTTAGATTAGTCTGCTAATCAAAAATCCCAAATTGGTTCTTGGACGTTCCTCAAATTTGAACTTTCATAGGAGTCGAAAAGATAAGAGAGACTGAATTAACGTTGAATCAATCCAACTTAAGGGTTCATTTTAGCTAAATGATTTTAGTACTACACCAATATAAAAGAAGATTCAAGAATATTATCAAATTATCACATGATGTCTTTCTGTCATGTCGCGGATTCTATGTCTTCTTCTAGTATAAGGGAAGTGACCGACAATACCTTTGTGTCATTTCACATAATCTACTAACTTTTACCAGCCATGAATTGAATTATACTATAATGAAATCCCATAATTCAAAGATCATTTTTCCAGTTCTTATTCGATACATCCATGGATTTAGCATTTTCTTTCTCTTCTGCTATGCATTATCAAGGTGATATGAGCCACGTACAATCACGTTATGACCACAATTAACCACTTTATGCTACCTTTTCATCTCGGAATCATATATGAAACTAGAGGTGTTAATCCGGGTCAGGCGGGTCGGCTCGGCTCGCCTCGCCTCAGATGAAGTCCGGTGACGGCCCGCATTAGAAAAAGTCCGCACCATGGCGGCGGTTATGGTCGGGTCAACTCAGCCCACAAAAATTGAACACGAGCTAGACCTACCCGATCGGCACATCCGGTCGAGCCCATGTGGGCCGCGGTTCAACCCGGTTCGACCCTTATGAATAAAAATTATTTTTTTTTGAAATTACTAAAAATAATTAGTTATATGTTGTAATTATTAAAAAAAATGTTTACATATATAGCAACAAATATGTTAATTACTAAATAAAAATAAATAACAATGATAAATTTACATTTGTTAATTTTTTTAATTCAATTTTTTTTTTTGGGATAATTGCAACAAAGGTTCCCCAACGTTTCAAAATCGTTAGGGATATGCCCATAACCTAAATTAATAGCACCAAACGTCCCCAACGTATGAAAAAATATGCATCGTAGGTCCCTCTTCACATTTTCCGTCAATTTTCTCCGTTAAAGTCAAAATTTGGACTGCACGGGCCATATATTTTCAAATGAAGCGATTGGAGAAATTAATTTCTCAATTCATCACTCTATCTACCCACCCCATCCCCACAAGCTCCGGTTTCTCTCTCCACCTCTCTCAGTCGCAAGTTGCAGGCTGAGTGTGAAGAGGAGATGGCCGCAAATTGAGATCATACCCCATGTGCGTTCCTTCCACCACTGCAATTGCAGTCCATTAGGTTGAACCGCTTGTCCTTCCACATTTCCAGCTAAAGAGGTTGTTGGCCCAGTAAACCCATTCCAAATGGTGATTGGTTGAACACATTTTGACCCATCCAAGGTGCGAATGTTGGGCTTTCACCAAAATTTGCTTGCCCACCTGGTAAAACGAAATTAAAAGGCAACTTGGGAATTGTATTACTTTGATGTTGCAGTGATATACTAGCTGACAAAGGCATTTGATATAATTGCTGAGGATGAGACTGTGGTACCCATTGAATACCATTTCCAGGCATTCCTGTAGGAAGGCCCATACTTTGGGGCTATTGACACGGGAACCCATTAGTCCAATTTTCATTCGGTGGGTAAAAACTGGGAGCCTGTGCCCTTGGTGCAAATGGAGGAACCATGGCATGCCCACCAGCCAATCCTGAGCCTTGATTCACAGATGCTCCAACTGGTGGGTGGACTAAATGCTGGTCATGATCAATTTGTGGCTTATTAACTTCTGTTGAAGCTTTCCCCGTTGCAACTAGATCATAGTTCCAATTCCCATATCGATTTTTGAATTTTTTTTATCCTTTTTCTTTGTTCCAAGCTTTGGGTCATTTGTGCCCCTTTTCTTCATTTTAAGCATCCTCCTATGCTCAGCCAGCGGCTGAGAGAGGTGGAGAGAAAACTAGAGCTTGTGGGGGTTGGGGGTGATGAATTGGGAAATTAATTTCTCCATTCGCTTCATTTGAAAATATATGACACGTGCAGTCCAAATTTTGACTTTAACGGAGAAAATTGACGGAAAGTGTGAAGAGGGACCTACGATGCCTATTTCTTCATACGTTGGGGACGTTTGGTGCTATTAATTTAGGTTAAGGGCATATCTCCAACGATTTTGAAACGTTGGAGACCTTTGATGCAATTATCCCATTTTTTTATATATATTTAAATACTAAAACATCACGCTTCTGTCACATCTTTAACTTTAAACGGCTTTCTGCCATTTATATAAAAACAAATCAAAATAGGCCAGCGGTTAAAGGCCGAAATGCCTAGGTAGTGAACACCGCACTTGGCTCACGGGCGGGCCATGATTCGCCTCCTCTTGAACGGCCCTGGTCGGCCTCTTTGGCAAGTGAACGGCCGGCCCCGTGAACGGGTCGGCCCCGATTCGGGTCGAGACGGGTGGGCCGATGCGGGTTCTGCCGGCCCGCCCGTCTTGTCACCTCTATATAAAACGAATATAGATTTTGCATAAAACTACCCAAGAATCCAGTAAAAGAGGTGTATTCTCTTGGCGTGTTCTTCATCAGGTTGTCTGATAGTTGCACTAATTACTGCATTTGAAGATAACAAACTCGACTCTACTAAGTACTAACCCGAGGGAGGCTGCACGAAGGCAGTAAGGGCATTAAGACAGGTGCCTTTTGTAGTGCTAGCAAGAATGCAAGTGAATAAATCCTAAATCAAAATACTAACATTTCATATGACCTTTAAAACTCAACACACTATAATATGCACAACTCTGTGTCAGAATTTATAAAACTAAATAAAACTGAGATGAAAAACAGAAAATTCTACACTAATTATGCAATCGAAACTGTTAAGAAAACAATAAAACGAGATCTGAAAGATATGACAAAATCATAAGAGCATGAAAATGTTTTCGCATTGTTCACACTCTCCAACTAGTGGGAAGGACCAGCAAAAGCAAAGCCCTGTAAGGGAGCGTGAGAAACATCCACCCACGTTAATTTGAATGAAGATAGAACCAATAACAAGGATTCCAAATAGCTGTAGAAGGTTTGTCTGAATTCCCAAATCTTCTCTTTTCGATGAACAGATTCCTAGACAAGCTGCAAATGTAACTCTCAACTAATTAGAGAAGAATCATAAGCCTGTGCTCTTTCTGCAACTTGTTTCCAAGGGGCCAGTCTCTTTCTACCAAAATTTTCTATGCATTGAGCAACAAAACTAGTAATTTTTACTGTGAGGATCTTTATCTAGACCACATGGGCACTGTCTGAGAGAGGGCTCATGTTTGCGCGAGTCTTCTTTGACTAATGACTAATGAGACCTCGATCCCGAAGAAATCAACACTATACCTACTATATAGTCCTTATGGAGTCATTATGTTTGTTGTTCGTGTGTCGAGTGTGGTTGACTCTTCTAAGTCAAGTGTGTGTGGTGGTTAAGGTTCAACAAGAGCTCGACCGAAGGGGATACTTCTTCTGTTTATAACATTTCAGTTGCTGTCTTATTTGAAAAAATTCATTTATTCAATCCAAATATGCCAAAATATGAAAACCTAGCCGCCTTATACCAAAGCCTACTTACTAAATTTTAACTAAAAATAAAAAATCAGCCCCAAAATAAAGAAAATGACAAAACAAGCATATTGAGCCGGGAAAGTAAATAAGTGCTCGTTTGACCCTCTACACGATGGAATTCTGCCAAAATAAAATGGCTCGAAAGATCTTTAGAGTGTTGCAGTGAAGCTCATCTACTCCCAAAAAAGTGGTATTATTCGTCCAAATTCGATATCATTGACCAAAGGTCAATCTTACGCATGCAAAAGTCATCGTGTGGTGTTTTGAGCCTTAGCATACAATCCACGAATTCCCACTCCTTACGCAATGCATTCGTTTTGAAGACTCAACCAAGGGCCACCATATATATGCCTTTTTAATTAATTCATTGTGGTTTTTTGGATTCTAGGAATGAGAAGATTCAAAATGAATCAACTTGCAAGAATTTGGTCTGCGTAGGGCCATAGATTGGGGCAACTCTATTCCACTTGCTGCTAAGATCAAATAGAAATGCCAGCTTCTTTCCAAAAAGATTTTTATGTTTCACCCAATAAAAAATGATAGGGAGAATTTGAGATATAGTCCTTTATTGAGCATCTTATCATGAAACTTTAAAATGAGGAAAATATTTCTGATAACTCTTAGATCATTTAATCATGTAGTTTAGAGGAAATGCTGCATGACAGTAGTAGGGACGTGAAGACCGGAGCTTTTCATCGTGCTAGCAAGAACACAAGTGAACAAATCCCATCCCCCAGCGAGTGAAGTGCTTACACCTCATGACTTCACAACAGGAGTAAAAGATCATATACAAATGAGAATTTTGGTTCAAATTTTCATTGCAAGCTCCTATTCAGCAATTAAATTTCTGTTACCTAAATCAACATGAAGGTTCAAAGATTCTTCTAAAGATAATGCAAAACATTAAGTGCACGTTTGATATGCACTACTCGACAACACTCTAGAGGATAACAAACAAGATTTTAACTTTCCTTTTTCCTTATTCAGTATTGTCTAGTCCAACATACCAAACATGCCATAAAAGGTTATCCCCAAGTTATGCCTCTCCTCTAGAAATTATTTAACTTTTCTGTCTAAGAATGACGAAGAGAAAGACCTTGCATATAGAATTATCACTAATTATAGAACGAACAGGTTATTAGGAAAATATTCGAACTAGATATGGAAATTATGATCGTTAACAATCTCGACCTTCTGGGAAGGACCAGCAACAGCTGAGCCCTCTATGGGAGAGTGATAACCATGCACAAATGTTACTTTCAATAAAGATTGACCCAATGATAAGGATTCCAAATATCTGTAGAAAGGTTTGTATGGATTCCCAAATCTTCTCTTTTCTACATGCTTATTCCTAGACAAGCTGCAAATGTAATTTTCAACTAATCATTAGAGGGGAATCATAGGCCTGTGCTCTTTTTGTAACTTGTTTAAAGGGGCCACAGTCTCTTTCGATTTTTGTTTTCAAATTTTCTATGCATCAACGAGCAAAAAACCGGTAAATTTTACCGTGAGAATCCTTATATAGTGCAAATAGCAGTTTTCTCGATCCAATGAGAAGTCCTGACTAGCAGCATGTGTGGCGAAACTTATAAGTGGCTTAATTGGGTCGTTTAAGCCCCAAAAAAAAAAAAAAAAAAAAAAAATCAGAATCCTCAAGTAAGCTTAGACAAAATGCACCTAGTCTGGTATGAAGCCGTTATGTTTGCAGGTTCGTGTTTCAAGTGTGATTGGCTCTTCTAAGCCAAGTGCTTGTGACGGTTAAGGTTCTATAAGATCTCGACTGAAGAGGGGACACGTGTGTATATTTCACTCAAATTATAAGATTCTTGGAGGCATCATAGTCAAGATTTGAAGTAATTAAGAGGCACCAGAAATGAAGAAATTCAAAATGAATCAACTTGCAAGAATTTAGTATACATAGGGCCATAGATAGGGGCTACTGTACTACACTTTCGGCTAAGATCAAATACCTTTTAAATTCTCTGTTGTAGAAATGCTGACTTCTTTCCAAACAGATATTTATGTTCATCCAATGAAAATGTATCCTTTGGACATTGAGAATTTATTATAGTCCTTTATTGAAAATCTTGTCTAACAAGTACGATTATATGTCCTCAGATCATTTAAATGTTACCCCATCTAAATGAAATACCGAGCCGAATGATTAACATGACCAAGTTGTCCTACCAAGCTTGTGTCGTAACCACGCTGCACTTGGTAAATAGTCATTGGACTATCTACTACGTAGCATCAGATCATGTACATAATTCAGATGTCCACCACTCAAGCCCAACAATCATATGGTACTAAGGTGTCCACAAGTTGATGTAGTGTCAACTGAGTGATCTCGAAACTTGAACCTCATCATGAAAGTCACCAACCACAAATTTCTATAAAAGAAAAGGTATTCTTACATAGACACACACGCAATCTTAGACACTTGATTGCCACACACCCACTCTCGTGAATTACACACTTCTTAAAATCCTTTTCTAATTTTGGCATCGAAGTCTCTTGGTCTAAAAACATGCCTCGGCTACAGTCCAGCACTAACGAACTTTTAATTTTGCAGAAAAAGGAAATTCGTATATCAACCTGTATATATTCTCAAGCTTTTGCGTAAACGAAAATTCTTAAGACTTAGTTGCCTATGTTTTTCAATCAGGTTGAGTTGCAGATAATCCTTCTCGGTTCTCGTTTAAGAATCTGAAAAAAGTAAAGTCCATTGAACTATAATCAGCCAATTATCTACTGAGATGGAATGCAACTCAAATGGAATTTAGCTGCCATGATATGGCGACGAAATGGAAAATAACGGTATGGGTAAAATCTCATGTCGGTCAAATCTGATAACAATAATTTGGGGTTTGGTAATATCCTCTTAACGAGGTTGATCTTATAAGATTGAACCCAAAGATTCAATAAATGAGTCCCGAGTCAGTATGGAATGATGAAAGTCCTTATCTTGTATTGAAAATTCTGTGCCAAGAATCAAATGGAAAGGAAGGGTAAATCAACCCAACTGGACAAATGGAGCAAAATCAGATTCTGTCATACGATTTCATGTCTGTTGCCCATCACTTGCCTGATATTATTACATAATCGTACAGCTTCATCATGGACTGAAGGAAAAGTATGATAAAATAAACTTATGTTTTATTTGATGAACAATCTAATTAAAAGATGATAAAAACTATGTTTTTCACGTGAAATAGGTTAATCAGGACTCAAGAACCACTAGCACAAAGGAAAATTCTGCCACGGATTACTACCAGGTCTATTATTGAGTGCTCCAGCCTACTTAAGTCTTCGACCGCAGATTGACGTTTAACTTTTCTTTATTACAGTGAAAACTTGCAGCTACAAGCAGATGTAGCTCTAGTGTCGAGGCGAAACACTGTAGATCTGTGTGTTTTTGTGATTTCATTTTACTTGTTATTCCTCTCGTAATTGGGGTTAGTGCTTAAACGATAACAATTGTGGATCAGCTAAAAAAAAAAAAAAAAAATAACAACATATCCATTGAACCACATTAATTCAAAGCTATGGGAGTTTGAGAGATGCGAGATGATTTTTTTTTTTTTGGGGTCAAAGTGCGATAGACGCTAACCCACGATATCATGTTGAATCACGTCGTTTGAAAGTTTAAGTCGTGAAAGAAAATACTTCATCAATATCACCCAGTAGATTATAACTCTGTTCTGGAACTCACTGTCAGCATCTTTTCAATTTTCTAAACTTTAATTAGCCTATTTTATGTCATTTATCCAATTTTTTCTTTCTGAAGAACAATTTTGAATATCAAAATCATCATGCTTCTTGTATTCTCGTGCACTTCAGTGTGCTCATTTGCGACTGATTGCAAGATGTGGATCATCCAACGCACATTAACATGGCGTGCACCTTGCATTCGACCTCCACGGGCGATAATGTTCAAATACTGCAGCGAAGCAGTAACTAGTCTTAGAGCTGAATTACGTAGTATTAGACCATATGGTGAAGTGCAATAGACACAACTATAACTTCTTCCTTTCATTCTCAATAATATAAGTGCTATCTAATCCACCTCACCAAGCATGACTAACACGGGATGTTAATACATTTTCTTAACCATAGAACATCTTCGGAAGATTCCAAACAGAAATTCAGGGTTCAGGGTCCGATATGAATACAAACCATATCACAGAACATGTCTAGTAGTGAAACTACACTAAATCAATCTTCAGACTGGATGAAACAGAGAACCTTTTCTGGGCAGGTACCAAGCACCAATTAGGGAGAGAATTGAATGCCATACTCTCGCTTAAAAACAAGAGATTCTGAGTGGGGGCTGAAGATATCTTGTACTAGAACATTATCATTGTACGGTCTCATAGCTGGACAGCTATGAGACCTTGGACTGTTGTAAGGACGAAATTTACAAAGTATATACATGATCAATCGAAACACATATAGCACAGTGATTATACTAACACGTCTGGTACACTAGACGGGACTCGACAGGATAATAGAAGAGAGGTAGGTGGTGAAACTTACCAAACAAGCAATTACCTTAATTTCTCCAAAATCGACTCTGGTATTATTATATGCAGACCATAAGAAAATCCTTTGAACATGTTGGATACTGGCACCCTTTTCTGAGATCTTTTGTACAATCATAGAATTTGACCCACACAAGTGTTATTAGGTAGCTCATACAATTTTTGAGTGACTGTCTAATTTAATCTACGGAGAGAAAATCACATTATGTGAGACTTAAACCTAAGACTTTGAGTTTTGGAGACACATGTTTGAATTATAGCCTAGCTCACTATAATCTTTCGAGCGTCCGTTGTTTTCAATAGGATTGCACTTTGCAGGCGATTTTAACATTTTTTTTAGTGGCGCGCTTGTCAGCACTAACATTGAGGTGTAAAGCTGTCCGGCCTGGCCCGCCCACTTTTGGGGTGGGGACGCTGCCGGTAAGGCGAGCAACTGGTCTCAATACCTTTTTTAATTTTTTTTTATTGATTTTCTTTATAAAAAAACCCCAAAAAGGAAGGCCCTCGGTAGCCGACCCGGCTATCACAGCCCCGGCATGGACAGCCCGGCTAATACCTTGCCTAGGTGAAAATACATATATGACAGTAAACTGTAAGAAAGTTAGAAAATGAAGAGTGAAATTACACTTTCTTGAAGTTGGAGATTCTTTTAAGTTGTTATTGATCTTTGTCCTTCTGTTGTGGTTCTTAAAGGAGACAAATCACAAAAATTCTTCAATCTTTGGCAAATTTAAAGGCCAACTGGCATGACCCTACCCCACCCCCACCATACTCCTGGAGCTTATAAAAGAACCAGCATTTGCTGCATCTTTGCTCATATCAGTTCTTCACTTCTGTGTCTAAACTGAAATCCTCTTAATTTCTCTTTTGCATTCTTTTCTTTCGGCTATTCCATTTTGTTTAGAGGTTCATACTTGTCTGAACCCAAACAAATGGCATCGGGCTCAATATCGTCCCATAGCTCAAGCACTTGGACTGCTAGGGAGAACAAAGCCTTTGAGAAGGCCCTGGCTGTGTATGATAAGGACACTCCTGATCGTTGGGACAATGTCGCCAGGGCTGTCGGAGGGAAAACTGCAGAAGATGTGAAGAGGCATTATGAAATCCTTGTGGAGGATATCAAATGCATCGAGAGTGGCCACATCCCCTTTCCTAACTACAAGACCACCGGAGGTGGTAACATGAGAGACGAGGAGCAGAGGTACGTAGCACTATTTTTTGACTAACTTAAATATTGAACAACTTCATTTAAAAGTTCAAATTATTGGTCTATTGGTCTATTTATGTGTGTGGTGTCATACACATAATTACGTAGAGAAGAATATCCACTAAGAACTTGTTAGAACTGTAACACTGCATGAGATTGAGAAAGAAAAAGAAACTAAAAACTTATTCATTCTACTGTCCAAATCTAGACAAAACACACGCTAAATCCTCTCCAGTAGTTTTCATGGTGCTAGTCATCGTAATCTATATCATGGAAGTTTATGCACGTAATTTTGAAGAAATTTGTCTCGTCAACCTTTTGTGTGCACGCGCGTGGGTGTATATAACTATATACACACACATAGATATATAGCTATTCGGAACCCACAAACCATTCGAGATGTGAGTAAAACTCAAATGGACGAGATGCTAATCTAGAAAAAATACTACAAGAAATTATGAAGAACTTATATACAAAACAAGAGCGACCCTCCGAATTTAGTGTATCCTACTTTCAAGTGAGCGTCGATTGATCTCAATCACATGTCGCTCCGTCATTGTCTGATTTTTGATTGCCTGACCACACTGGAAATTTTGTGTGTGTATAACCATGATTTGTTCCCATGCAGGATGAAAAATCTGAAGCTGTGATGAAGCATGAAGATTCAAATAAAGATGCATTTTTCATTGACATCCAAGTGAAGATATTATGCACAAAGTAATTTCAGAATTGCAGAAGTGATTCTTCCTTTATATATATAAACAAGTTGCATCTCTAAATATAGTATTTAGTTTTACTTCTACTTCTAATATTTGTGTTGGTAATATGAGGAGAAAGCATTTGAATTTCTCCGGTCTGTAATGACTATATTAAACCTTAATTTCTAACTATGAGAGTAATAATGAAAAATGAAAAAGGAGAGCCTCATTCTGCTGCTTGCCTAAGAATTGTATATCTGAAAAAGGTGGGATCCAGACGTGAAGCACCACGGCCCCTCAATATTGGGTAATTGTTGTTGAACCAGGTCGAATATGAAATAAGTATATTAGCTGAAAATATAGCAACCAGAAACATGGAAAACAAACACACAAATTTATAATGGTTTATTAAGAGCAAAGTGTATAACAAAGAACGAAATTATAAAGTTTTTATAAAAGGCTAAATATCTCAATTACCACCCAACTTTTACAAATGTTAACAAATTGCTATTAAACTTCAAAAAAATTCTGAGCTCCCTCTCAACTTTTCCAAATGTCTCGCAGTTGCCGTTGAACTTTAAAAGTTTTCTTAAAAGTTATAAGACTTAATTAACTTATCAATATGTCATCACATCCATCGTTCCGTCTACCATGTCATCAAGTCCGTTAACTTTTAAAGCAGTGAGTGACGAAGTGTAAGTAACGGATGAGATAATATTTTAGAAAGTTTAATGTTGAAAAATTTTTAAAGTTCAATGACAATTGAAAAACATTTAGGAAAGTTCGATGGCAACTTGGAATTTTTTAAAGTTTAATAACAATTGTGAAACATTCGAAAAAGGTTCAATTGGGATATTTAAACCTTCATTTATGGGTTTTGTTTTTAAAAAAATATGGCTCGCCATAAATTCCTTTATATATATATATATATGAAAGATTATTACGGTGACCTATTACATGTGGATTACCCAATTAAATCAATTTGTAGTAGAAGAGAGAAGTGTATTACAGTAGAACCCCTCAAAATTAATATTCTTAGGACCTATCCTTGAGTATTAATTTAAAGAGATTATTAATTTGAAGGATTTTATCTTGTAAATTGTCATTTTGTCTTAAATATGCATACGTTAATCATCTACTTGACCATCCGGCGAAAAAATAAGTATGATACAATCCAACGGAAGAGGATATCATAAATGATATCACAAAAAAAAAAAAATAATAATAATGGTGTAGTCGATATAGATGATGACAATGACGATAGTCATGAAGTACCTAAAATCTTTAGTTGAAACTTTTTTACTACAACAAGAAGGTGATCACAATAGCTTCTTGAATACAATTTTAAAAAAAAAAGATGAAGTCAAAAATTGGAAACATGAAGGCCTTGTGCAAACAAACATCTTAAAATACTTTTCTAGTTCTTAATATTATGTAATATATTTTGTGCTTTTTATGAAATTATTATTAACTTACGCGACAGTCAAACACAAAATTTTACACTAGACTTCAAAATAAAATTTATTAATTATAGGATAGAGGAATTTATTTTTATTTTTTTTACACCGATCGGCCCAGAATTTTTTATTAATTTAGAGTTCTATTGTACAATTAGACTTTAAACGTTTCAACACATACACTCATGGGATGCTAGGTATTGGATTGGATTGTATTAAAGAAAAAATTCAAAAATTAAATCGATCACTACTTCATGATAGTCGAATATGCAATTTAATTTTGTGTGTGTTTTTGGCATGGGGTTCACCATTTTCGTTTTATTTTTCTCTTCTGCTATGTAGTGAAGCGAAATGAATGTAAGAATGAACTAAAAGAAAAATCGTACCTTTCCTTTCCCCATTCCAATGCATTGATCCCGTAACGACCACAGACTTTCTTTTACGACTCTCTCACCTAGAGACTTTCCACTTAAGTTCTTTTTAAGGGAGAATGTCAAGAATTCAAATCGTTGGGAACACGACAAAAATTCAGTTTAGAACCTAACTCCCAGTGGACATTACGTAAGTTAACGACACACAGAATAGCCCATAGGCGAGAGAGTAGTAGCGGAAAGTCCGTGGTCATTACAGCTCCTCTCCCACTGAAGAAATGCTATTTTATTTTCCTCTTTTCTTTCACTTCTCTTTTATTTTATTTAGATTAAGACATTTTAACTATTAAAAAGTCAAGGCGATGAAAACAGATCCTAAATACTACAAGTTCAATTATGAGAGCAATAATAACCAAAACACAAATCAGAAACACAAATCACATAGGCACGTGTGTAGTGATTTATGTCCACCTGACGCAGAAGTGTACAAAAATCTCATGCCCCAAAAAAAGGGCCCCTCCTTAAAATTCTTTATATACAATGAGAATATTAGAGTGATTTCACAAATACAGCATAGTTTTTGTCTCAAGGTTGAATATGTTAAATTAGGATAACACAGCTTTATCACACTTGATTATGATAGTTAACACACTACGAGCTTTTTATCAAAATCTGCTAAAAAACTTCACCAAACAAGTGCTAAACGATAGAAAGCATGGGAAAGAACCAAGAAAGACATATCGAAACCTAAAGCGTGTATTTTGTATGCTACCATATACAAGACAAGATAGTACAACCGACAAACATTTCACATTCTTTTCTTCTTTAATCATATCCCAAGAGTCCAAAATACAAAGCACGTCAACTTCATTATAGGAATAACTTTAAACATCATACATAGAATATACATGCCACTTCTTATAGAACGAAAGATCTACAATTCTATTGTACTATTGAGCATCGACTTCTTTGTGCACAATATTCTTCACTTAAAGCACGAGTGAAGTAACTCCGGAAAACAAAAGATACAGATACGGATATATAAATAAGGTCAGCACAAATAACAATTAATTTTAACATCAAATAACTCAATACATGAAAATCTAATCCACATAAATGGAAAAAATACATTACATCACAAGTAAATGAACTGTATAAACATGCACTCACATTTATTATAAACAAGAACCTGCTTTCAAGAAACAGCTGCAGTTAACACTAACACACAGGGTAAGGACTCGTTGGAGTTATTCATCTTTGCCTGCTCCATCACTCAACAGATTCTTCCCCAGCCTCTGCTATTGAAAACTTTTTTAGTACTTTGAAAGACTTTAAAACAAATAAGTAAAATTAGGTTAAGAAAGAGATTATACCTTTCCCAGGGACAATAATGATTGGTGCGATTTTACAATTGTGGAAGCAATATTCACTCACGCTGCCGTGAAGTACACTGAAATAAGGTAAAAAAAAAAAATGTTAGTCAAACACAGATAGGTACGGGTTTCATTTATTGGTTTGTGTGTGTGTGTGTGTGTTGGGGGGAAGTGATTTGGACCTTTGGATCAAGCTTCGGCCCCTGGTGCCAAGTACAACAGCAGCAGGTTTCAACCTTTCAGCTTCCTTGCAAATTGCCTTCCCTGCATCTCCTTCCACAATCCTAGCCTTAGACTTTACCTATTTCCAAATGATAAAAACACAGAATTTCAATAAATAATTGTGTCCCTATCTAGAAACTTAAACTTTTAGATGAGGTAGTTCAATATGACATCAAAGCACATAGAGGTCCCAAGTCTCGCCTAGACGTGTAAGGCCTTTGATGAAAACCAGTATGCACATGAGGAGGTGAGTTGAAGAGAAATTTTAAATAAATGTGTCTAGTCTTTATCAGCTTAAGCTTTTTGGAAACGGTGGTTCAATAAAATATATAAAATACCATCAAAGCTAGAAAATAATAAATTGATAGGGTTAATACTCAGACTCTGTTTTTTTCTTCTTCTTTTCTATCAAACCATGTTATGGAAAAACAATAATGATGTATTTTACACAATTATTTCAGGTTCACAATAATTGCAAGCAAGTACTAATTTAAGTTGTTCAAAATACAAGATGGCATATTCAAGTGCCACAGATGGACATAAGTGACGGTTTTTAAATACAAGAACAATCTAGACACCGATGCATTTCACTACAAAAGACAGATCGTTATATCTTTAAATTTTAAAGAGGAAAAATAATTGGCAAATAGTTGTACTAGGTGGTTGAAGAAGATGGTATTGAAGAATAAGTTATTTGTTCACCCAAAACAAATTAAACTCATGTAAACATTAGGCATAAAATTCCTGAAAATGTTATGATGTACTCTAGATAATGAAAAATCAGAAACAAGCTGGCTACCTCACGAACACCATGATGGTTGTATGTTTCCTCCCATGCATATAATATATGGGGTAATATCTTGTAAATTATTTCATCTCGACATACATAATTGCCTTATTTTAAGAAGAAGAATAAATGAATCAAGCAAATAGTTTTATGTAGACCTAAAGAGATTTTGTTGATAAGAGTGACGAGATTTTAGTAGAACATGTTGGAAGAGAGAGATCGACCCAAACTATTGTGGCTTGGTTGCTAAGGATCTAATTGCTATATATGACCTAGCAAATAACGTAAAGTGAATCATATAGCAACCTCAAATTTATCAAGAACGAGGCTTAGCTCATAATCATAATTGCGAACACAACGATAATGTCACATGTACCAGCCATCATTATTTCTTGCAAAATCAAATGCTCCATGCAACACCACAAAAAGAATAGACTACCATAATAAATTCCCATTACATTTGAAAAAAGAATAGAGAAAAAGAAAACAAAATTACCATGGCAACCTCAAAAGCCTCCACTGCAAGCTTCTCCATAAGAACCTGCGTTGTATCGTAAACAATCTGGTTCTTGAAACCTAACACACCAAAGAAAAAAATCATGAATTAACAATGAAATGAGAAAATTCATACTTTTATTATTACCATTAAAAGAGAAAACAGAGACTTCTAATAATTTTATAAATACATAAAAGCTAGGGACAATTGTACTATTGGTCCTCAACCTATTAATTCATTAGCAAATTGATCCATTATCTTTTGCAAAATAACATATTAGTCTCAAACCTTTCACTTTAGTTACACAATCAATTCTCCATTGTCAAAATCATCCAAATCTAAATACATAAAAACTAGAGATAATTGCACTATTGGTCCTCAACCTATTAAATTCAGGAGCAAGTTGATCTACAATTTTTAAAAGAGAACAAATTAGTCACAACCCTTTCACTCTAGTTACACAATCATTTAACGGTGCAATGTTTTCTAAGAATGACTACAATATGAAAATAAAATTGGGCTTACTGGTAACGGCGTGTACAAGGTGAACGGTATCGGCAAGGCGGCAGAGGTGAGTTATAGCCCAATCAAAAGCGTGTTTACTATTGGGGCCATGATCAACTGCGATTATTATGTCGCGGCCTCTTCTTCTCTCTCCGGTTTCTCTCTCCAGTTCCGGCTCCGGCACAACTGGTATTAGCGACGGGAGTTTCACTTCTCTCCAGTTGTACTCTTCTTCCTCCATTAACGTCTCCATTTCGTTGATTTGATTCTCTATCTCTCTCTCTCTCTCTCTCTCTCTCTCGGCTTTGAATTGATTAAAGGTTAAAAAACTAACGCTGGAAATTGGAATTGAAGAAATTTGTGGGTTTTTTATGCAGCAATGGTGAATCTCGTGGGCGTTACTTTTTGGACTGTGCAGCCGCCATTGAGTTGCGTGTTAAAATAGGTTTCAATAATTTTGGTTCATCGTTTTGGAAATGACGCGTATATACGGATCTTTTATTATCAGTAGCTGTCAGAACTTATCTGTTGCCCATAATCGGGCAGTGCCTGTGAGAGTCGAGCATTGCCCGACTTCAGACAGCATATAAGTCCTCTAGTAGTTGTAGCATACAATTTTATCGGTGGGATTCGACTATCGAACTTTGTTTGTATTAAAAAATAATAAAGAGAAACAAGATTGCAAAGAGAGATTTAAAGAGAGATTTGAAGAGTCATGAATAAAAATAAAATTGTGGAGAATGAGATTTTCAAAATTGAAGACCGATATTTATCGTTAGTGAAGTGAAAATTCCGTTATTAAGTGCATGTTTTTGAAAAGAAAATATTTTAGTTATTATTTTATTTTTTAATAGTTCTATTATTATATAATTTATATTTTAATATGACAAATATTTAATAGAACATCATAAAACTTAATTTTTATTTTTTTCGAATGGGTCGTAATTTTTTTCAACTCTCTTATTTCTAAACTCTTTCTTTACGATGTGTTTGAAAGAAGCTTAAGAGTCTCAAGAACATTAAGAAACATGTTGCACATGAAAAGAAAAGAGAGGAGACACGATATGGAGAAATAGATGTGGTCTTTATAATTTCTTTCCACCATGGAGAGATCATTACCCTAGAGATTGGACTTCAAATAGATAACGAATAAACAAAGAAATAGAGGTGCTTAAAAGTGTTCAATTAAATATTTAATTTGTTTCTCCAACTTGGTTTTGAAACAAATTCATTTTTTATAATTTAACTTTTTATTTGTTCCCCAAAATTAAATTTTGTGCCAGGCTGTTCATCATTTCTAGAAACTTTTGACATTTCAACTTGTCAAAATCATTTGACTAATTTCATTCTATACAAGATCTTTCCTTGGCTTTTCATAGGGCATAAATAAATTCTTTTAATACATGAAGGAAGTAAATCAACCTATTCAGAATATGTTTGATAAATTTTTTTATAAATTATAAATAGTTGATCTTATTGAATATGTGGATAAAAATTATAGATCTTATAAAATATATAGACAAAAATAATATTTAACCAGCATATAAGTGTTTATAAGTCCTAACAAACATGCTCTTAAAATAAGATGTATTAATTGATGATGAAAGTTGAGAATAAAAATAAGATGAACAAAAATTGAGAACATGAGTATAATAGTAGACAAAAGTTGAAGACATTTAATGCAATTAAAACAATTGTGAAATTAAAGAAAATTGTGATAACAAAGCTGATTTTATGTTCCTTGCTCATTAATTAACATCAAGCAAGATAGTTTAAGGGCCAGTTTGAGTTTTTTTTTTTTTTTTTTTTTTTGATCGATTTTAGTGAAATTTGTTTATGAAAAGTTGAAAAAATTGATGCTTATCGCTTTTTAGAGCACCGTTAACTAAAATCGGTGTAGTGTAATTTTGAATGTATCTCACAATCCTCCAAATTAGTGATTTTTTGTCATTCTACAATTTTTTTTCCAATTTTATTTTTTTTCAAACAATTATTTTCAAAACTATCCTAAACTTACTATTTATAAAAATAAAAGAATATATGCAAAAATACAAAAACACATGCAAGAACATAAATTTAATTTTATATTTTCAATAATAAATGGGTATATAAAATTTTTAAAATTTAAATTTCTTTTTATATATAGGCATATATATAAATTGATTCTTTTAAAAAATTAAGAACGACTAGATGATAAATTCTTAAGCATGGGTTGGACCGTTTCAAAAGCCGCTACTAAAAACCACCTAAAGCCGCTCTATTCATAAACGCCCAAAATCGATAATTTAAAAAACCCTCATAATCGATACCCTAAAACTCCCAAGCAGACAGCGGTTCTAAATTTTTTTTTAAAGAATCAAATTACATATATGTTCATATATTAAAAATAATTAATTTTAAAATATTATATATTGACCTATCATTGAAAATATAAAATTAAATTTATGTTCTTGCATATGTTTTTTTTTATGTGTGCATATGTTTTATTTTTACAAATATTAAGTTTAGGGGAGTTTGAATATAATTGTTAGAGGGAGGATAAAAATAGAAGAAATTTTGAAGAATGGTCAAAAACCATCGGTGCTCTAAAAAACTAACAAGCACCGATTTTTTCAACCATTCATAAATGGTACTATTCAAAATCGGTCAAAATCGGTGAAAAAAAAAAGAATAATTGCATCAAAGGTCCCCAACGTTTCAAAAACGTTAGGGATATGCTCCTAACTTAAAAAAATAGCACCAGACATCCCCCAACGTTTGAAGAAATAGACACCGTAGGTCCCTTTTAACAGTTTTCATCCATTTTCTTCGTTAAATCTCAGAATTAGAGTGCACGCACTGTATTTCTTCAAAAACAGCGTGTGAGAATTTCTCCCTCCCTCCTTCCCCCCTCTCTCTCTCCCCACCAAAAAAAGTCGCCGTTACAATAATTGAAGACAACTGCAAATTGCAAAATCTCCCACAAGCCTTTAATGTATCAGAATACAGCAAACAAGACTACAATGTGATTTGCCCTAGAAAATTGTGAATTGAAGATAGAGTATAGGAATAGCAACTGTGGAAAAAATCTTCGAACCTACACAAGTTGTTCATTAATTAACAGAAAAAGTGTTCACGGCTAAACTATTTCCTGTTAAAACCATATACAAACCATGTGGAATGGGAATCTCTGTGCAGAAACAAAAAGGTTCCATTGTTATGAACTTTAAGAAAATGCTGATATCAAGTATTATGTAGTATTTGATAAAATAAAATAACACATAATCACAGACCAGAATGTTAAGCAGACCAATATATTTCTTCACACAAAATCACTAAATTACATCCAGTATGTACCCTCTCTCAAATGCAATAATCACATGTTCCCATCTTCAACCTACACTACTAAAAATCAGAAAAACAAGCTATAGAAGAAAGAGAAATATACAGAGAGTCTCGCAGAGCGATTAAAAATATTTTTGCTGGCATTGACATCAAATCCAAGTTATAAATCAAGCTTTAAAATATGAAACATTGGCATTTGGTTACGTTGGAGAGATGTAAAAATATGAAAGCAACAAGAGATTTAAAATATGAAGCCTTGGCATTTTGATTGTTCTAATAGTTGTAAAAATGCACACCGGCAGTCTCTTTTGGCTGGTTGTGTCAGGCTCCCTCCGTCTCGACTTCTGGGCTGAGTTATTCAAGGCTGCTACTTGGCGTCTTGGGTGCTCCGCTCGCCCCCGTGCACGTTAGCAACAACGACCCTTTACCCCTTGAAGATGATTTTTTTTTTTCACTCGTACTAAAAAACAAAAATTGCATGATGTTGTTGAGCATTTTCAGCAGTAATAGCCATGGATGGAAAGGAGAGAGAGGGGAAATGAGATAGACAATATTATTAGGAACGATGAAGATGAAGATGAATAGTTTATAGTGGACCTTTTTTGGGGAAAGGAGAGAGGGGGTAAAGGAGAGAGAAATTCTCACAACTTTTTTTGGAGAAATATAACGCGTGCACTCTAATTATGAGATTTAACGGAGAAAATGGATAGAAACTGTTAACAAGACCTACGATGCCTATTTCTTCAAACGTTGAGAATGTATAGTACTATTTTTTTAGGTTTGGAGTATATCCCTAATGTTTTTGAAATGTTGGGGAACCTTTGATATAATTATCCCAAAAAAAAATTCCCAAGCATCTCCTAAGGAAAACTTTGTGTGGGATGATCATTAATTGTCAATTATGACCGATGATCATAATTATTAGTATTATTATTACAATGTCATTGATGAGAAAAGATCTGGACCCCGTGACGCAGACCATTGAATTTTTTTTTTTAACCCCCCCCCCCACCCCCCCCCCCCCCCGCAAGGAAAAAAGCACTCCCCTAGCAACAATAGCCCAACAACCCCCCCCACACCCTCATTTAATTTTTTTTACACCCCCAACAAATTCATTTCCTTTATTCCTTTCCCCACCTATTTATATACTACTCAACGTAACAATTTTTTCTCATCAAATACATATTTTTCCATCTTTATCAGAATACATATTTTTACCTCCTTATCAGAATACATATTTTTCTTGAAATTTGGCCAACACAATCGCTTTATTTACTTTACCCAAATTTGACAAACATCAAACGTTTTCAATCACTTTTGTTCTCTAAATTTATTTTATCGAATTTGTGTCCCACTTATTGTTTTTCATATTCTTCAAAGGTTAGTAATAAATTATTAATTTATTTTTTATTTTCGTTTATTTGTACAGATTTATTTTTTGTAATTTGCAAGTTAGTTGTAATATTATTAACGGTTTTTTATATTTTTTTTATTTGCACATATAATTGATGTGGAACTAGTGGCCACGATAGAAGAACTTGTCCTACGTTGCAAAATAGGTAAGTAAATGTTATATATTTTCTTACTTATTTCTTTACTTATGGTTTTATTAGTGTTTGGTCCATTTGTTTTATAATGGGTAATAATTTGATTGTCAGCTTGGACAACACAAATCAACCACAACACTCGCAGGATCCGTCAGACCAATAGTATCATGCGTTGGACCCACAATACGCGTATTATGCACCAGACTCACAGTGCGCGTATCATACACCGGACCCACAATACCCATATCATGCGCCTGATCCACAATACCCATATCATGCTCCGAATCCACAATACCCATATCATGCTCCGGACCCACAATACTCGATCACAGGCAATAACAATGCATCATATTCCCTAGACCCACGGGAGTATGATGCACGCTTTAACTCTCGTCGTTAATTTATTATTTCTAATGTAATATTACTTTCTTCGTTGTATGTGTAAATTATCAATTGGAGCAAATTTATTATGCACGCGTTTATTTATTTTTATTTTTAAGTAAAATTTCATTTGTTACTCAAATATAAACTAATTAATTAGTCTCAATGTAATCTTAATAATAAAATTAATGTTAACTAAATTATTTATTATATGATATAAATAATATATAACTTAATGAAAATATATATATATATATATATATATATTAAAAAAAATACAATGAATATCATAATAAAAAAATTTATTTTTAATTTAATAAATTTAATTATATTAATAATTTGGATATAAATTTGGTGGTAAATAAATAAGTTGAGAATTGAAGAAAGTGGAGGTTAAAGTATAAATAAATGAGAAAGTAGAGGATGGGGGGTTAAAGTATAAATAAATGATGGGGTTGGGTTGGGGTTTTAGGGGGGTGGGTTTGTTACATCTGTTTGGTGGGTTTTTTGCAAGGGGTGGACTTGGGGTGGGGTGGGGGGTAAATTATAGGGTTTTGGAGGGGGTGTCTTTCTCCCCAGACGGAAAACTTTTTCGGACTTCGTGACGGGGTCCAGATCTTTTCTCTATCATTGATAGTCTATTATTATTGACCTTTTATTTATTTGACTATTAAGTAACTAGTTTAAGACTTCATTTGATATTGTTGTAGTTTTAGGAAAATTGATCTTTGTTTTGTTGCATACAGAATTAGTTGTGGTAAGAATTAGATAAGTGTTTGATAAATTCTTGTTTTAAAATTGTTGTATGTTTCAAAATCAGCATTTGAGCATTTAGAACATCTCCAAAGGGCTCTTTGAACCTAATATACTCTCTATTTTAAAAAGTCAATCCATAAATTATGCTCCAAGAGACTTCAAATTAACTTCTTAAAATAGAGATTTGATTTAGCTCTCCAAAATTTAAAATAGAGATTGTGTTTGGCTCTCCAAATTTAGAGAGCTAAACTCACTCTCTATAAATAAATGCGTTCAAATAATTTCAATTTTCAATACTCTATATAATGATTGAATTAAATAGTGTATGCAAAATAAAATAGATAAAATGGAAGAAAATCATATAATAATTAGAAGGGAAGCATGTAAAAAAAATAAAGAAAAAAAAATATACATATTGAGAAAAGTAAAATAAAGTGCTAAAGATAGATAAGCTGTTGGAGTACTTCAAAAAATTACTCTAAATTTATAGATACTTTCTCAAATGTCATAGATACTCTTTATAAATATAGAATCTCTTGGAAATGCTCTCAGTAAACAAAAGTGATTTATTATTGTGATTTTATAAAATTACTAAAATAGATATTGATTATAATAATGTTCTTTCATATTATTATTATTATCATGAGTAGTGTAAAATTCATTTTTACTTTTATAACAATACGTTATATTATACAAAAAAATTCTAAGACAATGCATTCGCCATAATTTTTTAAAAATAAAAATAATAAATATCTATTAAATCTCAAAACTTATAAAAATTACAAAATAAAAACATAGTCTACAAAAATCAATTAAACTTAAATTTAAATTATTTGTAGAGATGCGTTATAATTAAAATACTAATAACCATACGATATAAAATAAATTAATTTAATTAATCAGAGTTACGATTGATATATTAATAATAGGGAAATTTTATACTTTTTGTCCATAACCTTTTCAATCCGTTACTAATTTATCCTCCAACCAATTTTTATAGCACATTTCAATTAATTGTAAATCACGTCCCTAATGACATATTACGTCGGATTTTTCCTCTTCTTTAAAAAAATAAAAGTAAAAGAAAGCTAAAAAAAAAAAATCTCATAACTTTTTAAAAAGTACAAAGTATATTCTTCCTTACACACCCTACCCCCACTCATTACCTCCACACCACCAATTCTCTCACTCCGCCACCAACACACCACAACCTCTCAATCTGTCATTAATAGTAGATTTAAGATAAAAAAAAATTATGTCCCCATAAATCTGCCATTAAATGTCATTTGTACCATAAATTCATCAAGTTTGGGATGGACTACATTTTCACTACAACTAGAAAATCGTGAGGTGGGTTTTTTTCATTTTCATTGAATTTTCACTTTAATCCAACATCTATATAAAGATACAAATTGATTCCTGTTTTTGCATTTGCATTGTGAGTTTTCAAAATCATGAATTTTTTTTTTGCTTAATGATTGTTGTTGTGGGGTGTGGTTGTGCATTCGGTTCTTGGATTCATTTCAAGGATTCAAAAGTGAATGTGAAAAATTGCTTTAAGGTTTCATGTATTTATTCATCTTCCGATGCGAGTGATCAATAAAAGACTCTTAGGCTCTGCTTGGGAGTTTTTTTTCCACCGGTTTTGACTGGTTTTGAATGACACCGTTTATGAGGGGTTGGGACAACCCGTGATTGTTAGTTTTTAGAGCACCGATTTTGGGAGGTTTAAAAACCACCCAAAAACCCTGTAGTGTAATTTTAGGTATACTTCTCAACCCTTCAAATCGGCGGTTTTTGGCCGTTCTTTAAAATTTGTTCCAACTTTACCCTCCTTAAACAATTTAAATCTGCAATGAAAAAAAAGACATTTCAACTCCCCCAGCAACAAACTAGACACAGACTCTTCTACTTCTTGGGAGGCCCGACTGCTGCTGTGAAAGGTAATCTCCCGGCTGCTGCTGCGTGTATTATTCTTGTGTATCTGTGAAATATCTGTGTGTATGTGAAAGTTTTATCCACGTTCGTCTACTTCATCCCATCTTCCGTGAAGGAGTTCCTTTTTCCGCCACAAGGTCTGTAATTCATGTTTTCTCTTGAAACGCAACTCCATTTCAACAATTCCAATTATTAAAGCTAGTGCACTTGCGATCACATCGGTTTGATATCTTCCGGTTCTCATAGTTCCATCTAACCTCCTCTTAATAAAATTATTAGGATTTTATTTTTTATTTTTTGGTTTTGCATGCTCCGAAAGCGTAAGCTGTTGGCGTGTTTAGGGAAGTGGTGATGAACAAAATGAACTCCCACCAGTTTTGAGTTAGGAAAAGCTTCAAATTGGACAAAAAAATTATATTTGTTATAAGTTTGAATTGATTTATTTATTATTTTAGTTAAATTATCGTTGCTCCAACAATGAAAGAAACAAGGATTGTAGTTTTTAGTTAATGTATAATAATTGGGTTATGAATTAAAGATGAAAAAATTTGAGAAGTTGGTTCATAATCACAAGGAATTTTATTAACTTGATTCAATAATATAAATTTATTAATACAATTTTGATTATGAGAAAAAAAATAAGATAGAAAAAAAAAAGTGGAGAGAAAAATTTCACAATACCATATTATTACATAGATTTTCTTTGTTACCTATATATGGGTATATATGTAATTTGATTGTTTTAAAATACTTTCAGAACTGCTGGATAATAAACTCCCAAGTATGGGTTGGACTGTTTTTAAAACCGCTACTAAAAACTACTCAAAACCGGACCGCTCATAAACACTCAAAACCGGTACTTTAAAAAACGCTGATAACCGCTACTCCAAAACTCCCAAGCAGAGCCTTAGGATTTGCTCTAATGCTTCTAAATCTGAGGTTAAACCTGCTCTTCAAATTTATTTCTTGAAAGATTCTTTTAAAAAACTTTATTTTTCTCAATGTGTGTTTTTAAATTTTTGAAACTATGAATCTTGAAATGGTATTCTTCTTTATTATCTCATCTTGTTGGTTGTGGTAGAATAATGTAGGGGTGGAGACAGAGTGTGTAAGGAAGAAGATATTTTGTACTTTTTGAAAAGTTATGAGATAATTTTTGCAATTTTTTCTTATTTTTTGTTGTTTTTAGCCTTATTTTATTTTTGTTTATTTAAAAAATATGACAAATGTTGAAAACGAAAATTGCAAATTTCTCTAATAATAGATATGTATGAAAAGTAAAAATAAAATATGAAAAGCTTCTTTTTTACTACTACTCAAGATCTGTTGCTAGATGTACAATTTTTTTTACTATCACTTTTCAAAAATTTATCAAACGTCTAAAACAATCTTCAATTGTTTGACAATCAGAACTTCATAAATATAAAATCAGTCCCAAACAAATCCTAGTGTCTTTTATTCAATTTGTTTTCTCTCTGCAATCTACTGATAAAGGGATGGATGCGGAAAGGAGGAGTTGGAAAAATAATAAAGGCAAAAAGAGTTGGGACAATAATAAAGGCCAAAAAGAGTTGGGGCCCACTGGACACATGTCCAGGGGGAGGGGGAGGGAGGGTTATAACTCCACTATGGGAGGAGATCATCCCCATACATATTAGTGTCTTTTATTTTATTTGTTTTCAATTTGGTTTCATCGGTGAAAAAATTTGACCACAGGCAAACAAAATTGCCATTGTACAGATAGAATACCAGTCACCTTAAGGAAAAAGCAAAACTGTTGCACCAACAATGCCTTGGCAATAACTCAAGTATAGAAAATGAAAGTAAAACTTTCACACCACCAAAACCTTAACAGAACACAATTATTGAAAATAAATAATAGCACAGCTAGTGCGCAGTCTCGACTCGAATCAATTCTGGTGAACCATCGCCTCCTTCCTACCTAGCCTTTGCAGGAAGCCCTGTTATAAGTCTCTCTAACCCTTTTGGCTACTGAACAACCCCCTTCACTCGCAGTTCCCCCACATTCAAACATGCATTTCACTCTACTTCATTTTGTTTCCCCCTTTTCCCTTAGACTTTTCCTTCCCCTTTCCTGGGCCCTTTGCCGATCCTTTACCTTTCTGCTTTCCCTTTGTTTCTTTCCCCCGCTTGCTCATTCCCTGCTTCCTGGCGTCCTTTTTCATTCTTCGATCAACAACAACTTTCCCCTTGCCACCCTTGACTTGGACACCCTTCTTTGCTACCACATATTCCTTCTTAGGTCTTTTAGGTGTTGCCTTCTTATAAAGCTGTTCTATCATTTTGCTCTTTGAACGATCAGATATTTCTGCCTGGTCCGATATAGTGTTAGCCTTCTTCCGTACCTTTTCTAGCTGCCTATAGGCAGCTCGTTTCTTTCTAGCTTTGGCTTGTGCCACCTTCTTAGCAGGCCGAGCATCAATTTCTTTGAATTGTGCTCTCATTGCAGCCATCTCCTCTTTCGTCACAGGCTTGATTGGCTGGTAATGCCTCTTTTCCTCATCCACAAACCACTTGGGTAATCCCTCATCATGGAACATATATTTGTTGTACGCATCATCCAAAATCTGTTCCCTCTGCTTTTTTGTCAGCATCTTTTTGGCACAAGCCAATATCTCTGCTTTTGAACCAATGTCTTCATCTGAGTCGTCTGATGATGATGAATCACTAGAATCTGTATGTGGAGCAGGAACTATCTCAAAATCATCATCTACCTTGGAAGCTTTCGCTGTCGATAATTTACTCGTCTTTTTCGGACCAACGAGTTTTTCTGGTGTATCTTCAATTCTCTTCTCCTGAATAGTGGGATGTTTGACTGGCACATCCATCTGCATTTCGTCTTCGCTATCATCGTTCTCCAGATCCTCTCTTTCGTCGCCGTCCATGAAGACATCTTGACTGAACCATTTCGCTGCAATCTCCTCCTGGCTCGGTGCATTCTCTAAGACCACAAGCGGATTCACCTCACGATCTCCATCATTATCAGAGTCTCGATCAGAATGAACCATGTCATTGTCATCGCCCTGCCCAACCATAAAGCAAAATACTAATTTAGCAAAGAAGTGCCCTATGTGAAACAAAATTGAGCTCGTCCGTTCTTTTTTGGTGCATATGTGATGGGAGAGAGGAATAAAGTAGGTTACCTCCAAGAGTTGATCTCCCTCAGAATAGGCTTGTTTTGTACGCTTTCTCTGCTTCGTACTTCCTTCCTGTTTAGCCAAAATTCTTTCATAGATTTCGTCAAATAACTCATCCATTTGCTCATCATACCTGAAAACGGATTGTTAGCTTATAAAAGCATACAAACATGGACCATACTTTTCAAGCTTAAATCCAAGTAAAGAGAAAATAACTACCGCTTGCGTTCTTCATCAGTGTCCGCATCACTAGATGTGTCCCCTTCAGCGTCTTCATGGCCTCCATCACTATCACTACTTCCAATCTCATCATTTTCATCATCATATTCATCATTATTGACAGCCACAAGTTCTTTCTTCCCCTGCACGAAAGCATTCCAAAGAGAATATATATTAAAAGTTTAAACCAAGCAAATACTAGATATAACGTGAAACTGACTAAAAAACGAGTTGGATGCCTAACACAATTTATGAAATGACATTCCCATATTTAAAAGAAAGCCAATTTAATATCTATTCAGAAGAATTTCCATCTCTATCAAGTGACGAGGCAGAATTGTAGGAAAGCTGGTGCTCCCAGCAAAACACCCAACATCACCAATTTAGCAAAATTTAGTAAAACTGGACAACATAAACAACCGGAAAAAAAGAGTCATTGTCAGGTTTCACGTTTCCATTTGATTTCTCCTGTGAAGGATAACAGTTAAAAAATGTCCCAAGTGTAAGAAGAAAACCACAAGACTTCATATCCTAGACCTGAACAGAAAGACATGACAATTAATATAAACTAAAAATGACTGATCTTTCAAACTGGTAATGTAATAAACAAATGAAGGACAAAGATACCTTGATAGAAGTTAGAGAGAACAATTCATGATCCGTGTAACCATCCTCTGTCGCATCTATTTGCTTGCCTAACGCTTTCCGAGCTTTGTCCTGGAGAAAAGATGAAAGGATTAATCAGTCAAAGCAGAAAATATTGCATTTATACAAGTAAAAATGAGGATCAGTACTTGCAATGTCTTGAAAGAGCGCATCTAAATATCAAAAGCAAAAACAGAGATTACATGCAAGTGCAACAACACACCCAGAGGAAAAGATGAAAAGATGGGGCAACGATATACAGGACAACCTAAGAACGAGAATTAGGAATGTTGTTTTGCATATAGTAAAGGTAGAAATGTTCAAAGGAGGTGGGAATTGACGTTGATAAATTCATCGAAGCCTGATGGGTAGACTGATGGGTAGACGTACATGCTAGGAGGCAATATTACCATCTGATATCATCGAACAACCAACTTGGACATAAAAGTCGTAATATAATGCATCAAGAATATAGAGTATTACAAATAAACCTAATCAAGGACTAGTTGCAAGTCTTGTAAATACTAGTTGCAAAATTGCTACAAGATCGGGTTAACAGACATTACATCTAAATTTTAGCAGCACTTGTTTCACACCATGGTGATAATATATTTCAGTAGCACCCAGCTTTAACTATGCTATGCCCTCTTAACTGGCAGAGAATCTAGCATGGTAGAGCGCCTGCAGTGATATGACACGGGTGGTGGTTGTTCCTCATCACTTGACATTAAATCAGATAGAAAAGCATTCTAGTAATTTGAGTATCATCAACCAATTCACCCGCCATCTCAAATAAATGTTAACTGACAACAGCTTTGACAACTGAGACAATAGCTCAAACTAATCCTTGTTCGCTTAATTTTTATGTTGAATATGTATCTAAGGAAAAGAACCACAACAAAGCAGAAAGGGATCCATAAACATGGGCAATAACCTTGGCTCGTCTTTTTGCTAGAAGTTTCTTTGCCCTTTTCTTCTTCTGCTCCATGGCATTCGTCAGCTCCTCCATTTCATTAAGTACTCTATCATCTTCATCTTCCTTGCTCTCACGTTCCACAGCCATGGTAGCAGAAGTAGCCTTCTCTGGAGACAGTGCCTTTCTTATATGCATACGCCATCTAAACCAACACACAAACACCAAAGGGCACAAAATCATACAAGAGAAACATGGAATCAGCAAATACGGGAAACAATTATCTATCTATGGTTCCTTGTACAATTTCATTTGGCACAAGCTTACTTTAAAAGATGCCTGAAGTCTTGCTTCCCCAAAACACGAAGATCATCACACAGATCTTTAACCTGTCCCATATTTAAAGGAGAAGGCAGTTTAACTGGTCAGAGAACAAGATAGTGAACCTGGCAGATGATCTATGTTTATTAACACTGATGATGATTATGAATACGCTCGCACACGAAGAATAGAAAAGAAGAAAAGAGTAGGACACACCTCTTCGGTTGTCAAAGTATGATCCTTAATGGGCAAACATGCAGGATCCTCAAACATTATAGAAGTAACTGAACCAAGGATCTCAAGAGGTGAGTTAGACCAAACAAAGTCTGCTGCAGAGCAGACCTTCCGCAAAGTTGTGTCTCCATCTTCATACCTGCAAAGGGAACCTAATCAATACGAATAAATAAAGATCCATGTATATTTTAATGAACCTTACTTAAGTGATTCATGAAGAAGTACAAAGAAGAGAAACAAGATATGCATATGGTTTTTATTGATTTAGAATAACCCTATGATAGAGTACCCCGGGAAGTATCATCGTGGGTGCTATGACAAAAGGAATTTCTGTAATTTTATCCATATTATTAAGGACATGTACGATGGTGCAGTCGTGAGATATACTAGAGATGGTAGACTTGCATCAAGGATCTGTACTGGGTCTTATCTAATCTATTTGATTTAGTGGTGATGAGCTTAAGAAACATATCCAAGATGAGATTCCTTGGTGCTTGGTATTCGCTTGTGACATCGTTAAGACTAGGAAGGGGATCAAAGTGGAAAGACACCACCAATAGAATGTGTCTGTGCACTTTCCTAACTTGACGTGTCATGATCACCTTGCCAGTTCTCCAATATGTGAAAAAAGATCACGCATGCTCAAGCATAAATATAAAATTGGCTTCCAGCCATCTTTTATATGGCAATCAAACAACATTGTTTCTCGGCAAATGTTTGTGGATGAGAGTCGCACATTCCATGAATTAGTAAGAAATAAATATACCCATCACGATGTCGCTTTTGCTTTGTTCCTCTAAGTACATCCACCACCTGAGTGTCAAATTCAAACAGATAATCATCTCAATAACAACACAAAGTAGAAAGATAACACACAGATAAGGTGGAAGAGATTGGATTACCTTTTGTGGCTCTTTGCCTCCTTGGAAGAGGTGCTTTATATCTAGAAGTTGTGGATCAATTTTAGCAGGTGCCTTATACTTGAAACACACAATATAAATTTCTGCTGACGCTGAACGACTAGCTTGTGGTTTATCCACTTCAACCTTTTCAAAGAGCTGTAAAGAACATTCATAGGGTAAAAAAATGCCTTAAATTGAACAGAAAATCTTGGTCACGCTTCATAGGAGAAGAATATTACCTGTCTAAGACAGAAAAGGACAGCAGTATAATCTTGGGATCTGAAAACCTACAACACAACAATAGACATAGCATCATTCATTCATTACATCCCTTAATAAGGTTAACTTGACTCGCGAGAGAGGCTAACGGAGTACAAAACAATGCAGGCAAAATGCACTATGATGTACAATAACAAATTATAAAACCCGAAAAAGAACTATGTTCCCCCTGTGAAGGGGATTTCTACACTATGATGTACAATAACAAATTATAAAACCCGAAAAAGAACTATGTTCCCCCTGTGAAGGGGATTTCTACACGAGTATCACAGAAGTAACAATAGATTCAAAAAATATTTCCTGAATCCCAACCCCAAGAATATAGCAATTTATAAAGCTCAATGTGACATCACCACTTGTTGTCTTGAAACCATTCAAGGAACCAAATTGGTACTAAATAGACATTAAAAAGTTTCATATAAAGTTCTACCAAGGCAGACAAAATTTATTCGTGGAAATGACATTGAACCCAAAAATATTAGCAATTGTGTAAATAAGATGCAATAGAAGCCACTTGTTTACTCGTGAATAGAGTAGCATGCCCCCTTTTGGTGCACAGGATGAAGTTTAAAAGCCACTAAAAATTTCTTCATCTTCGTCATTTGCAAATTGCTTCCATGAAATGTATCAATCAATTATCAAGTATCACCTTTCAAGTATAAAATACTTGTGACTGTTTGTGTTCATATGCACGGTTAATCAGTAATATTAGAATTCAACGGTATAATTAAATATCCCTAGTTCGGCATCAGATCAAATTCAAATACTTATATACAGAATAGATATTTAAAATAATACATATAACATGTACCTTGGTGACAAAAGTTCCTTTGGGAGCCAAAAGCTCCGTAGCAAGCTTAACCGAGTCGATAACCAAAGCATTCTGACTGGTAGCCTCCCTAGCCCACGCACCACCAACATTAGGCGAGCCGTCATGCAACACCATGTCGAAAGCTCGGCATCCATTTTCCGCCATGAGTCTCTTAACAACGGCTCTACACTTAGGGTGAGTGATATCCTCCTGCACGGATATGGCGCCGCGGATGGGTCGTATCGGGTCGAGGTCGACGCCGATTACTAAACTCCCAACTGGCATCTTCTCGACGGCCACTTGCATCCATCCACCCGGCGCGGCGCAGAGATCAAGCACGGAATTAGCCGAGCGGAGAAAGCCATACTTGGAATCAAGCTGAACTAGTTTCCATGCGGCTCGAGATCTGTAGCCATGCTCTTTGGCCAAGTGGTAATACTTGTCCAAACGATGCTTTCCTTTTACCTTCCCCATTGAAGTTAGGGTTTCAGGGAGGAAGTGAAATTAGGGAGAAGAAGGGTTTGGGGTTTACATGTAGGGTTTTGGCGTGGGGGTAGAGGTGGCAAACTCAGCCCGGCCTGATGGCCAGCCCCTGTAGGCTGTAAACCAGATTTCGGATCTGGCCCATAAAAATCTGACCCGAAAAATATGGGCCATTTTGGCCCAGTCCGAATAGCCCTTCGGGTCAATTGGACTGGCCCGTTCTCTCTTTTTTAAGTTTTTTTTTTTCTTTTCCATTCTAATAATAGTCAGACCCAAAATCTGTTGTATACATTTTTTAAGGGAGAATTAACCACAGTACCCTTTTTCTATAAATAAGTTGATAAATACCCTTTATATTTAATAATTTTTACCTTAAATTAATAAAATAATTGCTGAATTTACCTTAATCCAATTAGAAGGCAAACAAATTTCAATCTCATTCATATACACATTACCAACAAAACCAAAACACTCAAAATTCATCCACATTATTAAACACCCACCACCACTACTATAAAATTTCTGCCGCCGTAGCCGCCCAAAATCTCCATTGTTACCTTCTCTTCCTCATCTTCTTCGTCTTTCTACTTCTGAAATATAAACTTACGTTGAGTCACAATTTGGAGTTTGCACCTAACGCCACCAACACCAACACCACCATAAATCTTTTCATTTTTACCTCCTCCTCCATTTTAGATATGAAATATTGCCCTACATAGAGTCACGATGTAGAGTTCGCACCTTCGCCGACAACCACTTCTGATGTTGTCCGATCAACAAAATAACATCTTCTTGTAATCTATGCTTATCTGTGTTCATTTCCATTATTTTTTATTCAATATGATAAATTTTCAAAGGTTTATCTATCTATCAATTTTATTCAACAATTTAATTAAAAAAAAATACGTTTTCCCGAATTTTTACAATTTATACAATTTGGACACTGCATTCTTTCAATTTCAGGTTTGACACTTGGGATTATTTTTATTAGTTATTTTTGTTAAGGATTATTATTTGTTAAATAAATAGTTAATGCTTGTTGGATGATATTTGAATATCCAAGTTAATGTATTTTTTAATTTAAGTTTTAGTGGTATCACGAATCTCATGAATTTTGAATTTCTTAGTGTAAATTGAACTTTTAGTTAATCTTGTTGGATGGTGAATTTTTTAGTGTACTTAAATTTTATTGATTGTGAAGTCTAGTCATTAATATATTTACATTTGTTGAACAAGGAATTGAGATACAGACTTGAAGTATGATGGATGAATAATGAAATTTATTGTTTGTTTAATTCATTTTTCAATTTAAACAAGTTAAGCAGTACTGATTTTTCATTATTGTTTGTGCTTTCAAGTTCAAGTATGCAATTGAGCGGCAGTGATGGTGGAAGGCGATAGTGATGGTGAGAGATGGTATTAGAGTTTAAGATGAAGGTACAAGTCAAAACAACACGTGTTACCCTACATGTAAAATTGGGGTAACACATGTATTACCTGACTGTGATGGAGGTGATTATGGGTGTGGAAGGTGGTGACATATCAAAACCAGTTGTGGTAGTTGTGTGATGGGATAAGGCGATTGGTAGTAGTGGTGATGATGGATAATGAGGTAAAATATGTGTTATCTACAAGTAACACATGTATTACCGTAATTGAATTAAAGTAACACTTGTATTACCAGTTGTGGTGGAGGCGATTATATATGTGGATGGTAGTGGTGGATGTGAAACCTAATTTAATTGAAATTAGGTAGGATGTGGATTTGAATAATAAAGTGGAGTAAGCTGTGGTAGGGGTGGTCGGCTCGGCCTATTGCCAACCAAGTTCGGCTAGTCCCAAATTAATGGACTCGGTTCGACCTACGAGCTCGTGGGCCGATCGAGCTGAGCTACCTACGAGCTTGGCTCGATTTTAATTTTTTTTTAAGCTAAAAAATATCTGATGGAATCCTCGTGGACGATGATGATAATTTATCGACGGTGAGTAGAGTTGTGGATGGTATTTTGAAGGAGAATTTTTGTCTATGTGGGGAGATTGAATAGTGAAGATGTAGTCACAGTTTAGTACACATACTACTTTTTTTATCTTTGTAGCGAATAAAACTTCTCTATGGCCGATGATTATTTTATATGAAAAATATTTAATAGAATATTATAAAAATAGTTTTTATCTCTCTCGAATTTTTGTTCTTTTTTCTCACTGTAGTTTCTCTCAACTTTCTTCTTTCTACACCCTTTCTTCATCGTGTGTTCGAAAGAAGCTTATGAGTCTCAAGAACAATAAGAAACATGATATGCATAAGAAGAAAGGAGAGGAGAAACGACATGGAGAAATAAAGGTTGGACCTTAAATAAATAATTATGGACAAAGAAGAAGAGTTGGTTAAAAGTGTTCAATTAAATATTTAATTTGTTTCTCCAAGTTGGTTTTAGAACAAATTCATTTTTTATGATTCAACTTTTTATTTGTTCCCCAAAATTAAATTTTGTGCCAGGCTGTTCATCATTTCTAGAAACTTTTGACATTTCAACTTGTCAAAATCATTTGACTAATTTCATTCTATACAACATCTTTTCTTGGCTTTTCATATGGGCATAAATAAATTCTTTTAATACATGAAGGAAGAAGACCGACATTTTCAGAATGTTTGGTATAGCTTTTTTTAGATTATAAATAGTAAATTTTATAAAATGTGTAAATAAAAATTGTATATTTTATAAAATATGTGAATAAAAATATTGTTTGACCAGAATATAAGTACTTATAATTAATAACAAATATGCTCTTAGAATAAGATGTATTAATTGATGAAAAATTGAATATAAAATTGTGATGAACAAAAATTTAAAACTTGGATATAAAAATAGACAAAAGTTGAAAGACATTTAATGCAATTAAAAAATAGTGAAATAAAAGAAATTGTGATAGCAAAACTGATATTCTGTTCCACACTCATTAATTAACATCAAGCAAGGTTCTTTAAGGGAAACTTTGTGTGGGATGATCATTATTTGTCAAATAAGTATTCATTAATATGGATGATCATGATTATTATTATTATAGTGCCATTAATAGTCTTTTATTATTGACCTTTTATTTGTTTGTTTGTTAAGTAATTGGTTTAATGTGATTTTAAGAAAATCGATTTTTGTTGTGATGTACGAAAAATTAGTTGCGGTGAAAATCAGATAAGTGTTTGGTAAACTCTTGTTTTAAAATAATTGTATGTTTCAAAATTATTTGAACATTTAGAACATTTCCAAGAAGTTCTTTAACCTAAAATACTCTCTATTTTAAAGAGTCAACCCGTAAATTATGCTCCAAGAAATTCCAAATTAACTTTTTAAAATAGAGAGTGAATTTGACTCTCCAAAAGTTAAAGTAGAGATTGTGTTTGGCTCTCAAATTTAGAGAATCAAACTCACTCTCTATAATTAAATGTATTTAAATATTTTCAATTTTCAATACTCCATATAATAATTGAATTAAATATTGTATACAAAATAAAATAGATAAAATAGAAGAACATTATATAATAATTAAGAGGGAAGCATGTCAAAAGAAAATAAAGAAAAATAATAGTAAATACGTATTGGAAAAAGTAAAATAAAATGCTAAAAACAAAGAAGTTGTTGAAGTACTTCAAAATTTTTACTCTTTAGATACTTTCTAAAATGTCAATGATACTCTTTATAAATATAGTCTTGTTGAGATGTTCCTGGTAAACAAAAGTGATTTATTAATGTGATTGTATAAAATTACTAAAATAGATATTGATTATAATAATGTTCTTTTATATTATTATTATTATGAGTAGTGTAAAATTCATTTTTACTTTTATAACAATACGTAATATTGTACAAAAAAATTCCATGACAATACATTCGCAATAATTATTTAAAAATAAAAATAATATATATCTATTAAATCTCAAAATTTATAAAAATTACAAAATAAAAACATAGTCTACAAAAGTCAATTAAACTTAAATTTAAATTATTTGTAGAAATGCATTATAATTAGAATACTAATAACCATAGGATATAAACGAAATTAATTTAATTAATTAGAGTTACAATCGATATATTAATAATATGGAAATTTTGTAATTTTTGTCCACAACCTTTTCAATCTTTTACTAATTTATCCACAACTAATTTTTATAGCATTAAATATCCTCAACATTTTAATTAATTGTAAATCACGTCCCTAATAACATATTATGACAGATTTGTCATCTTCTTTAAATAAACAAAAATAAAAGAAAGCTAAAAAAAAAAATTAAAAAAAAAAATTCATAACTTTTCAAAAAGACAAATTATATTCTTTCTCATACATCCTATTCCCACCCACACCGCCACCAACACGCCACAACCTCTCAATTTGTCATTAATAGTAGATTTAAGATAGAAAAAATTTTATCCCCTTAAATCAGCCATTAAATATCATTAGTATCATAAATTTATCAAGTTCTGGATCGATTACATTTTCACTACAACTAAAAATGGTGAGTGATAAGTACATTTTGTGCACTTATTTGAGCTTTTAAAATAAGCTTTTATCCCGTCATTTTATTGAATTTTTACTTAATTTATTGTATTATTCTTCTTATTTTAGTTTTGGACCCGTTTATAAACAATTGGAGAAGAATTGATGAAAAGAGTAATAATTTGGTAAAATCAATGAGTAAATGATATAGCATTGGAAAGATAATTGAATTACGAGTCCACCACCTTTTACGGATCTCAATTTGGAGCTTTCTACAAGAAGTTATGGTCGTTTGAAAAACAGCCGCCCAATGTTAATTTGGCTGTGGCATTTTGTTTTTCCTTTTTAAGTTCTAATCCGATTAGGAAACCTTTTGGCCCACGAATTTTATAATATTTTGAGATCTTTGGGGCACAATTAGGTAACTATAAATATGAGTTATTAACTAATAATTGGGGAGCCGTTTTGAGAGCCGAGTTCAGAGTCGGATTGGAGGCGAATTTTGAGAACAAGATACAAGAGGAGAATGGAATATCAAGGCACGGGATTGAAGATTCTTCAGCCAGAGTCACGAGTTTTATCTATTTTATCTTCTTTTTCTTTTGCCGGAACATGATTAATACAATTCTTGTATTATTTTACATAATCATGTCCGGCTAATTTACTTATTTATAGGATGAACGATGAAACATCATGATTTTTAATTAATTAGAAGTTTTTCCGTTTTAGTAGTTAATTACCTCTTGGGTTGATTATTCTTTATTCAGTTTTTATATTATTTTAATGCTTGATCACCATTAGAATATATTGTAATTTATATTGAAGTCGAGAGATTCAATATAGATTAAGCATGTGGTATTGAATAACATATGGTCCAATAATAGATAGAGATTACTATTATGCTTTATGCAATCCATTTAGGTGTTCTTGAGATTTTAATGCATGTGTTTATGTTCGAAGCTTAATTAGAGATAATTAGGTTCGCATAACATATAGAATTGATTGACCATCAAGAAAGGCTTTTGATTATTTTAGGATCACCGATTTTCAATCTATGGTAATTATAAGCTAAAGCGGTTAAACGGATATTTGATTAAGGAAAGTGTTGGTGGATTTGCAAATCCTAGTGTTAATAAATCTCGAATTCGTTCTCTTTATTTTAAAGTTAATTGTTTGATAATTTATGTTTAATTAAAATAGTTTTATAATCACAAAACCATAATTTAAATCTGTGTTTATTCATATTGTTAGAATTTAGGTTATAATTTAATTG
The DNA here is from genome assembly GCA_023638005.1 of Forsythia suspensa. NCBI lineage: Eukaryota > Viridiplantae > Streptophyta > Magnoliopsida > Lamiales > Oleaceae > Forsythia > Forsythia suspensa. Next base: position 27,241,782 of record CM042670.1, on the reverse strand, counting down.
GTTAAATTGGTATCTAGTCCTCGTGGGTTCGACACTCTACATATCACTTTATTACTTGTAAACGATCGGTCCACTTGCGGGATTGAAATCGCACAACAAGTTTTTGGCGCCACGCTTGGGGACTAGTTTTATTAATTGCTCCGTTAATTTATAATTTGGCTTTTAACAATTCTTTTTAGTATTATTTATTTTTATTTTTATTTTCAATTCTTCGTGATACTGCTGAATTTTATTTGTTTTCTAAATTTTCAGATGTTAAGTGTGTATGCGCCGTACAAAGGATCTTGATCTATTTGATTAGATTCAGAAATTGAACGGAGCTTTCACCGACGACAACGTGAAAAACAAGAAAAAAAAGGCAAAAAGACACAACAGAGGATAACAGAATCCAAAATCCGTTACCTGCAGAAGTGAGAAATAATCAAGCACAAATAGCTCGACCAGTTGAAGTCAGTGAACGAGATATTCTTATGGGTGAGTATATGATGCCACCGATTGTTGAGAATCGGTCCAGCATAGTCTATCCTCCTTATGGACATGATAACTTCCAGTTGAGACCAGATGTGATGAATTTGTTCTCGAACAAACTGCCATTCTATGGGATGACAGATGAAAATCCTCATTACCATATTTCTCGCTTTGATGAATTCTATGGCAATTTCAAATACTAAGGTGTTAATGAAGAGGCACTTAAGATGAGGCTATTTCCACACACACTGAAGGATAAAGCTAGAGAATGGTTAGATTTTCTACCGCATGAGAGCATCACTACTTGGACAGATTTGATTCAGAAATTCACACTGAAATATTTCCCTCCTGCCAGAGTAAACAGACTGAAATATGAAATTTCCAATTTCTAACAATCTGAGTTGGAAAACTTTCACGAGGCATGGGAAAGATTCAAACAACTGCTTCGAAAGTGTCCAAGTCATGGTTTCTCCTTAGCAGCTCAGAATCATTATTTCTACTCTAGACTAGCTCCAACTAGTCGTTCTTTAGTAGATTCTGCAGCAGGTGACTCTATCCAAAATAGATTCGTAGGTGACCTTTACGATCTATTTGAAACCATGAGTGAACAGTTTATTATATGGCCAGAAAGAGGATTGCAGATGAAAGCAATAGGGGTACATGAGGTAGATACAAATTCGCTTGTACTGGCAAAAATCGATGCATTGGCAAAGCAGATGGAAGCAATGAAATATTCTCATTCAACCAATATAGTTCATATGTCTCCACCAATTTGTGTAACATGCAGGACAAATCATCAATCTTCAGAGTGTCCATTGACAAAAGTTGATATGCCATCCCCTGAATAAGTTGCATATGCTCAGAATTTTCAGCGACAGCAGAATAATCCGTATTCACAGACTTACAATCCAGGATGGAGAAATCATCCAAACTTCTCCTATGGTAACACCCAAAATATTCAGAATCGCCAAATCAAGAGAGAGGCGGGAGGATTGGAAGAAAGCATGCAGCGTATGGGAACGAGTTGAAAAGATGAGAAAAAGAAGATGTTGCGATAAAGAATGTAGAAAATCAGATTGGGTAGTTGGCTAAACTGTTGGCCGAGTGACAACTAGGCACGTGGCCAAGCAATACCGAGGTCAATCCAAAAGAGTAAGTAAATACAATTACCACGAGAAGCGGAGCTCAGTTGCCAGAGATTCATGTGACTAGACCAGATGTAAAAAAGGAAACCGTGTCTAACAAAGAGAGAGAAAACAAATTAGATACAGAAGTTGCACCAGAAAAGGACTCTCCACCAACTTATGTTCCACCACCGGCTTACGTCCCTCCAATTCTATTTTCTCAAAGGTTGTGAAAACATAAGCTAGACCAGCAATTCAAAAAATTTTGGATGTATTCAAAAAGCTTCACATTAACATACCTTTCACCGATGCATTAGCTCAAATGTCTAGCTATGCCAAATTCATGAGAAAATCCTTTCAAATAAGCGAAAGTTGGAGGAGCATGAAACAGTCGCGCTAACTGAAGAATGCAGTGCTATATTGCAAAACAAGCTATCACCGAAATTAAAAGATCCAGAGAGTTTTAATATTCCTTGCACTATTGGTTGTTTATTTTTTGATAGAGCTTTATGTGATTTGGGTGCTAGTGTAAATCTAATGTCTTATTTTATTTTTAAACAGTTCGGTTTAGGAGAAACAAAGCCAACAACAGTAATACTGCAACTTGCAGATAGGTCCATAAAACGTCCACGGAGAATAGTTGAAGACATATTGGTGAAAGTGGGCAAGTTCATATTCCCTGCTGATTTTATTATTCTGGATATGTGTGAAGACAGGGATGTACCACTTATTTTAAGTCGACCTTTCTTGGCTACTGGTCGGGTAGTAATTGACGTTCAAAAAGGAGAACTTATGCTGAAAGTGAATGATGAACACATTACATTCAATGTGTTCAAAGCAATTAAATTTCCAAGCTTTTCAGATTCGTGTTTCGAGATTGATGTCATTAACCAAAAGGCAAGGAGCTTAGATGATAAAGTTGTTACACAACATCAGGATGCACCACTTAGAGAAGAAGAGTATGTGCAGAAAGAGGAGTTCCATCCATCTTCTATGATCAAAGCTGATGAGGAAGTTGAAATTTTCTTAGTTGAATTCAAGCATAGTGACAAAACAAAATCATATCAATATGATAAGAGAAAAATCAAGTTCTGGAAGGTAAACAAAAATTGTTCCAAAGTCGATCAAATCAAGAAAAGCAAGTCCTCCAAAGATCTATTCAAAGTGTCTTGAGCGATCATCACGATAAAGTCAAGCTAATGACTTTAAAAAAGCGCTCAATGGGAGGCAACCCATTTTTCTACCATTTTATTTAAATTTTCGTATTTTTTCAGTTTCAAGATTTCAATTGACAATTTGCACGTTTTAGGTTTTTTTAGTAGGCTTTCAATTCTTAGGTTTTGAGGCTACAATCATCGTAATATTGCATAAGCACGTTTTTCAATTATTTTAAATTTTTTTTAAAAAAATTCAATTTTAACAAATTTTGTACCATGCGATCGCATGGTATACCCTTCTGCGATTGCATGGCCTGGGCAAAAAACTTTCTACCTAGATTTTCATGTACTTGTGATCGTAGTACTTTATAACCTTGCGATTGCAAGAATAAAAAAAAAATTATTTATTTATTTTATTATTATTAATAAGTTTTTTTTCTTTTTAGAGTTACAACATGAAGGCTCGCTGGATGATATTCAAACAAAAATTTGTCGACCAACCTGTACATAATTCTCCTCCAGTTGATCTTATCACACCTTTTCTCCCGGCACCATCAGATATGTCTTAGGGAAGTCTCTGATCTTTTGATTTTAAATTTTATATTGGGGACAATGTTTGTTTCAAGTTTGGGGGTGATTATGGAAATTTTGCTTGATTTGATAATTGATCTTTTATATTTGATTTTTAACTTATTTTTGTTTTAAAAAAAATTTTTTTGCATATTTATGTGATATGACTAGCATTACCGGCTAATGATGCAACTTTTTTATTTAATTATTTCACTTTAATCCATTACTTGTGAACAGATTATTACCATTGGTTAAATGTGAGACTATTTGACTATGTCTGATATTTGTATCTCAACCAAGTAACCAATAGAGTGAGAAAGTGTGGTAGATAAGCTGTGATTGTGGCTATCTAAGTTATGATTGATTCCATGTATGTTGAAAAAAATTGTGTGGAGTACTTTAGACTAGTTAGAAGAAGCTAGGTATTGACCAAATATTAGGAATCTAATTCCCTAGCATGAACTTATTGCACGCAAGGAACAAAAATATTATTATTATTATTGTTTAACTCTTTTCGTAACTTATTTGACTTGAGTGAAAAGGTTCGTAGGGGTTTCTTAAAACCCGATGCCCTAAGGTTCGAAAGACATGGGAGTCATCGACTTCAAGCTCGTTACATGAGTCATTTAGAAAGCTTAATAGACTGAGTTTTGCACCATATTAATATCTTATAACTCTTTTCGTAGCCTATTTGACTTGAGTGAAAGGTCCGTAGGGGTTTCTCAAAACCCGGTGCCCTAAGGTTCGAAAGACACAGGGTCATCGTAGAAAACTTCGACCATAAGATTTATATATTATTATAAAAAAAAATAATAAATAAATAAAAACTTAATGGATTGAGTTTTGCAAAGTAAATTTGGGGATTAGACAACTAATTGGTTTGACTTACTTAGTAGAAACTTCCTAGTCGAGAATGCTCATAAATTGGAGAATCTTCATATAAATAGGTTGTTACGATTATTAGTTTTCTCAACCAGCCTCGGGCAAGAAAATAATGAGCGAAGTTTAACCTTTGAACCATAATCTTGGGAATTGAAAGAGAAAATCATTTTGGGAGGAAGTGTACCTTACGATAGGGAAAGAAAAAGTTGACCAAGTGGTTGGGCTATCACCACTATAGAATTTAAGTTAATCGATTAATTGTTCTCACACATATATCAAGTATGGTTTGAGTATAATCACATTTGCAATAGTAATACCTAAGCACTCGTCATGAATTATAAATTATTATAAAAATTGAAGCAAGAACGGCAAGCTATTTATATTATGACTATTTTTATTAGTATGTGCATGATTGTTTTTAGCTAGTTTATTCGAGGACGAACAAATGTTTAGTTTAGAGGTGTTTGATAAATACATTTTGTGCACTTATTTGAGCTTTTAAACTAAGCTTTTATCCGTCATTTTATTGAATTTTTACTTAATTTATTGTATTATTCTTCCTATTTTAGTTTTGGACCCGTTTATAAACAACTGGAGAAGAATGGATGAAAAGAGCAATAATTTGGTGAAATCGACGAGTAAATGATATACGATTGTAAAGATAATCGAATTACGAGTCCACCACTTTTTACGGATCTCAATTTGGAGTTTTCCACAAGAAGTTATGGTCGTTTGAAAAACAGCCGCCCAATGTTAATTTGGCTGCGGGATTTTTATTTTCCTTTTTGAGTTCTAATCCGATTAGGAAACCTTTTGGCTCATGAATTTTATAATATTTTGAGATCTTTTGGGACACAATTAGGTAACTATAAATATGAGTTATTAACTCATAATTGGGAAAGCCGTTTGAGAGTCGAATTCAGAGCCGGATTGGAGACGAATTTTGGGAACAAGATACAAGAGGAGAATCGAAGATAAAGGCACGAGATTGAAGATTCTTCAGCCAGAGTCACGGGTTTTATCTATTTTTTCTTCTTTTTCTTTTGCCGGAACATGATTAATACAATTCTTGTATTATTTTACATAATCATGTCCGGCTAATTTACTTATTTCTAGGATGAACGATGAAACCTCATCATTTTTAATTAGTTAGAAGTTTTTCCGTTTTAGTAGTTAATTACCTATTGGGTTGATTATTCTTTATTCAGTTTTTATATTATTTTAATGCTTGATCACCATTAGAATATATTGTGATCTATATTGAAGTCGAGAGATTCAATATAGATTAAGCACGTGGTATTGAATAACATATGATCCAATAATAGATAGAGATTACTATTATGCTTTATGAAATCCATTTAGGTGTTCTTGAGATTTTAATGCATGTGTTTATGTTCGAAGCTTAATGCATGTGTTTATGTTCGAAGCTTAATTAGAGATAATTAGGTTCGCATAACATATAGAATTGATTGACCATCGAGAAAGGCTTTTGATTATTTTAGGATCACCGATTTTCAATCTATGATAATTATAAGCTAAAACGGTTAAACGAATATTTGATTAAGGAAAATGTTGGTGGATTCGCAAATCCTAGTGTTAGTAAATCTCGAATTCGTTCTCTCTATTTTAAAGTTAATTGTTTGATAATTTATGTTTAATTAAAATAGTTTTAGAATCACAAAACCATAATTTAAATCTGTGTTTATTCATATTGTTAGAATTTAGGTTAGAATTTAATTGGTTAAATTGGTATCTAGTCTTCGTGGGTTCGACACTCTACACATCACTTTATTACTTGTAAACGATCCGTCCACTTGCGGGATTGAAATCGCACAACAGTAAGGTGAGTTTATTTCATTTTCATTGAATTTTCACTTTAATCCAACATCTATATAAACATAAAAATTAATTCCTGTTTTTGCTGAGTTTTCTAAATCTTGAAGAAATTTGTTGCTTAATGGCTGCTGTTGTGGTGTGTGGTTCTGTATCCAGTTCTTGGATTCAATTCAAGTATTCAAAAAAAATGTGAAAAATGGGTTTAAGTTTCATGTGTTTATTCATCTTCTGCTGCAAGTGATCAATGAAAGACTCTTAGGATTCGCCCTGATACTTTTAAATTTGAGGTCAAGAAAGCATACAGAAAGCTTGCTCTTCAGATTAATTTCTTGAAAGATTCTTATGAATATCTTCATTTTTCTCAATGTGTGTTTTTAAAATTTTGAAACTACGAATCTTGAAATAGTATTCTTCTTTATTATCTTATCTTGGTGGTGGGGGTTAGAGTGTGCGAGGAAATATATATTTTTTATTTTTTGAAAAGTTATAAGATATTTTTTGTAATTTTTTGTAATTTTTTTGTTGTTTTTAGTTTTCTTTATTTTTGTTTATTTAAACAAGATGTCAAATCCATCATTATATGTCATTAGAAACTTGATTTTCAATTAATTGAAAAGTTGAGGATCTAGTACTATAAAATGGTTGGGATAAATTAGTAACAGAATAAAAAGGTATTCGGAGACGAGAGTTGCAAATTTTCCTAATAATAGATATGTATAAAAACTAAAAGTAAATTATGAGAAGCTACATTTTTTCTACTAGTCAAAATCTGCTGCAAGGTGGTATTCTTTTATACCACTTTTGTAAAAATTTAACAAATGTCTAAAACAACTTCTAATTGTTTGACAATCAGAACTTGGACTCTAAAATCAGTCCCAAACGAATCCTAGTGTCTTTTATTCAATTTGTTTTCTCTCTGCAATCTACTGATAAAGGGATGGATGCGGAAAGAAGAAGAGTTGGGACGATAATAAAGGCAAAAAGAGTTGGGACGATAATAAAGGCAAAATTGATCGATGAAAAAATTTAACCACAGATAAACAAAATTGCCATTGTACAGATAGAATACCAGTCACCTTAAGGCAAATGCAAAACTGTAGCACCAACAATGCCTTGGCAATAACTCAAGTATAGAAAATGAAAGTAAAACTTTCACACCACCAAAACCTTAACAGAACACAATTATTGAAAATATATAATAGCACGGCTAGTGCGCAGTCTCGACTCGAATCAATTCTGGTGAACCATCGTCTCCTTCCTACCTAGCCTTTGCGGGAAGCCCTGTTATAAGTCTCTCTAACCCTTTTGGCTACTGAACAACCCTCCATCTCTTGCAGTTCCCCCACATTCAGACATGCATTTCCCTCTACTACTTTTTGTTTCCCCTTTTCCTTAAACTTTTCCTTCCCCTTTCCTGGGCCCTTTGCCGATCCTTTACCTTTCTGCTTTCCCTTTGTTTCTTTCCCCCGCTTGCTCATTCCCTGCTTCCTGGCGTCCTTTTTCATTCTTCGATCAACAACAACTTTCCCCTTGCCAGCCTTGACTTGGACACCCTTCTTTGCTACCACATATTCCTTCTTAGGTCTTTTAGGTGTTGCCTTCTTATAAAGCTGTTCTATCATTTTGCTCTTTGAACGATCAGATATTTCTGCCTGGTCCGATATAGTGTTAGCCTTCTTCCGTACCTTTTCTAGCTGCCTATAGGCAGCTCGTTTCTTTCTAGCTTTGGCTTGTGCCACCTTCTTAGCAGGCCGAGCATCAATTTCTTTGAATTGTGCTCTCATTGCAGCAATCTCCTCTTTCGTCACAGGCTTGATTGGCTGGTAATGCCTCTTTTCCTCATCCACAAACCACTTGGGTGATTCCTCATCATGGAACATATGTTTGTTGTACACGCCATCAAAAATCTGTTCCCTCGGCTTTTTTATCAGCATCTTTTTGGCACAAGCCAATCTCTCTGCATTTGAACCAATGTCGTCTTCATCTGAGTCGTCTGATGATGATGAATCACTAGAATCTGTATGTGGAGCAGGAACTATCTCAAAATCATCATCTACCTTGGAGGCTTTCGCTGTCGGTAATTTACTCGTTTTTTTGGGACCAACGAGTATTTCTGGTGTATCTTCAATTCTCTTCTCCTGAATAGTGGGATGTTTGACTGGCACATCCATCTGCATTTTGTCTTCGCTATCATCGTTCTCCAGATCCTCTCTTTCATCGCCGTCCATGAAGACATCTTGACCGAACCATTTTGCTGCAATCTCCTCCTGGCTCGGTGCATTCTCTAAGAACACAAGCGGATTCACCTCACTATCTCCATCATTATCTGAGTCTCGATCAGAATGAACCATGTCATTGTCATCGCCCTGCCCAACCATAAAGCAAAATACCAATTTAGCAAAGAAGTGCACTTTGTGAAACAAAATTGAGCTCGTCCGTTCTTTTTGGTGCATATGTGATGGGAGAGTGGAATAAAGTAGGTTACCTCCAAGAGTTGATCGCCCTCAGAATAGGCTTGTTTTGTACGCTTTCTCTGCTTCGTACTTCCTTCCTGTTTAGCCACAATTCTTTCATAGCATTCGTCAAATAACTCATCCATTTGCTCATCATACCTGAAAGCGGATTGTTAGCTTATAAAAGCATAAAAACATGGACCACACTTTTCAAGCTTAAATCCAAGTTAAGAGAAAACAACTACCGCTTGCGTTCTTCATCAGTGTCCGCATCACTAGATGTGTCCCCTTCAGCATCTTCGTGGCCTCCTTCACTATCACTACTTCCAATCTCATCATTTTCATCATCATATTCATCATTATTGAGAGCCACAAGTTCTTTCTTCCCCTGCATGAAAGCATTCCAAAGAGAGAATAAATATGACAAGTTTAAACCAAGCAAATACTAGATATAACGTGAAACTGACTAAAAAATGAGTTGGATGCCTAGCACAATTTATGAAATGACATTCCCATATTTAAAAGAGAGCCAATTTAATATCTATTAGAAGAATTTCCATCTCTATAAAGCGACGAGGCAGAATTGTAGGAAAGCTGGTGCTCCCGGCAAAACACCCAACATCACCAATTTAGCAAAATTTAGTAAAACTGGACAACATAAACAACCGAAAAAAAAGAGTCATTGTCGGGATTCCATTTGATTTCTCCTGTGAAGGATAACAGTTAAAAAATGTCCCAAGAGTAAGAAGAAAACCACAAGACTTCATCCTAGACCTGAACGGAAAGACATGCCAATTAATATAGGCTAAAAATGACTGATCTTTTAAACTGGTAATGTAATAAACAAATGAAGGACAAAGCTACCTTGATAGAAGTTAGAGAGAACAATTCATGATCCGTGTAACCATCCTCTGTCGCATCTATTTGCTTGCCTAACGCTTTCCGAGCTTTGTCCTGGAGAAAAGATGAAAGGATTAATCAGACAAAACAGAACATATTGCATTTATACAAGTAAAAATGAGGATCAGTATTTGTAATGTCTTGAAAGAGCGCATCTAAATATCAAAAGCAAAAACAGAGATTACATGCTAGTGCAACAACCCACCAAGAGGAAAAGATGAAAAGATGGGGCGACGATATACAGGACAGCCTAACAACGAGAATTAGGAATGTTGTTTTGCATATAGTATAGGTAGAAATGTTCAAAGGAGGTGGGAATTGACGTTGATAAATTCATCAAAGCCAGATGGGTAGACGTACATGCTAGGAGGCAATATTACCATCTGATCTCATCGAACAACCAACTTGGACATAAAAGTCGTAATATAATCCATCAAGAATATAAAGTATTACAAATAAACCTAATCAAGGAATAGTTGCAAAATTGAGAAGACTAGTTGCAAGTCTTGTAAATACTAGTGGTAAAATTGCTACAAGATCAGGTTAACAGACATTACATCTAAATTTTAGCAGCACTAGTTTCACACCACAGTGATAATATATTTCAGTAGCACCCAGCTTTAACTATGCTATGCCCTCTTAACTGGCAGAGAATCTAGCATGGTAGAGCGCCTGCAGGCTGCAGTGATATGACGCGGGTGATGGCTGTTCCTCATCACTAGACATTAAATCAGATAGAAAAGCATTCTAGTAATTTGAGTATCGTCAACCTATTCACCCGCCATCTCAATTAAATGTTAACTGACAACAGCTTCGAGAGCTTAGACAATAGCTCAAACTAATCCTTGTTCGCTTAATTTTTATGTTGAACATGTATATAAGGAAAAGAACCACAATAAAGCAGAAAGGGATCCATAAACATGGGCAATAACCTTGGCTCGTCTTTTTGCTAGAAGTTTCTTTGCCCTTTTCTTCTTCTGCTCCATGGCATTAGTCAGCTCCTCCATTTCATTAAGTACTCTATCATCTTCATCTTCCTTGCTCTCACGTTCCACAGCCATGGTAGCAGAAGTAGACTTCTCTGGAGACAGTGCCTTTCTTATATGCATACGCCATCTACACCACCACACAAACACCAATGGGCACAAAATCATACAAGAGAAACATGGAATTGAAGATTATCACCAACTTATTTGAAGGTTCTAGATATTTCTCATTATTTTCTTTAAAATGATTTTTTTTAGAATGTTCCATATAAATCAAGGACGATATAGAACAATGTGGGTGCTTTCATGATTAGGACTAGAACTTTCTAGTTTGTTGTTAACCTCCATTATAGATGTTTCTAGAAATATAACAACCAAGTATAAATAGGGTGTTAGTGTTGTGGTGAGTTGGAAATGGGGTAACGAGTGATGAGTGAGATCAACCAAAGTGAGGTGTTGTAAATAATAGTGGTGTGTACAAATTGTGTAAGTGTTTATATAATAAAACAAGTTCATTTTGTGTTCCAAGTCCAACAAGTGGTATCAGAGCGAGTCGATTGAGGGTCATGTGTTTCGAGCAAAGCGATCGATTGGAGATTATTTTTGAGCTTACGTAGATCGTGCACAAATTGAGATTGTGAAGCTTCTATAAAGCTTGCTTGGTAACGAGGAGGTTATTCAAGTCACGATGAGCGACCTACAAGTGATAGGTGGAATGAAGAAGCTCAACAACCAAAACTACACCACATGGCAAACATGTATGGAGTCTTATCTCCAAGGCCAAGACTTGTGAGATGTAGTTGGCGGCAGTGAAGTGACACCGTCGGAGGACGTCGGAGCTCTGAAGAAATGGAAGATTAAAGCAGGTAAGGCCATGTTTGCGATAAAGACAACAATTGATGAGGAATTATTGGAGTACATAAGAGACAAGTCTACGCCAAAGGAAGCATGGGACACATTTGCAGCTGCATTTTCAAGAAAAATGATCTAAGGTTGCAGCTTCTGGAGAACGAGCTATTGTCCATCACTCAGGAGGAGATGACGATAAAACAATATTTCAACAAGGTAAAATTTCTCTGTCGCGAAATCTCTGAATTAGATTCTTCAAGTAAAATTTAGAATCTAGGATGAGAAGAATAATCATACATGGATTGAGACCTGAATTCAGAGGCTTTATTGCAAGCAATACAAAGTTGGCGAGCAACCTTCTTCTTTGGTCAACCTAGAAAATTTGCTAGCCGATCAAGAAGCATTGACTAAACAAATGCTAAGGGTCTCATTTGAAGAAAGAAGATGACGCATTGTTTAGTTATAAGAGAAAATGTCGATCCCTTCGACAAAATAATAAAGAAGAAAATGCATTGAAGGTTCTCAAACAAGGGAGCTCAAAAAAATCGCGACAAGAGGCGTCGGTTGTCTAATAGATATAGGCAACCTAATGGCTCTTGCTTTGTATGTGGCAAACGAGGTCATTACGCAAAAGATTGCCGATTTAGGAAAAAGCCCGAGAAGGAAATATGGCAACCTCCAACGAGCAAGAAAAATATAATAGTGAAGAAAAGTGGGATCTTTGAAGTGTCGCTCGCACTAACTGAACAAACTTATGAGGAGGTGAGCAGTTCAAGACTTCGGGAAGAATCGGCACTAATGGTGGTCGTCCTTGGACTGATAGATTATGAAAATGATTGGATTGTCGACTTAGGATGTTCCAATCACATGACAGGCGACAATGAGAAGTTGCAAAACACAATAGAGTATAAGTGGACACCGCAGATGGTGGATATGCTAGATTCAAAAGAAATTGGAGATAAGTTGCAAGAAAAAATTGTAGAAGTACAACAGAGCCATGAGGAAATTGAATATTCACAGGAGTCGAGCGACGGAGAAGAACCTACAAGGGCAACGCAAAGTCCATGGCAAATTGGTGTGCATTAACCAATACCAGAAGAGAATAGGCCAAGCCAACAAGAAGAGATTGAGGTACCAACGAGTCCTCAACCACAACTAAGGAAATCAACTAGACAACGAAGGCCAAATCCCAAGTACGCTAATGCAGTGGTAGAAGAATATGAAAGTACCAAAGAGCCGAAGACCTTTGAAGATGCAGTCCAACACAAGGAGTGGAGAAAGGCAATGGAAGAAGAAATGGTGGCTCTAAAACAAAATGAGACTTGGGACTTGATGCCAATATCGACAGAGTAAATCCTATATCTTGCAAATGGGTATACAAGGTAAGGAGGCGACCCAATACGTCAAAAGAGAAATACAAGGACACAGGTTGGGATGATGAGAAGAAAAGAGTTAAATCAAATAGTTGGTGCTAAAGGGGAGAATTGAAGATTATCACCAACTTATTTGAAGGTTCTAGATATTTCTCATTATTTCCTTTAAAATGATTTTTTCTAGAATGTTCCATATAAATCAAGAAGGATATAGAACAATGGGGGTGTTTTCATGATTAGGACTAGAACTTTCTAGTTTGTTGTTAACCTCCATTATAGATGTTTCTAGAAATGTAACAACCAAGTATAAATAGGGTGTTAGTGTTGTGGTGAGTTGGAAATGGGATAATGAGTGATGAGTGAGATCAACCAAAGTGAGGTATTGTAAAATAATAGTGGTGTGTCCAAATTGTGTAAGTGTTCATATAATAAAACAAGTTCATTTTGTGTTCCAAATCCAACACGAATCACCAAATACGGGAAACAATTATCTATCTATGGTTCCTTGTACAATTTCATTTGGCACAAGCTTACTTTAAAAGATGCCTGAAGTCTTGCTTCCCCAAAACACGAAGATCGTCACACAGATCTTTAACCTGTCCCATATTTAAAGGAGAAGGCAGTTTAACTGGTCAGAGAACAAGATAGTGAACCTGGCAGATGATCTATGTTTATTAACACTGATGATGATTCTGAATACGCTCGCACATGAAGAACACAAAAGAAAAAAGAGTAAAACACACCGCTTCGGTTGTCAAAGTATGATCCTTAATGGGCAAACATGCAGGATCCTCAAACATTATAGAAGTAACTGAACCAAGGATCTCAATAGGTGAGTTAGACCAAATAAAGTCTCTTGCAGAGCAGACCTTCCGTAAAGTTGTGTCTCCATCTTCATACCTGAAAAGGGAACCTAATCAATACGAATAGATAAAGATCCGTGTATGTTTTAATGAACCTTACTTAAGTGATTCATGAAGAATTACAAAGAAGAGAAACAAGATAAACATAAAGTTTTTATTGATTTACAAAAACCCTATGATAGAGTGCCCCGGGAAGTATCATCGTGGGTTCTACGACAAAAGGAATTTCAGTAATTTTATCCATATTATTAAGGACATGTGGTGCAGTCGTGAGATATACTAGAGGTGGTAGACTTGCATCAAGGATCTGTACTGGGTCTTATCTAATCTATTTGATTTAGTGGTGATGAGCTTAAGAAACATATCCAAGATGAGATTCCTTGGTGCTTGGTATTCGCTTGTGACATCGTTAAGACTAGGAAGGGGATCAAAGTGGAAAGACACCACCAATAGAATGTCTCTGCGCACTTTCCTAACTTGACGTGGCATGATCACCTTGCCAGTTCTCCAATATGTGAACAAAGATCACGAATGCTCAAGCATAAATATAAAACTGGCTTCCAGCCATCTTTTATATGGCAATCAAACAACATTGTTTCTCAGGCAAATGTTTGTGGATGAGAATCGCACATTCCATGAATTAGTGAGAAGAATATATACCCATCACGATGTCGCTTTTGCTTTGTTCCTCTAAGTACATCCACCACCTGAATGTCAAATCCAAACAGATAATCATCTCAATTACACACGAAGTAGAAAGATAACATGCAGATAAGGTGGAAGAGATTGGATTACCTTTTGAGGCTCTTTGCCTCCTTGGAAGAGGTGCTTTATATCAAGAAGTTGTGGATCAATTTTAGCAGGTGCCTTATACTTGAAACCCACAATATAAATTTCTGCTGATGCTGAACGACTAGCTTGTGGTTTATCCACTTCAACCTTTTCAAAGAGCTGTAAAGAACATTCATAGGGTAAAAAAAGCCTTACATTGAACAGAAAATCTTGGACACGCTTCATAGGAGAAGAATATTACCTGTCTAAGACAGAAAAGGACAGCAGTATAATCTTGGGATCTGAAAACCTAGAACACAACAATAGACATAGCATCATTCATTCATTACATCCCTTAATAAGGTTAACTTGACTAGTGAGTAAGGCTAACGGAGTACAAAACATGGCAGGCTAAATGCATTATGATGTACGATAGCAAATTATAAAACCCAAAAAAGAACTATGTTCCCCCTGGGAAGGGGATTTCTACACGAGGATCACAGAAGTAACAATAGAATCAAAAATATTTCCTGAATCCAAACCCCAAGAATATAGCAATTTATCACCGTAGGGAGTTTTTGCTACCACTCACGATAAAATAGAGTATATGTCTGTCTTCATATTTCTCCATTCATCAATTTTCATCTCTTCAAATCAATCTCACTCTTCCTTCTTCCTTCTCAAATCAATCTCACTCTTCTTCTTCATCTGCTAAGTCTACTTGTGCGATCCCACCACTGTGTAAGCGGTATCCTAGTAAAGCTCAATGCGACATCACCACTTGTTGTCTTGAAACCATTCAAGGAACCAAATTGGTACTAAATAGACATTAAAAAGTTTCATATAAACTTCTACCAAGGCAGACAAAATTTATTCGTGGAAATGACAATGAACTCAAAAATATTAGCAATTATGTAAGGGCTTGTTCGGTAGAGTTTTTTTTGGGAAAAAATAGGTTTTTTTGGTTACTTTTTGACTTTTCAAAGTTTTTGGTAGTATAAAAAGGGTTGAAAAGTCAAAAATTGTAGGCAAAAAAATAGATTTTTTTGGATAAAATGGCAACCGAACAAGCTCTAAATAAGATGCAATAGAAGCCACTTGTTTACTCGTGAATAGAGTAGCATGCCCCCTTTCGGTGCACAGGATGAAGTTTAAAAGCCACTAAAAACTTCTTCATCTTCGTCATTTGCAAATTGCTTCCATGAATTGTATCAATCAATTATCAAGTATCACCTTTCAAGTATAAAATACTTGTGACTGTTTGTGTTCATATGCACAGTTAATCAGTAATATTGGAATTCAACGGTATAATTAAATATCCCTAGTTCGGCATCAGAATCAATGTTAATTTTGCTCGAAAAACAATCAAATTCGAATACTTATATACAGAATAGATATTTAAAATAATACATATAACATGTACCTTGGTGACAAAAGTTCCTTTGGGAGCCAAAAGCTCAGTAGCAAGCTTAACCGAGTCAATAACCAAAGCATTCTGACTGGTAGCCTCAATAGCCCACGCACCACCAACATTAGGCGAGCCGTCATGCAACACCAAGTCGAAAGCTCGGCATCCATTTTCCGCCATGAGTCTCTTAACAACGGCTCTACACTTAGGGTGAGTGATATCCTCCTGCACGGATATGGCGCCGCGGATGGGTCGAATCGGGTCGAGGTCGACGCCGATCACTAAACTTCCAACTGGCATCTTCTCGACGGCCACTTGCATCCATCCACCCGGCGCGGCGCAGAGATCAAGCACGGAATTAGCCGAGCGGAGATAGCCATACTTGGAATCAAGCTGAACTAGCTTCCATGCGGCTCGAGATCTGTATCCATGCTCTTTGGCCAAGTGGTAGTACTTGTCCAAACGATGCTTTCCTTTTACCTTCCCCATTGAAGTTAGGATTTCAGGGAGGAAGTGAAATTGGGGAGAAGAAGAGTTTGGGGTTTACATGCAGGGGGAGGAAGTGAAATTGGGGAGAAGAAGGGTTTGGGTTTTCCATGCAGGGTTTTAGCGCCGTGGGGTAGAGGTAGCAAACCCCGCCTCCAGAGGGGTGGATGGGCCAGATGAGGTCACCCCTTCCCCAAAATTTTTTGAGCCCATTTTAATAAATATATAATATTTTAAAATAAGTTATAATCTTTAAAAAACTTGCAAGGAGTTATTGTATAAAAATATTAAAGATCTAAAATTAACAAAAAAAAATTGTCTTTCGACGATCTTTTACAACGCAAATTTATCTATAATAGAATCTATATCTATTTTATTAACAAAAAAATTTCATGCGATCAATAAAAAACTCGTCATCCATTTTGCTGCAAATTAGGCGTATTTACAAAAACAAAAATATACACGACAAACTAAAGATTTATAGATTACTACATATATTCCTCTCATGGACAAGCCAAGTATTAAAAGAAATATAAAAGCAGAAATACTATTATAAAATATTGTTAATGATTGGAATGTGCTTCTTGTTTTCCTTACTAAAACATACCAGTGGTAAAGAGAACATTCTCATAATTACATCATAAGAACACTTGCAATAAATGGTATGCTTCGAATAGTTGGAATGGTGTTAGAAATTAGAAAATTTAGTAAGATCATCTTTCAAAAAACTTCTTCAAATGGTGCTTTTGGGAACGCTTATAGGATTATTGTTACATTTTAGTACACTATTTACTTGATAGCTCAACTCCACTAGTTGATATTTCTAATTTGAAAGAAAATTGACTTTCTGATAAAATTTTGTGGTAATTAGTCAGGATACCTCTTATTTCAAAAAATGTTAAAATATACCTTCTTTTTAACAATATCAATATTTACCATTTTTAATTACAAGTTTATGATATTTAACTCATTAAATTTTTTTAACTTCTTATTTAAGCTAATTAAGGGTACATTGGACAAAACTCACCCAAAACCCACGTAAAGACTTTCTCCAAGGCAAAACACTTTCTTCAGCAACACACTTACCCAATTTCTTCTTCAAGGGCAAAGCACTTTCTTCAATCCAATTGCCATAATCGGTAGGATTGATCAAAGCACCCATTTAGGGCAAAACAACATCACGATCTAAAGTCACCGAGCCAACCTCGTCTGCATTAGGAAGGACATAACCCCGGCCGACCTTCCGAATTCTACCCTCGCTACCACAAAGATCAACGCCCGACCACCGTCAGAGGGTACCAACTAAGCAAAATGGAGAAAATTCAATCTTTCACAAATTCTTCTTCTCCACTTTCTATAATTGGTTCTTCAATCAAGCCATGGTGAAAACACGAAAATCAGTAAATATCGAGATACAAATAAATATGGCGCGTCTACAAGGGCTAAGAGAAAGGCTACCGAGACTTCAACTCAAAGAGATAAGAAGAAATTGAAGAATTCAAGAAATCAAAAGAGGATGATGAAGTCCTATATGTACCAAACGTATGTATTGCTTTTTGTGTATTTTGTAGCTTAGGTTTTGATGAGTTTTCTTCATGATTCTTGATTATTTATGTTTTTTTTACTTTTTTTTGGTAGTTTATTATGGTTTTTTCTAAGTATTTTGGTGATTTTTGTAGTTTAGCTTTTCTATGGCTTCCTTAATGTACGGTTTTTCAGGCGCTTTTTTTTCGTCTGCATTTAGTCGATTGTGGCTTTATTTTAGACTATTTGGATGTGTCTTTGATCTTGAGCTTAGGTCATTCATAAAATATATGTTATATACTCTTTATACGTGTTTCGTACAAATTTTATGTGAATTGGATGTTCTTTGTAGTGGTTGTCATTTATAGTGTTTGTTTGGGTTTGTGATTAACATTATGTTATATGTCTTGACTCGTATGATATATCTTTTGCGAGATTGGGATTATACAACAAACCCAAGACATGGGCATCGGGTAAACTAGTAGTAAAGTATATGGATGATGTTATAGCTAACATTTAGTATATGGATGATGTTATAGCTAACATTTTCCATAAAGCGAATAGTGTAGAAAAAGAAATGTTTCAAGGCAGCTGTTTTGGGTCTTTTCTTGAAATGAGAAGATTGATATTACAGCCTCAATTGATCCATTCATTGTTGTTAAGGCAGGTTCAGCAGCCTAACGATGATGAAATATGGTTTAGAATAGGGGAAGAGGGTACTAGATTTTCGTTGGATGAGTTTTGTCTTACAGTAGGACTCTGAGGTGTGGGTACTGTGGACATTTCTTCATATGATTCAGGAAAGAACCGTATAAAGGATACATACTTTTTTGGTCTTCAAAGAGTATCAAAATTTGAGCTCCAACGAGTTTTCATGGGATTGAATGACCAAGTATCTCATGAAGATGTTGTGAAGTTGGCTAAGCTTTATATGATATTATGTTTTTTGTACACTACTTCCTATAACAAATCAGTTGATGAACGGCATATGAGGTTGGTTGATAGGTTGGAGTGTGATGACTTTGCTTGTGGAGAGGATCTTTATCGAATCATACTTAAGTCTTTCAAGTCTGCATTAAGTTTGGAAAACAAGAAGCGTGTATCGGTAAAAATCTTCTTGGTCTTATCGGTTGAATGGATTTCCACTTTCCCTCCAAGCTGTGGGCTTACGAGACAATTGCTTGCCTTAATGGTAAATTTTGTACCATGGTTGAGAGGCATATCCCGCATGTTGAAGTGAAAACGGATGTGCATGTTACCGATCCACAATCGGAAGAGGAAGTGTTTAAGCATTCAGAAGTAAGTAATTACTGATTAGTTTGTTTTTATTGTGTTCAGAAGTTGATTTTATTAACCAATAATTTTCATGTAGCTTGAAGTAATTCAGTTTGTGGCAACCAATGAAGAGAAGAATGAGATATATGCTTCTGGATTGTTTCATAAGAAGCAGAAAGCCAACGAATTTGGTACTAGTTCTTCAAAGTCCGCTCCTGGTGAAAAAGGATAGGTGAGACTGTTTATAGTTTTAGTCACTAGTTTTTTATTTTTTTTATAAATTATGCTTTTCTTTTGTATGATGCTGTTTCCTTTTTAGTTTTTTAGGGTTGTTGTGAATTAATCGAAATCGTCATAAATCGTTTATCACAAATTGAATTCAAGCAGCAAGAATTAGAAAGAAATCAAGCTCAAATTATTTCTTTGCACAATGATTTGAGAAAGGAAATGACAAATTTAAATAGGAATGTGCAAGAGATGTTTGCAAAGTTTGTAAATCAATTTGGAAAAGAAACTAGTGGTAGTTCTTCTAATGTTTTGGACAGGCAGATTGTTTTTTACACCGGCGATACTTCTTTGGGGAGAAAGGTAAATCATTTTCATGTATTTTTATAGTTTTTGGATGCATTTTAATTAAAAATAAAATGATGCAATAAGTAACACATATGTTACTATGTATTGAAAATTTAGGATTCATGTTGCAAGCAAACAGTAACACATGTGTTACTATATATTTTTCTATTTGTGTTACCATCATTCTAATTTATATTTTTATAGGTTGAAGATCAGAACCCTAAAGGGAATGAAGTTGATTTTGATACATCTAAAAATAAAAATATTGGCCATGGTGGAAAGGATTTTGAGGTATAAATATGTTTGTATGGGATGAAAATAAATATGTTTGTATGAGATGAAAACTGATATGCCACATTGGATATTTGAATTATGATATAATATCATATTTTACTGGATTTGGATTTGCTTGAATTGTACAACTATTCATTTTATCTCAATTTAGGCCATTTTGTTCAATTTTGTTAAGAAATTCAGTTTGATACCTATACTCTTACTGAGTAACACATATGTTACTGTGTATTGAATTGAATGAATTATGCTAATATTTTGTTATGTTAATTATTTGTATAGGTTCCATTTGAGGATGTCATCGGATCACGAGGAGAAGATGTTGAAGTTGGGAAGGAGGTATGTACATCTAGTAACTTGTGCTTTTTAGTGTGTTATAAATGAGTAACACATATGGTACTTTCTATCATAATTTTGTAAAACTGGAGGAGTTTTATATTTTTACAGGTTCCATTTGATATAAAAGGAAAACAAGTTCAGGTTGATAAAACTAAGAATGAAAGTAGTACTGAGTTTGAGGTACAGATAAAAAATTTAATATAAATTTTTTGAAATTGTAAGAAGTTCAATTTGAGTATATGAGTTGTTGTTTTTAAGGTATCATTTTTGATTATTTGTATTCTTAGGTTGGAGGTGAATAACCTAAAAAATATTTATTCGAGGGGACATTTGTTAGCAAACATATGTTTGATGTTTGAACTTTTGTCCTAGTTTTGACTTCGGAATTGATGATGAACCTAATGCTAATGACATTGAACTAGATGATATGGAATTTATCGAACTTGACCTAAAATGATTGATGAATCTGTTCAAATGAGATATCTGTCAACTTCTAAAAACAAAGAGGTAGTGTTTTCACATTATATGTTACTTTTATCCACAAATAATTGTGACCCTTGCATTTTTATGTAATTGATAATGTTACTTATTTTTTAGGATGTTGATGATAACGATGATTACATTTTACTCGATGACATTACTCCTGATATACCCAAGAAGAGGCTTAGGAAAGCCGCGGCAGTGTTTAAATCACCTTATACATCGAATTTTGGATTGTCGCAAAAATTCGAGAGATAAGTACCGTACATATGCATTACCGACGAATTAAATGTTTGTTGCAATTGAAGATGTCGTTGATTTTGAGGAATGGTATAATTGTAGGGTTGTTAAAGAAGAATAGGTAAGTTTCCTTCCTTCGTCCAAATAGTTATCTTGTGAACGAGTTGATTGTTTTAATATCTTGTAAGTATTATGTTTGTAGGAAGAAAAGATTTGATGATAAGAATGAAATACTCAACCCGCCTTCGACTTTGGAGTAGCCGAGGGTTGCTAATAAGAAGTGGTTTTATGACTTGCGGACTCCGGAGAGTGCTTAGGAGACACGGTATAATTTGTATGTTTTCTATATTGTAATTTATCATTTGGAAGTTAACTAGAGTTTTTTTTTAATCATTACATTGGCTGCTGTTTTTTTTTCCAGCATATTGATGTTGCATTTTATCATCTTCGGAAGACAGTGAAGCATAGTACTAGATTACAAATTCGTTTGACCACGATTGACTATGCATTTGACTGTTTCATTAGGATGATTTCGTAGCATTTTTTGAATGATCAAAGTGGGGTGGTTGATCATAAAGAGCTTCTATCATATGTTTGAGGATGTCGAATAGGATGTAACAAACCATGGTGGGATGTTGACCATGTGCTACTTCCTGTTTTGATGGAAAATAAAGCACATTGGATCCTCTTAGATTTTGATGTCAGAAGTCGATGCCTTAATGTGTACAATTCATATCGTAAGATAATACGCTGAAATCATTCCATACATGCTACTCCATAGTGGATTTTATAAAGCTAGCGCCTCTAGTGTTGTAGATACAAGTCTCTACGATGGCAAGGATCCTCTAAGTCCATTGACTGTTAACATATTGGATAACATCCCTCAACAAAAACAAATGTTAGTTAAATTTCAGAATCTAATTTGTACCAAGGATAACATCCCTCAACAAAAACAAAAGTTAGTTAACTTTTTTTCTAACTTATTTTGTTTTTTGTTTTTATAGTGGTGATTGTGGCGTATATATGATCAAATATGCCGAGTATTTTGTTCACCAAAAAATAGAAGAACTGAAAATGACATTCAAGCTTCATGAAGTTCAGCTTAGTCTTGTTGTCCAGTTTTATAAATACGCCAAGAAAAAATTGGATGAAGGGTACGATATGGATGATGAAAGGGTTTCGGATAGAGTAAAGTAGAGTATGAAAATTTAGGAACACATTTCATTTTTAATATATAAATCAGTAATTTGTATATGATGTATTTTTGAACTAACGTAGTGGTTTTATACTCTCTTTCATGTAAGTAACACATGTGTTACCCCGGATGAAATGTTTGATATAGCATTTGTTATTATCAGTTGAAGAATCTTTTTCATTCAGTAATTTTTTTGGATGATGGTTTTGAGAACATAGATTTTTCAAAGATCAAGTGTCAAATGATCTTGAAAAATTGAAAAATCTGTGTTAACAAGTAACATACATGTTACTCTAGTTCAAGTATGTGAGAGTGATAATGCATCAAATAGCCTTATGGTCTTATTAAAGTGTTATAGAGTAACTCATCCGGATCAAAACTACTAGCATTGATTTTATTTCTTGCATTAAGATGATCATAGGCTTCCAGCATCCTCACTACGCAACATAACCCAGAGATAATGCCATTATACAGGTAAAAGTGTTGCATGAATGGAACATTTTTTATTTTTTGGATTAATCGCATTTGGATCAACACCACTCTCAAGCATTCTCACGAAAACTTTTGTGCTTTAAATATCCGTTTATGCTAAGCAATCAAGAATAGAGTTATATATAGAAACAGTTGGCTTGACTCCCTTATCTTCTATTTGGTTCAAAATATCAAGGGCTGATGGCAGGTCACCTGTTTGTCTAATTCATTAACTTATATTGACAAAGTTGTATGGTTTGGAACCAAACCTTGATCGTGCTAAATTCTTGAATTGGTGTGTATCTTAACATGTATGTCCCTTATATTGACAAAGTTGTATGTCCCTTATCTTCATTGCATGAGGCCTTTGTAGGGTTCTTTGTCCTTCATGAGGACCCGAGTGGAGCTAAGCTTCAAAGTATATCAAACTTCATATCGTGAATTTCCAATTCTTTGGTCTTTAACATTTGAAAATCGGTGTATTGAGGTACATTTCTTTGCATTAATTCCCAGTTCTGGATCAAATATATTTTGATTACGATTGTTCGATTCTTTAAACATGCGTTTGATAATTTAGGGGACAAACATTGATTTTCATAAGCAAGAATATTACATACAAGAATATAATACCTCAGATGGAGACAAAAGTTGAACCTCCAACATACGAACACAAAAAAAAAGATAATTGAAGACTAATGCCCTTTAGTATTTAAACTTTTAGATATTAAAGCTATCAACATATATATAAATTCAGTATATTTGTGAATGAAATCATCAATGTCAATTCTTAACTTTTTCCTGGCTGCAGATTCTATCGAAGTATAATCTGTGTCAGTTTTGTATTCCTCAACACAATTAAATCTGTGTCAATTATATTCAATCAAGATCATATTTGAAAATATGAAAAATTGCAAAATCAGACATTATTATTCATTAGATAAGTGCAACTTGAGAATCTTCATTTCCAATTCCAGTTCATAATTCTTCTTCTTCTCGTTCTCCAGCTCCACCTTCAAATTGTCATTTTTCTTCGTCAAGAGTCCCTGCTCAGATTTGCAATGTCTTCAACTAGAAACAAATTAATCATGTGACTCACTATATGATTCTAATCACCCACACTATCATCCACACTATATGATTCTAATCATGTGACTCACTATATGATTCTAATCATCCACACTATCATTAAGAAACTTCATAGTCTTCAATACCATCTCATTATCTTTCCAAACAACAACACACGGGACCAGAACCGCCAACGATGTCGGTGATTGACCACCACCGCATCATCCACACGAATTAGATTTGCTTGGTGTAAAACTTATTTCAAATCAAAATATGGAGAAACAACAATTTAATGATTTTGAATTTCCTGCTCCATTACATCATAAAAAACCTCATTTTTCATTGATTTGGATGAATAATCACAACCCACATTTGGATAAACTTGTGGAATGATACATTAAAGCACAAGTTTCCTTACAGGCACAATAATTCAATTCTATATTTGCACTATAGTCAATACAATGTACCACACCATAAATCTGTTATTTCGGTCTTAATGCAAAATATTTTATGCATGCCCTTGAAATGAATCCATAAGCAAACAATCTTATAGTATTCTCAAAAAGTGAAGATTTGTAAACTAGAACAATTGCTAGAATCAATCAAGACTGAAATTCAATAGAAAAATACCTCAAAAATTTCTTTTTTTCTTCGGGTGCAATGGTATTGGGTTATTGCACGTTCTTCGATTGTGCTCATATGCTCTACATCTCCCACATTTTGTTATTTGTTTTGTCTCTCTCTTCGATCGATACCGATTTTCTTTGGGTCTTCCAGATTTTCTTGTTGGTATTAGTGGTAGTACAATGCTGAATGAAACATCTTCTAGTACAACCCAATCTGTACAGTTACCAAGTGGAAAGATTGTCCCTTTGTATGTGTTTATGTATGACTCTATTGTATAGAAATTGGAGCAATAGGTGTAAGAACTAAGATGTTTGTTTACAACTATTGATATAACATGTTTGCATGGAATCTAATCCATTTGAAATCTATTGCATGAGCATGTCTTTTCGTGCATGTTCACTAAATAGGAAGATACAATCGTCACTAACTTGGTGTAGCACTTGGCTAGATGAAGATACCTATGCAAGGTACGAAGTAACATATATATAAGATCGTATCTAATAGGCAATAAACAATACATAAATAAAATTCAGCATGATTCATGACTTCTAACATATATTAACACATGTGTTACTAATATCAACTAAAAGTAAGAGGTTGAACAAAGTGAACAAATAACAAAAATCACAATCAAGTTGCGGTCACAAGAAGAAAGAGTTGATTAATGTATGAGTAACACAAATGTTACTGTATGTTAAAAGTCATCTATCATGATTCTTCTTCTTTAGTAACATGTGTGTTACTCTATTCTTTTTAGTGCATGTTATCATAGTTGACGTTACAATAAAACAATCAAGAATGTTTTAGATGTTACCTTCATTTTTATTGCGTCTCTTGAATTTTTAATAAAAGAATCAAGAATATTTTAGATGTTACCTTCATTTTTATTGCGTCTCTTGAATTTTTCCACATCATACGCTCATATTTTGTTGCAAGTGTAGTGAATGTTGCTGTGCATCTCTCCGATTTTTGGAAAACCAATTTTGTACAAGGCATCTCAAGAATTCCAACAAAAGTCCATGGGAAAACTCTTGGCCGATTTCGTAACTGAATTGACTGACTCAACTATATTTGACGTCATCGTTGAATATCTATTCTTTGTCATGTAGGCTCTCGACCATGTATGATATCCAGCTTCTTCCTACATGAAAACAATTTTTGTCAATAAGTATGTTATAATTGTTAAATGCATTATATTATACTAATAAACATTAAAACTTACCAAATAAGGTCGGATTCTTTTGTCGATTTCCTCAAGTTGGTTCATGTGGTTGCCAAATTCAGCCTTTGTGTAGGCTCTAGCAGCTGCATTGTAGTGGTATATTATGTTTTTTTTTCCTTGCCAATAGTCTTTTTAAATTTTGCAATAAATGATATGAACAAACACCATGCATGACTTCCGGATATACTTTCTGTATAGCATTTTTTATGCTCTTGTGTCTATCTGATATGATGCACAAGTCTTCCCGCTCTCCATAAGATTCTTTCAACAATTGTAAAAACCATTCCCATGAATTGTTATTCTCATTGTCTCCAACTCCGAAAGCCAATACAAAAATATTGTTATTGGCGTCTTGGGTACATGCTTTGAATAATGTACCACCATAATACCATTTTAAGAATGTTCCATCAATTACAATTACAGGTCTACAGTACTTCCATCCTTGCAAAGAACCTCCTAAGGCCATGAAACAATACTTGAACCGATTGTTTACATCGGTCTCTAGTTTTGTAAATGATCCTGGATTTGTTACTTTCAACATGTACAAGTATGTAGGAAGTTTTCTATATGATTCATTCGGATCACCTCTCAATTCAACAAATGCATGCTCTCAAGCCCTCCAATCTTTATTATAACTTAGTGACACCCCATACTCATTCCTTATGTCATTTATTATATCACCTGGAGTGTATATAGTTTTTGCATATGTGTATTTATACCTGATGCAACTTCCAACCAATGAACTAAAAGCTTGTCGATGATCTCCTAATATTATATCCATTGAACATACATGTTCATTTCAAATGTACCTTATTTTGAAGTTGTCTATTTTTCCAACCTTTGAAGCTCTGAAAGACCATTGACAACTTGAATCCACGCATTTTATGACATAAACCTTTTTGTTTGATTTTTCCACCTTGAATTGAAAATGGATTCATATAGCATATAATGCAACACTATTCATCAAGACCTCTTTATTCCAATAAATCTGATTTCTTTCAATTTTATCAACATTTGGATGAAAAATAACGGCTGTTTCAGCTTCCATAATCATGTCTTCAGGTAAGTAATGAGAAACCTCATAAGCAATAACTTCAACATTTGGTAATCTTGGAGGGCTATGATTGTTGTGTTATTTCTTTCATATAGCTGCAATTGTAGCATGTCTGAACTTATTGCAGCAGCTAGTTTTTCCAAACGAAGCTCTTGATGAAGATTAAATGATGCACTACTAGCAGTTACTGTTGAAAAATCAATGCACAAGGAAAAACTTGTAAAATCTTTGTCTTTTCTCTTCAATTCCAAATAAAAGACCAGCAACTTATTAGTTCTAATACTTATCATCGGAGGCTCACTATACTTCACTTGATACTAAATTGTTATCTCCATGGTGGTTTGATTCAACTCCAATTCTGAATAAATATCTTCAACGAGCGTGTTGAATGTGCATTCTAGAGGAAAGAAGATCCCAGTCTTCTTGAAATTCTTGTATTCATAGTTTTCAGACCATTCACCATTGTAATTTAATAAGATATTGATGTACTCCATGCCTGCAAAAAATAAAACCGTAACACACTATGTTAAGATTATCACAATTTGCTTAAAGAAATATAGTAGACGTGTGTTACTTCTTAGTTACTCCAAATTTGACACTACATGTATTACATATTCTAACACATACAGTACACACACATGTGTTACTCATTTTAACCTGTACCAAATGCATGATAGGCACTATATATGTTACTTATTTTTACATGAACCAAAAAGCTGTGTAATACACAGTAACATACGTGTTACTCTTTTGTAAAATATGTCTCTAAGTCCAAAAAAAAGCCATATGATGAAAATTACCAAGATTAATCCATTTCAATAGACATTAACACATGTGTTACTCGTATGATTAAACATAAATTTTTAATGAAGCAAGTGACATATAGTAACACATGTAGTAACACACGTGTTACTACAAATTTGACGCTACATGTATCACATATTCTAACACATACAATAACACACACATGTGTTACTCATTTTAACTTGCACCAAAATATGTCTCTAAGTTAAAAAAAAAAGCCATATGATGAAAATTGCCATGATTAATCAATTTCAATAGATAGTAAGACATATGTTACTAGTATGATTAAACATAAATTTTTAATAAAGCAAGTGACATATAGTAAAACATGTAGTAACACACGTCTTATTACAAATTTGACGCTAAATTTATCACATATTCTAACACATACAGTCAAACACATGTGTTACACATTTTAACTTGTACCAAAATATGTCTCTAAGTAAAAAAAAAGCCACATGATGAAAATTGCCATGATTAATCCATTTCAATTGACAGTAACACATGTGTTACTGGTATGATTAAACATAACAGTAACACACATATGTGTTACTCATTTTAACCTGCACCAAACGCATGATAGGCACTATAAATGTTACTTATTTTAACATGAACCAAAAAACTTTGTAATATACAGTAACATATGTGTTACTCGTTCGCAAAATATATCTCTAAGTTCAAAAAAAAGCCACATGATGAAAATTGCCATGATTAATCTATTTCAATAGAAGTTAACACATGTGTTGCTGGTATGATTAAACATAAATTTTTAATGAAGCAAGTGACATACAGTTGCACATGTAGTAACACACGTGTTACTACAAATTTGACGCTACATGTATCACATATTCTAACACATATAGTAAAACACACATGTGTTACTCATTTTTACATGTACCAAACGCATGATAGGCACTATAGATGTTACTCATTTTAACATGAACAAAAAAGCTTTGTAATATACAGTAACATACGTGTTACTCGTTTGCAAAATATGTCTCTAAGTCCAAAAAAAAGCTACATGATGAAAATTGCCATGATTAATCCATTTCAATAGATAGTAATACATATGTTACTGGTATTTTTCAATTTTTTACAATTTGGTCCTTCAACTTTTGATCTTGGTTTCTTTAGCCCTCCAACTTTCCACAACTTCATATTTGGTTCTCAAGCTTTGGGTATTGGTCATTTTAGTCCTCCAACTTTCCATAATCTGTAATTTGGTCCTCAAGCTTTCGAAATATCTTCTAATTTATTGCTCTTTTCATCCATTCTTCTCTAATTGCTATTAAACAGGTCCAAAACTCAAATATGAAGAATAAAATACCAAATTAAGTATAAATTCAATAAAATAACGGAATAAAAGCTTAGTTTAAAGGCCTGAATAAGTGCACAAAATGTACTTATCAAACACCCTCAAACTAATCATTTGTTCGTCTTCGAACAAAAATAAAAATAAACTACAAATTTAAACTAAGCTAAAAGAATAATCATAAGTATAGTTAATGTTAAATTTCTACCATATACCTCAAGTTCGAAAATAAAGCAAAACTTTTAGAAATATATTAAACAACACAACAATTAAATTTTTACTTATCCAATGCTCAACCTTTTGTGAGTGTGTGAATTGCCAGATATTGAATTTACACTTGTATTAGACCACGACCAATATTGTGTTGTTGATATTTTCACAATCTCGAACCCTTTGTAGTCATTTATTTCTTACACCTCTCGTAAATTACACACTTCTAATATTTTTCTCTCCAATCTCGAGGTGTTTTAGCAAATTTGGTTTATATTGATCAACACAATACTTTTTTCAAATAAAGTGGTAAAATTAGAACCTTGTATTCTCGTAACTAGAATAGTGAGTGATTTCTAAATTCTCATCTTCGTCTCTTAGGTTCTAACCTAGCAATCCTTACCAAGCACATTTTTTTATTTAACCAATATAAACGATCTTACATCATCTGTGCAATACCTCTCTCTCTAGCTTTCTATGTGACCCTTTATAGCGAGCTTTGAGCAATGACTCCCAAATCGGATGACTATAGGACACAGATTTTAAAATACCCTAATGGACTTACTTGCTCGAGTCCCATGGGCTATAAGAGAAGTGAAGATGTAAATTTTTTTTACTCATGTAACGAGCTTTGGGCCGATGACTCCCAAATCGATGACTTTAGGGCACGTGTTTCAAAATACCCTAACAGCTTAATTGCTCGAGTCAAATATTCTATTTATTTATTTATTTTTCAAGAGTTGAGTAGTGCTCGATTTGAATTCTTTGACTACAATCTATTCAACCAAAGATGAGACCCGGAAAACCCAAATCATCAAAATTTTACAAAAACATGTACTAACTTTAACACCCCAAATTATTCTCAAACAAACTTGGTTACTAGTCTAAGAATTTAGGAGCGAAATTTTCATAATAATCCTAGGTCAACAATATCAACACAAACATTCAAGTCATGTTTCTATATCGTTGATAAGTCAATAGTGGCTACGTACTTCAAATATAGTCTAACATGGATAAGTATTCGGTAAAAGTACGAGTTAAAGTGTTGTCTAATATTCTAACTAAAAACATACTTAAATTCAAACGAGATATCATCATTGGCGGCAAGATATTCAACAATAACTATGAATTTTTTTTTAATTATTTTTTTTAAAAACGAAATAATAAGAAATTTTTTAAACTAAATAAAAAAAATGAATTTTTGCGATTACTTAGACCTAAAAATAAGCAAATTCAAAATAATTAAGTATCCCGATACTTAACCCACCTCAAACTAAAACATTACATTGTCCCCAATATAATAATAAAATAAAGCGAGATAAAGGAGAAAAAGATCAGATACTCCCCGGAGATAGATGTGGAGAAGATGGATCTGACTGGCTGAAGGTCCGGTTGAAGTGGACTCTGATGTAGTCTTTGCGACTATTGGTTAAAAAGATTATGTCATATATATTATCCAAGCGGCTCGCAAAGTGGGACATCCCGCAATTGATATGGGAGGCCTAATAAGTGCACTAAATAATAAATAAAATAAAAACTAATGAATTATTTAAACTAACTGAAACCACTACATGTAAAGCAAGTAAATAAAATGGTTAGAAAATGGGTTGCCTCCCATTAAGTACTTATTTACAGTCATTAGCTTGACTTATTGTCTGATTACTCAAGTAGAAGAGGAATGGAACTCGAGATTATCGAATGTGTCACTCTCCAATATTCTCTTGTTTTTCTTCTCCATGCTTTGTATCGATTTAACAGCTCCAACTTGTGCTTCAGGGATGACTTCTTCAGCGTCAACCTTATGTTCACCAACTGCAAACTTATTGCATCCGAGCAAATCTGTTTACCTTTGTCTTTCACCTTTCTTTGTGGGCTTTGTATCCCAAAACTTTTAAAGAAGTTGTTCTTGAATTTCTTCAAAGTCTCCACTTGATAACCCGTCCAATAAGAAATAGGTGGTGGTGGGGGCGACATCTCTACCCAATATATAAAATACTTCTCATTCATGCTGAACTCTCAATGTCAACACACCTCGTGAAATATCAATGAGAGCATCTAAAGTAGCTAAGAAGGGACGACCCAAGATGATAGAGATTTCAGCATCCTCAGGCATATCAAGAACAACAAAATCAATGGAAAATAATAACTTTCCCACTCTCATTACCATATCTTCCCCTATTCCAAACGACTTTTTAACAGATCGGTCAGCCAACTGAAGATTGAATTTTGCAGGTTTAACTTCACCAATTCATAAGTAAAAAAAAAGCCACATGATGAAAATTGCCATGATTAATCTATTTAATAGACAGTAACACATGTGTTACTGATATGATTAAACATAAATTTTTAATGAAGCAAGTGACATATAGTAACACAGGTAGTAACACACTTGTTTGACGCTACATGTATCACACATTCTAACACATACAGTAACACACACATGTGTTACTTATTTTAACCTGCACCAAACTAATGATATGCACTATAGATGTTACTAATTTTAACATGAACCAAAAAGCTATGTAATATACAGTAACAGACGTGTTACTCATTTGCAAAATATGTCTCTAAGTCCAAAAAAAAGCCACATGGTGAAAATTTCCATGATTAATCCATTTCAATAGACAGTAACACGTGTTACTGGTATGATTAAACATAAATTTTTAATGAAGCAATTGACATACAATAACACATGTAGTAACACACATGTTACTCCAAATTTGACACTCAAGTATCACATATTCTAACACATACAGTAAAACACACATGTGTTACTCATTTTAACCTGTACCAAACGCATTATAGATAATGTAGATGTTACTTATTTTAACATGAACAAAAAAGCTTTGTAATATATAGTAACATACGTGTTACTCATTTGCAAATTATGTCCCTACGTCAAAAAAAAAAGCTACATGATTATAATTGCCATGACCATTTCAATAGACAGTAACACATTTGTTAATGGTATTATTAAATATCTCTATAAGCATATATCTTCATTTTGGAATTTCTAGGATTTGCAGGTATATCTCTCGCTTGAATATCCCAAATTCTTTTATTTCTTTGAATGATTCAGTAGATAAGATTAAGTGCAAGATAAAATAATCATTATTCATTTTCTTCCTGCCAACGCCTGGTCTGTTTCCTTCTATCTAGTATCTGATGTTGATATTTACATCAATTTCCTTTTAGGTGTCAATATGATCAACAATGTTAAGATACACACCAATATACCTAAGTTTGTGTTACTCATAAATGGAAATCAATAGCAAAATAAACAAATTTCAGAATCAAAATCAAAATTCAAACAAAATTAAATATTACTTAGGAAATATGCTTTGAAACGAAGAAATCGGGGTGAATACTAAACCAAATTCTTAGTACTTTGAAAAAATTTTAGAATATTTTGGAATGAAGGTAGCTCGTTTGCATATTTGTGTTTAATACATCAATGTATTATCGCTTCCATTCGTAAATTTCAAAGAAACACGCGATCCGAAGTTTGATTTTGTTGAGATTTTGATGAAAACACGCGATCTAAAATCAGTATTTATAGTTTTGTAGGGATTAGGTAACATCAAATTTGATGAAATTTGGTTGTAATTTGGGTTTCACAGTGTTCGGCGGTTGGGGGATGATTTTGTTTTTTTTTGTTTTTACGTTTTGGTTTGTTGGTAGTTTTAGGGTATTTTTTATTAAGTAAGCCAGTTTTTTGGGTAAATTTTAAAAAATTAATATTGAGGGTATTTTTCAACATATTTGTAAATAGTAGGGTTGTTGTCAATTTTGTCCTTTAAACAATCATGTTGTAGTACAAGACTGACCTGGGCCTAGTAAGGCCATCCCTATCTCCACCCTTAGCCCTTGGGTCAGAATGACCGCTTTGGCTAAAAGGCCATGTCAAAACACTCGAATCGCAGAAGAGCCTAACTTATACTAAATTAGTTGAAAATGCCTCTTTTACGTAAAAAAACTTAAATACCCTTACTTAATAATTACTGTTAACGGACCATCTGTTAACAAATGGTCTGCTAATGGATCATTAACAGAACACATGCATGTTAACAGACCTATGGTCTGTTAAGGCCAAAATTAACAGACATGTGGTATGTTAATAGACCACTAGTTTGTTAAGAAGTCTGTTAACAGACTATGAGACTGTTAACGTGAATTTACACATTTTTAATTGATTTTTCAATTAATCCACTTCAAATAAATTTAGATTTACAAAAATTTAAAGCAAAAATCACAATTCATACTCAAATGTATACATATTTCCATGATTTATACTATAAAACCACACTTTCTACCTTGAATTAAAAGAAGAAGATAGAGACAGATACTTTCTACCTTGAAATGAAATTTCTTACATAGATGAAATGGGTTAGAATCTAACATTGAAATGAGTTAGATTCTAACTTGAAAATCTCTTTTTCATTGCAGATGAAATGGGTTGAATTTGAAAATATTTGAAATGTAATAAGCGGAAAAGAGAATATATAATAGAAGACGATGTTATATTTGGTAATTTCTGTGAGCTAAAATTGGTCAACGGCCATTTTTCGGGTCACTCGAACATTCAGCACTATTGCCACAGGCTGTAACCTAGATTTTGGATCTGGCCCATAAAAATATGGGCCATTTTAGCGTAGCCCAAATAGCCCGTTGGGCTAATTAGACTGGCCCATTATCTTTTTTCTCTCTCTTTCCATTCTAACAATAGTCAGGCCCAAATCTGTTGTATATATATTTTTTTTTGGAGAGGATTAGCCACGGTACCATTTTTCTAAAAAAAAGTTGATAAATACCCTATTTTTATATTTAATGATTTTTACCTTAAATTAATAAAATAATTGCTGAATTTACCTTAATCTAATTAGACGGCCAAACAAATTTCAATCTCATTCATATGCACGTTACCAACAAAACCAAAACACTCAAACTCCTCATCCACATTATCAAACACCAACTACCACTACTATAAAATTTCTGCCGCTGGCGCCTAAAATCGCCATTATCACATTCTCCTCCTCATCTTTCTTCTTCTGAAACATAAACTTATAAGGATTCACGATTTGGAGTTTGCACCCACCCATCACCACCTCCACCACAATAAATCTCTTCATTTTTACCTCTTCCTCCTTTTAGATCTGAAAAATCGCCCTACGTAGAGTCACAATGTAGAGTTCGCACCTTCACCGACAACTACCACCATTATCACCAATGTTATCTGATCAACAAAATAACAACATCTTCTTGTAATTTGTGCATATCTGTGTTCTTCCCCATTATTTTTTATTCAATAAGGTAAATGTTCAAAGTTTTATCTATATATCAATTTTATTCAACGATTTTTTTAAAAAATAATTACGTTTTCATGAATTTTTAGAGTTAATACATTTTGTACACTTCATTCCTTTCAATTTCAGGCTTGACACTTGGGATTATTTTTATTAATTAATTTTTTTAAGGATTATATTATTTATTAAATAAATAGTTAATTAAGTGGAGTATGATGTGGTAGGGGTGGCTTGACCCATTGCCAACTAAGTTCGGCCCGTCTAAAGGAACGACCGAGCCCGAGCTTGGCTCGATTTAAATTTTTTTTTTTTTAATAATTTGAAAATAAAAAATAAAGAAAGTGTCAAAAATATTTTATGTTAAAAATTTAAGGTTGAAAACCCTCTTCTTTTTTTTTTGGACTTGGGATTGGCTACTTTGAATATAGGCAAAGTTAAAATTGTACACGAACAAGTTGTTACGTGTACAATTTTTTATTAAAATAAGATAAAAAAATATAAAATACGTACGCAAAATAATACTTTCTACAAATTCAAATAATCCATATTCAAATCTTCAAGTTCTTCGGACATCATTCATCCCTTTTTCTTGGATTCGAAGTTCGGCGTCATCCCAATCATTTAGGCACGATAAGTTTTCTAAAATTTGACTTTGAGTTTTGACCTAAAATCAGATAGAACTCTGCCACCAGTGCTAAATGCATACTCCGATGCTACAGTTGATACCAGAGGTATTAATAGATCACGTGAAATTTTTGAAATAATTAGGTATTGACGTTAATGTTGTCTCCACCATCGTAGTATATCAAAAAAAAATTCTATATTCGTCATCTAAAATACTAAGCATTTCGTGCACGAAATACCTAATTAACTCTGGTGTGTATCACTAGAACGGAAAATGGAAGAAACAGAAGAAGAACCAATTGAATGTTGACCACCCATATGTGAACTAACGTAATTCCATAAGTCAATGTCATCAGTTGATGACGAAATATATGTTGGAATAGGGAATTATATGACGTTCCTACCGACATTTTCAGCAAAGACCTCATACATTTGACATAAAATTTGTTCTAAATTACCACACGTTAGCGGATTTTCGTACGTTAATTTTTGTGAAATTGTCATTATTATTACTTTCGTACTATCTAAGTTAAATCTAGGATCCATAATACATGCTAATGCAAATAACATAAGCAATTGTTCTCAATATTTTCTAAATTTAGCTTCCATGACATGTATAATATATTAGAAAAAAGAGCAAAATCTTTATACCTACTAAAATTATTAGCAATATAATAGAAATGATTTAAAAATAGTAGAGTAGTCAGATAATATATACCAGAATATATATTTGTTGTGTCGATAAAAAAACTTTCAAAATTTTTCTAACATGAACACATATTTTCCAGTCATATGTTTGCAAATCATATTATGGACCGTGTGAGTGTCGGCCATTATAATATGCAGTAATACAATCTTCGTAACTTTTACAAGATTCATGCATGAGATATGTTGAATTCTACCTATAATTAACATCAGTAGAAAAATATTTTTCTTATAGCCTATTTTCAACACATAGAGTAGCAAAAACTTGTTTTCTTACTGTTGAGACTGTAATATAATTAATAGCATATCTAATTTTTTCTAATTGTTCTTCTATAAATTTTAAACCATATTTCACAATTAAATTAACACATGACATACACAACGAATGTGAAATAAAATATGATCAAATTTTGGACTAAAATGTTGAATTAATTTTTCAATTACTATATTGTTGGGGCCTACATTATCAAATGTAAAATTACGAATCTTAGAATCATAAATAAATTCACATAGTACACCAAATAAAATATTAAAAAAATTAACTCCATTATGATGATAGTCAATTTGTCTAAACGCTATTATTTTTTATGCATTATCCAATTACTATCAATATAGTGTGCAGTTGCAGTCATATATCTTTTTTTATTATTATATGTCCATAAGTCCGAAGTAAAAGATAAAACACAGTTTAATTATTAATGGCCTTTTTGCCTAAATTGTCCCTATCTTTTGCACTTGCTGCGGGTTGATGACCTATCCTTACAATTTTGGCAGTGTAACCCCTATTTCAAATTTTTTTGACGACAATAGTCATTTCCATCCAATTCTATCAGATTTAACCGTTAGTTCATTGCGTGCATTCTACACTCTCCATTTTATGAGGTCATTCTGCCATTCTACTATTCTGACTTTTTTTCGGTGAACATGAAGAGACGTTTGCAAAAACTAAAATCCCATTGAAAATATTTTTTCCCCAAATAGTGAAGGAAATCCCAATTTGCTTGTCCTAAAAATGTACACATTGAAGAAACCATTTTTATTTTCGACTAAATACCAGCGACTGACGAAGAACAAATAAGTAATAAAGTGTATATTGTATAATTTTTAGAAATTAGTGTATATTTGGATGCGTTTGATCAACCAAATTTTGAACGGAATAATTTATTTTGCAA
The DNA here is from genome assembly GCA_023638005.1 of Forsythia suspensa. Lineage (NCBI taxonomy): Eukaryota > Viridiplantae > Streptophyta > Magnoliopsida > Lamiales > Oleaceae > Forsythia > Forsythia suspensa. Next base: position 27,205,170 of record CM042670.1, on the reverse strand, counting down.
TATTTGTTGTTTTTTCAGTGAGTACTCTTTCAAACACGGAAGCAAATGAAACCCTAAGCACAAGATTTAGACTATATCATGAACAAGCACCTATATACGGTTAGTATTTTAAATTTTCTCAAAAAAAAAACGTAATGCCTGAAGATTGTATTCATTTGCCCAATCTATTTGAAAATTTCCTATTGGAAAAATTTGTAATTTCTGTTTGTGTTGTAAGAAATTGGTAACCGAGTGAGTTTTTTTTTTCTTTTTGCATGCAGGTAAGGAATCACCATACTTTACTATTAATATTCATCATGGAGGTATCATGTTGACCAAGCCCAATAACTTGGTTAATGAACATAGAGAGGTTGACTACATAGACTATGTTCATTCAAGCATTTTGAACAGACAGCTACTGGACAAACTTGTAGAGGGTGTAGGACTTGATCTGCCAATGGAGTTTCTTTATAAGAAACAAAAATTGTCACTGTTGGAAGGACTGTTTAGAATATAAGCAACATAGACATTGCCATGTTGTTGAAGGATAGAAATGGAGCAACTAAAGTTGGCATTTACCTCGTACCTCCTACACCAACTCATGAATTAGAATATGACTGGTCAATTCCAATACCACATCGACCATCACCACCAGACAATAGCAACGTTAGGAAGGGACTTGTGATCATAGATCCGGAGAAGAACTACCTAGGTTGGATCTCTAGAAATTGCAATGTAAAGCAAAAAGAGAGAAACGAAAGTCTAAACAAGAGGAAGATCAAACGAGTAGTAGAAACAAGAGGCACAAGTCCCAAATAGTGTGAAGTTGGTTGAAATTATAGAACTTTCAAGCAGTGAAAGTGATGTACATGATGATAAAGTGGAAGAAGTTGAAGAAGTAGAAAGAGATGCAATGGGGTCTAAATGTGACAAGGTGAAATGAGTTGGTAGAGGAGAATCTGGATGTGAAATTGGTCCTAATGGTGACAATGCTAGGAATGACAATGACATTGTTGGGAATAAAAGTGATAATGTGGGAATGGATAATGAATGTGAAAATGCTAGAGTTGGTGGACAGTTGGAGAATGATGTTACCTGAAGGTACATATGTACCTGAATTCTCTAAAAATGCATATTGTAACATAGAGGTTGATTGGGGAAGCATTTTTGGACAGACATCAAGAGGATATTTGGAACAGTTGGAAAGATGGATTGGGGATGAACAATGAAGAATAGACTCAACTCGCGGTGAGTCTCGAAGAGCATGAAGTCTAGGCTGATGGAAATTCGGGGAAAGGTTTGTGGACTCGAGACTTTGATTATGAAGAAGAAACTATACCAATACAAGATCCCCAACCTTATCCTGTAAATGTGGACCTTGGAATGGATGATATGGTTGGCGAGCAAGAAAATGCTGTTGACACATACTACAACGATTCAGATGAGCTGTAAAGTCTTGTAAGTGATAACGAAGGCAATCCTGCTACCATAAAGAGGCAACATTCTTTCAAACCAAATACTGATATGGAAAATCCAAGCTTTAGAGTTGGTAAGTCAAACTTTCTATCTTTTGCAATATTTTGTGAGATGAGGACCTATCCTTTTATTCTTGAAGACCTTGCTGCCATATGTGTTCTGATACGTATCCTTTGCACTCATTTTTTGTTTGTAGGTCAAGTGTTTGAGAGTAAGAAGATATTGAAGCAAGCTGTCGTTGAGCATGCTATAAGGACACATAGGGACATCAGATTCAAGAAAAATGACAAGAACAGATTGAGAGCTAAGTGTGTAGAGCCATGCCCATGGGTTCTTTATAGAAAAAATAGGAAGACAATATGAGATTCGAATTCAAAACATACAAATCAGAACATACATGCAGTATGCTCTTCAAGAACCACATGTTCAATTCAAGTTATTTGTCAAATAGATGAGTGTTCAGGTCTAAACCAATTGGTCATTGAGTGGATTTAGTGATAAGGTTAAACAAGATTGCTTGGGAGATGTTTCAATCGGCATTTTATAGAATCGAGGAATAAGTGTTTCGACAGGATTAGGACTACTGTTAGTGAGCAAGAAAAAATTCTTTGGGCTTACTACCAGGCCTTGAAGGCAAGTAATGTAGTTTCCACAGTCCAAGTAGAGGGTCATGGTCCTGAATTTCATAAGTTGTATATTTGTTTAGGAGCATTGAATGAGGGTTTCAAAAATGGGTGTCGACGAGTGATAGGGCTAAGTGGATGTTTTTTGAAGACTAAAGTTGGTGGGCAGTTGCTTTTTGCAGTGGGGATTGATGGAAATAATGGGATGTATCCAATTGCGTATGCAATTGTGGAGAAAGCAAATAGAGAAAACTGGACATGGTTTCTGGAGTTATTGAGTTTTGATGTAGGGATTGTCAATTCAAATGGATGGACCTTCATTTCGATAAGCAAAATGATTAATTCGAGGCAATTGTAAGCTTGTTTGAACATTCGGAATACGAGAACATGTGTGAGACATGTGTACAATAACTTCATTAACCATAAGGGATTGGCTTTGAAAAACTGTCTATGGCATGCAGCAAGGGCTATGACAATTGATAAATAACAGATTGAGATGAATAGGATGATGGAGTTGGATGGAGGGGCGTATGATTGGCTAGCTGGTAAGCCAACCAATCAATGAAGTAGGTCTCATTTTAAAGAAGGTAGTGATTGTGATATACTACTAAACAATCTTTACGAGGCTTTCAATCGCGCCATTCTTGTAGCCAGAGAAAAGCCAATACTGAGCATGTTTGAGCATATTAGGGTTTATTTAATGAGTAGAATAGTGGCCAGGCTAGAATGTTGTGAAAGATGGAACCACCAGATGGGACATAGGATAATGAAAATTCTGGAAAAAAAAAAAGGAAAATTGAGTGGCAATCATATTGCAACATATTGTGGAAACATGAAGTTTGAGATAAGAGATGTGCATAGAGGTGTACATATAGTGGCCTTATCCTCTACGACATGCTCCTGTAGAAGCTGTCAACTAAGTGGACTACCTTATGTCCATGTAATGGCATCATTATCTTCAAGGGGAATGCAAGCAAATGTAATGGATTATGTGGCTAGCTGTTATAAGAAGAAAGCCTATTTGAAGACATATTCATCTTCAATTTCTCCAATGTCAGGTCTGAATTATAGCACTAGGTCATCATCCATAGACACCTCATGTCCATACTCAGAAGAAGGCTAGGAAGCCCAAGAAAGCAAGGAGAAAAGAGCCTGGAGAAGAGCAAAAGTCACATACAGGGAATGCGAGCAGGGTTGGTTTTGAAAATAAGGTGCAAAAAATGAGGGCAGCAAAGTCATAACAAAAGAACATGCAAAGGTGCAGAACCACCAGTTACAACATCTTGACTACATTTGAAGAAAAGGATATGAAGAAACTTTTTGTGAACTACAAGCTACATTAGAATTTTATTTTGGCATCTCTCTTATTGGTTTCTTCATTGTCTATGGAACATACATATTTTGTATTTACTATTGATTTTTTGTTTTGTTTTGTGATTGATGGGAGTGGTATAATTTGCATATGTAAGTGTATTCCTTTGGTGTAATTTGCAGATCTATGAATGAAGCAATTGTGTTCTGTTCATTTTGATTTTGAAAATTTATTTGATTGTAATGTGTTGCTCATTTCAGCAGTTCAAGTAATAGTGGCAACATTATTTTGTTCTGAATTTCAATAGTAGGGACCAATCATGCCAAAACATGTAATACGATAGGGACCAAATTTTCCAAAGAAACCAACTGATTCGGATCAGACATGTCACACAAAGATAGGAACAAAATATGCCAAACATTCCAAATATAGAGACCAAATGTGCCAAGAACCAACTAATAGTTTTCATTTGGAGATCTTCCACCATACATTGAACTCAAAATACAATACAAAACAAAGTTTTTCCCTACCATCTACATAGTTCACTATCAAGATTACATTACGAACATTGTGATAACACCACATAAAAATCCAAAACCCACATTTTTCATGCACATCCCTTCTCATTCTTTATGATCTTAATTGTTTCTTCGTACTCATTCTTGGACCTATGCAAACCAGAGATTATCTGTGTTGATCTAATGCACATGGGTGGGTCGCATCAACTGAAAAATTCACACCCACCTGTTTTATGTACAAGAACAAAAAAAAACATAAACAAATATAAGACAAAACATGAACATTCAGCCAAAAATAAAAAAAAAATGAATGAAATAAATTACTTGTCTTCGTGGACATGTATGAAACCTTCTACATGGGTTAGCATATGTCCACGACGTCTTCAGCTCAATTGGCAAGCCACAATTACAAAATTGGGGATCCATATGTACAAAGAAAGGAAAATTTCCAAAAACTGAATACATATGTATATATAACATATTATAATATATATAGAAGTGGGTGATTAAGAAAGTCAACAACCAACATAGACGAGAAATAGTCAGAATAGTAGAATGGTAGAAATGCCCTTATGAAATGGAGGAGTGGAATGCACGCGATGAACTAACGGTTAAATTTGACAAAATTGGACGGAAAGGACTATTATTGCCAACAAAGTTTGAAAATAGGGGCTATACTGTCAAAAATAAAAGGATAGATCATCAACCCGCAACAAGTGCAAAAGATAGAGACCATTTGTAAAAAAAGTCAATTATTAATATGATTTATAATAGATTCTTTCTTTTTATTATACAAAATAATAGTATCTTTATGAATAGTATTTCTAAAAACAAAAACTTACATTGGTTGGAGATATTTTTGGATGAAGTTCGTGAAATGAGGATTTTCCACCAAGATTAGTGGGAATTCGGCATTTGCCACCAATTATGGTAGTCTTTCGCAGTGCATGCTATCTTGTGAATATACCCAATTGTTAAGATTGGGATTAATACTGGACCTGGCTTCGAGAGATCTAAACTGGAGTTGTGATTGATTTGATTCCAAACCTTCGTGTTTGAATACTTTTTGAAGTATCTGTTTAGATGGATCGTGTCTATCCTCTTTTGCCATGCTAACTTTTTTTACAAAGATGTTTACATTGTGCTTTGTGCTCAGGGACTCCATCTATTAGTTTACCAGTCGGCACCAACTCAAAATACCGCCTAACACCTAGCCTTTTGTTTGGTGGCTTTTCATTTAATGTTAGAAGGGTGGTTGTATGAGTGTCGACATCTTTTTGAACGTTATCCAAATCAATTGGATCAGTGCTACTTCCAAACTCATCAACAATATCATTTGAAATTGGAATGTCATTAGGACCACTGAAGTTATCATCGCTTCGATTTTAGACCATTTGGAATAAAATAATAAAGAAAAGAGTAGAAGATGAAGATGTAGTAGAAATGTAGAGAATTGCTAGAAAAAGTAGAAAATTAAAACGTAAAAGTATAGACTAATAACTAAATAATGAGATATAAGATATTAATTATAAATTAATATTGAGAGAACGAAATTTGAGAATTGTTGTTAAATTAAGTATATAATAGATTGAGAGATTGAAGTGTGAAAAAAATGAGTTTAGAAGGAGATATTTATAGAAAAAAACAAGCCACGAGCTAAAAACTAGATCGGCTTGTGGGCTCGCACCCATGAGCTCGAGCCATAAGCGCCGTATTTTTGTTGAACCGAACGAGCTCATACAAGTCCACTTTTTTTTCTAGGCTTGTCCCTAGACGAGCATGAGCCTGAGCTCGTGCCCATTACGGGCCGAGCTTTGATGAGTCGAGCTGGCAAGCCCATGAGCCATTCGACCCATTTGCCACTCCTAGATTGTGGTATTGCATAATAAAGTGGAGTTGTTGAAGGTAGTGATTTTCGAGATGGTCATGTTTTGTGGATGGTGTTGGTTGAATAAAAATTAAGAGTAACATAGGATAACATAACATGTTACGGATGTAAAATGTGAATTTTTTAAGAAAAAGTGACATAGTTTAACATGACGTGTTAGTTGTGTAAAATTTTGAATTTTTAATAAAATGTAACATAATGCAACACGTCGATTTTGAGGAAGCAAAATAGGGTAATACATATGTAACATATATTGACTTCAAGTGAAAATATTATATGTTATAAAAAAATTATAAAATATTGATTTAATGAAAATAAGGAAGTAACATATAGTAACCCATATGATAATATATATGTTACGAGTGTAAAAATGTTGTTGTCAAATAAAAAATTGAAATATTGATTTTAAATTAAATAATTTATATTTTAAAATGTATGAAAACAAATAAATTATAAAATATTATTTTTGATGAAAATGAAAAAAGTAACATAGGGTAACACATATGTTACCCAGTGTAAATTTGTTGTTTACTAATTTTAAATTAAAATTATGTATTTTTAAAAATTTATAAAGGAAGATAAATTATAAAATGTTGATTTTAATTAAAATAATGAAGTAACATAGGGTAACGATATGTTACTCAGTGTGAAATTATTGTTTTCAAATGAAAAATTGAAATGTTAATTTTAAATAAAAATAATGTATTCTCCTAAAAACTATAAAAATGAGATAAATTGTAAATTATTGATTTTAACAAAGACGAAAAAATAACATATAGTAACACATATGATACTCGTGTAACAAATGTTGTTTTCAAAATAAAAGATTAAATTATTAATTTTAAATAAAAAAAAAATGTATTTTTTTTTAAAATTTGTAAAAGGAGATAAATTGTAAAATCTAGATTTTAATGAAAATGATGAAGTAACATATGTTACTTGTGTAAAATATTTTTTCAAATGAAAAATTGAAATATTTGATTTAAATGAAAATAATGTATTTTTAAAAAATTATAAAATGAGATAAATTGTAAAATATTGATTTTAATGAGGATGAGGAAACACATATGTTATCTGTGTAAAATTATCATTTTCAAATAAAAAATTAAAATATTTATTTTAAATGAAAATAATATATTTTTAAACAAATTGTAAAATGAGATAAATTGTAAAATATTAATTTTAATGAAAATGAAGAAGTAGCATGTATGTTATCAATGTAAAAATTTAGTTTTTAATTGAAAAATTAAAATATTAATTTTAAATGAAAATAGGGAAGTAACATAGGGTAATACATATGTTACTCGATTGTAAAAATGTTTTTTTAAATGAAAAATTAATTTTAAAAAAAAATAATATATTTTCTTAAAAACTAAAAAATAAAATAAATTATAAAATATTGATTTTAATGAAAACAGAGAAGTAACATATATTAATACATATGGTAACACATATATTATCTATGTAAAAATATTTTTTTTGGTGAAAATATTTAAATATTAGTTTTAAATAAAAATAATGTACTTTTTAGAAATTTATAAAAGGACATAAATTGTAAAATATTGATTTTGAAAATGATGATAGTAATATATATGTTACCCGTGTTAAAATATTGTTTTCAACTAAAAAATTAAAATATTAATTTTAAATAAATTAATTTATTTTTAAAAAAAATAATAGAATGAGATAAATATTAAAATATTGATTTTAATAAAAAAAAGGAAGTAACATATGTTTACCCGTGTAAAAACGTTGATTTTTAATAAAAATTGAAATATTGATTTTGAATGAAAATCAAATATTTTTCAAAAAATTATAAAAATAGATAAATTTTAAAATATTTATTTTATTGAAAATGATGAAATAACATATGGTAACACGTGTGGTAACACATATGTTACCCGTGTAAAAATATTGTTTTTCAAATTAAGAAAATTAAAATATTGATTTTAAATGAAAATAATGTAGTTTTAAAACAAATATCAAAGGAAATAAATTGTAAAATATTATTTGATATATTTGAAATAGTATACAAATATGATATTTTTATACAATAATAATATAATTTTAAATAATGAAATAATGAAATATTGAAATATTGATTTTAAAAGAAATTAATATAATATTAGATAATGAAAAACTGAAATATGGATTTTAAATAAAAATAATCTATTTTTCATTAAATTATTAAATTTTAATTTTAATGAAATTGGGTATTTTTAAAAATAAACCATGAAAGTGAAGGTAGAAAAACCAGTTAACGAATAGGATACCACTATAGTTGCAAGGAAGAATGCTTTCTCGGAAGTTATTTTTTAATTTGATAGAAAGTGGTTCCTTATTCTCGGCACCTATCAAAGTCATGTAATCCATGTGTACTTGTTATCGAAAGCAAAGACTTTTTTCAAATTCGATGCTTTACTTTTGTTACCATCAGATTTTAGTAAGGCATTCATGTCAAGAAAGTTCCATAAAAGGCTCAACAAAGGCCCAAGTAAGGCCTCGCTAAAGCCTCATAAGCCTAGCGAGCGCCCTTTGAATTCGCTAAAGCTTCACACACGTAGTGAGGGCCTCGTAAATGCATTTAAGGCCAGACAACACATTCACATCCTCCAATTAAGTATGGCGAAGCCCGTGAAGAGCCTCGACATTCACAGTCGACCCTCGGCGGTTCGCCAGCAATCGAATCCATCACAAGACTACAGGCGTTGTAGTATTTTGGAATAACTAGAGACGTATTCAGGGAAATATTGTGTTTGATTGACACACGAATTCTCACAAGGAAACAAAATATCAATCTCCTTAAGATTAGGCAACGTAATAATAGGAATCAACTCAGATAAGGGCCAAGATCTAGGAGATTGCATTGCCCACCGATTGTCCTTATCTTATAAGGAAGGAGAATCCAATCGGATATCTAATTGATTGTTTTCCTAAATCAATTAGAACTCTGAAACTATAAATACAACATCTCCGGTTGTTCTAAGGTAAGCATTATTCTCACCTTTAAACTCTACTCAAATTTCTGTCTTCTTGTCTCTTCCACACCCAATTGTTTTTCACCCCAGTATATTATTATATATACCGACAGTTGACTTGATCTTTTAAGTACCAACGATCGCCAGACCATTTTTCTCCGATGATCTTGGTGTCTAACGGTCGTCCTAGTGTGCAGGTAACATACAGGTTGGCAGAGGAGTGATCGAAAATCTGCTGACATGTGGATAGTGCAGATTTCGACATCAACAACTTTCAGCTTAGAGAATTGACTTCTTCGGTCGTTCAGAGATGTGTTGCCGGATATTTAAAAAGTTCAATTTTGAACGTCATTTTAAATATAATCTTAATTGTATTTTATGAGCAGATTAAATAAATATTGTGGAATTTTCTTTCTTTAGATTCGTCTTTTTGGTTAGCAAATAGTTTGAGTATTGATATTTTTACATAATTACATCAATTATATATATCGAAGGTGATTTGATCGACTTCATACAATTTCAAAGTTCATATTTCTTATTCATTGTATCACTTGGATAAACTTCATTTATTGTTTTTTACAACAATTTCATTCTTGCAAGATTGCATGACAATAAATGAAATTTAAAATAAATAATACCCGGTATTACTCGGTTCTAAGTTAAGATCTAGTTCATTCATTAATTGGAACACTGGTATTACTCGATTCTAAGTATATATATTTTTATTTTCAAGTGAAATATAAAACAAATACTAACACATCTCTTCTATATATATGAAAAAAGAAAAAAAAAACATTAGAATGTCTCAAATTTGAATTAGGCCAGCAAAATGTTGGCCAATATAAAATTGGGCCGGGCTAGTCTAGCCTAACCCAACTTCATGTCTGGCCTGTCTTAACCCGGTCCGATCCGCCCACCGATCCATTTGCCACCTCTAGGTGGGGGCCACTCAATGTTTTACCGGTCTAATCGGGCTAGTTTTGATAACATTGAATAGAGAGAGTGTATGATTGGTGGACTTTAAAAGTAGTTTTCTAAGGTTTGTTTTAGAGTACCGGTTATTAACTATTTTATAGTATTAGTTTTTGGCGTTTATGATGAGTCCAGTTTATGGTGATTTTAGTAGCCGTTTTTAAAATAGTCAAACACATGCTAGGGAATTTATTATCTAGCAGATTTTAAAATTTTTTAAAAGAATAATATTACATATGTAATCATATATTAAAAAATGTAGGTATTTGTAAACTATATGAAGTATATAAAAATTGAAATGTAAATGTATATTCAATTGTAAAAAAATTTAAAAATAATTCAATAGTACATAAATAAATTAAGAAAATTTTCAAATATACCCAAAAATAAATAGTGGATTTGAAATATAACAATTTTTTATAATATTTGCAAATATATCATTTTTTAGATACAAATTTCAAATATACCATTTTGTAAAAATGACCATTTTTTGTGTGTGGTTAAGATTTAACGGTAGTTGACAGTTATACAATAGTTTCTAAGAGAAGCTATCGGATCAATAAAAAAATTGACAATTAATTTTTGTTAAAAAGTTGAAAGATTAATCGAAAAATAGATATTTAATTTTTTTTTTTGTAGTACAATAATATACGCAAATTTAGATCATTTAGTTTAGACACTTGTTTAATTTTAACTTTTAGTTCTTGAATGCTAATTTGAACCGAACATTGAAAAAAAAAACTTATACCTCAAAACAAAAAAAATTAGTATAAAAAATTTTTAGACATAAAAAAAAAAATTTGTCGATATCCACAAAATTTTCGTCCATTTTTGTCGATGATATCGAAAAAAAATACATAGACAAAATAAATATAAATTGGTACCATTTTATCGATGTGGTACAAAATAGGAACCAAAAACATTGGTTCCCATTTTGTTTGTCGATGTGACATCGACAAAATGGACAGTCATTTTGTTGATATATTCTTTCGATGATATCGACAAAATGATCGTCCATCATGTCGACGAAGAGCTAGGATTTTATGTCCATTTTCATCTCGTTTTCGATTAAATCTAACCAATTTCATTCTCCGACAACAAAGTATACCAACAAATTAGATCGGCAAAATTTGTAAATTAAACTTAATATCTAATACAATTTACTAATATACAAATTAAAAAAAAAAAATACCCAACAACATAAAATATATCGAAAAAATAGAGATACAGTATATCAACTTTAAGTTTCATGTAATCTATATAAAAAATATACTAATTTTCTCAAGTTTTAATAGCTTATAACTGATTTCAAAATTTTCAAATATGTCGACTTCTTCAAATTGCTCACAAACCAGTAATAGATCTGACAATATATTTGAGTTTGGGATAAGAATGAGAGAATCCGACCATAAAAATAACAATGAGAAGTGGGAAATGGAACTTATGACAGTGGTAAAGGTGGAGGAAGTGAGAAGAAAGAGCATTTAAGTTAGAGAGATAGAGTAAGCTTGAATAGATATTCAGTTGGTAATCTAGATGTTATTTTGTCCAAAATTTTTAAATTTAATTAATTCATCAAATGTTATAAAAATAGACGTATTTCAAAATACACTTCTAGATTTAGATAGTTTGTCCAATTATCTCAAAAAATTATTGTTTGAAGAGAAGAGACAAATGTGCGTTTGGAGAGAAAATGAAGATGAAGTATGTATTTTAGATTTAAAGTAGATTTAGAAATAATTATTTTAGAAAATGTAAAATTGGAAGATAATTTGAAGAACGACAAAAAACCACAGATTTGGGGGGTTGAGAAATACGCGTTCTAAATTACACTATACCGTTTTTGGATGATTTTTAAACCACTCAAAACAATTGCTCTAAAAAACTAACAAGTACCGATTTTTCTAACCTCTCATAAATGGTACCACCCAGAACTGGCTAAAATCAGTGAAAAAACTATCAAGCGAGACCCTATGAGGTTTTTAAAAAAGTTGGTGAAATGTATGGTTGAAAAGTTAATAAAATTTGTGGGTCTCGTGAAATATGTGGTTGAAAATGAGTTTGAGAAAAAAAAGACTTTATTTTAAACTCTGCCAAACATGCACTAAAGTTATTGAAAAAAGTATTTAGGCTTGTTTGAATTTGTATAAAATTTTGTTAAAAAGTTAAAGTTGAAATCAATAATTAATTTTAATTACACATGGTTTAGAATTTATAATTTTTATCAACTTTCTAACTACACATTTTATCAACTTTTATCAAAATTTATAAAAATATGATTTTTAGCAAAATCAAACGGGCACTTATTGTTATTGACTTAAAGGCACTATTCTAAAAAGTCGGTATAGGCGGCGCCTATACTCCGCCTAAGTTTGAAAGCTCGACCTCGACGTCTAGTCATGCCTCACGCATACGCCTCGCATTGCCTTTGTCTCACCATCACCTAGGCATTGCTTAGGTTCGAAAAGCTTGAAGCTCGCTCTCCATGCCTAACTACACTTTACGATTTTTGGAACTTCGCTTAAATGTGATAATATCAAATTAATTAAAAAATTATCAATTCATTTGACGACAAACTCCTCGTCCACTTTCTAAAATTTATTATTAAGAGATTGTTTGATTTTGTTTAAATTTTTGCTAAAAAATTAGAGTTAAAATCAATAATTAAGTTTAACCACAACTTTTATAAATTTTTATCAAAATTTATAAAATATCTTATTTTTAACAAAATCAAACGAGCACTAAACTTAGCTCTTGTTTGGTATGAATTTTGGTAAACTCTTTTTTTTCTAAAACTCATTTTCAACTACATATTTTGTAGGACTCACAATTTTTATCAACTTTTCAACCACACATTTTACAAACTTTTTTTAAAATTTATTAAAAAATTACTTTTAAACTCTAGCAAACAAACACTTTAAATGTCAGAGATTTTAAGTTTTAAATAATAATTTTGCTAGGTATTCAAAAATGGGTCCATGAAGCTTAAATGGTTTGCTCACTTGACATTCTTTCTGTAACTATAAGGGTGTGTTTGATTCAAACATTTTCTATGGAAAATGTCACTTCCATGGAAAATCTTGTTAAATCAAACACTTTTATTTTTCCACTTTGTTGTTTGATTGGCACATGGAAAAGCAAATACATTTTCTAGGTACAAGCATTTAAAGCATGGATTTGCCTTCTTTCTTGGAAAAAATTTTCTTGTCTAGATAGTGGAATTTATTTTCCCACTTCCATGAAAAATATTTTCATTTTCCACCCTTTTTCCATGCTATCAATCAAACACAAGATTTGGAATCAATCACATACTTTCTATATGTAAATATCCAATTAACTATCATGTAATGATTTATAAATAGAATTTATTCAAATATATTTCTATTAATGAATTATAATTTCTCATTGAAGCCAAATGACCTCAAAATAATAATTTCAAATACCTAAGACTTTTGTCCATTCCCCTAAATTATTTTTATTTATAACAATTGTAATTATCACCAGTTTATGTGATAATTTTGTTAACATTAAACAATATAACCAATAAAATATATAAAATATAAGTTCTATTTTTATTGAACTTATCATATAATACCACATAAACAATTGATTATCATATAAATGTCATTACTCTAAATTGAATCAATATACATACTTTCATTGTCATTGCACATTTATTACATGTTTAATTAATACATTGTACAAGGAGGGAAGATTTAACTAATTTTATTATGCAGTAGTCTTTCTTTAATTCAACGTAACAAGAGTATCTCCAATACAATCGTAAATTGCACTAAAAAATGTGTTACATCACTTCAAATTATTTACATAGCAAAGAAAACAAATAGAGGATGATTAGTACACTGTTTACACTTGGACGATGTACACATCATCTATTTATTTTTTTATAATTTATGTCAATCGAAATATGTGCTTAGTCTCTTTTATTTAATTTTTTTATAATTAATCTCTATTGGAATGTGTGTTACTCATCATTTATTTAATTTTTATAATTTATTTACCACTCTCAATATGCGTACATATGGACTACAATCTTTTCAATCCACATACTATTGGAGAGCAGTTATTCTCTCAGTCTCTATTTTATTTGCCACATGTACAACAATCCATACTATTGCATTGAAAATGCTCTAACCTTGTTGTTTATGCACAACCCAAACCCCAATGGGGGAACGTGAGACAATAGCTCATGTTGTAAAACAAGGAAAATGGCAAAGCTAAGGATCCATTAGTTTTTAATTTTGTACCCAAAACTTGTTTACTTTCATATAATACTGAAAAATGCATATTCGAAAACAAAGTTATTTATAATACAAAATTCAAAATATTTTTTATTTTTTTATTTTTGAGTGTTTTTAGTGAAAATACTCAAAACACAAAAAACACGAATTTTTTTTATTTAAATAAAAATTCTAAAAAAGTAAATTCTAAAATAATAATATATTCTAAATTCTTAAAATACAAAAATTATAAAAATAAAATTATAAAATTATAAAAAAAATCTAAAAAAACTAAATTTTAAAATACTTAAAAAATTAATTCAATCCCATATTGGTTATTTAAATAAAAAAATTTAAAAATTATTTTAATGAAAATAGATTAAAATTCTCAGTCCACGTCATTAATTTTTTTATTTCTTATTTTGCAAATTTATTAATTGTTTGCATTTTATTTTGGTAACAGAAAAAAATGTAAAATCCACCAACTTTAAAATGTTTGTATTATTTGACAATAAATTAGCATAAAATTATTCAATTTTACTAAAACAACCAAATTAATTGAATAAAATGTCATAAACAATTTTTTCAAAATTATAAATAGAACGTGTTTTCTAATTTTCTGTTTTAAGAAATAATTTTTCAAAATGACATATCAAACGTGTTTTCAGCAATCTTAAAATAGACTCTCAAAATAGAAAACTGAAAATGAATTCAAAACTCAAAACGCAAAACTGAAACGCAAAGAGAACATGTCCAAGCATTTTCTATTATAAAAGGGGGATTATCATCTTATGCTGCATTTCAACATGAAACATGCAATTCCTCGTCCATAAAAGATGGATTTTCGCTAATGCAAATTCGTGAAGAAAAGAAAGTCAACCAGCATACTTTTTTGCTCACAGTCAAACTTTCCTTGATTATTTAATTGTGTACTGACTTACTCACACTCCTTACCCATTGAGTAGAAGCGTTGAATCAGAGACTGATTCTTTCTTCTGAGTTGCGAAGCGTAAAGAAGAAGTTTGTTTTGAGTCCATTGAGACTCTATCTATAGATATCTATAGATAGAGAGAGATCTATTGCGTGAACAACCCGACTATGCCTTACATGTGCCCTACATGCTGCACCTCATCTTTTTTCCCAACGAGCCACTTTTTCTTTTGATTTGGAAGTGACTTAAGTGAGATTGGTATAGCAGACGGCCCAGACAGGCCAATGTAGCAGTCCCGAGAAAGACTGCACTGCTTTGGACCTGGAAGCAAAGAGAATGAGCTCGGCACACTTATTTTTCTCCTTGCCCATTCTGCATGCGCTTCGTGTGCAATTGGCAAGCCCCCTATCAATAAAATAAAAATGAAAAAGGCACCGAACATAATTTTGGAGCCGATGCATGCCTTTAAAGATCGCTTCATCTGATAATAGATATCCCTTGCTCTGGCTTGATTAATAAGAAATCAAGGATAAGTAATTAAACTCATTCAAATCCAAATCATGAATGTTTGGTATCTATATTTAGAGGTGTCAATCCGGATCAAAGGCTACTGGGTCGGCCCGCCTCTGATGAAGCTCGGTTATGGTCCGCATTAGAAAAAGTTCACGCCATGGCGGGTTGCGGGCCGGGTCAATCCAGCCCACAAAAATTGAATACAAGCCTTGGCCCACCCGTCGGCCCATCTGGGTCGAGCTCATTTGGGGCCATGATTCAACCGATTCGGCCTGTATGAATAAAAATTAATTTTTTTTTGAAATTACTAAAAAAAAAAACTAGTTACCTATTGTAATTAAAAAAAATGTTTACATATATAGCAAATAAATGTGTTAAATTACTAAATAAAAAATAAATAACAAAGATAAATTCACATTTTAAATTTTTTTAATTCAATTTCTATTTTATTTTATATATTTAAAGACTAAAACAACACGCATCTGTCATATCTTTCCTTTTAAACGGCTCTCTACCATTTATTAAAAAAAAAATCAAGATAGACCAGCGGTTAAAGGTCGAACCGCAAGGCGTGTGAATGTACCCACTTTGGTTCACTGCCAGCGACCAGCGATTCGACCTCCTTAGCCCGTGAACAACCCGAGGTTCGGCCTCTTCAGCCCGTGAACGGCACGCCCGGTTCACAGGTCGGCTTGCGGTTCCAGGTCGAGACGGGTGGGCCGATGCGGGTTCGACCGGCCCGCCCGTCTTGACACCGCACTATATTATGCAATGAGACATTCTTTTTGCTTCTTCTCTTAAGTTACGTAAAAAAAGAATTTGAATGAGCGTGAATCATGTGAATCACATGAGGCTTACTACCGGAAGCCCAAGAGTAAACAAGGAGGCACCAAATAGATGCAATTTCTCAAAGAGACTGGGTGAGGCCTTTTAATTAGTGTAAGGATGGGAATTGCTCTCTTTTAGCGACTCAAAACTCTAGCAATATGCTCTGTTCTATTGTGACCCCTACTCTAATCAAAAGACTAAAGGTCTCTACTGAAGATAGGTCGCCAAACTACGACGAGAGTTCTATAGAAATCTGGGATGTAAAAAAAAGTGTATTCTAAGTCCAGATGTTCAAATCCAATTCATGAGATGGCAATGATCTTTAGCTGGTCATGGACAAAATATGCTCTTTTCCTCGGAGCCGTCGATGTCGATAAAAGGAGGTCGATAAATAAAGTACGCAAGACTTTATATTGACCTGGCCTTGAGAAAAGACATGTTAAGAAAAGTATGCAATACCAATAGAGGGTGAAAATGGCAAAAAAAAACTGTATTCAAATACTCGGATTTTCTGCAAGAGTTGCGGCTCCACCACTACTCGTGAGATAGAAGTAGGGCACTTCACTCACCTTAGAGTGAGTGAGGTGATTACAGAAAAATAGTAGATCTGATTGTAGACGGAAACTTAAACCTGTGTGGGATGTAGCCAAGTGGATCAACGCAGTGGATTGGTCCTCTGCCATGATTCACTTTTCCCAATGGGCAATCAAGCCTTTGAAAGTTGTCCAATCGGTCTAGTATAGAGAGCTCAGATTACCTTATCCTCGTATGAATACATGTTCAGCCTTCTTTTAGTCCTAAATCAGTTACTCATTCACAAACTCATCTTTGTTTATGCTACTAACTCTCAGTTTGGTCCTACTTTTGGTTCATTTTGTTACTAAAAATAGAAGAGGAAACTCAGTACCAAATGCTTGGCAATCCTTGGTATAGCTTATTTATGATTTCGTGCCGAACTTGGTAAACGAACACATAGGTGGTCTTTCCAGAAACAACTTCTCAATGACATTCTTTTTCTCTATATATGAGCCCATTGAAAATTTTCAACATAAAATACAAATCCATCAACGAAGAAACTAATACAAGTAATATTCCCTTACTCTCCGCCTATTTTTCGTACCTTTTCCTCAATATTTGCTCCCTTTCATGTCACTTAGGATCCACCATTTTATTTGCTCCCTTTCATGTCGCTTAGGATCTATTTATAAACTGGTCAAACAATATTTTTATCCACACATTCTTTAGGATCTACTATTTTATTCACTCACACATTTTGTAGGACTACTTATAAGCAAAGCCAAACACACAATTAGATTATTCTTTATGGTTAAGTTGAAACCACAAGAAATTCAGTCAATCTGCCATGCGGCTGAGAAAATAAGATGAACAAGAAGAATTTGGGGTTACAAACTGTATACAAACTGCGTTGCCCATTGCCACCCCTAATATTTTTGTCAACAAGTTAAATTTTGATTTAGTTTAAACTAATCCTAAATCTTCTAAACTGTCATGTTTACTCGCGTTTCATTTTTTTAAACTACTTGTTGCATTATTCATGAATCTAAAAAAATAAAAAATGACACAATTTGATTTCAAAATTTAAAATATTCTTTAAAAAAAAAATATTTAACTTTCTATTTCTCATGACATTCTTTTCAATTATTTAGAATATTGAGTTGAACCAACCAATATTAATATTACTCAACATTCTATTAGAATTAACATGTTTTAGTATGATTGTCATGGTTTGTTAATTCCACTGCTTCTGAAGTATAAATTGAAACATGGGTACATTTTTTTTTTTTAATATAAAATTATAAAATTGAAATCATCTAAAATTTGTCCAAACTAGTTTAAAATTTTCAAATAATATTTTCTGATAAAAAAATGATATAGAATAGAAGTAATATAGTATATTGTTATTCTTATCTCATTAGTTGTATATTTGTACTTGAGCTTATAATCTACAAAATTTTTTTTTATCAAACAAGTACTTAATTAACTGTAAATTTCTATTTTTTCTTACTCTCATTTGTAAATTACACTCACAGTCTCAATTCTCTTAATTTTGTAAAAATATCATCATATTCAATTTTATTAGTAGATAAGCGTCCATATCCTCTCATTATTCACACAAATAATCCACAAATGGTATTTTTGACAATTTTGTCATTAATTTAAAATAAATTAAAATAACAAAAAGTAAAAATATAATAAAAAATTACAATTAGTGATCCTAACATTTTCAAAAGTACAAATAAATTTTAAATCTTTTATTTATGTTGCAACTAGGACCTTAACTTTTTATTGTGTCATCAAATTCTAAATTTTCTAATTATATTCATCAAAAGGAACTTCTAATTATGTTCAACATGACTTATAATTTATTTACACTCTAAAAAAATTTAATGACTTCAAATACAATTTTTTATTTTATTTTCTCTTCAAAGTGTATCTAATTTTGATTAAAATTAAATTTTTATAAAAATTAATGAAACATAATAATTGAAAAGTTGTAAAAAATTGTAAGTTAAAATTAATTGTTAACATTATCTTCAATTTTTTTATCAAATTTTTTAATTGAAATCAAACATAGTCTTTTAATTGATAATTTTTAAGTCAATGGTAAAATTATCGAAAAAAAAAAATCATTTAGAAGACTAATTGTGCAAATTAATGAACTAATTAAAAACAATATCTACAAATAAAATTAAATAGAAATAATACTATTACCGAACTGAAAAATAGAGAGCAATTTACCCTATATTTTAAGATTTATATTTGACTATTCAACTTTATTATTCATTGCATCTGTTTTTACATGACAAATTAATAAGACTGCCTATTTGGCTTCGATTATTTATTTTCCTAATGGCATAGAGCATAAAAGATAATATGAAAATAATGTTATGGAAATTACTCTTTTACTACTTTAAAAATAAAAAAATAAAAAACATAACAAAATTTAAAATTAAATTCAAGCAGAAAAAATGAATGGCAGATATCATAATTAACTAAAGAAATTTAACGTTTTAAATGTATACTAAATTTTTGCAAATTGTAAATACAAGACAAATTGATCAAAAATGAAATAAAAAAAAAAAAAAAGAGTCAAGGAATTGAAGATAAAAGAGAAGGCGCTCAGAGTAAATAAAGAATGGATTGGAGATTGTCCTCATAAATAATCGGTTTAACGAGATTATTTGATTACTCATCACCGCACCTTCTCTTTCAAATGCATCCACATGTGCTTACGCATACTCTTCTGTGTGAGAGTGTGAAAAAGGGTTGGGTGTAGGAGTAATGAGATGTGTATTTACAGAGAATTCCAATCGGCGCTGCGTAATTTAGGGTTTATTTCTCACGCCTTTGTATTTATAGAGTAGGTTGCATAGAAGATGGAGCGAGTTGAAATGGCGAAATTGTCCTTAGGACATTCACTTTCTATTTTGGGAAATTGGCGCAAATGATCCCTAACGTATGACATTAGTGTGCAAATGTTCCTAACCTTTATTTTTGACAGAATGGTCTTTAACTTATTTATTTAGGTGCACAATTGGTCCTTTTGATCGATTGCATAGTGATGGTAACGGGCGGATCGGCTGATCCAAATCGCCCAATAATAATTAGGAGATCCAAATCGCCCGCATGATCCGTCATTTTTCTAGGCGGATCCGACACGGATCGGGGTGGATCGAGCCCCGATCCGTATCATCGATCCATTTTTTTTTTGGCATTTAAAAATTTAAAAATATTGAAACAAGTTTTACTACTATACTATAAAAGTTTAAACAACATCATCCTCCTCACTAAACCTTGTGCAAGGTCCACAATATGTCGAAAGTGATAAATTTTTATTCAAAAATATTTTAATTATCAAATCACATATAAAACAAAATATAAATTCAATATTTTAATCATTTTTTTTTAAATTGGTAGGCGGATCGGGCAAAATGCCCGATCCGATTGCCCCGAGATCCGCGGCGGATCACAGATATTTGTCCGGATCCGCCCCGTCGATCTGCGGATTAGGTATTTTTCGCTCCATTCGGATCGAGTATCCATCGGGTTCGGGGCGGATCAGATATTTTTGCCATCTCTATGATTGCGTTAAAAATTCGATAAAAACCTTTCATTTAGGTGCACAATTGGTCCTTTTTTACTGATTTAATTAAAAATCCGTTAAAAACCTTTCATTTAAAGTGCACAAATGGCCCCTCCTTTTTTTGTCTTTATTAGTAGGGGTAAAATTATCAAGTTACATTTTTTTTCAACCTTTCAATTAGTGCAAATAGTCCCTAACCTTACTTTTAATTAAAAAAATTTGCAATTTGATTTTTAACCTTTTAAAAAAGTGAAAATGAGTCCAATACTTTAATTTTTTTAATTAAAAATTAAAAGAAAACTAACAAATTGACAATATACTAAATTATTTTGTATATTTTATGAACTGTTATAAAATAACTAAAATTTAAACTCATAATTATTAACAAATGTGCTAATTAAAATTATTTATTATTATTAAGTAATTATATTATTTAAAATTCAAACTTTAATTTTATCATTACAACATAAAAAGAAAAATAAATTTTTCACAAATAAAAATTTTAATCATGCTCAACTCAGCTCGATTTTATACGGTCTTATATTTATTGGACCAACTCTACTCGCTTTTGAGCCACTGGGCTACTGGGTCAGCTCAATTTTAAATTTTAATTTATATTTCTGTTTAAAAAAAAAGAAAAAAAAAATTCTCCACCATCTTCCCCACCTAGGAAATGGGAGAATTTTCCCCTGCTTATGCTCATGAAAACTGTGGAGATTTCCTCCCTGGGCTTGTCGAGGAACCGGATCGGAGGGGATTTTTCCTCCCGGTCGGGGAGAAATTCCTCCAAACTGGGGTGGGGTGGGGGTGGGGGGTGGGGTGGGGTGGGGTGGGAAAACGTTTGCTTTTTCTTTTAAAAAAAATAGAAAAAAAATTAAAAATAAAATTGGGTTGGCCCAGTGGCTCAAAAGCGGGTTGGGTTAGCCTAGTAGATATGAGACCGTATAAAATCGAGATCGGTTGAGCATAATTAAAATTTTTACTTGTGTCAAATTTATTTTTCTTTTATGTTGTAATGATAAAATTAAAGTTTGAATTTTAAATAATATGATTATTTAATAATAATAAAATAATATTAATTAGTACATTTGTTAATAATTATGAGTTTAAATTTTAGTTATTTTATAATAATTCATAAAATATACAAAATAATTTAGTATATTATCGATTTGTTAGTTTTCTTTAATTTTTAATAAAAAAAATTAAAGTATTTGACTCATTTTCACTTTTTTAAAAGGTTAAGAATCAAATTGCAAATTTCTTTAATTAAAGTAATGTTAGGGACCATTTGCACTAATTGAAAGGTTGAAAAAATGTAACTTAACAAATTTACCCCTACTTATAAAGACAAAAAATGGGAGGACCATTTCACAAGACCTAAACGAAAGGTTTTTAACGATTTTTAACGGAATCAGAAGAAATAACCAAATTCTTGCATCTAAATAGATAGGTTAAGGACCATTCTGTCAAAAATGAAATGTCAGGGATCATTTGCTCACTAATATCATACGTTAGGGACCATTTGCGCCAATTTCCCTTCTATTTTTTTGTAGTAAATTCATGTTTAAAAATTCATTCTTTTAATGGGTATTGCATTTTTTTTTTTGCTAAATATATTCACACCACATTTTTCTAAAGTGTACTATATATAAATTGCATTAAAAAATCTATAAGTTTTACTTATTATTACATTTATTTCTTATCATCAACCTTCAATTAATTAGCACATTATTGTCTCTGATAACAGATTTCGTCCAAAAATTTCATTAATAATAATAAAAATAATCATTTTTCCCTCATATTGTTTAATAAGCAAATAAATCAATAAATACAAAATTTCGATTGAATATTTGTCCCTCGTTTTAAAACACACGAATAGAATTTTTAGAGGAAAATCGCTAGCAGAAATAAGATGTATTAATTAACAGCATGTTAAGTATAAGAATTTGATGAAAAAAGTTAAAGGCATAAATGTGACAATAAATAAAAGTTAAAGATTTTTTATATAATTAAAATATGGTGTATTTATAATAAAATGTGGTGTGAATATAACTATATATATTTTTTTTATGGAAATATATTTTACATGTAAATCAAATCAAATTTTTGGATCGAGTCTCAATTTTTTTTGTATCGTACTTGCATATTCAATCCAGTTTTTATAAAATTGAGCATTTAGACACATTTGAATTTATAATTTTTTTTAATTATTAAATCAATTAGATGGTGATGTTATTTTTAAATTATTTATCTTAGATTCTTAATGTCCTTATTTTATTTAAATAATTTGCTAAAAAGGGATAATAGTTGAAAGAAAAGGCACTTGAGTTTAGTGCTTGTTTGATATTGTTTAAATTATAATTTCAATTGGTCAAATTAGTTAAATATAATTTTTATCTACATATGTCGTCTAATCCATAACTTACTATTAGGGTTGATTCTAATATTTTCGAGGCCCGAGACAAAGTCCAAATATTAGGCCCCCAAAGTAAAGTGTAATAAGTCACAAGCACGGCTATTGGTGGATTGGACTTCAATGTTTTTTTTAATGGATCATTTCGATTTTGGACAACTACTTAATAATATGAGATTTTTACGTAAATAAGCTACTTTTTAAAAATAATTCCAAAAAACAATTTTTGTTAATTTATTAGATTAAATAATATACGGTCACCGAATAAGTAAATTTGTTGCTTATGTTCTTGATTATTTATACGATGAGTCCTTCATCTTTATAATATATCCACTTTAGTCCATATACTTCTTCTTTCATTTCAATTTTCGTCTTCTTTTATTTGCAATCCAAATCCTTCAACTTTTAAA
Source organism: Forsythia suspensa (assembly GCA_023638005.1). NCBI lineage: Eukaryota > Viridiplantae > Streptophyta > Magnoliopsida > Lamiales > Oleaceae > Forsythia > Forsythia suspensa. The sequence goes on along the minus strand of CM042670.1, from coordinate 27,181,983 downwards.
TTTTTACAAGTTGATCTCTATATTTATATTTTTATGTCAATTTAGTCTTTTATAGTATCATTATTTGATACATATGTTACAAATGATATAGTGTATCAATGTTTTATACAAATGTTACAAATGATATTTTGTAACAATCTGTGTTACAAATTGAGATGTAAACACCAAGGTGGTATAAAATATCAATTCATGTAACATGTGTTGTGTAAAATAACATAATATAATCTGTAATATATTCAGTGATACAAAATATCATTTGTAACATCTGTATCAAACAGTGATACACAATATCATTTGTAACATCTATATCAGATCGCGATACTAAACAGAAATTGTTACAACTGTTACAACTACAAAACCAACTCTAAACTTCAACAAGTTTGTATTAATATACACATTGGACTCTAAAAATCTATTGATACTGTGTAACATTAGTATGATATAGATATGTAACACAATGTCAAATTTAACAAATAAAACTATTGATTTCATCGTTTGTAACATACGTAACATCAGTGATACAAAATATCAATTCATGTAACATGTGAAGTGTAAAATAATATAATATAATATGTAACATATTCAGTTACACAAAATATCATTTGTAACATCTGTATCAAACATTGATACACAATATCATTTGTAACATTTGTATCAAATAGTGATACTATAAATGATTAAATTGATATAAAAGTATAAATATGGAGACCAACTTACAAAATCTAAAAGTTGAAGGACTTGGGTTGTAAATAAAAGAGGATGAAATTGAAATAAAAGAAAAAGTATAAGAACTAAAGTGGAGATATTATAAAGATGAAGAATTTATCATACAAAGAATCAATTACTCAAACAATAAATATGAAAAGTTATTTAGAATTTACGTGGGAATTCACGTGGATATATATTAGGTTTTAATTTATTATTTTATTAATTAATATAATTTTAGGAATGTAGTATTTTTAAAATAAATTTGTTAAGTTGTTAGATTTAGAATTATTTTAAAATTGGTAAGTAGTTGGTGTAATAATCCCTAATAATAGTCATTATCTTCATTGAATGCGGCTTACTTTGCTTTGTTGAGTTTCAAACTTTTGTACAATTTTTTTTTTTTTTTTGACAATTTCAGTAATCATAATTTTTAACCACACATTTCGTAGGACTCAAAACTTACTATATATTTATTATCTACACATTCTATAAGATGTTTGGTCTGATGATAATACTTGATATTGATTGTTAAATTATATAAAAAAAAAAAAAAATTTAATTAAAAATTATTTATATTTATTTGTTTGCATATTTATATGATATGAATAGTCTTGCCAGCTAATGATGCAACTTTTTATTTAATTATTTAGCTTTAATTCATGACTTGTGAACAAATTATTACTATTGGTTAAATGTGAGACTATTTGACCATGTTTGATATTGTGTTGTGTCGGCCAGTTAAAATGATTTTTAGCTATGTTGGTGCACTCAAGTTGAAAATAATAAGATACCTGTTTAAACCTAAAAATCATCGTATCTCAAACAAATAACCAATATAGTGAGAAAGTGTGGTAATTAAACTGTGATAGTGGCTATCTAGGTTATGATTGATTCCATGTATGTTGAAAATTTGTGTGGAGCACTTTAGACCAGTTAGAGGAAACTAAGTAATGACCGAGTGTTAGGAATCTAATCCTCACGCATGAACTTATTGCACGCAAGGAACAAAAATTATTATTATTTTTGCTAACTCTTTTCAGTAGCCGAATTGACTTGAGTGAAAAGGTCCGTAGGGGTTTCTCAAACCCGATGCCCTAAGGTTCGAAGAGACGGGAGTCATCGACCTCAAGCTCGTTACATGAGTCAATTAGAAAGCTTAATGGATTGAGTTTTGCACCTTATTAATATCTTATAACTCGTTCAGTAGCCTATTTGACTTGAGTGAAAAGGTCCGTAGGAGTTTCTCAAAACTTGATGCCCTAAGGTTCGAAGACACGGGAGTCATCGACCTCAAGCTCGTTACATGAGTCAATTAGAAAGCTTAATGGATTGAGTTTTGCACATAAGATCTATATAATTGAAAAAAAAAAAAAAATCCTTTGCAATGTAAATTTGGGGATTAGATAACTAATGGGTTTGACTTATTTAGTAGAAACTTTCTGGTCGAGAGTGCTCATAAATTGGAGAATCTTCATATACTTAGGTTGTCACGATTATTAGTTTTCTCAACCAGCCTCGAACAAGAAAATAATGAGCGAAGTGTTACCTTTGAACCAAAATCTCGGGATTTGAGAGAAAACATCATTTTGGGGGAAGTGTACCTTACGAGAAGGAAAGGAAAAGTTGACCAAGTGGTTGGGCTATCACCACCATAGAGTTTAAGTTAATCGATTAATCGTTTCTCACACACATATCGAGTATGGTTTAAGTAGAATCACGCTTGCAATAGTATTACCTGAACACTCGTTATGAATTATAAGTTTTTCTTTTTGCAAAAGCTGAAGTAAGAACGGCAAGCTATTTATATTGTGAAGTATGTTACTGCTTATTTTATTAAGTGCATGATTATTTTTAGCTAGTTTATTCGAGGACTAATAAAAGTTCAAGTTTGGGGTATTTGATAAGTACAATTTTGTACTTATCTGAACTCACAAAAAGGGATGATTATGAGTTCTTTTAGTTGTTTTCAGTTTAATTGCATGTGTTTTCTTATCAATTTAGGAAATAATCAAAGTCAAGTGTAAATGGGATGAAAAGAGAGCAAAATGAAGACAAGGGGACCTAATTGCTAAAGAAATGAAACTTCGGGGACTTGATGTGCAAATACCAAAGCACGAAATTCAAATTCAGAACCAGGATAAACCATGCGATCGCATGGTAGTATCCTGGTGCGATCGCAAGAGGATGTAAAAACCAGCAGAATGTAAAATTGATCAACCATGCGATCGCAGGTCCTACAACCATGCGATCGCATAGACCAATCGCGACAGAATTTGTGCAGACACCTGATTCGATTAGAATTCTACCAGTCCAAATAACTTCAACAACCAAACACACGTTTTGGAGTCTTTGGAGAGCATTATAAAAGCCAGATGATAGCCATAACAAAAGGGACGAATTTTGGGGAACGAGATACAAGAGGAGAATCGAAGATCAAGGCACGGGATTGAAGATTCTTCATCCAGAGTCACGGGTTGTAATTATTTCTTCTTCTTTTTCTTTTTCTTTCGCCAGATCATGATGAAGTCAATTTTGTCATAATTGACGAAATCATGTCTCGCTAATTTACTTTTTCTAGGATGAACGATGAAACCTCATGATTTTTAATTAATTAGAAGTTTTTCCGTTTTAGTAATTAATTGCTCTTGGGTTGATTATTCTTTATGCAGTTTTTCTATTATTTTAATGCCTGATCACCATTAAAATATATTGTGATCTATATTGAAGTCGAGAGATTCAATATAGATTAAGCACGTGGTATTGAATAACATAGGGTCCAATAATAGATAGAGATTACTATTATACTTTATGAAATCTATATAGGTGTTTTTGAGATTGTAATGCATGTGTTTATGTTCGAAGCTTAATTAGAGATAATGAAGTTCACATAACATATAGAATTGATTGACCATCGAGAGAGGCTTTTGATTAATTTAGGAACGTCGATTTTCAATCTAGGGTAATTATAAGCTAAAACGGTTAAACGGATATTTGATTAAGGAAAGTGTTGGTGGATTCGCAAATCCTAGAGTTAGTAGATCTTGAATTCGTTCTTGCCTTTTTAAAATTACTTATTGTTATTTTTAGTTTTAATTAAAATAGTTAAATTAGTTTAGAATCTTAAGAATCAAAAATTGAATCTGTGTTTATTTCCATTGTTAAAATTTGAGTTGTGAAATTAATTAGTATTTTAGTATCTAGTCCTCGTGGGTTCGACACTTTATTTTATCACTATATTACTTGTCAACGATCCGTCCACTTGCGGGATATAAATCGCACTACAACAAGAAACAAGAGTCAGCAATATTATTCTTAAAAACAGGGTTTCATAACGATTTGTGTCGATAAAACAGGAGAATGGTGGAACAATGATGTCGAAGAGGTTGTTAAACAAGGCAACAAATTAGGATTGCCTCCGAAAATGTCTGATGCACATACAATCAACGGCAAGCCAGGGCCACTCTTCCCGTGTTCTGAAAAACGTAGGCAATATTATTTCACGAGGACCAACTTCACTGAAAATCCTAATATATTCGAGCATACAAGTTAGAACTCATCCTCTATATATGAATTTACTTTTTCTTGACTGTCACATACAGATACCTATTCAATGGAGGTCGAAAAAGGAAAGACATACCTCTTGAGAATCATCAATGCTGCACTAAATGATGAGCTCTTCTTTGCCATTGCTGGTCACAACATGACAGTAGTAGAGATTGATGCAGTATATACGAAACCTTTTAAAACTGAAGCAATCTTAATAGCACCTGGTCAGACTACAAATGTTCTCATTCGAGCCAACAATATGCCCAGTCGATATTTTATGGCTGCAAGGCCTTTCATGGATGCACCAATTTCCATAGACAACAAAACTGCCACAGCTATACTGCAGTACAAAGGCGTCCCAAATACACTACTCCCGCGCCTCCCTAAATTACCTGCACTCAATGATAGTGCCTTTACACTAAGTTACAATGCCAAACACCGAAGTCTAAATTCTCTGCAGTTCCCAGCAAATGTACCACTGAAAGTTGATCGGCGTCTATTCTATACAATTGGTTTGGGAATGGATCCATGTTCGACTTGTCAGAATGGAACACAACTTGTTGCTTCTTTAAACAACATCACCTTTGTAATGCCTAAAACTGGACTTCTACAAGCTCACTATTTCAACCTTAAGGGAGTTTTCACTACAGACTTTCCAAACCGTCCTCCAACGCCTTTTAACTACACCGGTGCACCACTAACTGCCAATCTTCAAACTTCACAAAGCACCCGACCGCGGCTCAGCAAGATCGCATTCAATTCAACAGTCGAGTTAGTACTACAAGACACCAACCTTCTCTCGGTCGAGTCTCACCCATTCCATCTTCACGGCTACAATTTCTTTGTTGTCGGGACAGGAATCGGAAACTTTGATCCTAAAAAAGACCCTTCTAATTATAATCTGATAGACCCTCCTGAAAGAAATACAGTTGGAGTCCCCACAGGCGGTTGGACTGCAATAAGGTTCAGGGCTGATAATCCAGGTACATCCAAATTTCTTATTATAGTACATGTATGTTTGGTATGTAACACTAATGATCACGCAGTGCTATCTCATCCTTCTTACAGCACTTGCCATATTGTTCATAACAAGAACCAGAACCATAGAATAGATTAATTTCAAATTTCACATCTATATATAGTGCATGTTAAGTATGCAATACTGGACACAACCGGATAATACAATGAACAAGATGTTGGCCCCATTTTCTTTCATAATAGCGTCTCGTATTATCCGATACTGTCCAAAACAATCTTAGACTAGAACAAACGATTTATCGTCTTCTCTCAATATATTTCTAGTTAGGACTTGATCGAGAGATCAAATGACTTTGAACAACTCTTGAACGCGCACATCCCTCTCCATTTCTTTGAAACATCATTCATAACAGGAATCTAACCTTGAAATCTTCATTTTTTCTTCCTTTAGGTGTTTGGTTCATGCACTGTCACTTGGAGCTGCATACTGGCTGGGGATTGAAGACAGCATTTGTAGTAGAAGATGGACCAGGCCCAAATCAATCCATATTGCCTCCACCAAAAGATCTTCCACCTTGTTAAGCAATCAGACTAATGCAATTAATTTGTGTACAAATGTTTTAATTTTTATTGGCATTTGGTTATTATTCTTATTTTTATTTGGTTTCTTATAAAAATCCCCTGCAAAATGCAGGGCATGAGGATGAAATGTGCTATATAAAAGAAAATATTGATTTTTTTTATTTATTTATTGTTGTAATATTCTATAACATGCTTCTACCGAATACATAAGTGGTATAACTTACTTGAAAATCCAAGAACAATAGGTTGAATCACTTGCCTTGTTTACTTGTTACGATTCGATCAAAACACTGCTTTTTTGTCCAAAAACTCAATCACAATGGAAAGAGTTTAATCTCCACAATCCAAGAACCGATTATAAGATATTTTCAACCCTCCAACTTCATGTATTCTTCACATCCGAATTTTAACTTCCATTTAATGATTATTTTAGATGTGTGGGAGTTGCATGGAGGTTATATGAAGAGGAGAGTTAAGTTTTAAATTTAAACATTAACTCCTCCCTTCAAAACCATTTCCATATAACTTGGGTCGGGTCAACCCACATGGACGACCCATTTTATTCCAATATCTCACACTCGTACATGATGGTGTTGAACTAAATTTAATATAATATCAATTAGATTTATCTCAATATCTCAAAGTTCATACTGGTAAATGGATCGTGGGATCAGCGAGTTTATTAAAGAGCACACAACACCATACCTGTTAGGGATATATAGCATATCTACTAGAGAAAATACTTTTCTCACTATACTCCAAATCATTTTTCAACACTAATTCAAATATTTTCGATCCCTCAAATATTTATAGAACATACTTGAACCCCATACTTAATTATTGTATTCATAATTGCGTTGTAAACCCAACATGGTCAACATAATTATTCGGCCGGTGAATACAAATAGAAATTTTGGTCAAAATGATTTTCCTTTCCTACTCAAATCCTTCAACTTTAAATCAGTTGCTTTCCTAGACGTGTTCCATCAAACCGAATCAATCATAGTTATTGGCAACATGCTAAAGTAGCAACACTCAAATAAAATTTTGAGAAAACAGTCAAAAGTCATAAGGGTATATATAAGGTTATGTAAACCATGAGATCTCACACAATGAGGAAGCAGGGATCCATTCACTTATTTATCCCATATTGGTCGTAAAAGCACACGCGGTATGAAACATGTGCTACGGTGTTTTTTCCATTTTCAGAGCGTATGTCATATTCTATAAAACACACCGTAAAAATTTTAGTTCAGGTATCCTTGATACCTAACTTGAATTCTCCTTATATTCATTCCTCAAAGCAAACCCATTCGAGAACTCAATCTAGCTACTAAACAGGTATAACGGATAGTGGAATCCATTTCGATTACTTATAGTAATCTCATCTCAATATCTCATCAAGGCGACCCGATCATGTACAGAACATGATCACTTCGTCTCATCCCAGCACAACCTAAAATATTCGAGAACTCAATCTGGCTACTAAACAGGTATAACGGATAGTGGAATCCATTTCGATCACTTATAGTAATCTCATCTCAATATCTCATCAAGGCGATCCGATCATGTACATAACATGATCACTTCGTCTCATCCCAGTACAACCTAAAATTTTCTGAGACGATTGCTCGTGTAAGAGCCAATCTCAACCTGTTCGACATACATTCTGTGTGCATAAAAATATATAATCTATTAATCACAACAATAGATTACACATAATATATTAACTCAAAGCATTGTTCATTAATGGACATTCAAGAGTGTACTATATACGTAACTAAATTCTACGCAATCCTAGAGATTTGACATGAGTCATAAAGACATCTCTAGGTATCGGTTTGGTAAATGGATCAGCTATCATATTATGTGTAGAAATGTACTGCAAAGTCATTTATTTCTTAGTTATGATGTTTCTTACAAAATTATATTTTGTATCAATATGTTTGGTTCTGCTCTGATACTTTGGATCCTTCGTATATGCAATAGCATCCTAACTATCACAATAAATTAACGTAGGTCTCATATCACCACCAAGGATTATTAGAAGCGGAAAGAATCTTTTTAACCAAACAGCTTCTTGTACTATTGAAGCACAAGCCACAAATTCTACCTCCATTGTAGACAAGGAAATGCATGTCTGTTTCTTGCTACTCCAAGAGATGGCGCCATTATTAAGCAAGAATGCATATCCAGAAGTTGACTTGCGCTCATCTAGGTCTCCTTCCCAGTCAGCATCTACGTATCCTTGTAAGCGCAAATCATTTCTTTGATAACATAAGGAATAATCAGCAGTACCTTTCAAGTATCTCAATATTCTCTTGACTGCTTTCCAGTGTCCTCTTCCAAAATTAGACTGATACCTGCTGACCAAACCAACGGCATAACAAATATCTGAGTGAGTACACATCATAGCGTACATCGAACTCCTAACCGCACTGGAGTACGGTACTTTGGACATTTTTTTTTTTTCTTCAGGAGTCTTAGGGCACATGCGTAGACATAGAGTTTCACCTTTAGATATAAGAGTATCAATTGGGTTGCAATTCTCCATTTTGAAACATTCAAGAACCTTCCTTATATATAACTCTTGTGATAGAGAAAGAAGTCTCTTAGAACGATCTTAATAGATTTTAACACCAAGTATGTAATCTGCTTCACCCATGTCCTTCATTTCAAAATTAGAAGACAACCATTTCTTAACGGTCTCAACATACTCCTTATCATTCCTAGCCAATAAGATATCATATACGTAAAGAGATTACAAATTTTCTATTGGACCTTTTCACATAAATACAGTGATATCCGTCCATCATAATGAAGTTATATTAGATTACAGCTTTGTCAAATCTCAGGTACCACTAACTCGAAGAATGTTTTAGGCCATATATTGATCTTTGCAATTTACAAACTTTATTCTCTTGGCCTTGTTCGACGAAACCTATTGGTTGTTGTATGTAGATTTCTTCATCCAATTCTCCATTGAGAAAAGCAGTCTTTACGGCTATTTGATGTAATTCTAAATCTAAACGCGCCACTATGGCTAAGATCATGCAAACAGAAGTAAATCTCACTACTGGTGAAAATGTTTCTTCATAATTTATACCAATAACCATCTTATTGGGTATAACCTTTTGCCACCAAGTGAGCTTTATACCTCTCTATGGACCCATCAGTCCTTCGCTTTATCTTGAGAACCCATTTTTTTCCAATAGCTTTTCGACTGCAGACGGAAGATCAACTAAGTCCCATACTTGATTAGATTTCATAGACTTCATCTCTTTTTCCATTACTTTCTTCCACTTTTCATTTGTAGAGCCTAATAGAGCTTCGTGAACGAATCTAGGCTCTTTATCGTCTTCTGGAGATACTATAAAAACTTGCCCTTTAATTTTGAAATGACGTTCAGGTATACTTTTTCTAATACTCTTACGAAGTGGAAGCTCCGTAGTGACTTTGTCACTTGGAGACAATTTGTTCCCACTTGGATCAGAAAGTGAAAGTGCATATTCTTGCACCTTAATCAATTTATCGAAGACAGTCATATAATCTAATTCAAATAAAGGTTTTCTCTTTTTAATTTCTCTTCTGCTAGGAAAATCATTCTCAAGGAATGTCACATCGCGTGACTCTATCTCAATTATAGTCCCATCTTGATTTTCACCTAGAAATATATATCCTTTGAATTGGTCTGGGTATCTTATAAAGATACACTTTTTGCCTCTTGGACCCAACTTTCTAAATTTACTTGAGGAATCATGGATGTATCCAGCTGCTCTCCAGGGTCTAAGACAACTTAAATCAAGTGATCTACCTGTCCGAAGCTGATACGGTGTTGTAGGTACTGATTTTGAATGAACTCTATTAAGGATGTAAGTTACAGTTAGCAAAACATCTCCCCAAAAGGAAATAGGTAATTAAGCTTGAACCATCATGAACCTCACCATTTCAAGCAATGTCATATTTCTTCTCTCAGTAACACCATTTTGTTGTGGTGTATTAGGAATATTTAACTACCTAATAATTCTTTTATTAGTACATAGTTCTTTGAACTCATCAGATAGATATTCACGCATTCGGTCAATTTTTAAAACTTTCACCTTTCTATTTATTTGATTTTCTACAACATTTAAAAAAGGTCTAAAACATTCTATTGCCTTCGACTTGTGAGAAGTCAAATAGACATAACCATACCACGTGAAATCATCTATAAAAGTAATGAAATAAGAGGCTCCATGTCTTACCCTCATATTCATTGGACCATATATATTTGAATGGACTCATAGCAATGGAAGTTCAGCTCTCAAAGCCTTACCGAATGGTTTTCGTGTTATTTTTCCTACTAGACAATGTCACAAGTAGGCAATGAAACCTTAGAGATTGAACCTAGTAAGCCCTTTAGCCAACCTATTCATTCTCTCTTTCCCAATATGCCATAATCTAGCATGTCATACACATGTATCAACAATCACATCTTTAGAAGAAGATACATTCATAGAAAAACAACGATTAACATAATAGTTATAAGTGTTTGGTTCACAATCCAACACTAGAAAACCACCAGACAAATATCCAGATCCATAATATACATTACCATTGCTAATACGAACAAAAGTACCACTAAAATTCATATTGAAACCTAATCTTAAAAAAAAGTAACTGAAATTAAGTTCTGTCGTATTCTTGGTACAAACAGGACATCATGAAGGAGAATAATACGGCTACCAAGCAATTGCAACTTGCATGTATCAGTTACTTTCACCTCCACTCTATCATCATTGCCAACATATATCCATTTTGTATCAGCTGGAAATCGAAAGAACTCCACAAACGCCTCTCTATCCCTGGTTATATGGTATGTCGCTCCTGAGTCTACAATCTACATATGATAAGATTCAGTAAGCAAAACAGTGCTAGAAACACAAACAGCACTAAAATAAGTATTAACAAGAGCTACATTCTTTGGCTCAGGACAATCTTGAGCAAAGTGACCCAGCACTTGACAGTTGTAGCATATCAACCTATTTTTGTCTTTCTTCTTACCAAATCATTTCTCATTTTTTTTGCGTTTGAGCTTGTTATTTTTAGATCCCTGTCTAGTCTCTTTTCCTTTTTCTTTCCGCCTTTGTTCTAGTTTATACGCTTAAAGCCCGAAGCTTTGCCAGAACTAGACTCAGCTACAAAAGCACGTCCTAGAGATTTAGTTGCTCCAAGCTACTCATCCTCTAGTTCAACATGGCGGGCAGCATCAGCAAAATTTTAAATGCTATCATTATGAGTCAAATTGACTTTCAGATGTTCCCAGTTATCAGGAAGAGAGTGGATCAAAGCCTGAACTTGTTGCTTATCAGAGAGAATATGACCAGCCGACTTCAGCTATCTAATCATGTTAGACAGAATCCTCACATGTTGTTTGATATTGTGATCATGAGATTTTTTATTAGTGTCAAACTTAATAGTCAACTGTTTGAGCCTAGTCACGTTAGTACCACCATATTTCTCTCTCAGATACACCCAGATATCATGAGCAATTCAAAATTACTCACACTCGTGAATGAGATCATCCACAACAAAACTTACCAAAATCTCATGTGCAATGTAATCTTTTTTTTTCCATGCTTGGTAAGTTTCATGATCCCTTCTCTGTTGAGCAGTCTGACCCACACCTAGTCTTCCATCACGTGGTTAATTCCTTTAAGGCAGTCCTGTTTCTCCAGCACATAGTAAATTTTATGGTGCCAAGTGTTATTGTTATCGCCATTTAATTTGTCACTTTTATTTAGGTCAGCAATGATATTCTTAGATGCCATTGTCTGTCAAAGTTTTAGAGACAATCATATAAATGTCCAATTATGCACACATGTCATTTTGCACTCATACAAATTAAATTTTATGATAATTTAATACTAGGCATAGAGTCAAAAGTTCACTAAGCTTCCAATCATCATCTATTATCCTAATGTTTCATTATCACAAAAATTAATTTCATAATACAATAACAATTAAGTTCTAGGTGAGAATTACATAAACTCTTCCAACCTTAGCATTTTCAATGAATAAATAAATTAAACATGTAACATGTAAACAAGACATTTTGACCGTATACACTAAACATAAAAAATGTCATATTTATACATGCGATTATGTCCAATTATTCTAAATTTAACTACTAGGCATTCAAAGATGACTTGATACATTTTTTCTTCTCCTCACAAATATATTGTCCCAGATGTACTACTTTTAAGTACATTACTTCGAGATGCATTGTACTATGTTGATGTCATGAATCCATTTTAAAAATTTGATAAGCTCGTAGCTTTTTAACACATTCTTTAGCCTGTAATCTTTTAGCCTTCCTTCCAAGGTTGCTAAAAAATGTGCGTAAATCCAGCCATATTTGATTAAGGACGAGAAGATGAGAACGGATCAAATGGATCACATAACCAAATTAAGACTCACACTACTCAAGAACACATAATATTATTCTATTTAAAATAAAAAAGAAATTTGACACAAAAATCATAATTTTCTGACTTAAATCCAATTTTTTTCTTTAAAAAAAACTTTAAAAAAAATAATAATATAGGAGCATCTCGAAAAACTTTCCACTAGAAAATAGAATCCTCAATCAAATATTCTAGATTTGATATAAAATTTTCAGAATTTTAATTCACTTAGAAAATATTTATTATGTATTTATAAATAAATTTTCTTTAAACATAAATACATAAAAAAATATTTTTATAAGAAAAAATTATATTGAACTCAAATAATAAATCCATAATATTATGGAGACCATTCTAAAAATTTCAGAATTGTAGAAAGGCCCCTCACGCATCATCGAAACAAAATATCTGCCTTCTCTTTTTATAAAAAATCAAATAAAATTAAAAAGATCAAATTCGAAATACCATAATATTAAGGGGAGTATTATGTAATTTTCAAATATTTTCAAAATAATCCCACATGAAGCTCTTTCATGCATAATTTTTTTTTTGTTTTTAATTCAAAAAATCTTCCCCACTCTCGGTACTCGGAGAGTGCCACATTCGCCACCTTATGAGAAGTTTATGGCGACTACTTTGGTTCCATTATCTTAAAATCGACATTCTGAGTTCATCTGTGTGGTCAGATTTCACAAATAACATACATAATGTAGTATTTGGGACAACAACATAACGGACGAAGAATGAGGAATGAAAATTTCACTATTTATCTTCTTCCCAAATAATGCAGAATTTTCAACAAAACAACCGAAATTTTAAATCATCACAACTCCTTCATTTTAAGTCCAAATTAGGAGTTATTTATATCGTTGGAAAGCTCATAGAAATAACTTTCTAACCATACCAATTTCATAACACGAAAAATAGCGAACAGAAAACGATCATGTTATGAAGTTTCGATTATTTTAACTAGGATTTCGATTTTCTCTTAAAATATAAATCCAAACTATGTGAAATTTTGTAGACATGTTCTACATAATTATATGAACATATGGTATAAATTTCACGAATTAATGTTGAGTATTTCATAATGTGCCATTAAAGTGTGTTCAAACTTTAATAAATAGCATATATTCGGATTTCTTGCATATATGTTGTATACCATAATATTTTCAGTACATTAACATGCAAGAAAACAACCTGATAAGACTCTGATACCAATGTAATACTCTATAACATGCTTCTACTGAATACAAAAGTGGTAGAACTTACTTGAAAATCCAAGATCAATAGGTTGAATCACTTGCCTTGTTTATTTGTTACGATTTGATCAACGTTGCTCTATGGTCCAGAAACTCAATCACAATAGAAAGAGTTTAATCTCCACAGTCCAAGAACCGATTATAAGATATTTTCAACCTTCCAACTTCATTTATTCTTCACATCCGAATTTTAACGTCCATTTAATAATTATTTTAGATGTGTGGGAGTTGCATGGAGATTATATGAGGTGGGGAGTTAAGTTTCAATTTTAAACTTTAACTCCTCCCTCTAAAACCATTTCCATATAACTTGGGTCGGGTAAATTCACATGGACGACCCGTTTTATTCTAACAATTGTAATTTACTTAATTGGACATTTGGAAGCAGACAAATAAATGCATAATTTGTTTTCTCGTTGAATACCCATGTATGTTTTGGCAGATAAAAATAGGGAACAAAATTCGACCTTTTCCCTAGATAACATATAGTTTTAAGGGTCGATTTAGCATGTTGTAATACGATGTGACAGAATCCATACATGGTGCTTTAATTGTATTTAAACTAAAGTTAAGTGACATTTTTGTCTTAAATCGAAGTTTATTGACTCAATTGAAGTCTGATTATATATAAGAGCACTTCCAATCCATTCTATGGATTGCCATCTAGGTGATATTCAAGTTGAAAGACTTTTAGTCTACGTCTGATGTCTAAAGAAATATATACCCTAGTCTAAAATTGAACTCCAATATATTCTATCTACAATCTAATAATGCTATTTATGTGTCTTTGTTTTTATAAAATAAAAACAAAACAACATCTAAATTTATATAGAAAATATAAAATTTTTGAATTTAGACGGAGCTCTTGATAATGTATAGAGTTTTCGTCAGATGACATTGAAGAATATATATATTTTTTAAACAGTTTATTTTACTAAGGAGTGATCTCCTACCTTCAGTGAGCAAATGTTATGTGGGCAAGAAAACACTGGCCCACTGGGCGTTGGAGATCACCCCTCTTATTTTACTTATGTGAGAGTTTTTTTTAAGCAATGTATTGAAGTATTGGAGATGCTTTAGGGTAAATTTAATAAATGACCACCAAACTAATTGGAGGTTACTACTTATTCATTCAACTTAAAAAGATTTGCAATTGCTCACCCAACGTCTCAAATGGCCTACCATCCATAACTCATTGGAAAAAAGTTAGGCTGCGCAGACGTAAATTTTAGTGGCGAATGGGAAGTTGATGTGACATAATAAAATTATTAAAATCGTCAACGTAATTAAATCGTAATAGTCAAACACGTCTTTAGCTTGCTTTAAAAAAAATTCTACAAGCTAAAGACATTTTTTCAAAATTAGAGAAACGTTTTCTAAAGCAAGTTAAAGGCTTGTTTGGCTATTGTATTTAGTTATGTGGACGATTTTAATGATTTAATTATGCCATATCAGCTTTTTGTTCGTCATGTGGTAATTTGTCCGTTTAACCTAACGTTTTCTTAACAAGTGACGGATGGTAAATTTGGAAAGTTAAGTGAGTGATTGGATATAGTTTCAAATTAAGTGAGTAAGTAGTAATTTCAAATTAGTTTGGTGATCATTTATTAAATTTACTCTATGCTTTAAGTGACTAGATTATTGTAAATTGAACTTTTAGCAATTTAATTTTAGTAGACGACTTGGGGCCAAAAGTTGGGTAATTGAAATTTGCGTTAAATTTAGACTTATTTGCACAAATGGTTCTCGACTTTTGCACACTTCTGCGGGTTGAGGACCTATCGTTTCATTTTGGCGGTTTAACCCCTATTTCAAATGTTTTTGCGCAAAGAATGGTCATTTTCATCAATTTCCATCCAAATGGTAGGAAAAAATTGACGGTGGCCATTTTTTTTTATTTTAAAAGGGCTTATTTGCACAAATGGTTCCTGACTTTTGTAAAGAAAAATTTGCATAAAAAGTCCCTAATCTTTCGAGAAAGTGTTGAAAAGTCCCATAACCTTCTAATCCTAACACATATGACCCCAAACCTTTTTGACAATTTTACCTATAACTTAAATAAATTAAAATAACTCATAAACCTTTTCAAAAATACAAATAAGTCCTAAATATTTTTATTTCTTACTGATTTACACTTAAAATAATAAAAGTATGTCATAAAGTTCCAAAACTTTTAATTTTGTTCACCAAAACGACATTTAAAATGTGTTTGATTAAAATTAGTTTTTAGTAAAAGTTGTTGAAATGTGTGGTTGAAAAGTTGTGGGACCATAAAATGTGGTTAAAATTAATTGTTGACTCGACTTTTAGCTTTTCAAGTAAAATCAAATTAAAAACAAACGGGTTCTTAGAGTCTCTACAGATTTTGTCCAGGTGGTCCATTAATTAATAAAAAATTATATCCATAATCAAAATTTCTCAAATTTAAAATTTTAATTTATTTTGCATATCAATTACTGGAGGTGGCAAAATGGATAGCCCGATTCTTCGGGTTGGGCTAGTCCAATAAAATATTAATCAAATAAAAATTAGGTCAATTTAGCCCGATACAACTAACCAATCGGGCTGGTCCGATAATTTTATTTTGGGACCCAAACCTTTTCAAAAGTACAAATTAAAAAAAAGGTGGTGGTGGATGAAGATGGTGGATTTTGTTTTGTTTTTTTTGTTTTTACAAAATTATAAGTAATTATTTTGAAAAAATAAGTTAAAAATGTAAGTTGGGCTGGCCAATTGGCCATGTGGCCCAAAATCGGGTTGGCTTGACCTAGCAAATACTAGCCCATGTAAAATTGGGTCATGATTCCCGTCTAATTTTAGATTGGGCCAGTCCATCTGGGCTATTTGCCAGCTCTACCAATTACTAAATAATAATTTAAAAAATGTTCTTAACAATCTCCTATCCACCACAACCTTTTTTTTTGTATGAAAAATAAATTAAAATTTTAAATTGGTGAAATTTTGATCATTGGTATAATTTTTTTGTTAATTAATGGACCACTGAAAAAAAATCTGTAGAAACTCTAAGAGCTCGTTTGTTTTTAATTTTGATTTTGCTAAAAAATTAAAGTCAAAGTCAATAATTAATTTTAACCACACATTTTATGGTCCCACAACTTTTCAATCGCACATACTAAAAAATCTGATTTTAATCAAACACATTTTAAATGTCATTTTGGTGAACAAAATTAAAAGTTTTGAGATTTGATGACACACTTTTTATTATTTTAAGTGTAAATCTGTAATAAATAAAAATATTTAGGACTTATTTGTATTTTTGAAAAGGTTTATGAGTTATTTTTAATTTATTTAAGTTATGGGTAAAATTGTCAAAAGGTTTGGGGTCATATGTGTTAAGATTAGAAGGTTATGTGACTTTTCAACACTTTCTGAAAGATTAGGGACTTTTGCTACAAATTTTTCTTTACAAAAGTCAGGGACCATTTGTGCAAATATGCCCTTTGTAAATAAAAAAATGGCCATCGTCAAATTTCACGGCCATTTGGATGGAAATTGATGAAAATGACATTGCTGCTAAAAACATTTGAAATAGGGGCTAAACTGTCAAAAATGAAACGATAGGTCCTCAACCCACAATAAGTACAAAAGTCGGGGACCATTTGTGCAAATAAGACGTTAAATCTACTCTATGCTTTAAAGTGACTATATTTATGTAAATTTGAGTAGATTTGGATTGGTTAATTGAAAATTTAATTAAAAATGTATGAATTTGCGTTAGCAGTATGTTAACAGACCTCTGCAGCTCTGCTCTGTGATTTCACCGGATAAGCAATATAGTAGTAATTTGTATTTGGGGTATTCATTTAAATGGCCTAGTCAAACTAGAACTTCATTTAAATAACCCCCATTTAAAGAAATTTGTGTGAAAGGCCCATATATTAAAAAAATGCAAATATTAAATATCAAATGACTAATATGTCCTTGTAGATAAAAAGACATCAATGCCCAAAATCATTTGACTATTTACACAAAAGATTGCTGGGAGCCTGGGAATGCATTTACGTGAGAAAATAAGAAAAGGAAGGTGGTTGAAATTCAATGCAATGCTTCTCTTGAATGCAATTTTTCTCTTTCCATTATTAAATGTTCTAAATTAAAATCCTTACATCATATATTTACTCATTATCATCATCTTTTATTCATATGAAAGGTAGTTTTTTTTTATGAAAAAACCCTACAATATACATTGTTATTCCATTGAGCAAAAATTTGGTTGAAGTGAGAATTCAAAGCTTACAACATTGTTGTTGGGCATTTGGAGAAGAAGACAAGGTACGGTTAAATTTCATTATATGACTATTTTATTTCTCCTTCTTGTTAATGTATTAATGTTGTGACTTTGTTAATGGGTGTATTTGTCAAAAACGATTTTAAAGTCTTTTTTTTTGTATTGATATCGTTAGAAAATGAAATATAAGTTGGCAAATACATGTTTGATTATTGTATTTGTTATTCCACAATAAATTTATATATAACGATATCAATATCGTTTTTTGAGTTTCATAACGACATTAATATCGTTACCCTTATTTGTATTATAAATACATGTTGTTAGCCTTATTCCACGATGATGATATTTAAAACATTTATGTTGAATTGCAGCTATGGACAACGTGGATATGGTATGGATATTAGTTTGTTATCCAATTGAATTTGAGCAAAATATTGAAGACACATGGACTTGGAAATATGAAGGGAAAGAGAAAGGAAAAACAACGCCTATTCATGTTTCAAGATCAATTACGTATGCGGAGTTGTATAATAAAGTTAAAGATGAGTTGAAGATTGATACAAGTCTATATGAAATAGAGATGGCTTGTCTTCTCCCTCTAATGTCCAATGCTCCTGCTGCACCGACTGTAATTGATTGCGACAACAATGTGAAGTGGTTCGTTTCAGTCTGCAAAGAAGCTTATCTTTGTGTTACTCGTTCGATGAAAGATATTGAAAAGCATGGAGATGTTGAAGAGAGTGGAGATGGAGAACAGTTTGGAAATACGAACATTGAGGAAGAAATAGTTCGAACTGACGATGGTGAAAATATGCTTCTAGATTGGAATGATATTCACATAATCCGAGGTAGTCCTGAAAGACTTGATGCTCATATGGAAAACGACATCGATGGTGATTTGCACACAGATGAACCCACAAGTCAGCCACATTATAGTCCGACTATGGCCGATGACAATGATTTTAATGTTCATATAGATGAACACAATAATCAGATGGCAATTGCAAGTGCTAGTTCGCTCCATTGTGGGTCATCGGTTAGAATTCCAGAAAACGAAGATATGCAAGTCAAACAGTTGTTTCCAAATAAAAAAAACCTAATATCAACATTGCAGATGTTGGCTGTGAAATGTCATTTTGAATTCAAAGTTAAGAAGTCAAATAAGAGCCTTTATACAGTTGTTTGTATTGAAAAAAATTGCAAGTGGCGGTTGCGGGCACACAAGCTCAAAGAAAGTCCTATTTTCAAAGTTCGAAAGTACAATGGTCATCATTCTTGCTCCATGAGTGTTCGTCGAGAGACCATAGGCATGCATCTTATTTGGTTATTGGAAAGCACATCGCCCTAAGTATCAAGATGTCAACCGAATTTACGCACCAAGGATTATTATTAGCGACATTCGTCGAGAGTTTCGCATAACCATAAGCTATACTAAGGCGTATATGGCTAAAGCTTTTGCATCTGGATTGATCCGTGGAAAACCTCATGAGAGTTATGCCAAATTGCCATCATATTGTCATGTTTTGGAGGTGCAAAATCCCGGTACACTTGACATTCATTCATACTTCAGATGATGATAGATTCAAATACTTTTTTATGGCCTTGGGACCAAGCATACGTGGATTCCTCACCTCAATGCGACGGGTAATTTCTGTGGATGGAACATTCTTGAAATCGAGATACAAAGGTACTCTACTAGTTGCAACGTGTCAGGATGCAAATTTTCAAATATTTTCGCCGCATGGGGAGTTGTTGATTCGGAGAATGATGAATCTTGGACTTGGTTCTTTCGAAGTTGCGGTTAATCACGGTGTGATACTGAGACGAGCTTGTGATTATTTCCGATCACAAGCAACATGCATAAAAATGGAGTTAGAAATGTGTTTGACTTTGCTCATCATGGCAATTGTATATATCACTTGCAAAAAACTTGAAGACTAATTTTCCACGGTGTGATCTTGCAACTTTGTTCACGGCAGAACGGCAGAGGCCTCGTATTATTACTGATTTTGAGTCCAACATGGGCTGCATTGTAAAGAAGAAGGAGGGCATTAAAGAGTACTTATTAGAAGAAGATTTCCACTATTGGGCAAGAGCACATTTTCATGGGCTACGGTACAATATAATGACCACGAACAATGCAGAGTCGCTTAATAGTTTGTTAAAGAGTGCTAGAGAATTTCCAATACTTGGTTTGATTGAGTATATCCGAGAGACACTGCAAAAGTGGTTTTATGAAAGACATGTTGAAGCAGAAAAATGTGTAACCCATCTCACCCCATGTTTAGAGAAGAAGATGTGCACTAAGTATAATGAGTCAAATGGGTTGGAGGTTAATCAAGTCTCCCCGGACATGTATCAGGTTGGTGACAACCTAGAACACCATTTTGTGAACTTGGATGAAAGGACATGTACCTGTAGGAAATTTGATTTGGACAGGTTTCCTTGCATGCATGCAATTGCTACTGTAAGGTTTATAGGAGATGACGGTTACAAGCTATGCAGCCCCTATTATACTAGTTCTTGTTGGAAGCAAGTCTATTCTGAATTTGTATACCCTTTGCCAAATGAGATGGAATGGCAAATTCCTGAACATGTGATGTCTAGAAAAGTATTGCTACCGTTGATAAAAGACAAGGAGGACGACCGTCCAAAAGAGGAAATGATCTGCTTTGGAGAGACACGCAAATCTCCTAGTGCGTAAGTGTAAGAGAACTGGTCATAACCGCCTCCATTTACACGTTTGAAGCAGCTCCTAGTGGTCCATAATGTTATTGTGAATTTTGATTTTGTGCCTTTGTTATTTTGGATATATCTTTCTCTCTTGTGGTTGTAACTGGTCATATGTTGCTCCATTTTTGATATAACTGGGCATATTTTGCTCCATTTTGTCATTGGATATATGTTGCTACATTTTGTTGTAAATTCCAGTTGTACATTTTTTGTTGTACATTAATGCTCCAGTTTTGTTGTAAATTTGTGTAATCGGATGCATAACGACTTTAATATCGTTATAGTTGTAATGGAACGATATGTATATCGTTATATCACTGTCATGGTTATTTGAAATTTTTTTGTATTGGAACGACTTCAATATCGTTATAACGATATCAATATCGTTATGTGAACGGATAACGAGTTAAATATCGTTAGAACAAAGTTGAACAAATTTCGTTATAATCATATTTTGTGTATTGTAACGACTTTAATATCGTTATAACGAGGTCAATATCGTTATGTCAAATTATTATACACAAGATACCTGTACTAGGAAGACTTTAATATCAATATAACGAGGTAAATATCGTTATAACGAGGTCAATATCGTTATGTCAAAAAGAGGTCAATATCGTTATGTAACTTGATAACGACTTTAATATCGTTATAACGAGGTCAATATCGTTATGTCAAATAATTATACGCTAAAAATATCTTTACTGGAAAGACTTGAATGTCGTTATAACGAGGTCAATATCGTTATAACGAGTTCAATATCGTTATGTCAAATTATTATACACAAGATACCTGTACTAGGAAGACTTTAATATCAATATAACGAGGTAAATATCGTTATAACGAGGTCAATATCGTTATGTCCAAAAAGAGGTCAATATCGTTATGTAACTTGATAACGACTTTAATATCGTTATAACGAGGTCAATATCGTTATGTCAAATAATTATACGCTAAAGATATCTTTACTGGAAAGACTTGAATGTCGTTATAACGAGGTCAATATCGTTATAACGAGTTCAATATCGTTATGTCAAATAATTATAGGCACAAGATATCTGTACTGGAAAGACTTGAATTTCGTTATAACGAGGTCAATATCGTTATAACGAGGTCAATATCGTTATGTCGAAAAATACTTACATTTCGTTATGTAACTGGATAACGACTTTAATATCGTTACAACGAGGTCGATATCGTTATGTCAAGACTTTAATATCAATATAACGAGGTCAATATCGTTATAACAAGGTCAATATCGTTATAGTTATAATGTATCTAGTAACGACTTTAATATCGTTTTCAACAAACTACAACGACTACAACATCGTTATGTTTGATGTATCATTGTTCAAGTTATATGTTATATAACGATATCTATATCGTTATATGAAAACTAAAATGACTTTGATGTCGTTCTAGTTATAATTTATATAGTAACGACTTTAATATCGTTTTGAACAAAATAACGACTTCAACATCGTTATTTTGGATTTACATCCTTGTTCAAGTTATATGTAATATAACGATATCGATATCGTTATATGACAACTCGAAACGACTTTGAAGTCGTTATAGATATAATTTATATAGTAACGACTTTAATATCGTTTTGAACAAATTATAACGACTTCAACATCGTTATTTTGGATTTACATCCTTGTTCAAGTTATATGTAATATAACGATATCGATATCGTTATATGACAACTGAAACGACTTTGAAGTCGTTATAGATATAATTTATATAGTAACGACTTTAATATCGTTTTGAACAAACTATAACGACTTCCACATCGTTATTTTGAATATATCATTGTTCAAGTTATATGTAATAAAACGATATCGATATCGTTATATGACAACTGAAACGACCTTAAAGTCGTTATAGTTATAATTTATATAGTAACGACTTTAATATCGTTTTGAACAAACTATAACGACTTCAACATCGTTATTTTGAATATATCATTGTTCAAGTTATATGTAATATAACGATATCTATATCGTTATATGACAACTGAAACGACTTTGAAGTCGTTATAGTTATAATTTATATAGTAACGACTTTAATATCGTTTTCAACAAACTATAACGACTTCAACATCGTTATTTTGAATATTTCATTGTTCAAGTTATATGTAATATAACGATATCGATGTCGTTATACGACAACTGTAACGATATTGATGTCGTTATAGTTATAATTTATATAGTAACGACTTTAATATCGTTTTGAACAAACTATAACGACTTCAATATCGTTATTTTGGATAGACATCCTATTTGCTATCCGATGGGTTCAAATCATCATTAATTGGTAGAAAAATTACATTTGACGAAGAATCGAATAATATTGTTCAATGAAATGCCTATATCGACTACCATAAAAGAATCTGGTGTTGTCAACAACGTTTGAAGTAATTCGGTAGGAATAAGCTAACTCTATTTGTGTTTCCTTCATTGTTCGTATGGTATTTCGTGACTAGATACCATAGTTCAGACCTCCCGCATGTGTTCTAAGCATTTCCATCGTACATGGACGATCGATCCGGCAAATTAGAGCGAAACGATATCGATGTCGTTATAAGACAACTGTAACGACATTGATGTCGTTATAGTTATAATTTATATAGTAACGACTTTAATATCGTTTTGAACAAACTATAACGACTTCAATATCGTTATTTTGGATAGACATCCTATTTGCTATCCGATGGGTTCGAATCATCATTAATTGGTATAAAAATTACATTTGACGAAGAATCGAATAAAATATGTTCAATGAAATGCCTATATCGACTACCATAAAAGAATCTGGTGTTGTCAACAACGTTTGAAGTAATTCGGTAGGAATAAGCTAACTCTATTTGTGTTTCCTTCATTGTTCGTATGGTATTTCGTGACTAGATTCCATATTTCAGACCTCCCACATGTGTTTTAAGCATTTCCATCGTACATGGACGATCGATCCGACAAATTAGAGCGAAACGATATAGATGTCGTTATACGACAACTGTAACGATATTGATGTCGTTATAGTTATAATTTATATAGTAACGACATTAATATCGTTTTCAACATACTATAACGACTTCAACATCGTTATTTTGAATATTTCATTGTTCAAGTTATATGTAATATAACGATATCGATGTCGTTATACGACAACTGTAACGATATTGATGTCGTTATAGTTATAATTTATATAGTAACGACATTAATATCGTTTTCAACATACTATAACGACTTCAACATCGTTATTTTGAATATTTCATTTTTCAAGTTATATGTAATATAACGATATCGATGTCGTTATAAGACAACTCGTAACGACATTCATGTCGTTATAGTTATAATTTATATAGTAACGACATTAATATCGCTTTTCAACATACTATAACGACTTCAACATCGTTATTTTGAATATTTCATTGTTCAAGTTATATGTAATATAACGATATCGATATCGTTACGTGACAACTGAAACGACTTTGAAGTCGTTATAGTTATAATTTATATAGTAACGACATTAATATCGTTTTCAACATACTATAACGACTTCAACATCGTTATTTTGAATATTTCATTTTTCAAGTTATATGTAATATAACGATATCGATGTCGTTATAAGACAACTGTAACGACATTCATGTCGTTATAGTTATAATTTATATAGTAACGACATTAATATCGTTTTCAACATACTATAACGACTTCAACATCGTTATTTTGAATATTTCATTGTTCAAGTTATATGTAATATAACGATATCGATATCGTTATGTGACAACTGAAACGACTTTGAAGTCGTTATAGTTATAATTTATATAGTAACGACATTAATATCGTTTTCAACATACTATAACGACTTCAACATCGTTATTTTGAATATTTCATTGTTCAAGTTATATGTAATTTAACGATATCGATATCGTTATGTGACAACCGAAACGACTTTGAAGTCGTTATAGTTATAATTTATATAGTAACGACATTAATATCGTTTTCAACATACTATAACGACTTCAACATCGTTATTTTGAATATTTCATTTTCAAGTTATATGTAATATAACGATATCGATGTCGTTATAAGATAAATCGTAACGACATTCATGTCGTTATAGTTATAATTTATATAGTAACGACATTAATATCGTTTTCAACATACTATAACGACTTCAACATCGTTATTTTGAATATTTCATTGTTCAAGTTATATGTAATATAACGATATCGATATCGTTATGTGACAAACCGAAACGACTTTGAAGTCGTTATAGTTATAATTTATATAGTAACGACATTAATATCGTTTTCAACATGCTATAACGACTTCAACATCGTTATTTTGAATATTTCATTTTTCAAGTTATATGTAATATAACGATATCGATGTCGTTATAAGACAACTATAACGACATTAATGTTGTTATAGTTATAATTTATATAGTAACGACATTAATATCGTTTTCAACATACTATAACGACTTCAACATCGTTATTTTGAATATTTCATTTTTCAAGTTATATGTAATATAACGATATCGATGTCGTTATACGACAACTGTAACGATATTGATGTCGTTATAGTTATAATTTATATAGTAACGACATTAATATCGTTTTCAACAAACTATACCGACTTCAACATCGTTATTTTGGATTTACATCATTTTTGCTATCCGATGGGCTCGAATCATCATGAATTGGTAGAAACATTACTTTTAACGAAGAATCGAATAAAATATGTTCAATGAAATGCCTATATCGACTACCATAAAAGAATCTGGTGTTGTCAACAACGTTTGAAGTAATTCGGTAGGAATAAGCTAACTCTATTTGTGGTTCCTTCATTGTTCGTATGGTATTTCGTGACTAGATACCATAGTTCAGACCTCCCGCATGTGTTCTAAGCATTTCCATCGTACATGGACGATCGATCCGGCAAATTAGAGCGAAACGATATCGATGTCGTTATAAGACAACTGTAACGACTTTGAAGTCGTTATAGTTATAATTTATATAGTAACGACTTTAATGTCGTTTTCAACAAACTATAACGACTTCAACATCGTTATTTTGAATATTTCATCCTTTTTGCTATCCTATGGGTTCGAATCATCATGAATTGGTATCAACATTACTTTTAACGAAGAATCGAATGATATTGTTCAATGAAATGCCTATATAGAATACCATAAAAGAATCTGGTGTTGTCAACAACGTTTGAAGTAATTCGGTATGAATAAGGTAACTCTATTTGTGTTTCCTTCATTGTTCGTATGGTATTTCGTGACTAGATACCATATTTCAGACCTCCCGCATGTGTTCTAAGCATTTCCATCGTACATGGACGATCAATCCGGCAAATTAGAGCGAAACGATATCGATGTCGCTATACGACAACTGTAACGATATTGATGTCGTTATAGTTATGATTTACCTAGTAACGACTTTAATATCGTTTTGAACAAACTATAACGACTTCAACATCGTTATTTTGGATTTACATCTTCTTCCACTTATATGTAATATAACGATATCGATGTCGTTTTATGACAACTGTAACGAGGTTGATGTCGTTATAGTTAAAATTTATATAGTAACGACTTTAATATCGTTTCCAACATACCATAACCACTTCAACATCGTTATGTAGAGGAATGATATTAATATCGTAGAGGAATGATATTAATATCGTTACCTTCCAATGGAAACGATTTCGTACTCGTTATAGTCAATGAAAGTTTACTATTCAAAATTTGTAAATTATACTTTACCAATTTGTGCCCACTTTTCAACCATACATTTTTTATAATCCACCACTTTTACACATTTTTAAGAAATTCTATTTTTAGGTTGAAATCCCACAAGCATATAGGTTCGTACAAAAGTAACTAAAATAAATTGAAATACTAGCATTCCCACGAGTCCGCTGATTTGCAATAATTATGTGAAATAGAAATAAATTCTTTCTAATTTTATTAAATACAATGGACTAACTTCGCGAACTAGAATAAATTTGCGTAATGATTTAGAGCAAAAACAGAATTATACAAAATATGGTAGGAATTCGACTGTAACGTTTATATTAGACAATGGATGATTTGAAAGTTTCTGTACTTATATTTAAAAACTTAAAGCATTGAAGAACAAAGTGTTAGAACATCACTAGCCAAATTACATGTAATGAAGCGGTGCCGAAGATCCACCGAGAAAAAAATAAAAATGAACAACACAAACGTCCCAATCATTGGGGAGGCGGCGGTGGGTAGAGACTGAAATAGCCAAGCAGCTGCGTCACTGGGTTGATATCGCCGTGCTCCAATCGGTGGGCTTCGCCCCGGACTTGGGCATCCCGAATCTCCGAATCGTGCTTCGAGATGCGCTCGCGAGTTACGCAATTCAAGAAGCTCATGAGAAATAGATGTGAATGTTGGTTGAGTTATTGTTTGTGGAGGTCCTCGGCCATTGGATCATCCCGAGAGTGCTCGTTTTCACCACCTACATTACCCCGCTCGCCAATGGGCTCTTGTGTGCTTCGCACCAAGTTGCGAGTCATGTGTACTACGTAACCACGTATCCCAATTCCATCTATCTCGCATTGTACGCTTAACCCGGGTGATTTCATGAGAGAGGTCAATGCCATACATTTCACACCTGTAATTAGCGATGGGAATGCCAAACATCTCCTAAGTTACTTTGAATATGCAAGACATTCTTTGAATATATAGGTACCGATGTTGAGGGTCTTAGTCCGGAGCCGAGAAAGTAGGCGTGCTCGCTCCATAGTTACCAGAGAAGTATGTCGTCGAGGGAGAAGATTGACGCCACCATTTTGTCTAATGTGCGCATTTCCAGAACCCGACATTTATATAATGTGCGGGTCGCTTCCATCAGCCAATGCTCCATTCCCTCACAAATGGAGACGACTACTTCATCAAGATTACAATTAGCGGCTTCAAAATGTCGGTCTCCGTGTTGTCAAGTTCGTAGTAGCGGAGAATGGATAAGGGCGAAAATGGAATATATTGCCCTCGCATGTATACTTGACAATACTTTGGATGATCGGGATTGTCGATGTTATCATGGATATTGGCGTAGAATTCTTTGACGATTTCTACATAGGCAACCCGTGGAGTAGCTACAAATGTTTCCCAATGATTCCTCGCAATAACTTGACCAAGCAATTCATTGGCAAAATCCGATGTTAAGACCCTTCGCTCCGGTATAATATTCCGTTGGCTTGTGTCGTTCTTGTAGATTATCGAAGCCGCCTCTGTCTCAAATTTATTGTCATCATAAGTGACCGGTTGTTTTGAAGTCTTCTTTGATGAAACCTTTCTCTTTCCCGAGCTCGGTCCCGCATCTTGCGTTGGTTTCTTTGCTCTAGGCATTGTACCTATCAATTTTAGAGAAAAAAATTTATAGTTACAATCAAAACGAATTCACTAATCAAATGAAGCGTGCAAAGTGGACTGGGGTGGATGTGGTGTGTGTAGCATTCGGTGCTCTGTTAAGAATGGCATTGCCTTGAAAAATCATGTTGAACAACTAAGCATTTGAGTTATTGTGTGAAGGAAACAACAAAATGTTAAACATTTGGTTCAATCAAATTATCAAACACTTGGTGGGCATATGCTATTACAAGTGAAGGCAAATAACTTGGACAATGCATTAAACCCAAAATTGTTTTGAAGTACTTGTCCAACCACCAACACAACTTCCACTCAAACCAAAATCAATTAATTGCCCAACCTCCTCAATCAAAGAAAACACCAATAGCATATCACATATATGGGAGCTAGGTGAAAGAAAATTTAGCCATGTTACCTTGATTGTTAATGTGGGAGGAGGAAAGTGACGTAGAACACCGGATGAAAATGAAAGTAATCCTTGAATTGTTTGTGTATTGTAATCCAACTAATTTCTTGTTGTTATGGGAGGATAACCCTAAGTGAATAATGTGTAAAATGAGGAGGGAGAAGTGAAGTGAAATAATGAGGGAAATTGGGCCAATATATAAGTTCAAACCGTCGGGTATTATACCCCACGGTCCGTCCGCCGAAGCGGACTCACGGTCCGCTTCGAAGCGGACCTTCATGCAGCCCTTTGGGCGCCCGAGCCACCTTCGAAGCGGACGATCGGTCCGCTTCGAGCGAACTTTTTCCTGCAGCCCCAAAGGGGCGCCCGATCCCGGCGGACATCGCAGCCCAGCCCCAAAAGGGCTGCTTCACCGCTGAGCTTACGCAAGGTCCGCTCGAAGCGGACTTCTTGCAGCCCCAAAAGGGGCGCTGAGCAGACTTCATGCAGCCCCAAAGGGGCTGCATCCTGATTTTCTTTCCGCTTGAGCGGGCAGCAATAGTCCCAAAGGGCTTGTATCTGTCCGCTTGAGTGTCGTCGGATTATTCTCACGTGTTAAATTTGTTCGTGTGGTCATCGGATGCTCTATCCACACTTTTCAAGAACTAATTCATTTAAAGCTCTCTCAATAACACGTTGCACAATATCGTGATGCATTAATGGACACAATGGAACATTCATAGACACTTCATGTCTATCTTGTATGTTTAAGAAATATATAGACGACAATGGGACATTCATGGACAAAATTACTACTGTTGTACATAATAACGGAGGAACAATGAAAATTAAAAAAAAATAATGATATGGAAGGAGCATGTCATTACAAAATTTGAACAAAAACAAAACCACCTCTCGAACCAACACTTCCCAAAAAAAAAAGAGTTCGAAGTGAAGCTCCATCTAACTACAACCAATGTACACATTTCGAAGAGCCATGCTAACATCTAGGGTTCGAAGTGCCAGCTAACAGCTCAAGAGCCCAACTTCTTTTCTCCACATCGGTATACATTCGGACGAGTTGCACGTACATCCATGTTTGCTTGTAGAAATTCAATGTACTTAATGGTGAATATCCCACAATCAGATCTACAATAAAGTTGTGTAGTTATATTAAATCCACTAAAAATAAAGCAATATCAAACATGTGCAAAATAAACCATACCCATTATGTTGTTGAGGAACCTCTTTCATCTCGACAACTGAATCGCTTCGTCAGTAACTATCATCACATTTGACATGCAATTTCATCAAAAGGAATGACCACCGGAGAGGCTTCATAAACGCTTCCAACTCGCGCTTGCGGACATGACTTTTAAGTCGTCAAGATGAATATAGTTCGTTCCTCTAAATCAATCTTCATCGCGAACCAATGAGAGCCAATTGCACAACAAGGAGCATACAAATATCTACACTCCTTCCAAGATTTACCAAGCTCTGCGTGAGACCCGACTCACATACTTCAACAAGGACTTACTAAACTTGAAATCTTCCTTCCTAGGCAATTGTGCATGTTGTTGCCACTCTCCATGTGTCGATTGGACAAATTGGCGTAAATAGCAATCCAAGATGCTACAATCTTGTCAAACAGATTTGGAAACTTTAGAGCCCTATCTCGAATGTGGTACAAGGCCTCGCTCACAATCGTGCAATAAATCGTAATTAAAACAAATACTAATTGTGCATGAAAAATATTATAACCAGATCGATGTTTGAGTACTTACCTCTCCAAAGAAGCCAACCATCCTTATTCAAAAGGTCAAGCAAACATTTTGCTTCAACATCACAACGATGCAAAGGTACCAAGTCATGTCAACACAACATATGCAATACACAAATCGGTGTAGTTGAAACTATATTTATTATCTTCACGCACGCCGCTAACTATATGTATTCGGTTACCTCGTAGATGCGACTTCCATCCATTTATTAAGATCATCAACCTTTGAAGGATCCACGCCTCTATATGGATCGTATACATCAATATCGACAACTTTCTTCTCTTTGGTCGGGTCTGCGTGAAGGGGAAACAAAAGACGTGCTTTTCTCTTCGCACGATGCCCCCGTCCTTTTGGTATTTCGCACCCGTGTCCTCGATTTGTATAATGTCACCCATGCCTTTTATTTTAAAAAGCTAAGTTAGTCATCTACATTTAGTTGAATTTGGAGTGAAGTTATGTACATACCTTTAGTTGATTGCTTCGCATCCTCCTCAAGTTTATCAGGTGTCACAAAATCAGCCGACATTCCTTTCTCCACAATGTCCATTTCATCGCTAACATTTTCATCCTCTCCAGCTTTTTCCACTTCCACGAACTCTTGTCCAGTCTCATCCTCTATTATTCTTTCTTTTTCAACCTTGTCCATTACATCATCAGGCCCAACCTCCTCCTTTCTCTCCACTTTGGGTTGAGCCACATGTACATTGGTTGTATTAATAATGGGGACATCACATGCACTTGTAGTTGAATTAAACCTACCCACCTGCAGCCCAATTCAACCAAACTATCAATCTTATACTCCATTTGATCAAGTCGTTTTGATATGACCCCTAGCAACCTTCCCTCAAGTTTTTCCATTTCCATCCTCACTACATCTGCAATGTTATGCTCATGATAGACCGGTGGGGGTTGAGATACCCGAGGAGAATGTTGGTGAAAGGAATGAGATGGCTCACCATCATGCTCAGTCTCATTTTCTTTTGAATCCTGGGAATCCGTGTCTTCTTCTTCCACACACGGGGTCAACTCTTTCCAATAATCCTCCTCAAGTTCAGCTTCTGTGGGCATCAATGTAGAGTTCACTTCTAGCTGCAAATTACAAATATAACAAAATTATCCTTTTGCTAAGAAAAGTTCACAATTTGGCCATACATATGTTTATAAAAATAAGAGAAGTCACCTCTTTCGCTTCCAAAACATTAATAAGTTCAGACGACATCAACCTCTTAGACAGTTCCCAAGCCAGCATTCTTGGAATTCCATCAGCATATTTCTTAGCAAACTTCTTTCCCAGATTTGGAATCGCTTCGAATGCCCAAATCTGTAGTCAAAGAAATATTATTATCTCCAAACAATTTACACAATAAATAATATAAAATAAAATATGTTGTTTCTTCA
The DNA here is from genome assembly GCA_023638005.1 of Forsythia suspensa. Lineage (NCBI taxonomy): Eukaryota > Viridiplantae > Streptophyta > Magnoliopsida > Lamiales > Oleaceae > Forsythia > Forsythia suspensa. Next base: position 27,150,490 of record CM042670.1, on the reverse strand, counting down.
TACCATTATAGCAAGGGAAAGCCGTAACTAATACCTACAACGTGATTCTCCTTCTTTCGTTGAATTTCTCAATTTGTCTCCTTGTCACGTTTGAGTATCCTAATTGTGTACTCATAAGACATTTTCCCCATGGATACTTGTCAAATTTGTCTAGATCATCAACCAATGCAAACCACCACAAATCAATCAAAGTTTTTCTCCGTGGCCAATAAAACATACGCTAAGATAATTATAAGACCCAACTTGTACTTGTCGGTGTCTTATTTTTTTGCATCTTTGAAAGGCTTGAAAACATCTCTCTTCATAATCTTTCCCCACTTTTCCTAAAATGTTCTTTCACTATTCGACAATCGCCCCTCCACTCTTATCTATATTTTCACAACCACCGCATTTAAGCCGATCACAAGTACAAACTCCCCGCAACCCAAACCTTGCACTTTTATTTCCAATTTTAAACCATGCTTCTTCTTTTTTTGTCTTCATCCACCTCAAGAGTAATTGATGCACAAGCTGAGACGCCAACTTTATTTTTCTCAATTTCAGAAGTGGTCCAAAACAGCTTGTCTCAAACAGATTTTTGTGCGTTGCATCTAACTTGTCAAATACTTCATCCACCATTCCAATTTTGCATCTATTCGTTATTGTTGCTTCTAGTCTTTCTTCATTTTCAATAACATCCATATTTTGCATTGAACTGCAAAATAAAACTACGTCAAGTTCATTTCAATTTTCACTATATCAACAAATCTGCTACACCACACCAATGGTTACCAGTCCTCAACGCAAAAAACAAAGCAAACATAAGAAGAACTACGAGCTTCAAAGTTAAAACCCGCCAGAATCAATTTTTCAATTACATTAAGCCCCAATATAAAGCCCACCCAGATGATAAATATGCACCAGATAAACTAAAAGTACAACCAAAATGAGAAGCTTAGCGATCTCCAATTGTTGACACACATCTTAAAAAGACAATCACTATCAAAACGCATAGCTTCTTAATGCATGAAGTATCCGTCCCAGGAATCTTTGGTATTACCTACTTTTGATTAACTCAGAGAAATCGTTTCGACTCTCTCTAATTAAATGTTCTTTTTGCTCCGTGCAGGTGGACTTTTACTTTGGTCACCATAGATTTTGGGGTATGGTTCAATTTAGACAGCAGTCCATTTAGGTTTTTGGATGATTACTTGTTAGTTTTCTTTTCATTCCTACATTAAGTTTTGGCATAATTTATAGGTTTCTTTTCGCCAAGAATGTCAATATATTTAGTCAAATAAAGGGTATTAGAGTTTCAGAATCACAGGCTATTATCATAGTTTGAGGTAGATTGTTTTAAGCCTTCATATGTTCGTAAGCCATAATGGGAGCCATAAGTTCATTTTATTGTTTGACACTCCTGACTTTTTTTTATCAGTTTGAATTTTTTGAGTAAATTAGCACTCAATGCACTTAGTGAAATTAAACTACAAATTTATAACACTACCATATTATCATCAACAAGGTTTGTGGTCCTAAAAGTCAAAAGAATTACCACCGCTTATCTACCTAAAGATTTAACAAATTGACTTTCAAAAGTCAATGGTATCAATCGATAGGGAACAAGGAGTAGGATTTACAAATCAAGAGTTATAAAATAATTCTGTACAACTAAGCTTTTGAGGCTTTCTGAGATTCTGTAATGCTAACTAATCCTATACATGAAATCCAAAGGATTGGGGGTTATTCATATATTCCTTATCTTCCATGTCATTGTTCTTACAATTTCAAAGCATGTTTAATTATTTCCCTCACCTTTGAACCAATTTGTTTGGTCCACAACATCAATAACATTCATGTCCAATCTAGTTTTTCTTTAAATACGTTACAAAACAGGTTTATAATATTCCTTTGGGTTAAAGGAATTGTTTGCGTAATGTTTTTTACAGCAACGTACAACCACTCATCAAGTGTCATAAACCTTAACCTTTCTTCCTGCTATTTTATTAATATCAAGCCCGTCCACACCAAAATCAAGCCTTCATTCCCATTGTTTAATTAAAATTTTCCTTGGGACATAATGCTCTTGTGCCATAGATGTCGTTAATGAGATGGCCCAAAATAATTGGTATGGACGGTAAAATTTCAACATCACACATCGTAATATTCGACCGAATTACATGCCCAAGGATTCCAAATGTAGATAACCAATCAAGTCATATGGTCTATTATTTCTCCGCAAAACTAAATAAATAATAACCCCACGGACATACCAATTAACACGAAGTCTATCAATACATGCGATTGAGGAAAGTAATAAAATTATCCTACCCGTAATGTTATTACTATTGCCATACCATGTCGCTTTACCACTTTATCGATGCCAAATTGCAAACATAACTGCTTCCATGCCCTAAACTAATCATATTTATATATGTGGTATGAATCAAAATAATTGAACTATCCCATTCGGGTTTGAAGCAATTATGTGAATATGCCACTATACAATCTAGCAAATCAATAACAAATAATAACCAACATATACAATGAGCTCGACACCATAATTGTTGTAAATAAACACAACATAAATGCATAATCCATATCATCGCTCGGATAGTTCAAGTGAAAACTTTTGCTCTTTTAACTTTTAATCCGACTGAGAGAACACTCTTGGAATATCACTAACTTTATGATGTATTTCGATATTTATCAATTTTCATTTTAATCTAGTTTAAATCTTCCAAACTACTGTTTGTATAATAATTTCCTTGCATTCATATTTCCTCAGGCCGATAATGGGAAGAATGATGACATAATAGTTTTAACAAGAATGAACAAAACCCATAACATTTTCAGCAAGAATTAACAAAACCCAGAACATTACAATCTGGAACCCATAACATTTTCAGCAAGAGTGAACAAAACCCATAACATTTTCAGAAAGAATGAACAAAAAACCTCTTTCATTTGGGATACAACCGAGCAAATGAAAAATCATGAAACAATATAAATTCATCGATTGGATAAATAATTGAATAATCGATTGGATAAATAATTGGAAAAAAATTAAGAAATATTACGTACCTGATTGAATTTCAGACTCCACGTCCAATAAAATCACAGATTTGTGAGTACCAATTGCCCGACTGTTGTACAGAGAGAGAACCCGCAGAAATAATGCAAATAAATTTTCGTGGATGGATGATTACAAGAAGAGAGAATGGAGAAAGAAATGTGGAGAAGTGAGGAATTATGGGAATGATGATACATACATACATACATACAAACAAACGTGTTCCCTCTTTTTGTATTCTTTCATTTTGGGTTTAGTGGTGGTAAGGGTGTAAGTGTCTTTTTAATATTTTAACAATTTTTTTATTTTTTTTTCTTTTTTCCCGGTCAAAGGCCTTTTACACAAAAAGGCCTTTCACCAGGGTCATTTGAATTCATTCCCCTTTGTATTTCAGGCTAAGCTCCTGTAGCAAAAGGTTCCCCAGTGACTTGCAGGGAGAGAGAAGCAGGTTGAATCGAGTAAATCAATGGCGTCAAGCAAGAGCAAGATATTGATAATCGGAATAACAGGCAGTCTAGGGTTCGAAATAGCCAAAGCCAGTATAAATGCTTCTCATCCTACTTTCGGACTCGTCAGAGACTCCGCTTTCTCTGATCCAAACAAACTCAACAAAATTCGATTCCTATTGAATTCCAGCGCCACACTTCTTAAGGTTCAATCACATTTTTTATGATTTTTCTGCCTTTTTTTTCGTCTCAATTAATGTGTAATGAGCTTAATTAAAGAGTTTTTGTTTGTTTGTTTGGATTCTTATGCTAGGGTTCATTGCAAGATGAAACGAGCTTAATTGAAGCGGTCAAGCAAGTCGATGTTGTAATTTGCGCGGTTTCCTCGAATCAAGTGTTTGATCAGAGGCTGCTTATTCTAGCTATTAAGCAAGCAGGTTGCATCAAGGTCACCATTGCTAGTCCCCACTGTGCTTATAGTCATATTAGAGAAGCTTAAAAAGTTAATTATAAATAAATAAGTAAATTTCAGAAAAAAAAAAAAAAAAGTTTTTCAGAGGTGTTTGTAAACAAAGTAAATTTTACCTTTTTTTTTAAAGCTAAGCAAAATATGAAATCTTCTTTAGATTGATTATGTGCCTGTATATCTGTCCATCTAACACATGTATATACAGTAGTCTTAAAAATGCCCTAGTTTCTGTAACAAGATGGTTGATTTGGTGGCTGATGTCACGTGGTTGTTGGCTGCCTAATTGTATCCTAAAACAAGATCCTTGACTCAGTTATGCAGATTGCTCTTGTTCTATGTTTAAAAAAGTGCAATCAGCTACTGAAGCATTTTACCTATTCGAGGTAAGGCCTTAGGCATTTCGAGGTGTAAGCCTCAAAATAAATCAATAAATTAGGAAAATGTAAAAGCGCTATGAAAAAGTAAGACGTTCTAGGCTATAAAAAGTAGTCAAAAAAACTGAGTCCAATAATAAAAATTCCAAAAGTACGTGACAAATGAGTGCCCACCCCAGTCTCCCCTTAGTAAGTTGAGGCACAAGTCTCAGTAAGTCGAAAGTCTTCGCGATGGGAATAAAGCATAAACTTCGAGGCATGTAATGAAAGCCTCACGTGATGTGCGCCTCAAGCGACTTTTTTAAACAAAGGTCACTTCTTTATAATAATTGTATCATAATGAAAATTGACATGTTGCAGAGGTTTTTTCCATCGGAATTTGGAGCAGATCCAGATAGAACCCAAGTATCTCACTTAGACAACAACTTCTATGCAAGGAAAGCTGAAATTAGGTGCATTATCGAGGCTGAAGGCATTCCTCATACCTACACTTGTTGTAACTTCTTTATGAGCGCTTTACTTCCATCATTAGTTCAGCCGGGCCGGAGAACCCCACCAACAGACAAAGCTATAGTATTTGGAGATGGAAATGTTAAAGGTTTGACGTATCCATTTGCCTCAGCTTCAATCAATTAAATTGGCAAAATAATGATAGTTGGTTGTCATTTTTTGTCTGAAGTGCATAAATTGATACCGACTCCTCAGAATTTAGTAACTTCAAGAACTCGTTCTTTTGCTAGTTCTCTGTGTATTTTACTTCTACAATAAGTGCTGCTCTCCATTAGCAGCTCTCTATGTACTCATTATCTTGGTCACTGAAAGCAAGCATATAGTTTTGAACTTTGGTTTGTTATCTCTTCTTTCCATATCCCACAGGTGTTTTTGTGAAGGAAAGTGATGTTGCGGCCTTCACCATTAGTGCAGTGGATGATCCACGTACTCTGAATAAAACGATATACTTGAGGCCACCAGGAAATGTTCACTCTCTGAACGAGCTGATTGAGATTTGGGAGATAAAAATTGGGAAGAATCTGGAGAGGATTTACATTACAGAAGAAGAGCTTCTAAAGAAAATTCTAGGTATGTTGCTTTTTAACTTAGAAGCTTTCAGAGGATTCATAATCAACAATTTAAGGAGAAAAGCTTAGATATGAATTATGAAACTGGACGTAAAACCAACAGAATACTATAATGAACAGTTTTGAGAGGCTACAAGGAATAGATTGCGGGTAACATTTAGAAGAAAAGACATCATCGGGTAGAAAAGACTATCTGAATGGAGTAAAAGAACTTGGTATCATTGATCTCTTTCTTAAAGATTGAGATGAGTCAAGTCAATGATGTGGAACACCTCCACACGTTGAATTCCAAAAACCAATGAGAGGTTCACCACTCTTCTTTGATCCATCTTGGAACCGAGTGGCGAATCAATCTTGCTTCTATTTGTACATGAGTTCGTCCGGTATTATTCCTCTTCTGTTATTTTTCCATGGCAACTGCTCTCCGTATTGATATAGTCCATGAATCCATTTTATGGTTGCATATGAATTACAGGAAATAATGTCTTTTTTTCTCTCCCTCTATGGGCTGTTTATGGCTTTATATCCCTTTATGGCCTTTATGGGACATTATAAAGGTGCTCTTTGGTTCGCATAATTTACTTTAATCATCCCCTGCATAATTTATTCGTATGTGCTAAGATTATTTCTCGTTTTTTAATGTGATTGTGTTAACTTTAGTTGGAAATCTAGCTAAAGCCCGGTCTCAGTTTATCAATAACAGAAGGAAATGATAAAAAAGTGTTGGAACGAAATACAAGGAAAATCTTGGAAGAATTTTTTTTACTAGTTTCTTTAGATTCCTTTTCTTCATTTAGCTCAATTATTCTATCTTGTGTAATTTATTTCAAACGAGGTCCTACACTAAGACTATCTAACTGACTTTGCAATTCAGAAAATCCATATCCGCACAACTGGGAGCTGGTTTTCATATACTCTGCATTCGTGAAGGGAGATCATACATACTTCGACATAGACTCATCTGGTGGTCTGGAAGGAACGCAGCTGTATCCACATATCAAATACACCACAATAAGTGAATATTTAGACACACTATTGTAAGTCACTCGAATCTGATACAATCTACAAGAATGTATTTCCCCCTCAAATTTTTTGATACGATCAAACATATGTTGTCAATTAATGTAATGTTGTTCTGTAGGGTACATTTGATCTACTGCATTATTCAGTCTAATAATATATGCGAAACGCACCAATAAGGTTTACTTTCGATGCGTACATTGATTTTAAGAATTCTTTATCTTTCCAGATTGTATATCATATTACTGCTAGTTTTGTTAATTTTCAGGCTTCTTGTTGTTGACGATGTTTTGAATTGGATTCCTGCATTGAAAAATTTCCCACTATGAGAGAAATTGCTTATTACAAACAGGATACCGGCCACCTTATGGCCAAAAAAAAAAAAAAAAAAAAAACTGTTGCACTCGCAATTTCTTAGCAAGAAGTCAAGTATAGAAAATAAAACAGAACTGGAACACCAATGTATCTTCTTCTAACCTGCCACCTGGCACAGTTCCTCCAAATTCAAACAGGCATTTCCCTCTACATCATTTTATTTTCCCCGCTTGCTCATTCTCTGCTTCCTGACATCCTTTTTCATTCATCGATCAACGAGCACTTTACCCTTGCCAGCCTTAACTTGGACCCCCTTCTTCGCTACCACATATTCTTTCTTACGTGTTTTAGGTGTTGCCTTCTTATAAAGCTGTTCAATCATTTTCCTCTTTGAACGATCAGAGATATCCGCCTGGTCATATATTGAGTTTGCCTTCTCGCTGCCTATGGGCAGCTCGTTTCTTTCTAACTTTGGCTTCGGCCACCTTCTTAGCAGGCCAAGCATCAATTTCTTTGAATTGTGCCTTCATTGCAGCAATTTCCTCTTTCGTCACAGGCTTGATTGGCTGGTAATGCCTCTTTTCCTCTTCCATGGATCACTTGGTTAATCCCTCGTTATGGAACATATATTTGTTGCACCACGCATTGTCAATAACCTGTTCCATCTGCTTTTTCGTCAGCATCTTTTTTGCACGAGCCAATATCTCCGCTTTTGAATCAATGTCGTCTTCATCTGACTCATCCGATGATGATGAATCGCTAGAATCTGTATCTGGAGTAGGAACTATCTCAAAATCATTGTCTACCTCCGAAGCTTTTGCTGTATGTAAATTACTCATGGTCTTTTTTGGACCTACTATGGGTTGTTTTGGTGATTCTTTCATTGTCTTCTCCTGAACTATGAGATGTTCCACTGGCACATCCACCTGCATTTCATCCACTCTTACATCGGCATCCATGAAGACATCTTGACTAAACCATTTTGCTGCAATCTCTTCTAGACTTGGTGCATTTTCTAGAAGTGGTACTACAAGCGGATTCACTTCACGATCTCCCTCATCATTATCCGAGTCTAGATCGGAATGAACCATATTATTGTCGTCACCCTGCCCAAACCGCACATGCCAATTTAGCAAAGAGAGAAGTGCATTTTGCGCCACAGAGTTGAGCGCATCCTTTTTTTGGGTGAATGTGAGTTGTGAGAGGGGGAAAACGTAGAATACCTCTTGGAGTTGGCAAAACTAGCCCAACGCAATGGGCCAACCCGTATGGCCCGAATTTTGGGTTGATTTGGCCCCAATAAAATATATCCCAAAATAATTGGCCCTATATGGCCTAGTCCATTTAGCCCCTGAGCCGGTGGGCTTGGTTGGTGGCCTTTTTTTTTTTTTTTTTTTTTTCAGGCTTTGAAACCTAAATCCGATCCCCAGATTCAACTTCGCTGAAATCAACCTAAAAAACCTATAATCCAGATGGCCAACTCTGATTATTTTCTTTCCCAACCGAAATCTTTTCATTTGTGGTAAGGGATTTTAGTCAAGTGTTCTCCTGGTGGATTCAACTTTGGGTCATAAGTTTTCAGGTGTATACCATTTTGTTTATTGCTCTACTTGTTTCATGCCTTTTGGTGTGTTTCCGAAGGAAGATGATGGGGTATTTATAGAATGAGAGCTATGGTTTTCTTCTAAATTCTTTTTTTTTTTTTTTCCTTTTTAATTTCTTCATGTTTTGTGTAATGTTGATGTAAATTCTATATTATTTCAAAGAAGAAAACACCCATTTACTTATGATTTTCTCTATTTGATGTGTGGAGATGTGGGTGTGATTTGGGATTTTTGTAAAATAGTCAGCCACTTTTTTTGTGTTCTCCTTTTTGTGCTTCTGTTGAGGGTTGTAGGCTCAGTCCAAATGAAATCTAGCATTTAGCATGCTACAGATATGTTCTGTTTTGTTTGAGCTTGTTGATTAAGGGCATGTTCTCTTTGTTGTTTTCAACCCATTTTCTGTTTTCTATTTTTGAAAATAGTGAAAATGCGTTTACTTACTCATTTTTGAAAATGCATATTGAAAAACATCCCAAAAATTTACAAAGGAAATGGAAAATGACATATTATCCATTTTGGTCATTTTCTGTACAAAACACGCTCAACTTCCAAAATGGTGAAAAAGCGGAAAACAAGTCATTTTCCATAGCTGGGCTTGGTTTCGAATCACCCTCCGTCACTTTTTTTTTTTTTTTTTTTTTTTTTTATCTCCAGCACCAATTTTCTTCCTCTAATTATACATGGTCTCTTCCTCAACTCTCCAGCAGTGACCTTCACTTCCATCTTCAACGAAAACCACCGAAATCTCTCATGCTAAGGTATGAATTTCCCTTTTCTCTTTTCTATTTACCTACTTGTTTTCCCTCACTCTTCTTATTTGTCCTTGTAATCCATCCATCAATTTCTTTGTTGCTGACTGGAATTAGGTCAGTACGTATATTTTTTTATGTTATAAATTGTGGGTTGAATATAGGTTTGTGGTGTTTTGACTTAGGGTTTTTAGATTTGGGATTTATAAATAGTGTTTCATTTGTAAAAATGGGTTAAATGGAAATGGTATAATTTGGGGGTTTGCAATTAGGGTGTAATTGAATTTTTTGCTGTAGTAGTATTTTAGAAATGGGTTAAATTTCATCTTCAAATTCAGCTGAAGAATCAGTTTTGTCGTGTTGTGGTATTAATTTTTGTAGCTTTCTCAAGAATGAGCTTTCAATTCCTTTGCTTTTTCATAGTTATTAGCTTAATTCGACCGCCATAAATTGTGGACTTTAATTGAATTGTTGCTACTTTCTTGGGCATTAAAGCTAAGGTTCTTCTCCAGCACCAATTATGTTTGCCGTATTAGTTAAACCCATAATTAGTGTATTTAGTGTATTGCTATACCAATCACAACCATGTAGCCTTTTTTATATTTTGTTTTGCTTAATACTTTATGTGTATTAGTGTTGAAATTATTCCTGTATTTGCAGATATATGTTGGTTTAAGCAAGCTCATTTGGTCAATTTGATTTGGGAGTTGATTTTTGAGTTCTTTGCATGCAGATTTTTTTGTTTACCTTCCTGATTAGCAATATTTTAGTGGGTTTTGAATGAGAAGAAAGAGTATGTTATGGTGTGAGAAATGAATTTTCCATTGGAGTTTTCTTTGTTTCAATCTTTGGTGGTTTCCAAGACTTGTTGTCTTATTCTGTATTCAAATGGTGAATATAGGTTCTACCCTTTTAGCATCTTAAATATACTTCTTCATAGAAATAGGTAAAAAGAAATTGTATGCATTATTTTCCCTGATTTTGCTTTTCTTGATAGTTTTGATTATGCCATTATTTAAACACACTTGCTTCGTTGTTTTAATCTTCATTATAGAATATGGGTGGTCACAGAGGTAAGTGTAAGGAACCAATGTCATGGTCTGATCAGAACGAACACACTTTTATCCAAATTCTTTATGAGAAAGTGAAATCAAATGCATTGCAATGTTCAACATTCACGAAAGGCGAATGGGGAAGGATCAATGCAACCATGATTGATAAAACAAAAATGGATTACGGAGTAGAGAGATTAAAGGGAAATGGAACCGCTTACGTAAGGTTCATCGGATGTTCTCTGAACTTTTGGGACATACAAGTGTTACATAGGATCCAAATACCAACAAAGTTAATGCTGCGGAGGAAGTTTGGCAACATTTTTATACGGTATATATGTTTTTTTCTTCATCATTAACTGTTTATTCCTTTGTGGTTGCATATACTGATAATGTTGCTTTGTTTTTCAATGTTAGATTAACAAGTCGGATTACAAAATTTTCAAGAGAGAAGGGTGTAAGCACTACCACATTCTTGGAGAGATATTTAGCGGCACTACAGCTACTGGAGGCTTGGGCAATGCATCCACTCAGCTTCCGGCCAACTCAGAGGAAGAAAGGCAGCTAGAAGATGATTTCTTGAACGGGGGCGTGCATGTACATGTTGAAAATCTCGATGATGATGTCGACGAGGTTCCAAAAATCGTAGGCGTGAAGAAATTGGTACATCAGGCGAACGTAGACGTAAAGAACCTAAGATAAGTAAAAGTGATAAACTCGAGGTTTGCATGGCATAGTAGTCATCTACTATTAGTTTGAAGAATGAAGAAACTGAACTTCGAACACTATATTTAAAAGAAAAACTTTCAAGATACAAGAGAAAATCATGCAATCAATCGGATAGTGAAGCTAACAGTCCGAATCCTTATTCAAATATTGTTTGTTTGAACATCTTAAATAATATGGAAGGGATGTCTAATGAAGTTTATATGAAAGCGTTAAAAGCTTTTAAGGATCCCGATTTCAGGGTGTCATTTGTCATGATGCCAGAAGCAACGAGAGGTCCTATCTTGGAACTGCTTTGATATGATTGTTGTTTTTAGTTCTATATTATGTTGTACTTTCAATGAGGATTGTGTTGTTGACGGTTGAAGTACTTTTTTCTTTTCGCAAGTGGACTAAAATGCTGTTTTCATTTATGTTCAAATTGTTGGTTATTTTTATCAATGTTAAATTTGCTTATGATATTTTTTGGATGTTGATTTTGATGGTTATTGATAACATGTTGAAATTGATTATGATAATTAATGATTGTAGACATTGGTTCACAGGATGGCAAGTTTATCAAATTTGGTTGATAATGTGAGTACCGATATGTTGAATGATGAAGGATCGAGTGATGATGAATTGTTATTTACGGATGATTATGATGAAGAATTTGGAGATGTAATGATGCTTAACTCGCTTTCATTGTCAACACAGAAGTACTATCAGAGACCTTGTAGAACATCATTGCTCATCGGAAAAATGTACATGCTAGAAATTTTAATGGACATCCCAGACGTGTGCTATCGTAATTTTCGTATGTACAAACATGTTTTCATGAATTTTTGTGATACTTTGAAAGAGAAAGGGTTGTTGACAGATGGAAAAAAAGTGAGTGTCGAAGAGGGTGTTGCTATATTCTTGATGATTGTAGGGCACACTACACGATACAGTATTATTGGTGATCGGTTTCAGCATTCCAATAATACCATACACAAATGGTTTAAACGAGTTTTAAGGGCAGTTTGTTCATTTGGCACAGAGATAATCCGCCCGACAAATCAAGATGTTGTGCATGAGCGGATCTTGCACAAATATCCTTTCTTCAAAGATTGTGTAGGTGCAATAGATGGAACACATGTTGCGGCTTGGGCACCTGCATCGAGACAAACATCCTTTCGTGGAAGGAAAACAAATATTACACAAAATGTGATGTTGGTATGTGATTTCGATATGAGATTCTCATTTGTGTATTCTGGTTGGGAAGGTAGTGCTAATGATTCACGAGTTTTCGTAGACTCAATGACGAGAAGCTCGAACAACTTTCCAATGCCACGGGAAGGTATATTCTTAAACTACTCACAATTATTTGTCGAATATACTTCAAATAGTCTTAAGTGTCAAATGATTATCTACCTTTCCATGGACCTTTGGTACTTTTCATTCAAAATTAAGAATCAAAAGCGAGAGCCAAAACAATTTGCCTAGGCGATCGCCCAGGATTGCCTCGGGCGATCGCCCAAGTCCTATTTTGTACAGCAGAAAGCTTTTCGCCTAACTTGGACGAGCACCCAAGAAAACACTAGACGATCACCCAGCAAAACCCAATCGCCCAAACCAACAACCGATTATAGAATCGTTTTGGCTTTGCTCGGGCGATCGCCAGAGATTACAATCAGCGATCATAATCATAATGACGGGACAATTGGAATGGTTTCAAATTTTTTTTTCTTTTTCGTTCAAAACTCTATTGTGATTAGTTTCTAGTTATATGTTCAAATTATACTACGCTTACAAAAATTTTACTATTTATGTTCTTTTCATTGTAAACAATTGATAACACTATGTCATTTAAGAGAGTTTAGATCAATTTTACCATGTTTGATCAATGTTATTGTATGTAAGCAATTTGTTTTGTGCAGATCAATTTTACCTTGTTGATTCTGGATATCCAAACATGCCTGGTTTTCTTGTCCCTTATAGAGGTCAAAGATATCATTTGTGTGATTATGTTGAACGGGGAAGACTGCGTGGGAAGGAAGAACTTTCAACTATAGACATTCATCGTGTCGTAACATTATTGAACGGTGCATTGGAGTTTTAAAAGCAAGATTTCCTATTTTGAAATTGATTACTAATTATCCACTCACTAGGCAAAGACAAATCCCTACCGCATGTTGCGCAATACACAATTTTATTCGACATGAGCATGCTTTAGATACATTGTTCATTGAATATTCTGGGGAGAATATGGTATTTCAAGATATACCAGAGTCAAGTCAAGATCAAGAAGTCATACATTTTGATGCAAGTCAAACAGCTCAAATGGGACAAGTCAGAGATGAAATTACTACACAAATGTGGAATAACTACTCAAGGAGTCGTACATGATTCCATGGAAATATTTTGTATTTTGTTTGTTTATTTAGTGTATTGGCATTAAACTATTCAATTGTTTTATCATGAAACTAATTTGAGAAAGTATTCAAATGTATTAGCATTATGTAGTCTATTTTATAAGAATTTTCATACTATATTAGTATTAAACTAATACAATTAATTGAATAATCAAATTTTTTGAATAAAATATTATACAAAATAATTTCTAGAAAATTGCATGTAAACGCGTTTTCGAGTTTTTTGTTTTCAAAAACAATTTTCGAAAATTCTAAAAAGAACGCATTTTCAAAAATTTCAAAGCAAACACTCAAAACACAAAACACAAAATGAATTCAAAACTCAAAACACAAAACTCAAACGCAAAGAAAACACCACCTAAGTTTTTCAACTCTTGCATTTGTCTCCCTCTGACTCAAGTTTTCCCAAAAATGTGTCCTGCATAAAAATGAACATAAGTCTGAGGGGATGCTAAAGATACGGAAATAAGGATAAAATAAATGCCAATTACAACTTCTAGTAAAAGATTAATTAGAGCTTTTTTTAGAAAAGCTCAATAATGTCATATTGCTCTCTCTTATTAATTATGAAATTCTTTTCGTTTTATTTTATATATATGTTTTGGAGAATATTTTATTACTGTGTTGAGGGAGTATTGTTGTTTCTGTTACTTCTTTGATGTTGATGGGATTTGATAATAATTCAATTATTGAGGAATTGAAATCATAATAGCCAAACCAGTGTGTTTTATTTTAAGCAAGTTGGTTGTGAAAGGATGAGAGTTGCTAAATAGTTTTACTTGAAAAAAAAAAGATCATTTACTCATTAAGGAATTTGAGATGGGAAAAAATTAATTGCATGTACTACAATGAAAAATATTATCGATATGCACGGAAACCATGAAAATATTTATCCGATGTCCATTAGTTCCAGTACTTGTGTTATGTTGGCCAATAAGAACTAAGCATACTCTCTCTCTCTCTCGAGATAAGACTTTTGTTTTGATATTTTTGCTTTTCCTCATACAAAGATTGGTAACTGCATTTGAGGAATTTTATGTTACGATGTAGTAGCAGCCAATAAATAGTTCTCGTACTTTATTTGAAAACAACATGACCAACAAACTTGATTTCTACTCAAACGCGTGATATTTGAATTGAAGTATTGAAGTATTGAAGTACCAAAGGGCAACCATACTAATATTATATATCTCGAAAACATTAAAAAACATTTATATCGATTTTATATGTATTGTTGTTCATTGAACTAGAGAGTATGCTTAGTTCTTATTGTAGTATGATGTCTTTTGCAATGCAAAAATGAGACCTCACCGTCCAATTATGATCTCCATGAAAGAAGCTTAAGTGTCTTGGTTTGTCGACATGTGGATGAGGTAATCATTGGTACTCCATTGGAGATTTCGATAGATACTGTAAGTTTGTTGTATTCGTGATTTTGGTACCTTTTATTTTTCATAATATTTTCTCGTGTTGAAAGAAGGCTTAGTTCTGTGATGTGAAATTATGAAATTATTTGCATTGTAGAGTTACAGTTATGGATTTCAATCTTGAATCTATCGACGATGAATTAGAATTTTGGAAACTCTTAATACTATTGCTAGTAGTAGTAGGAATAATGATAGTGTTGAATTCTCCAAGAAGAAAGCTAAGCTTAACTCTCTAATGTTTGGAATCATTTTGAAAAGATTGGTATGAAAAATGGGAAGGAAAAATATAAATGTATAGATTGTGGGAAAATATATGGTTGTCAACTAGCAGGGAGACTTGTCACCTACTCCGCCATATTCCAAAGTGTCAATTGATTCCCAAATGTATGGATGCTGGGATATTGAAGGCTATGAAACTTGATCAGAAGGCTTATCGAGATGCACTTGCTAAATGTATTATAATGCATGATTTACACTTTAGTTATGCTGAGTTTAAAGGAGTTTGGGGGTGAACAAAGTATTAAATCCTAAATTCAAACTTGTTTGTAGAAACACAGCCAAGGCCGATTATTGGAATACGTACTTGATTGAAAAGATCAAACTGAAGACAAAGTTAGCTAATATTTCTAGTAGAGTATGTTTAACCTCTGATGTATGGTCTGCCATAACAACTCAGGGTTATATGACTGTGACTGCTCATTTTGTTGATAATAATTGGAAGTTGAACAGTAAATTGCTTGCTTTTTGTGAGTTAGATAGTTCACATACAGGACTTGAATTATCAAAGAAAGCATTTGAAGTCCTAAAAGATTGAGAGATAGATACAAAAATATTTTCTCTCACATTGGATAATGCCGCTTCCAATGATAGCATGCAAAATTGTTGAAAGAAAGACTTGAGTTGCATAATGACTTGTTGTGCAATGGTGAATTTTTTCATATAAGATGTTGTACATATATCTTGAACTTTATAGTTCAAGAGGATTTGAAAGTAGCTAGTGGGGCTTTGTATAAAATTAGAGAAAGTATTAAGTATGTGAAGGCTTCAAAAAAGAGGTTGAAACAATTTAAGAAATGTATTCAAGAAATGTACTTAGATGAGGTTAGATGTCAATAAGATGAAATGCTACCTACATGATGCCTGAAAGTGCAATTAAATATCACCGTACTTTTACTAGCATGACCTACAATGATAGAAATTACAAGTATTGTCCGTCTTATGAGGAATGGAAAAGAGCGGAGAAGATGTGTTCTTTCTTGGCTCTATTTTATCAAATTACCAACTTGATATTCGGGTCATCTTTCCCCACCTCCAACTTGTATTTCATGCAAGTTTACACTATAGAGATGAAATTGAATCAGAATTGAATAGTGAAGATGAGGTGATCAAATATTTGGTAACAAGGATAAAGGTAAAATTTGATAAGTATTGGAGTGACTATTGTGTAGTTCTTTCACTAGGGTGTGTTCTTCATCCCCGCATGAAGTTGAAGTTCTTAAGCTTTTGCAATAGGAGAATGTATCCAAATGACTATCAAGAGAATGTGGATAGGGTGATGAATACTTTGTATACTCTGTTTTTCTGAATATTTAAAGAATTGAACATCAAACTCAATTGATTCGCATGATATGAGTCATATGACTCAATCTTTTCCACATGGTCCAATGACTATGGGAGGAAATGAAACAAGCTCATTGCCATCCATATATGATGTAAGTTTAGGATAGATAACTATGCCACATATTATTTATTATTTTATTTTCAAGTATCTAATGTAGTTTGCATTTTGTTTATATGCTTGTAAAATTTTAGGAGTTTGAAGAGGAAATGAGCTAAGAGGCTAGAAACAATGACAAGTCTCAACTTGATACTTACTTGGAAGTAAAGATTGTGGGTAATGATAAGGACTTTGATGTTCTTCAATAATGGAAGATGAATAAATATCGATTCTCCGATCTTGCAATTATGGCTTGTGATATTTTAAGTATTCCAATCACAATGGTAGCTTCAGAATCTATTTTTAGTATTGGTTGTCGTATTTGACCAAGTATAAAAGTTGCCTACTCCCTAAAAATGTGCAAACCCTCATTTGTACTCGTAATTGGGTACATGGTTTTGAAGAAATTAAACTTTCTGTAATAATAATTATGGAATTACTAGTGTAATGACCTTATTTTTTTCTTACTTGCAATCAATTCACTAATTGACTTCTCTTGTATTGTGAATTGTAGATACAGATGGATCAGTTCTAGATGATATAACTTTCTCAGACTCAAATATCATTCCTGATAAGAATGATTTTATTGATAGTTAGTTACTTTAGCATTTGATTTAGTTAATTTTCAGTGGTTCGTGCTTATGTTTGCGAGAATGGACACGTGTCCGGGGACATGGACTGATTGGCCTTTGTACACATGAAGATTGCCGTCTCATTTATGATGATTTCTTTGATATTGTTGACCACATTCTAGTTTATAAGGATTTGTTTCACAGGATAAATTGTTTGAATATCTTTCTTGTCAATTTACTTCATTTGTATTGCTATATATCTATCATTGATTGAATATGTACTTTAAAAGTTTTTGATTTCTTCTCAAATTGGTAAATGAGTATTAGGCTGTGCAGTTTGTGTTGTGATGCCATTGATTTGGATTCTCTGTAAGATTATACCTTAAGTTCTTTTTTCTTTGTGTCTTGCAAGAACAGTTCTTAGTAGTTGGAGCATTTAGCAAACTATGAATCATCTTGATCTTGGGACTCAATAAATCACTCTCTGATGTTTATGTTATCCCAGCGATTTGAACATCGTTAATATGTGGTTCAAAGGACTTCCATGAATGTGATCTAGACAAAATTATTATTGTTAGATGAGTGTAATTCCACTACTCTAGGCATTTGAGCTCATTGGATTCAAGTAGACACTAGCTAACTCCAATTTTTTTTTTTTTTAAAAAACAAATCTAAAAAAAAAAAAAAAGGTGGTCGGGCTGGCCCGTTGGCCCGAGAGGTCCAAAATCGAGCTGGGTTGGCCTAAAAATTTACTGGCGTGTCTAAAATTGGACCAGGACCAGGACCAACCCAGCCCGATTTCATGTATGGCCCATCCATTTTGGGCTTGGTCGAGCCGGCCAACCAAAATACCGGCTTTATCTCCAAGAGTTGATCATCCTCGGGAGAATAGGCTTGTTTCATATGCTTTATCTACTTCGTACTTCCTTCCTGTGGCCTTTCATAGGCTTCAAGTAACTTCACCACTCGCTCATACCTGAAAGCAAAACAATGGTTAGCTTCTCCACACTTTTGATAGAAGTTTTAACAGATTTTGATAAAAGTTTATGAAATATATGGTTGAAAAGTGGGTAAAAGTTGTGATTTCTATTAAATATGTGGTTAAAATTAATTGTTACTTTAACTTCAATTTTTTAGTAAAATTTTAAACTCTACCAAACAGGGATTAATTATTTTTACTTATAGAACAACTACCGCTGGCATTTGTCATTAGTGTACACATCATTGGATGTGTCTCTTGGCTTCCTCATTGCCTCCTTTTCTATCACTATTTCCAATCTCCTCATTTTCATCATTATATTTTTCGTTATCAACAGCCGCAAGATCTTTCTTCCCTTAATGAAAGCATTCCAATTTTATAATACTACCAGCAGTTTAATCTAAACAAAACAAATAATAGGAGAATTTCCATCTCTATATAGTTATAAAACATCTCAAGAGTAAGAAGAAGACCAGAAGACTTCAACCTAAACGAAAAGAGAAAACTAACTGATCTTTCAAACTGATAAAGAAAAAAATATGAAGGGCAAAGATACCTTGATAGAAGTTAGAGAGAACAATTCTTGATCAGTGTAACCATGCTCTGTCGCATCTATTTGCTTGCCTAATACTTTCCGGGCTTTAACCAGCACAATATATGAAAGGGTTAATTAGCCAAAGCAAAACATATTGTATTTATTGTAGTAAGATTCATCAAGGCCTGATATACATGACAGGGGACAAAGATACCATTGGACCGGCCAATAACAAACTCGACATAAAATTCAGAATGTAAGCATCAAGAATGTAAAGTATTAGCCGAACAAGGTAACGAGTCTAAGGTCAGGATCAAGCTTGACATGAATGGATGGGCATAGGTTTGATGGCGAAAGGTTCTTATAGATATGATATCAATGAAATTACAAGTAAACCTAATCTAGCAACGGACTCCAAAAGTACCCCTGAAACTCAATTGAAATCCAAGTCTTATACAGATTTCCAAGTCTTATATATATTGCTAGTTGCAAAATGTTACTAGATCAACTTAACAGACATTACAATCATATATTAGTAGCATTTGTTCAACCCTCAGATACTGACAATATATTTCATATGTTGTGTCCTCTTAGCTGACCGAAAACCTTACACACAGACAATGGTTGTTCCCCGTCACTTGATATAAAAGTCAGATAGAAAAGCATTCTAGTAATTTGATCATCATCTACTTATTCAATTGCCATATCAATTAAATGTCAACTGAGAATAGCCTTGAGAGTTGAGACAACATACTCAAACTAATCCTCGCTTGCTTAGTCTTCTGTTTTGAGTATGTTTCTAGAGAAAAGAATCACAAAAAAGAAGAAAGAGGGTTTGTAAACATGGGCATTAACCTTGGCTTGTCTTTTTGCTAGCAGTTTCTTTGCCTTTTTCTTCTTCTGTTTTGTGGAATTTGTCATCTCCTCCATTTCATTAAGTACTTTATCATCTTCATTTCCTTGCTGTCATTTTCTGCAGGCGTGGTAGCAGATGTAGCCTTCTCTGAAGGAGACAATGCCTTTCTTATACGCATACGCCATCTGCAACATAAAACAAAAATCTAAGGACATAAAATCATGCAAGAGAAATACAAAATCACCACACAAGAAATAAAATTATCTCTCCATGGTTCCTTGTATGTTTCATTATGCATAAGCTTACTTTAAAAGATGGTTGGAGTCTTGATTCCCATAAGCACGAGAATCGTCACACAGAGCTTTAATATGCCCCGTCAATTAAAGAAAAATGAGGATTAATAGGCCAGACAATGATCACTCGAATAAGAAGAATAAAAAATAAGGAAAGAAACAAACACACCTCTTCGGTAGTCAAAGTATGATCCTTAATGGGCAAACATGCAAGATTCTCAAAAGTTATAGAAGTAATGGAACCAAATGAAGTTTCTTGCGGAGTATACCTTCCTCAAAGTTGTGTCTCCATCTTCATACTTAGAAGATTCATGAAAAATACATAGAAAAGAAACAAGATTTGTTGATAGAGTGTCTAGTGAAGTATCCTGGTGAGTGTCATAGATTTTGTGAATTATCAATGAGAAGAAAATATACCCATCACGATGTCGCTTTTGCTTTGTTCCTCTGAGTACATCCACCACCTAAACATGTTGAATCCTATAAACATGATTATCTACATTAAGATACAAAGTAGAAAGACACATCGTGGAAGAGATTGTATTACCTTCGGACGCTCTTTACCTCCTTGGAAGAGATGCTTAAAATCTAGAAGACGCTCTGTATAAGCCACTGATCTTCTTGATTTTCCTTATCCTGTATTAGTCGTGTCTGTAATTTCTTAATAGGAATGTGCCATGTGTATTGTTATTCCATCACCATGGGTATTTGATTCATTGTGATTGCATGTGATCTAACCTTCTTCTTAAGTAAAGACACATAAAAACCGGGTGTATTTTGGAGCTTAGTGGTAATGCCAATCTATAAGCTACAATACCAATTTTCTGGGCAACTTGGTAAGGGCCAAAATACTTGGGAGTAAGTTTTTGATTGTTTCTTTTGACTGTGGTTTGTTGTTGATATGGTTGTAACTTCAGGTACACCCAATCTCTTTCTTCAAAAGACCTTGCAACCCTCTTCTTATCTGCATATAGCTTCATCCTTGCTCGTGCTTGAGCTAAGTTTTTCTTCAACAGTTGATCTATCTTATGCCTTTCTTGTACAATTTCTTCCACTGCAGCCAAGTTGGTTATCTGACAAGGCCCCAATGCTAGTTATGGTGGTGGTATACCATATAGTGCTTTAAATGGAGACATTTGAATGGTTGATTGATATGTAGTATTGTACCACTATTTAGCTAGGTTCAACCATTTAGCCCACTGTTTTGGTTCATGATGAGTCATGCATCTAAGATACATTTCTAAGCATTGATTGAGTCTTTCTATTTGCCCATCTGATTGTGGATGATAAGTTGTGCTCATGTGTAACTGGGTGCCCAAAAGTCTGAATTCTTGCCAAAATCTGCTGGTGAAAACTTTATCCCTGTCAGATACAATACTTTGGAGTATTCCATGTAGTTTAGAAATGTTCTCCATGAATAACTGCACAATTTGTCTGGCAGTGTAGGGGTGTGACAAAGCTACAAAATGTCCATATTTAGTAAACCTATCCACCACTACAAGAATAACATCCTTCCTTCCTGATTTAGGTAAACCTTCTATGAAATCTATTGAAATGTGGCTCCAAGAGTTGAGAGGTTCAAGTAGAGGTTGCAGTAGACTAATGATTGCAACGAGGCACATCGATCTAATCCGTATCCGTCCTACAATAATTGTAGAAGATCTAAATTTGCAGATTGATCCTCCATTTTTCAAGGCGAATCGGATACGGATCGGGGCGAATTTTCCTAATCTGTATACTGATACATTTTTTTCTAAGTCTAGTCAACTCTAAATTATAATTTAAACCCCAAATCTTTCATCTATTTATTATTTAATCCTATTTATTTTTCAAACGGGACGGATCGGATCGGATCACACATGGTCCGATCCGATCCACCTCGTGATTCACCATGATCCGTCCCGATCTGCTCCGCTGATCTGCAGATCGAAAATTTGTCGCTCCATTCGAATTAAGTATCCATCGGGTTCGGGGATGATCGGATATTTTTTCCATCTCTGCAGTAGACCAGGGTAGAGGTTGTGCTCTCCTTTTATACCTTTAACAAATTTCACATTGTAGTACCCTTTGTTTAATTTCTTACAATATCCCTGACCAAGTAAAATGTTGTTTTGCCCTAAAAATGCTGGCATGTATACCTGAATGTCCCTCTTCTTGTAATGAATGTATATTCTCAATAATTTTCTGCATGATGTTACCTTCACTGCCAATGTATAATTTTCCTTTATATCTCAAAAGACCATTCCTATATTGATAGTCGGGATATGCATGTACATCAATTGTCACATTTTGAATTTTTTCTTGAGCCTTTCCATCTCCTTCATAACTGGTTATTACTTCTGTTACCCAAGCTAGAGCAGTAGTGGTTATGGCATATCACTCTTATTTTCTAGACAATGCATCAACAACAACAACATTCTCAATCCCCTTTCTGCATTGAATTTCATAATCTAACTCCAACAATTTTGTAAGCCATTTAATGGTGTTGTAATTCTTTGTTCGAATAAGAACTTCAATGATTGATTATCAATCTTGACCACAAACTTGTACCCTTCTAAATAATGTCTCCATTTACTGCGGTGATGACCGACCAAAGCAAGCAATTCCTTCTCATAAATGGACATCCCCAAGTTTCTAGGACCAATGGCTTTGCTTAAGTAAGCTAAAGGTCTTATCTCTTGCATCAAAACTGTTCATATTCCTCCATAACATGCATCTGTCTCAATGATAAAAGGCTAACTGAAGTCAGGTAGTGCTAGAACTGGGATAGTGCTCATAGATACTTTCAGATTCTTGAATGCAGTTTCAGCAGCCTCATTCCATCCAAATTCATCATTCTTCAGTAGGTTAGTAAGAGGCTCAGCTATAGTCCCATAACCTCTTACAAATTTCCTATACTATCCTGTCAATCCCAAAAAACCTCTTAACTGCTTCAGGTTCTGTGGTGTAGGCCAAGAATGCATAGCTTCTATCTTCTTGTGATTAGCAGACACTCTCTTTTCACTGATGTTATGCCCCAATTAATCAATTGAAGTTTGGCCAAAAGAAAATTTGCTCCTCTTAGCATATAATTCGTGACTCCTCAGAATATTAAGGATTGTCCCAAAGTGTTCACAATGGCTATTTAAGTATGGACTATAACCTAATATTTCATCAAAGAACACCAATACATATCTCCTGAGTTGTTCTTGGAAGATTTCATTCATCAAACTCTAGAAAGTAGCAAGAGCATTGGTTAAATCAAATGGCATGACCTTGAATTCATACAGCCCCTGGGGTGTCTTAAAAGTAGTCTTATGAATATCTCCTGGTCTAACTCTGATTTGGTGATATCTTGCCCTTAGGTCCAGCTTTGAAAAGAATCTAGCTCCATTTAGTTCATCCATTAATTCATCAATCAAAGGCATTGGGTATTTGTCCTTGATGGTAAGGTTATTTAACTGTATGTAGTCCATACAGAATCTTCACGTCCCATCCTTCTTTTTAACCAGCAAGACAGGTGAAGCAAAATGGCTATTGTTGGTTTGTACAATCCCAACTTTTATCATCTCTCTCACCATCTTCTCCACTTTTGTTTTTTTGTATAAATGGACATTTTAGGGACTGATTTTGAATGGTTGTGTCCCTTCTTTCAGGTTAATTTGGCGATCATCTGACTTGATTGGAGGCAGCCCTGTTGGCTCAGTAAATACATCTCCAAATTCAACTAAACTGGGACTTATCATCTATGGTATTTCTCCATCTTCTTAAGCCTCTATGGCATATAATTGTGCCATTATCCCATATCCCTGTGTATTGAATATTTTCAACATTAGCTCATCTTCAATTAAATTCACCTCCTCTTTAGTTCCTTCCCTGGTTAGGCTAACCATTTTCCCATCCATTTCAAAAGATATGCACCGAGTAAAATCAAATGTGGTGGGTCCAAATTGGCTAAGCCAATCTACTCCCAAAACCATATCACTTCTCCATAATTTCAAGGCCTTTAGTTTAAATTAGAACTCCAATCGTTGCATCTGCCATACTAGGGATTGGCATGCAGATTTACTGTTCAACTATTGTCCATTGGCTATTGTCACTGTCATGCTCTTCTCATCATCAGTTATGAGCCTCAATCCTTCTACCAATTTTCATCTAAAAAACTGTGGATACTACCATTATCTACTAAGATAGATACTTTGTGGCCCTTTAATTTACCAGGAAATCCTGATAGTTTTATGCTTCATAATACCTAGTAAAGCACTTATTGAAATCTGCATCACCTCCTCTTTTTCATCCTCTTGATCATTTTTATCATTTCCTTCAACCTCTTCCTCTTCATCATCCACCAACATAAAATTAAGCATTTTATTCTTGCAAATGTGGAGTGGTGAATATTTCTCATCACATTTATAGCATAGGTTTAGAGCTATCTTGGTTTGAAAGTCAGTGGGTGATATGGTTTTGTATGGCATTGTTGATTTTGGATATTTTGTAGTGTTCTCAGTGGCTAGGTTAGGATCAGGATTTTTTGAAGTGGGGTTATTCCTTTTAGTGCTAGTATTGAAAAAAAGAAATGCAACACATGCTAGTCTATATGTAGTAATGACATTCGTATCTTATTATTATTATGACTATAGATATTTCAAGAATAAGTTATTTATAACTTGTATCTCACAATCACAACACATTGTGATTAACAAGTTATTATGAACTTTTCTTCGGACTTTATTATTTTAAATCATAAAATTTAAAAATAAGAGACACGCCATTAAAATGTAGCAAGTATTTAATTAATCAATTTGTAAATACACATTAATGTCTAACAAAGAGTATATCACAAAATATCTCAAACAGACTCGATCCAATCACTCAAGTATCTAATATCATTAGATTTAGCATGACTATCATGCTTGTGCTGGGACAACGAATTTGTCAGAGGATTTGCTACATTATTGTCTGTTGGGACCCGTTATACTTTATATTATTTCTTAAGATTATCTCTCTGATGAGATGATACTATCTCAATATATATTTGAATCATTGGTGAGACCTGGGTTTCTTTGCTTGTGCGATGGCTCTATGTTATGACAATATAGAGTTATTGGATCAACAATACTAGGAACTAGTCCAAGTTCTGTAATGAACTTCTTGATCCAAATTACTTCTTTTGATGGTTCTAAAGCAGGTATATATTCGGATATGTAGTTGAATCAACAATTGTATCTTGTTCGGAACTTTTCCAACTGATTGCACCGCCATTTAGAGTAAATACATATTCAAATTGAGATTTGCTATTGTCTTTATTAAACTGAAAGATGGTATCGACATATTCTTGAACTCTAAGTTCATTTTCTATATACATTAAGAACTTGTCTTTAGCCATTCTTAAGTACTTAATGATATTCTTGACTATGATCCAATGTTTCTCACAAGGGTTCGTTTGGAACCTGCTTGTGACACTCAGAACATATGAAATATCCGGTTGAGTACATAGCATGGTATACATGATAAATCATATTGCTGATGCATAAAGAATCTTATTTATGCGATCTCTCACAATCTGTGTTTTCAAACACATCTCTTTTAAGAGATAAATTTCATACCCGATGTGACAGAGTCCTCTATTGGACTCTTCTATACTAGATCTTTTAAGATTTTGTCTATGTACATAGATTGAGATAGGCCAAGATTTTTTTAGATCTATCTCTATAAATCTTTATCCCGGGAATGCATGTTGCCTCTCCCATATCCTTCATGGAGAAATTTTTGGATAACCATGATTTTACTGATTTTAGCATGAGGACATATTTTCCTAATAATACTATGTCATCCATATACAGATTTAGAAATACGATTTTACCCCCACTAAACTTCTTATACACACATGGTTCTTCTTTATTTTTGATAAAATCAAACATTTTGATTGTCTCATCAAAACAAAAATTCCAGCTTCGAGAGGCTTGCTTTATATATATGTAGTCTACATACTTTTTTCAGCTTTGTGGATTCAAAACCTTCGAGTTGTATCATGTAAACATTCTCACTAAGATTCCTGATAAGAAATGCAGTTTTGATATCCATTTGCCAGATCTCATAGTCATGGTATGCTCATATCGCTAGCAGAATCGAATTGATTTAGACATGGATACTTATGAGAAAGTTTCGTCAAAGTCGATTTCTTATTACTTGTTAGAGTTCGTTAGATTGCTCTAATACCACTGTAAGGAATTGACGTACACATGTACATTAAAAATTAAATTTGCAATTCCTATACGTAGAATCAACCTTGTACTTGATAGAATCGTAATAGAAGTTTACATCAATGAACACTGTAGAATCTGATTATCTGATTAGCTAAATGTATGATCTTCAATATCACAGCTGTCCAATTGTCCAGGCTCCCATGGTAATCCACACAGCAAGAACAGATATGGACTTCTATGATCAACATACAAAAACGGAATTTTGGGAATAATTGTATTGGGTTATGTCTCTTGCTTGTGTTAGTAAGTAATGAAGACATATTTTATTTATTTCATAAACTGTTGTGGTCCTAATATTTATAAGTTAATTTAACCCTAGTTTTAGTCATACTAGAGCTGTGTAGAACCACAACAAATAGACTCAATTAGTTGATCTAATTAATTAACTTGACCTAAGCAACTAAGTTCGACCCAACTAATTAGACATTAGACATTAATTTTACACTTCAAACTCACATGGTGAGAGGAAGTCCACAATGGAATGGAATGTGTGAAAATATTGAACTTCGTTAAATATCATATATGGACATTTCATTTTCACCTCAACATTAATGTTCGTATCACATGTTCTTCCGATATTGTAATTAATATACGAAATTGCACCAAAAATCATGGAAGATATATTACGTTTTCAAAAAGTGATGCAGTAGTTCTAATTTTTCATTTCACTAAGAATTCATGGGAGAATTTC
This sequence comes from Forsythia suspensa, assembly GCA_023638005.1. Taxonomy (NCBI): domain Eukaryota; kingdom Viridiplantae; phylum Streptophyta; class Magnoliopsida; order Lamiales; family Oleaceae; genus Forsythia; species Forsythia suspensa. Next base: position 27,123,893 of record CM042670.1, on the reverse strand, counting down.
TGACAAACATTGGTTTTGTTTAATCATTTAAATTGACAAATAAAAAATTTATAAACAAAGTTCAACCATCTAAATATTATTGCAGTGCATCACATCCAAACATATGAGTTTTTAATAATATACTTATTATAAAGCTCCAGCCTCCAATGTATAAGTCACAGCTCAAACATGCTCAATAATATCAATTAAAATAGCTCAAAAGGGTATTATCGAAGCAGTTTAAATTCTAAATATAAGTTTCTTAAATAATAAAAGATAGTTAAATGAGTTTACTATTTTAAATATTATATCATAATTAATTTTTAATCATTTATTTCTTTTTTTATAGGCTCCCATACTATAAGACCCTATCTAATATTAAGTACCAAACGTGTCTTCAAAATTTTGTCAACTTTCTATTTATTAACTTGAATATTGTTTTACAAGAAGTGTCAGTGCTCTGATCTCATACCCACTTATAATACCCACGTTGAAGTGACATTACATGATTGGTAATTCATGGTCCTACACTCATTATTTTTACTAATCACAATATACCTCCTCATCGTGAGTATTATAATTGAACATTATTAGTGGGTAGGAGATTAGCCCCATGTCATGTAATATTATAAATAAAATTTATTCAAATATATTAGAATATATTATTATGAAAAATTGTTTCCAATTTAAACCAACTGACTTCTTAATAATCAATTATTTAAAAAAAACAGCAAATCAAGTCTTATTTATGTAAAATTAGAATTAATTATTTAAACAAAAGAGAAAATTAGGACCAGGCTCCCCCAATATTTCATATGGTGTAGTTATGGGTCCTCAATCTTTAAAAATGAGATTATGGGTCCATAATTTATTTAAATATGTAAATCCAAGTCCCTACGTAACAAAAACTATTAATATGGAGATTTTTACGTGACTTAAAGTTAGAGAACAAAACCGTCAACTCACTTAAAAATTATGTTGTTCCTACTTTAAGTTAAATGAAAGTCGTGTGCAATTTTAACGTCTATATTAGTAGTTTCGTCACGTGAGGATTTATATTTACAGTTTTAAATAGGTTGAGAACTCAGAACTTTACTTTTAAAAATTAGAGACTCATAAAACATTAGGATGACAGTAGGACTAGACTTGAGCAGGGACAGTAGCGGTATTACTATTCCCGCGTTGGGATTTTTGGGATGGGGGCGAGGATCGAGACGGGGTGGGGATTTAAAAAATCTCCATTTACCATCCTGTTTAATTAATTTTTTATTTTTTATTTTTTAAATACGATTAAAATTTTAAAACATAAAAATAAATAAAAAGATTAAGAGGTGGGGATTATGATCTCAATCCCCACCCCGATTACCTAACAGGATGGGATCGGGATATTTTGCCATCCATAAATTAAAACACAACATGAAAAGTTGAAGAATACTGTCATAATTTTCTCTAAAAATAATTGTCAATTTTATCGATTCATTTAAAATTTACTTGTAGAGAAATTGGATGAAATTAGTTGAGGATATTGAAGCATTTTACCATTACCATGAAAACAAATAATTCTTAAAAATATTTTATAAAATTAGACAAATATATTCATAATAAAAATAATTTATGAAATTTCTTGGGTTAAAAACCTTGTTGTTCCGGAACCAATTAGTATGATCACAAATAGTCCCTAACCTTTAAAAAGTTAACTATGTTAGTCACTGAAATCTATTTCAGCGAGTCCAAACCAACCGGGAGGTGGCTCGGTTCACAAAATGCTTACGTGGTGTAATCATAGACGTTAATTGTTCAATCGAATGCTGTTTTCTTGTCAACAAATTTTTTTTTTTTTTGTTGAACAATATTTAAATTTAATTTTAGTTATAAACAGTCTCGACCACGCGTCTATAATTTCAATTTTATAGACAATCTTCTTCAATTTTCAGACAGCATAAAATTCAAATAAAGGCCTCCCTGTGTCATTCGACATTTTCAACATGTTACATACATTAAACCAAGCAGCTCAAAAATTTTATAACGTGGCTATTTTCTTTAATTCATCGTACTAAACATTCTATGTGCAGCACTGTTTTACCAACATGATTTCAACATGTATTGAGGTCAATAGTAAGTTTTTAACATAGAATACAAATCCATTAAGTAAAAAACTATAGCCATTCCTCTTCCTCCATCCCGACCTTTTCCTCCTCGCTTCAAGTCCTTTAGACTCTTCTTTATGGTTTAGTCAAAAACCGGAAGAAATTCAGTCTGCTCGGGGACTCCTGGTACTCGCAGAAGGTCTTTTCCCCCTGTACTTCTGTTATATAGATCAAGAAAAAGCATCCTGTAAGCAATGCTTTTATAGAATGTTCGCAGAGTTGACTAGACAGTACTCGACAATATTACTAACTGAAAAAGAAATTAAAATCTTAGCCCACCACAATCTAATATTATGTACCAAACATACTCTTAAGGAACTTGGAAAGAAGATTAACAAGAAGAGGTGCCTCTTCCACTAAAACACAAGGGTAATATAAGAAAGATGCTTTCAATTGTAGTAACAGCACTGGTGAGAAGATGCACAAAAAATTTCTTCGACTCACCTGCTTTCCAATGCTGAATGGAATGTATTTGTACTTGATCATGTGCGTGATTTGGCGCCTCATTGTGAGTGCGAAAAGAACAATCCAGTAGCACAATAGGATAGGCCAAAAGACAGGGACGTCAAACATGGAAAAGAATGTCATAAAAAATGCTATACAGAAAGCCTTTGTAATGGCATACCTGAGACCAAAAAAACATGCGACATATTCGTATTAAAGCTAATAGAAAAAGACTGAACTGGCCTGAGCGGCTGGATAACACCAACATTCACATAGAGAGAGTCACATGGAAATATTATGTAAATATACATGGAACAGCGAGTTCATAGCTCTCAAGTGGCAATACCAATAAAAATACAATCACAGCAACAGCTAGAATTTATTAGAGGGATCTATTGCATTTACAAAACAGGCACGTAAGTCACTCCCGAGAAGTAAATAAATGTACGGATAAGTGACCCAGTGATTAAAACCAATAGAAGACACACCTTTATCGCATCCTTATTTCGGATGCTTTGAGGAACATTAGCATTTCCATATTTATAGAGGCAAGAGTTGTTCCTATTTATGATATTAAGGAAGAAATGATTTTTCCTCTATTTAAGGTTGAGTACGCGGACCCATAAGAGTCCATACACAAGAGCCAACAGAAAGGTACGTTGTTTATGTATTTTAAGACTTTGCTCGTGATTTACATCACAAGATATGACAACACCCTTAGTTTATTGGGAGCATCGCATCACCATTGAGTTTGCACACACAATATACTTTCCATCTCATAAATGATTGTTATAATTTATAAAATATAAGATTTCCTACAACCAAATCTGGTCTGCCATCCAACTTCGCAGCCATGGTTGCTGGTAACCCCTTCACTCTCCCTGACATTTTCCATGCCATAAAGAAATATGCGGTCCGTGATCCTATCAACAGAGATATGTACAAAACTAAAATATAGGAATCATTATGCATATAAACTTGTGCTTACAGCCCAGAATGCATGAATGCTATGAGGAAAGGAAAATGGGGCATAGCTACATGACATTTACAATCGGAACAATTAAGAAAGTAAAAACCTCGTGGCGACAAAACAACCAATCTAAATATTAAAAGAAATGTACCAGAACTTAAACTCTGGGAGGCGACGAATGAAAGGCTTGAATTCATCTGAACCCTTTGTTGGCAGCCCAGGTCCATCTGAAGGCTCCATCTCTGGGTCCACAAGAGGCGACAGAAACCCAATCAGCAAATTCAAAATGTAGATGCCCAAACCATAGCTAACAATGTAGAACCCTTGAACATAGTAAACCCGCAGAGCATAAACAGAGACTAAAACAAAGGCTCCAATCCACCGATAAAGAGCATGTGGTGTAGATTTATCTAAGTAGTACTGGAAAAGCTTCGACAATTCATGCTTCCGCTGGTTCAGCGCCGCCGCTGCTGTTGAGGGACCATCACCTTCCATGTTCTCCATGAAAAATTACAGAATCCTACAACTCAGTACAATACTTCAATCAGACTAATCACCTATAGCTTCACAAGGACCCAATCCATGCAAAATCGCATGAAAGAAACCTCAGACATACATATTTGAGCATGCTTTGTTTGGCAGCTGGAAAACATAAAGGGGGAGAAAAAGAAGAGGTGGCAGCGGATCTTGGAATTATTTTTCATTTCAAGAAGTAGAAATCAGAAAATCAGAAATTAGCCTGAAACCCTTTTTTTTTTTTTTCTATTTTACCGACTATAATACTTTCATTATACTCTCTTATAACCCCTTTGAAGTAACAAAAAACCCATTTCACCAATCTAAAGACCAAAATAAGGGGCAACTTTAAATCCATTTTTCAGGCCTAGAGAACAATTAATCTATCTAAAAGCCAAAAAATTATCTCTATTTCGAAGGGCTTGCAACACGGAGGACAACAACCGCGCCTCAAAATCCTACTCACATTGTACAAAGTAATCGCGCTCAAAAACCTTCAGCTACATATTTCCTCAAATGGAAAGCATACACACATTTTCAATCATAGTACTTTTTGTAAACGAGTGCAGTACAGGTAGAATAAACAAAAATGAATCAGAAATTCCAGGTATGCATTAACATTAAACATAATTCTTGTACTCGAATCAGATACTTCAGCTCTACCTAAGCCGAAGTTCCCAATTTCTCAAGAAAACCGAAGTACCTAATGTAGTCAAAATTAAACTTTAGTTATCTTGAATTATTCATTTCACCCTGTTTCTTGATAAACTCAAAGTGGGCCAAAATTCTAATTAAACACAGAACATACCCTAACATTAAAGTAAACGACAATCACAAACAGATCTGATATGGGTTCGATCCCAAATCAAAAACTCTAGTATAAAATATCATATACATATATCCAAATACAAATACAAATACAGTAACAGTGTCAACAAATGTTTTTGAAAATATGATAGAGGCTTACCTTTGGCGTACAATATGTGAGGAGATCAAATTCAGGAGAGACGAAGACGAAAAAATGAATGTAGATCTGTTTGGAAAGAAGGGTTGAGATTGCACGTAATCGGTTGAAATGTAAAACGAAAAACAAACACGAATGTATAGAAAATATTATAGAGCGATGACTATCCCAATGCATGCGTGTGGGTATAGAGTGCTGACGGTCAGATTTGAGTCATTGAGAGAATATACCTTTATATTCTATGCTGTTTGGTCATTTAACAGTTTCTTTCTCTCTTTTATTTATTTATTTATTTATTTAAGCAAAGTTCGGTAGCTATTTTTTCTCAAAAAATCCATCTTTTTGTTAAAATTTTTGACTTTTCAAATTTTTACAATAAAAAAATTTTAAAAGTTAATAAAGTAAAAAAAAAAAATCTATTTTTTCCCAAAAAATCTACACCGAACATGCCTTTATTTTTTAATTTGACCAGAAACATCAAAGCTAAACCATCTATGGATTGCTATTATGACATTACGAATATTGGAAGACTTTCGATCTATGTCATACTAATATACTGATTCGTTGCAATGGGATTTGACTATAATTATATTATGATGATGAATTGATGATGAATTGTTGACACACAAAATATTCCCAAAATAAAGGACTAAAACAGGAAGCCCAAATACGGAGTTTGAGCGAATTGCCAAGATAAAAATCGTCCAAAACGTACAAAGGTCTGGACGATAGGGCAAAATGGAGTAGGGTTTGGGCGAATGGAGTGATAACTGCATCGCATAGGTAATGAAGCAGTTTTATACGTGGCCCATAATCCAAAGTAACCGTTAGTTAATGAAAAAATATTATGGGAAGTTATAGCAGTCATGGGAAGTTATTTAGAAAAAGTGATATGAAATAATGGTCAGTCATGGACGAGAATTGTGCAAATGGTGATCAATGTATAAATAAGGCGGCAAAGCAATTGAAGAAAGAGGACAAAACAACTATCTCACAAAGAAATATGTGAATTTACGTTTAAGTTTTTTACTCTCTATTTACGAATCTTATAATTTTGTGTGATTGTGCCCTAATCTTTCAATTCAAACACTTCTTGTTGAGACATTGTCTCAAGAGGTCTTGTTCCTTACACATCGTCTGAGTAATCTTTTAATTGTTAGCACAAACCAAAAACGCGCGAAACAATTTGGTACGCCTAGTGGGATATTTGGTGTTAGAAAGATTGGAGGCATCATACCTCAAAAGAATTCCAGCAAGGAGCCAGCAAACCAACAGTCTGTCCATTATGTGATCGAGCAATTTGAGGGTCAACAAGGTACCCCGGAGATGGAAAGACCAAATGTTAATCGTTATGAGTTAATGACGGAGTTAAGTCCCCTCACCATGCGTACATTGCTGGGCGAACTCACACAAGACATTGTTGAACAGGTAAGTCTGCAAATCATTCATACTGTAGAAAGACTCACTCAAAATGGAAACAATCATTATGACCATATGGCTAAGCAATTAAATATTTTGAACGAACTTATGAACAAAATGATAAACCAAGTATGTCAATCAAATTATTTGAGTATAGGAAATCATTTCCAAACCAGAAGTCTTGTAGGTAATGGTTCACCAATTGTAAACACGAGTCAAGAGTTGAAACACCTCACATGGGACCAACCACGGCCAACTTAGGAGGTGATGGGACATCTAACATGGGGGGTAGCCCTAACGCAAGTAAAAACATTTAATATATAGAACAAATTACTACACATGTCAACTATGGGGATAATCTACATATCAATGGCAATAATTGGCCAAATAATGGCTCCTTCATGCCCAACATGGGGCCGAACATTGTTAGGCCTTAGGTAGTGCCATACGTATTCCAAACCATAGGAGTTCATTTTGATCCCAATGACATTTTGAGAGATCAAATTGTAGAAATCATGTAAGATCAGTTGGCTTTTGGAATACGGCCAATAATTCGACCGACGTACAAAAAGCCTTACCCAGATTGGGTAGATCAAGCATATCCATGGCCTAGAGGGTATAAGGTGCCTGAATTTTCTTTGTTCGCTGATTTAGGAGAAGTGTCCACTTTGGAACATGTAGGGCGTTTCATGTTGCAATGTGGCGAAGTTACTGACTTTCACAAGATGAGATTATTTTCAAATTCACTAACTAGGGTAGCCTTTTCATAGTTCATTAATTTGCCAGCAAATTCTATCTAAACTTGACAACAGTTGGAGCAAATATTTCACGCCCAGTTTTACAAAACTAAATCAGAAGTCACTTTGGCAAATTTAGCAAATTTGTGTCAAATGCCAAATGAATGGACTGAATCTTTTCTTCAAAGATTTAAAACAGCCAGAAACAAGTGTTATGTACTTTTAACCGAAAAAGAATTTGTAAGGATCGCTCAAAGTTGTTTGAATTTTGATCTAAAAAAGAAGTTCCAAGATAGAGAAATTCATGATCTATTTCAACTTAGCATGAGTGTTATAAGATATGAGCGATTGTTAAGAAAAGAAGAACAAATGAAAAATTCTAGTAAAATGGTCTATTATAGAGACCCAAATTTTGATATGCACGCTATTGACACTAATCAAGATCAAGCCGAGGCCAAAGTGTATCTGGCCGAGTTGATCAAGGAAGACACGTATGCGTGCCCGATACTGGCTAAATTAGAACTGCCTATTAAGAACAGGCTTGCGTGCCCGATACTGGCTAAATTAGAAATGCCTATTAAGAACAAGCCTGCAAAACAAGAGAATAAAAATGCTAGAACATTCTCATTTGATATAACAAAAGCCAACGTAATATTTGACTGGTTATATAAAGATAAGCAAATAAAGCTAAGCAATAAGCATAAACTACCAAATCTTGAGCAAATCAAGGGTAGAAAAATATTGTAAATGGCATAATGCATGGTCTCACACGACTAATAGCTGCTTGGTTCTTCGTCGTATCTTGTAGAATGCTATCAACTCAGGGAAAATCACCTTTGAGTCAAATAAAAAGATGGTAGTAGATGAAAATCCATTCCCACAGCTAGTAGACGTCAACATGGTCATCCCAAATCTGGACAAGTTTGGTCTCCTAAGATTCAAGTTAGTAGTTGGCAATGGCGAGGACGAACCGGGTCCCAGCGCCTTTGAGCGTTTGAAATGAAAGGCGGTGGTAAAAGAGGAAATGAATTTATGCGCCAAGTGCCAAAAAGAGATTGGCAATATCATAGAAATGGTGGACGCATATGAACAACAAACTCACCCAGCTAATGCCACTAATTTTCATCCATTTAGAAGGTAGGTAAAAACATTTTATGAGGAGGCAATATGGCTCATTTCAGGGCATCAAAACATTCAGGCCACAACCTCAATGCCCAAATGTGTGGCATTCATATAATCCTAGAGTAGGAAGAACGATTCCATTAAATGAAATGACGAGAACCCAACAGAGACATTTTCAAAGAAACTATGGACAAATGATGAGACAAAAACAAGATATAGAGCGTTCTAAAACAACGAGGAAAAGTAAAGTGATGAATCAAAGTATCTCCGAGGACAAAGAAGAAGAAGAAAATATAGATGACTTAGTAAAAGAGTCAATTGAAAAAGAATATGTCGGAAAATCAAGGTTTGAGCATAGAAAGAAAGATGAAGATGAGGATGATTCTGGGCAATTGATCACCATCCAGTTTGGCACTCTGCCCCCAGTTATGGCTAGTAATTATTTATTGGCCAACGAGTATAATAACAAAGAAAGCGATGAGACGATGATAGAAGAAACCGCAGAGGTAGCTTGCGTTTTGGAATGCAACGAAGAAGGCACGTCTAATAGGGGTCAAGTCATTCGGGACAACAGTGAGGAAGAAGATGACGGAATGACAGACATAGAAGAGAAGATTGATCTAGAAGCAGAGCGAAGAATAAGGAGAGTTTCATATAACAATCTACTCGGGCAGCTATATCAAGAAGGCAATCTAGTAGTAGGTTTGTTGTGCGAACCATCTGGAAGATCATTCAATTACTATGTTTTGTATATAACACCTACAAGGAAGAAAATGGTGCATTGGGCTGAGAAGTATAGGTCACCTTCGAAATAGTGCCTCCACCCACGGGTTGGGAAGAGCCATTAGGAAATTTCATGCAATTTGAAGAAACAAAAGAAATCCATGGCAAAAAAATATACAGGTAAGCATATCCAACCAAGATGAAGCAGAGAAAAATAATGAAAAAGTAGAAATAAATGCAAAAGAAAAGGTCATATTTAAAAAGTCGTCAATAAAATTGATCAGGCATCTCAGACCCTTGTATGTAAAAGCCTTGGTTAATGGCATTCCAGTTGCCAAAGTTCTCATTGATAATGGGGCAGCCATAAATACAATTCCTACAGAATGATAAAAATGTTTGCGAAGTCTGAGAGCGGCATGATCCCAACGGGAGTAATTCTGACCAGCTTCAATGGATGAGCTACTTCGGCCAATGGGATAATGCCTTTGAATATAACAGTACTGTTAGGAAGAGATTGGATACATAGGAGTCGGTGTGTCCCTTCTTCACTCCATCAATGCTTGGTTTTTTGGAACGATAAAGGTAAGGTAGAGGTCGTGAAAGCTGATCACCGACCTTTTTTCGCAGAGGCTAATTCAGTAGAACGATACATGTACAAAGGAGATTATGGGCCAACTAAAGTGGTTCAAGAAGGAGAAGAAACACAAATAATAGCGCAGAGCGAGGAGCCATTCTTAGTGGAAGCCCTTACAGAATTATTCAATCAAATGAGGTCAAATATAGTGGCATTTGAAGAGCTAATAATTGGCAAGAAGTTAGTCAAATAGAATTAATGAAGAGACAATCACAAAAGAATTCGGTTGAAATTACGGCCTTTGAAGCTAGATTAGTGGCTTATAGTAAAGAATGTGAGGAAAAAGTAAAAGGAGAAAAATCAATGATGCTATTAAATGACAAACTAGCTGTATTCAGCCTCGAACAAGATCAGCAAAACGAAAGCAACAAGGTGGATTGCTTAGAAGAATGAATTTTTGCAAATGAATTAGAGGACGACATGGTGAGGATTGCAAAGCTAGGATATGCGCAAGTACAAGATCCCTTGACAAAGATAAACTTTGGTGATGAAAGAGAAGATCTTCTAACTTTTATCAGCCAGTTGCTCGACAAAGAGGTAAATAATAAATTGATCTCTCCATTGAAAGAATGTAAGGATTGTTTTGCTTGGGAATATGAACAAATGCCTAGTTTAGATAGAAACTTGGTAGAGTATAGATTTTCCACTAAACTAAATTTTAGACCTCATAAACAACCACCTAGACGTTTTGCATCCAATGTGTTACCAGAAGTAAAGAAAGAAATTGAGCGATTGCTAAAAGCGGATTTTAAAATAACGGCCAGAGATTGCTAAAAGCGAGTTTTAAAAGAACGGCCAGATATGTCAAATGGTTGTCTAATATAATACCGTGTTAAAAAGAACAGAAAAATAAGGGTGTGTATATTTTTTAGAAATCTAAATGTAGCTACTCCCAAAGATGTATATCAAATGCCAAAGGTAGACTCTTTAGTTGATTCTACCACTGGATACGTAATGTACTCCTTCACGGACGGGTATTCTGGGTATAATCAAATATACATAGCTAAAGAAGATATACACAAAACTGCTTTTAGATGCTCAGGTGCATTATGGTGTTACGAGTGGTTGGAGGTTGGTGATGCCTTTCGGCCTAAAAAATGTTGGGGCCACTTATCAAAAAGCAATGAATTTAATCTTTTATGACATGATTGACGAATTTATCGAAGTATATGTAGAATATATAGTAATTAAATCACTCAAAAAGGAAGATCATCTTTGCCAATTGAAACGCTCATTTGAGCGAATGAGACAATATAAATTGAAATCGAACCCCTTAAAATGTGCATTTGGTATCAATGCAGGAAACTTCTTTGGTTTTTTGGTACACAATAGGAGAATTGAGCTTGATAAAAATAAAGCAAAGGCCATACTGAAGCCGAAATCGCCTTACAATAAAAAAAGTTACAAAGATTTTTGGAACAACTCCAAATTTTAAGGCGTTTCATCTCTAATTGTGCAGGGCAAATAAAAGTATTTTCGCTTCTCACAAGCTCAAGGTCATGGGCAATTTGTGCGGAATGAAGAACATCAAAAGGCATTTGATAGTCGAAAACTTACTTATCAAATTCACTAGTTTTGGTGTCACATATTCGTGGGGCAGCCAATGAATATATATATATATATATATATATATATATATATATATATATATATATATATATATATATATATATATATATATATATATATATATATATGACTTATGGTTGCGGGAAGACCAAATGGTCAGCGACTATTATCTACAGTTGACCATGAATGTAATTTCTGGACCTATCGTTTCTTAGCTCTTTGGCATGTACAAAATTAAGGGCCTATCTTGGCCTAAATGTGTTTTAGTGTGTAAAATGGTCCTTTTCATCAAATTTCATCCAAATTGCATTAAAATTTTTGGACTTGACCATTTTTGAATTTGAAATTCAATATGTCCCACAAAAGGCAATTAAGAAAAAGGGCTTTTTTGCATCAAATGGTCAATATGACTTTTGTAAAGAACCGGACATTGATTTGCAACAAAAACAACTATTATATTTCGATGGTTCAAAAAAGTGTTGAGTAAATTCCATAACCTTCTAATTCTTCTTTACACACATGGATGACCCCAAACTTTTTGAAGCACTTATTACCCCTAAGTTATTACTATAATGGGAGTTAAAAATAACTCATCGTTAAATATAAAAAATATCAAATAATTAAATATTTTATTTTTCAAATGCCAAAGTAATAATTACAAGCTTTGTATGACATCGCACGAGATTCTTTGGAAAGTTTGACCAAGTAGAGCTTCAATATGTAAATAGAATATATATAATGATTTAGCAACGAATTGGCTCAAATGACTTCAAAGTTACTCCAAAATATTGAACTTGGAATCGTGTGTGAATATGGAGTGATAATACTTGCAAGACAAAGGAAATCAAAGACATTTGACATCCATTGCATAGAGAATGGAAATATGGTGGATTGAATGGGAGAAATAAAGAGTTTTAGAGAAGCCCGACAAAAGGAGTGAAGCGAGGAGGTTAGGTTGCGCTTTAAATTATGTATTAATAGATAGAGACTTGTATAGAAAAATTGAGTTATATTAAAATGTGTCAATTTGGTATATGCTAAAACAATTATGGCGGAAGTGAATATGTGGGGTGGTTAAAAGTAAGTTGTTTAGCTTGCCAAAAACATGGTCAAATTCAAGGGTACCAACAAGGAAAATAACACCTATCATAAAACTTTGGCCATTTAGCTTTTTAGCGATAGATTTGATGGGAAAGATTCACTCTCCTCATCAAAAACAGTGAACCATTTTCCTAAAAAGAAATCTCTCGAAGAAATGTTATAAAATTCTTCCGAGATCATATAAACGAGCAAAATTTTCTTAGTCTCTACTGATTTTGTCCAGGTGGTCCATTAATTAAAAAAAAAAAATATACCCATGATCAAAATTTCACTAATTTAAAATTTTAATTTATTTTTCATACCAATTAAAAAAAAGATGGTGGTGGTGGGTAGATTGTGAAAACTTTTTTTTTAATTATTATTTAGTAATTGGTAGAAATTTGCGAATGGCCTAGATGGGTGGCCCAATCCAAAATTAGGAGGCCACATAAAAGATTGGATTTGGGCTAATCGACCCAATTTTACATGAAATTTGGTATTTCTTTGGCCAACCTAGCCCGATTTTATGCCCACAGGGCCAATGGGCCATTAACTTACATTTTTTAACTTATTATTTTAAAATAATTACTTATAATTTTGTAAAAACAAAAAACAAAACAAAATCCACCATCTTCCTCCACCACCACCTTTTTTTTTTTTTTTAATTTGTACTTTTGAAAGGTTAGGGTCCCAAAATAAAATTATCAGGCAAGCCCGATTGGCTGAATGTCTTAGGGCTAAATTGACCTAATTTTTATTTGATCAATTTTTATTGGATCACCCAACCAGGAGACCGGGCTATCGGCTAGCCCATTTGCCACATCTAGTAATTGATATGAAAAATAAATTAAAATTTTAAATTGGTGAAATTTTGATCATGGGTATTATTTTTTTTGTTAATTAATGGACCACTGGATAAAATCTGTAGAGACTCTAAGAACCCGTTTGTTTTCAATTTTGATTTTATTAAAAAGCTAAAGTCAAAGTCAACAATTAATTTTAACCACACATTTTATGGTCCCCACAACTTTTCAACAACACATTTCAACAACTTTTACTAAAAAATCTGATTTTAATCAAACACATTTTAAATGTCATTTTGATGAACAAAATTAAAAATTTTGAGACTTGATGACACACTTTTTATTATTTTAAGTATAAATTTGTAAAAAAAATAAAAATATTTAGGACTTATTTGTATTTTTGAAAAGGTTTATGAGTTATTTTAATTTATTTAAGTTAGGGGTAAAATTTCTAAAAATGTTTGGGGTCATATGTGTTAGGATTAGAAGGTTATGGGACTTTTCAACACTTTACGAAAGATTAGGGACTTTTTCGCAAATTTTCCTTTACAAAAGTCAGGGACCATTTGTGCAAATAAGTTCTTTTAAATAAAAAATGCCTACCGTCAAATTTCACGATAATTTGGATGGAAATTGATGAAAAGGACCATTGCCGCCAAAAACATTTGAAATAGGGGTTAAAGCTGTCAAAATGAAACGATAGGTCTTCAACTCTGATAGAAGTACAAAAGTCAGGGACCATTTGTGCAAATAAGCCATATATATATATCGGCTGAGCAAGAATCTATAGCTGATATGGTTGCTCAGGAAGACCAATTGGACAAGGAAAGAGCGGTCTATTATCTCAGTAGACAGTTGACCAAATGTGAATGTAATTATATAGCTATAGAAAAGTTATGCTTAGCTCTTTATTTTACATGTACAAAATTAAGGGCCTATTTTTGGCCTATGAATGTGTATTTAGTGTGTAAAATAAATCTAATCAAGTACATATTTCATCGCCCTATTTTGCATTAAAGGATTGATCTTTGGACTTTAGCTCTGTTTGAATTCGAAATTCAATATGTCCCACAAAAGGCAATTAAGAATCAAGCTCTGGCTGATTTTTTAGTCGATCATCCATGTGTCAATAATTCAAACGAAATGGAATTGGACATTGATTTGTGCGAAGTAAAACAATGGACATTATATTTCGATGGTTCAAAAACAGCCAAGGGAGTAGGAATAGGTGTAACATTAATAGATATTTTTGGTGTAAATTATGAATTCTTCTTTACACTGGATGATTTATGCCAAGCCGAATATGAAGCACTTATAGTGGGCCTAGAGTTATTACTATAATAAGAGTTAAAAATGTGATCGTTAAATATAATTCCCATCTAGTAATTAACCAATTGATTGGCGCGTTCAAATGCCAAAGTAGCTCCGTTATAAGCATGTATGACATTGCTCCGGAGTTACTGGAAGAGTTTGACCAAGTAGAGCTTCAATATGTAAATAGAATATATATAATTATTTAGCGAACGAATTGGCCCAAATGGCTTTTGGTTACTCCAAAATATTGAACTTGGAATCTGTGTGTGAATATGGAGTGATAATGCTTGCAGTACAACGGAAATCAAAGAAATTTGACATCCATTGCATAGAGAATGGAAATATGGTGGATTGAATGGGAGAAATAAAAGAGTTTTTAGAGAAGCCCGACAAAAGGAGTGAAACGAGGGTTAGGTTGCGCGCTTTAAATTATGTATTAATAGATAGAGACTTGTATAGTAAATGTAGATTGAGTTATATTAAAATGTGTCAATTTTGTAGATGCTAAAACAATTATGGCGGAAGTGAATATGTGGGGCACACCAAGCTGGCCAAAAAATGAGATAGTTGATTATTAGGAGTGGATATTTCTGGCCAAAGATGGGAGAATTGTGCACCCAATATGCTAAGAGTTGTTTAGCTTGCCAAAAACATGGTCAAATTCAAAGGGTACCATCAAGGAAAATAACACCTATCATAAAACTTTGGCCATTTAGGGGTTGGGCGATAGATTTGATGGAAAAGATTCACTCTCCCTCATCCAAAAAACACACATTTATTATAGTGGTCATAGATTTTTTCACCAAATGGGTAGAAACCATTTTCCTAAAAGAAATCTCTCGAAGAAATGTTATAAAATTCTTCCGAGATCATATAATTTATAGGTTTGGGATACCGTAAACTTTAATGATGGATCATGGAACTTCATTAAATGGGGATCAAGTAAAGCAATTTTGGGCGAATTTGACATCAAGTTGGTAAATTCCACACCTTACTACGCCCAGTCAAATGTTCAGGCGGAATCTTCAAATAAGGTTCTTAAAAACATTATAAGGAAAATGATTGATGAAAATTCCCAGGAATTGGCACGAGTATTTAAACAAGGCTTTATGGGCTTATAGAACGTCTCCACATTTAAGTACGAGAGTTACCCCATTTCAACTTACCTATGAGCAAGAGGCAGTATTGCCTATGGAAATTAACATACAATCAATTTGAGTAGTTTGATTGAGTAGTGACCAACATGTAGAAGCTTTGGCCCAAAGTTTGTTAGAACTGGACGAAATAAAGCTAGACGTCCTAGATAAATTACAGATTCAAAAGCAAAAAATGGCAAAGTATTATAACAAGAAAGTTGTGATGAAATGTTTTAAGATAGATGAGTTAGTCTGGAAAACAATATTGCATTTGGATAGTAAAGATCCAAAATATGAAAAGTGGTCGCCCAATTGGGAAGTCCGTATAAGGTAGAATGTGTATTGCCCAACAAAGCTTATCATTTGGAGGATTTAGATGGTACAAAACATGTAAGATCTATTAATGGCAAATACCTAAAGAAATAAGTTCCGTCCGTATGGGAAAGTGAATGGCTAGATGTTTGAAATATGAATTCAGGTAAGCCAAAGAATAATTGTTCCATTAAAAACATCAAAAATCTTGAACACTACAAAATCCAGGACATCGTCATCCAATCCTATATCACATCAACCTTTTATACTAGGTTGGAAATACTATTTATCTACCCCATCTAGCTTCTCTAGTATAGACTGCATTTGGTTCCTAAGTTTTGACCATTCGAATCGCTGACGGGTGTCAACAGTGGACAAAGTCTCCATAACCATGTCAGGGTCATCCGCTATCACTTCTGAATAGCGTGCCATCAAAGTTTTAGTTCGCTCAATCTCTAGAGAGGCGTTACGTTTCTTGACTGCCAGCCTCATCTTGCAATCATCAATCTTAGCTTGAAGTTTCTTCATCTCAGATTCTAGACTAATCAACAAAGAATCTTTGACAATTACCTCAGAAGAAAGCTCGTTCAATTTGGACTTGGCTGAATTAATGTCGATATTCAAAGATTCCTTTTTAGCTATAGCCCGAAAGAAACTCGTTTTCTTTGCCCTCAACTCCATGTTCTCAGATAGTAAAAGTATCACTTCCTAATGGATCCCTCTCAAAGTTAATCTGATGGAAGCTGAAAGTTCAAGAGAATGACGTTTGAGAGCATCAGCCATATCTTCGAAAGGCGCATAAGCAATTCTTTCGTTGTCGACTCTTCGCTCTGGATATATCCTTATCCATGAATGAGGTATAAGCTAACACAACCTTCTTGAGAGCATTCATGTCCTGAGTAGAAGGAATATAAGAGGTTGAATGATGAGTTGCGAAAGAAGAGCGCAGAGCGGAACTCGCCTTAACTTTCTCCCAAGATGTAAACAAAGCTTGAATGGATCGCAAGACAGAGTCAGTATCCTGTGAGGAAAAAACAGTATATGTCAATTCTAGATGTTGTCATTACAAAGATGTGAAAGCAATGAGAGGAAAATATATACCTCATCAGTAGCTTTGGGCAAAGAGGGCTCTTTTTGGACGGACTGGGAAAGGCGTCAGCTTGAGATTGGCTTTCAAATCGTTGCAGGAGCTTTTCCCTTGTCGGCTAGACGAGGAGGCTTTTCCACCATGAGAATCTCAACAGGGGCTACTGAGAAAGCAAGGGTCAAATATGAAAAATTCGTATACACAGAAGCATGGTATTATAAAGGGCACTACATTCTGGCTCCAGAACTATTGAACGAGCATATTGGGGTTTGGGAATATAAGTCACTATAGCCAAAACTTCAGTGGGAGGAGATTGAGTTCTTTCAGCCGTTTGAGCGAGCAACTCTGAACTTTGAGGCTCCTTAATGACAGAAGCCATTAGAGAATCAGGAATGATTAGCTACTGTTAAGCAATAAGAGAAATGATAGATGCCCTCTAACAGAACCAAATGGCAGGTTAGTATGTCAAACATATGCAGTAATACAGGCAAATAAAGAATATCATCGATGATCAGAAACCTAATACCTTCTTTCTGACAAGAGTGGGATTTTTTCCTTCTTTTGAGTCATCGGCCTGACGTGGGCTCGACTGTTTATTGCCAGAAGTTCCATTTGGACCAGTTTGAGAAGGTAGAACTGATTGAGGTTCAGTCGCAGGAGATATAAAACCTTTTTTAGAACTAGGTATAGAGGAAGAAGAAGTTCTTCTGGGAGACTTTGAAAGAGGATTGGATTCAAGAGTGTGAAACATAAAATGAACGTTAAAAACAAAAAACTTGCACACCTAACATTGGGCCAAAATTCATTGAAAATGGAGTTAGTAGTAAATGTGGGATTAAAAGGCACGAGAGAAAATCCAGTCATTAGAGAATTGTTGTGGCTTTCAATAATTCTCGCATCATCTCGGATAATGGTATAAAAATGCTTCTCGAGATTGTTTGAATAGTAAGGAGAATTGGCCAAGTCTGGCCGAATACAAATTGACGGGCAAAGAATTGATGAGCATAAACTTCAACTCCAGCGTTGCGTTCGTTCCAGTGATCAAACCATGGAACAACTCTCGCCCAACCAAAAACTGGGCCTAAATAGATATAGAGGCTTCTACCTCATTAAAAGTTGAAGGGGGTTGAACGTACGGAGGGATTTGATGTGCAGAAAAGGGAAGTAAGAAGGCAAAGAAATGATACATTGTTAACATAAATTGATTATATTTAGTAACAATTGATTACGGAATATGATACATTGTTAACATAAATTGTTACACTAACCTAATATTTTCAAAGGACATCGAGAAGGAATAATCTGAAGTTTTATTAGCAGACAAATGTACCAAACCACAATTCTATCAACGCAGGTGAGTATCATATCACGTAACAATAGTTATTAACTAACTTTAAATACTAAACATCTGATTACCAGGTCCACAAATGGTACTAAGTACAGTTACCAAGTAGTGTTAACTAAAGATAATCCGAATACAATTACCCTTAACTTCCACATAATTTCAACGCAATTCTGACGGAGTCGTACAAGACAAGTTTATATTGCAAAATAAATACCGTCAATATGTTAAATGATGAACAATAATGGTCACACGATAGCACGACACATTGGTGAAAGAGGTAGTTGATTCAATACACAAAAGCTACAGTCTATGACAATGACAATAAATTGGTCCAAAGACATCTGGTCTATTTTTCTCGACAGAGTTACATCTGATTTTTTCATAACGTACTTGTATAACTGAACGAGCTATGTTCAATCATGCAAGCTTGGTGTCAAACTTTTTCGGCATGTCCTTGATCTTGTTGTAAGAAATATATTCAACATACTTGATGTAAAATATGTCACAATCACCGCTGCAAATAGCACAAAAGAACATAAGAAATTCATACATTTATGAAAATGGAATATTGACTTAACAGTAATTGCTACTTCATTCCACAAGTCAAAGCAACGGATTAAAGTGAGATGCTAATAAGCAGGCAAGTAGCAAACTAACCCGTTAGTTTGCTGCATAATTTCTTTAACAATCCTATACCCCAAATGACTCGACTAATGCTTCAAATTTGAGGATATTTGATTGCCGCAAGAAGTGTGGAAAAATTATTCGTATGGGCTCAACTGCATTGAAAACATCAACGTCTCTTATTGATCAGTAGTAGGAATTATACATCCAAACACTAGTTGGATATGTCAAAATCTCCCAAATCCAGTGACAGCGTTTATTCATGCATATGGAAATGAAAACATGGTCAACATCTCCCCAATTAGTTGTGTCCAGTGAGGTACACAATATTCGGGAACTATGTTTCGTAATGTCGTTGCAACCTGGTGTGTACTTGTCAAATAAACCTCTAATATTGACATCAAAGTTACACTCGGTAAATGTCGCTCTCATTTTCTTTCCACAACCAAGTGCCATCATCATTCTAAAAAAGAAGAACATTGCGTCCATATACTACACCAAACAATGAAGAATTAATTTTCATGAGAAAAGCGGTAAACAACAAATATACGTTTTATCCCAAAAATTAAATTGTTCACTTACACTATCGTTGATTGGGGGTTGCCACGTGGTGTAGTTCGTACCACCACATTTTTGAATTAATGTAGATAGGTCCAAGTTCCATCGTAGGTGACATATGATATTCGTCTTTGTGGAATTTCCTAGTCCTAATCAAACAACAATGAATTAGTAGACACCACGAGATGAGAAAGGCATTGTAATTTAAGGAAAGGACAATATGAGTGTTTCAAAAAAAAAAAAAAAATATGTAGATTTAATACTAGCTAGATATATTTTAATTCAAGTTTTTTTTTTTTTTTTATTATGTTATTTTACTCTAGCTAGATATAATACTAAAAGGACAATATGAATGTTTAAAAATTAAAAAATTTGTAGATGAGGTAAAAACTACTACTAACTATACATGAAAATAAAATAACATTACTAGCACTAGGGACTCTTCTAATTTACTTCTATAATTATAAATTTTTCTTTCGATTGAGAATAAAAAAATACAAATTATTTATAAATACTTAATCAAATGTATACTAAGAGAAATAAATTTACTAATATTCTATAAATGAAAAACTAAACAATAAGGTAGACATGGAGCTGGGTAGAAACTTAATGATATTACGAGAAATACTAATGAAGAGGAGATGTATGTACTGACATAAGAATAATGGCCAAATGCAGAGAAAATTTTTCTATCAAAAAATACATTATTTCCTTTTGGAATTGAAACCATAATCTTCTTCTTCTCCGGTCTATTGGAATTTTTTTCTGTCACGTTTATTCTTGGACCCTTGTAAAAATTTTCGCCTGATTTTTTGATTGTGACTATTCTTAATGTCAGAGAGTGTGGTAGCCATGTCTAACTAGTATACATGTTATTGGTGGAATTCGACCGTAGAAAAATAAATAGAGATTGATAGGAGGAATAAGGTTGAGAGAAGAAAAGATTTGGAGAAGAATGATGAAGAGAAAAAGAATTCAGAAAGAGAGAATTGAAGAAATTGGAAAAAAAAAAAATTGGAGAAGGTAAAGATAGGCATAAATAATTTTTTAAGACCAGTAGAAGAGAAACTCCTTACGGTCGTGATAATATAAAAATAGAAATTTTGAATAAAATGAAGAATGTATATGCAATATTTCTTCGTATCTCAAAACTAAAAACTAAGGTTGAATAAAATCTGAAAAACATAGATTATTAGGCAAAACTCATGGATTCACGATCAAATAGTAATTTATATTTACCAAATCTAAGTATATAACCTATAAATCACTCTTATTTTGAACAATTTGTGTAATCGAACTGAGAAGAATCACATTGAAATGGGGGAAGATTTTGTCGTATTTGCTTTAAAGAAAGAGAGGGTAAAGTTAGATGCGTGTTGAATTGAAATTCCATGAGTCCAAATTTATCATTTGAGAGATTTGCTGCAGAAAATAATATATTTTTTTTAAAATTAAATAATAAATATTAAAAATACAGTAAATGTGAATAAAAATAGTTACTTGTGAATAAATTATAGAAGACTTGTATATCTCAAAAAATTAATGTACAAAAGTAAACGTTTCTAATTTTCACTATTGGAAAAATGTCCACGAGCTGCAAGGACGAGGTCAAAGTAAATATTAGACACATAATGACGTGGACGAAATACAACCACAGTTCGGAAAAATGTGTCCACGAGCCGTGCAAGGACGAGGTCAAAGTAAATATTGACACGTGGAGATTGACCATTGGTATTTTAATTGCTGAAAAAGTAAAGGTCGCAAATAATGACGTGGACGAAATACAACCACAGACGCAAATTTCTGCCAGATGAAATTGGCTCACTGGCAACTCGGCTTGCCAAACAATACAGCTAAGTGTCTTTTCATTAGTCAGTTTCGCCAAGCCGAGACGGAAGTCGTGTTGAAGCTACCGACGCCGTTGTGAGCGCGTGCAGAACTGAAGATATTTAGTATTTATTGTAGTAATAAACTATGAGAATTTTTTTTTTGTATGTATTTATAAGTATTTATAAGTCAATCAAACATTATTTTCATACACATATTACATATGACCTTCAACTTTTATTTTTTTTATCGATACATTTCACAAGATCAACTGTTTATAATCTACAATTTTTTTTTTTACCAAATATACTCTATATTATATTAGATAATTTGTAAAGTTATTTTAATGTATGTTTGGTATAGTTTAAAAATAGTTTTTATGATATTTTGATAAAAGTTGATAAAATGTGTGGTTGAAATATTGATAAATGTTGTGGGTCATATGAAATATATGGTTAAAAAAAAATTTATTTTAAACTTTGCTAAACACAGAGTCGGCTCAAGGCATTCGAGTGCCATAAGCAAAATTTTTTTAAAGACCTTTTCAAGATTTTTATTATAAAAAAAAATAAAAAAAATCCTCTCACCCATCAAAATATCGTTATATTGATAAAGAGAACTAATAAAAGTTAAAAACAAATGCATATTAAAAAATTTAAAAAAATCAAAAAATTCAAGACCTTCTCTAAGTCAGAGCTTTAAGCGATCGCCTAAGTCATCAAATACCTTAACTTAGCTCCAAACATGCATTTAATGCTTTAGATATTTCATATTTTTGTTCTTGGCAAAATGGCAATTATCACGCGGGGGTTGGGGTGGGGTGTCTTGTTTAGAAATTTAATTTGTTAAAGGGTTGATTTTTTTTTTTTATATATATATTTCTGTTTAAAAATTCAGTACGAGTATAATTTTTACAAATAATAATCTTTTTAAAAATGTAAAACAAATTTCAATATTTTACTTTTTCGATTATTTGAATAATATTCGAATATTTTAGTCATTATCACTTCATTTGGTTGTTAAAAAATATATTAAATAAAACTAGATAGAAAACAATAAATATTTATTAAAAAAAGTAAAAATAAAGAGTATTGTTAAAGTGTATAAAAAAAATTCACTCTTCATATTTGAAGATGCTGTTTATTATGTACAATATACTATTTAAAAATAAAAGCATCCTAATATTATGGTGGGTCCCTCACTTTTCACGCAAAGTTATCGTGAAATCAAAGCGTTAAAAGATTTCAATGTCGGCACATCGTCCTCCCTTAAAACAATTATTAACAAAATGTTATACTACTTGTAGTTATCAAATATTTGAAAATAAAACTTTAAATCTAGGATGTCTATAGAAAAATATTAGAGAAGTTTTTACCTCCACTCATAAAAAAAAAAAAAAATAATATACGTCTGTCTTACAAAAAAAAAAAATTCTACTCAAATCTCTATTTCTCATTCTTCAATTTTTTTTACTCATCTCCTTTATTATTTTTCAACTCGATCAAATTTTTACGATCGAATTTGACCGATTACAACTTGGCCTTTTTCATTAATAAAAGATGATGTGTTAAATGTAGGGCCCTACAATTCGTACGAATATCTAAGAATGAGAACATGCGTTGAATTGAGACAGAAAAGCCAAAAAGAAAGAAAAGAAAAAAAGTTGGAAAAAAGCCAAGAGGAAGAAAAGCAGATGGGACCATAACCTCAAAACTCTTCGCAGACGACGCAGAGAAACACAAGTCTATGTCGGCTTGGAATCAGAATACAGTAAAAGCAAAAATAATTATGCTCGGCTTCAGATACCCTCTTTTTCAATACACACATACATGCATATATACGACTATACATACATACGTATATGATTATATATCTCTGAAAGCCAGCCGTGGCCACACAATAATAGGCTTTCCACAAACCCTGATCTCTCTCTCTCTGCGCACGCACATATTTTCTTCGATTTTCTTGTACAGACCAGTTGAATCAACTTCGGGGCAATGGTTGAGGTGAGTTCACTCGAGGGAAACTTTTACAAAATCTTGTTCTTTGTGTTTTTTTCTTTTTCATTTACTGTTTGGGCTTTTTTTTTTTTTTTTTTTTTTAATGAAGAATGTGAAGATTGCTTCTTGAATGATAGAATTGTTCATGGAGTATCTGTATGTGATTTAGCTGTAAATATATGTTTGTTTTGAGGAGCAATTATTAAAGTAATTTCTTTTAAAATAAGTAACTTTATTCAACTTTCACCATAATATTTTTTATATATTTTAAAACTTGCTTATTTGTTTATAAGTAAATTTTTTAAATTACCCCAACATGCTCTAATCCATTGCTTATTTGTTTATAAGTAAATTTTTTAAATTACCCCAACATGCTCTAATCCATTGCTAGAAAGAAAGAATGGTTTTGCTTCTGTAGCGGTAGTCTAACTCCAGATTGTTAGTCCTTTGCTAGGAGAAATTGCGTAAAACTCGTGTGAGCTTTTGAAGGGATATATGCACTAGCAAAGTTAAGGATTCAAACTCATTATGTCGGATCGTGTTTTGCAATCGTATAATGATACTGAGGGGAAAAGTAGACAGTCGATGCAGTCTTATCAATCTGTTTGGATGGCTCATTGGACACGAGCTAGATGTAACACATCGGCTGAACCTCATAATCTTATAACCAATCTTTTTGGAGTTGAGGAAATTCATCCGGATTCTAAAAAACATCATTCTGTGACTGGATTAGAGATTGCATCCGACATTTCTAGATCGGCCAATCAGAGTCTGAGAATGAGTTCTAACAACATGAGAAATGAAAGGTCGGGTTGTAAAATTTTTGCATTGGACGGTCCTTGTAGAAACGGAGGAAGCAGTTTTGCTTCACAACATCCCCCAGAAGCTGATGACATGCAATCCTTAAGGCCTCAAATCGGTTACAACTTTGCTGGATCAACGTCACATATTGAGCCGTATAAAGTTGCAAATGAAAAACGTGGATTTGACAACAAACAAAAGGCAGTCTCTTTGTTCTCGGATAGATCCGTTCTAGTTTCCAACAAGCTATTGCCAAATGCTAACCTGAGGATACTAGAGCAACAACATTGTAATAACAATATCCATTCGGGATTTTTCCTTTCTGAGAGAGAAATGGATGGCCAATCAGACTCCGGGAAGTTTATAAGTGCGAGTTTGAGGAAGAGTAATACATCCCTGTTATTTGACGTTCCCTCCACGAGTGACAATCACTTGTCAGCATTTGGTAAAGAGTGGTTCCAGAAGATGCAGAATCACTCTGGAATCAAACAGTATCCAAGTAAGTGCAGTGCTCCAGACAATCCTGAATTTGAGAAGTCACCTAATTGTCACTATTCTTTACAAAGGTTTCCTTATTGTGTTCGTGATATAGAGACAACAAGGATATGCACTGCTGTGGATTCCGTTGATGGAGTATCTGGAGACTGTCCCAGATATTCTCGGACAACTCACAGTTTGTTAATCGGGAAAAAAAATGACGTTGACATGTCTAAAGAACGTGAACGTTTCCGAAAATCTGGAGTGTTTATCGAATCTAACAGAAATACATCCAGTGATCTTCACAGTGATCTTCACAGTGTTTATCCGTTTGTTAGTCAAGGTCAGACACGATTAAAACTTCAATCTCTAGGCAGTTCCACTGATAGTGAAGAGAAAGGGGATCTTGAAGATGTCAATGCTTCTAAAATTGTTACAAAACATGACTTGTCGGCTGAAACCGATACAATGGCCATGGATCCTTTTAAACAGAAGAACGAGCTCTCTGATATGTGTAATCACTGAATCACGACTTCGCATTCTGATTTAAAAATTATTGGATAATCTATTTTTTTGTAGGTTCATACATATATTGTGTATCAGAAAACATTTTCTGCATATTTAACTATATTGTTTCTCTATCCCCCTTTGCAGGCTTTAATTCTACCCTGTCAAATAAGGTACACTCTAGTTACATCTTCATTTCTTCCTAATTATGCCGCTTGTCTACTTTTGAAATTTGCTCTCATTTGTTCTACTATGTTGTATCTTTCATGATCAACACGTAATGAATCTACAAAATGTCAGGTGCTAAACGCGTCGAACATTGTTTGCTCCATATCGAACCTTGTACTTTTGCATGGTCATTGACAATTGTTTATACATAATGTTACTTCTGCCTTCGATGATGTTATATTGAGGATATTAAGATTTAGCTGTTTTAAACACTAGTAACAAGGTATCAGTTTTTGCTTATGGAACAAACCACATAAGGTAAGCTTGAAAGGGCGTGACATGGTCGAGGCTTCCTATTATTGAAGGTTCTAATGCGAGAATAGATATAATTTTGCATGTTAAACCGAAGGTTATAATGAAGCTTAGTCATTAAAGTAAAATGCAATCAAGATCATTTTCCATGCTTCAACTTTTCATTACTTAGTGAGAGCACATGGCGAGTCTATCCAGATTCTAGAAAGGTCAAGAGTATGTCTAGGAGTGCTTATAAGCACTTATAAGCTTGTCAAACATCATTTTTATTCATACATTTCGTAGAACCCACTTTTTATCCTGAATGATCCACTCTTTATATTCTACAAAAAGTTTTACCAAACAAGCACTAAAATCAGATTGGGGTCCTTGTATTTCTCCAGCCAGACTTTTATGTGATTAAATTTTTTGTTCAGAGTAGTGAAACCTGTTATTGATCATTATTAGAGCATGTTTGGCTAAGTTTATAAGCTACTTTTAAGTAACTTCTTGGGCAAACACTGGAGCTTTTTAAGTAGTAACTATTTCATTTTTTTGTTGTTGAGATTTTCTAGTTCCAAAACTTGTTTTTTCTACTTCCCAAAAAAGTACTTTCACTTACTTTCATGCTTAGCCAAACATTCTCTAAATCTTTTGTAACAAGTTCGGACTTTGGATTTCTGAAAGATGTGTCCATCAAATGCATATTTTCACATGCATCCGTGTGTGGTAGGAGTCAATCGTTAAACCACTGAAGGGAATAAGGAAGAAGAAAACCATCTACTGGACAGGCAGGTATTAAACCCAAGCCATCCGATATGTCTAGTTTCATAAACTTTATTTGTATAAAATGTTGTTCAACTTTCATAAAAATCGTACTCCAAAAGTTCGTTGGACCCAATGATCACATAATTTTGAATATGTCCCGAGTATTCTGCAACATACATGTTTTTGATTGGCATCCACTATATACAAGTCATGATCATTTGAGATGTTGTAGGTCATCAACACGGACTCAAATTTACCACTTCGGATTAATGTTACTCCCTCCAAAGTAGGGCTGCACACTGAGTTGCCTGATATAAACTTAGAGCTTCCAGCCTTGCCAGCTGCGGCGAGTTCATCTAATGATGCAGGGCCAAGCTCCTCGAGGACTCAAAGTTTAGATATGGACGTGCTTTTGGCACATGCTGAACAGCCTAGTACTTCAAAACATGTTGTCTGCTCAGACGATTCTCTGAAAACAGATCCAACCACCAGATGGGTTAAGCGTCTCAAGGTGAGCGCTTCAGATTCCTATGCTTGTGGCACCAAGAGCTCGGGTTTTGGCAAAAACCCATCTCATGAAAAAGTGAAAAAGCTCTTCGGTAGAATTCTTATAGATGGCATAACTAGCTCAGAACCGGCAGTGGATAAACAATGTGAGAAATTGTTAACAATATCAGATAAGATTGGAGACTTACCAAGAAAAGACGAGTCCTCTTTCATGGACATGTCAAAGGAAGGTAAAAAACTTTTGCTCTCACATACATGGATACAGAGGTGGCTACGCAAAGGATCCGGGAGTCCTCAAAAGGAGCCTGAGGCAGTGGGTGTTTGTGAACCACAATGTTCGAAGTTGGCATTGGAGGACCTTCAAAAGAAGCAGTTTCCGAGTATTGCTGCTATGGCCCTGATGGGGAAGGCTATGAGCGGTTTTGAACCATGCGAGCTCCAAACGAGGGGTTCTTCTGTCACTTGGAACACTAGGGCTTTCTGAAAATACTTTATGTGTGGTACAAAGCTGGATATGACTGGGCAATATTATAAACTACATTTTCGCATCTTTTTTTTCACCTTAATTGTGTCTAGTACTGTGGAATCCTTCCTACATTCTGCATTTGTTGTCATGTTCAAGAGTCTTTTCACCACGGATGCTTACCCTGTTGGTCCCCTTGATTCAAGTGGCATACTCTTTGCATTGAACAGATCAAGTAATTTGGAAAATCATGGAGTTTGAGAGCCTGTGTTCCATTTATTCTGTATGGAGTTGCCTGTAATTTCTTTAAGGGAACCATCTCTCAGTTGGATAGCTTGATGGAAGTAGCATGCCATGTTTCTTGGACAGGCAATTTGGGTTGGTTGCTTGAGTTTGTTTATATGATGGCACTGGCTAATTGCATTAGTGGCATGTGGCGAGCCGGTTTCGTTCTTTTTCTCCCAACTTCAAATTAAAGATTTGTAAACACTAAATGCCTATTTGATTTTGTTAAAAATCAGTTTTTTTGTAAATTTTGATAAAAGTTGATGAAATGTGTAGTTGAAAAGTTGATAAAAATTGTGAGTTCTATGAAATGTGTAGTTCATATTGATTTTGACTTTAACTTTTTAGAATTTTTATAAGTAAAATCAAACACTTTGTAAGTTTACATGATAATCTTTCTTTTTCGGCCTCATGGAAAGACTAGAATGGGAGTTCAGTAAATTAAAAGACTTTGCAACTCTTAAGACGTTCTTAGATTGTCTTAAAACTGTATCCCCATCTTTCTTTGGTTTTGCCCTAGAATTTTTAATTGGATGAAATATGAGTCCTATGGTTTCTTTTGTTTATAAATTTGTTTGTATCTAGATTCTAAGTTTGTTATCGTGGGATGTGGCATGACACTTGGAGATCTTTCCTAGTGTTCGAACACTGGATCGATGCATCTTCTCTATCCCCAAGGGCATTGTGCTTTTCACAGGGTGGTAGAGCAAGGAGAATACTTGCTTCTCTTATGACGAAAGAATGGCATCTCCCACACTGCCCAAGGTTGTAAGTTCTACCACAGGTTCAAAATATTGTTCAGAAACAACGAATAAGCTTTAACAGTAAGCAATATTTTTAATACTTTATGGGGATGTGATCATGAAACTGCCGCATATGCATGTACTAAATTTGCTTGATGGGGACGCCAATCAAGAAAGAGCTGTATAAGCATATACTAAACTTGCAATGATTTGTTATGGATCTTTCATCTAATTTTCGACAACAGTAGCCTGGGCCTGTTCTCCTGTCAATATGCACCAAGACAGTCTATTCTCCAGATCATTTGCGCTAATAGTATGTTTGGTACATAATACTAAATAATGCAAAATAGCAAAAGAATTGATTCTTGTTCAATCCATTCTAGTTTATTTAAAGACTACATATTCTGTGAAATCAAGCATGCCTTCAGTCTCGAGACACATGTCATGCAACAGTCGTTCCTCTTTATCCCTCGTTCTGTTCAAACTAAAGTTAAATACTCTATATCTCTTGTTAACTCCTGTAATGGGTTTTAGGGTGAATTATAATAGCACATACAAGGCTGTAGATCAGTAATTTTATTCTGCTGCAACAGAATTCTATCCAGCTGAAACAAAAATTGTGGTCAATCTTTATCCAAATTCAGGCCAGTGGCTTGACAAACTAAAATAAGAATAAAACTAATCGACCAATTGCCATAATCTAATGTAGAAAGAGTAATAACTGTATCTGGTGATAGGCATCTCGCCATAATACAACTACCATACAACTAGATTAAAGGGTGCAGTGGGAAGAATGATTCACAATACATGTTGCACCACACATCAAAGCACTAGTAGACCAGTAGCTTCCTATCATTAAACGTGTTAGTTCACATTTCAACAGATGTGAAACTGCCACGAGTCCAAGACCATTTTCAAGTAACCAGAACATTCACGAAATCATTGGAAGAAAAACTGCCAACAAAGTATAAAATATCACCAATCACATGTAGATGTGATAATCTCAACAATTTGCTAGAAAATATCTAGTTAAAGTAGCCAGATGTGTCCTAATATCTTGCACGAATAAACTTAAGCTTAAGGAAACACAATGCAAGTTTAAACAACAAAACTCATATCAAGCTCTCTAAGCAAGAAAATGGAACACCTAAGTGTTGGTTGCCCTAGTATATATTTGTTGGCTTGAATGGACTGACACCATTCTGATCAAACCTCTAGCCATCAATTCTCTGATTGCTCTCCTTGCAAGTGATCCACTAATCTGTAATGTTCGATCAAGACATCAAATTACAAGTAGAAAACACAATAAGAATAGATATTTAGGTGTGTAAATAAAATTAAATACAGAAAAATGTCTTAGATGTGGTAGGTATGAATGTAAACTAGGAGTTGATCAAGTCGATATATGGGAATATTATGCTGCGAACACTAGACAGACAAGTAAAGTAAGATAAAAGTAAATTAAAGAATGGTGAATAAAGAATTACAACTTGCTACAGCAAATGGCAGAAACCAAACTCATACATACAGTTGGAACATAAAGATGCATTACATGCTTAACACCTAATTGACACCACATCCAAAACCTACAAATGTGTCTAGATTAATCTTTCCTTTTGAATGTACAAATCAAGGTAAGACGAGAAATATGGATAACGTGTAACAAGAACCAGCAGAGCAAGTACAAGTGCATTGTTTTGAAAGATAAAAACACCCTAGATCTATGCAATTATCATAACTATGCACAGAAAGTGTGATGATGTTAACAAATACTACATTCTTGCTGTTAAACAGGCACAGACTGTTTAGCATTTTATCCTTCTAGCACAAACACATCCAACTATCCACAGTACCAATCAGAACTTATTTCACTTTGAGATTTTATAACCAACGAAGACTATATACGTGATCCCTACTGACAGAAACACAAATTGCACCTGACATGTATATATACGATTAACAAATCTACTAAATTTATATAATTATGCTACCGTATTTCTGGATATGACTAAACAACAACTATTTATTAAACATGGATCCATGGGCATGACAACCGCGAAAATATAATTACAAATAGATCTATTAATTAATTACCCTGAGACGATCGGAGAGTACAGAAGGGGTGATGAGCTTGTATTTGGGAGCCTCGGAGATCAACTTGTCGTACGTCGCCTTGTCGAACAGCACCATATTGTTTACTTTCTCCTTTTGCTTTCCCTTGCTCCACTTCTGCTCATTTTACAACACACCACCGCATACACATAAGGACAGCATTGTATCTACCTATATCATATAAAAAACAAGTAATAAATAGTGCCGACCTTCTTCTTCTGCTTGCCACCACCAGATTTTGCTGGCTTCGATGATGGAGGGGGAGCCTTATCCTTCTTCGGCGCCTGCATCCATTCATAAAAATCAAACCATATCATACATACAAGAGTGTATTGATGTAATGCTGGAAGAGAGAGAAGAGTGGCGGAGTACCATCGGAAAAGTAGAGAGGAGACGGCGGAGATTTAGGTCACGAGAGGAATTGGGTGGCGGAGAAGGCAAAAACCTAGGAGAGTATTGATTACAGGCCTTTTTATTTGGCTAACCAGATAAAGCGACGTCGTTTGTGTTAGGATGCCCAGCCCAAATCTAGCATTAATGGGAACAAATAACTAGTATACCGTTATTTTTTGCGGTGGAATCCGACCTAGAAGATTTTAATGGATTAAGGAGTTGAGAGAGAGAGAGTGTGTGTGAGTGTGTGTGTGTGTGTGTGTTTTGTTCGAGAGGAGTTTGATTTTAATGAATATAGAAAAGAATATGGAGAAATATATGAATTAAGAAAGATATATGAATTTTGATTTGAGAGGATGAAGACGTAGTAACGAATAAAGAAGTACTTTTTTTGTGCTTGTAGTGGAGTAAACCTCCCTACGGTCGGTGATAATTTTTATCAAATTCTCGATTTTATATTAAAACTCGATACTTTTTAACATTTTAATTTTCAAATATAATAAATATAACAAAGGTAACACATATTTTTTTAAGAGTCCGTTTAGTGTGAATTATAAACTAGTTTATTTTATCAAAATGGTTTATTTGACCAAGAATAGTCAAAAATATCATGTTATAAAGGATATTTTTTTTGTCAAATAAATAATTTTTTTATTAAATAAACAATTTTGGTTAAATACTAGTTTATAATTCATACCAAACAAACTCTAAGAAATGTCACAAACGTAACAAATATAACTAGTGTTAAAATAATATTTTTAGAATAAAAAAAGTAAAATATTATTTTCTAAATTCTTTTATTTTTTATGGTATATGGTGAAACTATCACTTTTAATAATTTTCAATTTTACCCATCTAAGGTCTAAAGTAGACACATGTAGTCACATCCCATTGTCGTTGCCACCAAGCACTGGGTTGAAGAAGAAAAATAGTTACCAAGTATTTGGAGTCGAGTTCTTAGAAGTGACGTCTTTTCATTTGTAAAGTTGCCTTTCACATTCAAATTGGAAGAATTCAATATAATTGTCACCCGGGAGGAGATTGAAGTTGTATATGCTTTAAATTGGCCCCGATATCGTGTAATGGTATCAACAAGAAAGAGAGAACATTCACGAAATCATTGGAAGAAAAACTGCCAACAAAGTATAAAATATCACCAATCACATGTAGATGTGATAATCTCAACAATTTGCTAGAAAATATCTAGTTAAAGTAGCCAGATGTGTCCTAATATCTTGCGAATAAACTTAAGCAAGGAAACACAATGCAAGTTTAAACAACAAAACTCATATCAAGCTCTCTAAGCAAGAAAATGGAACACCTAAGTGTTGGTTGCCCTAGTATATATTTGTTGGCTTGAATGGACTGACACCATTCTGATCAAACCTCTAGCCATCAATTCTCTGATTGCTCTCCTTGCAAGTGATCCACTAATCTGTAATGTTCGATCAAGACATCAAATTACAAGTAGAAAACACAATAAGAATAGATATTTAGGTGTGTAAATAAAATTAAATACAGAAAAATGTCTTAGATGTGGTAGGTATGAATGTAAACTAGGAGTTGATCAAGTCGATATATGGGAATATTATGCTGCGAACACTAGACAGACAAGTAAAGTAAGATAAAAGTAAATTAAAGAATGGTGAATAAAGAATTACAACTTGCTACAGCAAATGGCAGAAACCAAACTCATACATACAGTTGGAACATAAAGATGCATTACATGCTTAACACCTAATTGACACCACATCCAAAACCTACAAATGTGTCTAGATTAATCTTTCCTTTTGAATGTACAAATCAAGGTAAGGCGAGAAATATGGATAACGTGTAACAAGAACCAGCAGAGCAAGTACAAGTGCATTGTTTGAAAGATAAAAACACCCTAGATCTATGCAATTATCATAACTATGCACAGAAAGTGTGATGATGTTAACAAATACTACATTCTTGCTGTTAAACAGGCACAGACTGTTTAGCATTTTATCCTTCTAGCACAAACACATCCAACTATCCACAGTACCAATCAGAACTTATTTCACTTTGAGATTTTATAACCAACGAAGACTATATACGTGATCCCTACTGACAGAAACACAAATTGCACCTGACATGTATATATACGATTAACAAATCTACTAAATTTATATAATTATGCTACCGTATTTCTGGATATGACTAAACAACAACTATTTATTAAACATGGATCCATGGGCATGACAACCGCGAAAATATAATTACAAATAGATCTATTAATTAATTACCTGAGACGATCGGAGAGTACAGAAGGGGTGATGAGCTTGTATTTGGGAGCCTCGGAGATCAACTTGTCGTACGTCGCCTTGTCGAACAGCACCATATTGTTTACTTTCTCCTTTTGCTTTCCCTTGCTCCACTTCTGCTCATTTTACAACACACCACCGCATACACATAAGGACAGCATTGTATCTATCTATATCATATAAAAACAAGTAATAAATAGTGCCGACCTTCTTCTTCTGCTTGCCACCACCAGATTTTGCTGGCTTCGATGATGGAGGGAGCCTTATCCTTCTTCGGCGCCTGCATCCATTCATAAAAATCAAACCATATCATACATACAAGAGTGTATTGATGTAATGCTGGAAGAGAGAGAAGAGTGGCGGAGTACCATCGGAAAAGTAGAGAGGAGACGGCGGAGATTTAGGTCACGAGAGGAATTGGGTGGCGGAGAAGGCAAAAACCTAGGAGAGTATTGATTACAGGCCTTTTTATTTGGCTAACCAGATAAAGCGACGTCGTTTGTGTTAGGATGCCCAGCCCAAATCTAGCATTAATGGGAACAAATAAGCTGAGTATCTAGTTATTTTTGCGGTGGAATCGACGCAGAAGATTTTAATGGATTAAGGAGTTGAGAGAGAGAGAGTGTGAGTGTGTGTGTGTGTGTGTGTGTGTGTTTTGTTCGAGAGGGTTTGATTTTAATGAATATAGAAAGAATATGGAGAAATATATGAATTAAGAAAGATATATGAATTTTGATTTGAGAGGATGAAGGCGTAGTAATGTGAATAAAGAAATCTTTTTTTTGTGTCTTGTAGTGGAGTAAACCTCCTCTACGGTCGGTGATAATTTTATCAAATTCTCGATTTTATATTAAAACTCGATACTTTTAACATTTTAATTTTCAAATATAATAAATATAACAAAGGTAACACATATTTTTTAAGAGTCCGTTTAGTGTGAATTATAAAGCTAGTTTATTTGATCGAAATGGTTTATTTGACCAAGAATAGTCAAAAATATCATGTTATAAAGGATATTTTTTTGTCAAATAAATAATTATTTTATTAAATAAACAATTTTGGTTAAATACTAGTTTATAATTCATACCAAACAAACTCTAAGAAATGTCACAAAGCGTAACAAATATAACTAGTGTTAAAATAATATTTTAGAATAAAAAAAATAAAATATTATTTTCTAAATTCTTTTATTTTTTTATGGTATATGGTGAAACTATCACTTTTAATAATTTTCAATTTTACCCATCTAAGGTCTAAAGTAGACACATGTAGTCACATCCATTGTCGTTGCCACCAAGCCTTTGGGTTGAAGAAGAAAAATAGTTACCAAGTATTTGGGTCGAGTTCTTAGAAGTGGCGTCTTTTCATTTGTAAAGTTGCCTTTCACATTCAAATTGGAAGAATTCAATATAATTGTCACTGGGGAGGAGATTGAAGTTGTATATGTCGAAATTGGCCCTGATATCGTGTAATGGTATCAACAAGAAAGAGTAGCATGTGGTAGAACAACGGCGTGGAGATTGGCCGGTGACTGGTAGATGCAGGGGTGGAGTTAGGATATGGCAAAGAGGTGGGCCGAAAGACTACCCCTGAAAATTTTTTTGAGTCATTTTTAATGAGAATATAATTTTTTCAAATAAGTCATAATCTTTAAAGTTTACAATAAGTCATTGTACAAAAATATTCAAGATCTAAAATTAGCAAAAGAAAGTTGTGCTCGACGATCTTTTACAGTTGCGAATTCATCTATAATAGAATTTATATCTATTTTATTAACAAGCTCTCTCTCAACAAAAAATATCATACGATCAGCAAGAAACTCGTCACCCATTTTGTTGCGAATTGACGTTTTCACATGTTTCATTGCTGAAAATGTTCTCTCAGTTGTTGCAGTAGAAACATGTAATGTCAATACAAGGCGAACCAATTTAGTTATCATTTTATAATTCTCAGACCTTCATGTTTTAACCAACATCTCGCATAATTTTGAAAGTGTGGGTACTTCAAATTGAGGATCACGAACCACATCCTCACGATAATATTTCAATTCGGTCAACAAGACATTCCTCTCTTGGTGTTCAAAATCTTTAGGATAAAACTCCACAGCAAGATCATAAATATCATTTTTATTAAATGGTTCAAATGAATTTTTAGGATCCAAAGCCACACTAAGTTGAAAGAGTCGTACTGATATCTCATTAAATTTTGTATCCAACTCTGTCAATTGATAATCTATGGCTTCATTGAAAACATCGAAGTGATAATGATGCTCAATAGTAATTTGCTTGTGACCACGACTAATATTGGTGTCTAGGTCAGGTATATCAATGTCATGTCTTGAGCAAAAATCTTTCACTTCTGAAGCAGTTTCTCCCAAACCTATTGTCTTAATTCTCGAAGAAGAGTTTTTGCAGTGGAGACATATATCATAGTAGCCAGAATGTCAACACATTCTTTTTGAAAGGCTTGACAAAGAAAATCAACGATTCCCATAATTGAACTCATTAAATGTAAGCCAATTACAAAATCAAAGCTCTTGATGTTTTTGCAAGCACCACGAAGTTCTGCCCGAGCCTTTGGATTTGAACAGTTGCCATAAAGATCTTCATGCACCTTGCAAGTTGTAACATACATGTATGTCATACTCTTAATAGCTTCATAATGAGAACCCTATCAAGTAGCTCCTGATCGCTGCAAGGTTGTCATCTGATTAGCCCCATGTCCAGACTCGCGTTCTCCTGTTGTTAATATATTCTCAATTTCTACTCTTTGAACAGCTTGCAGCTTAGTATTGCGTTTAGCAGAAGATTTAACAATATTAATAACATTGTCTAATAGAGAATGAAGTCCCAAATAGGATCACATTGCTTGGCTACAACAACCAATGTCAATTGCAATCGATGAGCAAAATAATGTACATAATACGCA
The DNA here is from genome assembly GCA_023638005.1 of Forsythia suspensa. Lineage (NCBI taxonomy): Eukaryota > Viridiplantae > Streptophyta > Magnoliopsida > Lamiales > Oleaceae > Forsythia > Forsythia suspensa. The sequence goes on along the minus strand of CM042670.1, from coordinate 27,087,855 downwards.
TATGGACAATCATTAAGAAACAATGCCTGAAGTCCATTCCATTGGCCATGCATATTGCTTGCACCATCATACCCTTGACCTCTCAATTTATAAACTTGGAGGTTGTACTGAACAAGAACATCAGATATCTTTTTTTTTAGTGTCTCTGAAGAAGTTTCACTAACACTCTTGATAGCAAAAAAGCGTTCTGTAAGAATACCTGTTGTGCTCACAATCCTCAAAATAATGGCCATTTGCTCTCGGTGAGATTCATCGTGTGCTTCATCAACAAGAAGAGAAAAATAAGCATTTCCAATTTCATCGCGAATCATCCTACGCACTTTGTTGGTCATAATTCCCAAAATCTCCTTTTGGATATCCCAACTATAGTATTTGGCATTTTTTGTTCATTACCCAACACAACGTTTCTAACATCCACATTCATTTCTCCAAATGCATCAATCAATTCGATTACATTTCCACGATTCAATGACTCTTCAGATTCATCGTGACCTCTGAAAGAACACCCGTGCAGTACTAGCCACTGAACACTTACAATTGACATCTTTAACCGCAATCGATTTTCATAACTTCCTCTTTGTTTGTCCTATAAATGACTTTATCAATATGTTGAGCCGATCTCATCAAATCTTGAGCGTTTGCCACACACCTATTTATAAGGTGATGAAGTTGAAGAACCAACATGTTGAAGAAATGCACACTCATTTCCTTGAACTCATTTCCAGTTATCAAATCCAGTAGTTACTAATGTTGAAAGAGAAGCATGTTGTCCATCATTGCAAAAAAGAAAGTAAGGAAAACAACAAGCCTTATGAGTTGAAGACGAATACTCCAACCAAGAAAATTGAATAAACCAACTATATTGGAAATGACGAGCTTTATCTTTATACTTTCTTGCTGTATATTCTTGAAGTTTAAGTTGATAAGACCCTGCTATCAAATATGTCCGTCTAATCTCATCCATTTTATTAAGGGATAGTCATATATGTTATTCTTTTTTCTTGGATCCCACTCAATAATGAAAGATGGATTAGAAGATATTGTTGATTATGAGTTGGAGGAGTATGTTGATGTTGATTTGAATCTTCAGTTGGTGTATCTATTATTGGTTTGAAGAAAGAATGCAATGTTGTTTTTTCATTCTTCGTAAAAGGTGGTTGTGCAGCCATTGTATATTCTAAAAAATCAATAAATTTCACATAATTAATTAGACAAGTAAATTTTTATTGAAATAAAATCCTAAATGAGACATAAATGCAAAAAAACAAAAATAGACACGAAAAATTAAAGATTGCAATTTTAAACTACATAGACGACTTCAAATGGTAAAAATTCATCAAATTCTAGCAAAAATTTCAACAAAACAAATTTATCCATCAAAATCTAAGCACATTTCAGCAACATCATCAGTAGCAAGAAATAATCAATGAATAGCACCAAAATTAATCGATGAACAACAGCATTCCCAAAAGTAAAATTTCAGTAGAGCAAAAGTAAAATTTCAGTAGCATCATTAGCAAAATAAAAAATTTTCGACGGGAAGAAATAATCAATTTTAAATTGGCATCGTGACATTCGAAAATTTCAATGACAAAACTAATGAAGTGATGATTTCAAATTACAACAGCAGCATTTCTAGCAATTAAAACATCATAAGCAAAATTTATGCAGCAATTAAACTTACTAGAATGCTTGGAATGCTGATGAAGTGATGATTTCAAATGGAAGTTGCGATTTGTGAAATTAGGGCTGCTGCGATTTGCGAAATTAGGGTTGTTGTGATTTGCGAAATTAGGGCTGATTGCCTACTGCGATTTGTGAAATTAGGGTAGGACTATTTCAAAATTTTGCAGCTAGCAAGAGAGGATTTAGCAGAGCAGGCAATAGATTTTGAACGTGATTAAGACCAGGAGACGTTGCTGTTGATTTCGTAAAAATGACTGATTTTGAACGTGAATGGCTGATGGTTTAATCAAGAAAAGAATTTCTTTGGTTACATGGTTCATATGAAACATTTATTGGGCTAGGCGTCTGGGCCACTGGCCACTGATATTCATGACTGGGCCTAACAGCAATTTTTTAAGCATATATAACTTGTGGGACAGCCCTAAATCTGCCACTGGGTGTGTGTGTGTGTGTGTGTGTGTGTGTGTGTGTGTGTGTGTGTGTGTTAGGGTTTGGTTGGTTGCAGATTTGGTGGTGGTTGAGATTTTTTCAAACAAAGACATTGGATTTACAGTCTGAAATTAGGGGAAAAAAAGTTGTAGAAATGGTAGATTGTTTGGATAAAAAGGAAGGGAAAATTGTGGTGGTGTGTTGGTGGCAGTGAGAATGCCCGTCATGGTGGTTGTCGATAGTGGTGGTGGTGTGTGTTAGGGTTTGGTTGGTTGCAGATTTGGTGGTGGTTGAGCTTTTTTCAAACAAAGACATTGGATTTACAGTCTGAAATTAGGAGAAAAAAGGTTGCGGAAATGGTGGATTTTTTGGATAAAAAGGAAGGGAAAATTGTGGTGGTGTGTTGGTGGCAGTGAGAATGCCCATCATGGTGGTTGCCAATAGTGGTGGTGGTGTAGATATAATGTGGTAGTGCGGATCTTGTGGTGATGGTATGAATCGACGTCAAGTGCACAGTGTATTACATGTGTTACACAAATGTAAAACTACGTATTACAAAATGTATATAACTTTTGTTACAAAAAAATTGAAACAATGGTTTAAAAAGAAAAATAAGTAAGAATGGTATTTTGGTTAGGTTCGATAATATTTTGAGAACTAGTTTGTTATTTTATATTAGTTGTGAAACTTTTACAACATTAATTTTGATTGAATTTTATTTATTACCCAATTTTGAAATAGTTAATACTATTTATTGATTACTTACCAAATAAAAATATTACAACAGTCATATCATGTATATCATCTCTATAATTAGTTAATTACATCTCTACAATAGTAACGTGATGAAACAGTTTTTATCTTTCTCGTTCTGTTAGAGATTTTTGGAGGGCGAGGTGGAGATTAAAATATCTCTATTTATCGTCTCGTTTAATTAATTAAATATTTTTATTTTTTAATACAATTTAAAATTTTAAGTAAAAAAATTCGAAGTGGGACAATTCGAGATATTTTACCATCTCTACTCTTAAGGTGTAATTTCCATGTTTTCTTGTGTCTATGAGTTTGTGCATTTTGGAAGGAAAATTGTCTTCTCGAATCCGTGTTAGCTTTTGTGCATTAGAACGCTACAATTGAATTAACTGATGATATAAACGTCATGTGAAGGAACTCTTATTTCTCTTACTAAAAGAAATAAAGTAGGGAATGTATCCGTTAATATTATATCTTTATCAGTGGTGGACCCATGATTAATGTTCAATGGGGCCAATACACAATTACATAAAAAATAATTTCAAATAAGATAATAACGATAATATTCAAAATGTAGTATTTTTTTACGATTGGTCTCTAAAAGAGAGAAATAGCAGTAAAAATTATAAAATTTTGTTTTTTCAATATGTAGCTCTTTTTCCAAAATATCGAGTGTCGATTTCAGTTGGAAATTGAAATCGCACTCCAGCATTTACACAATATTACAGTTGCAGCAGCCAGGTCAAGAAGATGTGGTTGTGTTTAGAAATTATGATTAATTGTTGGGGGGAAGAATTAATTAAATTAATTAGGGAAAAAGAGTTTTGAAAACAAATTAATTGGACCTTTAGGAAAAGGGTTTATTGGAAACCCAGTGGGGCAATTGCACCCACTGGGCCTGGAATGGGTCCGCCCTTGATCTTTATCATACTTTATTTGAATTAAAAAAAAAAGATTTCTACAACTTAATTAGTTTAATACTAAATTAGGAGCATTTTTATAATAGTAAAAATGAAATCTAAAATTGGCTGGCATTGTATATGAGCCAAATACAAATTCTATAATGGTGAAGAGACAATGAATTAAAAAAAAAAACATAATTATTATTGACACTATTTTTATAATCTACGATGGACGAATTTTAACACATCCGTGACGACTGACGATTAACTATAGAATATGGTCTATTATTTTGCATGGCCCCTTAATTTATCCTAGTTGGTTAAGAGCATTTTCAATGTATTTTATAGATTGCTATTTATGTGGTACAAGTGTTGAAAAACTTTTAATCTACGTGGTATTGATTAGTGGCGGAGTCAGATATTTTTTATTGTAGGGTCAAAATATAGATGCAAATTTTTTTTATATAAAAATAAAATAATATTAATAAAAATAAGTCAATACATTACTATTTGTTTACTCGTTTTTGTACTAAAGATCATATAATTACATCGTTATCAATATTGTCAAACGACTTGGTTGTTTGTCTATGAATCAAGAAGAAGAAGAAAAAAAAGAGTTCACGAGGTAGATGAGAACACGTTGAAGCCACAATAAATTATATCACATTTTCCATTTCTAAAAATGAATAAAGTGGTAAAATAATTGAAGCTGGTTAAACAATTGACTATATAACGTCTATGAAATCACAAATAAAGTCCAAACAAATAATAAAAATAAATCAGTGTCGAACTGACCTAATTCAATACATAGTAGAAAGAAAAGATTATTCAATTCTTTTTGCATATGAAACATAAATGAAGTTACTATAATTCAGTCAATCAAATAAAAGCTAAACATCTTTATGCATTATACGCCTTCGCTCTTTCAACTACAATTGTATAATTTAGATAAAAATTAGATTGATAATATTATTACTTATTAAATTAATTTTTCTTCCTTTTTCTTATCATTCTCGTAAAATCCATTAAATTCAGTTGCTGACATAGTAGTGCACAATTGTAGTATCCACCTCACCCTCACCCCCTCACCCTCACCCTAAAAAAAAAAAAAAAATTTCAACAAAAAATTTTAACAGAAGCTCAAATAGGTACAAAGACCAGTGAAAGACCTCTCAATTTAACAAATAATTGAAGTAATTTTATTCTAAACTTTTAACATAATTTTTAAATATCGAAAAGATAAAAAAATATCGGTATAGGACTAGACTGCTATGTAAAAATCGATTCAACTGTCACTTTATCTCAAATGTTGTGTCCGGAACCAATCGATAAATTTGAAAGACGAAGAAAGAAATTAGAGAAGATCAATGTGAACAGAAGAGATGAGATGAAGAAATCAACGGGACATAGAGTGAAGCTTTGAGTATTTTTAATAAGGGTTAGCCCATTTTCATGAATTGACCTATTTTCATTGGGTTTTTTAATGAAAATTTATTGGGAAATTTTCACAAATAAGTCATCTTATATTATTATTTATTAAAAAACTGTAACATGTTTTTTATTCCAAAAATACTGGGTTTCATCTAATTTTTAATTAATTAAATATTGTAACAGAATCCTTAATTATCTCATTTACTATTTTGATTAAGATTTTATATATAACTAATTAAGATATTCTCTCTCATCAATCTAATATCTCTCATGTTTCTCTCTCTTTCATCATTTACAATCCTAATCATTTCAACATCTCTCTAACATTACAATAAAGCGCAACTCGTCTCGACCCATTTGCCAAAGCGTCTTTTTCACGCAAATGGGTGTGCGATGATAACATCCCCCATATTTATAAGCTGAAGCGATTTTTGTAATATCGTTTGCAATAGATTAATAACAAAGAGAACAAAAGCAGTTTTTTGTTACATTGTTTACAATGATTAATACGAGAGACAACGAAGCAGTTTTGTAACATCATACGCAGTGATTAATGTGAGAGACAATACAAAGCGATTTTGTAACAACGTTTGCAACACATTAATGCTGAGAGACAACGAAGCAGTTTTTGTAACATCGTGCATGCAGTTAGTAACAAAGACAATGCAAACCGATTTTGTAACAATGTTTGCAGCAGTTAAGACGAGGGACAATGCAAGTTGATTTTGTAACAACTTTTGCAATGATTAGTAAGCACCTATTAGCGGCGACTTCCTTCAATATGTGCATCCATGTGCGGTTCCTTTGTCCGGCGACTTCTTTCAATATGTGCATCCAAATGACTTTCTGTTTGGAATGTAATGTAAGCTTCTTCACATAGTCAGGCGACTCCTTCTTTGCCGTCGACCGAGTCATTCTGCAAATAGGCGAATCCATGTTGGGTATTTTTGTCCAGCGACTAAAATTTCTACATAGTAAAGGGGGTTGGGCTTTCACATAGTGATGGAACCCTAGAGACTAGAGAGAGAAGATTATACTGTTAGCGGCAATGTCAGCGATATGGATGTCTTTGAAGAGGAAGAAGATGATATGATAAGATCTCTATGATATTTTTTTTCTCTCTCTGAAAAATTAGTTGGAATGTATATTATGTTTCCTTTTGTAAATATTATATTATATAAATATATAGAATAATATATAAATAATACCCAGTATTTTTAGAATAAAAATATTGAAAAAGTAAATTTAACAATATATTGTATATACATAGTAATGGATGTAATTTCCTCAAATTTATTTTTATTTTCATTGGGCCTAAGGTAATGACACATTAGAGAAAAGGTAAAAAAAAAAAAAAATTGGTGAAAAATCTATGGGCTCAGTTGACCCCACATGACCCCATGTGGGTCGCCCCTGGTATTGATGTCTAATAAATAGATATTCAAGTTCAAATTTGATCTCCAATACATTCAATAGATTGATATCTAAGTGTACTTTATTTTATAAAAATAAAAATACATTTAAACATGCATAATAAATTGAAATTTACATAGAAAATTAAAATTTTGCCGAGTGAGTGTTACATTTAATTTAAGTTGGCTTACTTAAATTATATTGCTGATTTTTAATGTTGAAAGTGGAGAGTGCGTTTCTAGCGGACATCTTGGTGTCAATTCATTGGTACGAGATGGTAAATGATTTTTTATTCTAGATCTATGGGCTGCGGATTTTATTGTGTTTACTTACATAATATAATTTAATCACGTTAATATCAAGAACAACTTTCTTGTTGGTTAAAGTACTTTATCTTATTCTCTTGAATTTGTTTAAAAGGGAAATATTTAAAAATAATCTTGAGTTTCTTAAATACTTTCTTTCTACAAATCTAGAATATCTTTTTGTATCTTTCCTACTAATTTTCTTACATACATTCTCTTATTCTCTTGGATTTGTTTATGAATGAAATATTTAAATATAATCTCGAGTTTCGTAAATGCCTTCTTTATACAAATCTAGAATATTTTTTTGTATCTTACCTACTAATTTTCTTACTACTCTTATTGTTGATTTTTAGGTAAGAAGTAATTCTTAATTTGACTATTACTTTACCTATAAGTAAGAGTATAAATCAATAATGTATTAAGCTTTGAAAAATATTTTTGTGCTCTTGTTCTTCAAGCTCCAAACCAATCGACTCAATTGATAAAAGAACAAGACATCAAGCTTCATTGATTAAGTTTCAAACAAAAATTTTTCTTCAAACTCATTGAAGAATTAAAAATAAATTGGTGCTCAAGGAACAATTTCATATCTTGATTAATTTATTTGGCGTGAAGTTAAGAACGGGACTTCTTAATCCAAGTGGTGGTTGCGGTCAAGTACAATAGGAAAATGACAATAAAGTCAAGACTTGTAGGTTTGATTCCACTTCATCAACAAGTCAAAATGAGAAGTATCAAAAGAGAGTTGATCTATATTCTTTTGATTATTCTTTTATTAATTTTGCGAATTATAAAAATCGGATACTATTGCATTTTTAAACAAGATTATTAGTGGATTATTTTTAGAAATAATTGCATCAAAGGTCTCCAACATTTCAAAATCATTGGAGATATGCCCATGACCTAAAAAAATAGCACTACACGTCCCCAACGTATGAAAAAATAGGCATCGTAGGTCCCTCTTCACACTTTCTGTCAATTTTCTCTGTTAAAAACTAAAATTGGACTGCACGCGCTTTCTCTTTCCAAAAAAGGTGATTGGAATTTCCACCATTCCTTGTTTTTTCTTCAAATCATTTGATATTCTGCTTTTCTGTGTTGGGTTTGTTTTCTTGAAATTGCTTGATAATAGAAGAAACAAGTGTTATAATGGCTGAAGAAACCAAGAAATTTAACTCTTGAAGGGTTGTGGTATTTGATGTTTGTGTGGCGAGAGACACCACGCAGCGCCTCACGGCTGCGGTTGTAGAGAAGAAAGCGCGCCGTAGCGAACTTTGAGGTGGATAAGGTTGGCGGTGGTAGAAGGTGAGAAAAAGCGGACATTGTTGAAGATGAGAAGGTGGTGAATCGACTCCTTTAAGAGGAGAGTAATAAGGTTGATGATCTTATTGGCCCCAAAAGAAAGCATTGGATGTGTTCAACCACTTGATTAGGAGGCACTCAACAAGCATGAAGTCGGCTGCATCGCCATGACTCCGTCGGTGGCGAGGAGGAGGAGGAGAAAAAGCAGGGGAGAAGAAGAAGAAGAATCAAAGCACGAAGACAAAAAGAAGAAACTTGTGAGGAGACTATGGTGAAGTTTCACCACTATTTGAACCCATCAAAGAAGAAGCGGCAAAGCGAACCCAGAATCCTGGTAGAGAAAAATGAAGAAGAAAAAACCACTCCACCACGGTTTGTAGAACCACGATGGTAGTGGTTGAAAAAATTGAAGAAAAACTTGAAGGCTGTTGAACAAATCAAAGAAACTATAATTCATGAAGTCACTCTACCGGCCCGCCACTACCGAGTCTCGGAAGAGTGCCACTGTCCTAAAGGTAGAGAAGCGAAAGAAGAAGGACGAGAAACCACCACCACCACACTTTGAGAAGGTTAAAATATGGAGAATTCCTTTGTTGGAGGATGAAAAGAGTGATGTGATATGGAAAATTCCTTTGTTGGAGAATTCCATTGTCGGAGAAGAAGGGCTCGAAAAATTTGCATACCTACATGGGTGGACAAAAATGTGGAATTTTAACTGCGCCATTCTCGATCGTGTTTTTTTGGAGAAGTGTAGCGTGAAGTCAATTTTGGCTTTTTAACGGAGAAAGCCGGCGAAAAGTGTGAAGAAGGACTACGATGCCTATTTCTTCATACGTTGGGGCGTGTGGTGCTATTTTTTTTAGGTTACGGACATATCTCCAATGATTTTGAAAAGTTGTGGGACCTTTGATGCAATTATCCCTTATTTTTACCCATGGCATGTGGGCCCATGGATATTTTCTTTCGGGGTTTACCACGTTATATCTTGTGTTAAGTGTATAATTCTTTAAATTTCGCACTTAACAAGCTGTTGATAAGCGAACCTTTGTTAGGACTTGCGTGTGTAAGTCAAAGCTATTATCATTGTCACTCGTCTGCATAATAAATTGAAATTTACATAGAAAATTAAAATTTTGCAGTGAGTGTACATTTAATTTAAGTTGGCTTACTTAAATTATATTGCTGATTTTAATGTTGAAAGTGGAGTCGTTCTATGGACATCTGGTGTCAATTCACGAGATGGTAAAGATTTTTATTCTAGATCTATGGGTGTTTTATTGTGTTTACTTATAATATAATTTAATCACGTTAATATCAAGAACAACTTTCTTGTTGGTTAAAGTACTTTATCTTATTCTCTTGAATTTGTTTAAAGGAAATATTTAAAAATAATCTTGAGTTTCTTAAATACTTTCTTTCTACAAATCTAGAATATCTTTTGTATCTTTCCTACTAATTTTCTTACATACATTCTCTTATTCTCTTGGATTTGTTTATGAATGAAATATTTAAATATAATCTCGAGTTTAAATGCCTTCTTTATACAAATCTAGAATATTTTTTGTATCTTACCTACTAATTTTCTTACTACTCTTATTGTTGATTTTAGGTAAAGTAATTTTAATTTGACTATTACTTTACCTATAAGTAAGAGTATAAATCAATAATGTATTAAGCTTTGAAAAATATTTTGTGCTCTTGTTCTTCAAGCTCCAAACCAATCGACTCAATTGATAAAAGAACAAGACATCAAGCTTCATTGATTAAGTTTCAAACAAAATTTTTCTTCAAACTCATTGAAGAATTAAAATAAATTGGTGCTCAAGGAACAATTTCATATCTTGATTAATTTATTTGGCGTGAAGTTAAACGGGATCTTAATCCAAGTGGTGGTTGTCAAGTACAATAGGAAAATGACAATAAAGTCAAGACTTGTAGGTTTGATTCCACTTCATCAACAAGTCAAATGAGAAGTATCAAAAGAGTTGATCTATATTCTTTTGATTATTCTTTTATTAATTTTGAATTATAAAAATCGGATACTATTGCATTTTAAACAAGATTATTAGTGGATTATTTTAGAAATAATTGCATCAAAGGTCTCCAACATTTCAAAATCATTGGAGATATGCCCATGACCTAAAAAATAGCACACACGCCCCAACGTATGAAAAATAGGCATCGGGTCCCTCTTCACTTTCTCAATTTTTCTTAAAACTAAAATTGATCCTTTTCTTTCCAAAAAGGTGATTGGAATTTCCACCATTCCTTGTTTTTCTTCAAATCATTTGATATTCTTTTGTGGGTTTGTTTTCTTGAAATTGCTTGATAATAGAAGAAACAAGTGTTATAATGGTCAAGAAACCAATAAATTAACTCTGAAGGGTTGTGGTATTTGATGTTTGTGTGGCGAGACACCCACGATCGCCTCACGATCGCGGTGTAGAGAAGAAAGCGCGCCGTAGCGTAACCGAGGTGGATAAGGTTGAGAACCGGTGGTAGAAGGTGAGAAAAGGCGACGATTGAAGATGAGAAGGTAGTGAATCGACTCCTTTAAAGAGGAGAGTAATAAGGTTGATGATCTTATTGGCCCCAAAAGAAAGCATTGGATGTGTTCAACCACTTGATTCAGGAGGCACTCAACAAGCATGAAGTCATCGATCGCCGCCACTCCGTCCGCCAAGGAGGAGGAGGAGAAAAGCCCGAGAGAAGAAAGAAGAAGAAGAATCAAAGCTCAAGACAAAAAGAAGAAACTTGTGAGGAGACTCGGTCAAGTTCCACCACTAGTGAACCCATCAAAGAAGAGGCAAAGCGTAACCCGAATCCTCGGTAGAGAAAATGAAGAAGAAAACCACTCCACCACGTCATGAGAACCACCAAGAATCGTGGTTGAAAAAATTGAAGAAAACTTGAAGTCGTTGAACAAATCAAAGAAACTATAATTCATGAAGTCACTCTACCAGCCCCACCACTACCAGTCTCAGAAGAGTGCCCACCTGTCCTAAAGGTAGAGAAGCCAAAGAAGAAGGACGAGAAACCACCACCACCACCGCCTGAGAAGGTTAAAATATGGAGAATTCCACTGTTGGAGGATGAAAAGAGTGATGTGATATGGAAAATTCCACTGTTGGAGAATTCCATTGTCGGAGAAGAAGGGCTCGAAAAATTTGCATACCTACATGGAGTGGACAAAAATGTGGAATTTTCGTCTGCCATTCTCAGTCGTGTTTTTTGGAGAAGTGTAACGCGTGAAGTCCAATTTTGGCTTTTAACAGAGAAAACTGACGAAAAGTGTGAAGAAGGACTACGATGCCTATTTCTTCATACGTTGGGGGACGTGTGGTGCTATTTTTTTTAGGTTACGGACATATCTCCAATGATTTTGAAAAGTTGTGGGACCTTTGATGCAATTATCCCTTATTTTTACCCATGGCATGTGGGCCCATGGATATTTTCTTTCGGGGTTTACCACGTTATATCTTGTGTTCGTGTATAATTCTTTAAATTTCGCACTTAACAAACTGTTGATAAACGAACACTGTTAGGACTTGCGTGTGTAAGTCAAAACTGTTATCATTGTCACTCGTCAGTTCTAACTGCGTTCTGTCCACTGCTTGTTTAATTAAGATTAAAATTATTTTTTATTTAATTAATCTAGATTTTAGAACTTTCAATTGGTATCAGAGCAAGTACACTTTTATAAGTGTGATCCATAAACCTAGATATGAACGGAGCACCGTTTAGACCATCGATTTTAGATATAACTAATTATGCATATTGAAAAATTAAGATTCAAGTCTATATCCAATCTCTTGATGAAAAAGTTTGTCACTCTATTGTCAATGTTTATAATAATCCCACTGTTGTTGAAAATGGTGTGGAAAGAGAAAAAAAGGCAGAAGAGTTGGCAACAACTGATTTTAATTATACAAATTGGAATTCAAAAGCTTTAAATACCATATTCTCTTTTTTGAATTCTAATAAATTTCGTTTGATCTCTATATGTCAGGTTGCTAAAGAAGCTTGAGACATCTTACATATTGTTTATGAGGGAGCCTCTATTGTCAAGTCGTCCAAGCTTCAAATACTTACTCAATTTGAACATCTAACCATAATAGATGATGATCAATTCAATAAGAGATGATGATTAGTTCAATGAATTCTATACAAAACTTATTGACATCACCAATACAACATATACATTGGAAAATATATACTCAGAGAGCAAATTGTAAAGAAAATTCTCAGATCCTTACCTAATCGTTTCCACTCCAAAGTAACTACTATTGAAGAAAGTAAGGAGATTGACAAAATGAAGGTTAAAGAGTAGGTGGGATCATTGATGACATATGAACTATATCTACAAATGAGGAAGAAAGAAAATAGACATGGTATTACTTTCAAAATTAAAAAAGATAAAGAAGAGGTTGATAGTGAGAAGAGTGAGACGATGAAAACATGGCCATGCTCACCAAATAATTCAATAGATTTCTAAAAGAAAATTAGAAAGGAAAGAACTTTAATACTCCACTACAACAAAAGAAGAGATTTCCAAACAACACAAGGTAAAATCCTACTACATCTATGAATAGATCGAAAATTGAATTCAATATCATGAGTGTGAGGGTTTTGGTCACATAGCCTCGAACGTGCAAATACTCTAAAGAAATCTCATACTAAAAAGGCCATGATGAATATTACTTGGAATGAAGATGATGAAAAGATTCGGACTCGACGAAGATGACATAAGCGCAAATAATCGGGTAACTTCTTTGTTGTGAACTTACGATCTACTACGATTCCTTACAAAACTTGATTGCAGATTTTGACTCTTTGAATACACCATCGAATGACCAAAGCGTCTTGTTCTAACGCATTAGCATGAACAAAAATTAAAAGACGAACAAGAGAAGAATCTTTCTATTCATGTAGGAGTGGGCATGTGTTGGGTTGGTTCGATTATGGGCTCAAATCGAAACCGAACCGACTACTTCGATTTGACGTTTCTCCCAAACCGAACAAATGCGCTTTATTGGCAACGATCCAAACTAAACCGACTAATCATGGGTCGATTCGGTTTGGTTTAAGCGATTGGGCTTGTATTTGTGTTCTTAAAAAACAATAACTCCCATTTCAAAATTTCTTTTGGACATGCAACATATTATTTATAAAACATTTAAATAAAACTCTCATTTTGGACATGGAAGTATGCAACTGTTATTTAATGAATCGAAATTGTTATTTGGACAATTGGATTTTGGACATTTTGGACTTATAGTCGATATGTTAAATGGATTAGGCATTTAGATGGGTTGGCTACTTGTGCCAATTGGATTTAATTTAATTTTTGTTCTTGTAATTTGGTTCGATTCGAGTTGGTTTGGTTTATTTATTACAAACGAAAGAACCAACCCGACTATATTTTTAGCTAAGTAACCCAAACCAAATCGCCAGGTGTGAAAAACGAACCAAACCAACTCGAATCGGGTTGGTTCGGTTGGTTTAAGCGGTTTGCGGTTTGGATGCCCACCCTATATTCATATAATGATGAATTTTTGGAAGATGATAATGCAACTATTGATACTAAAATGAAAGTCTAACCAACCTCTTAAAGGAGAAGGACGGTCAAATTGTGGTACAAAACTTATTGACATCACCAATACAACATATACATTGGAAAATATATACTCGAGAGAGCAAATTGTAAAGAAAATTCTCGAGATCCTTACCTAATCGTTTCCACTCCAAAGTAACTACTATTGAAGAAAGTAAGGAGATTGACAAAATGAAGGTTAAAGAGTAGGTGGGATCATTGATGACATATGAACTATATCTACAAATGAGGAAGAAAGAAAATAGACATGGTATTACTTTCAAAATTAAAAAAGATAAAGAAGAGGTTGATGGTGAGAAGAGTGAGACTGATGAAAACATGGCCATGCTCACCAAATAATTCAATAGATTTCTAAAAGAAAATTAGAAAGGAAAGAACTTTAATACTCCACTACAACAAAAGAAGAGATTTCCAAACAACACAAGGTAAAATCCTACTACATCTATGAATAGATCTGAAAATTGAATTCAATATCATGAGTGTGAGGGTTTTGGTCACATAGCCTCTGAACGTGCAAATACTCTAAAGAAATCTCATACTAAAAAGGCCATGATGAATATTACTTGGAATGAAGATGATGAAAAAGATTCAGACTCAGACGAAGATGACATAACTGTAAATAATCAGGTAACTTCTTTGACTGTGAACTTACAGTCTACTACTGATTCCTTACAAAACTTGACTGCAGATTTTGACTCTTTGAATACACCATCAGAATGACCAAACTGTGCTTGTTCTAACTGCATTAGCATGAACAAAAAATTAAAAGACGAACAAGAGAAGAATCTTTCTATTCATGTAGGAGTGGGCATGTGTTGGGTTGGTTCGATTATGGGCTCAAATCGAAACCGAACCGACTACTTCGATTTGACGTTTCTCCCAAACCGAACCAAACTGCCTTATTGGGCAAACTGATCCAAACTAAACTGACTAATCATGGGTCAGTTCGGTTTGGTTTAGGCAGTTTGGGCTTGTATTTGTGTTCTTAAAAAAAAACAATAACTCCCATTTCAAAATTTCTTTTGGACATGCAACATATTATTTATAAAACATTTAAATAAAACTCTCATTTTTGGACATGGAAGTATGCAACCTGTTATTTAATGAATCTGAAATTGTTATTTGGACAATTGGATTTTGGACATTTTGGACTTATAGTCTGATATGTTAAATGGATTAGGCATTTAGGCTGGGTTGGCTACTTGTGCCAATTGGATTTAATTTAATTTTTGTTCTTGTAATTTGGTTCAGTTCGAGTTGGTTTGGTTTATTTATTACAAACTGAAACAGAACCAACCCGACTATATTTTTTAGCTAAGTAACCCAAACCAAATCGCCAAGGTGTGAAAAAACTGAACCAAACCAACTCGAATCGGGTTGGTTCAGTTGGTTTGAGCGGTTTGGCGGTTTGGATGCCCACCCCTATATTCATATAATGATGAATTTTTTGGAAGATGATAATGCAACTATTGATACTAAAAATGAAAGTCTAACCAACCTCTTAAAGGAGAAGGACGGTCAAATTGTGGACCTACTTGATGAATTAGATAAATCAAAAGAAAGGGTCAAGTAACTAACAATTGGAGCCTCCCGCTTGAGAGAAATGCTAAGCTATGGAAGGATTTCAAATGTCTAAGAAGGCTTGAGATATGATGGAAAATAAAAAGAAAATGTCTCGAATCAGAATAATTTTGTCAAAGAAATGCAGACTGCTATATTCCCAGATAGAACAGCTCACACTGCAGTCAAAGCTGAGACCGACTCGCCTATGAAGGTTCTAACCAATGCCAAGACTATAATTTAGACTCTTTTACTAGTTAAACAACCAAGATATCAAGTTCCAATGCAGAGAGATAAATCAAAATACTTTGTAAAATATTGCATATGTGGTAGTTGAGGACATGACTCCTTTAATGTTTATCTAATAAGAACTTGATTAGTAGACAAATCAGACACCATAGAAATTAATGGGACTGATGATTTTTCTTCTTATTCACATGAACCTAATATTCAGACTTTGGAAGAACATGTTGATGGAAGTCAAAACACTTAAGACAACCACGTGTCTAGATTCAGCCAACATCAAGTTCTGGTGTCTTTGCCCCTGCTCCTGGAGGATTTGACGTACCAAATACAAAAGGTACATCCATTGGACAATGTAGTCTCAGAAGGCAACCTCCTTTTTGGATATAGAAGGCACACCCATTGGACAATATACTCTCAGATTCTGGTGAAGGTATGGTGACTATGAAGAGGCTTGCTAATGAACTTAGAAATGTTTGCTACACTTCACATATTGAACCCAAAAATATAAATGAAGTAATTGATTATGAAAATTGGGTTCTAGCCATGTATGAAGAGCTAGCTAAATTTGAAAAAAAAATGAAGTATGGATCTTGTACCTCGACCAAATAACACTAATGTGATCGAGAAAAGTGGTTATTCAAAAATAAATCTGATGAACATGGCAACATAGTCAGAAACAAGGCACACTTGGTTGCACAGGGATACACTAAAGTGGAAGGAATGGATTTTGATGAAACATTTGAACCCGTGGCTCGACTTAAATCCATTAGACTATTACTATCTATGGCATGTCAAATAAGGTTCAAGTTATACCAAATGGATGTCCAACGTGCCTTTCTGAATGAGATTCTAAATGAATAAGTCTATGTTAAGTAGCCTAAGGAATTTGTTGATCCTTATTCTCCCAACCATGTGTTCAAACTCAAAAAGGCTTTATACAGACTAAAACAAGTTCCACATGCTTGGTATGAACGACTGACCATGTTTTTGTTAGAACAATGATACAATAGAGAGGAATATGACAAAACTTTGTTCATCAAACATCGTAAAACTGGATTAGTAGTTGTACAAATCTACGTTGATGATATTGTGTTTGGTTCTTCTTTAGAAATAAAATCAAAGGAATTTTTTACACTTACGTAAAATGAATTTGAGATGAGTATGGTTGGTGAACTAAACTTCTTTTTAGGTTTACAAATCAAATGTGTTAGATCAGACATTTTTATTTCACAGACCAAGTATGCTAAAAATTTGGTAAAGAAGTTTGGTCTTAAACAGACCAAGTCAGTCAGAACTCCCATGGCCACGTCTTTGAAGATCTCCAAAAATGACCAGGGTAAGGAAGTCAACTCTAGTTTGTACCGGAGCATGATAGGCAGTTTGCTCTACCTAACTACAAGCCGTCCTGACATATCATTTAGTGTTGGAGTCTGTGCACTTTATCAAGCCAAACAAAAAGAATCTCATCTTGTGACTGTGAAGTGAATTATTCGCTATATTAACTGTACTTTTGATTTTGGTTTATGGTATACTAATGATACTAACTCTCATCTTGCAGCATACACCGATGCTGACTGGGGAGGAAACATGGATGATAGGAAAAGCACGATTGGGAGTTGGTAACAATCTCAGGGCCTGGTTAAGTAAGAAATAATACTCCATTTCTTTATCTACTGCAGAAGTTGAGTATATTGCTGCTAGTAGTTGTTGTACCCAGTTATTCTGGATGAAACAAATGCTAAGTGATTATAGTATTGATCAGAATTCTGTTACTATATTTTGTGATGACACTAGTGTTATCAATATTTCTAAATCTTGTTTAGCACTTTAGGACTAAACATATTGACATTAGAAATCATTTTATTAGAGATTTGGTCGAGGAAAAAGTAATTACATTGGAACATAATCAGACTGAGTATCATTTGGCTAATTTGCTCACCAATGCATTATATTCTGTTAGATTTGTGACTCTACAAAAGGTCGTGGATGTTTTTTTGATGCATTAAAAAATTGTATACTTATTAGAAGTAGTGTTTTTTTTTTGTTTGAATTCATTATATGTGCTTGTATTTGTTTTGCATTTTTTTTTAAAATTAAAAAAAAAGTTCTTGCAGATAGCATATGAAATTAATACATGATTGGTCTATGAATATTGAGATTAACTTAGATTAACCAGTTAGAATGTTATGCTTATTAAACTTATGGTAAAATATGCTCTCATAAGCACACTTCAAAGACATCTTGACTAGTTTGATTGTGTTTTACTACTGACTAGGTTGTTATCTTTAAAGTAGTTTGTACTTTGTTGTAGACCTATGGTCAGTATCTATATCTCCTAGCACTATAATATGTTGTTGTGTTAACAGACAAATTTATTGGAGAAGAGGGCTACCACCATAGATGTGTGCAGCCGTCCTTGATAATAAACATACATCATGTAGAAAAGTGATATCCCTATAGCTGTGAGAAAGTCAACACAACTAAAAAAAATAAAAATAAAAAATCATTGTTTTGACAAAACAAAAATAATATATATGAAAATTATAAAAAAAAAAGGGTCAATACTTTGAGTACTCAAAAGAAAAATTGCTATTATACTCTTGTCTGGTACGCACATATTTTATTATTTAAAGAGACATTTTTAGATGATGACTGGTTTGAAATACGTCTATGTACTTATATTCTAGATAATATTCAATTTGGTTTATTAGGACGGGTTATGATTGGCTGGTCTAGTATGTTCTATCACACACTCACATCATAATCTGACAAAATAATTGAATCTAATTATGCGCATACATTAGATTGGAAGATTCTTGTTAGCTTTGATATTTTTGGATTGATTATATAATTTTTTGACAGTGATCCATAAAAAAAAATTCATTTGTATCCTGCAAAAGATTCTCATTGATTTAGTGTGATTGACTTATGTAGACTTTTTGTAGATTTTCAATCAACAGTCTAAACTTGGTAGTAAAATCAAGTATCCGCTGAGAAAAGTTTTTGGATTTGTTTTTCTTAAAACGACATATGTGCTCATTTATGATTGCAAAATAATTGAGATATACTAAGGAAAAATTAATCAAATTAAACAGATGTATTTCAAAATTTGAAAAATCTAATTAAGAAAAGTTTTTGTTCTTAACTGACTATCTACAGTTTTTAGTAACTACCCTTTACATATCCTTAACTTTCCATCAGTAGTCTTTTTGCAACTGCCTTTTACATGTGCTCACAATCTTTCTTACTTTCATTATCAAAGTTCAAATTCTCTTCTTTCACTTGATCTCGAATTCTTGGTATAAAGTTTGTGTAGGGACAACAATGGCAAGAACTAAAAATGCCTTAGAATCTAGGGAAAGCAGTAAATGAGTTCAGATGGAAGGTTTATGTTAGGGGGAGACACATCACTTTCAGTCATAACTCACTGCGTGACTGATTGAAAATGGCTGAGATGACTACCTTAAATTATGAAGAACTGACAAATGATGATATTGCTATGGAGATGATTGGTGTATCGTGGCTAAAGATTAATGTTGACTGGACTAAGATGATATTTGACATAATTATTTATGTAGTGCCAAGGAGAGCAAAGCAATACAGACTTCCTCATTCGGAGTTAATTCACCATTTTCTAGCTCTTCTTGGTGTGCCAACAATGTCCACTAACTACCAGGTTCTAACTATTTGCTCCTAATTGTTTGATGGATAACTGTATTACACTAATACTACTCTTGGTTTTAGGTTTCTCTCCCACTTTCACTTTGGTGGTTTGTCTATTACAAAAAGGGGGAGTAATATAATGTGTGCTTGGTGGTGTTTGAACAACATTTTTTTATGGTATATTACTAAGGGGGGGTAATGGTGGTTGTGTGACTACGATGTGCTTATTTGTTGTGTAATGCCGATGCTCATTTGTCTTGGTTGATGACTTGATTAGCACACAACACACGACATTAAAAATTCAAGTTTTAGGTTTTGTAATTAAGCAACCCAAATGGAGAGATTGTTGGAAAAATACATTTATTTTAATTTGTTTTACTTAAATTATATTATTGATTTTTAATATTAAAAATGGATATACATTCTGACTGGACATGCTGGTGCTAGTTCTGACTGGCTGAGATGGTAAGCATATTTTTATTCCAAATCTGTGGGCTGTGAATTTTATTCTATTTCCTTAGATAATATAATCTGATCACGTGAATATTAGGAACAACCTTTTCTTTAGGTTAAAGTATCTTCTCTTATTCTTTGGGATTTGTTTAAGAAGAAAATATTTAAAGATAATCTTAAGTTTCATAAATACATTCTTTCTACAAAACTAGAATATCCTTTTGTATCTTTCCTACTAATTTGTTACCTACATTCTCTTATTCTCTTGGATTTGTTTATGAAGGAAATATTTAAAAATAATCTTCAGTTTCCTAAATACATTCTTTGTACAAATCCAAGGAAATAAGAGATTTACTACGGCATGGGAACCCGTGGATGTTTTCCTTTGAAGTTTACCACGTTACATCTTGTGTTCGTGTTTAATTCTTTAAATTCCGCATTTAACAAAATATTGTTAAACGAACACTGTTAGGATCTGAGTGTGTAAGTCACAACTATTATAATTGTCACTCACCAGTTCTGACTGTGTTCTATTCACTACTTGTTTAATTAAGATTAAAATTATTTTTAATTTAATTAAGGGTTAATTACACTAATGGTCATCATACTTTCATGTTTGTAACGATTTCATCCACATTTTATTTTTTTAGTAGATATTATCCACATCCTTTCATTTATTCGCACAGATGGTCCCCAAATGGCTATTTTAACAATTCTTTGACAATTTTGCCCATGACTTAAATAAATTCAAATAATAGAAAAAAGAAAATACAATAGAAAAATTACAATTGGACCCCTAATCTTTTCAAAAGTACAAATAATTCTAAACATTTTATATTATTCAAAAATAATTAAAAAAATAAGAAAAACCAAACCCCACTTCATCACCCCCAACCCACCCCAACCCCAGCAATCAGAGATTAATGAATAAGAAAACAATTTATTCCCTTAAAAGAGAGAACACTTACCAGGACCGGTGTATTTTAGTTTAAAGTTCTCATCAGTAAAACTACTACAAAAAATTGATTCGCCACCTCTTCCATCTCTACGGGTAAAGTCACTTCCCTGGATCATAAAGCTTGGTATGATCATGTAGAATGTGCTCCCTTTATAGTAAAGAGGCTTCCCACTTATTCCAGTTCCTTTTCCCCTGAGATAAGTAAAATTACTACACATTAGAACAAGAAATGTGAAAGTCAAAATCCCATCTTTCATTATGTGAACCACATAGCAATATGGTCAGAGCTAGTTTACTTTTGCATATAGTAACGTATCCAATTAAACACACTTAAGAAAATTTGTTCAAACGGACGTGAAAAAAGTCCGCTTCTCTCTTAGGCCATATTCATATCCAAATGATTCTCTACAAAAAAGAAAATAAGAAGGAAATTAATAACACCACCAGGAGCAAAGTTTTCAATAGTTTTCATTCAAACAAAGAAAAATGTCTAATTGCTTGGGTTGGGTTGGGGTGGGTGGGTTGGAGAAGATGAAGTTGGGTTTCATTTTTTTTATTATTATTTTGAATAATAGAAAAGTTTTAAGATTTATTTATACTTTTGAAAAGGTTAGGGGTTCAATTGTAATTTTTTATTGTATTTTTTTTTCTATTATTTGAATTTATTTAAGTCAAGGGCAAAATTGTCAAAGAATTGTCAAAATAGTCCTTTGTGGACCATCTGTATGAATAAATAAAAGTTTGATGATGATATTTGCTAAAAAAAATTGAATGGGGATGAAATTGTTACAAACCTGAAAAAATGGAGACCATTAGTGTAATTAACCTTTTTTTTTAACACATTGTCTATTTTATTTATGTGTAAATATTTTTCATTGGAGATGAAAGACAAGAAAATCTTAAAGCAATATAATCTAAGTTATATATGCCTTTTAAATTTATTTCAAGTAGGATTAATCTCCTAAGCACTGATAACATGGCATAAATTATTGTAAGATAATGGAAGATTCCATTAAATAAATAAAATATACATTGGATAGGCTCTTCTTTACATACTTGAATTGATTTGTTGTGAAACAATGGTGAGTTCCATTTATTGATAAAAATTTGTTGGTAATTAATATGTCATATCACCGGCGCTTAGCACACAAATTAAGTATCGGTGCTTAGGAGAGATTATGGTGCTTAGTTTGTGCTAAGCACTGGTGACATGACATATTAATTACCAGCAAATTTAATCAATAAATAGGATCCATCATTATTTCACAACAAATCAATCCAAGCACGTGAAGAAAAGGTATATCCAAAGTATATTTCATTTATTTATTTAATAAATAAAATCCACCATTATCTTACAACAATTTATGCCATGTCACTTGTGCATAGGAGAGATCATTCCTGTATAATGAGATGAACAAGAAATTAAAATTTGTACAATAATAGCTCATTAAATAACATTTAGCTGTTTCAAAATTGGGAATTTTAGAAAAGTAGTCAAAAACAAATGCTGATTTTGAAAAATAGCAACTTTTAGATGTAAAAAAAAAAAAAAATCATATATACCCCTTTTAAAAATGACAAATTTTTCTTTTCTAACACCCAAGAGAAGCTAGCTATCTACTTTTTAAAAGTCATATATCTACTGTTTAATTGTCGTTTTTTACCAAGAGTTGAAATGTGATAGTTCAACTATCTTTCTTTTTTTTTTTACAAATAGTTCAACTGTCATTTTTTAACAGACAATTGATCTGTCTATCGTTTGAACAGTTCTACTACCATTTCCATCATCATCTTCAACAATATTTCTTTCTCCTTCAACCACACATCAATCCGACTTTCTTCAACAAATTTTCTGCAACCATAATCAAGAAATTTTCGACAGAATTTCTATCTAAAAACAAACCAAATTAATCTACCACAAACATTAAAAATTTTGGTTGTTTTATAACCTAAATTAATCTATAAAAAAATAACTTACTTGGATTAAGGGGTGGCTAGTGGCGGCGCGAGACGATGTGTGGTGGCGCGAGGCGTGAGTTGAATTTTTTTTAGGTAGAATCTCGTTGTAGATCTAAATTTTGTGGAATAGCTTTTGACTGAAATTTAATAGGGTATTTTTGTCCAAAATGACCATTTCTCTATGGGTAATTATATTCACACTATAATTTTTATTATCTATACTACGTTTTAATTGCAATGAAAGTCTTCAAACCTTTAACATTTTGACACTTATGTCTCCAACTTTTTTTCGTTACATTTTTATCATTAATTTTTATATCTTGTCTCTCATGATGATTTTTTCCAATTATTCTGCAAATCTGCACTGAAATGATGGGCAAATATTTAATCAAGTTTTTGTATTTGTTATTTATTTTTCTTATTTAAAAATACAAGAGACAAAAAAATCTTTTTATACCTTCCTAATTAATCTTTTGGACAGAAAGCACCATCAAATGCAAAGATAAGATGTGCAAATTAATAAGTTAATGATTAAATAAGAGTATAGCCTTTTCGCGCAGTAACTCAAAATCTAGGCGTAAAATCAAAAGGAGATAGAATTTTTCTACATCAAAGAGAAATCGGGGAATAAGTAAAGGTACAGTAAAACCCGATAAGAAGAAGATCAATATTCCAGTGCTAGAAGGACAAAATGTACAATTTTTCGATTCTTGACTTTGTCATTACATGCATGCAGTTGATTTCATTTAATATTTGATGTTCTGAAATTGAATCCTTGTTTGGGCATTGATTAATTTTGGGGTATTTTGTATAATTGTATTTCACCTTAGTTATATTGCAATATCTTGTTTTTTTTTTGTACTTTCTATCACTGTTGTTCCTAAAAAAAAAATTTAAGTTAATGTACATTTAATAAGACCTTTTGCGATTATGATTTTCTGTTGTGCATTTTGATCGTAATCCATATATTTGTATTTCTTCACTATGAAAATATGCACTAATAAATCACCCTTGCGGAAATTTCATGCACACATTATATGGTGTGTTTTTTTTGGGTTTTGGTACTTTTTTATGGACCATATGGACATGTAAGAAGTAAGAATTTTATTTTCTAGATAGATTTATTTTCTAGATAGATGTTAAGTGTATATATATATATATTGATATATATATATATATATATATATATATATATATATATATATATATATATATATATATATATATATATATATATATATGTATATTATATATATTACATTTCATTTACCACATGAGTCATAGATGTCAACGTTTCCTTTCAAAATAATAATTTGCGATAGGTTTGCTTCATGCAACAAATGTTGCAAGAGTATAACTAAATTATCTTCCATTGATGGCAGTTTGTAGTGAAACAGAATCAATCTAAAACTCATTGAGAAGTTTATATTTTATTTGATGGAATGTTTTTACAGTATTTATTTATTTTTTTATCCGTGTACGCATAATTCATGACATATTCTGTCACATGCTTGACATATGTCCTTGTTATGTTATTGTTAGATGATAAATTGATATCGAATTTTATTAACTTTGATACTTTACTCAATCACGTGACACTTTCAATCCAATATTTAATGTCTAATAATCTGCTTTGATATTTCTCACCGATATTTATTACTATTACTCCATTTTACCATTAAGTTGCGTATTTCAAGCATGTTAATGTGCATATCTATGAAATCCTCTTTAGTTCTATTTCATTGAACTTTGATAATGTAGACCATTGCCAAAACTTGTTGAATGTATTTGCTAATGATTTTTTGTTAACTTTTAGTAGTACTATGTATATCTCGAGATATTCATGTCTAACTATTTTGTTTGATACTTGTGCACTGTTGATTGTTAATGTTAGATGATAAATCGATGTCGAATTCTATTAAATTCGATACTTTATTCAATCACGTGACACCTTCAATCCAATATTTAATGTCTAATAATCTGATGGGATATTTCTCACCGATATTTATTATTGTTACTCCATATTACCATTAAATTGCATATTTCAAGCATGTTAACGTGTATATCTATGAAATCCTCTTTATTTCTATTCCATTGAACTTTGATAATGTAGACCATTGTCTAAACTTATTGAATGTATTTGCTAATGGTTTTTCTTAACTTTCAGTATTGTTATGAATATCTCGAGATATTCATGTATATCGTTGATATTCTAACTATTTTGTTTGATACTTGTGCCTGTTATTTTGTATATTATGTTTCTCAATGCTGTTTATATTATTTGCTATTAATCCGATTTATAACTTCTACATTGATTTGACCAGAAATAGGACTATCTCATTTCACTCGAAAAATGGGCACTTGGCAAAGTGAATGCATTCTCCAATACCAAGATATTCAATTAACTTAATGGAAGGATGAATAATTTACAATTTTTTTTTTCTGAAACTTGTTTTGCTCACTTCTTGGATGTACAAGACATTGTTGTAAATCACCAACTCATACACCAAGTTCTTCCTAGAGAAGTGAAGCAGCCTAATCCAGACGAGCGAGGTTTAAATTCGGTGACACTACAATAAGCTTTACGATGGATGATTTTTGTCTAATTACGGGTTTACGAGTTGATGTAGAAGACAAATGATCTATATTTGATTCTAGATAATGTAGGATAAAAAATGAGTATCTCAGTCGTTTATCAAGCATATCAACATCAGAAGTTTTTCATCAACAATGCTTATCTGTGCGATCGGGATGTTGTCAAATTCGGTAAACTATTTTTGTTGACCAATCTTATGTTCACGACAGCATATAAGAGATCGGTTGAAGAATCGTTGATGGTATTAGTAGACTCTTCTGAGTTGAATTTGTATGTCTGGGGTAATGATTTATTTAAGATTACTTTGTTGCCACTGAAAGCTAGTTTAAGGAATAAATCATTGATAATCGAGGGTGTTGGTAGACCATACATTGCCTATCGGATAATTGGGTTTGTAATTGCATTCCAAGTTTGGATATACGAAACTCTACGGATACTAGATGGAAAGATCTGTACCAACATCGGTGCCTGCTGCCACAAATTTTTAATTGGACTTCAAGGGTCAACGGGACATTCAACTATAAGCTGAATGTAGGGAATGATATTTTTCAGCCATCCAGATGTAAGTTTCTTTGTATGATGCATAATTTTTTTAGGTCTAACATTACATACGTTGAATCGCTCTCCGTTCATTAGATTGTTTATAATTTAATTTTATGTTTTTAAAGTTAAAAGCAACTGAAGTCAAGGCCCATATTGAAGAGAGGCAGCAACATTGCACATATAGTTTATACGATAACAGTCATGTTCAGCGATTTGAAGATACTGGCGATGAATTCGTTCCTCATCTGATACGCCGACCTCCAACCAAATCCAAGAACCATGCCAGAGATGCTTCATGTAGTTAGAATTTCATAGAAGAAAGAAAAATCACTGAGGTTATTTTATATTCCAAATCCAGTACTTAATAATAAATTGGTATTATTTGGCACAACACGTGCTCATGATACCAGCTATTGTGTAGACAGTGACCGTTGATGCTCATCCTACCTTGGATACAATGATCAATAATGTATGGAGTAACAATAGCCATTTAGATGCCAAATCAATTGACGAAGAATCTGCACATTAGCAATCTTTGAATAACAACTACAAGCATGCAATTAAAACAATCCAGACTTCAGTGAAGTTTTCAACAATGGGTCATTGCGGAAACCCGGATATGAATGTTTGAATTACTTTTTAGATAAATGAAAAAATTACAAATTATTTGAACTACAAATATTGAGTGAGATGGTGAATGTGTATCTTTTGTATATCAGGAATGTTGCCTTTCGAAGAAGTCGATCATGAGGAGTATCAATGCATTACAGTCAAAGCACGAGCTATTAGTTTATGACCAATTTATTTTGAAGATGGATATTCAAATTTTTTTCACTGATTTTGCAAAGTCAATCATCGACGGTATTGAAAAGGTAAGTTCAATAGTAGTTGTTAATCAGTCTAACGAATCTGATCATCCTTAGTCTGAGATGCAAAATGACTGTGAACATGTAAGTGCAATATCACTATTAATATGGGTATTAATATTTGTTATCCATTTTTTAATTCGATATTGCTTGCGCATTTAATACGTGTTTCATAATGTATGACATTGTCGCTCCTTAATCACATTATAGACGTCTTGATATCTTACTATATATGGACTGCTATTCAATTTATACACACATGTACACAGACACAAAATTTGTTAATAAAATATCTTATCAATTCAACATATTTTCTATTTGATTGCAAGGTTAATGAGAGGAATACAACACGCGTGAGGCGACAAATAGCAACACCTCGCAGTGCTATGAGACATTAGAAACCCAACACGAGAACTGAGATTGACGTTCCTAGCTTTGCTCTAGGGATTGAATCGCAATCCCATGACCCTTGTATTGTTCTAGAAGATGAAATGATACTTACTGCAGACGACATCAAGAAGATAGACGATATTGTTGCATCAATGGTAAGGATGATACATTTACATGACGCTAGCTTTCATTTCTGTTCACGATGCAATATTTTTACATCGCAAAGATGATTAATACAATAATTATTTTGGAATGTTACCACTTAGGTAGGTAAATGTTATTTTCAATCTTTTTACTTTTTGTTATTTACATTTGATCAAGACCTATTCTGCTTAGTTAATTATTGTTACCAATTTATCTCCACATATTATTATTATTTTCATTTTCAATTTTCTTGATTAGCGAACAACTATAGAGGCTATTCAAGACAATGGGGCCGATACTCCAGAATTAGGAGCAAGAAACATAGGACGATCAGTCAAGATGAAGAAAGTAACAAGAAAATTGGAAATGAAATCAATACAAATACATTAATGAGCCTGTTGGATGATGAAATTGTTTTCATTGAAGAAGATTTTAAGCACATGGACGAATCATCGGAAAAAACCCACTTGCATGCTCAAAAGCAACCCACTCGGGTAATATTTACATTGATAGCTAAATCATTATTCATCACTTATCCACTTATCGATAGTAATAGTATATAATGTTGTCTCTCTCATCATTTGCTTTGTAGGCAACTACCCAGACCCCATGCAATATTGAATGTGGTATCATACCTGCACCACATAAGAGAACAACCAAATCAGCATCATGCCTTAGATCCCTATTTGTTAGAAGTTTTCATTCACAGCCCAAAAACTCATCTCAACCCTCGTATATTTCATTTCAATACAAGATATGCATGGAGTCTCCTAAATCTTCGGATGTTCAAGTCTTTACTCTGGCCCGATAACAAGTGAGTACTGCATTGTTACATGATAACTGTACTATTAATTTTTTTTGTTAAGAAATGATTTACCAAATTTGTCCTCCAATGTAGATTGAAGAAATTTCACAAAGATGATCTCGCAATACGTCTACCAATGGAACTTGGTTCAATGAACATTAGAGATAAAATGTGGTGGCACAGCTTGAAGCAGGTCGCAACACCTTTAAACACAATGGTAATTGTTGATCAAAGATATTATAATTTAGCCATTATATTTCATATGTACAAATTGTGTTTACATGTTATTATGATGCAGCACATTGATGTGATGTTTTTATTCTTGACAATGAGGTTGGAACTCAGCACTTCTAACAGAACTAGGGCGACATGTACCGATTTATACTTTGATTTTAAGGTTAAGAGCATACATGGGAGATACACAAATGACTCCAATTCTGTCGAGAAGTTAACGCCTCTCCTAGTATATCTCAATGGGTAGAATAATAGGTTCAACACTGATTGGAGAGAGGTTGATCATGTCTTTATTCCAATTTTCATGGACAATAAAGCTCACTGGATATTAGTTAATTTGGATATGGCTAACTTGCATTTGGATGTTAATAATTCCTCGTTCAAGAAAATCAGATACGTTGCTATATTGGACATCGTTGAGCCGTTGCGTTAGATGATTCTACATATTATTCGCCAATCTAAGGTGCTAAGTTGTAAAGTTCCACAGTCACCACTGTCGATCAGATTGTGCAAAAATATTCCACATCAAACAAATAGGTTAGTAATGGTTTACTATCTATATTATTTTACAAACTTGCATCGTGTTAATCTGTTGAAGTTTTCTTCTGTATAGTGGACTGCTGAGTTGTATATTTGTCCTGCATTAATTGAATTACATTAAACATTGCTCAACAATATACAAACCACATTTAATTCAATGTATGTAATAGGGACTGTGGGATATTTGTGATCAAGTTTGCGAAGTACATAGCTGAGAACAAGATTAAAGATATGCCGAAAAACTTTGATACAAAAGTTGCACGTCTCAACATGGGTACCCAATTATACTAGTTTGCTTGCGAGAAGCCGTACTTACACCTTTCCAAATAGTTCTCGACTTACTACAATGCATTCAAGACTCTACAAGAATGGATCCGACTTGCATTTTCTCAATAAATATTTTTGTTTCTTAATTTCGGTTGAACCATTGGCGTAGTAGAAATCTGAACATGTCATATTTTAGGTTCGGATTTAGTAACGTATATGTAATTTGATTGTACTGCATATTGAACCCATGCTATGATATTTTGGAACTAATCTTCAAGGAATTGATGTCAAATTTTAATTAACTCGCAAGTGTACGAATCTACTTTGGAATATAGATAAGTAAAACGAGGTCGATCCCACGAGATCGCTATGAGGAAGGTGTAATTTAATCCAATTAAGCTGTTATCCTATGCTAGTTGAGTTGAAAAGATTTTGTTGTTGAAATTGTTTAACTAAAAGACTAAAGAAATATGATAAACAGCTGAATTGAGAATTCAAGTTGTGTAAAATACCAAGGTTTCAGAATCCACCATTGTCTAACTTAGCAATCATCCAATTATTCATTAATTCTCACAAACACACGACAATACGAAATCAATCTATTGTCGTCCCTAAAGATTTATCAATTAAGTCCAAAAGAAGAAAATCAAATATAGGCTCCCCTTATACTTCAAACATAAATCACTTAAGCATTTTTCATATCAAATTCCATTGAAAGAAGACAAAGAATCAAAGATTACCTAAGCATTCCATGTATCCCAATACGAATAAAAGAAGATGAAAAATGAAAAGAAATTAATAGAAACTATTTAAGCATCAAGCATGGATTAATTAAACCAATATCTAACTATCAAAAATACATGATATTTAAGATGAAAGAAATTATATTTAATTAACCTAGTTAAGAACGAACCATGAACGTTAAAGCTCTAAAAAGGAATTAAACGAATAATGAAATAATTACTTAATTAAAACAATGTTTCATCGTCTACCTTGGCTAAAGAAAACTAGAAGAACATAATTAAACTAAAAAGAAAAGAATTGATAGAACCCGGCATGGATTGAAGGAGAAGAATATCTTCAAAAACTCTTGATTGTCAGTCAGTTGTCTTCTCTTGTTTTCTTCCGTCTTCCCTTCATTCGGCTCCCCAAAAATCCAACCCTTGTTATGAGAATATATCTCATATTTATATTGCCTTCAATGTGCCACAAAATATCCCAAGAATACCTAAAAATTCGTCCAAAACGTTTCCTAGTTGAATTGGGACTCAAAAAAGGAAAGAAAATAAAACCAAAAATCGCAGCCCAAAATTGGCACAGGCGATCGCCCGAGCTATTCGAAGCGATCGACCGTGCACACCTTTTGTTTCGCGCTTTGTGTTTCTCTTCGGGCGTCGCCAAAGATTAAGCCGGGCGATCACCCAGCTTGTTGTTTTTGAGGGTTTCTTGACTTGGTCCTTTTTATTTCAATGGTAACCACTTTGGTCCTTCAACTTTGCATAATCTCTAATTTGGTCCCTCAACTTTGGGTTGAGTGCAATTGAGTCCTCGAACTTATGAGATATCTTCCAAGTCATTGCTCTTTTCGCCCAAACTTCTCCAATTGTTCACAAACGCGTCCAAAACTGAAATAGAAAGATAATAAACTAGAGTGAGTAAAAAAACACTTATATGAGGCATAAATGATAAATTCAAAGGCCAAAATAAGTGCATAAAACACACTTATCAGGAAAATAAATCAAATTTTATTTCCTCTCCATGTATTTCATTATCAATTTCATTTTTGATTTCATTAGTTACATTATGTTTATACTTAATAGCAATGGAAAAGATTTTATTTAATAAATCTTGTATCGATCCTGATATTTGAGTCTAAATGTTATGAATTATTGATGCAATTAACCGATACTATTGTTGGATGATTGCAACTGTTATCTTGCTTTCCATTCGAACATGTATTGGGTGATACTAAATATCGATTCATTCGCATGAGACGACAATCATTGTTATGCATTCTTTTGTCAATCAATTTCATCTGACTTATTGATTATTAGATATGTTAAGTTATCTTCGAATTCTTTCGTAAATTGATGTTGCGAATTTTTGATTTAATCGTATTAGACGGAAACAATCGTTAATCGTTACTTCCTTAACATGCATTCTAGGACGGATTTTATCATTTACATGCATTGTGTCTTTTCATTCTTCTTATTCTTGAATAGGTGAGTTTCCAGACAGAAAAGTAGATAATCCAGCTAGCCATATTATCATCAACCAACACCTCCTTATTGTATATTAATCTATGTAACAATGCATTTTCAATTTGAAGCAAGTATGAACCATGTAAATTGATTCCAAAGGTAGCGAACAATGAATGAAAAATATTTAGTATCTATTGCAAAAGAATTAAAATCTTGCAAGAAATTATGTAATTTGTTGAATCCAAAAAATATAACATGTTTATCTACCAAATGCAGTGAAACTATCTATCTATGTCAAGATAAACCATCTTATTCGCTGATTACCAATCTCAATCTCCTTTGCTGATCCACATATGTAGTTTATGGAATATTCACCAATAATGAGTCTTGACAACCAGTACCGCATGCACTGAAAAATCAATCAAATATATTAGACCAATGTTGCAAAAAATGTAAAGCTTCACACATACATCTTCACTTTCAATATCAAAATGCATCACTCTCAACTGTAATGCTAGAAATAAATAACAAAACACATGGACAATCAATTTGTAAAAACTGTAGAGAACAATTATCATTCATGTAGATTCACTAGATGGAAACCAAAGACGAAGAATAAACAAAATTTGATAATGATCAAATATGGATATCATAGTTTGAGTATCCATTACTTGGTTTAAAAATGATCAAACTAGGTCGTGCACAAGACTCGAAGGTATCAATTTGTTAGATCAACAACTAATAAATCATAATCTATAAAATGACATTCGCATTGAATTACATTTGGTTAAGTTAAGCAACAAGAAAATTATTTTCCATGTCAAGATAAATAAAAGTTATCAAGCATCAATAAATGGAATCATTTATATAACACTGTAAATGTAAGCCAAGTATATAAGTGAAGCTATTTGCTTCAAAATAAAATAATGAATAATGCTAGAACAAATCCATCTCGGCACAACATCATTTTCTGTTATTTACCTGATTAACAAAGACATTTGAAATTTTAGTAAATCCAATATATTTTAAAATAGAGTGAGGATTGAAGTTTTATTTGTAACCTAACAACATGTATATTTTCGTTGTTTTTATATATTAACAGTTTGAAAGATTTACCTTGTATTCTGAACCAATGTTTGCCTTTCTTCTCTAATCCTCTTTTAGAGGTAAACGAGGTGGATTTTTGCAATTAGTTCTGTTGTGTCCGTAGTCCAATCAACATCCATATTTTGATCTTTTCTTCACCTTGCACACTGACTGAAATCTCTTTTCACGTGTTCTACCCGATATTATTTTCGAAAGAGGAGCTTGAACAACCATACTGTCCACATCATTCGGTATATTCCAATTAGACTTATTACCCATAGGATATAATGTCTCCATATATATCCTAAATATGAATTCTTGCTGAAGTAAGGTGAGCAATAGTAGTAGACCAATAAGTTATTTCTACTGATTACTGTTATTGAGAACACAAAATTTCATCAAACTAAAAATGGTTACAAGATCAGGTCTTCTTATCCATCCTTACCAAAAACGATGAGGTTTCATCGTTAAGTTGGTATGTACTCTCACTTGATGGTATAACCTGTTTTAACCAAGATAATGTAACAATAGTTATATAGTTACCTATATTCATTTTTATACACATATGCACAAATTAAGAAATACACACAAACTTATATACATATATAAAATAACATCAATGTAAATCAGATTTAAATTTTGAACAACCAAATACAAACAGGATACATACCTCCATTCTTATTAATTCCCGATACATCTTTCTCTCATCATGTTCTCATGTCTTGATCCGAGTCTTGTAAATGTTGATCTAGCATCGTTTAAATTTTTGAAAAACCACTTTTGCATTGTACAGCGTAAAGACTCAAACATTACCTCAAATGAATTTTTTTTTGCCGATCTTGTTATTGAATTAGCTGACTATACAATGTTTGATATCATAGTGTTGAACCGCTTATGGTAACCAATGCGTTCCTGTATTATGATTAATTTTATAAAAAAATGAAGAACAATCAATTATTTACACTCGATTATAAATTCATAAACTATATTTACATACCACATATCCTCGTATGCCATTATCTATGTTATGAAGATGTCTCATTTGTATTTCAAATTCAGATTTTGTATAAGCTTTTGTTTCCGCATAGAACGGTTGCCTTATGAACTTATCTTTTTTACTAAACTGCTTTTTCAAATTCTAGAACAGATGGTAGCAACATATACCGTGTATCGCATTTGGTTACACCTTCAATATTGCATTTTCTATACTACCATGACTATCTGAAATAATTACTAGACTATCACGTTCACCAAAAGCTTCTTTCAGGCTTAACATGAACCATTCCCAAGATGATTGATTTTTAGAATCTCCTACTCCAAATGAAAGTATGAAAATGTTATTATTAGCATCTTGTATGCAAGCGGTGTATAGCGTACCACCATAGCTACCCATTAAGAAAGTACCATCGAATACGATAATATTAATGGACTTGCAGTATTTCCATCCTTCTATTGATGCCCCTATTGCAACAATGCTTAACATTAACTTGTCACACTCATCTGTTTCAATTCTTGTGTAGAAACATTAATTGGATTGTTCGAGCATATATAAGTGGGCGGGTAGTCTTCTATATGATTTCTCGGGATCACCTCTTACTAACTCCAAAGCACGTTCATGGGCTCTCCAAGCCTTCTTGTAACTAATAGATATCACGTACGTTTTCATCATATTTCTAACAACGTTAGCTGGTGTGTATACCGTTGTTGTAGAAGTAAATTTATACTTTATGCAGCTCGCAATCACATAACATGTTGCTTGTTTATGATCACCTAATACCATAGTGAACATGTGTGACTATTCTTAATCTTTCTTATTTGAACATCGTTGACCTTCCGATAATGGACTTCTAAGCCCCCATTTGCAGTTTCCATCTACGCACTTCAAAACGTACTCATTCTTATCTGATTTGTACACCCTAAACTAATATCAATAATGAATTGCATGGAGAGCTAGACTTGTTGTTATCAACTCTTTATTCTTGAAAATTACATTATTGCTAACAGTCTCAATACTAGGTTGGCAGAAAACATTGCTATATGATTTTTAATGATTTCATCATCACGTGTCACATTTTGACATATTTTAAATCCATTTCTTCAATCGTTGGGAACCTAGGATTCAATGATTTATCTAAACACCATTTGTCATAATATATAGTATTCAATGTATGATTCACTTCTAATGTATAAAGTCCTGAAATCACAATATCCAAAGTCTCAAATTGTTATAATTACACGGTATCAAGTTGATATCAACACACAATAGAAATATGTCACATCCGATTCATTCTTTTTGATCCATTTGTAAAATGTAACTAAACTATCACCTGAGATCCTTATCGTTTGCTACAACTTGGTAATATATTGTTATAGCACAGTATGCTTGATTCCTATGTATTTCCTTCATGATCAAGTTAATTAGATGTACATAATTGCAATCTAAAGGTACAATTATACCAACAACTAAGTGATCCTTGTAATTACAAGATTCATCCCAACTTCCATCGTAATAAACCAACACATTAATATCATTAATTCTCTGCATAACAATGTTAATTAACAATATATGAAACTGTATGATCATATATGAATGGTACTAATTGTAAAGTAATGAACTCTTAACTCTCAAACTACTGTAAAATATCAAGATGTTCTGACAATTCAAGCCAAAAAAAAAAAAAATTACAAAAGTTTGTATATTATGTATATGTTAACATCTAAGATACTGATTGCTACTAAATATCACATAATTTATTATTGAATTTTAGAATTACAAAATAGACAATCAACTCCAAATTACAACATATAGAATTAAACAGACAATCAGTTGTCAGTAACACATTGTTAATGAATTCTCCAAATTTAAAATAAAATTTCTAAATCCAAACATATGTCAATGGAGTAATATTTATATCTGATTTATTAACACGTTTGAGCAAGTATTATAATGCCTCAACATTATTCAGATAATTATCACTACCCATTATATTTTAATTAGTAAATTTTGATTTGTTTATAAAAAGTAGAATTATCTAAAAACAAGATGAATTTATGTATAATGAGAAGAGTTACAATTCCAAATGATTATTCATGAGAGAAACAAAACACACGTCTCAAAATTTTTGATGCAACAGGTTCAAAATCTTCGCTGTTACTAGAAGTTTGATTATCTTCAAAATTCATAATGTCTGGTGCAATTGGTAAAACGCTATCAATATTGCAAAATTTTCTCCAAGTGTTACAAAATCCCATACTTGAGACCCCAATTTGATAACGATTTATGATTTTCCAGTTTGAATTTCGAATTTTCCTCATTTTTCGTTGATATAATTAAGCTTCTATATCCTTATCTGGTTTGGTAACATGGTTGTGATTATGGACTCTATTTAAAACATCATTATAATGGCACTTTCAAGTTATCAAGTATTTGTTTGGTAACAATCCAGTAAAATTCTTTTTTGACAGATGGCTGAGTACTATTCTAATCCAAGTTTGATACTAAGACATTTATGTAATGAATCCTTTAAATTCATACTAGGCAAGGCCCTAAAAATGGTGGACTGTTTAACATTTATTGGGCCGTGACTATGATCCAGCAATATTCTTCAGCAGCTTCTTTGTGAGCCAACTAGGACACAAAAGAAAGACGTATAGTTATATCCTCATATAAAGATGGCACCATTTACGGGAAGGCGATGTCGATGTCCTTTCCCAACTCGCTTAAAGGATGCTTGTTAGTTTTTGTATTTGGAGAATCACTCGATTAATTGAGCATCTTGTTTGTTATAATCACGAATTTTTTTAGATTTCATAACTTAGTCGTGTTTATTTAAGGAAGAGATCAAACATAATCTATTTGAATTGAGTTCTTAAACAAACGATTAAGATAATTTATATAATTTTATAGTTAAAAAAAGATACAACTATGAAGAATAATCCAACACATAAAATAATAAAAATAAAAATTAAATGCACGTCAAAGGTCAAAAAGAAATTCAATATTGTAAACCCTCTAAAATTGATGGGAAAAAAAAAAAACCAAGTTTAGAATACTAAAACCATGTTTTATGTTGAAGTCCACATTAAACACATTTTGTGTCTTCTTCGGCTCTTCCACTAATAAATGAGTAATATGGAAAATAATTATCCGGATATATTATAAGCTAGAAATATGTACATGCTTTTCACTCTAAAGTATGTATTCTAAGCACAAATGATACGACAAGAAATCGGATTTTGGTACGACTTGATCTGAATGGTAAATCAAATTCAAATCAGTTCAGCAAAGCGACCTTGTAAATAACAAAATATTTATCTTATTATATATATAATGTTATCCAAAAACATTATAAGTAATAAATATATACAACCTTTTCATGCATGCATCCATGTTTTGTGCTACTAAATACTAGAATAAATTAATTATAGTCATTTAAAAGCATATGTTTTTTATTTTAATATAAAAATATGCTTAAAAAGTAATATAATTAATCATAAAAAAGTGAAAGAAAATAAAAAGCACATAGTAAAAGTGGAATCCAACTCAAAATATTCTTGATCCACCGTGTGATAGAATTCGAGAAAACATAGGGAATTAATACACTTAAATGCCTTTGTTAAAACATTGTTTGATATGATGTGTAATGATAAAAACAAATTTTTCATATGTTATATGAAAATGAAATATAGTAAAATTTATTTTCAACTCAATTTCCTAACTTGTTGTAGCTGATTAATATTTGTTTAGTAAACTTGTTTGTAGATTATTAGAAGTAGGTCTTACGGATTATATAGATAAAAAATAGATTAAAATTGTGGGTCTTACAGAATGTGTGGTTAAAAATGATGTTAGATCAATTTGTAAGTGTTTATTGTGTAGTGAAGTGACAAATGTATCAAGTTTGAGTCACAAAAGTAGAATAAAATTTCAATTTTATCAGTTCAGAATTGATTAAAGGTGATAGATAGTCTTATATATATGTAGACGCCTTTCACCACGTAATACTAAAGTCATTTCGTGAAGTATAGTTATTAAGCTCAAACCAAACCAGATTATCCAGGCCAAGAGTTGGAGGCCTAAATATTGGTCGGGTTCGACTGCTTAATTTGATTGATTGTTCAAAAGAACCCATTCCATTTAAGTTCCACAACTATGGTGTGCATCCAAGGAAGTACCTTGTGTTCATTTTGGTTATCCAATTTCTATTAAATTGTTCACTCACTACATAATCCGATTTAATTATTAAAGTATAAAATAAGCTACAACTATCCATATACGACAGTTAAGTCTTACGACGCTTTATTGCTTTGCAGATATTTCATTCGAAAAGTGTCGAATTAATCAAGTTCACCATATCTTGGCATCAACACAAGCACCAAACACCACCTATGCAAAAGAGATCTCAAATATTCCATTACATTAAAAAAATGAATAGAATCTACCAAGTCAATTAATAAAAACCAACTAGGTTTCACTTTCATTTATCCTTATCCTCACTTTTACAAGTACAAAGGTTGCTTTTAAGATCTAGGGAGAGATAGAGTGATTAACTATGAATTAAATAATAGTTCAATATGTGGATAGTTTAGTTTAAGTGCTTGGAAAGGCATGTTTGCCACTCAAGACACTAATTCTTGGATAATCTATTTAAACTAAGCACACTTGGAGGTCGAGGCCTACAGATGTGGCTCATTTGAACTTAAACTCATCCTAATAAAGCCCAGCCATTGTCCCATTTTCTAGAATGCCAAGATGAATTAACAATTATACCCCAAAAAAATATTATTGTTAAAAATATTGAAGGGTTTCATAATAATAATAATAATATTATTATATTATTATTATTATTATTATTATTATTTTAAGTAATTGAGATTAGTTTTTTAATTTCCTTTTATAGTTATTTATAACTCTAAAATAAAATTTCTCTCTCGTAATTCAACTATTTATAATCTATGTTTGGAGATGATTAAATTATAATTTCAGTTGATCAAATTAGTCAAACATAATGTTTACTCACACATTTTATAGGATCTACAACTTACAACTCACTTTTTATCCACATATTCACTAACAACTTATAATATAAGCACTAAAAAAATAATTTTAGCACTATGTATTAAAATTCTAATGAGATGAGAATCAAATTATGGACAATTTTGTCCAAGTTATATTTAAAACGTTATAGCAATACCCTTCATTGGACTCTTTTACTAAATTCTTCAATCCATTCAATTATAAATGTGGACTTTTCATTCAACGTCCATTTATAATAATAAGTTGTTTCATATTTCTTCTATACAAATTCAAACTTGAATCATCACTGTCTCTCCCACTCTCTATCTTATTTTCATCAAAATATATGTAAATGCTCTTTTAATTTTATTTTTTCATTTTTCTTGTTGATTATCTCAAACTTCAAGGTCAATTCAATATTCTGTGTACGTTAATTTAATGAAAGATTGCATATATTTATATATACATGTATTTTTATGTTTATGTATCAAAGTAGAGACTTATGATGTGTGCAACATGATTTGGTTTCTTGAATAATATGTGAAATACAAATGCATTTTCAATTCTACATCTAAAGATGAAATAATTAATTATTTTGTTGATGTTGAACTTGTGAAGAAATAAAGAGAGAACCGAGGATGGGACTTTGTGAAAAAAAGTCGACAAAAGTCTGCGGCGATGAAGAAACAAAAGGTAAAGAAATAGTGCCATCTTTGAAGATGGTGGCGAATCGGGATGACAATCAATCTCAATATGCTTCGATGCGCTCATGGAACATGAGTTGTGAGAAATCGAAATAGCACTTTTATTATCACAATACATAGGAGTCGGAGAGGAAAGAGAAACACCCATGTCAGCAAGTAACCAACGCAACCACACAATCTCAGTAGTGGTAGACGCCATAGCACGATACCTCTGCCTCAGGAGAAGAACGAGACACCACATTCTGCTTCTTACTCTTCCAAGAGATAAGTGAGTCGCCCAAAATAGACAAAACCAAGAGTGGACTTGCGATCGGTTGGGTTCTTCGCCCAATCAAGATCGTAGTATGCGCATGAGCTCCAATGAAGAGGTCGATGGAAATAAGAGACTCGAAAACAAGTACCACGAAGATAGCGCAGAATCACGAACACGACTCCCCAATGAACAAGTGAGTCGGAGTAGAGACAAACTGACTAACAATGTGAACAGCATAAGCAATATCGGGACGGGTGATGGTGAGATAGACGAGACTTCCAACGATAGTGCGGTACAGATTGGGATCAGGCAAAGGGATACCGTCAGAAGGTGAATAACGAACATTGGTTTCAAGAGGAGTATCAGCAGTCTTAGTATCAGTGAGACGAGCACGCTCAATAACATCGATTGCATACTTAGGCGAGTGAGAAGATAACCTCTAGGAGAAGAAGAAACCTCGATCCCCAAAAATAAGATAAATGACCTAAATCCTTCATTTCAAAACGACGAGCCAAATCGATTTTAAGGCAAAGAATACCATTAACATCATCACCAAGTGATAATCATGTCATCAACATATAAAAGAAGTAAAATACGACCGGAGGAGGTGCATCTAGAAAACAAAGCGTAATCATGATGGTCGGATGTAAAGCCAAGAGAGGCAACAACAAGAGAAAATTTTTCAAACCAAGCGAGGTGCTTGTTTGAGACCATAAAGTGCTTTCTTAAGTTTGCGAGACATATCCGTGGATGATGAGAAACACGGGAGGAGGAACCATATAGACGTCTTCCTGAAGGGTTCCATTTAGGAATGCATTTTAACATCCAACCGAGAGAGATTCCACTAAAAAAATGTAAGCAACCGCAATAAGTGTACGAACAGTGAGTCATCTTTGCAACAGAGCAAAAGTCTCTTCATAATCCAAACCATACTGGCCGACTAAAACCCTTAGCAACCAACCTAGCCTTGTAGCGCTCAATCGAACCATCGATTTGGTTTTGATTTTATAGACCCAACGTGAACCAATAGCATGTTTACCTCGAGGTAATGAAACTAGATCCCAAGTGTACATCTTATGTAAAGCGAGAGAGTTCATCACCATATTTGTTGTTGCAAAGAGGATCTAGAATAGCTTCTTTATAGGAGGAAGGTTGAAAGCTTGTGAATAGATGATAAGAAACAGCAGAAAGATTCCGAATAACAAGAATAAGCAAAATCAGGTAACTGAGTAGACTTACGAATACGTGGAGGATATCGAGGAGAAGGAGGTTGATCAACAATCTCAGATGGTGCTTGGGTGGCCATAGAAGGAGAAGGATCATTATGAGGCGGCGCATGCGTACCTGTAGTGGAAGAAGGATCAACAACAAGCGGGGTAAGGGAATGTGAGCTATCGGTATTATCAGAAAATGGATCAATATGAATGAGATCAGCCTTAGTCATGGTATGAGTATTATCAGAGATAGAAAAGAATGGAATATGCTCAAGAAACACAACATGGCGGGAAACATATAGTTTTTTATTAATAGGGTCAAAACAGCGATAACCCTTTTGTCCCTCCCCATATCCTAAGAAGACACAAATAGCAGAACGGAAGTCAACTTACTACGTTCTACTTGAGGACGAAGGACAAAACATGTGCACCCAAAAACTCTTAGAAGAGAATAATCAGGAGGATGTCCAAATAGTGTTTCAGAAGGTGACAAACCCGAAGTATGAGAGGACGGAATTTTATTAATTAGTGGACAAAGAAGATTAAATCGCTTCTCCCAAAATTCACTAGGAACTTTGGTAGATAAAAGTAGAGAACGGGCAGGCGGGTTTCAATAATGTGTCTATGCTTACGTTCAGCAATACCATTTTGTTGTGGGGTGTCAGTACAAGAGGATTGGTGAATTGTGCCATCAGAAGCAAGCAATGTAGAAAAGTCAAGAGATGTATACTCTCCACCCAAGTCACATCTAAAGCACTTAATAACGTGCTGAGAATGTTGAGTTTTAACAAGTGCTCTAAAAGAAAGATAAATGGAAAGAAAATCAGAACGTCGTTTCATAAGATAAACCCAACAATAACGACTATAATCATCAATAAAAGAGACATAATATCTAGACCCTCCTTTTGTAGCAATAGGAGCAGGCCCCCACACATCAGAATGAACAAGGTCAAATGGTGCAACAGAACGAGAAATACTTCGAGGAAAAGGTAAAGCAGAAAATTTAGCTAATTTGCAACCACTACAATCAGAGATATCATGAGTTCGCAAATCTCCCAATTGACCTTTAGAAACTAAAAATTTTAAACGACTAGCAGAAACATGTCCAAGGCGAGAATGCCACAAATAAAAACTAGAAGAAGAAGAATTCAAAGAAAAAGACGACAAATCAACACTAGAGGCTGCAGCATGCGGTGGTTGCAAATTGTCCAAAACATATAAACCTCCTTTTCTATGGCCTATCCCAATCAGCTTCTGAGATTGAGGATCCTGCACATGACAAGCAGTAGAAGAAAATTGAACTAAGTATCCAGAGTCACATAACTGACCAATAGATATAAGATTCAAAGAAAGAGCTGGAACACAATAGACATCGGAGAGTGATAAATTGTGTGTGTTAACAGAACCAACCCCTACCAAAGGCAGGGGAGTGCCATCAGCAGTCATAATAGACACAGACGAATTAGAAGGGCGTAAGGAATCAAACAGTGTAGAGTCAGAAGACATGTGTTTAGAGGCACCTGAGTCAAAGATCCACGATGAAGAAATACCTGAGGGGTTCTGGGACGACAAACCTGCATGAGTAGAGGCTGACATAGCATGAGGCTGAGTGGCAAGAAACCTCCAAACCGCTTTCGCCTAGAGTAGTGAGTGGTAGGGGATTAGAGGAGGTGCTCCAAGAGTAGTTGAGTCGAAGGTGACATGGTTGCCTCTTGTGTTAGCATTGGGACGATAAAATCGATGTTGTGACTTTCATTGTTGACTCAGTAAAGATTGTAGCTTTTAGGACATTGAGCCTTCCAATGTCCCTTTTTTTTTGCAAAAGCTACACTCATCACTAGCAACTCGCACATAACCTCATTACGATTTCTGCGTAGATGGTCGAGAATGGATGACCAAAATCAAGTACTAGAAGTAGGAAGGGATGCCTCACCGTTAGGGATTTCAAACGTGTTTCCTCACCACAAGTTCACTAACCATCGAATCAATGAAGGAAGAGGAGGTACGATGCAAGATAGAGCCTCTAAGCCCCTCAAAAGAATTACAGTGCCATCAAAACCGAACCAATCGTTGCTCTCTCTCGTAAACAATATAATCCTCACATGCTTTCAAGCACGTCGATTCTCAGAAGAGCCAACTCATCCCAAA
Source organism: Forsythia suspensa (assembly GCA_023638005.1). Lineage (NCBI taxonomy): Eukaryota > Viridiplantae > Streptophyta > Magnoliopsida > Lamiales > Oleaceae > Forsythia > Forsythia suspensa. Next base: position 27,045,171 of record CM042670.1, on the reverse strand, counting down.
TCGATGTCATAGCAAAGTATAAAATTCCGAATACCCATATTTTTCTCGTTGTAAGGCTCAGTATATCAATCTCCAATCGATATCGCTTTGCAAAGTTAGACTTAGTGTATAACTTCTCGCAAATGGTCCTGCACTTCCTTAGCGGTTTCATACTTTGCCAATTGTGCACCAATAGAATGGTCGATGCAATTGTGAATCCAAGTAAGAATTTTTGCATTGTTTGACTCCCAAACATCAACATCGTGAGTATAATTATCACTAGTACTCTTAGGTATCACAATAGTTCCAATAACATAACCCCACAATTTTTTTACCTTTGAGAAAATTTTTCATCACGGTACTCAATATGAATAATTTCGACCAATTAATCGACACTAATAGATTGAAGGAATCATCCCTTTCAGGTTGCCATTATTACAAATAGAAGAAAATCAACCTAAAACACTCGCCAAAGAATTAGAATTAATATATCGATTATATCCTATCCCAAAGAATATATCCTAATTAATATTATATCCCAAAGAATATATATTATATATTAGAATATAATATATAGATTATATCCCAAAGAATTGGGATTAATATACAAATTATATCCCAAAGACCACACCAATACGGACACTCGCAAAATTACCAATAAGGGTTTAGAAATTGTGGAGAGAGTGATCGCAATGAAGAGAGAGAAGCTTGTCGGTCTTGGGGGTTGTCTGCTACGCGGACCTAGTTTGCATGAGCGCTGTGCCGCTTGCTTTTACCTCGCAAGGTTGAACGGTCGAAACTCTTGCTACAATACGGACCTTTGTGTGTGACGGTCTATCTGTCATTGTTTCTATTTTACCTCTGCAAAATTAGAATTCGGAAGAAACTTTATGCATCGACCATTTTTTTTTTTTTTCTCATATTTTCTTAGTGATTATTGATGAATTAAATGTTATCCGAACTTTCCTAGCTTTTTGTTGATGTTATTGCAGGGCATTAGGCGTCGTAAAAAAAGAAGAAGCAATACTCAATGTATGAAAGTGTATTTTTTTTTATTATCTGTTACATTTTTGTAATATGCATAGTATTGATTCAACATGTAAAAGTAACATTTTTACACAATTAAAAAAATTTAAAAATAATGTGTAAAGCCAATTAGAGGATAGTAAGATCCTAAGAACGAGACAAATAGTAATAGGTTTCACAACAGGACTGGAGGTTTCAGTGTAGTCGATGGCGGGACATTGATGAAATCTTTTAGAAACAAGGCAGGCTCTGTAGCGATTAAGCAAGCTATTGACTTTGCGCTTAATACGATATACCCATTTGCAGCCAACTAGATTAAGAGATGGATCAAGAGAGAACAAAGACCAAGTGCTGTTGCAAATTAAGGCATTAAACTCATCAGTCTCAGTGACAAGCTACTGAGGAATTTGAAGGGCTTTACCAGGGTAGGTAAGTTCGAGTTCAGTGGAAGGATTGAGATGATTGTAGAGTTAAGCTTTTGAATTGGTTTTCAGATATTGTCCTTAGCCCGGATAATCAGAGTATGAATATTGATGGCCAATGGAGGTTAGGGAGGTTGCGAATGGAGGCGACAGAACTTGTAGCAGAGAAGAACATGATGGGGATGGGAAACATCAGGATGGTGTGTATGACTATACCTTAAAATTTGCTAGAATAGAGATGAATGGGTATCCGTCTCAATTGAGCAAGAAGCTATTTCACTCGAGTGAGACAGAACAAAAGTGGGGTTGTTGCTTCTGTTTGATGTTGCTTGTACGAGCCTAAGAGATGCTCAAGCAATCAGGATAATTGTGCCTGTTGAATGTGGCGATACATGGACATTAGTTTAAGGTGTTGGTCGCTTGAAACTGGAGATAGGTATTGTAAGTGGCACCATTGGAAGGATGTTGGAGGGATGAGGCAATTAAGGTCGAGATATTGAAAATGAGGCAAAAGAAAAGATGGATTCAACAAACTCAACATGCTTAGAGACAATGATACCCACTTCGAGTTAGAGAGAATAACCGAAGAAAATGCAGAGAAGTGAGAAAAGCTCAAGTTTGTGCTTTTTGTAAGGACATAATCAAGGATAACAGAGACAACCGAAGACACAAAGTTTGAGAGTAGTTTAGTGGGGTGTTTGAAAATTATTTTGAACGGTAATTTAATTAAGAGGCATTTTGTGGGTAATCGATTTATGAGATATAATAGTGCAGTCGTGAATGCATAATGCCAGTAACAAAAATAGAAGAATAGCGAAGAAAAGCGAGACCAGTTTCACTGTGTCGACGCTCAAAAAATTATTGTGTTGCAGTGTATGTAGAAGAGTCACGAGATAAGTAATGCCATTAGCAGAGAGAAATGAGGTTAGAGACTGATATTCACCACCATTATCAGTGTATAGTGTAGTGGTTGAAGTACGAAAGAATTTTTCAACTAAAGCTTTGTAGCGTAAAAATGTGTCATATACATCAGATTGCCACTTAAAAGGGTAAAGCTACACCTATTTTGAAAAACGATCAATGAATAATACGTAGTATTTATTTTCATCTATTCATTCAATATGTGATCTCCAAACATTGGACTAAATAACATCTAATGAAAAGAACTTGTAATAGATGACAATAAAACATAATTCTATGAGACTTCGTACATTTGTATGCGTTATAAAGGACTGACTCAGGCTTAGAACAAGACAATGACACTACATTATTCGAAGTAAGATGCTGTAAAATTTGAGTGGACGGGTGGCCCAGCCAATGATGATAGGCAGAAGAAGTAGCTTTCAATATGGAAAAGGCGAGGAACATAGGTGATAAACGAGCCATTCATACACACCATCCTTAATCATCCCTGGTGCATGCACTTTTTCAAACAAATGTCCTTCACCTAAAACGAATAGGAGAAGAAGAATTCCATCGACACGTTTGCACTTGGAAGAATAGAGGAAGATTTGGTAGCTTTAAGAAAGATGAATAATTCATAGTTGATGAGAATTTCATGAAGTTCGTCAAATGTGATAGTATTGTCATGAGCACAATTGATGGAAATAATGTGGTGGCAAGTGTTGTCAATGTTTGATGTGAAGTGGTGGAGGATGCAATAAAAAGAATGATAGAAAGAGAAAAGAGAGTCAACAATTGCATTGATATTGAGGTGGTCTTGTCAAAGTAAGGATTTGAAGTTTCGATACCATTTTCAGTAATGGTAGATGGATGGCACTTTCTATAGTAAATAATTCCCATAAGATCGTATCCTATGAAAATTGCAGTTTCTAGGAATAGTAATTTGTGGTGGTTGATTTGAGAGAAATTTGAGTTGCAATATTGATAGATATGAGAGAACTATAAGAGTTGGTTGTGTTTGTGAGAGCAGGGATGGCAACGGGTTGAGATAAATTAGTGTTATTTGAGTCGCCTATGGTGGAAGTTGTGAGAGAATTTTATTTGACAATGATTTTCTCGTTAAAGTGTTGTTCTGGTATAGAATGAAAAAATATAAGTGAATTTGAAAAACTCAGCGTACATTCATTTTGTTGAATTATATACTCATATCAACCTGAATTTTATAAAATAAGTGATAAATATCTACAACAAGATTATCTACACTTGAGAAGATATGTACATTAATGTTATCTACACATGAGATAAGGTTATTTACACAAGAGATGGATTATCTCTAATAAATTCTCTATAATTTATTCTATTTGAGCATTTTTCTTCCACTATAAAACTCCATTTGAGTGTTCCACCAACAATCTCTCTCTAAGGCTTGGAATCTATAAACAAATTAGTCCACATATTCAATCGTCTAAAAGAAAACAAAAATTCATTTTTTTTATGACATGATCTTTTAAGAGATTTTTATTTTATTTTTTCATTACGATCATTTTCGACACCTCATCAAACAGAATGTTAGTAAGGAGCATAGACTTTTTCCTAAAAAATTCCATAGGAGTTAGAAGAGGAGCAAGACTTCCCAGGTCCATGGTACAACAATTAGCCTCTTTCGTTAACTCTTGTTAAGAATACTGTATCTTTAGTATGTGAGTTCTCGAGCTGCTATGCTTTAACCTATCAACAAGGCAAAGCTGATTAATCGACTCGATCTTTTCTTTTTTATATATTGATTTACCATTGTATTCTTTATATATTTTGGATTGATTCACAAATTTATTCTCAAGGTTCTTTTGTTTTTCGATCTATGGACCAAATTCCTAAGATCTCTTATGTATCAATTCACAACCTTTTATAATATGTTTTCCTTTCCTTATACAATCTATTCTTGTTTTTGTATTTGTTATACCTACTATCCATTTCACTAGTAAATGCTAATATGTATTTCATTTCGAATTAATCTTTTATCAAACAGAGAGTAACTAATATATTGATTTACCAAGTTCGAGGGCTCGCTGCAAAAAGGTTGGTCCCTAACAGGCCTACCTCATCATACATCATCTCCTCTGAGCTAATTAAAACTGAACTGAGGGATACAAAGAGCGAAGGCTAGTTATAAATCAACATCCCGACTTCAACTTCAACTTCTTGGTTGGAGAGCGAAAGGCTTCATTATTAAGAAATATGAAAAGAAGTAACGATCATCCTTACAAGTGAATACGTTCAAACAAGAAGCAACATTAATTAATTAACTGATCATCAACTTGTTGATGACATCCTAAGCTCGACACTTAGCCTATAGGTAATGATTACTATGTTGTGCCGTCCTCAACAACCGATGAGGAGAAGCACTTGAGTCGCCAAGTTTCTATGCCACATCACAAATTGATTGAAGCCACTGGGAGTGGTGTCGGCTCCTCAAACCGCTATATAAAAGGTCATTTCCAATCACAAAGGTATGCAATCTTCACAATTCTCTTTGAAAAATACGCTGGAGCTCTAATATATTCCGACCTTGTTAATTTAAGCATCGGAGAGTTTTCAACTGTTGCACCTCACCTTTTCGATGATCGACTAAATTTATCATTTTCTAACTATATATAAAAACAAGTCCTCTTTGACATCAACAATTTTCAAAATTTCTTTTATTAACTGATTCTTGACCAAGTCTTAGTCAACTATCAACGACAAATGCCAAGCAAATAAAGAGGAGGACGCCGGTCACGTGACAAAGCATCTGTCACAACAAATGGTAGTGGAATATTAAAGAAACAGTGTGTGTTGTCTTCTTTAGGAAAGAAGAAACATATTTATGTCTCCATTAGGACCTAAATAAAATATTGGATGTCGAAATTAAATTTAAAAAAGCTTTTTTAGGGGGTCTCTTAAACGAAATAAAATTGAAAAAATTTAATTTCCACGCAAGCAAAAATAATTCACCCCATTATTATTGGTGGGGTTGGGTTTTTCTGGTGAAAGTTTACAAGAAAAAAAAAGTAGTGGTTATGTGGCTTTTTCTTAGTTTGTAAGGAAGAAGACTGACCCCCTAAGAAGTAAGACCCACCACTCCCACTCTTCACTCCACTCAAGAAAAAGAAGGGAACTTGGGGATGAGTGGGTGGGTGGGGGTTGGGTTTGAGGAATCCAATGAAGATGCTACACTTGGATGCAAATTTTCCATGCAGGAGAATGATTGATTTTTATTTTATTTTATTTATTTGAAAATAATAATTGAACTTGTCAAATCAAGAAAAGACCCTTTAAACTATCAAATATGGTTTTTTTAAACCATTCAACGTGTAATATTTATTAAAAACAAAAATAAAACAAAATACATATTTAAGAGAAGGTTCGAACTAACTTTCAACTAAAGATGCAAAAATATAAACTTACTCCATCAAGAAACGAGGAGCACAATATAAAAGCTAAATAAAATACACTTTATTCGCCTTAATCATACTTTCTCGTCATCATACTCTTCGCCACTCGCCCTACCCTCTAACTGTCAGTTTAGTATTTATTGAACTTTAAAATTTAAAAAGAAAAATCAAATTAGGTTTAAATATTTTTAAGATAGATTTAGTACAAAAAATTGAATAAAAAAAACTAAGTGTCTTTTTTTTTTTAGTATAATGACATTGTCTTTAATTATTATAAAAATAAAATGAGTTTTAATTTCAATTGATTAAAACTTAATTATGAAAATTATTTTTCTCTACATAAGACATTCTAATACCCTTAATCGTCATTTGCTTTAATTGGCATCACCTTTGTCATCGTGTATTCGTATTTTCATTTTAGATAATTACATATCTACAATTCAATTACTTTTACTTTGTGGATATTTTATTGTTTAACAACATTAAACACAACATTTACTACTACAAACAAGTGGGTTGAATATCTATTTTATAAATCTGACATATAACCTTGTAGCAATCTCTTATCACACATAATTCATGTAACACTATTTTGTCCAATTCACTATAAGAAATTTTACATTTAACAATAAAAATTTTATTTTAGAAATTACTGCGATGACTTTTTTGACAATACAACCTACAAATTCTTTTTTTCATTCTAGGTAGTGTAATTTGATTTCAACTAATCAAATTATTGAAGTTGAGATGCTATTAAGTATCAATATCTCCCATAAGAAATGATAGCTAGACCCTACTTTCTTTTTGTATGATATTGTCTAAAAAAATCTTTTTCCACTTTTTAGCATGTAAATAGGGTTTGTTTGTCTTCATTACAAGTAAAATTAATGCTCTAATGATCAAATAATTGAAGTTGAGATGTTGCTTTAACCAGCAGCTTGTGATATCAACATGGATTTTTGCCTCTAGTACCCATAAGAAATGGTAGATCCTATTCTTTATAATATAATACTACTCATTCAAATTTATTAGGCAGACTTGTTCTACCATAGAGTTAATAATCGCACTACAAAAAAACGTTGTCAAAAGTCGTCGCTATAAGTCAAAAAGTTGCTGCTATAATGCTACAACAACGACAAAATCGTCGCTAAATGTCGTTTCTATAAATTAGTAGGTATAATTTTATTGCGATGACATTTTGTCGTCGTTATAATCGCAGCTTCTTTAGCGACAACTATTTTTAATAATTAAAAAAATTAATTTTATATAGTTGGTGGACCCTTGACCCAAATTACCAATTATGGGCTTGAAACCCGACCCACCGAAGGCCCGACCCGATTTGCTAAACATTTTTATTCTAGATTGATTATATATTGTGATTCGAACCTTTAACCTAAAGGTTGTGAAGATACAATCAAATCATTAGAGACAAATGAATTCTTGTGATTATATTTGTTTTTATATATATATATATATATATATATATATATATATATATATATATATATATATATATATATATATATTAGTGAAAATAAAAGTCCACACCTAAGATTTTCAAAAAAAAAAAACTCACCTATAGAAACGACAATGTCGCCGCTATACGTAGATTTTGTCGCCGCTATAGGTAAAAAAAAAGGTAAAGCTTCCCGCCATCTTTCCACCTTTAGAGACGACAATGTCGTCGCTATAGGTAGATTTTTTCGTCGCTATAGATAAATAAAAAAGCGGCAAAGCTTCTCGCCATTTTCCCACATATAGAGACGATAATGTCGGCACTATATGTAGATTTTGTCGTCGCTATAGTTAAATAAAAAAGCAGCAAAGCTTCCCGCCATCTTCTAAAGTAAAAAGACAACAAAATCTATCTATAGAGACGACAAATGTAGTCGCTATATGTCTCACTACGCTATAGCGACGACATGAGTTTGTCGTCGCTATACACGCTATTCTATAGTGACGACATAATAGTCGCCGTTATTTGTTGTCACTGTTGCTACTATTTCTTGTAGTGTAGACAAATTGTCAATTGCAGCCGAACAAAGATGATAAGTCCTAAGTTGGATCGTGAAGGATGAAAAAATTCATAGTTAGCTCTTAAGACAGTTGTGCCTACATAAGGCAGTGGCCCTTACACGGTGAAAGAGTTGTGCCTTTATAAAGTATGTAATCCTTCCAAGTTTGAGGAAGAAAGATGAATAATCTATTCCTTGAAATGGGTCGAGAACACATAATACTTCATTTGAAGGGATATTGTTAAAAATATACGAACAAAGTCACACATTTGTTAGACATAAAGTAAATAATGAGTTTATAATAAATTAGACTAATTATAACTTTTTGAGGATAACCTCAATTTCCTACAAAATCTGGATATGTGGCTTCTACCCACAAGAAATGGTCTACAGTAGACCCTACTTTTCCAAACTTTAACTAATTTTGAAATCAGTAACACTAGTCTTTAGTAGTAAAGTAAAAGAACAAAGAATGAAAGAATCTATATTTTTTATAACCCTATAAATACCATAACATCCACAAGGCATTTCCATTCCAAAAGATTGCATTACATTTCTCTCTCTAAATTTCCTTTTCCAATACAGTATGATCCATGCAAATATGCCTCTTCTCCATGTTCAAACTGAGGCCTTTTGAGTGAAACCCCACCATTTTCACATAAACTCAGAGAGAAAAACACAAAAGAAATCTAATTCAGTGTTATGGGTTCATTCAACTTTCACAACAACTTTAAAGTTGAGAAGGCCAATGCGATTTCGAGATATCGTAGGCTCCAAAAGATCACAGCCATGTTTAGATTCATAGAACTGAGTATATTTTTTATCATTTTTACCAGGTTTTCCACTCAGTTTACTTTTGTTTTTAATGTATCTGGTGAGTATTTCCGGGGAATTTCTGTTACCTTGATTAGTCCCCGGTTTGTTTTCGTCCTAGGGAATGTGATACTCGTCGTTCTGTTGATGCAATCTGGACAGTTTGCAGCCAAAGATGGCCACAAAAACAGCTACAAGATTGATTTTTACGACGAATATATGAAGAATTGTGGAAACAATCAGCAAAAACAGCAAATCAGCAGCACTCATGAAGGAAGAAAAGTAACATCTGATGCAAATATTTCCAGGGAAAGGAAGATCCATAGAACTCATTCAGAGAACCTGGAAAGGCTGCACCAAGATGTGCCTAACCGCCATGAATTCAGGCGATCAACAACAGAAACATGCCGGAAAAGTGTAAATCATAGCCATAATCCGAGATATCAGACTAGAAAACTCGTTTTTGAAAGTAAGAAACAGATGAATCTTTCCTATGCTGAGGATGAAATGAGTAGCGAAGAATTCCGGCGCACAGTTGAGGAGTTCATTGCTCGCCAGCAAAGGAATTTGAGGGAAAAATAATTAGATCTTATGAATCCCTTTTTGTCTGTCTCAAAACTAAACAAAGTTGAAAGAAAGATTTACTCAAAATCATTTTGATTTTCATACTTATGAGTGATGTGAGTATTTAAAGTATTAGACTAGAACCATGGGAGTTTTTTATAAGCATTTTAGCTACCCTTTTTCCCAATATTAGTTTCCCAATAATTTTTCACTTGTAGTAAGTTGAAAATCGTCTCGAGCTATAGTTACTAGAGCTCGATAGCACCACTTGATTGTACAATTTTTGCGTTATTTTTTTTACATGCCCTTTTGTTTATTGGAGGCCAATTAATATTATGTCACCTACGTACAATCTTATTTTTCGGGTATTATAAATTGGTAGGACTCCATACCTAACTCGATCCTTTCTTGGAGAAATTGTCGAAAGAGTTTTAGTGGATTGAATGCCACGTTGGAAAATTGGAAATATTCAATAGACGAATGAAAGATGATGGAAGTTTAAAAGGCTTTAGAGGATAAGAATCTTAAATTAGAACGAGATAAGTCCATAAATCAATTTATAATGGCAAAGAGTGTAAATTTAATTAAGCTTAAGCCTAGTATAATGAAATTAAGCGTGGCACTATGCACTCACGCTTTGTTGCGACAAATGAATTAAGTGGTGGGTTTTAGATTAATCTAAGTCGTTGGATTAAATCTGTAATTAACCATTAATACTCAATTGTACTAAGTACATTTATAAATATTATGTGATCTTACTGTTGACATTGAATATGATTCATGGTATATATGTAGATTCCACAAGTCATTTTAAATCACTTCACAACGTAGGAATATATATCTTGTGCTTTCTCTTTTCTCTGTATGTCGAAACTCAAAATTATATATGTATATTGTAAGGGATTAAAGTTCAATCTTAAAAGGTTAATTCATTAGGTGGAATAATCTAATTTTTTATAAGCTCATCATTTACTAAATATTTAATTGACACGAGGTTTTGTTATTACATTCCCAACATTCTCAAATTCAAACGAAGTACGATTTCTTCTCGATACTCCTTTCAATGGAGTAGTCTTTTCATCTCTTTTCCTCAAATCTGGAAAGGATTACATGCTCTATCAAGACCCAACTCTTCTATATGAACACTACCGCCTTAAGAGCCAACAATGAATTTTCCATCTATCGTGATCCAACTTAGGGCTCACCACCTTCATTCGACTGAATTTGAGGCCTAGCTCTGATACCACTTGTAGGGAATTGAGGTTCTATCCTAAAATGTTCACCCATTAGGTGAAGTAGTTTAATTCCTTATAAGTCCATTATTATATCTCACGTCTAACCAATGTGAAACTTTGTTCGTATCATTCCAACACCATTTATATGGTTTTGTTGCAGGTTTTCGATTGCACTAATATAAAGATTTATTACAATGAATTTTTTTCTAGATTTATTAAAATGAATTTTTTTCTTTTTGATATATATACATATAGATGCCAATTACAAGTTCACGATATGATATGCCATGAAAGCATTAACAGCTACAGAGAATGGAATGTTCTGAATTGTCAAGATAAGAGTTATATTATGAAGAATAGTATTCTAAATTCTATGTTCTTGAGACACATATGTTCCTATGCCACAATACCAATTTTTGATGCAAACCCAATTATAAAGCAAATCACAGAAAGTTGTTTTATATTTGTCAATTGAATCAGTTCTTAGTCGGCATTGATCCTTGATCTGGAACATATTGTTAAGGATAAAATTCCACTTCACTTAAATATAAAAATAATAATCAACACACAAAAATTTAGGACATTTCTCTTAACAAGATTGATCTTTTGACATGAAATCTCAAAACTCAACTTAGTATTAAAACCGAAAAGTTCAAACGAACAATTCGACTGGTCTAAAGCTAACGAGACACTATCTTGGATGGCATGTGAATGATAAAATCGTAACAAAAATATATATAATGGATATATAAAGTTTTGAACTACTCCTTTGAACAAAATAGACATTTTAAGAAGGAATCTCAAAACTCATTACATGCACTCGACATTATATATTTAACAATGCAATGATAAAAAAGATTCAATATCTATTTATTCTTTAGTACTGTTCAATATTATTTAATTAATTTTACAAAATATGCCAAAAATCATATAACAATGCAATAATAAACAAATTCAATTGTCATTTATTCTTTTAATATTGTCTAATGTTACTCGCATTTTGCCCAATATGTCGAAATGCGAAAGCAAAATAATTGACAAATTTTGGCATCAACAATATGACCCTTAAACCATTTTTCTTTCGTACCAAACACCACCTTAGCAAAAGAAATCTGAAATATTCCATTACACAAAAAAAAAAATAAAAAAAAATAGTAGATTCAAACAAGTCTATTTTAATATAAACAACTAGGTTTCACTTTCGTGTGTCCTTATCCTCACTTTTACAAGCACAAAGGTTGCATAATGCAGACAATTGGCATCACCAGAAAAATAAAAATAAATCCTATTAAATTATTTTTTAATTGTTTGAGTTTTATTTTTTTTATTTTTTTTTATACTAAATTGAATATAGAATGTTTCCTTTTACAGTTAATTACAAAATAGGGTATTTTTTATTTGTAATTTATATGCAGAAAAATATACAAATTCCTTTCTCAATCCAAATTTCACTCCCCACATAATCCTTGATAACAAAAAAAATTCATCCACTATTTATTCGTATTGGCAGTGCTTATAAATATTTATAAATTGATCAAACATTATTTTTATTTAACATAGTTTTTATAATCTACAATTTTTATCTACTTTTTATTCATGTCTACTTTCCTATTTTGTTATCAACACTATCTTCCACTCTTCTTTAGTTATAAATTTCCGTATAGTCTCTCCTAAATCTTCCATTAGTCATGATGCGTCAACAATTTTATTTACGATCTTTTTTTTAATGGTTTTTTTCGTAATTTTTTTTATTGACTGATGATAGTTAAATTTACTCCTCCTCCGAGCACGGCGGCAACAGTGGTGGAGACCTGCAAAAGGTGGCGGGGCTTTTTTCCCCCTTGGCCACTCCGACGTGATAATCAGTATATGATTAAAGTATTTGTGCTAAATAGCAATATGGAGTGTATGAGAGTTATGTGTTGTTTTTACCTGGGGAGTTGGCCTCTATTTATAGGGATGCCTGCAGTTATTGATTATGAGTGTCCCTTCATCTTCCTCATTTGATAAGGGTATCTTTTCATTTTCCTCGTTTAATAACGGGTGTCCTTTCATCTCCTTCATTATTATAAGTTAATGAGGGATGTTTCGTATTCTCGATAACTGGTGGTAACTGTTATTTCATGGGTCGTCTGCCTAGCTAACCTGATGACAGTTGGGTTGTTGCAGTCTATCTGTCAGAAGCGTACTCATGAGACCAACAAGGCGGTAAGCTGGTGAAGCAGGTGAATCGTTGAGGCGGGTGTGCCACCATAACCAAATAACATACAGTAATTTTCATTATTTATATCATCATAAGCCTCTCTACTTCTCATAGACCAATTTTCATAGACTGTTGTCAATGGGAAGTAGAAATAATCTATTGCACATACTAATCTCTAACTTTTTCAGACAGAAGCTTATCGCCTCGTTTTTTTGACAGAGGTTCATCGTCTTGATTTTTAAACATAAGCTCATCGCCTTGTTTTTCTGACAGAGGCTCATCGCCTTGTTTTTCTGACAGATGGTCATCGCCTTGATTTTTCAAACAGATGGTCATCGCCTTGATTTTTAAACATAGGCTCATCGCCTTGATTTTCAGACAGAGACTCATCCCCTTGATTTTTAAACATAGGCTCATCGCCTTGATTTTCAGACAGAGGCTCATCGCCTTGATTTTCAGACAAAGGCTCATCGCCTTATTTTTCAATGGTGGCTATCATCTTGATTTTTAAATAGTGGCTACTGCCTTGATTTTTAAATAGTGGCTACTGAATTTTTAAATATAGGCTCATCGCCTTAATTTTTCAATGGTGGATATCACCTTGATTTTTAAATAGTGGCTACTGCCTTAATTTTTAAATATAGGCTCATCACCTTGATTTTGGGATAGAGGCTTATTGGCCTTGTTTTTTCGAGACGATGGCGGTGGTCTTATTCTGATGAGTTGTCATTATTTTTAGACGGTGGTTGGCCTTGTTTTTTGAGACGATGCTTGGTGGTCTTATTCTGATAGTGTTGTCATTATTTTTGGACGGTGGCCTTGTTTTTCGAGACGATGGCGGTGGCTTTATTCTGATAGCTTGTTGTCATTATTTTTAGGCGGTGGCCTTGTTTTTCAGAACGATGATGCGGTGATTGATCTGATGGTAGTAGTCATTATTTTTTGGGCGGTGGCCTTATAAGCCCCTCTACTTTTCAGAGACTATCGTTAATGAAAATACTATGAAAAGTAGAAGTAATCTAACGCACCTGCTCATCTCAAATTTTTTTTTTGGCCGAGGTCACCTCGCTTGGAGTGAGGTCGCCCGCCTGGAGTGACGTCTCCTAATTTTTTTTTTGGCCAAGGTCACCTCGCTTGGAGTGAGGTCGCCCGCCTAGAGTGACCTCGCCTAAATTTTTTTTTTTTTTTTGTGTGAGGTCGCCCGCCTCAGAGGCTCGTCTCTCCTGGTCGCCCGCCTCAAGTGACCTCGCCTAATTTTTTTTTTCTAGCTTAGCTCTCTGAGTGAGCTCGCCTTAGCTTGGGCGAGGTCACCTCGTTTTGGGTGAGCATGCCTCTATTATTTCGCTGGACTCGTCCTGAATCTTCTTTTTGTTAGATTCAGGTTCATTTCGATCTTTCATACTTTTGGTAATGAGATACGCTTCTTCAGCGTTCACATGCATACTTATCTCCTTTATTGAGTAACTCATGCATCGTATTCGGTAGGTTTTTGGAGAGTGACATCTTGAAAGGTCGACTTCTAGTTCCACTCATCATGGCAATGACTACAGCTGACATCTGCAAATCTTTGATTCCAAGTGTTGCTCTATTGAACCGGGCAATAAAATCTTTTAGCAGTTCATCCTTGTCCTGTGTCAATCGCATCAGACTGATGACAGTTTTCTTAACACGTTTGCTGCTAGCAAAGTGGGCAGCAAAACTCTTGGAAAACTCATCAAATGTATGGATCGATTTTGGGGGAAGGGTAGCTACCCAGTCCCTGGCCTCCTGCCTAAGCGTTGGTGAGAAAGCCCTGCACATAATTGCATCAGGGGTGGCTTGTAACCTCATCAAGTCAACAAAAGACCTGAGGTGATCGACAGGATCAGAAAATCCGTTGTACTTCTCCATCTTTGGCTGTTTGAAGTCTCGTGGCAAGGGGATTGCCATTACTTCTAGGGAAAATGTGTCTTTTTCTAATACCATGGATTGTTGCCTACTATTGTTATTGGACATAGCCTCAGTTATTTTGCGACCTATCATTTCTTCTAAGCTCTGTTCCAGACTTAATACTGGTGTCTCAACCAACTGTAGGCGTGGGCATCTATGATGGTTGTCCCCTGTATGAATTTGGGCAAGATGTCAATGAATAGAAATGGGGTGCGAAAGGTAGAGCTAAAGAAACTGGAGCCTGCAGTGAAGCTACCGTTGGCGGTGTTTCTATTGCTGGAAAGTTAGGAGTTTGGGAATGAGCCCCTAGCGGTGATGGCCCTATCGGTGGAGGGCTTGGACCCTGGGGCAGAGCCCCTGGTAGTGAAGATCCTACCGGAAGAGGGTTAAGACCCTGTGGTAGTTGAGAAACCGCAGCGTTCTGATCTTGGAGTAAAGCCGTTAAGGCCACCACCTGAGCTTGTAGTGCTGCAAGTTGAGTGGCAGAGATAATTTCTAGTTGTGGGTGATTAGTGGCGGCGTTGGACTCGGTGCCTACATCCCCGACATAGGCTGGTGGGGCGATTACATTCCTAGCTCTTCTGGTTCGAGCCATAACTTCTTGTGCGGTTTCCCACATACGGCACCAATTGATGATAGTTAAATTTTTTCCTCCTCCGAACACGACGGCGACAGTGGTGGAGACTTGCAAAAGGTGACGGGGCTTTTTTCCCCCGTGGCCACTCCGGCGTGATAATCAGTATGTGATTAAAGTATTTGTGCTAAATAGCAATATGGAGTGTATGAGAGTTGTGTGTTGTTTTTACCTGAGGGGTTGGCCTCTATTTATAAGGATGGCCTGCAGTTATTGATGATGGGTGTTCCTTCATCTTCCTCATTTGATAAGGGTATCCTTTCATCTTCATCGTTTAATAACGGGTGTCCTTTCATCTCCCTCATTATTATGAGTTAATGAGGGATGTTTCGTATTCCTGATAGCGGTGGTAACTGTCATTCCATGGGTCGCTTTGTCTAGCTAACCCGATGATTGGTTGGGTTGTTATAGTCTATCCGTCGAGCGTACTCATGAGACCAACAAGATGGGTAAGCTGGTGAGGCAGGTGAATCGTTGAGGCGGGCGTGCCACCATAACCAAATAACATACAGTAATTTTCATTATTTATATCATCATTGACCAATTCACAACCTTCTTGTTAAGACTTTTTATCATTATTAATTAATCGACCAACTCATGACTTTCTTCTTAAAGGTTTTTTTGGTTCGTGATCTTGTTTCTAAAATTTCTTTTACCAACTAATTTTTGACCTTAGTGAACTCTAAGATACTAAAGATTTGAGCAGGGTGTATCCAGGGCCGATTTTGGATCGAGGCGAGTAGGGCAATCGTCTCGGACCTAAAACTGAAAGAGGGCCATTTTTATTGAAAACAAATATTTGTGATTGCTGAAGTTAGCCCTCCAAAAAATTTGTGCAAATATGGCCCAAAATCGAAAGGGGTTTACTCTGGTCCATGTTTGTTATTATATTTTTTTAGTTTTAAGTTAATTTAATTCTATAAAAGACTTGTGAGTTTTGAATATATAATACAATTTAGGAGTCTAATTTGTAGAATTCACTTCAAACCTCGAAAATCACATAACCGGCCGTGAGTGTATCACCATGAATTAATTTGAAACTTCAAAGTTGGTGGACCAAAACAAGTGGAGCAATATGGAGGTGTGGACACCATCTTTTGGATTTATACTTCAAAAAACGATACCAACTTTTCGAGTCTGAAGCAAAATAATAAATTCACACTATCTCTACCAAATAGAATACGAATTTGACCATTGATCATGATGGAGAAATGTACACATGCAATTGTCATAAGATGATATGAAGATGTAGAGTATGTCTCGGGCACATGAAATATAGATCTTGATCTTCTATACGTATTCTCCGTCTCAAGATAAGTTTTATTTAGCCCGAAGTCAAACCTTCCGTAAAATTAGGTAAAAGTTTTCAAGAAGGAAAGCAGTGGTTACGTGGCTTTTTCTTACTTATTAAGGAAGAATCCATTGACCCCACAAGAGGGAGAGGCCCCACCACCACCACCCCCCAAAGAAATGGGTGGGGTGCAATACTTGGATGCAAATTTCCCACTTAGGAAATCTAACAAGGAGAACTCTAATTTAAGTATTTATGCAACTTCATAACTAACAAGAAATAACCTTCAAAAAAAAAAAAAAAAAACCCCCATTAGAAGAAGATAATTAAGAATTTAAGACACGTTTGGAACCAAAAATTCTATTTCTTAATTATATGCAGCCAGCCTAGCTAAATGAATAAGCACACCGTCAATTGTTACAGATAATAAATATTTATTTCTACTAAATTTAAAATTGACTACATAAATTGTTTAATTTATTGTACACCTAATCAAAGTTCTAAAGCAACGTGTCATATTAGTTTGATCTACTTTAATATATGTTATACTAAATGGCATAATTCTTATAAATAAAAATACCTTTATATATGCATAAGCCATAGTCCAATGACCTAATTACCTAAATTGACGTTCGTTTTTATTTTATTACAAATGTTATCTTCACTTGTTGATGTATTATTTTTTCATTTTTCATTTTATCCATTCTAGTATGATTGCACATCTCCGATTAAGGGTGGACATCCAAACCGCCAAACTGTTCAAATTGATCGAACCGAACCGAACCGAATCAGGTCGATTTGATTCGATTTTTCACACCTTGGCGGTTTGGTTTGGTTTGGTTTGGTTTACTAATTTAAAAAATATATTCGGTTTGGTTTGGTTTTGATTTAAGAAAAAAAAAACCGAATCAAATCGCCAAATAAACCGAACCGAGAAATAAGAGTTATTTTTATAAATAACATGTCAAAAACAAGTTATAAATAATAGATTATTTTATAAATGGAAGTTATATTTAAATTTTTTGTAAATTTTTGTTAATAACAGGTTGCATGTTGTAAAGAAAATTTGAAATGGAAATTATAAAATTAATTTTTTTTTTGTGTATACAAGCCCAAAACATTAAAGTCCAAACTGCCCAAACCGAACCAAACCGAACCAAGATTGGTCGGTTCGGTTTGGATTGGTTTCATCCAACGTGGCGATGTGGTTCGGTTTCAGATAATGGCCAATCCGAATTGGTTGGTTCGGTTTTGGTTTGGGCCCAAAATCGAACCAAACCAACTCATGCTCACCCCTATCTCCGATTCCCTTACTTTTAACTTATAAACCTTTTGTCTATAAACGGTTTGAAATTCTATGAACATTTTGAAATTATTGCTAAAAATGAAAAATGAAATCAATATATTAAAAATAACCTCAGAATTATTAAGAGTTTGTTCTATCAGTATTTATAGCTCGTTATACCAGTCTATAAATTTTATATATGAAAAGGCAATCCTTTTTCCACTGATATTATTGTGTAACTAGGGTTTGACGTTTGTCTGCATTATAAATAAAAAATGCTACACTAATCTGCTTAAACAAAAGCTGGTGGTATCAACATCAAAACACAATTATTAGACATATTTTGAAAGTGAATTGGGTTACGGAACCTTTATGTCAAAAATTGTTTCAAGATGACTTTATTTCTCTCCGTACCGAGACACTAGGTGCACCGTCACAAGACTATTTGCACATTTGAATTGCTTCTATAAAACAGGAATTAAACTTTTGCAAAAGATGGAGAGAATTCAGAGAAAGATGGTTTTTTTACCTAACAAAAAAATCAATTTTCTTGTAGTGAACGTAAATAATGAAAAAGGAAAAGGAATTAAAATTTTGTTTGTTTGGTCTTATTCAATATTGCATACCTAATGTTCTAATTGTAGGGGTTCCATGTCGAACTCCAAGATACTATCCTTTTCAGGTTTTATATACTAGTAGGGTTTCATGCAAAAGAATGAGTGGATTATATGCCACATTGAAGATGTATCAATAGGAGATTTAATGGTGGCATGGGTTAGGTTGGATTGGTTTCGGGTCCAATCCAAAATCAAAACAGACTTGATCGGTTTGGGTGAATATCAACCCTAATCGACCCACTCCATCTTTGAAATTGAACTGATTTTTGTTTGGGTTGGTTCTATTTAGGCTTGTGTCCAAATTAGATTTTGATTTCGATAAGTCGATTTGAACAATTTTGCGAATTATTTGACCATCTGGTACACCCCCTGACGAGAAATGAAAGGTGGTGGAAGTTAAAAAGGTTCTTAGGAATAATAATCTATATTAGGCTAATATGCTCATAAATCACTTTACAAGGTATTTGGAAAAAGTGTTAAACACAAGATTTAAATGACATATCACTACATAAAATTATGGCTTCAGTGTTCCCACTCGATTTTGATAGGACTCCAAGTCAGCAAAAGCCCAACAAAAGCCCCATATAGGCCCAACGAGGGCCTCGTAAATCCTCAGAAGGCCTTGGAGGCCCATCAGACATCTTAGCATTCTTGAACTAAAATACCATGAGGCCCATGAAGGGCCTCGGCACTCAAGGCCAATCCATAGGGCCTTGCCGAGGCTTCGCATTTACTATAACTAGTAGGTAGCACAATATTCTGGAATGACCAGAGAGTTAGTGGAAGACAGATTGCGTTGGATTAGCACACGGATCCTTATAAGAAAATCGAATCATAATCGTCTAAAATTTAAGCAACGTGATAAACTCAAATAAGGTAGATAATCTTGGATATTGCCTTGACAATGAATAATCTCTATCCCATAAGGAAGAAGAATCCGATCGGGTATCTGATTGATTTGTTCCCCAAATCAATTAGGACTTGCGCTATAAATACAACGTCCCCGGTTGTTCCAAGGTACGCTCTTTTTGCACCTATAATTTCATTCTAAACTCTGCTCAAATCTCTGCCTGCTTGTCTCTCCCACACCCAATTACTTTCACCTCCCGTGTATTATTCTTATACCCGCAGTTGACTTGATTGTCGGAGTACCAACGATCGCGGAACCTTTTTTTCTCTAGAGATCTTGGTACCCTAACGATTGTCCAAGTATCATGCATCAACACTTATCCATTGGAGGAGCTATATGGAACATTGATGGTAACATCTGAGTTAGTAGAGGGTGAATGGAGATCTGTTGACACGTGGGCGTTGTAGGTTCCGACGTCAATGATTGGCACCGTCTGTGGGAATCGAAAAATATTACCGGCCTAAAACTTGTGATAAAAACGTGTTTTCTACCAGGAAAAGCATGGCAACCGAACATTCCATGGAGGAGGAAGTTGAATCCCACCACACTGATCTGCGGCAGGAGAGCATTCAAGACCTACAAAACGTTACCCGCTGCAAGAGAAGAAGACAACGGAAAAAGCGAATGGTTGAACAGGAAAACCAGGACCGAGGGTGGACAATGCCGGATGAAGGTAGCGTTGGGGCATAGAGAATCAACCCCTCCAACACAGACCCAAGCGCAGTCGTGCCCAGAGTAGCCCTTCACGGTCTTGCTCAATGGAAAGCCGTTGATCTCAGGATGACCCCGCCTGTTTCAAATGGTCGGAATCTTCAGAACGTTGCTTAGAAAGCCTCGCAGAATGACCAGAGGTGGAGACCTCTTCCGACGCAGAAAAACTGCTTATTCCTACTGCTAGCGTGTTTGATAGGCTAGGGGTGGGATCTTCTATAGCACCACCCCCACTAGCACAGCAGGCGCAATGAACACAGTGAGGCTCGCACGGAAAGTAGGAAGGACCCGAAATAAAGCTACGCGAGACCCGAGGAGGAGAAGGAGAGGCTAGAATACTTTGAGGACGAGGGGACGACGACGAGAATCTCCCGTTCACTAATTACATGAAGGCCATGGAGATACTCGTGAACTTTCGGATGCCCCTTATGGACAAATATAACGGAAGAGGCGACCCCTCGGATCACATTAACACATACAAGACGAAGCTCCAAGGCCAATCTCCCATAGTGAAGTGTCAGAATTGCCACACCACACTCGCATCAGACGCGAAGATGTGGTACAATAAATTGAAGCCAGTGAGCATCCGGAGCAGGCCTCAGCTCAAAAGAGAGTTCGTCAATGCCTTCATTGGCAATCAGGCGATGATAGTTGACATTTTCCAGCTCAATGACATCCAACAGAAGGTAGGAGAAACCGTCAAGAGCTACTTCAAGAGGTTCAGTAACGTTATCAACAAAATCGAGGCATGAATCGATGAAAAAGCCTTAGATGTACTCGTGACTGGACTTCACATGCACACTCTCTTCTGGAGAGACGTAAAGAACAGTCAACCAAAGACCTACAGTCAGCTAGTATACTCGATCCGATGTGAAATTCGCCATGAAGAGAAGGCGACGCCTCGGGAGAGACGATCGAAAACAGGGAGAAGGTTGAAAGTGAAAGAAAAGATCGCTACAGAAGAGAAGGGCGACGCTCTCCTGAACCTCGTTTCAACCACTTTCGGAGAAGACGCCTCCCTAGGACCGTCGAACAACCATTACAGGGGGAGGTTCAACCAGAAAGAAGTAGCCGCTGCCCCTCTTCTTAAAACGCCTGCAGTGGCCACCTTGCCAACAACAGTACTACCCAAGTTCTGACGCATATACAAGACTAGGGTACACAACACGGAAGACTGCCTGGACGTGAGAAAATTGATCAATAGTAGAAATCGGGACGGGGAGAGGAGAATGGACATGCGAGGACGTCGAGGGCCGTCCAACCAAGGACGAAGACTTCCTCCTTGAGGCCAGGATGATGGACCTCGCCGTAATGACTGAAGGAATGATAGGAATAGGGACATGTCGAGGGCCGAAGGGCCCGCTATCGCCCCCTTCTCCTCGGTCTGAAAAATAAACACTATCATAGGAGGGCCCTATGTCGGAGGGCACACCATGAACTCGCGGTGAAACTACGCAAATGCAGCAAGAGAGGCACCCCAGGAAAGTTGGTAGGTCCATGGATACTGATCAAGAGTACTACAAATCTCATTCACCGAGGAAGACGAGGTCGGTATACGTTACCCTCATTGCGATGCCCTAGTAGTCCGTGCGGTTGTTGCCAGAAATGGACTAGGACGGATGTTGGTCGATGATGGAAGTGTCGTGAACATTCTGTTCAGCAGCGCCTTCGATCAAATAGACGTGGATCATAAACTGACGGCCATTTTTGAGCCACTATTCAGTTTCACGGGAGATAGCCTTATCCCGCGAGGAAGGATTATCCTCGCGGTGGACTTCGGAGAACCCCATGCCATCTCAAAAGTTTATAGAATTTTTGATAGTGGATACCCGCTCTGCCTACCATAGAGTCCTCGGAAGGCCTGCGTTGAAGGATTTGCAGGCAGTCACGTCCATACACCACTTAGCCATGAAGTTTTCGACGTCGGAGGGGTCGCTAAGATTCGCGGCAGTCAGACAGAGGCAAGGTCATGCTATATGAACGCCCTACGAAAAGTGGCGAAGTGTGAGGATGTCTCTCCAACAGTGATGACCATACATTCGGAGCCAATGGACGTTGACCACGAAAAGATGGAAGAGGAAATGATGCTGGACGAGGGCCTAGACCCCTGGATCATTGGCTCGGACTCTCTTACCTCCCCGACCATGGAGCTGGAAGCATTTCTGGTGAATCCCTCGGAACCGACACAGGTATTATAGGTGGGAGAGAAACTCGAGAAAAAGATAAATGAAGAGTTGAAGCAGTTCCTACGGGAGAACACTGATATCTTCGCATGGAAACACAGTGACATGGTGGAGATCGACCATCTGTGGCGTGTCACGCCCTAAAGGTGGATCCAAAAGTGCATCCCAAGATACAAAAGAGAAGACCTTTGAGTACTGAGAGGTACGGCACTCTGAAGGAAGAGGTCGACAAGCTGTTAGCCAACGGGTTCATCGAGGAGCAATCTACCCCAATGGGTATCTAACCCAGTGCTGGTCAGAAAGAGCACCAAGAAATGGAGAGTATGCATAGACTTTTAGACTTAAACCAAGCGTGTCCTAAAGATAGCTTCCCGCAACTGCGCATCGACTAGCTGGTCAACATGACCGCCGGCCATAAGCTACTTAGTTTTATGGATGGCTACTTGGGCTACAACCAGATCCCGATGTTCACGGAGGAAGAGGATCACACTTCATTCATCACGGACCAAGGGTTGTACTGTTATAGGATGATGTCCTTCGGTTTGAAGAATGCAGGAGCCACATATCAGCAGTTGGTAAATTGCATGTTCGCAGGACAGATCAGGAACACAATGGAGGTTTACATTGACGATATGCTCGTGAAAAGCGTGAACGTCGAGGACCATATAGGGCACTTAAGAAGAATGTTCAGAGTCCTCCGCAAACACCGCATGAAGCTCAACCTCCTGAAGTATACCTTCGGAGTCGCGTCCGGAAAGTTCCTCGGCTACATGGTCAACCAACGCGGGATAGAAGCTAATCCCGAGAAGATTAAGGCGCTCATCGAGATGCGGTCACCATCTTTCCCAAGAGAAGTTTCGAGCCTGACGGAGAGGTTAGCGGCCCTGAACCGATTCATATCCAAGGCAACCGATCGTTGCCAGCCCTTCTTTCAGACCATCAAATGAGGGAAGAGGTTTGAATGGACCGATGAGTACGAGAAAGCCTTCCAAGATCTCAAGACCCTCCTCAGGAAGGCCCTGCTGCATTGCAGGTTCGTAAATCTCGACGAATCCTTCAAGAGGGTCGTCGGTGCGTTTCTCTGGGCCCGGAGCCCTGAGTATTACGGACGTGGGAATATCATAGGATAACCCCATATCCTCTAACTCCCTCTCAGTGATCCTCGAGCGGGCCATGGACGCTTCAGTAGCCGACCACTTGAGCTCCTCGTCAAGCGCCTTGGCTGGCCGGGACATCCCATTTATCAAGTGACCTCCTCATTTTAGGTACCCAGCGTCCGGCCCCTTCTTCTCCGCTGTCTCTCACGAGGACGGGCCAGTTGGACAAGTCTCCTTCCACTTGTGGACGGAGCCGACGGGTTTATGGTTGAAAGTTCCTGATTCAATTCTCCTACGATCTCAGATGATGAAGATGATGAGGCAAGATGATGACGATTCATCTCGAATACTAGGGTTTGTCCGAACATCCGATTGATTCTGTGGGTCGTCGTTTTCGGACGACATTATAACCCTCCTCCACCCCGTAAGTTGATATTTCTGCTGTCGCCGGGACGTGTGGCAAGGTATAATCCCCAAATCGTGGAGCCAAGGAATAATCACGAATGCAAACAATGAAACAAATCACAGTAACTCTTGGCGCACTTACCTCGAAAATGCATTTATAACAATACGACACTTGGAATTTTCTGATTATCGGCAGAACACTCACAATATCCACAACAAGCACAGAAGCAAGAAGAACTCGTAATGAAGGAGGGCGCCAAACTTTATAGATTGAGGCATTCCAATCTCCACCATCCAAATTTCCACGTGTTACATCCGAACCGTTGGCCAGTGGACGCGTGTTTGGAACAGAGCAACGGGCGGGAAATGGAACCCTAAGCGTCTCTTGAAACAAGAACACACGCGCCTCGCACGCGCCTCCATTATCCGCCATGCTCTATTGGCATTAAATACGTACATTCTCTCACTCGTGATTACCTGGCCACGGATTGACAGCCTTGATTGACAGGATCACATCAACCGCAGACACATCACCACAGGTCTAGTCTCGTGAAGCCCTCACCGTTATAAATGTTCAACTTCGGACTTGGAGGACTATACTGGGTAAGTTCAATTCATAATTCAGTGTGCGAAGACCACACTCCGCGAAATCTGCTAAAACTCAAAATTTTGTTTTTCAAAATTTCTACTCACTCTCAAAGTCCCGCGCCTATTATAAATAATATGCTTAAACTTGAGGGACTATTGTTACCACCTGATTTTGATAGGGCCTCCACATCAGCAAATGCCCAACAAAAACCCCATATAGGCCCAGCGAGGGCCTCGTAAATCTTTAGAAGACCTTGGAGGCCCATCAGACATCTTAGTATTCTTAAACTAAAATACCGTGAGGCCCATGGAAGGCCTCGACACTCACGGCCGATCCATAGGGCCTCGTCGAGCTTCGCATTTACTATAACTAGTAGCCAAGACGATATTCTAGAATGACTAGAGAGTTAGTGGAAGACAGATTGCGTTGGATTGGCACACGGATCCTTACAAGGAAACCGAATCATAATTTCCTAAAAATTAGGCAACGTGATAAACTCAAAAAGGTAGATAATCTTGGAGATTGTCTTGACAATGAATGATCCCTATCCCATAAGGAAGGAGGATCCGATCAGGTATCTGATTGATTTGTTCCCTAAATCAATTAGGACTTTTGCGCTATAAATACAACGTCCCTGGTTGTTTCAAGGTACGCTCTTTTTACACCTATAATTTCACCCTAAACTCTGCTCAAATCTCTGCCTGCTTGTCTCTTCCACACCTAATTACTTTCGCCCTTTTGTATTATTCTTGTACCGGTAGTTGACTTGATCGTTGGAGTACCAACGATCGCCGGACCCTTTTTCTCCGAAGATCTTGGTGCCTAACGATTGTCCGAGTGTGCAGGTAACATACAGGTTGACAAATGAGTGACTAGAGATCTGTTGACACGTAGAAATTGCAGGTTCCGACGTCAACATTTAGAAATGGATTTTCTGTTGCTGAAGTCACGATATCCGTACCTAATGGTCGCTACCGACGGAATATTTTCAACCGAAAATTCGTTGCTATTTTGAAGATCGCTGAAAGTTACCAACGAAAATTCCGTTGGTAAAAGTATGTGTAATGATCTACGGAAATTTTGTAGGTAATGTCCCAAGTCTTTACCTACGAAATTTCCATAGGTAATAGTGTAAATTTTTAATAATTAAAAAAATTAATTTTATATACTTGGTGGACCCAGACCCAACTTGTCAAGTGTGGGCTTCCCGCCATCTTCCAAAACAAAAGGGACGACATTGTCGTCGCTATAGGTCGATTTTGTCAAAAGATTTTATTGTCTTTAAAATTGATTAAGATTACCTATGGCATTTCCGTAGGTAATATGAATTGATCTTCACCTATGAATAATCCATTGTTAAAGGGTCGAAAATATTTTTGGATACTATGAATTACTCGTCACCTACGGAATACTCGTAGGTGAAAGGTCGAATCAATTTTTGGTCTTTTAAATTGATTAATATTACCTACGGAATTTTCGTAGGTAATATGAATTATTTTTACCTATGGTTTATCCGTTTGTAAAATGTCGAAAATATTTTTGGGTAATATGAATTATTCGTCACCTACAAATATTTCGTAGGTGAAAGTTCGAATCAATTTTGATTTTTCAAACTGATTAATATAACCTACGGAGTTTTTGTTGGTGACATGAATTGTTCTTCACATACGGATTATCCATTAGTGAAATTCGAAATATTGTTTGGCCATATGAATTACGCAACACCTACGGATCTTCCATAAGGGAAATGTCAAAATAATTTTTGGTTTGGCATGCTCATTAATACCATATATGGAAAAACCGTAGGTATTATAGATTACTCTTTTAGGCACTGAAAATCTATTAGTCAAACGTTATTACTTTTGCCAACGGAAAAGTCGTTGCTGATTACCGTAGGTGAAAGGTCATCACTTTTACCAACGGTTAATCCGTTGCTGATTCTCAACGGAAATAATCATTTGGTAAATTCGCGTTGGTGAAAAGGCAATTTTAGTAGTGTATATATAATATATATATTCTAATATTTGAAGTTTTTATTTTAGATCTAATACTTCAATATGGTATCAGAGTAGGCAAAATCTTGAACACAAGTTTTGCCTCAACCTATTTAATGAAATTGTGTACGTGTCAGCATTTGATAGAGAAAAAATGAACCCGACTACAAGTGAGAAGGTGTTTGAAAATTATATTTAAACGATCATATACATATAATCATCTCTAACAATTTAACTTTTAGATCAATTGATTCAACAAAAATAAATTTAACTTTAATAAGACGAGTAATATAGAGTGTGGTGTTGAGAATTGAGACCAATTCTTTTTTTGCCTACAAGATCTATGTTTAAAAAAAAATAATGAAACAGAAAAAATATAAAAGATAGAGAAATATTTATGGAGTGTCAAAGCTTTCACTATATAAAAAATCGTTACAATCATATAGATTTTTCTCAGAAAATCCTCAAGTCACATTTACAAAAGAAAATAAACCACGTCAATTTATAGTTAACGTATGACCTAATTTTTTTCTAAGTTTCGACTGCCAAGGAGTCCAAGATTTGGAAATTTATTCAATTTTAGTCGATTTAGACGTCGTCCAAGTTTCGACTACCAATGTGTCTAAGATTTGAAAACTTGTTCAATTTTCCAGTCGACCTATATATCTTCTAAATTTTGACTACCAATGCGTCCAAGAGTTGAAAACTTGTTCAATTTTAGTCGACCTAGATGTCTTCCAAATTTTGACTACCAAGTTTTGAAAAAATATTCCAACAATATCTACTTTGACGAAAAACAAGTCAAAACTCAATCATTTTTTCTACAGCTTTTCATCTCGATACTTAAAAAAATTAGTAAACTTTGACAATCCCAATTCTCAAAACAGAAAATTAACATACTCCATCATATAAGTATAATTACTTAGAATTAACAAATTCTAAGAATTTCATCGGCTCATGTCAAATAAATTTGCTAAAATATTGTGGTGCAACTCTCTTGCTTGACTTACTTGGAAGTTCGTCAGCCATCGACATCAATTCTACCACACACCTTGCATTAATGTCAAGCCAATGCCCATATACAAACATGTAGACCCGCTAGTAGTAACAAATCCTCTATCATGGAAACTAGCACATGCTACGAGAATGTAAATATTTACTCAAGCGACATCATCGTCTCCCATAAAGAGAGACATATTGTCTGTATCTGATGTCAAGCACTTCTTTTGGACAATTTTTTTCACGTGACCAGGTTGTCCACAATTCCAACAAGATACTTTTCTTTTATTCTTCTTCCATTCTTCAATAACAAGTAATGAGTTTTCATATGAAATATTACTTCCACCACTCAACTTTCTTTCTTCAGAAATTAATTTACTTGTAACTTCTTCAAAACTCAGTTTCTTTCCCATATATCAAACTTGATTTGATGTGTTCATAGTATGATGAAAGAGACCATATGAGTCTTAACACTTTATCCTCATCATTAAGTTTAACTCCAATAGCCTCCAGTTCAAAAACGATCCCATTGAGAACACTCAGATGGTCTGAAATTTTTGTACCTACATTCATTCGCAGAGAATAAAATTGTTCTTTCAAGTATAACCAATTTGAAAGACTATTTTTTTGATACAATTGTTCAAGTTTTACCCAAAGTTCTTTTGCAGCAAATATTCCATGAATATTTTTGCAAAACATTTTGCTACATATAGACGTATCGTACTTACAACTTTCAAATCCAAATCTTCTCAAACCTCATCGCTCATACTGGATTTTTAAGTATCTTTGTCAGAAATAAAGGTTGGTTTCTCTTTCAAAGCCTTGCAGTCCAAATTGAATCAAAACATCATTGACTTATACTTACCACAAGCTAAAATTGATTCTTTCGTCAAATTTCTCCACGTCATATTTGATAGACATATCTTCTCTGTGCGCCAACACTTTGAACGACCTGATGCTTTGATACCACTGTTGGGAATTGAGACAAATTCCTTTATTTCTTACAAGATCTTTGTTAAAAAAAATAATGAAACAGAAAAAATATAAAAGATAGAGAAAGATTTATGGACTGCAAAAACTTTCACCATATGAAAATCTTACAATCATAAAGATTTCACTCACCCAAATCTCCTAGTATCTCAAGAAAAATAATATCTTAAGCTTTACCGCACATACCAATTTCTATTATTTATACAACCCACAAAGATAACAAGAAAAACAACTAGATACTAGGCTTACAATTTTTCTCTCAGTAAACCCTCAAGTCACATCTACAAAAGAGAATAAATCACGTTAATTTATAATTAACGTATGACCTAATTTTTTTTAAAGTTTCGAATGCCAAAGAGTCCAAAATTTGAAAACTTGTTCAATTTTATTTGACCTAGATGTCTTCCAAGTTTCGACTACTAAGGTGTCCAAGATTTAGAAACTTGTTCAATTTTAGTTGACATTGACGTCTTCCAAATTTTGACTACCAAAGTGTTCATGATTTAAAACTTGTTCAATTTTAGTCGACCTAGATGTCTTCCAAGTTTTGAGAAAATATCCCAACACGTGGTAGGTTGTAACAACTTTGAATAAAAGATGTGACTCTTGACTAGATCATCTGAGTAGTTAGATTGAAGCGTATTTGATCATCAATGGTTAATTGTGCTGATATTTAAAATTACCATGCGATTTGACCATTGAAATTAAATATAATTGATCGTACTGTCAAAATTGAATCAATTTCAAATCGAACACCCACAATGAAGAGTTGTAGATCCGGTTTTCGCCTGTAATTATATAAAAGATTTTTTAAAATCAACCATATTGGATATATATGCATAAATATACCAATTACAAGTTCATGCTATGATATGCCATGAAAATATTTAGTGTTGGTTTGATTTTACTAAAAATTAGATTTTTTATAAATTTTGATAAAAATTGAGTGTGGTTAAAAAGTTGATAAAAGTTGTAGATTTCATAAAGGGAAGTTAGCACAAAACGTCCCTACCTATTGAGTGCAAATCGTTCCTACCATCTAAATTTTGACATTTTCACCTTCACCTACTCCATTTCTTGCGCAAAACGTCATTCCGTCCAAAAACTAACGTTATTTCACCTGACCAACACGACTCGTAATACAACTTAAGGGCAAATTAGTCCAGCAACATATTTTACTTGTCCTCTATTTCAAACCGAAGTATATGAACGAACGCACCTTTGTCTGGAAGTTTCAAATATATTTCCAAAATTTTGCCGACAAACTAGTCTAATTTCAACCATGCATTGTGCGTACCATCGTCAACAGTCGGTTGATGAGTTCGAATCTCCTATCTTTGCTTCATTACATTTCAATTCCGGGCTTTGTTGTGTGTGTGGTGTTTGGGGTTTCGCGGGTTTGCATTGCGGTTGTCATAATGGAATTTTTTCCCATTTATGGGTTTACATTATAGATATCATATCAAATCTTCTTCTACCAAAAGATGCTACATCCAATTTGTAGACAGCCCGAAGATGATCCACCCACTTACCGTAAGTTTTTTTTTGTTTTATACCATGGTTATTGATTTGCACATGAATTTTGGTTGTCATCAGACTAATTATGATTTGTGTTTGTCATTCTGTATAATAATTTGTGTTTATCAGTGGTACACTGAGTTGAAAATGTGTTTTTTTGCATATTTACTGATTCGATTTTTCATTAGCCAAATCTGTGTTTACAGGAGACAATACAGACTATTTCACAATTGAAGTCCATCATGGAGACATATTTTATGACAAGTCAAATAATGTGGCATACGAAGGAGGAGTAGTGCTATTTTTTTATTTCATCCATCCTGCATGGTTCACAAGAGACAACTTAACGTTGTTCTTACGGTCACTGGGTACGAGTACGGACGTGTTGTTGGATTTTTATTATACAAGGCCAAGAAGTTTGGGACAGGGGTTGAGAAGATTGGTGAGTGAAGATGATGTTAGGCAGATGCTTAGAAATAGGGGTAGGAGTATCGTGGTTGAGGTTTATATTGTACGTACAGTACAATCTCATGCACTGCCATTGTTCCAAATGAGAGAGTTCCTACCATAGTTGATGAGCAATCAATAGGCGAATTTGAAGCATTTGAAGGATGTTATGTACCCGTTATTGAAGAACACAAAGAGGGTGATCCCTGAATCTATTTGGGCTGATCAATTTTTAAATGAGACTATTGAAGATTTGTGGTCTTGGTATGGGGAGTCTATAAGGTTACAACCTCAACAAATGATGGTCAGGCTGAGGATGAATCCAACCCAGAAGGGCCTGCGGTAGAAGATTGATATGATGGACATATTAGTGTTGAAGAAAAGGAGGTGGGGGTGGAGACCCATGAAGAAGAAGAAAGTGCAATTGAAGATGGAGGTTTGTTGGTTGAGTCGGACTACGAAATGGAAAAAGAGCGTGAATGCACTATTGAAGATGACAATCGTACAATAAATTTTGATTTTGAGTTTAGTACAATAGATGGGCAACAACCTAGGGATTCGAATACCGAATATGGAGACTCCGATGAGTTACAAAGTGTTGACAGTGAAGATGGTGCAGAAACAAGCTCAAGGAAATAGATCTAGACTTGATGCTTTCAACCCACGGACATATTTGGAATATCCAACCTTCAAAATTGGTAAGTTACGTAAAACGTCCCCACATTTTGCATATGTCTACGCATGTCATCTCTACATTTTCATTCAGTACTTGTCGTAGTCCTTACCTTTCTGACACTTTGGCAAAAAATAACATTATTATTGACATAGTTTTGCGAAAATATCCCTATCTTTGGATTACATTTTTGTACACGTCACTATAATGAATGATTGTGTCATCTTTTAATTGTTTAGGTATGACATTTGAGTACAAAGTTGTGCTTAAATCTGCTATCACTGCACACTCGGTCAAAAACAATAGGGAGATTAAGTACAAGAAGGATGACGCTGACAGACTACGAGCAATATGCAAAGGAGACTGTCCATGGGTTTTGTATGCAACTAAAGAACATAAGAAGACAAGTTTTGTCATCAAAACTTACACCAAAGAATATACTTGTGCTATGGTGTACAAGAACTTCAGAGTTAGCTCCACATATTTGCTGAGACGTATTTATCCGATTGGAGATTTGAATCAAACGTGGTAGTTAGCACATTTATGAAAAATGTGAAAATGGATGGTTTGAGTGACATCTCAAGTTGGCAAGTATACAGAGCAAAGGAGAAGGCCCTACAAAAGATTAGAGGGAGTGTTGTGGATCATTACAAAATATTGTGGGATTACTGTGAAGAGTTAAAGAGAACAAATGTTGGGCTACTACTCAGGTTGAGGGACATGTTGGGGAGTTCAAGAGGATTTAAATTTGCCTTGGACCATTGAAAGATGGTTTCCTTCGAGGTTGTAGAAAGGTTATTGGTCTAGATGGATATTTTCTGAAAACAGAGCATGGTGGGCAGCTGTTAACTACAGTTGGGGTAGATGGGAACAATGGGATGTATCCACTTGCATATGCAATTGTTGATGTTGAAAATGGGAAGAATTGAAGATGATTTTTGGGATTGTTGAAGGATGATTTGCACATGAATAACAACCACGGTTGGACCTTCATTTCTGACAAACAAAAAGGCTTGGTCAGTGCAATTAAGTCATTATTCGAGCATTCAGAACATAGAACTTGTGTGAGACATTTTATAACAATTTCAGTACAACTCATAAGAAAATGGCTTTAAAGAACTGTCTTTGGGATGCCACTAGAGTTACAACTGAGACATAGTGGCTTTAACATATGCAAATGATGTTGGATATAGAGCCGGCAGTATATGGATGGCTAGAATCTAACCATGCTTCTCATTGGACCAAATCTCATTTTAGAGAGTGGACCAATTACGATATGCTCCTCAACAACCTATGTGAATCATTCAATGAGACGATTGTAAATGCAAGAGAAAAACTCATCCTGACAATGCTAGAGGAAATCAGGGTGTATTTGATTAAAAGAATTGTTGTAAGGAGGGAGGCATGTGATAAGTGGACAGCAGAAGTAGGTCCTCGAATCCAAAAGATTCTTGAGAAGAACAGTAGACAAGCGAGAATGGAATGGGCAGATTATTCAGGTAATAAAAAATTCCAAGTCAAACATAATGCAGGAGATGCACTCCATGTCGTTGACTTGAGAGCAAAGACTTGTACGTGTCATTCTTGGCAGTTAACTGGGATCACTTGTTGCCTATGTCATTGCATCTGTAGTTTCGAAGAGCCTGAAGGTCATAAATTACGTGGACGACATCTACAAGAAGGAGGCATACATGATGACATATACGCCATCAATTTCTCCCATAACGGTGCCCAAGTCGTGGCCTAACCCCGATCTCAACTCTCTCACTCCACCCGTGTACATAAAAAAGGATGGAAAGCCTAAAAAGTCTAGAAGAAAGGAGGCCAATGAAGAGGGATCATCATGCCAAGCAAAGAGTGGAAGAAAGTCTTCACGGAATACAAAATTTGCAGATAGCAATGTAAGTGATGGAAAAGTTCCAGGAAGACGAACCGGGCTGGTGATGACATGTACAAAGTATGGTGAACGTGGCCACAACAAGAGGATATGCAAAGGGGCACCACCACCAGTGCCAAATTAGCATACGACAAATTTGAAATTTTTGCTATTGTTAGCCTTTTGCACAGTTGTTGTTTTTAAATATTTAAGAGGACAGCTTTTTGTTGTTTGTGTCGACAATAAAGTATTTTGACAATGAATCATATTTAATGCTTGCTAGAGAAACGAGATTTTATGATCATGGATTGGTGTTCGTACTAATTAGGATTGCTGTTGTGGATTATTGTTGTTTTCTTGATTTGTTGTTTTAAGCAAGGATATTGACAATTGATAATACAATTAGGTGAGGATGTTCACCATAAATTTAAAAATTGGTAGGGATGTTATGCACATTAAAAACCCAAATATAGGGACAATTTACACAATTTAATCCAAAAGATAGGGACGTTATGCACATTGGTATACAAAGGTAGGGATGTTTTTCGCAACGACAATTACACATCAAAATTAACAATGCACAGCATTACATCAATCCCACCACTGCGTTCTACACCACTAAACCATGATTCTAATTTAGGCAATATTACAACAACATTCTTACACGAGTACCCACATCACTACAAGCCTAGAAAGAAACTGAAAAACTAGCTCCAAACATAGCACATCCTCTTCTCATTCTGCAAATGGAGTACTTGTTGTTCACATTCATTCCTGGATCTAAGCAGTCCAGGTATTATATCTACAGATCTTGGACATATGGGTGGGTCGCATTAGGTAAAATAGCCGCAACCTCTATTTTGCTGTAAGAAACACTCATTTTAGAACAAAAAACAACTGCAACATATAATTGCACATTTTGAGCTTATGATTACTAACCGACGACGTTGACATGTAAAGAAGCGTCTTCCAGGATTTGCTTGCATCCACGAAGTCTTTATCTCAATTTGAATTCCACATCTGCACCATCGATTTGTCATTATGTTTGACTTGAAAATAGTCTCTTTTCCTTATCTTATACATGAATGTGCACAAACGTTAATGACTTTGAACAGTAAGGAGGGAGGACAAGTGAAAAATGTTGTTGGACTAATTTACCCTTAAGTTGTATTACGAGTCGTGTTGGTCAGGTGAGAAAACGGAAACTTTTTGGACAAAATGAGGTTGTGCGCAAGAAATAGAGTATGTGAGGGTGAAAATACCAAAATTTAGAAGGTATGGATGATTTGTAAAATGACTTCAATAAGTAGGGACGTTTTGTGCTAATTACCCATTCTATAAAATGTGATTAAAATTAATTGTTGATTTTGACTTCAATTTTTTAACAAAATTTTAAACAAAATTAATAGAAGCCTTGGAAAGATTTCAGATTAAGATTAATAGATAGGGAGAATAGAATATTGTGAGTGGTTAAGAAAAGTGTAATATTATGGAGAATAGTATGCTAAATTCTTGTTCTTAGACACATATGAATGATGCCACATTACCAATTTGGTTTTTGGAAATTTAGATATAAACCATAATACAAACTAGTTTATAGTGCGAAGGACAAAATTTTACGCCAGTTAATATGAAAATAGTAAACTACGCACAAACGTTTGGATTATATTGATGTTATAAGACGGAATTTCAAAACTCAATATGATATTAAAGTCGGAATAGCTCAATCAAACAATTTGATTTGTGTAAAGATAAGACGAACAATCGAATTCCAAGGCTCAAACGAGCCATTTTCTTGCATAGGAAATGTGAAAAATAAAATCTTACATCATTGAAATATGAAAATTGAAAGTTATTTTTTGATTAACTAACTAATTAAAATTAATTAATTTGAAATTTTAGTTTTATTGAGCCACTTCACCAATACATCAAGTCTGCCTAATGAACTGATTATATGCCAATTTCTAGAATTCCAAAATCATTCTAATAATGCAAATTAATTCTAAATATTGACCACACGATATGACGTGGTAAATCCTGAAAGAAAACATCCACGGTCCTATGCCACGGATAAATAATTCACTATAATAAACATAATACAATCGTACCAATTGTTTTGGAATTACAAAGCATTAAAAAAATCAAAATCAAAAGCAACTAAGTAAACTTCCCTCATTTCTTGTCATTTTGAATTGTACAGGAATGGAACCAAACACGCCAGTCTTGGTCTTCCTCCATCCATATGAATGTACCCGAAATCTTCAGCAAATAGGAATAAGAATCTCGTTCTTATTTTTACGTCAAAATGTTGTCTCTATAGTGAATTCATCTTTGCACCAAAATCAGTACTCCTCATAGTAAAAATTCAACGACAAGAACTTGTTCTTCTCGGTTTATGCCTACTTTCTCCGTATCTCTCTAGGTTGATCTCTTAGACCTTTGTGGGTCCCAAACTGAGATACCCAACATGTCCCTAAATGCCAGTGGGCAATCACGGGGTTCGAGATAGGTTGAATCGGCACTTGGACAACCATGGCCTAATCAATTATAATCAATTTTATCATACTAAGTATTGTATTGGTCACGTGATGAAGCACTAAACAAATGGTGGTGGGTTGCCTTCTATATGAAAGAAAAAAGTGGTTGATGTCTCATCAAATGGACAGATCGAGAAAATCATGTTGGGGAGCTGAAACTTAAAACAAGTCAATATACAAATTTTTTAATATATAATAAAAAAAATGTCTAATTATGACATTACTTAGTGAACTTGTGTCCATCGAGTTTTAACAGCGTAAAACTCATCTATAATAAAATCTATATCCATTTTCTCGACAAATTATCATTCGATGTAGATTGTCATACAATCAACAAGAAACTCATCCTCCATTTTGCTACGAATTGTTGTCTTTGTAGTCACCGTAAATACATGTTCAATCAGTACAAGGCGAATCAATTTAGTCAACATAATGTAACTTTTCAACCTTCTATTTACATCCAAGAGTTTGCATAATTCATAAAGTGAAGGAACTTGAAACTGAGAATCCCTGATCATATCGTACTCATAATGTTGCACCTCAAACTTCAAAGAATGAATCTCTTGTTGTGTAAACTCACCACGATAGAACTTAAAAAGAATTTTGAGGATCCAAAGCAACAGTGAGAGAAAGGGGTTCTATGAGAGCTCATTAAAAATTATATATTAATCCATCAATTGAAAATTTATTGTTTCATTAAAGACATTGAAGTGGTAATGATGTTCAAGTGAAACTTGCTCACGAGGACGACCAATCTTATAAAAAGAATTTGGGTCGGATATATTAACATCATTTTTTGAGCAAAAAAATTTCACTTCATGAAGAAATTAATCCTAGTCATGTTCTCTAAATTTTTGTAGGACAACTTTTGTGGTGGAAACAAATCTTATAGCAGCCGAGGACATCTTGAGATCTTTTTTAAAGAACTTGACAAAGAACATCGCTGAGTCCTAAAATTTTATGCATTAAATGCAAGGAAAACAATAATTGAAAGGTTGAAATGGTTTAATAAAACACCATGAACTTCAACTCGAGATATTCTATTTGGAGAATGGACATTAAGATACTCAAGTACGTCGTAAGTTGGGCGTACATAACTATCAAGTTCCTTACTAATTCATAATGTGAACTCTAGTGAGTAGAGTCTGATTTTTGCAAATTACCAATCTGATTGCCCCCACTTCCAAGCTACTGCATCCTGTCCAAATTTGAAAAGAATTTTCAAATACAAACGACATCCTTGGCTGCATAAACCAATATCAGTAGTCAGTGGGCAAAACAATGGATGTAGTACGCATATGGACATCATGTAAAGAATAACGATAGGAGTCCCTTCCAAGTACCACGCATATTAATAGCATCATTATGGCATTGCCCTCTAATTTTTTGAACCTCAAGGTTGTAACAAACAAGAACATCACGTATCTCATTTTTAGGATTCAATGACGTTGTGTCACTAACGATTTTGATTGCACGGAAACGTTTTATTATAATACCTTTAGTGTTCACAAACTATAAGACAATGTCCATTTTTTCTATTTTAGTTTCGTCTTGTGCTTCATCAACAAGAATACAAAAGAAATATTCTTAAAACTCCTCGAATCATCTATCATATTCTAATGGAATGTGCAAATTTATTTTTGAACATTTGGACTTGGATGGGGTAAATGGGCCGAGCGGCTCGTGGGCTCTCTGACTTGGCCCATCTAGGCTTGGCCCATAATGGAATCCGGCTTGTTGCGGGACGAGGCCGAGCTTGGGCCGAGCCCAAAACAAAGGGCCAAGCATGTTTGGCTCGACAAAAGACAAGCCGACTCGTCAAGGATATGCCCACAAGCCCTTTTCCACAAGCGGCTTGTCGCTCATGGTGTCCAACGGTCACTTTTTTTTTACCGTTTGATGCTTTTTTTTTTTTCAATTTCAGAATTTTTCCCTATAAATTCTCCCATCTAAACTAATTTTTTCACACATCAATCTCTTAATCTATTATATACTCAAATTCAACAACAATTCTCAAATCTCATTATCTAAATATTAGTTTATAATTATTTATCTCAAATCTCATTATCTTAATATTAGTCTATATTTCTAATTTTCTACTTTTTCTACTACATTTTTAAATTTCTACTATATATTCTACTTTTTTTTTATAATTTATTTGAAATGACTTACAATCAAAGTGATGGTGATTTCAGTGGTGTTAATGACATTTCACTTCCTCGCGATATTGTTGATGAGTATGGTAGCACTTATCTGATTGATTTGGATGACATTCAATAAGATGTCTACACACATACAAATACAACCACTAGTTCTGGCACTAAACTAAAAGTCAAAAAATAAAAAGGTTAGGTGGTGAAAGCATTTTGAGTTGGTGTCCACTGGTAAACTAATAGACCGAGTCTCTGAACACAAAGCATAGTGTAAACACTGTAAAGAGAAGTAAGCGTGGTAAAAAGGGATAGACATGATCCATCTAAACAGACATTTTAAAAAGTGTGTGTTCAAATACGAAGGGCTGGAATTAAATCAGGCACAACTCTAGTTTGGATCTCTCGAAGCCGGCTCCAGTGGTACTCTCGATGTAAATAATTGGGCATATTCACAAGACAGCATGTTCGTGAAGGAATGCCGCAATTGGTGGTAAGTGCCGAGTTTCCACTGAACTTGGTGGAAAATCCCCATTTCACAAATTTCATACAAAAATATCTCCAACTCAGGTATGTATCTTTTGCTAGAAATACAATTCGAAAAAACAAGAAGATATTATAAATTATATTAATAATTATACTGATTTTTAATCTTTTACTTCGAACTTATGGACCGGTAATAATAAAAAAAGATATATGGCTGCAACTGCATACTGCATTGATAAATATTGGATCATGCATAAAAAAAGTAATGGAGTTTGGAACAATTAACTATCATCATAATGGAGTTAATATCTTTCATGTTTTACTAGATATTTTACGTGAATTTAATTTCGAAACAAAGATCTGTAGTTTTACTTTTGACAATGTCGACCCCAACAATATTGTAATTAAAAAATTAATTCAACATGTCCATCTAGAATTTGATGGTATTTTATTTCACATTTGTTGTGTATATTATGTTTCTAATTTAATTTTGAAAGATGTGTTACAATTCATAAATGTACAATTACAAAAAATTAGATATGTTATTAATTATATTACATTCTCACCAGCTAAAAAATAATTTTAGTGCTCTATGTGTTGAAAATGGACTTCAAGAAAAAGGTTTTTGCATTAATGTAGGCCATATGTGGAATTCAACATATCTCATTCTTGAATCTTCTGAAGGGTATGAAGATTGCATTACTGCATATTATAACTAGTAATGGCAACGGGGCGATTCAAATCGGATCGGCCTGATCTCCGATCCTCAATAATTGTAAGATATCCAAATCCGTGTGATCAGTCATTGATCGGGGCGGATCACAGCACTGATCTACCTACTGATCCATTTTTTTTCAATTGTCATTTAAAAAATTTTAAAAATATTGAAACAAACTTTATTACTTTATTATAGGGTTTAGACAACATTCTAAAATACATCAATTACTTAATTAAACATCCAAGAGAAACAAACTACATCAATTACTTAATTAAAAGTCGAATACTCTAAAATGTACAAAAAAAAAAAAACAAATTGTTTATCATCTTCATAACTTCATGGAATCATGAACCAAAAGTGGTCATATTGGAACCAGAAATGCCTTCCTGTAATAAGAAATTAAGAAATAAAATGTTGCATTAAATATTAGTATCAAACCGGAAATTTATGAAAACTATAGCTTTCAAATTAATGCATTTTATTTGCTCACTGATTTGATTTATTATTTTAATTAATGTTAGGGCTTTCATGCTGGAAAAGAAGAAGAATTTATTTGATGATCATCACTCATCATACCACAAATCAATTGCAATTACGGGTTTTGCATAAATTAATATTGCCGACACTTGTGTAATTATCACTTTCTACTTCTTTTTCCCATTTTCCTAATTGCAAAACCCAACCTGCACTATCACTGGCCAACTCCAATTCACAAATTTATATATATACATTTTTGTAGAAACCCTAACCCTTAAATCCCTGCAATTAGTTCTTGAAAAATGGATTTGTGTACAACAAAATCCACATTCAATCATCCCATCAAAATCCATAGCAAACAACTTTTTTACATATAATTTTCCAAAAAAATCAAACCCAAAAAAAAATTCTTACAAGGGCAGTTGAAAGTTTAGAAAATCTTGAAAAAAAAACCTTGTAAAAATCTTTTCAGGTAAGTAATTTGTGAATTTAACCTACTAATTAAATCCTAGAAAATCTAAAATTATTTACTCAATTGCTTACGCTCTTAAAGAAGAACAAAAATGGGTTGGGCTATTCTTTTTCTTTTTCTTTTTCTTTTTCTTTTTCTTTTTCTTTTTCTTTTCTCGTTCTTTTCTCTACTTTCTCTCGGATGTACTTCTTCGGCTGATGGTGGTGGGCGGCTATTTTTTAGGTGGGGCAACTAGGCAGTCTGAGCAGCTATTTCTGTGGGTTGGAACTTTGTGAATTGTGGAAGTGAAAGACAATATCAAATTATCAATTAGGTATAGGAAATTTGAAATTTCAATTTCATCCCCTACCCCAAATCTTTAATCTTTTTATTATTTAATCCCTATGTTTATTTTTTAAACGGGACCCGATTCAATCCGCCCCAAGATCCGCGGCAAATCACATATATCTGCTCCGATCCGATCCGCCCAGCTGACCAACAGATCGAGAATTTTCGCTCCACTCGAGAATGGGTATCCATCGGGTTTGGGACAGATCGGATATTTTTGCCGTCCCTAATTATGACAATCGACACTCACACGGTCCAAAATATGATTTGCAAATATATAATTGAGAAATATATGCTCTTGTTAAAAAAAAAATTGAAAGTTTTTTTTGACGCAACAAATACATGTTTAGGTGTATATTATCCTACTACTCTACTAGTTTCCAATCATCTCTATTATATTGATAACAATTTTAATAAGTATAAGAATTTTGCTATTTTTTCTAATATTAAATATGTGATGGAAGCTAAATTTAGAAAATATTGAGAAGATTTGCTTATGTTATTTCTATTAACATCTACTATGGATCTCAGACTTAGCTTAAAGGGTACGAAAATAACTATAATGGCAATTTCAATAAAATTAACGTACAAAAATCCACTAACGTATGGTAATTTAGAAAAAACTTTATGCCAAATGTATGATGTCTACGTTGAAAAAGCCGTTAGGAACGTCAGACTCTGTTCTAGTACATGCTTTGTCATCACTTGACGATAATGACTTATGGAGTTAATTTAGTTCTGTTAGGGATAGTCAACATGATAGTGATTCTTTTTTTGCTTATTCCCTTTCCCTTTCTAGTGATATACCTTTAGAATTAGCTAAGTATTTCGCACACAACATACTAAGCATTTTAGATGATGAAGAGAGAAATTTTTTTGATATACTACGATAGTGGAGACAAAATGAACGTCAATACACAATTCTTTCAAGTATGGCACGTGTTCTACTAAAACCTCCGATATCAATTGTAGCATTGGAGTCAGTTTTTAGTGCATGTGGTATAGTTCTGTCTGATTTCATGTCAAGACTTAAAGCCCACATATTAGAAAGCTTACTGTGTCTGAAGGACTAGGAGGATGCCGAACTTCGGATCCCAGATAGAATGGACAAAATCATGTCTAAAGAACTTGAAGACTTGAATACATAATAGTACTTGAACTTGTAGTAAGTATTGTTTGCGTAAATATTTGATATTTCATTCATCTTACTTTAACAAAAAGTTGTACACGTAACAATTTGTTCGTGTACAATATTAACGCCGTCTACATTTAAAGTAGCCGGATCTCACACCCAGGAAAAGAAGAGTTTTCAACTTTTAGGTTTTAACAGAAAAAAATTCTCATAGTTTATTTCTTTTTTATTTTTAAATTCTCCAAAAATATTTAAATTTGAAAAAAAAAAAAACTAGCCGAGCTCGTGGACCGCTTAGCTCGGCTCATTTGGCACACGAGCCAATGGGCAAAACTAAGCGCCCATTCTAAGGACGAGCCGAGCAAGGTGGGCAACAGGCCGAATCGAGCATTGCCACATCTATTTGGACTAGTGTATTTGATATTTTGAGGAGCTATTTTGTATTTATTTTTGCAAATGCCTTTACCATCTCAATAAAATTCTCACGGTTCAAT
Organism: Forsythia suspensa; assembly: GCA_023638005.1. Taxonomy (NCBI): domain Eukaryota; kingdom Viridiplantae; phylum Streptophyta; class Magnoliopsida; order Lamiales; family Oleaceae; genus Forsythia; species Forsythia suspensa. The sequence goes on along the minus strand of CM042670.1, from coordinate 27,003,639 downwards.
GCAGATGAAGGTTCACCATGACCTAAGAAAATACAACATTGAAATACTAGTCACTAAACACTTAGAATTATAGTCTTTAGACGCAAACGATTTTTAAGAACTTTCTTTCTTGTTTTGGCATACATCACTTTATCAATATGTTCATAAGGTCTTATTAAATCTCTAGCTCTTCTCTCACTGGTGATTCGACTCGTACCTTCTACCAGATGAACTCAACAATATCTTTTCTATAGCATTCAAAATTTCTTCAAATAATTTCCCGTGAATTTGTTTTAATAATCAAAGAACACAATCGGCATGTAAAGAATCAAGTCTATAAGGCCGCTGAAATCTACTTAGGGGCTAAAATCTCGCTTTGTACCAACATATTCATGGTTCAAATGCCAGAGAAATGGACTAAAATGTGGATTTCAATGTCTAGGAATAATGAAATTGTGGATAAATTCAATGGGGTGAATTTCAAATTGAGGCAAGTTATGAGATAAGCTATAGCAGACTCCCGAGTCCGACGATCATTCCCGTTGTCGCCGTCGACGGAGAACATAGCCATCAATCGAAAATTCAACATTTCAAGCTTCAGTTTCACAAAAACATAAACATATGGTATTGGACCTACTTTTATTTCACTTTGAACGACTCCAATAATATATATGAATTGAAAAAAAAAAACCTAAAAATGCACACTCTGAACAACGAGCAAATCCGTGGATTCATCGATGATAATCACACATGGATTTCCATAAATTTCGATCATCCAGCAATATTTGATATACTCTCCATGGATTCAAATCTTAAGCTCAATCAATGCCTTCGAACAATGGATTTCTACAAGAAAGTCAGAAATGCATGGAAACACGAGTACTTGTTATACAGCCACCATGTACGGCTAAATCGAGCTTGATTGCAGCCATGGCGAATGACCTCAACTTGATAAATATGATTTGGAATTAACTAATATTCATGCGATTTTTGATCTTCGGAAGTTGCTGGTTGATACTAGAAATAGGTCGGTTCTTGTGGTTGAGGATATTAATTACAGTCTTGAATTGGAAGATAGGAGTATCAAAGACCGTTGCATAAAATCAGGAGAGTAAATATTGTATATTGACTTTGTTATTTAGTTTCCTTTCTTGCATTCAATTGTTGCTATTTTATAGGGATTAGAAAATAATTTGATTGTATTCAATCGTGTATATATTTGTACACTAAGTATTCAATATCAATATACAGAAAATAATTCTCAAATCTTTTTCTTATTATGGTATCAGAGCTTTAGGTTTTTCAAACACCTTTCTCTATCTCTATCATGGCAGACCAAGACAACTTAAAGAAGCCAATTCAGTCGAGTATGGCATTCACATTTGATAATCCCAGTTACTCACTATATCTTCACCATTCAGATCAACCTGGTTTATTCCTTGTTCCACAACTTCTTACAGAAGACAACTATAGCACATGGAACCACTCCATGACTATGGCTCTTTCAGTGAAAAACAAATATGGCTTTGTCGATGGATCCATAAAATGACCAAACAACGATGCCAGCGATGAACTGCAGCAATGGATTCGTTGTAATAATCTTGTCAAAACTTGGTTGCTGAGTTCGTCTCCAAAGAAATTGCCGCCAACGTGTTTTACTGTGATGGAGTACAAAAAGTTTGGGAAGAGTTGCGTGAGCGTTTTTCTCAGGTAAATAGTGTTCAACTTTTTCACATTGAAGATGAGATACGTGATTGTGTTCAAGGAACCATGCCCTTAGGGTTCATACTTTAGCAAACTTAAGGCATTATGGGATGTAAGAGACGTGCTCTACCCCCATCTCAACTTGTACCTATGGAGCTATGAAAGATGAATTGTCCTATCGAGAAACACAGAAAACAATCAAATTGCTTATGGGATTAAAAAAATTATTTGAGATTGTGCGCGGGCAGATATTGTTGATCGATCATTTACCAAAAGTCAACACAGTGTATTCTCTTGTTCTCAGACATGAACAACAACATGATGTATGAGCTGGAAAAAGCACAACTCAATCTGAGGTAGCAGCATTCGCAGTCAAGAAAAATGGCAACCAAAAGTGTGGAAAGTGCGACATAGCTAATCATAGTACTGAAAACTGTCGGGCACATTTGAAATGCACTTATTGTGGATGGAAGGGTCACACAATCGACTTCTGCCAAAAACTCAAGAAATCGGAGTCCGATCAACGGTTCGTCCACAAACAGAGAAGAAGGAAATTTCTAATTCATTTTCTTTTTTACTCATGCCAACAAATCTGAACATGCAACAAATCCTAAACATGCTCAATAAAAACAACTCTTCCATGGAAAATCATGTTGGTAATCCTTCAATTGATGATGATATTTCATGTAAGGCAATATGTTTTTCTTTTCAAGGTGAGAAAACCACATGGATTCTTGATAGTGGAGCAACTGATCATATTGTTTGTAGTCATGAATTACTTACAACTTGGACAGTTGTCAAAAATAAAAGAGTTGAATTACCAAATGGTTCACTTGCTACTGTTACACATATTGGTCAAGTAGTGTTCCCTTCTAATTTGGTTCTTGATACTAGTTTTGTGTGTGCCAAATTTTCGTGTTGATCTTATCTCCATAAGCAAACTTACCCATCATTCTCTCTTTTCTATTTTGTTCCTTACTCATTCTTGCATGATACAGGACCTACGCTCGGGGAGGATGATTGAGACGGAAAGTGAACGAGGGGGTCTCTACTACCTCGATCAATCTCAAAAATCATCATGCAATTCTATCAAGTCATCTACTTCTGAATATTGGCACCAACGTCTTGGACATCCTTCAAATAAAGTGTCTGTTTTGTTTCCTATTTTACATAAACATGAAAATTCTTATGCAAATAATTGTTTTGTTTGTCCATTAGCAAAACAAACTAGATTGTCATTTTCCTTGAGTACAAATCTAGCAAATCATGTTTTGAATTGTTGCATGTTGATATTTGGGGCGGTTACCATGTTCCTTCTATTTCAAGGGCTCAATATTTTCTCACCATTGTTGATGACTTTATGCACATGGGTTTACTTGATGAACCATAAGTCAAAAACTCATAGTCACCTCATTAATTTTATCACTATGGTTGAAACCCAATTTTCTTCCAAAGTTTAGATTGTGCGTAGTGATAATGGTATTGAATTCATATTAAAACTTATTACTTGTCCAAAGGTATTGTTCACCAAACTAGTTGCGTCGATACTCCACAACAAAATGGAGTGGCTGAACGCAAACATAGACATCTATTAAACATGGCTCGAGCTTTGATTTTTCAAGCTCATCTTCCAAAAAGATTCTGGGGGGATGCCATTTTAACTGCAACATACTTTATAAATTGCACGCCTACACCACTTTTACAAGGTAAAACACCTTGTGAGAAATTGTTTAATGTTAAACCACATTACTTACACTTATGAGTATTTGGTTGTTTATGTTTTCCTTCCACACATGCTCAAAAACCATCAAAATTTGATGCGTATGCCACTCGTTGTATGTTTCTTGGGTACCCTTATGGGAAAAAGGGATATAAATTATATGATCATGAACTTGGGAAGGTGTTTGTGTCTAGAGATGGTATTTTTTTCGAGAGTGAATTTCCTTTTAAACATATTTTCGCTGCCAATGGGAGTCCTTCCATTCCTCCTCCCATAGACTCAATTTTTTATGATAATCCTATTCGTCGTCCCGCAGAAACCACAACATCCACTCCACCAAAAAATAATGAACTCACCACTATTCCCATCCTTCTACTAGCCCAACATTAGAAAACAATGAGCCAGTTGATGTTCCCATGCGTCGTTACCCCACTAGAAATACCAAACCACCTACTTTTCTTCGAGATTTTCATGTGGAAATGACTCTCCCGTCCAGACTTGATCCACATCCACCTCTAGTGTGGTCACAAAATTAGGTACACCCTATACTACTTCCTTTCATATAATCGAATATCTTCCTCTCATAAGACATTTACAACCGCGTTAACCATTACCAAAGAACCAACTAGTTTCTTACAGGCTATGCAATACCCTCGATGGCACCAAGCCATGCATACTGAAATTCAAGCCCTTCAAGTAAACAATACATGGAAACTTTTCCTCTTCCACCTAGAAAGAAACCTATAGGTTGTAAATGGGTCTACAAGATCAAGCTAAAATCAGATGGAACCATTGAACGTTACAAAGCTCGTTTGGTTGCCAAAGGTTATAGCCAGATTGAAGGACTCGATTATCGCAAAACTTTTGCCCCAGTTGCTAAACTAGTTACTGTTCGAGTTTTGCTAAGCATTTCCTCCATTCAAGGATGGCATCTTCACCAACTTGATGTAAACAATGCGTTCTTGCATGGCGACCTTGATGAAGATGTGTACATGTCACTACCACCTGGATTTGGATGAAAGGGGGAGACTCGAGTATGCAAACTCAACAAATCATTATATGGGTTGAAACAAGCTTCTAGGCAATGGTTTTTGAAGCTCTCATCCGCTCTTAAATCTGCTAGTTTCAACCAATCAAAGGAAGACTATTCATTATTCGTCCGATCCCACGAATGCGTTTTCACGGCAATTCTTGTATATGTTGATGATGTAATTTTGATTGGTAACAATATACAAGATATTGAGAAAACAAAGCAGTTTTTATCCAGCGAGTTCAAACTTAAAGATCTTGGTCACATCAAATACTTCTTGGGTATAGAAGTGGCAAGGTCTTCCAAAGGTATTTCTCTTTCACAAAGAAAATATGCATTAGAGATACTGGAAGATACTAGATTCATTGGAACTAAACCATTAAAATTGCCAATGGATCAAAACTTGGCTCTTACACAATCCAGTGGAGATCTTTTGAATAATCCTTCATCATATAGGCACCTTGTGGGAAGATTGATTTACCTTACCATCACTAGACCAGATTTGGTTTATGTGGTCCATGTTTTGAGTCAAATTATGGACAAGCCATGTATGCCTCATCTTGAAGCAACGCATAGAGTCCTTAGATATTTAAAGAAAACACCTGGACAATGTATTCTTTTATCCTCCACTAGCACACTACAATTGAAGGCATATTGTGATGCAGATTGGGCTCATTGCAAGGATACAAGAAGGTCAGTAACAGGGTATTGTATATTTCTTGGAGAAGCACCCATTTCATGGAAAACGAAAAAGCAAACAACGGTGGCTCGATCTACTGCTAAAGCAGAATATCGCTCCATGGCTAGTACATGTTGTGAAATCACTTGGATGAAAAATATTATGAATGATTTAAGGATTAAACATGATCAACCTGTTATGTTATGTTGTGACAACCAAGCTGCCCTACACATTGCTTCAAATCCAATATTTCCTGAACAAACAAAGCACACCGAAATTGACTGCCACCTAGTTCGTAAAAAGATTCAAGAAAGATTTATTAAAACGACACATATACGAACCAATAATCAAATTGATAATTTATTTACCAAAGCATTGGGTTTGTCACAATTTGAATTGCTACTTGGCAAGTTGAGTGTAATTAACATACACTCCAACTTGGAGGGGAATGTTGAAGACCGCTGCACAAATTAGGAGAGTAAATATTGTAAATATTGTATATTAACTTTGTTATTTAGTTTCCTCTCTTGCATTCAATCGTTGCTATTTTATAGGGATTAGAAAATAATCTGATAGTATTCAATCGTGTGTATATTTGTACACTCAGTACTCAATATCAATATACAGAAAATAATTCTCAAATCTTTTTCTTATTAAGGAGGATGGATTAACGAGTTTTGAGGTTTCTTGGATCCAGCTATGGAAGCCATGCCCAGACTATCAACCTCGTTCAATCGAAGAAAACACAACAAATAACATTATTAGGACTACTGAATTTCATCGACAGACTTTTGTTGAGTTGTGGAGACGAGAGGATTATAGTGTTCACTACACATCACAAAGATCGACTAGACCCTGGATTGCTATGTGTGGAGAACCTAATTGTACACGTGCATATGTTTTATTGTACCCTTTGTGTCTTCAAGATTCTAGCAGAAAACTATCTTGAAATTTGTTTTTAGTTTTCAATTTTATAAAATATTCAAAAAAAATTGGTCTGGTATTTTTGAAAATGCATTTTTTAAAAACAAAGTTAAACTAATAACATGAAACTCAAAACGGGTTTTTGAGCACCAAAAACACTCAAATCAAGAAAATAAGCGTTCAAATAAAATTTCTAAAAATTAAAATTAAAAAAAAATAATTCAAGCCTTATTGGTTATTTAAATAAAAATTATAAAAAATTATTTATATAAAAACAGATAAAAAAATCTCCGTCATTAATTTTTTTATTTTTTTATTTCTTATTTTTTGTCAAGTCAATTTATTATTTGTCTATAAAGACGAGAGGATTATAGTGTTCACTATGCATCACAAAGATCGACTAAACCCTGCATTGCTATGTTCGAGGCGTCTAGTCATACACGTGCATATGTTTTATTGCATCATTTGTGCATTCAACACTCTAGCAGAAAAGTATCTTAAAATTACAAACCACTTAGGATGTCTTTGGTTTACTGTATTTTTGAAAATCCAATTTTGAAAACAAGATTAAATTTATAAGTTATAACATGACAATCAAACAAATTTTTACGTTTTTAAGTGTTTTTAGTGAAAATACCAAAAATACTCAAATAAAAGAAATAAGCGTTTAAATAAAAATTCTAAAATCATAAAATTCTAACAAAATGAAATTCTTAAAATTAAAAATTAAAAAAAAAAAAATCAAATCCTTATTGGTTATTTAAATAAAAATTGTAAAAATTATTTAAATGAAAACATATAAAAAAAATCCCACGTTATTAATTTTTATTTTTTTATATACTATTTTTTGCCAAGTCAATTTATTATTTGTTTGGATTTTATTTTTATAGCGGAAAAAAATATTGTAAAATTCACCAACTTTAAAATGTATATATTACTTGATAATACATTAACATAAAATTATTCTATATTAAAGAATAATCAAATTTTTTTCATAAATAAAATATCATAAAACACTTTCTTAAAATTTCGAACCAAATATGTTTTACAATTTTCTGTTTCTTAAAAAAATAGTTTTCTATTTTACACTTTTCTATTTTGAGAAATATTTTACAAACTAAACACGTTTTAAACAATACATAACTTCAAAATAGAAAACTGAAAACTGAAAATGAATTCAAAACTCAAAACTGAAAAATGTATCGCAAAGCAAAACGAGTTGGAGAGCAGATGAATGAATAGATTGATTTGGCATTGGAGGATCTGGTTGAGCTTCTCCACGATGAACTCAAAGCAAAAGGAATGGTGGACAACGTTATTGAAGAAGAATGTGGTTGGTATTAGTTGGATGAGTCGAGTTTAACTATATTTTTTAACTTGAAACATCTTTGAAACTTGACTCGAACGTGAAAGGTAATATGGAAGGTAAATTGCACGCACGGAAGAGAAGATAAGTTTCCATTTCCCTAAAAGAATAGTAAGACTGGATGGAATGAAGGGTTCCCATTGGGTTTACCTTGTTCACAGGTCGACCCCATGGCAGCAAGAAAAGACGATCTTGTGATGTACTCCGGTGATCTCTTTCCTATCAAGACACGCATACTCCAATCTGCTCCCCCAAAACTCGAAGACGGCGGTCAAGCAACGGTCAACAAGCTGGTGAAAATAAATCTTGGCACAAGCTGTTTCAAAAAGAACTCTGAGTAAACAAGGCAAAAGCCTATCTTTTCTCAAGCTTTTGGATATAGTAGGCTTAAAGCCTCCACCAATACCAGTCCGTCTACCCCTCCCCGCTCTGACTTCGATTGACTTGCCCGCACAGGGTCTTTTTTGAGAGAAGATGTCAAGGGGCTAAGTGACTCTAGAAAGGGATTGGCTTTCTTGGTACCGATATCGCATTCTAAACTAAATTCATTTTGGTGGTATGGAACTCACAAGAAGAAGATTTAGTTAGTGAAGAAAGAAGGTGTCGACACTAGTAGGACATAACAGGTTTAAATTCTGAGAGATATTTAAGCTAGAATTTTTTGCTTTTAGTTATGAGGAACTCAAAAGTCTTTGGGTTAATGAAGTCGAAAGGCACAAACAGGAATCAAAAAATAAGTAATTTTTAGGATTCATTTGGTATGTGATCAATTATTAAAGATAATTTATCATATAGTGTTTAGATAAAATTGATGTTTAGATATACTTTCATGCTAATAAAAATTTAAGTAAAAAATGAAAATAAATTTTATTTTCAAAGAGAGAAGGACAAATTTTTTTATTCAAGTACAAATTCACCCATTTATTTAAAAAACAAACGTACCCTTTTTAATATAGAACAAATCTATTTTTGAACATCTACATTATAAAATAATCACCACTTCCCGCTGCCGCTTACGTACCATCTATATGCCTCATCAAGAGTAGATTTGTCTTTTTTTACCCATGTTTTATCTACTTCTTTTTGTTTAATTAAGAACAATAGTAGAATTATCTTTTTTACAAAAACTAATTTTTTAACAATGACTATTTATTCTTATACCTAACTAAACCAAACAAAATAATAATAAATCTATCAATCAAACGAACTATGGTATTTTGTAAAACCTCAAATCCATGTTTTTGTAAATTCTGTCACCATTTTTAGCTACAATGAATCGGTCCGTATACCCCCAATTAATTATTATTTAGATAATATTTATCTAGCTAAACAATTTCATCTACAAATCAATCAAACCATAAGGGAGCAATTCACTTTCCATGGGAGTGGCCTTTGAGCAAATCATTATCAAAGCTACAAGTTCAATGTACGCCGGTTAAAACAAGGGTCTGGTAAAAAGTGCAGGAATACCATTTGATTCTCGAGCTTGATTCCGAAGAGAACATAGACCAACAAAGTAGGGTGTATATCTATATGAATCCAAACATGACAGATTTACATAATTTTCGCATGGAGTGTTACATCGCTCGAAAGCAGATGGATTGGTCAGAACTCATACAAAGCCCCCTTTCCCTTTTCCCTGTCATATAGTGTGTCAATCACAGTGATATTCGACTTGTTTTTATTTTAGATTCGATCACCGTGCCTAATTCTTATGGTTTGCAAATAAATTCCAGAAACGTTAACAGTCACCAAAAATATTCAGATGCACAATAATCAGGGCACAAGGATAATAAAGTCGAGCATTATTGGCAGTGACAACAAAGATTCTTACCCTGCATGAAGAAAATGGTGAAAATGACTTCTAAACAATACAATAACTTAAATGCCCTCAAAAAATCTTAAATGGTCTTCAAATGTCTCCCCGTGCCGGATTTTGGTTACCACTCCATCCTCTTCGACCTGAAAAAATCATAATAATAATTGGACAATGCAAAAAGAGAACCACGGATTTTCAGCTCTTATAGTGAAAATGTTGAATAGAATGGTGTGGGGGTTGGGTACTTTGTCTTCTAAGATTGCTTATATATGAAAAAAAAATAAGAAGTGGGATAGAAAGCAAAGAAACAAAGTACATGTTTAATACGTTGAGTCAGACGAAAATACACATGATTAAAAGAGAAAGACATGACAAAATTGTCAGCTATCATGTCTAATCCTATTTAGTCTAATGTGTTCATTCCCCTCCCACCCCAACACAGTCACAGACAAAACATAATCCGCTAACATGCACTCAATCGGGTCGACATGATGAAGTACGTCAAATGAATCAATCAACACCACACTACTTCATGAAAATGGAGTGGTTCGGTATATTGTCTTCAAAGTTTCCTAGCTAACTATGAAAAATATGCAAGGTCACTATACTATATACAATAAGAACAGAAATCACTTCAAGGACAACCGGGACAAGAATATGTCACTAACCCAATATTCCGGTGGACGCATCTTGAGATTGTATGTTGAAGCCATACTCATGCAGTATGCACCTGCATCGTGAACTACAAGGCCAGCACCCTGAAAGCAAAATTTAAATGAGTACATTGACATCATATTGTCCCTTCTTTTTAGTAAAAAGGTTAAGACATTACATTCGTTGGCGTGGGTAGTTCTCTGTCCTTCCCCAAGAAATCAGCTGATTCACAAACAGGACCCACAACATCAAAAGTGGAAATCTTGGCATCTGGTGGTGAAGGGGAAACCAGCTCTATGTGCTGCAGTCAAAACTCATTCATTTCAAAATTATCCAGATCAGAAACAGTGAAACTCTGAAAGCGAGCCGAATATATTATACAATCAAATGATATTTAGCAGTGTGTTCATTACACTAGAATATTCGTATTTGCAAGAAAACAATAAATAGCGATTGAAACCTTTAAGAAGTGGAGCAATTTACTTCTGTGGGATATTAGCATCGCATTAGGGAACAAGCTGATTGAACCTCTGTGCTCGAAAAGAAATATAAAATAAATCTCGAGATATAATAAATTACAATAAGTGCGTGTTTGGTACACACTACTAGACAGTATAATGACTTCTTTCTTGATAGTGTCAAGTATTATTCAATCCACCCTACCAAACATGCCACAATAGGTCATCAATCATTTATGGGGCACTGTTGACTTCATGATGTTTTCTTGGTTAATAAGACATTGGTTTAATTCACATATAAGTCATCATGTGGAGGATTTAAGACAAAAATGGAAAAATTGAAGCGGAAGTTCACTATTGCTTTGCAACAATGGAGAAAGTTATGCACAAGTTACAGAAAAATAAAAAATCATTTAGATGCTATATATTTCCTATAAATATGTGCGGAAATGTTTGCAAGTAATAGAAACCTTACCTGATAGGCTCCATATAAACTTGGACGAATGAGTTCCGCCATGCTGCCATCAATCACAACAAAATTTTTGGTCCCATTGGTTTTGACTCCAGTGACACGATTGACCAAGCAGCAAGTATTTGCAATAAGTGATCTTCCAGGTTCAATGATGAGATTAAGATTCCGTGAAATAACCAACTCCCGAACCTACAGAAAACATCCATGAAACAATGTTATGAACCTAGGAAATGTTTCTAACTGTATCCTAGCGTCTCACTCAATGTGTCCAGAAGCCAGTAAAGATTATTCCATAAAACAGCACCATTTCCATCAAAATAGAACCCAATCCAGTCGTATAAACATCTCAGCTAAAGGAAAACAAACTAAAGAAAGAAAATCCAGGGACAGAACCTGGATTGCGATCCAATGGGGGCATAATTTAACAGAAATTAAAATTTTGAAAAATATTTATTTTAAATATATTATAACTGTTCCCCACAAATTTTTTATTTTCAATATATTATAACTGTTCCCTACAAATTTTCATACTTCGCATATTTAAAACATTACATGAATTTAATGGGATTAGATAGTAAAAAAAAATTTGACAAAAGATTGTTAATTTTCCTATCTAATCCCATTAAATAAAGTGTAGTCCAAGGACTAGCCTTAGCATTCTTTAGTCTAGCCAAACAAACAGTCCCATTTGATTCTATAAACAAACAAAACCTGCTTTGCAATTCGACTAGGAAAAAAAATTGTCTAGGTCCCAGCAGCAATGCCAGCATGCAAAATCGACTTTCCAACAATATGGAAGACAGGTGGCCAAAATTTTGCAACCTCTCCTCTCCTCTTCTCTTCTTTCAATTTTCTTGTTTTCTTTTCTTTTTCATTTTTTGGTTTTTAAGGAGGCGAAATCAACAGTCAACTTAACTGACTGTTTTGGTAACCAACTCTCCAGGTAGTGCAAGCCAGCTGTCAACTGCTTCAGTTATAAAGGGATTTGACATTCTAATTATGTTCCTTCCTGTCCAACATTTGGTTTTTAAAAGCAACCAGGGACCATGTCCAGACTCACCATTTGCATGTCAAAAGAGACCCATCTGACTGAAAAATAAATAGAAAAAGGGGGCACAGATATTTGCACATCAGACACGTACAATACACGTCTGTGATCATAGAGGACAACTAGCCATTGAGACTCACCCCTCCAGACGTGCATTCTTAAAAAACTTCGGAGGGAGAAGATGAGTCATTACATCTTGTGCAGAAGGAATTGGTGCTGAATGAAATATCCCACTGATTTAAATGCCATGAAGAATGATTGGATATATATACAGTTATAGTACTTACAGTATCAATAAGATCTCTAGGAGTGGGAAGGACAGCTCCAGTATGATAATAATCAATTCCTAGACCACCTCCAATGTTTAAGTAATCAATTTCAAAGCCCTGGGCTCGAATTTCATCGATGTAGTTCACCATTAGGACTGCAGCGTCTCTGAAAATGTCTACCTGGAACAACAATCAATAGTTATCATGTATTATTATTCAAAATACAAAAGATTTTTGATTGTCAACAATGAGAACTATGTATCCTGCACAAAAAAGCTGAGAACAGGAGTAAGTACTAACTAACAGAAGACAAGAAAGAGATACACAGAACTTAATTTGCCTTTTCCCAAAAACACAAAAGAGGTTTATGCAGAAATAGAAAAAGAAAACATCAAAACTACTACTGTTTACTCTTTTGAGAAAAAAGATAAAGACACATGGATCAGAAGGAAATGCTCGCAAACAAAGAAGTGAAGGCTTGGTTCAATTAGTTAAATGCTACAGCCAGAGTTGCTCCCCTGATGTGTTGGAAAGCGAAAAAAATGCTTCTTTTTTCTTCTAGTTTTTCTTTCTTTTTCTTAGGAGTTAGGATAGGCAGATATTGGCAACAAAAACATGGATCTAAAGGCGTGCACACTTAATAACTTAGAACTAAAACATACAAAATCTAGCAAGTGCAAAATAGTTCTTTCAGGTAAATTTTAAAATAATAAACTACCAGAGTTACAAAGTCATATTCACGAGGAACAACTGAGCCCTAAAAAGTTGACTTTAAGAAGAATACCTTTGTAATGGTAGACCCGAGATGGCAGTGGGCACCAACAAGCTTCAGTTCTTGTGGATGTGCCTTCACGGAATCTAGAAACCACTGCAGCTTCTCATTTCGGATACCAAATTTGGAGTTCTTGTTCCCAGTGGCAACATATGGATGGACCTAATTCACACAAGCAGTAGATGCAAATTGATAATTACATTCCATGAACAATTATTACAACTAATGCAATAAAAAATCAGGTTTTTGTAAAGCCAAGCTTCAAATCTGACGAGGATCATCTGAAAGCAAGCATACAAGTCCATAATGAAGTCAGCAATGGAGGTCGAAAAATTTTGGCAATGGTTGACCCGTGCTAATTAGAATAAAAATGTATCTCTGAATACCAACGTAAGATTGAAGCATTCTTTTCTCAAGTCGAAAACGATGAAGTACGTGTTTGAGGCATAAAAGTGTAACAACATTGGTAGTTAAACCAATTTTGCCAATATCCTTCCCTCCACAGCCAGGGGAGGGAGCATTTGTGATGGTGTGGTGGCTAAATTAATTAGATTCTTTTTTTCTTTTCTGGATTAGAACAGAGAAATAAGTTTATTACATTTAAAGTTCTAACACATAAAATCAAATAATGCACCATGTTATTTGTATATTCAAAGCAATACGCTAATTTTACCGAAGTCTGACATTTGGCTTCTTAGACTTATCTTTGAGATTTTAAATCACCAGGGCATAAACAATTCAACAGTTAAACAAAATTTAATTATAACAGCATATTATTTTTCATCCCTACATAGAAAAAAGGATGCAAGTAAATGAGCAATAGCTTGACCGTATCACACCACATCAACTTTGGTCCTTGACTGTTAAAAGACATAAAAGTGTAACATATTAATTTCACAGTTTGATATGATATAGTATCTTTATGTGTTATATGAAGCCACTCTTAATACCTGAGGATCTACATCTGGATTAATTCGTAGTAGCACATTAACTTTCTTCCCAGCAATTCTTGCCGCAGTTACAATGTTTTCCAGATCAAATTCGCTATCAATGTTTACAAAAACACCTTCTTGGGCAGCTAGGACTAGATCCTCCAAGATTTTTCCATTCCCATTGAAGACACACCTGCCACAAGATATTGATAGATCACCTTTCAAGCTGAACAGATCATTAGACTACATCACGCCTTAAGCAAAATTAAAATAAGAAACTCAAAATTATATCAAGTGTCAAATAGTGGGCTGCAGGCCTAGTGTATGGAGCCACGTTGTCCCATTTAAACCAACTTTTATGAGTTTGTGCGCGCAAATCTGAGAAGACAATATTTGGTTATCGCTTTTGTTTTAAAAATTGGCATCTCTCTTATGTTCAAAAATGTTGACAGAGTCAACAAAGTCAAGAATCTTGTAGGAAGCAATAGTAGACATTGTATAGAAAAATGCCAGAGTGATAGAAGTTACTCCATTTACATGAAACAGTCACTCTACAAATCTTTTCTTTCTTTTTTCATGGGAAATCATGACAATGCAAAGTGCGCTTTCAGGTTGGGATTGCTGAGGTGAAGGTGGCCATTGAAAGAACTGGTAGACTTGTAGTTCCGGATGAAAGTTTTGGTCACTCTGTTTCCAAGTACTCATTCAAATGCATTTTTGAAAATGGGGAACAATCCCTTGGGCTTTCATTCAAATGAGTTCCTTGATACTGGACACAGTGAAATCTTTTTTCTTTCTTTATCATTATTTTCTCTTTCTAGTGGGCTGTAAGAGTATAGACTATATGATAGCAAATGAAGAGAGGAAGACGAGGAGGAAGAGTAGGGCATATGCAGAGTTTTTAATCCACCTGGTCATTTGAAAAATACTAACTCAGAAAAATATGGGAGTTGAATGCCGTAACTCTTGGAAAAATTAGAAAGCCTAAAAGAGAACAGATTAAACAAGGTGAGTTTCTGTATTCTCTTGAGTTGTTTGTGCCACTTCTGAAACCTTGGCGGTTTTTTCCTTCTAATGTGATTCTGTTTTTCCTTTTCAGTGGCACACTTGAGATAAACTGTTCAAAAGACATTAAAATCCATGGTATCCTTGGTCCATGCATGTCACTGGAGAAGGTTAGTTCATTTAATATTGGCCAACTAATCCTGTTAGGCATCTTATAACATAGCTGGAAATTTGATGGTGTATTGTTCAGAGCCTAGGATCTGTCTTGAAACATTCACTGTTATTAGCTTGAAACTTATCTGTGATACCCTTGCAGAAAGGGCCTACTGTAGCCAACACAGTCATTGGGCAGGGGAATACTACAGCTTGGAAGATGTGTGGCCTCGACAAAAATACTTGCTTGACTGTTTTCTTCGATGTTTCTTCTAGTGAAAAATTGGATCCCTCCAGAACAAATCCACAATTATACAGTTTCTTATGAGGTATGTGGAGAATATCCATAAGCACTTCCTTCTAAAAGCTTAGGTAGTGTTCTCTTTGCGTTTGAGTTTTGTGTTTTGTGTTTTGAGTGTTTATTTTGAGATTTTTGAAAGTGCGTTCTTTTTGGAATTTTCGAAAATTGTTTCTGAAAACAGAAAAATTGAAAACACATTTACTTGAAATTTTTTAGAAATTTGAACTTAGTTGGAATTAAAAATAATTTAAACTTGGAATTGAAAACATTTAAACACAATTAAAAACAATTAAACATTTAATTATGGAATTAAAAACATTTAAAACCAATTAAAAATATTTAAACACAATTAAAAACACTTAATTATGGAATCAAAAACATTTAAAAACTATTACAAACAATTAAAAACATTTAAAAAACTTGGAAAGGAGAGGGAAATCGAACCATTGACCTACTGCTGGAAAATCGCGCTTCTGACCACTTTGGAAAGGAACCGCATATTGTAAAAGAAAAGCGGAAAATGGTTAAATCATCATTATTTTGCCCAGCGTAAAATGAAAAAAAAAAAAAAAAAAAAAAAAAAGCACACCAAGATTCGAAACGGGGACCTCCACGGCCAAAACGCACGTTTTGGCCATTTTGGAAAACACCCAAGTTTTGTAAAGGAAATGCAAAAACGGCTAAAATGTCGTTTTGTATTTCCTTTGCAATGTTTTGGCCGCTTTGGAAAATACCCAAGTTTTGTAAAGGAAATGCAAAAACGGCTAAAATGTCGTTTCGTATTTCTTTTGCAATTTTTTAAGTGTTTTGAAAAATACATTTTCGAAAATGGCAAAAAGAACACGTTTTGACTATTTTCAGAAACACAAAACGGAAAACAGGTTGAAAACACCAAAGAGAATAGAGCCTTAGCTTTCCACGTTTGTACTTGTACACTCTTAATATGTGGGTTTCTCGTTTTTGCAACTCTTGTGCTTTAAGATGTTTATGCTGGTCTCTTTCATTCTTCATAAAAATGTTCACACATCATATTTGTTTTCTTTATAACAATTTATCTGTTTATCTCATGGTAGCTTAAATAAACTGTTTGTGCCCTAATCCAACTTTTTTTTGATGGCCAAACAAGGCTCGAGTGACTTCATGGAAATAATAAGAAGATAAAAAATTATCCATGACATAAATTTATATTTTTCAAATTTAAATTTATATTTTTCAAATTAACATGATGTCTTCAATAAGTTTTAAAAAACATACAATTTTTTATGCCAAATGACTGCTTAAAGAAAGTACATACCCAGATGAAATTCCCGAAAAGTTTATGACAGTGTTCTTGCACCAACTACCACTAATTAGAATAAGCAGTGTTGTTAAATATGCAGTATGGACATACACCAGAAACTTATCTTCATGTAGAAAAGAACAAAAACTAAAATAAAGAATAATTCTCCAACTATCTTTTCACCATTTCCAGCCCATTTCGACAAATCATGTAAAACAATACATTTCAATATAGTTCAAGAAGTACAAAGGTGAAATCTTGAAATTTTACTCCATCACAAACTCAAATCAATTAATAGATAAACAGTCAAATTAGCAACTAAATCCATAAGAATTAACCAGAGCATAATTTTAATACCTTGTGGGATCAAAACCAGCATGGAGAGCCAATTTGAGTTCATTCCCGCTAACTAAAACAGCCCCACATCCCAATTTTCTCAAATGCTCCAAAATCTTCAGATTATTATTAGCCTTAATAGCATACCCAATAATTGAATTCAAACCCTCCAAAGCCTCTTTATATGCCTCAACATTCCTACTAATTTGAGGCTTGCTGTACAAATAGAACGGCCGCTTTTCCACAACCTCCATAACATCCTGAACCTTATTTCCCTCACAGTACAAATACCCATCTTCAGATTTCGTGAAACAATGCTGGAGCTTCTGGGTTTTGGGTTCGGTAGTGGACAGAACTGCCCTTATGCTTAGAGAGGCGATTCTTGAAATGGGCTTGAGTTTGAAGGGTAAAATGGGTTTGATGGGAAAACGATTTAAAGGGGATTTTGTGGGATGTATTGTTGGGGTTTGAGAGTGGAGATTTGAAGCCGCCATTGTTGGAGCAGAAGTGAAGAAAACGCGAAGGACAAGAGTCAATGTGTATTATGAGCGCTATATTTTTTAAACGGATAAATCAGTCAAAGGTTCACTAGGTTTTTCAGGTTGGGGGTAGCGAGTAGAGCTGCAAATGGGTTGGGTTGCCACTCAGGGCCTAAATTGGACTGGGTTTGTATGAGTTAGAAATATGCTAGTCCAATCTAGCTCGGCCCAATTTATTTTAATTTTCTTTTTTTTTTAAAATAATTTTTTTATATAATCTAATACAATACATCAAATACAATCTTAAATAAATTTAGATTATATATTTTAAGATTTTTAAAGAGATTAATTTATAAAATTGAAGCTCTCATATATTAGTTGATAGATAAACGTTAATTTTCTTTCAAAATAATAATTTTTTTTGTTAATTGTAAACTATTTGTAGACACTTTTTTAAAAAAAAATACAAATATCAAAAATATGATAGTCTTATTATTTGAGATATAAGCATGTTTGGCTTAAATTAAAAAATTTACTTATAAGTATATTTAAAATAAATAATTTACTTGTCACACCAAATATATTTTGGATTTAAACTTAAATTAAATTAAATTTTAATTAAATCTAAACAATTTTATATTGGATCCTCAGATTTTTAGACTAATGTTTATTGATGACTTTGGCTTAGATTATTTTAGATTGATATTATTTGAATTATGTATTTGAGCTATTCACAAAATGAGTTATTAGTATTAAGCAGAAAAAAAATCAAAAAATCAATCAAAATCAAAATCAAAATCGGGTCGGCCCAACTAGCCTGCAGGCTAGATGGGCCGGGCCATATTGGCCCGATTTTATTTGGGTCGAGCCAACCCAACCCATAAATACAGGCTACATGGGCGGCCCGCAGCCGAAATAATTTTGCCACCTCTAGTGGCGAGGGAATGTAATGTGTAAAATGGTCAATAAATTTTAAAGCGGCCATATAATTTTTTTTTTACAATAGTACTCACTAAAATTTATAAGTAATATACCGCTTTGACATGGAGAAATTTAATCGTAAGATTTATAAGAATTAGTCACTAAAATTTGAATATATTTGTTTTTGATAGAGTCTTGACAAACGAGTATGATGATCTGAGTTGTGGTAATTATGATTTTGTTAGTTGGGATTTAGTTTCAAATTTTGTTAATTGGGGTTTAGTTGTAATTTATATTTTATTTTTATTTCTTTTTTTTAATCATTCAATTTAAAGATAAAACGGTCTATTAACAAAATTTTGACTATTTAACGGTTAAATTGATGGTTTTCTTTTAAAAAGATTTCAGGCGCTAACGTTTCATATATTCGAGACTCCGATTACTAGTAAACAAAAGTTTAGGATCCAATCGTTACAACGTTCAAAGGTTTGGGACCTCTAATGCTATTTACCCTTTTAAAAATGCATAGTTTTCTTAATTAAATTTTTAAAGCTTGAGGTTTTGTTGGCAACATTACGAGTCCTTAAATGTTAATAAGTTAGTTAACTACGTGAATTGAGATCTTGGTGCTTTACAATGTAGTACCAGATCAAAAGCTAAACTATTAAATGTTTTTTAAAAAAAATTAATAATGGTCCACCATCTTCGAGCAACACAATGACCAATCCTCCACCAATAATTTAAAGGTTGATATGACGTTGATATAACTACAAATTGAAGGTTCAATTTCAAGAATTAATGTACTAGAGTTTCTTCAGACCCAACATTTTACTTTAGGATGTACTAGTATTGTTTGGGATGAAAAATTTATGGTTGATAAAAGTGTGTACCGACTATGGAAGTTGAATTGTATCACTAGAAAGAACAAATACATTTCTTAGAATTAATGATCTATTTAATAAGCTATAAAGTGATAAAGTTTTCTCAGAGATTGAATCGAGATAAATTTATCTTCAAGTGATGTTCCGAATATGGTGATTAAAAAACTTGATGAGGACATTAAGTGTATGTTTGGTAGATACTTTCATAGATTTTAAGCAGTTGATCATATAAAATGTATAGAATAAAAAGCAGATTAAAGTTGTGGGTCCTATATTTCGTATGGATAAAAATGAAGTTTGACCTAGCTTATAAATAATTATAAGTACTAACAAACACATTCTAAGAATTTCTAGTTATGTCATTTAGGTGGATAAGTGCACCAACAATTTTCATAGATCATATGAACCAATTATTCTATAGTTATTGGGATAAATCTAGTATCTCAATTTATTTCTAAGAGCGCAAAGGAACATGTGAAACATCTCACGACTGTAGTAGAGATCGTGCAAATGAAACAATCCTATGCCACATTCAAGAAGTATGAATTTTGGTTCAACCAAGTGAAAGTTGAGGCACAGCTTACAATATTGGAGAAGTTTTATGGGATTGGCAAGAAAGTAGGTATTTTACTTAAAAATTTAGAAGATTATTTTTCTAATGACTCAGTTAAATGAGAAGGAATGAAATGTTTTATTGGAGTGATAGTGTGAAAAGAGTTATGAGTACAAAAACAAAAACTAGTCAGACCCAGTATGACTATTTCAAAAGAACTAGATGGCTTTTTTTATTGTTAGTGATGCATGTAAGCAATGTTTGAATTTAGTACTTATGCATCAGCAAGGTACTTTATTATGCTTCAAGACTACTAAAACATTATGAGAAGAATTATCCAATGCATAAGTGTTCAAAGTATTTATTTACTCAGAAGGAGTAAAAATGAGATAATATAGCGTGAGTTAGTTAAGGACTAAGATTGCAAGATTCACTACTATCCACGAAAAGCCTATGTAGTTGATGATGCTTTGAGTAGAAAAGTAGTTGGACAAGTAGTGACTCTTATTAGGGACAAAGATCATTTGAGACTCTAGATAATAGTGCCACCAAGCTAATGTAGCAACAAGAATTGTTACACTCATGGTCCACCTGACACTTAGAGAAAGAATCAAATGAGCTAAGGACAGTGACTTCTTTTTGCAATGAGTTAAGACTAAGATAAGTAAGATAGGTTACAGGATCACGAGTTCTCGTCAAAGAAAGTTATACTTTTCAAGAGTAGGTTGTGTGTGCTTGATCAAGATGATCTTAAGAAGGAAATTTAGAAGATCCACTTTTACACCATACTTAGCTCATCCAAGCAGTACCAATATGTACTATGATTTGAAAGGTACGTTATGGTAGGCAAACATAAAGAGAAACATAGCTGAGTTAGTTAAGATGTGCCTAATGTGTCAACAAGTGAGGACAAAACACCCCAACATTTAGAACTTTTAAATAAGTTACAAATATATGTATGGAATGTAAGCTATCGTGGTGGGTTTTCCAAAGACATTTAAAGGAAATGATGTTATTTGGGTCATAGTTAATGGATTGATCAAGTAAGCTTACTTCTTATGGGTGGGGATGACTTTCTTTGGGATAAATTGGCTCAAATATATGCCAAGGAACGTGTGTATATGGATTATTAGTTTTCATAGTATCCAATTGATATCGGAAGTTTACATCAAACTTTTGAAAGAGTTTATACAAAGCCCAATGGATGCCAAGCTAAAGTTTAGTACAACTTAACATCTAGACGGTAAATTTGAGCAAAATATTTAGATACTTAAAGATATGTTATGAGCATTTGTATTAGATCTATGAGAAAACTAGGAGCGCATATACCAATAGTTATTAGGAGACTATTGGAATGACTTCCTATGAAGTGTTATTTAGGCAAAAGTGCAGTCACCGACCTATTAAGATGAAGTCGGTGAACATCAATTATTTTGGATCAAAGATAGTTCAATATTCAGACTATTAAGAAAATTCGTGATAGGATTAAGACGGTCCAGGATGAGCAAAAGAGTTATGTTGATCGATGTACGAAGGATTTGTAATTCGTATTTAAAAAAGTTTTTTTTTTTTAAGTAGTACCAATGAAAGAAGTGCTACGTTTCGATAAGAAATGAAATTTTTAATCAAGATTGGTAAGTCCTTATGATTTATGAAATGTTGAGAAATGAGAAAATTGTATCTTATCAACAAGCTCTACCTCTAGAGTTACTTGTAGTTCATGATGTTTTCGACGTCTCTACTCTCAAAAAATATATCAAATCAAAGTCATGTCATTAGCTCAAAGTCATTGAACGCGTGAATAAATCTGACTTACTAAGAACCATAGTAGTTATGATATATAGGAAGGTTCAAGTTTTATGAACTAAAGTAATGTATCCAATTAAGATTTAATAGATGTTTTATGAGAACTAGATAGGGACATCAAAGTTAAAGACCTATAGTTATGCAATAGTTAAGGCAAATTTTGAGAACGAAATAATTTTAAGGGAGACGTGATGTAATACTCTGAATCTTTAAGGGTGGATTAAATGGAAAGTTTGAGAACTCAAGACCAATTTGGAATTCTTTCAATTCTTGAGGGACCAAAAATGAAAATTTGAGAAATTAGATTTTTTTTTTTTTTTTTGCCAATATACCATCACATCTTCCAGTGTGATTGTCAGGCCTCCACTAGAAAAGGATATAGGGGGTTCGGATTTAGAAATTAGATTTAGTTGAGGGAATGATGAACTTAAGATTTATTAGCGGCAATATTAGTCTTTTGGGGAATTAAAAGCAATTTAGGACTTAATTACAATATTTGAAAAGTTTAAGTATTAAATTGAAATTCAGGAAAATTTGCATGTTTATGATGTTCAAAATTGAGTGTAGTTTTAAGGATGATCGTAATATAGTATTTGAAGTTTAGAGGCATTGATGCAACTTTGTCAAGTTTGGAGACAAATTAGCAATTTTGCAAAATTCATAGACTAAAGTGAAATTTTGAAAAAATGTTATAAATTGAGGATTTTCAAGCAAAAATAATGTTTCTGGGGTTGAAATTAAGTGAAAGAAAATATTTGGTTCAATTTGAGAACATTTGAAGACCGTTCAGATTTTCTCAAGATCTTAGACTTTGTCCGAGGTAGTCTAGGCGAGTTAATGTTTTTGGACATTAAGTGATGAATTTCGATGTAGAAAATCTGAGGAATGCAACAATATCAATTTTGTAATTTTCAACCGTGGGAAGATGGTCAATTGTTTATTTCGTGTTTGTCTAATCGATTTACTGAATTATTAGATAGTTTTAAAGGAAGCATTATACTTCCAAATCTTTTGCATAGTTTTAAAGGAAGCGTTATACTTCCAAATCTTTTAGAGTCAAAATCGATTTTATAGCAAGTCGATCTAATCTAAATATTTAAAAGAGTTAATGAGGTGGTATGAAGTTCGGGATTATATCGCAATTCAATTTCATCGTTAAGGTTAAATCATCACATTTTAATATCCCAAATTTTTTTATGCTTGATATTTATTTGTGCTATTTCTTAATGCTTAGAATATGTTGTTCTATAAAAGTAATTAATGAGAAATAGTGTCTTCTAATTTATTTGGGCTAGCTTTGCAATTTTACGGAAAAGTTCAATGAAGAATTGCAACTATAGAGAACTTTCATTTCGAGTTCAGTTAGACTCGAGACGATCATTATACATATATAGAGAATTTCCATTTCAAGTTCAATTTCATAATTTTTTGATCACAAAAGATGGTCAAAAATAGTTATTTTACTTTATATGACGCAGCTCAAATTATACGTATTATTGGACTGTGTTGGGAACTATTTGGGCAATATAATCTTAGATTTATCATTTTCTCAATCTTTAAAGGCCTAGGATGATCGGCCACACTCTCCTTTTGTTTGGTCATTCCAAAGTTATTTTTTATATCATATTTTGCAAGAAGAATAGAAAAAAGAAGAAATGGTGGAAGGATTTTCACTACTTTTTTTTAGTCCAAGCAATCATGGTAAGACATATTTTTATGCTCAAATGCTTGTAGTGTTAGATCTAACTTATAAACCAAGAGACAATAATAATGGGTTCTAATAAGTCGGGTTGCTCCAACTAAGAATAACAGTAAATTGGTGCATATTTCATGTTCATGTTATTACTACGTTTTATCCGAGCATGTATTTTACTGAGTATACATGTTATGCTCATACTACCTTCAAAATTTTTATAGATAATTGATTGACGGATTGAATGGAGTTGGCCAGAATGTTCAATGATGGATCAAAAGATGTAAAAGGCCAAATTCTTACTACTTTTTGCTTTTTAAAAAGACTTATGCTTCCGTAATAATTTACAGTAACGTATATTCTATTTTTCAAGTAAAGGAAAGACATTTTTTCCTTAATAATTTGTGCCTACCATGTTGCATCTTTTACAACACGATGCTTCAACATTTTTATTTATTTATTAAATTATTAGAACAATAAAATCTGCAACATTTTATTTTGCTGAGTTGAATGATGTTGCAACATTAAGACTTTGAAATTAATTTTGTTTAAAGGTTCTCCAAAAAATTGTTAGAAACTTATTAAGAGTCAATTTGCAACTTCCTATTTAAGGATTGTAACATATAATATATTTTGTTTAAATGTATATGCTATGTTGACATGTATTTCCTGGTAAACATTTTTATAATTATTGGAAACCAAAAGTTTGGCCAACTAAGTTATTTCAAATATTCTTGAATGAAAGATGTTGAGATTATATTCAAGTGTTTAATATTATATGTTATAACTTTTCAAATTCAATTAAACTTTTAGGAGTTTAAAGTTTAATAAAAATTATTGACAGAATTGATGGTAGTTTAACAAAATTATATTGGCCGCCCCGCCAAATGTCCCAATTACGTTTTTTTGAACAACTAACAATCAAGTCTGGAGCTACAAGCTTTTCTAAAAACAAAAATAGGGGGAACAAATTTTAATCTTGATAGTAAAAGCAAAGCAAATTTATAGCAGAAGTGTAAAAAATACAAATGAATGATTAGTAGGAAAACATAAATAAAAGCATAAGTATATTAAATTACCCCAAAACTTGGATATTTCAATGTAGAGGATGAAATCTTTCTAAAGATCAACAAAACTAAAATTCAAGAATTACATTACCCAAAACCTTGAAATCTTAATCAATATATTATAGGAGCTAGAAGAAATCAACATGAAAAGCTTGTAGTTATGGGAGAAAAGGCGACTTCACTGAACTCGAAACCGAAAGGGTTTGGAAAAGTTTAAATAGGAATTGAATATGATTAATTGTTGGGGATACATCCTAGAAAGAAGTAATTATTTATCATATTTTTATTAAACAAAGCGAAAATTATCAAACTCAAAGTTGAGGTGTAGTGGTTAAAGCTTGTAAATCCATTTTTTCAACCTAGGTTCAACTCCCATCATTCCCATTTTCAGCAAAATTGTTTTTAAAACTTTATATTTTTGAAATAAATAAATAAATAAATTCGCCTCCGCAGCAGTCCGAGGCGGAGTTAAGGCTTGTAATCCATTTTCTCAACCTAAGTTGAATTCCCATCACTCCCATTTTCAGCAAAATTGTTTTTAAAGTTTCATATTTTTTGAATAAATAAATAAATAAATCGTCCGAACAGTCCCAAGGGTCAACTCTGCACCTACCCGCCGCGGGGAAGATTTCTCTATCCCAAACCCGCCCCTATTACCCAATTGTTCGGGACGGGGCATCTCAAAGCGGGGCGGGGGGCGGAGCGCAGGTCAAATTGTCATCCCTAGACAAATTGTCAAATATGTCTAAGTTTTAAGAATGTATAGTTTTTTTGCATCAAATTTTTAAAGCATGGAATTTTGTTGGAATTGAGGTCTCGGGGCATTACATATGTTCTTGGACTTTGATCGAGTCCAATAGTGCCATTCGGACCGGTCCCACTAACCGGTTAACTAATTTTTTGATCAGGTTGATTGGTCAATGTGCGGACATAGTGGTGGTCTTTAGTTAGGCCGGTTTGTGGGTAGAGGTGGCAAACAGGCCGGTCGGGGCACACATGAAACTGCCTCGAGCCAAGCAGTAACCCGATTCTTGTATGGGCGAACAATATGCAGCCCAACTTGTCATGATGTTGGGCTACCGAACTAATCCAACACGACCCTAATTTTAATTGTTTCTTTTTTTCTTTTAAATAATTTTCTTTTAACTAGAAATATAAATAATATATCTTTTATGTGAAAAAGTATGTTATAAGTTAAAAATAAAATTTATAAAGTAAATAAATATAGTAATTGAATAGAATCATAATTTAAAATTTTTTCTTTATTAATTTAAACTAATTTAAGATATAATATAAATTTTTCGTATGATTTTATGTATGCACTAGCACATTTCTTCTAAAACATGTATTACAAAAAATTAAAAAGTATATTATAACTTTTCTATAAAAATTATATATATACAATTAAAAGTATTAAACAATTTGATGTTTAAGATTGAGATTTTTGGACTAATATTTCAAAAAGACAATTTAGGTGGGAGATTTGAGTCATTTTGGATTGGGATTTTTTTGGGCCATCTTTTTAACGTTTCAGTATTGCCCAAATTTTGGGTTATAAGGGTCAGCCCGTTGTCCCGGGCCTTTTTTTGCCACCTCTATTTGTGGGATAGCGTCGTCGTTTGAATTTTGGAGAATGGACTTCGAATTTCTATTTGATAAATGATTAAACGTTTCTCATGTACAAATCGTATTATAAAAAGCGATTTAATGACATGGAATGATAGCTTTAATTGGTTGGCGGAATTCTATCAACTACGTGAGTACTTTTGTTCATTGATTGTTAGAAATGATTAACGGAACGTAACTTTTCAAAATTTAGTAAGTACGCATTAACATTTGAAAGTGCAATGAGAAATTGAAATTTTTAATTCGATAATTTGATGTAGTTCTTTATTTTTATTTTTAATAAGTGGACAAAAAGAAATTGAGTTATTTAACCAATGTAAACCTTTCAACCAATAACTCGTAAATTTTTACGGAGATAAATTTTATTTTGACTAAAAATAATTGATTAGATCGTGTGGAAATCACCACAAATAGCCTTTGAAAATAGTCAATAGACTTTTGAGGCCTTTGACCGTAATTAAGGAGTCAATAGACTTTTGAGGCCTTTGACCAGAATTAAGGAGGAAAAAACGGAAGAAATTGTTTAGTTTGTGTTTTCCCATTTTGTCCATACTTTCAACGTGATTTTAATTCCCATCTTTCATCTCCATCCACTTAACGTCCATCTTTCCTCACGACGTTAGGCACATTCAAAGAAGCGAAAAAATTACAACGGCACTGGTGTTCAAATTCGACAACATTCATGTGAATCCTCGAGGCACAAAGAAGAATGTGATACTAATTTGTATGGCTGATGTATACTGTTTATTTGTTATTGAATTTTCCAGAAGCTATGTAAAGTATGCTCTAAGTTGGAATTTCATGGGTAATGTTAGCCATATGCAATTGCCTCTGATGCTGGATATCTGTTGAAGGTGTGGTTTATGGAAAACCCAGATGTACGGAACGATCTGTGAAACTGCATCAATTCGTCATGAAACGACAACAGTCGTTGTTTTGGAATGACAGTCGTCATTTTGGAATGACCATGCTAATTTTTTAACATCTGAACACATGGCAGTAAATAAATCGAATTGAACATTTGGTAGTAAATAAATGGAATAACCAATGAGACACTAAATCTTTTCACATCCTCTTTGTGTTAAAATTTTTGGTAAAGAATAATTCGATTGATCACCCCCGGATCGAGGCTTTTCCCTTCCTAATGTGTTAACGACTCTTGGTCTCGCTTCTATTATGTGCTATAAGATACGCATGTTTTCCAATTATTTTATCACTACTTGCTACTATTGGTATTTTCTTGATCTAGCAAAGCTTTCTCAATTTTATGGTTTCCTAAGATGCATGAGATAGTAGGACAACCTGGATCTTTAAATTTTGGAGGAGTGTTGCTTTGAATTATAGAGCTAACTTGTTCGATTAAAAATGCCTTTTTTAGCGATATGTAGTTGTCTCTTTGTTGTACATAGATCTTTCAAAAATTTAGCATAGGCGGTACTTGCTTAATAGCATCAAGTAAAGGAATATTTACACTTACACTCGCTTGAATATTTCTATCATATCATTGATAGAATTACCTTGCTTTACCTTTGTAAGCCTCACGAGGAAATGGGGCTTTTGGAATGTAAGATGGCTCATTGTCCTCTTTGGGAGCTTCTTAGATTGGATCATCGGTTGGGATAGTACACGGAGAAAGTGATTGAGATGTGTTTTGCCTTGAGATATCCACTTTGTTGTCAAAGCAGTTTGCGCGTCTCAAAGTCATGATGGATTTAGCCTCTTCTGTTGCACTCCTTTAGGATTAGCAATGGTCGACTCGGAAACTTTCCTTTCTCAATGGTTGTTGCCAAGCTGTTGGTGATGAAGCTAGTTGTCCCATCATGTTTTCCAAGTTGGAGATGGATTGTGCTGTGAGTTTTGGTAGCTACTTCATTCTTAAACTCGATGGCGTGTGTGATTCTCGCGCTCTAATGCGACTTTGTGTAGCTTTTGTCAAGTTTTGAATTGCTTCCTCCCATGGTTTTGGGCCGTGAAAAATTATGATTGAATTGTTGAGTAGCCTGCTGAGGGGCTTGACTTGCTATATTATCCTGTTGAACACCCTGTGACCAAGAAAAATTGGGGTGGTCCCTCTATCCTGGGTTGTAGGTGTTTGAATAGGGATTGTAAGGCTGTTGCCTCATCATGTTGAGGGCATTAGCTTGCTCAACACATGCTTCTGGTTCTGTACGACCATTAACTGTCAATGAGGTCAACTTGCGAGAAATGTCTTCTATCATGCATTTGACTTCTTTGATTTCTGAGCTAGGTTCACTGCTGCGAATCTCATAAATCCCTCCTTTCTTTGGTTCAGTTCTAGAGGATCTACTCCGCTGTTGTGAATTGTCAATCCTGCTTTTGAAAGAAGCTCCAGATCTCTGTAGCATTCTTAGACATAAGCTCTCCACCGCTTGTGGCCATCAACCATTCTTGAATATGTGATAGCAAGCCCTCCAAAAAGTATTGGCATAAATGCCATTTTTCATACCCATGATGTGGACATTTCATAAGAAGCCCGTTGAATCTCTCCCAAGTTTCATAGAATGGTTCCTCGTCTCTCTGCACAAACTCGAAATTTCCTGCGAATAGCATTAGTTTTGTAAGCAGGAAAGTATTTATTCAAAAATTTAGCAACCATTTGTTCCCAAGAAGTAATACTATTAGCAGGTAACGTATTAAACCATGATCTAGATCTATCTTTCAAAGAAAAGGAAAATAGACGAAGTTTAACATTATCAGGAGACACATTCTCATATTTAAATGTTTCACATACAACATAGAAGTCCGTGAGATGATTGTAGGGTTCTTCACTATCTAAACCATAGAAAGATGGGAGACAATTAAGCACACTCGGTTTAAGCTCCAAATTCCTAGCTGTGACCTGAGGGTATTGTATACATGAGGTGCTCAAATTAGCTAATGGACTAAAATAGTCCCTGAAAGGTCTCTCCTCAATTTCATCCCCCATAACTACTACTGCTTTGGTTCCTCCAATCTTATCTAAGTTGGTGGGTCGAGATCTCTGGTGAAAAGTTCTTTCTATCTCACTATCTAGAGGTTCTAGCTTAATATCCAAAGATCTACGACCAAGCATGCACAATGAAATTTTTTTTTTTTTTAAAAAAAAAAAATAAAACAAAATTAAACTAATAAATTTTTTTAAATAAAAAGAAAAATGAAAATAAAATAAATTAAACAAAATCCTAAATTATAACTAGTCAAGAATAAAATTAACTAAGATTAGATTAACCTTCGACGCAGTCCCAAGACACACGCAAAAACTTGATGTCAAATTTTAATTAAACTCGCAAATGTACGAATCTATTGGAATATAGATAAGTAATAACGAGTTCGATCCCACAGAGACTATTATGAGAAAGGTATAATTTAATCCTAATTAACTATTATTCTAAGCTAGTTGAGTTGAAGAGATTTTTGTTGAAATAGTTAAGCGAAAGATTAAAGAAATATAATAAAAGATGAATTGATAATTAAAGTTGTGTAAAACACCAAGGGTTTGAATCCACCATTGTCTAACTTAGCAATTATCCAATTATCAATTAACTCCCAAAAAACATACGACAACACGAAATCAATCTATTGTCGTCCCTAAAGATTTATCAATTAAGTCCAACAGAAGAAAATCAAATATAGGCTCCCCTTATACTTCAAACATAAATTACTTAAACATTTTTCATATCAAATTCCATTGAAAGAAGACAAAGAATCAAAGATTACCTAAGCATTCTATGTATCCCAATACGAATAAAAGAAGATGAAAAATCAAAAGAAATTAATAGAACATATTTAAGCATCAAGCATGGATTAATTAAACCAATATCTAACTATCAAAAATACATGATATTTAAGATGAAAGAAATTATATTTAATTAATCTAGTTAAGAACGAACCATGAACGTTAAAGCCCTAAAAAGAAATTAAACGAATAATGAAATAATTACTTAATTAAAACAAGGTTTCATCGTCTACCTTGGCTAGAGAAACTTAGAAGAACATAATTAAACTAAAAAGAAAAGAATTAATAAAACCCGGCATGGATGATAGGATAAGAAATCTTCGAAGAAGTCTTGATCGTCAAAGAGTTGTCTTCTCTTCTTCTCTTCCGTCTTTTCTTGATTCGGCTCCCAAAATCCAACCCTTGATATGAGTTAATAACTCATATATATACTTACCTAATTTTCCCTAAAAGATCCCAAAATTCATTAAAATCGTGTCCCAAAGGTTTCCTAATTGTATTAGGACTCAAAAAGGAAAGAAAATTATGTTTCGCCGAAAATACTTCGGGAGATCGCCCAGTGCAAACCCGGCGATCTCGTGCCAAGGAAAAGCTTTTCTGTCTTTGTTGAAAAATAGGGTTGGGCGATCGCTCAAATTTAAGCTCAGGCTATCGCCCACCACACTTTTCCTCTGCATGGCGACTGTTTTTCAAAATGGCCATAACTTCTTGTAGGAAACTCCAAATTGAGATCCGTAAAATGTGTTGGACTCGTAATTCAATTATCTTTCCAATGATATATCATTTTCCTGTGTAGATTTTAATATCAAAAGTTGTACTCTAATTTCTCCACATGCTTGGTAGGTAGTTTCTCAATTCAGTTCTTTAGCTTTACGGTGTCTCAACCATTGATTGAACTCTTCATTGTCACTCCAAAACACCTTAAACTTAATGAGTTTATCATCTTCCTCATCCTCCAATGTTTGTCTCTTAATATTCATTTCAAAACTCAACTTACTCGCCGATTTCACCAAATTGTTGCTCTTTCAGTCAATTCTTCCCCATTTGCTTATAAAGCAGTCCAAAAGCGAAATAAGAAGAATAATACAATAGAGTGAGTAGAAAACAATTATATGAGACATAAATGATTAATTCAAATGCCAAAATAAGTGCATAAAACGCACTTATCAATTAGCAATTTTGCAAAATTCATAGACTAAAGTGAAATTTTTGAAAAAATGTTATAAATTGAGGATTTTCAAGCAAAAATAATGTTTCTGGGGTTGAAATTAAGTGAAAGAAAATATTTGGTTCAATTTGAGAACATTTGAAGACCGTTCTGGATTTTCTCAAGATCTTAGACTTTGTCCGAGGTAGTCTAGGCGAGTTAATGTTTTTGGACATTAAGTGATAAATTTCGATGTAGAAAAATCTGAGGAATGCAGCAATATCAATTTTGTAATTTTCAACCGTGGGAAGATGGTCAACTGTTTATTTCTGTGTTTGTCGCAATCAGATTTACGAATTATTAGACAGTTTTAAAGGAAGCATTATACTTCCAAATCTTTTGCATAGTTAAAGGAAGCGTTATACTTCCAAATCTTTTAGAGTCAAAATCAGATTTTATAGCAAGCTGATCTAATCTAAATATTTAAAAGAGTTAATGAGGTGGTATGAAGTTCGGGATTATATCGCAATTCAATTTCATCGTTAAGGTTAAATCATCACATTTTAATATCCCAAATTTTTTTTATGCTTGATATTTATTTGTGCTATTTCTTAATGCTTAGAATATGTTGTTCTATAAAAGTAATTAATGAGAAATAGTGTCTTCTAATTTATTTGGGCTAGCTTTGCAATTTTACGGAAAAGTTCAATGAAGAATTGCAACTATAGAGAACTTTCATTTCGAGTTCAGTTAGACTCGAGACGATCATTATACATATATAGAGAATTTCCATTTCAAGTTCAATTTCATAATTTTTTGATCACAAAAGATGGTCAAAAATAGTTATTTTACTTTATATGACGCAGCTCAAATTATACGTATTATTGGACTGTGTTGGGAACTATTTGGGCAATATAATCTTAGATTTATCATTTTCTCAATCTTTAAAGGCCTAGGATGATCGGCCACACTCTCCTTTTGTTTGGTCATTCCAAAGTTATTTTTTTATATCATATTTTGCAAGAAGAATAGAAAAAGAGAAGAAATGGTGGAAGGATTTCTCACTATTTTTTTTAGTCCAAGCAATCATGGTAAGACATATTTTTATGCTCAAATGCTTGTAGTGTTAGATCTAACTTATAAACCAAGAGACAATAATAATGGGTTCTAATAAGTTGGGTTGCTCCAACCAAGAATAACAGTAAATTGGTGCATATTTCATGTTCATGTTATTACTACGTTTTATCCAAGCATGTATTTTACTGAGTATATATGTTATGCTCATACTATCTTCAAAATTTTTACAAATATTTGATTGACGGATTGAATGGAGTTGGCGAAGAATGTTCAATGATGGATCAAAAAGATGTAAAAGGCCAAATTCTTACTACTTTTGCTTTTTAAAAGACTTATGCTTCCGTAATAATTTCTGAGAACGTATATTCTATTTTTCAAGTAAAGGAAAGACATTTTTTCCGTAATAATCTATGCCTACCATGTTGCATCTTTTACAACACGATGCTTCAACATTTTATTTATTTATTAAATTATTAGAACAATAAAATCTGCAACATTTTATTTTGCTGAGTTGAATGATGTTGCAACATTAAGACTTTGAAATTAATTTTGTTTAAAGGTTCTCCAAAAATTGTTAGAAACTTATTAAGAGTCAATTTGCAACTTCCTATTTAAGGTTTGTAACATATAATATATTTTGTTTAAATGTATATGCTATGTTGACATGTATTTCCTGGTAAACATTTTTATAATTATTGGAAACCGAAAGTTTGGCCAACTAAGTTATTTATTATATTCTTGAATGAAAGATGTTGAGATTATATTCAAGTGTTTAATATTATATGTTATAACTTTTCAAATTCAAAACTTGGATATTTCAATGTAGAGGATGAAATCTTTCTAAAGATCAACAAAACTAAAATTCAAGAATTACATTACCCAAAACCTTGAAATCTTAATCAATATATTATAGGAGCTAGAAGAAATCAACATGAAAAGCTTGTAGTTATGGGAGAAGTTTTTGCACCGTTATGAGTATTTTAATGAAGTCTACTCTCGCTATTTTGGGATTGATGAGATGGAGGACAAGATTGAGCAGTCGGGTTTAAAGGGAGGGGATTAAGCAGTTAGGGAGAAGATGATTTGTGTTGATCGCTTGTGAAGTTTGATTGGAATGGTTGTTACAGTTTTTCTTTTTGTATTGTTTTGAAGAAATTATGTTTACGTTGGTTTTGTTGTATTGCTTTTTTTTTAGTATTTTTGTATCGATAAAGTTTTGGTTTTGTTTTACAGTTTTGTTTGAATGGATGTAAAATCAGTTTTCAATGATAATAGTAACATCAATTTCTTATTAGAGTTTCACACATTTATGGTCGTAGTGAAAACTATGTAATAACAATGAACATGAGATATAACATAAAATGAAAACTCTATAGAATCCCATTGACAAATTGAATCCCAAACACAATATTAATTAACCAACAAAAGTCATAATCCCATAAGTATATAAAACTTATAAAAGGATCTGCCAAAGTTAGTTCACGAAAGTCTAAAACAAGTACTGATGTTTTAAACACATAGTGGAGTTTTAAAACAACAACACATGTTTTTGAACTACTGTTGTTGTTCTAAAACTACTACCATTGTTTATAAACTACTGCAGTCGTTTCAATATGCTATCAACCTAAAATATACATCTTAAACAACGTTTACAACTGCCCTACCCTGATATCAACATCATTAAACTGAACAAAAAGCATATCAAAATAAAAAACCAAAACAAATGAGAAATTATTTTTTATGGAGTACAATCAAGGGTGTATAATTCAACAACCAGTTTCTCTTCCAATTTTGCATGTGGAATCTGTTAACTAGCTCTGCAAGTCTGCCAATGCTTAAAAATTCTATGTATTTGATGGTGTAAACACTACAATCACCCATGCGACACAATTTCAAAGTTGGATATTAATAGTACAAATTAAAATAGATGATCGTAGTTGAGCAGTTGCTTATTGTCATATAAAACTTACAAGTTGGATTGTTTCGAGGTTTTCGTTATCCGTTCTATTGCTAGAGCATCGATGACAATGTTAATTTTCTTCAGAAGCATAGGAAGAATCGTTGTCATGGGCTTCAAGTCAGCTCTAATTTGATCATCCGTAGAGCAGCTCCTATCTAGATCGTATATGAACATCATCGATTTGGCGATGTCCACCTCGACAACATACCAGTCACTACGACCGCAAACTGGAAAATATAAATTGGTGTACCCTTCCCACTTCTGACCATGTTTTGGGAACTCGCATTCGAGGTAACTGTCGAACCCTTCTGGTAGCTCCGTCGAATGATCTGTTGCATCTAACTCAAGCATCGCTAGCATGCAGTTGACATAGAAGTTGACATCTAGAATGACGCGCGGACGGCCAAAGGATTTTGGATATTTTATCGTCCGCTGAAGCATCAATTGCATTGCCAAATCTTGTTTCCCGCAGTTGTTCATCTACGTCAGGCTTTTCTACGGCTTTCCTCTTACTCCTGCGTAGGAACACCTTAGGTTTTTTATTGTACATTCTTCCATCTAACAAATCACGTAGTCCGCCTATGTGGTTGATTCGCCTCCTCAGCATAACCCTCTCACCGTTGTCTCAACCTATGTATCTACGGCCGCTTCTGCTTCATCCTCCACCATTGTGTCTACACCTGTATCTATGGCCTCCTCCTGATCACCCTCCAATGTTGTCCCGACCTCTGTGTCTACCGGAGCTCCGCTTTATCCTCGACACGATCTATCCCGACCTCTGTATCTACGGACGCATCTACTTTACCCCCCACCGTTGTTTCTACACCTACATCTACCGACTCCTCCACACTCTCATGTCTTGTTCCATCTATCCCTGTATCCACTTCTCTATCATCTGCCTTATCTGCATCCCTCTGCCCCTGATCACCAAATGATACGTCAGCCCCATCCCAATTCATTCATCTGTCGTCATCCATATATTTTCCATGCAAATGTGGGCTCTGCATACATTCTTCTGACATGTTCACCTTCCTCTACAGCTCGTCAGTTTGATCTGTCGGTTTTTTTATTTGTTCAAGTATTTACCTCAGCATATTTTCATGTTCGCAACACGGACGGCTCCTCTATAAAGGTGCACGAGGTGCTGCAGCAGGCGATGATTGACATGGCTGGACATGACAAAGAATAACAAAAACAAAGCGTTATAAACGAATGCAAGTGGCAGGATTGGATGCAATTAATTTATTATAGTATATGTACATCATGCTCATCCTGTGCAACTTGGAAAGCGTAGGGGGTCATCCTCTCGTACTTTTTCGAATATATCATTGGGCTCTTCATCTCCAGCAGCACCGTCTGCTCCGTCCTCATGAATGTAGGCATCGAAGATTGGATCTTCCCTTCTAGGGCCGGAGACAAACAATCTCATATACTCTTCTTCATTCTCATCGGGACTAGCATGCAATATACACCAGATGCGTAGCTCCAGATCGTCCAAGACTTCTGCAATGTCTCTTGATTTAGGTGTTAAGTGCAAATTCAACGAGCACATCCTCGGGAGTCTCTCTTCCTGCATCTGAGCACTGAACAAGTGTGATATGCGAGGTATTGCCTCAAATGCCCAAACCTACAGATAGATGTACTTGTCATTTACTTACCAATTTTTTATATCTAATTTTTTCACTTAATGGAAATTTTAGATTCAGTGACTATTACCTGCACCGACAATGATAACCCTCCACAAAGAATACCTCTCCTTTTGTTCTTCCCAACTTCTCATAAATGCATGCATTGTGAGGTCATAAATCTTCCGCCCCCATGGATATTCATTGAATAATTCCAAGTCACCAACCAAATCCAATAGGTGACCATCTATTTTTGTGTTCAGTTCTTTGGCTCTCAGCACTAACTCATAGATACATGTCAGTCCTAACTTGTACTTGTCGTCCATATCATATTCATCATTGTCATATGCTTCATACAAACGACTAGGGGTGATCTTATCCCCATCTCCAAAGTATTTCTCAAACAACCGTCCACTCTGCATTATCCTATTTTTGTACTCAACCTCATCTCCTGGCTTAAAGCCGGTCACGAGCATAAACTCGAAAAAAGAGAACCGGGCAGCTTGCTCATTCTCCAAACAAAACTAAAGCTCTTCTGCATTTTCTGAACGTACCCTCATGATTAACAAGTTGTGAATTAGCTTTAGAAATATTTGCATAGACCTCACATTGTACAACTTCCCAAAACATGAGTTGATGAATAGCTCCTTGTGTTCATCATCTAATGCATCATATACTATATCAATTTTCGGTAGCGTGGATCTCGATGACACCTTAGATTCAATTACAAAATTTATGTCTACGAAATACTCCATCCTACAAATAACATAACACAATCAATTAGTGAAACATCAGGTATAGTTCTAGAAAGACCACATACTTTTTAGAACAATGACATTCGTTCTGTAACATCATATAGTCGTTCAGTGACAAATGCAATCACGTGTGAAATAAATACCCTGTAAACTTGTACAAATGAGAATATTGTGGACCACTCACTGTCGTTTAGAGGTGTGAAGACGGGCCGACCGGCCGAATCTGCATCGATCCACCCGTTTCGACTTGGAACCGTGGCGGCCCCCGTGACCCGGGCGAGCCGCCATTGGCCAGGAGAGGCTGAACCGCAGGCCGTTCACGGGTCGAAGAGGTCGAACCACGGGCCAGCCTATGAACCGGACGAGCTGTTCATAGCCCATACAATTCGACCTTTAACTGCTAACCTATTTTGATTTTCTTTTAATAAATGGCATAGAGTCGTTTAAAGTGACTGATGCGTGCTATTTTAGTTTTTAAATATATAAAAAAAAAATAGAAATTGAATTAAAAAATTAACAAATGTAAATTTATCATTGTCATTTATTTTTTATTTAGTAATTTAACATATTTTTTACTATATGTAAACATTTTTTTTAAATTACAAAAGGTAACTAAATATTTTTTAGTAAAAAAAATTAATTACTTTTTTTCATGTAGTCCGAACTGAGTTGAACCGTGGCCCACATGGGCTCGACCCGAGTGGGCCGACGGGTGGACCGGGCTCGTATTCAATTTGTGTGGGCTGGGTTGACTTGGCCTGCAACCCATCGTGGGGCGAACTTTTTCTAATGTGGGTCGTCACCGGACTTTATTGAGGCGTGTCGGGTGACTCGGATTGACACATCTACTGTCGTTCATCATAAAAGTCTGTTTGGGAAGACTTTCTTAATAGAATGTCAACAAATGTTTGAAACCCACAACTTTTCAAACATTGAGACATTGTGATTTTATCTAAAAAAATCTTAATTTCAAAATCAACTTTACCAAACACACTTTATTTTCTGAAACAACTACAAAAATAACCCCTAATTTTGAAATTAATTTGACAAAAATTCTAATAGTGGAGATTTGAAATCTTTATGACAATCCTGTAACCTGACTCTACTTCTTGACAGTGGGAGTTAGAGTGTAGAACTTCAATAATATAGTTGCGTGTGAACGGCGACGAGATTTTACGTCATGAACTCTTTTTTTTAACAGTCGTTTAGCGAGTGAGTGAATGTATCGTATACAGTAAAGTAAAATATAAGTACAAAAGTATAAAAGTGGTAGTATTTATAAATGTCATCGTAAACTGCAGGTTTTTCAAAAACTTCTAGAGATGTTTTCAATAAGACTTCAATCATTTTAAAACAACTATGTCGTTCTACAATATGATCGACACGATCGAGTTCGACGATTGAAGTAAGGTACAATTGATTGATCGACACGATCGAACTCATGTACACTTGATTGATCGACACGATCGAGTTCGACAATTGAAGTAATGTATAATAGATTGATCGATATGATCGAGTTTGACGATCGAACTCATGTACAATTGATTGATTGACACGATCGAGTTCGACGATCGAAGTAATGAACAACTATATGATCAACGCGATCGAGTTCAACGATCGAAGTAATGTACAATTGATTGATCGACACAATCGAGTTCGACGATCGAAGTGATGTACAATTGATTGATCGACACAATCGAGTTTGATGATCGAAGTAATGTATAACTATATGATTGACACGATCGAGTTCAACAATTGAAGTAATGTACAATTGATTGATCGACACGATCGAGTTTGACGATCGAAGTTATGTACAATTGATTGATCGACACGATCGAATTCGACAATCGAACTCATGTACAACTATATGATCGACACGATCGAGTTTAACGATTGAAGTAATGTATAATTGATTGATCAACACGATCGAGTTCGAAGATTGAAGTAATGTACAATTGATTGATTGACACGATTGAGTTCGACAATCAAGTAATGTACAACTATATTAATCGACATGATCAAGTTCAACGATCGAAGTAATGTACAATTGATTGATTGACTCGATCGAGTTCGACGATCAAAAATTGATTGATCGACACAATTGAATTCTACGATCGAGGTAATGTACAATTGATTGATCGACACGATCGAGTTCGACGATCAAAGTAATGTACAATTGATTAATCGACACGATCGAGTTCGACGATCGAAGTAATATACAATTGATTGATCGATACGATCGAGTTCGATGATCGAACTCATGTACAATTGATTGATCGACACGATCGAGTTCGACGATCGAACTCATGTACAATTGATTGATCGACATGATCGAGTTCAATGATCGAAGTAATGTACAACTATATGATCGACACGATCGAGTTCAACAATCGAAGTAATGTACAATTGATTGATCGATACGATCAAGTTCAACGATCAAACTCATGTACAATTGATTGATCGACATGATCGAGTTTGATGATCTAAGTAATGTACAACTATATGATCGACACGATCGAGTTCAACAATCGAAGTAATGTACAATTGATTGATCGATACGATCAAGTTCGACGATCGAGTAATGTACAACTATATGATCGACACGATCGAGTTCGACGATCGAAGTAATGTACAATTGATTGATCGACACGATCAAACTCATGTACAATTGATTGATCGACACGATCAAATTCATGTACAATTGATTGATTGACACGATCGAATTCGACGATCGAAGTAATGTACAACTATATGATCGACACGATCAAGTTTAATGATCGAAGTAATGTATAATTGATTGATCAACATGATCGAGTTCGACGATTGAAGTAATGTACAACTATATGATCGAAGGGTTTTTTAAAAAAAAAACGTCTATAGACATTTAAAACAACTGTAGTCGTTTTATACTAAACGTCGGTGGTTGTTTAAAACAACTTCAGTCGTTCTATATTAAACGTCATTGGTTGTTTAAAATAACTGTACTTGTTATGTTCGTCTATACTAACATATTAAATGTCGTTGGTTGTTTTCAATAACAGTATACGTTTCACAAGATGTTCAATTCATTGGTTCGTCAACTTTACTAAAAAATGTCTAGTATCGTTCAAAACAACTCTACTTGTTATGTACTAAACGTCGATGGTTATTTAAAACGACTAGTGTCGTTATGCTATTTTTAACACACAAAAGGGATAGTAAGCAGCTAAAAAACACATCTGTAGTCCAAAATAAAGATAAACAACATAAACACAACATCTGCATTCGACATAACGATAAATCAAATATATTACGTTTATATTTGTTGTCCATAGAACAAATTAAAACAAAACCAAAGACGTGCACTATTCTTCTGCTCTACTGTCATCAATTGGAATCTGGTGTGTACATTTTAGACGGTTGTGTCCGGTTGTTCCACACCTACTACATTTATGCCTCTTCGAAAACTCTCCAGCATATGGTATTTTCGATGTTCTCTTACGTCCAGCTTGACGTTTAACTATTGGCGGCAAGACTATTAAAGTCCTGATATACTCAGGAACAACCTAATTAACTTCATTAGGCACAGGGAATATTGTTTCAGCATACGCCGCTCTCCAATAATCAGTCGTGTAATACAACAAACACAATAGATAAACCGAATGCCCACTTACCTTCGCCGCTGCGATTGCATGCTCACACGGTAAGTGCTCTAACTGAAACCGTCTACATGTATATGTTTTCTCGTCCAAGTTTACATTATACATCGACATTCCGTTGCTCACATCAAACCTTATTAGATCAATGAGATCCGCCACATACTTTCTGGCTTTACCATGACTCTTAATGAGTTTTTCTTCTATTAATGGAGTTAGAGTGCTGGTGCAACCTTGTGCAATCATGCGTCTTTTGTAAAACCATTTTTGCAGCTTTCTTTAGATGTTCTCAATCAGTCCAAGGACTGGTAACTCTCGATCTTTCTTCAAAACAAGTTGATTGACTCCACATTATTCGATGTCATGATGTTGTAGCGGTTCATACTTTGCTTTCTGTAAATAATCCCAACTACATTTATATATATTCTTAATTTGAGTCACATAATTGTCACACTCTTCCACAGTATAGGCCTCCGCCGCTTTTTTGAATAGTGATAAAACATCCGAATTTTTCATCTTGGGCCTCAAGTTGCCCTTTATGTGATAGATGCGTTGGCCATGGTACATGTTCGCATATCTGACCGACTTATTGATGATACTACGCCTCGGTCAGATATCAAAACAAGGTCCTATTGGTCACTAGTTACTTCCTTAACCTGTGTAAAAAACCAGTTCCACAATGCATCATTCTCCGAATCAAATTTCCCATGCAATAGGATATATCTGTATGTTCGCATCTTGACATGTAGCAACAATCAGCGTACTTTTATATCTTTCTTTCAGCGATGTTC
Organism: Forsythia suspensa; assembly: GCA_023638005.1. Taxonomy (NCBI): domain Eukaryota; kingdom Viridiplantae; phylum Streptophyta; class Magnoliopsida; order Lamiales; family Oleaceae; genus Forsythia; species Forsythia suspensa. Next base: position 26,962,987 of record CM042670.1, on the reverse strand, counting down.
CATCTACAACAATTAGTGGCCACATGCAATTGTGATATCTACGAATACAAGGTCCAAGAGCAAAAAAAAAATTAGAAATCTGCTATCACTATCAATCTGTAGACGTGTTACCATACCAGGATTGTTAACGGACAAGTTGTGAGCATACGAGGCCAATTTAGCGTAGCTTTCCTCAGGTGAACCTCTTAGGTCTGTAAGGGCAAATTCTCTCGACTTCCATGCCTTCCGATAGCTCATGACTACTCCGAAGTCGTTTTGCACGTCATTAATGATATTTGTTGGTCTGTACACAGTGTTGGGGTTTAGAAACTTTGGCACTGTGTGTCTCCCGACAACCCATGATCTTGCCTATTTATGATCATTGCCGCGAATGCTTAGAGAGCAAGTATGTTCACGTTTGTACTTGCAAACTTTAAAGTAATCATATTGTGAGAACTTCGTTGCTCGCAAACGCCATTTGCAATTTTGATTTAAACAAACAATAGTGTATGTCTGGTTGTTTGATTTCTTCACTCTGAATTTAAAGTCATACTTCATTGCAAGCAAGTGCAACTCCAACATCAGATTTTTTTTTTGACTTAAAGACTTTGTCATCTGGCACATCTTCATCCATTGGAATCACATGCGTTGTAATAGGTAAAGATAAAGCCAGAAGTTTTTCATTTGTGAACTGATTGTCTTCGACCACCTCAGATCCAAAAGAATAGGCTAGCTTTGGCAAGATTTTTAGAATTTCCATTTGACTTTTTCGACATTCTGATCATCTGCATTTATATCCATCCCATCTTGATAATTATCTACATTTTCATCCTACTTCATTATCATCGTTGGCTTGCAATCGTACATCGTTTTCTAGAAGTATCTCCAAGTCTTGCCAATAGTAATTCTCTTGTTATTGAACATTGTTGAATGACATTGTCTCCGTTTCGATTTCACGCTCGAGTTCACCCGGTTCAACTGCATCAGTTTTATCATTAACCAATGCTGAACCTTTGCTCACACGGGTTACGCAAATGAGACGAGGCTGACCTTGTTTATTGAGACCTACATACTAGTGCACGTGTTTGTCTAATGTAACCTGGATTGGCTCCACAAACATTGCATCACCAGGTAGAAGAAACCTCATCTCCGATTCATGTCAAGAAGAGTCAACATTGCACAAGTCCAATAATTTACCATACAGCTCTTTATATAAAATCTCATTAACAATTTCAAGTCCATCCATAACATGACTATCACCCCGTTTCCAATTCCACTTTTCCTGATCATCTCTAACAAACTCACTAAAATAAAATACAGCGATCCATAATTGTGACTCCATTCCTGCAATTCATTAAAACTTTGATTACTTAATCTAAAAAAAAAATTGTTTATCCAAAAATCAAATTATGTACTTCAAACAACCTCAACTACGCTGCAATAATAGTTCAAAATGTGTTTTGAACGACAAGTGGTCATCTTAAAACAACCACCGTCGTTTAAAACGACTCATGTCGTTCAACAAGATAACATTAGTTTAAAACGTTCCACAGTAGTTTCAAACGTTCTAGAAATCACAAATAATGCAGTTTCTTCCCAGCTCCACCATTTTAGATGAATAACATTCTACAACACCCATTCGAAAGCAGAGACACAAAAGAATGCCATGCACATATGAAATAATGAAAGGGAGGAGAATATATTACCAATGACGAATTTGCAACAACAAATGGAGTAAAAAGTAATTCTCTTCGCGGTAACAACAAATGGCGGCAAGTCTTTCTCTTCGCCCACAAAAATGGAGGAAGAAACCCAAGATTAGAGTAGAGAAATTGGAGAGAGTATGGTTTCTTCAATTTACCAATTTTACGTCGTTAACGGAGTTAGATGAGAGTTTTTGGATCTTTTGTGTCAATGGCATTTCAGTTATTATAAAAATATAGTAAGAATATTATAGATTTTTTCCACAAAAAAAACCTTAAAAAACTATGAAAAATAAGTTAGACATTAAAAAGAGTTGAGTTGTTTCAAACTTTCAACAGGCCTTTTAAAAATATACCCCTTATATCATTATGGCATTATGCTATAAAAATTTCCCGGGTAAGGAGACGTTTGTTTATACGTCTCAGAGTCGGTTAACGTTGGGTGGAACCCCCAACCATCAACGGGTGTGCATAATTTAAAAAATGTCAAATCTCTCTCTCTCCTAAGTTTTTGTGTGTGTAGAATTTGTTACTATCTTCGAAAACAGTAATGGGGTGATGGTTTTGAATAAGGGAATGAATAATGGGCAGCCATTATTAGAACCTCACATTGTGAGGATAATTAAGGTAGACTTGAAACTCTCTCTCATTCATTTTCAAAGTCCTAATATTTTGCCCATGGTAAATTCTCTCTCTTAAGAAATCTTTCACAATTCATCTCTATGCCCATGTAATGATTCTTTTTAGATATGGGTTTTAATTTAGCACCATTTTTGCATTTGTGATCATGGACTCCTATCTATATTACTCTAGATTTATGGGTTTTGTTGATATTGTATTTGTACATATTGGTTGTTTGTATGTTTTTGTTAATTTTGTCATTGCCCCTTGAAATGATTTTATGCCTTATTTTCACTTTTTCTTCCTCTGTAATCCATTGCTTTGCTGGGAAACAAATAGATTAAATGATGAAGCTTGAGATAGCTGTTGAAGAAAGTACAGCAAACAAAGGGCTTTCATTTGTTATTCCATTATTTTTACATTTACTTTTGGTGTAATTTATTGCTTTGTTAGGAAACAAATAGATCAAATGATTTCAGATATCTGTTAACGGAAGTACAGCAAACAAATGGCTTTCATTTGTTTCATTCATTATTCTCAATTTCATTTCAGGAATAAGAATCGATTGCATGTTTTATGTAGGCCTTGTAATTACCGAAAGAAAGAACGAATTATATACATATCATATCTGCATCTATTTTATTATTTGGATGTATATTTCCATAATGTAAAAATTATATATTTCTTAAATATGCTTGTTTTGTCTCTTGGTAAATGTGTAGGCATTCAACAAGTTCGTAATTTCTGGGAGTTTGTAAATATATCTTTCTTGCATGATCAAAGTTACAAACTGCAATCATGAGTGACAGTATGTCAGGACCTCGAGAACGTATTGTTAGGCCAAGTAAGTGGTTTTCATGTATATCCTATTTGTCATTCGCTTCTGAAAATTTTATTTCGTAGTTATTTAGCGTAATTAATCTTTCGAATTACTGGTCTTGTATATGAATATCAGCAATTAAAAACTCATCTCTGCATAGAAATGCTTTACGTGAAATATTGAGATGCACCTGGACACAGAAACTGCAAAAGTAGACTCGTGTCCATGTTAAGAGCATATAAATATTGTAAAGTTCACCAATTCTCCACTCTTGAAATTGTGATGCTCATACAGAAAAAGCTGTTTTATTTTGAAATCTTAAGAAGATGGAATGAATTTAGACCATCTTGGCATGTTTGCTAGGGAGGATTGCATAGATTTGGACATAATTAATGAAATAATTATGAAGAAAAATAAGCTAAAATCATCCAGTATTGTGCCAAACATCCACTCATGGTTTAGATTATCGTAAAGAATTAAATCTCTTATAGCTGGAGGGTGTTTTGTATATTAAATTTGTTTTTGTTTTCAGAGGGCTAATATTACGCTGTGTGATTAAGATTCCATTTCTTCAAAATCTAATTTAGTTCTCGAAAAAGTCGACATGGAAAACTCTGAGGATGAGAGGAAGACAAGGCTTGGGTCTCTCAAGAAGAAGGCAATTAATGCCTCTACCAAGTTCAGGCATTCGTTGACTAAAAAGGGCAGGAGAAATAGTAGAGTTATGTCTCTAGTGCTTGAAGACGAGCATGATGTGGAGGAATTAAAGGCTGTGGATGCCTTTCGTCAAGCACTAATCTTGGAAGAATTACTACCAGCAAAACACGATGACTATCATATGATCCTAAGGTGTACTTTATACTTTAGTTATATTCTGAAATATGATGTATTTCTGTTGTGATGCAAAATTGGTTTGCAAGTAGAAATTAAAGCACTTTAACTTCAAGCAGCGGTGGAGGGACATAGGGGCGGCCTCCCCAACAACATTTTTAAATTTTTCTGGATTTATATAGAATATTTTAAATAATTTTTAATATATTATTTTGCCCCTCCAACATTATTTCGCCCCCCACGTGAAAATCCTCGCTCCGCCACTGACTTCAAGATCTGATTCAGACGCCTTTATAACATTACTATAACATTTTGCATATAATATGATAACTTGTTCAAGATTTTAAAGTTCCAAAAGCCATTTTAGTCATTTTCCTTTCTCCTCCATGTATGCAAATTCCAAATCACTGTTCAAAAAATCTAGTTCTTCATCTTATTTGTATCGAGGAAACACTTGACACTGAATGAAACAAGAATATTATTTCTTCAATACATTAATTCTTGAAACAAGGCAAACGACTTTTCCGAAAGACAGGAGAACAGCAGTTGGTTTATATCATTCTTGTGGATGATACAGATTTCTGAAGGCCAGGAAATTTGACACTGAGAAGACAAAGCAAATGTGGACTGATATGCTGAAATGGAGAAAGGACTTTGGCTCTGACACAGTTATGGAGGTACTGATGAAATTAAAATATTGCACAAAATTTATTTGTAATGGCCAAATGATTTAATATTTGGGAAGCTTCATAATTCTAGTAGCCATTTGATTTTCATTTCGTCCCTGATTATATTATTGTAAGGATTTCGATTTCACTGAGAAAGACGAGGTCCTTAAATACTACCCTCAAGGGCATCATGGAGTCGACAAGGATGGGAGACCTATTTACATTGAAAGACTTGGTCAAGTTGATCCGGCGAAGCTCATGCAAGTCACAACAATGGACCGCTATCTTAAGTACCATGTTCAGGAGTTCGAGAGGACCTTAGTTGATAAGTTTCCAGCCTGTTCCATTGCAGCCAAAAAGCACATCGACCAGAGCACAACCATTTTGGATGTACAAGGAGTGGTATGCAGGGATGCTCTTTATAATTGAAAGCAACCAGTAAATTCTTTTTTACAAATTAGATCAAATGCAGTTTTGAAACCCTTTTGAATATTTAAAGATTCTTGTGACGGAAAATTATTGAAGTTGACTTTTCTATCTTCAAAACCATTCAATTTTCCACTAATACTCATTAGATGTTTCAGGGACTGAAAAATTTCAATAAAGCTGCCAGAGAACTCATTCAGTGCCTTCAGAAGATTGATGGTGATAATTATCCTGAGGTACCTATTTCGATTTCTTTTTTCTCGTGTCAGAACCTTTTTCACTTCTTTTTTCTTGCATTATATATTTTGCACTTACGTGATAGTTTTGGAATTCTCATTGGTCATTTGCATGTTTGATACACTGTGTAGACTCTATGTCGCATGTACATCATCAATGCGGGGTCTGGATTTAGGCTTTTATGGAACACAGTCAAGTCATTCCTTGACCCAAAGACCACGGCGAAGATTCATGTGAGCTATAATCAGCTTACATCAAATTGTTGCTTATTCTAGTCAAATTCAGCAAAATGACTTGTTGCACCTTTTCTTTTTCGAGGTTTTGGGAAATAAATACCTGAGCAAGCTGCTTGAGATTGTTGATGCTAGGTAATGTTGTCGTTGAATTCAGAGACATTTGGCTTTTCGGTTTTATCAGAAACCTAGGTTGATTTGTTGACAATAGGAATGAAAATTGTAACTTTGATGTCAAATCCCATTCTTTTCCCTTCTACCGGCTTAAGTGACATCAGATTTCTCGAGCGAAGTGAAGTGATAGGAAGAGAAGACTGTCGCGGAAGATCTCTATTCATAAAACTCTTATAAAAGATCATTTTTTGCCCCTCCATTTAGCCTTATGTCTCTTATCCCTAGGAGGTCTTCCTCCACTAACAGGTTTTCTCGAAAACTCAAATTTTATTTTGTGTGGATGGAAGACCTATATTCCTTAGTTTTAAAGGACTCCTTACAAGCATTGTTTCTATCTATTTTTATTTAAAAATGAAAAGTTATTAATGACTTTGCGCTCCATGGTCGGTCCTTTTGCCTGGCCACTACCCACATTTGGGAATGCTGGCTGCAACTTGCCTGCATACTTCTTAAAACTTCTATAACAGCACTCTATTGTTTTGATTTTGTATCAGCGAGTTACCAGAGTTCTTGGGAGGTAAATGCACATGTGCAGACAAAGGCGGTTGTCTGCGTTCTGATAAGGGCCCTTGGAATGACACGGAGATTATTAAGGTTATCTATTTCATCAAAATCTATCTTCACTTTCTGATTTCCTTTTTCTGTCTTCTAATTTTATAATTAAGAACTCTTAATGATGGAATTGCTTAAGATCATTGATTAATCCGTTTGCATAGATGGTACGTAATGGAGAGCATAAATGCTCACACAAAATTGCCATTCTAGCTATGGAAAACAATTTCGAGAATGTTAATTCTAAGGTATGCAATCTTTCAGCACATCTGCCTTTTTCTTGTTATTTGCTTTTACAGCCTACTTTTAAAATTATGATATTTAATTGACCGTAAACTTTGACATGTAGAATGTGAAGAAAAACGTTTCTTTCAGCTTGGAAACAGATTCTCCGAAGGTTACTAGGGACTACACAGTAAACCCACATGTCTCCCACGTTCATGAAAAAGTAATTTGTAACGGAACTCTACTATTAAGTGACTTACTGAACACGGTGATGGAAAAAGATTCATGTAGCCGATCTCAAATTTATTGTGAAGAGGCTTAATTTGATGTTGTACTATTAAGTAACTTGAAAACTGCAACTTTTTGCTACATTATTAGTCATTTGAACTAATGATTTTGAAATAAAATATTCACCTTGATTTATGCATATTCAGCCTGAGGACTGCGTCCCAGTGGTTGGCAAAGCCGTGGATGCTACTTGGCCAAAAGCAGCAAAAACTGACAAATTTGCTCCTGAAGGTACATAATCACACTTCTAATTTTTTGAATTAACAAATCCTGGATCACTGCTAGTCAGGATATTCTATATATATGAATTGTGTGTAATATCTTCATGACATGTTTGGTATGTTGGATTCGACATTAGTAGACAGAACAACTCACAAATTGTCACTCCTCTTTCTCAATCATTTTTAGTCTTGTCCAATCCCGTGTATCTTACTCAATGTTTGTGAAAATCACAAGTATATGATATCGTGACAAGTAATATAGTAATGAATAAATTGTTTATCCCATGGGGCTATATTATTAATTTTCAACCTAATAATTCTAACTACTTATGTGAACGAGTTAACAACTCAATTGTTTGGTGATTATAACAAAACAAAAACTATTGAAAGCAATTAAAGAGAATTGGTTGGAATCAATGAATTTGAGATGTTAGGACTTCCTGATGTCACCGAAGTTTACCTTGTTCAATTTCACTTTTTAGAGTTTCACAGTATACTTTCATGCAATAGATTGAATTTCCTTAATTGATTTGACAATTTCTTTCGAATAAAGTTAAAATTACTTTTAAATAAGAATTCACTATATATTTACGTGAACTACGACAAATAAAAATGCATTGAACACTAGGAAATTCACATATATCACAAACCATAGAAGTATATCTCTATCTCATATCCAAATTTATGGTTTTCATTGTTTCGGTCTAAACTCGTAAATCTCCTCTCGGTTTCGTTATAGTTCACAAATCATTTAAAAGGTAATCAAGCTTTTAAAGACTTGAATTTAACAAACAAAAACAAAAGCATGAAAATATACTTTAATGTCAAAATCCAATAGTAAAAATTAAACCATAAAAACTAGGTTACATCGCTCGTCCTTGCTATGAATTTAGCCCAGCATGTTCGTTAAAGACAAACCCATAATCAATGAAAACAACATCACCCGAAGTAGGAATAAAGATGAAAACGAGGAATTAAGGTTGAATCTTTAATATTGGCTTTGAATCTTCTTCTTCTTCTTCAAGCTTCTCCAAACTCTAGAGGGGAGTAATATGTGTTAGAATGTGTATTGATGTTTTTTCCTACCCATTTCAATGTCAAAGACATTATGTATTTATAGTTAAGGGTTTAGATCTTCAATTTTGTGCTAAAAATACCAAGAAAGTCCTTTAAAAATTATAAAATTCGAGTCCCAATCAAAACAGGGCCGCTGCTGGTACATCTTTTGGTGCGCGCACAATGGAATGGCGCGCTGCCTCTCTATTCCTTTAGAGCGCGCCCCACTTTTCTCTGACTGGTGACCGGACTTCAAACTTGCGTAACTTTTGATATACAACTCTAAATCGAAATATGTAAATTACGTTGGATTCTAAATTTGATAATCTTTTCTAATGATAATATGCTAGGTAGAAATCCATGAATCTTCATGTGTTGCTCTCAAAAATTCACTCCTTCCTGTGTTCAACATCATTTTTCGTTCATTTCTTTGCCAATGTATTTTCTAAATTTGGGGTTGTTTTCTAAGACATAAAAAATGAGGAAAATCAATATACTCGAATAAATTACTAATAATTGTATAATAAATGGAAGTGTATAAACACTTATCACTCACAGACAAATTGTTACTTTTGACTTCCATTCTTAAGGAATTGTTCACAAGAATGATTATTGGTTTCATGCACATTGAGATTGTCAGTTTTTCAGCCTATTTGAGCCAGTATTATCTTGTCAAAATTGTCACAATGTGGTGAATCTACATATATATTTACTAGGTTTTTCCTGTTTTCCCCTCCCTGTAGCTGTTGATTATGTCCCCGTGCACAATACTTGTAAAACTTCCAAAGGAATTAGCAACCAGATCTTTATCAGGGTGATGACCTTAGTTATGGGTGTAGTAACCATAGTCCAAATGACACGCAACATGCCAAAGAAGCTCGTAGATGCCACCCTCTATTTTACTTCCATGCATGAGGCTGAAGAGACTATTAAAGGTCAGGTACATACGTACAAGTTGCGAGAACCTGCCATCTCGGGCACTCAGTACATCAACATGATGAAACGCATGAACGAACTAGAAGATAAGGTAATTGTTCTCTGCAAGAAGCCAACAGCTATGCCACCCGAAAAGGAGGACATTCTTAATGCTGCACTGAGTCGGGTCGATGTCTTGGAGCAAGAGCTTTCAGCTACTAAAAAGGTATTTGGTTCTCTTGATCTCCGTATGAAATAGTATAATGTTATAATGTTTTGGGAAATTAGGGCCAGGCTCACCAACCTTTCATGTGGTGTAGTTATGAGTCTTCAACCTTCAAAATTGAAGTTCCAGGTCCCAACCTATTTAAATTTGTGATTTGGGTTGTCCATATGACGAAACTGTTAATGTGGACGTTAAAATCGTACTCAACTTTGAGTTGAATTAAAGAGAAAATTGAGCTGTTTAAAGGTTTTTCACTTTTACTTTGAGTCACGTGAAAATCATGTGCGATTTTAATGTCCACATTGACGGTTTTAGTGATATGGAGACTCAAATTCACATATTTAAATAGATTGGAGACATAGAACCTCACTTTTGAAGCTTGATGACTTTATAATCACATCACGTGAAAAGGTTAGAGAGCCCAACCTTAATTTTTCCTAATTTTTTTCTTGAGACATTTCTTCATGCATCTGATAATGCAAATGCAGGCACTCGAGGATACTCTCATTCAACAAAAGGGGCTAATTGCCTACATGAAGAAGAAGAAAAAGAAGAAGTTCTTCGTCTTTTGAGTGCAGAGACCATAATCTTTGTAAGAAAATATGGTTTATGGTTCTTTTATGGATGCTGTTTATTATATTTGCAGATACCAAACGTCTGCTAATGTATATTAAAAAACCGAGTACGTTACTAGCACATTTAGTAGGCTAGACAACTCTAAATAAGATTAAAGAAGAAAAAGTAGTTAAAATTTTATGTGTTGTCACGTGCATTCCTACATAGTTTATCCATTGTACGTTGTGTTCATGAAACTTTTGGCGAGCTTGACTCCCATCACTGCTTTTAAGCTCCGACAATTACGATCCAACATCAACGAAATTTACAGTTCTAGTAGAAGAGTCTGACTTACTTTTTTGGCACACAGTTCTAGTAGAAGAGTCTAACTTACTTTTGTTCTTTAATACTTGTTGTGACGTACAATTATCTTACGAAACAAAGCCATAAAAGGCAGTTGTGGGGGGAGAGAGAGAAATTAATCACACACAAAAACCAAAGTAAATTTTCAGAAACAATTATAAGTTTTAAGTTTATATGCTCAATTCACTTCCTCAAAACAGTATAGAAATCCAACATCAACGAAATTTACACAGCCGATAACAGCTCAGTATGATCGAGGATATTTGTTAGACGCTGACAGCCAAACTTATCCTGGAACATCAAAGCTCTCACACTTACACCTTACCAGCAAAACTTCTTTTTCTGCATGACATCGAAACAAAGTCATGCCATTAGATTAACAGTTATGTTGCATACACATGCTCATACATAACATAGTGTGTGCTTGTGTGTGCAAAAAAAATTCGATTCAGATATTGTAGGGATGATGTGATTAGCACGTGCACGTTTGAGAGAGTAAGGATCATAATAGAAATATTAAAACTTTTATTGTTGATATCAAGAGCAAAGACTAGATCAAAGACTAGATTAACTCACCCGAAACCTGGCTTCTTCTCGACTGTCTATATATGCAAGCAGCTCCTCTTGCTTAATCAAAGCCTCATACAGAGCCTGCCCAGGTGAAGATCCAATCCAATATCAGTTCAAAGAAAGACGTGGACAACACGGAAATCTAGGTAAAAGAAAATCCTCAACAATGCAGAGTAAAACTGTACTGAATTTATTTCTGTCACAGAAGAATGGATTTTGGTTGCAAAAGTACTGTTAAAACAGAATCCACCTTTTTGGTTGCAATTAACTCTGCTTCTAGGGCTTCCACTCGACAAACAGCAGCATGCAGCAGTTCTTCTTTCTCACAGGGCATTACAAATGGCTTTGTTTGAAGAGTATTGACCTTCTCCTCAAGTTTGCCCAACCTCTTCAGTACAGAAGAGAGCATTTCTCCCTCCGAAAATGCTGGTGTTGGAGATGGTGGTCGCAATTCCTCCTTCAGGATTGTGTCAAAGGCATTTTCTGTAATGGTTGATTCTCGATGTGACGATGCATCAGGAAGCTTTTTGGTGAGACGGCATGAGACCGAGCGGAAGAGCATGAAGAGGGTCATGAAGAATGCCATAAGAGCAGCCAAAACCTGAGCATGTAGTCCTTTTGGAGCCATTTGAGAATCAGGTGGGGGTAACATCTCTGAATGAAAAATGAACAAGCCAGTATTAATACAGCATTCTAGGCGGATCATTCTGATCTTACATCAGATTCATATGTTTAATTTTGTGGACAAGAAAAGGATACTGACCTCCCACCAATATGGCAGAAATTCCAGAATCAATTCACATCAGCCTAAATGTATAAATGAACACAAAGAAAAATATAAAAGAGAAAACAAAAACTACCTAACCTGTAGCTGTAAGCAAAAATAGATAGACAAATAATAAATTTTGTCTATCTTTTCTTCTGGTCATTTGTGTAACTGTGTACTGCTCATGTATGCAAACAAAGGTAAGAGTAAATGAATTTCTCACTGACAATAATCACAGTTTGGTGCCAAATGTCCAAACATGGTGCAACATTTATTTACAGAATGTATGCATCCATGTTCCAGAGGGATAAAAAGAGGGGGAGAGCTAGAGATTTACATATGACATAGATACAACATCAATATCCAAATAATAATGATACGTATTATAGCAGGAATTGGATGACCATGTGTTGATTTAAATATGATGTAGGGAAACAAATGCGGATCAAAAAATTTCTAACTATGTACTTTAGAAACCAACCTTTTGTGACACTAGGCTTTTGAAAGGATACTTGCTTCTTCCATCCAGAATCAACAGCCTTGTCAACCATGGGAACATATTCATCATATCCCGAGAAGTTACCATAATAGGTTGGTGTTCCAATGGCCTTAGCCTGTGCAATAAGTCAAATATTACTTGAAATTGTCTATTACAAAATGCAGAGTCAATTTTGATCCACCTACTATAACAACAAAAGGTTCCTTTAGATGAAATTTCCCAAATGATAGTGACATTTAAAATTCTGCAAAGGCCCAAAATGACTTAACACAAATCAAGAGGTTTTCAATTAAGGAACACGTCCAATTTTATATTTCCCAACCACAGAAAACTGAAACATCTAATTGTGAAAATATACTCTGAACCGAATGGTACCTCCTCACGAACAGGAGTCAACCGAAGATGTGAATAACTCCGGATGGCCTTTGGTGAAGCAATATCTTCAGCATCAGAACCAGACTCAGCAGAAGTATCACTGCCTTTAACCTGCTTCAATAACCAAATGAACCAAAGATCTTTTCACTTAAATCTAATATACCATTCACAAAGGCACGGAAGGCCATACCGTTGGGTAGTGTGGTTTAGCATAAACGACCTTCCCCTCGCTGTTAAGAACTTTAACAACCTGCCTGGCACGCAGTGCTTCACAATTGAGTACCATCTGCACCATGATGTCAAGCAATCAATATTTTCATAAATAAACAACATTAACCGCAACTGTTGGCAAGGAAAATACATATAATGCATTCATTTTATGTTAAATAATAAAAAACTTTCCGCAGGCTAGGTAGGACCTTTAGTATCTCTGGATTCTTCCATGGCCCTTTATCAGAGTGTAGGCAACCCCCTTGATCTGCACACGTACACATTCCTCCCAAGAATTCTGGCAACTCACTGCATAAGCCCACAAACCAAATTCAGAGTCATTCAAACAGAATTCAATGGTAATGTCATCATAAGCAAGATGATGAATGTCATATCTGATAAGAATGATTTCAACCCCATTTACCTGGCATCTATTATTTCAAGCAACTTGTTCTGGTATTTGTTTCCAAGAACCTGTGATAAATTTCAGAAGAAAGAGAGATTCACAAGTTGCAGTCGGTCGCTTGAAGAGGACAACAGTGCTTCCAAACTACTAAAGGAAGAATATTGACATACATGAATTTTCGTAGTGGTTCTGGGATCTAAGAAGCTCTTTATAGTATTCCACAATAGTCTAAAGCCTGGACCAGCATTAATGATAAACATTTGATGGAGCGTCTGCAAAAATTGAAAGTACAGTATATATCACTACCCAAGACTTTGCAAAGACTGATAGCACAGATCAAGCTAATAATTTAAAACTTACTTCAGGATAATTATTGCCATCAATATTCTGAAGCCGCATAATGAGTTCACGTGCGCTCTTAGTAAAGTTTTTCAAACCCTGAAATTTAACAATGAGCATTACATGTCGAAATTAATAATGGACAATGAGCATTACATGTAAAAAATAAAACTGAACAGCACAATACATACCACACCATGAACATCCAAAATTGTTGTGCTTGAATCAATGTGCCTTTTGGCAGCAATGGTACAAGCAGGAAACTTAATTGCGAAGCACTTCTCAAACTCTCGCACATGGTATTTTATGTAACGGTCCAAGGTTGTAACTTGCATAAGTTTGTTGGGATCAACTTTCCCCAATCTCTCAATGTACACTGGCCTTCCCTCCTTATCAGCTCCATGATAACCATGCGGGTAGTATTTCAAAACCTCATTCAACTCTTTAAATTCAAAATCCTGGCAGAAAACAAAACATAAATTCAAAAAGGAAATCTTCACTAAAAGAAACCAGGAAATTTGCCAAGTCTACAAGCAAGCTTGAAAAGTATCGAGTCTATTACCTCCATAATTGTGTCAGCACCAAAATCTTTCCTCCATTGACTCATATCAGCCCACATCTGCTTGGCTTTTTCAATATCAAACTTCCTTGCTTTCAAAAACCTGCAAGCAAATTTTGTCAATAATCTTAAAAAAGATTGATTGATTAATGAATTAGACGGGAAACAAAAAACAGAATCAAGAGGTCATAAAAAAGAAATGCAAAGCTACATTTACATGTTTCTGTCCGTTGTCATATTTTTATGTAAAACAGGTCACATCCACGTAGGATGAAGATAGCAGTGTGACCACTAACCTTCCAAGGATATACTAAAATTTTACAAAGAAACATTAATCTGTCAGATTGTCTTTAATTTTCCCCCACTATCAGGAAACACAACATACAAGAAATGATTCAAAGAAATCCCTCAAGTCTGAATCACTCACAACTATATAGTTGACATTGCTTTAGGAAAATGGACATATATTTTCTCACTAAAAGATGAAAGGTTTAATTTTATAAACAACAAGACACTGTTGAAGAAGAATTATTGGAGGTCATTATCAAAATAGAGTCAAACATGATTCTGGCTTGGGATGCTGATCCTAACAGGTGGTTCATGGAAAAATTTGTGATGCCGTGGAGAACTTTCATACCTATGCATCCTCTGGCGAAGAGTGCATACATCCAAATTGGTGAGACTCAAGTGATATTCCAATTCAAAATGTGGCGAATGATCCATTCATATAAATGGTAATTGATAACTAAGCCCACAAAAAGGGACGATTATGAGTTCTCTTAATTATTTTCAGTTTAATGGCGTGTTGTTTTCTTATTATTTTAGGAAAAAGTCAAATTCAAGTGTCAATCTAACGAAAAGATCGAAAACAGAAGAAAAGAGGACTTAATTATAAATATAAAGAAACTTAGGGGCTTGGCATGGCATGCAAATATCAAAGGAAAGAATCCAGGAAATCCATCAAAATAACCATGCGATTGCATGGTTATACAGAGCTGTGATCGCAAGACACCAAAATTTTCTACAGAACACAAATAGGTAAAGCCATGCGATCGCAAGGCTGTACGCGGCAGCTACTTGACAGTTTCGTGACGAAATGAAACTCAAGTTCAAGATAAAACAACTATCAAAAACACACGTCCTGGAGAGTTCAAGGGGTAGTATAAAAGTCAAAGAATAGACATATCGCAGAAGGCGAATTTTGGGAAGAAACAAAGAAGCGAAGAATCAAAGATCAAGAAAGGGATTTCATTCTTGGGCCGGAATCACGAATTTTATTTATTTTTTCTTCTTTTTTCTTCGGAACATTATGAATTTGATAATTTATAATAATTAATGAAATCATGTCCGGCTAATTTACTTATTGCTAGGATGAACGATGAAACTTCACGCTTTTAATTAATTAAAAAAAATCGTTTTAGTAATTAATTGCTTTTGGATTGATTATTTTTTATTCATTATTTCTATTATTTTAATGCTTGATCACCATTAGAATATATTGTGATCTACATTAAAATCGAGAGATTCAATATAGATTAAACACATGATATTGAATAACATATGGTCTAATAATAGATAGAAATTATTATTATGCTTTATAAAATCCGATTAGGTGTTCTTGAGATTTTAATTCATATATTTATGTTCAAAGCTTAATTAGAAATAATTAGGTTTACATATCGATATATAATTGATTGACCATCGAGAAAAGCTTTTGATTGTATTAGGATTACCAATTTTCAATCTAAGGTAATTATAAACTAAAACGATTAAACGAATAATTGATTAAGGAACGTGTAAGTGGATTCGTGAATCCTAGTGTTGGTAAAACTCGAATTCGTTCTCACAAATTTACTTTGATTTCTTGATAATTTAGATTTAATTAAACAATTAGAATAGTTAGGAATTAAAACCATAAACAAATCTGTATTCTTGCATTGTTAAAACTCGAGCTATAAATTAATTCATTAATTGATAACTAGTCCTCGTAGGTTCGACGCTCTACTTCTCACTTTATTACTTATTAACGATCCGTCCACTTGTGGAATTGAAATCACACAACAGTAATGTTACAGTTACCTCCCTTATAAATCCATTCTAACAACACAATGATCGAGGATGAACTTTATAGATTCTATTGATAATTGTATGCGTTCAAGAAAAGTAGTAAAGAATGAAGAATAGAGAACCTCAACATCATATGGTAATCATCATGCTTCGCTGATAATAATTCATCCAACATTAAGGCTTGTCTGAATGCATCAACAGCTTTTAGTTCCTCGGCATCTCGGATATCCTCAATTGAAACGGAGCTGACTCGACCATCGTTCTTGCTTCTACTTTTCTTCTTCTTCTTGAGAGAATGTTTAAACTTCGAAGACGCATTCAGTGCTTTCTTTTTCAGGGAACCAATTCTTGTCCTTCTTTCATCCTCGGAATTCTCAAAATCAGATTTTCTTTCTCTTCTCTCATCACTACCTGATGACCCCTCAAAGCCTATCGTGTGGAAAGCAAATATAGATATTAAAAATCATTTGAAGTAAAGAAAATGACAGCATGATTCATAGAAGAAACCAAAAGTTAAACGAGTCCAGTAAAATCTTATTAGAAAAAATAGTATTCTGCATTTTTGAAATTAATACATCTCATATCATGACTCAAAGTTGGTAATTTTGGTACTTAATTAATACTCATTACAAATCAATCCAATATTTGTCTATTAAGAATGCACAACTTTTAGATGCCAACTTATACTTCCACCTCTAAAATAAAATTTGTGGAGAAACAGAAACAAGGTCAAGAGAATATAACCTAGTTCCATGAATGGAGGCATAGATGCTATGCATCTCCACAATAATCAATTCTAGTCATTCCATCTAAAACCAGTTATATACATACAATAGCATTTCCAATTGAGAAACAAACAAACAAAAACAATACTGTAGCTGCAGCAACAAGAATATCTAAAATCAAACATCAAAGGAAGAGGGCTTCAAGAACTATACCTCTAAAGCATACAAGAAAAACTTTTGCGAAAAAATCGACAGTGGTCGTCAATCGTTGTTACACACCTCAAGAAGTAACACCACAATTTTGATCCAGAAATTTTCATGAAAAGAAGTAGAAAAGTTCAATCCCATCCTAAGTTCTTCTAATTTCTTTTCTTTTTTTAAAAAAAATCTGAAACTGCCATATTAGCAAAAAATAAAAAATAACAATTCGTCACAAAAAAACTTTACCAAAAGAATTTCATAGACAGAAGCTCAATGATACAAATCTAATTACATTTGGTTCATACAGAAAGAAAGCGCTGAAACCCTTTTTTCTAAAAAGTCAACACGATTACAAGAAACAATTTATTACTCACAAGGTCTCGCAAATCGATCCAGCGGTCCAGACATCGTAAATTGTCGATCACCAAAACCCTCTCAAAATCGTTGATGATCGTGGATAAATCACTCAAGCAAGCATCACAAAAACTCTGTACACTCGAAAAAATGAAGAATTTAGATCATTATTCAGTACTAAAATTACACAACTTTTAGATCGACAATTCAGCTGTTTATTCTATTCAGATGGAGTAAAAGTAAACCTTCAAAGAGTAATGACGCGGATCACGAAGCTGATTAAAACGGCAATAAATATTAATTACAACAATATCCGTAACCGCAAAAAAAAGGGAGAAAAAACGGGTATTGTCGAAATAAATTAGATACAAATAAATAAAAATGTATTATGTATCGCCGGATTAGATTTACGGCGGCGGTGGGAGAGCGAATTGGGGGCAGGTTTAATGCGAAAGGCGTTTTGGGGGAGGTGGAGTGGCCGTTGGGGGTGGGACCCGGAGAAAGTTGGATGACACGTGGCGAGGGGGAGCGTTGGGTGCGGAGAGTATAAAGTATTTGCAATTGCTGGCGGGGTTTGGAGGAAAAACGCCTAAGATGGGGATGTCGGATATGTGATTAGCGATTCAGCATTTATTAGTATGATCGGTGATGCGATTTTCTGTTCTAGTTCTAGGTGTATTACAATCGCTCAGGAGTGATCTACTCCCCACTAGTGGGGAGCTTATGCTTTCTCAGTCATTTATCCAACTTGCAGAAAGTAAAATGGTTATGTTGTCAAAGTCTTCCCACTTGTGGGGAGATCACCCAGATAATCGATATTCTAAATAATTTATCCACACGTGGAGGTTGTAGTTTGTCTAATTGTGAGACGTGGTATTTATGCATAGTCACGCATCATGTTTCGTTCTCATCTCGCTTTTGCGAGACTGCTACCTAAATTCAAAAAACTTAAAACTCGATCTTCACGTCTAGTTATGTCTCTACGTTTTTTAGAATATTGATTGATTAGAATATTTCTAATAAAATCGTGGATTACACTAAAAAAGTTTATCACATCACTTTAAAATGTTTAGACGGTGTGTTAGAGTATTTCTAATATAATCGTGGATTGCTAAAATTATTGTATCACATAAACAATATAGACAATGTCTAAAAAAATCATTTCCTATACAAATTGTCAAGGACTACATCAAGTTAACATAGCAAGAAAAAAATGTCTAGAGTTCCATCTAAATTCAGAAATTCCGTTAAAAATGCTGGCTAGCAAAATTTTAAATTTCTATGCATATCTAAATGTAATTTTGTTTTTATTTTAATAAAACAAAATACACTTATATAGCTATCCATAGAATGCATAGGAGACAATTTTGAAATTGAATGTCTATTCATTAAACATCAATGTCTCGTAGATTTGAAATCTTTCAACATTTGTGCCACCTAGATAGCAATTCATAGAATACACTGCAGATTTTATAAGCATCTTCTATTTAATTTTTTTTATAATTTATCTATATCCTCTGCACGTAAACCACAATTTTCTCAATCCACAAGTTTATTGGAGATGCTCTTCTATCCATCCTCATTTTACATACCCCATGTATAGCAATACATATTGTTGCAATGGAGATGCTCTAAAGACACGTCATTGTTGAATAAAAGTTGGACGCACCTTTGAATTACTGTATTAGTTACTATTACTGTGAAAGCAACGATGTGATTCATGCCATCCCTTCTCGTTCACTCTATTAATATTTTAATATTTTAATTCTTCTATTTTGAAAATTGACAATTTTTTGTACACGAGTATATATGATCAAGTTAGACTCGTATTTTTTTCTAAAGAGATACAGAATATGAAGAGAAGGGCATATGTGTGTGCACGACAGACTTGAAGCAAATCCTCTTTTAGTCTTGGAACTTGATGGCCTTTTGTCGAAATGCTGAAATCCTTCATGTAAATAAGAAATCATTTATGAATGGCACAAAGAACTTCATAAAAAAATAAATTCAAGGAATGTTCATTTTTATACTAAAGAAAAATATATGAAATTTTCATCGAGATGTTTTACTTGTCATATTGAGTTTGAGTGTTTGATAAACTAGTGTTTTATCACGATTATAATATATTGGAGTCGAGTCAAGAAAACCAATGGTTTTAAGGTTATTGTCATATGTTAGCCATGGACAAGAAGAAGTGGTGGTGACGACTATGACGGTTTCAATAGCTTTGAAAATAAAATGAAATTATAATATTTTTGCCCATCTTATATGATAAATTAATTCATGGGTTTTTCGAATTAAATAAATTGTAAGCTTATCATACATTTAGCAAAGATTCTAATTATAATAATTTTGTGATTTTCTTATTACAGAAAGAGAGCCAAATAATTATTTCAGTTAAACGAATACTTTGCGGAGTATTCGGATTCTACTATTTTCAAATCATGTTATGGACAGTTTGGCGGCCTATTTCGGTTATTATAAGTTTAGAATTTAAACGTCATTATGTTTCATTTTAATTCCTTAATTATATATTTATCTCGTGTCTAATTTTTGCATTATGAAAATGAGTTACTTGATATTTCCCAGATTTTGAAGAAGCACTACAAGAAAATTTAACGATTCAAATTTGTATACTAGAAAGTTATGTTTAGTTTTTTTTTTTTTTTTTTTTTTTTTTTTTTTGAATATGATCGTTGAGAAACTTTAGAAAACTAAAATTTTTATCGTTAAAAATAAAATTTCTTGTAACGAAATATTTCAAGAAGTATATTCTTCATAAGGTTGGAATTCTCGTCAACTTTCTATTCTTCATTTTTGTTTCCCTACACATTACACAAGTTCCTCCAACCAATTTATAGCTTATTCCCAGAACACTTGGCTCTTTTATTCCATGAATATATTTGTTAGTTTAATACTCTTAAAGTTTAGCAAATTTATTCCGTAAATGTACGGATCGCACTAGTAATAAAGTGGATCTGAGTCCGAATGTCGTACCTACAAAGATTTAGATAGTACAATACAATTAAATTAAGTTTAATCGAATCGATTTAACTTTTGATGTTTGTATGTCTAAGAACTAATTAAAGTATTAACTAAAAAAAACAAATTAATTATAATTTAGACAAATAAAATATTGCAAGTTCATGTCAAATTATTTTAAATATGGGAAAGAAAAGTATTAGGACCTCGAATTCACTTGTAGTAGTTGATTCCTTTATCTGGATTATTGAATTTGACAACATACACTAGTTATGAAGATCAATACTCCTAAACCGCTTGAACGTGTTCGAACACTAAACCGCTTGAACGTGTTTGAACATCACCGACACTGATGTCGTTGTTGCCGTTTTTCTTTTAGAGTTGAGAGAGTAAGCAATGATGAGTTTTGCAGTGCTTTGTGGACTTCGCCGTTTGTAGCAAGAAGATAAAAGTTTAGTGTATGAATAAGCAATCTAATGGATTGATTGATTTCATCAATTTAGGGTTATTGCTGGTAAGTGACCAATGAACAAATTGATTCAAAGGGGAGATCATATTTAGTTTAATGTTCTAAAAACTAAGACAATTAGTGAGAAAATAGAAGACAATTAGAGATTAAGAGCATGTTTGGTTCAAATTTTTTTGAACTCCTTTTTCTTCAATCTAATTTTTAACCACATATTTCATGTGATCTATAACTTTTATCAACTTTTCAACCACACATTTTATCAAATTTTATTAAAATCTCCTAAAAACTACTTTTTATCCACGCCAAACGGACACTAAGTATGTAAATTTAATATAACAATGGTCCATAGATATAGGATTTTAATGGAAGTTATAATTTGAATAGAATACACTCTTTAAACTAAGTAGGATAATCATATAGACATCTAGATTAGACTAAATATTTATTCATTATTATCTATTATTTTACTACACCCCATTTGAATGACTATTTACACAATAACTACCTCGTTAAAAATATTGTTTGATGAAAAGACCCTAGGACAAAAATACCAAATGAATGAAAAATAATAATTATAAAAATTTGAAGTAATCAAATGATGTCTCTTTAAAACCTTGTCAAGAAAATTCAATAGAACAAAACCTAAATGAAGAAAAAAGAGTAGAGTTACTCACCCTGATTTCAATTAAAAAAAAAAAATCATTGTATCAAGTCATCCTATCTCGTGTGCCAATGTCTTCAATTTCACTATCTTTCTAAAACTTGTATAAAAGAATTATGGTAAAATATGTTTTATGGTGTTTTCTTGTTATAACTTTTAAACACTACTATCTTCATACAAGATATTAATTTATCTCTAGTTGATTTTAGGCATCATGATTGTCTAATACAATTATATTGATAACATATCTTGTTATTGCTCTCTTCAAAAGTCGCGTATACAATTTGTAACACACTAGAGTATAACCATAAAATTATGTTGAAGGTAAATGTATTATAGGTTATGGACATCCATAATTATAATATTTTTAACACTTTCCAATGGATGTCATTTACACACAAAAATATACTTTGTTAAAATATTACTAAGAAAAACCTAGTGATGGAAAAAAAAGTACATTATTATTTTGGATATGAAATAATACCAGTGGAGGATGGTTAGAGGTGTTTCGGACATGATCACGTTCTTTGGTTGTCTCGATACACGAAAAGGAGGCGGGAACTCTCCCCGGTTTATCCTCGGCGTGAAAGTTAGATTTTGAGGAAAATGATGGGCGGAATAGAGTGAAATACGATAATAGCAAATGAAATGATTTTTTTGTCATCCTTTACCCGATTTACCACCGAGGTATTTATAGGTGGACGCTTTCCTTCCACGCCGTGACGGTTTTCTCGCATCGCTTTCGAGTTGTTGTCCACGTCGGACGGTTACCATCACGTGGCGGCCGGCCCGATAATGCGCTAATCGGCTTCGGGACGTGGGGCGGTTAGTTTATCATTCACATAACCGTTATTTAATATCAACGAATCGTCCATTGATGTTGTCAACTGACTGCCCTTCTCAGTGGTTGGCGGTCCACTAGTTCGGTGCCATAATCAATCGACCGCTATTTGTTATAACACCGATCGACCGCCCGCCGCCCAAGGTAGAACCGCCTGACTGCTTGCCGCCCAAGGTAATCAACTTGACTGCCACTCACATAGAGAGCGTATTGAGTCCGAGCACAATTTGAGTCTAGTCTATTTCTAGTATAGCATCATTAGCCCCTCTACCTCTTAAAGATTTTTGTCATTAAGAGGTAGCGAAATTTTCTTCCACTCATCGAAAGAATCTGAATACTCGTTTTTTTTTTTAATCTCTCATCTTTCTTTCTTTCTTTTTTTTTTCAGTTGTTTTAACGAGTTTTGATCGCATTTGGAATTGAATTCACGTATTGGATTTCAAAATTTTTGGAGGTAAAAATCCCTCCAAAAATCTCCTCTATATAAAGAGGTGTAAAGACCATTTACTTCATTTTCTTCTTTTCCCATGTCATAGGTCTCTCACTTTCCTTGAGCAAATCAAAGGTAATCTTCCCTAACCTTTCTTTTTTAGAGAATGCCTAGAGTTATAAGTTCATCTACTAGTCAAGAAAATTCCTCACCTTCTTCAAATTTTTCGCCTGAATCGAGTGGAGGTGTCGACCGCCCATTTGGGGTGGTCGGCCGCCCCATTGGAAGAAACCAGCCGGCTACTTCCTTTGGGGCGGTCGGCCGCCCTTATGGAGGCGGTCGACCGCTCCCTCGGGAGCGATCGACCGCTGTCAGTCGACCGCTCTAAGGGAGCGATGGGTCGATTGCTTCCTCGGGAGCGATCGACCGCTCACTAGAGGCGGTCGACCGCCTCGGGAGCAATCGGATCGTCTCCCGAGGAGCGATCGGTCGATCGCTCCTTTTGAGTGGTCGACTGGTAACCCTTTGGCCGACTGTCATACTTGTGATAATATTGAAATTGAGAGAAGTCCGGCGGGTAACATAGTTGCACTTGAGATTCCCAAAGCATGTAGTCTTTATAGTTCACAAAAAAATTGAATAGGATGCTTGGGAAATTTTTCTTTATGATGATTATGTGTATAGAGCTCCCTCACCCACCGAGCAACTTCACTGGGTGGGACCTTCGTGAGATTGCCATATATAAGGATAGTATGGACGGGGTTTAAGGTTTCCACTTCACCCACTCTTTATCTCCATTTTTAACGAGTTTCATTTTACTCCTAGTCAAATGAACCCAAATGTGGAGGCTTGCTTTATACTTTCTATACATGTGTTTGTCTAAACATATTGAGCCTAGCGTAGACTTATTTAGGCGTGTTTTGAATTGCATCATCTCGCCCCAATGTAACGTTTATGTCTACCTTATCTCAAAAATCAATATGCAAGTACCTCACTATAGAAATTCCAATTGTGGGTGGAAGTCTCGATTTTTCTTTGTCCGACCCTCAAAAGGCCACTTTCCTTTTAGTACCAAATGGAGACATCCCCAAGTCCGCCTGTTCAACAGCCCCTTTGAGGTGACCCCTCTTGTGGAAAGCCAAGTTAAAAAATTGGAGTGTCTAGATCCTCCTGCTTCTAGGCTGAGCGATGTATTAACGGAGGATAATATGTTATCTGTGGGGCTCTTCAAGCCTACTGGTAGGTTTTGTGTTTATAACCTGCCTTGTTGAATTTGTAGTAATATATATTTATTTTTTTTTTTTTTTTATATGATGATTCTGATGAGTTTTGTTTCTCATACAGGAATGAGGTTCAATCTGGCAGGCGTGCTTGGATCCGTACCTCTTGCTACCGACGACGAGGGGCCTTCTTCTCCTGGACAGGCCAAGAGGAGAAAAACTGCAACCAAGGCAAAAAGAGTGGCAGGCGATAAAAATGCCTTGGTGTCTGCTGGCGGAGCTATGGAGGATGACCACATCGATCGACTACGGTCTTCGACCAATATCGCAGACGATGACCACTCTGCTGGGAATTCTCCCGTCCCGGCTTGCGTTTTCCGCTTTGCTCATGCTAGGAGAGATATGGAGGTCATCTTGGCTGTGTTATATCGCACATGTATCGAGGGTTTATTGAGAAGAAAAATTGAGGATATTGAAAAGGTTTTGGCCGTCACAAGCGAAAAGGTTAGTTACTTACACGCCCACCTTTTCTTTTCTTTTTAGTTAGCGGTTCGACTAACCATGCATACTTTGATTTATGCCCCGCGAGTTTTGACCTCGAGGATTCTCTTGTTAAAGCCTCGTAGCGTATGGTCACTTTGGCTTGGAAGTTGTCGATGATGAGAAATCTAAGGAAATTCATCATTTGAAAAGAAGAACTCTACTACGAGGAAGTCTTGTGAGGCTTGAGGCTCGAGTCAAGGAAGCGAGAAGAGGAGATTGATAACCTTCTGCCCCCGCTTGCTCGCGCCAAGATGATGATCTTTGTGGAGAGTTATAAAGGCTTCTTGAATACCGCCAAGACTTGTACGCTGCACGGGTCGAGTCTATGAGCGCTTCCATTTTATTGACCAAAGAGTGGATATCAACCGAGCACCTAGGCGTTAACCCCCAGGGCTTTGACCGTTTCTTGGCTCGACGACGAGATTTGGAGCAAGCTGCTGAGCAGGGACAGGCCACTGAGCGGGATGGGGTAGATGATCAGGCAGACGATCCTCTTCATGATGGAGATGATGCTTCTCAGTTGGATTGATTTAGCATGTCACTATTTTTGTTTTTAGTTTAGACAAACTTTTTTGTTTTTTCGATCGACATTTTGTCTCACTAGTCCAGAGATGTGGGCTAGACTTATCTTTTATAACTTGACTTTGGCATTTTCCTTAGATTTTCACTTGTTTTCTGAAGCAGCCCCTAGCACTTGAGCGACTTTATTTTGTTCTTGTATGGTTGCGTTCATCGCGATTAAATCAACATTTTCTCTAACAACAATTTATCTTTTCAATTGATCGACCATGTGACACAATCGACTACCAACGTGCGAAATAGCATCGTGAATCTGTTTATCGCATAATTTTGGGCAATCCAAATTATGTAAAAGCGATTTTAAGATTCAACCAAATTTTGGTTTAATCGCTTAGTGCTAAACCTTTAGGGGGCGTGGTTTGTGAACCATCTTGTGGTCACCATCTCAGCTATAAGGCGATTTAGAGACTTAACCAAATTTTGATTTTATTGCTCCTTTGCCGCCAGTGCTTTTGGATACTTTATGCATAGTAGACCACTTCGTGACTCACCGCTCAGTCTGT
This sequence comes from Forsythia suspensa, assembly GCA_023638005.1. Lineage (NCBI taxonomy): Eukaryota > Viridiplantae > Streptophyta > Magnoliopsida > Lamiales > Oleaceae > Forsythia > Forsythia suspensa. Next base: position 26,937,595 of record CM042670.1, on the reverse strand, counting down.
AAGGCGATTTAGAGACTTAACCAAATTTTGGTTTTATTGCTCATTGCTAAGTTGCTTTTTGTATAGTAGACCACTTTGTGGCTACCGTCTAGCTGTAAGGCGATTTAGAGACTTAACCAAATTTTGATTTTATTGCTCACCGCCAAGCTGCTTTTTGTATAGTAGACCACTTCGTGACTACCGTCTAGCTGTAAGGCGATTTAGAGACTTAACCAAATTTTGGTTTTATTGCTCACCGCCAAGCTGCTTTTTGTATAGTAGACCACTTTGTGGCTACCGTCTAGCTGTAAGGCGATTTAGAGACTTAACCAAATTTTGGTTTTATTGCTCACCGCCAAGCTGCTTTTGTGTTTTTTTTTTTCTCGACGGCTCGTAGATCAAGATGATTTGTTCACACAAAAGATTGTCCGGACTGGTGGACTCAGTAGGCGCACCGGGACGTCCCAGCTAGGCTGGCCCTTCCTTAGCACCCTCATCATCTGCCGCCGTCTAGACTTTTCATTAAACATTTCTTAGGACCACAAACGTGTCCAAGAAAACAGCATTACAAAAAGAAAATGAGCATAAACAAATCTAGAAAATAGAAAGCACCGATGTCCTTTAGGAGGACTAACAATCGGCGTTACATTGAGGAAAAAACAACAAGAACCCTAAAATAACAAACTGAAGGAAAAATAGTAAAAGTCTTAACCAACTTCATCATGCGTTTTTCTTTTCTATCGGTAGTATTTTTTAAGATGCTCGGCGTTCCATGGTCTACTCATCGGCTTCCCTTTTAGATCTTTAAGACTGTAGGCTCCCTTTCCCAGGCTTCTGATCACTTCATATGGTCCTTCCCAATTCGGCCCAAGCTTGGATAGTGGACGCCCAACTGCAGCAGCACTTGTGAGCACCAAATTGCCAGGTTGAAACGTCCTTGATTTTACTCGTCGGTTGAAATATTACGCAGCTTTTCGCTTGTAAAGCGCCATTTTGATTCTTGATCTCTCGGACCCCTTCGAGGAGGTCGAGCTCGAGCAAGTCGCTCTTGGGTCGAGTGCTCGACATTCACCTGCCGATCATTTAAGATTTCCACCGGTACCACCTGCTTCCATCCCAAAAAGACATTTTGAAAAGGTGTCTCTCTGTTGGCTCTCTAGGGGTTGTATGGTATGCCCACTTGTCGTTGGGTAACTCGTCCGCCCATGATTCCTTTTCTTTATCTAGTCTTGTTTTTAGATCCCAAAGTATTGTCCGATTCATTACTCATTTGCCCATTTGATTGCTTGGTGCGCCACGAAGTCAAACGGTGATTGATGTTATAACTTTCGCAAACAAGCTTTGAAACTATGATTGTCAAATTATTCGCCATTGTCGGTCACGATCACCCTCGGTATCCCAAATCGCAAATTATACTTTTCCATACAAAACCTTGGATTTTATTTGTGGTTATCGTTGCCAAAGGCTCGCTTCCACCCATTTGGTGAAGTAGTCAATGGAGACTAGCAAGAATTTCCTTTGACCCCTGGCGATTGGAAAGGTCCTAGGATATCCATTCCCCATTGGAAAAAGGACAAACCCCGAAAATGGCACCTTCTTTGCTCGGCGGTACATGAATTAAGTTTCCATAGCGTTGACAAGCATCACATTTTTTTCACCAAGTCTCTAGCATCTTCTTTCATGGTAGGCCAATAATCCTCCTTACCGCAACGCTTGAGCGCAAGAGTCGCGGCTCCACGGTGATTACCGCAAATTCCAAAGCATGTATTTCAAACAACACTTCCTTGGCTTGGTTGGCATAAGCATTTCAAATAAAGGCGTAGTAAAGCTCCGCTTATACAACTGTCCGTCGATCATGGTGAACATGGCTGATCTAACCTTAATTCTCTTTGCTTCGATCGGGTTTTCTGGCAATGTGTCTTTGACAAGATAATTCATTATCGGATCAACCCAACTTGTTTCAAATTCAATGTCTGCAATTTCTATCATATTCATTATGCTCGGCTGCTTCATTGTTTGTACGCTTGTTGTGCTAGGCAGGTTTCTCGTATTTGCCGATGCTAACTTTGATAGCGCGTCTGCTCGTGAATTATCTTTTCTTGGGACTTTGGTTATTTTGAAGTTGGAGAACTTTCTCTGTAAATCTCTCACCTTCATTAAATACGCGGCCATTTTACTATCTTTTGCTTCGAAATCACCGGTTATTTGTCCAACTACTAGCTGTGAGTCACTACATATTTCAACAGATGACACCCCCAGTCTGACAGCCAGATTTAATCCTGTGATTACTGCTTCATACTCAGCGTCATTGTTTGTGGCTGAGAACTCAAAGCGGAGAGAGTATTCTAGTTCTTCAGACTCTGGCCCTATCATGATGATCCCCGCTCCAGATCCTTCACTATGTGACGAACCATCCACAAAAATTTTCCGATCTCTTTGTCACGTCGTCGTCGGGTATGCTAGGCGGCATGGTAAGCTTTGCAATGAAGTACGCCAATACTGCGCGCTTTATTCTTGTCCCCAGCTTAAACTCGATATCGAACTCGCTTAGCTCGATTGCCCATTTGAGCATCCTTCTCGGCGTCTACGGACGATGGAGGATCTGCTTGATAGGTTGATTAGTCATGACTTGCACGGTATGAGATTGGAAGTATGGTCTCAACTTTCTGACGGCCACTATCAGAGCAAACACCAATTGTTCCGCTAGGCTGTAGCGGGTCTCTGCTCCTTTTAACACCTGACTTACATAGTAAACTGGTCTCTGAATTTTTGTAAATTCTCTTATCAACACTGCGCTGACGGCCCGGGGTGATACTGCCAAGTATAAAGATAACACATCCCCGGGTTGAGGTCGAGTTAGGATTGGAGGCTCCTGTAGCGATTGTTTTAACAGTTCGAGTGACTCCTCGCATTCCCTAGTCCATTCAAAGTTGTTTGAACCCCCAATTGCCTTAAAAAAGTGATAGCATTTGTCAGCTGCTCTACTCATAAATCGATTTAGGGCGGCTACCCGTCCAGTTAACCTTTGTACCTCTTTTTTCGTAGTCGGGCTTTTCATCTCTAAGATTGCTCGAATCTTGTCTGGGTTGGCCTCGATTCCTCTCTGCGTGATCATGAATCCGGGAATTTTCCACCGGCCGTCCAAATACACACTTCTACGGGTTGAATTTTAACTTGTTACGCTGGCGACGTTAAACACTTAACGCAAGTCGGATACATGATCGCATGTCTTAGCACTTTTGACTACCATATCATCAACATAGGAAGCGATTATGTTTCCTATCAAATTACCAAAACTTTATTTACCATCCTCGGTAAGTCCCCCGCATTTTTTTCGGCCCGAATGGCATGGCCGTGTAGCGATGCGTCTGACGAAATCGGTAATGAATGATGTTTTTTCACGATCCGATTACGCCATGGAGATTTGATGATATCACGAGAATCGTCAAGAAAGCTAAGTCGCTCATGGCGGATGTGGCATCCACCGGTGATCAATACGGGAAGTGGATAGGAATCTTTTGGACGTGCCTTTGTTCAACCCAAAGTGTAGTCCACACACATACGCCACTTTCCATTCGACTTTTTACCAAGGCGATATTTGCTAGCCACTCGGTCTTGAACCTCTCGAATGAAAACCCCGCCTTTAGCAACTTTTCAACCTCTTCTTTTACTGGTGGCTTGTGCGTCCGGAGCGAAGTTTCTTTTCTTTTTGCTTGGTTTGGCTTACGGCAAGGTACTCAATCGGTCTTTGGCGATCGACGAATCGATCCGAGGAATCACTAGGATTCCGTGCGAATACATCTATGTTGTCCATCGACACTTTATCAAATCCGCCCTTTGCTCCGGTGGTAAATCTGTCCCGATGTTAAACTCTCTTCCATCCGTCGCTTGGATTTTCTCGGTCATATCCAGTGGTTCAATCCTTCCTATTGGTTGCTCGAAGTCCAACATCAGAATCGCTGAAGTATTTCTGATTTGAAAATTTTCAACATAGCACCTTCGGGAGGCGTTCTAGTCTCCTCTTATACATCCAATCCCTCTACTGGTAGGAAATTTTAACACCTGGTGATAAGTAGAAGCGACCGCTCGAGCAGCATTCAAGATAGGTCGTCCATATATTGCATTGTAAGACATGGATGCTTTGACTACCAAGAAGCTTGCCATAATAACCACGCTTGTCGGATAAGTCCCTAATGTCACTGGTAACTCTACGGTTCCTTACGGGACTACAAGTAACTCCTCCAAAACCCACCAATGGAGTATTGCGATTTCGATTGACTTGGGGAGATTTTAAGCCCAAAAGGCATCGGCGAGGACATCTGCTGCACTACCGCCGTCAACCAATACCTTCCCGGCGTCGAAATCGCAATATCGCCTACCACCACAAGAGCATCATCGTGGGGGCATTGCACGCCTACCAGGTCCTCCTTGCCAAAAATGATGTCTTGATCGAACCTTTCTTTCCTCTGTATCGAAAGCGGACTCGATCGAGCAGGCATAAACTTTTACGGCGAGTTGGAATCTCTCTTCTTCTTTATTCGCCGATGATCATATTAATTACTCCCGCTCGAGGCTGGGGATGTTCCTCTACTTTTTCTTTACCGCGATCATTTCTCACATATTTGGATAAAGATCCTCTTTTTAACAACCGTTCGATCTCCTCTTTTAGTTGCATACAATCTTCTGTGTCATGCCCGTGATCTTTATGGAATTGACAATATTTTCTCTTATCTCTTTTCATGGCAGGCGCGGCCATTGGTTTAGGCCATTCGAGGTCTTTCATATTTTGTATTTCCATCAACACTTTTGTACGCGTGGAGTGTTCTGGGGGTATAATTCGGTATCCTCATACTTGGTCTAGTCGATCGGTCTCGGATCATCTTTACTTGTATGTACAACTCTTTGTTTTCCTTTGTCGGTCATCTTTCGGTCATCATGAGATTTCCGCTTGTGAGTGTCGGCTCCCTTCCTTCCGTAGGCTTTTGGTTACTAAACGATACGCCTCTTACTGCGTCTACGTACTTATCTCTTTTTTCAACGGATCATGCATTGACTCGGAGGATTTTTTTGAGAGAGACATTTTGAAGGCCATTTCTGCGTACCATTCATGATAAGCGTGACAACAAGCAGACATTTGGAGATCTTTGATGCCGAGAGTGGCTCTGCTGAACCTTGCCAAGTATTCCTGCAGTGTTTCATCCTTCTCTTGGACTACTTGCATTAGGCCGATGGCGGTTTTTCTCTTTCTTTTGCTACTCAAGAAGTAAGCTACAATGCTTCGAGAAAGTTCATCAAATGTTTTGATAGACCCAGCGGAGGCGAGTAGCTACCCAGTCTCTAGCTTCTCTCCTCAACGTTGGCGGAAAGGACCGGCACATTACTGCGTCTGGCGCCGCATACAGCCTCATCAGGTCTACAAAAGTCCACAAGTGATCTAAGGGGTCTGTTACTCCATCGTATACTTCTATCATTGGTTGTTTAAAACCTTTTGGCAGGGGGACCGCCATAATTTCTGGTGCAAACGGGTCCTCTTCCAAAACCATCTGCCTACGTCGATCCTTTCTTTTTGACAAGGCATCGTCAATCTTTTGCGCCATCATCTCTTCTATTTTCTTTTCCAAACTTACCATTGGTCGTATCCCATGCGGATCTGCCTCTCCATAAACCGTCACCGGGGGTGTGACTGCTGGCCCCATTTGTGGTATGGCGTCAGGCGGAGAGAATCCTTGGCCCATCCCAGTTGGTTGAATACCTGGTGGTGCATTTTGATGCTCCACCAACTGCGGCGGCCCGTTGTGATTTTCCGACGATTTGGGAGCTAGCTCGGCGGCCTTTTGAGTTTGATTGTGCAAAAAGGCCATAAGAGTTTCTATCTTTGTTTCCAATGAGTTGAACTGTGTTTGAGTAACGTACGGGAGCGGTGGCAGTTGGTCATCTCGAGCCACAGACTCCGATTCCGCCGTTGTTGCTGTCATTCATGTTCCACTTCTAGTTTGTCTACCCGTCATAGCTTTTATGTCAAATCTTTCCCACAGACGGCGCTAATGAAATAATACCTGGTGGAGGATGGTTAGAGGTGTTTCGACAGTCACGTTCTTTGGTTGCTCCGATACCTGAAAAGGAGGCGGGGAACTCTCCCCCGGTTTATCCTCCGGCGTGAAAGTTAGATTTTTGAGGGAAAATGATGGACGGAATAGAGTGAAATACGATAATAGCAAATGAAATGATTTTTTTGTCATCCTTTACCTGATTTACCTTCTGAGGTATTTATAGGTGGGCGCTTTCCTTCCACGCGCCAGACGGTTTTCTCCAGACTGCTCGGCAGTTGTTGTCCACGTTCGGACGGTTACCATCACGTGGCAGCGGTTCCGATAATGCGCTAATCGGCTTCGGGACGTGGGGCGGTTAGTTTATCATTCACATAACCGTTATTTAATATCAACGAATCGTCCATTGATGTTGTCAACTGACTGCCCTTCTCAGTGGTTGGCGGTCCACTAGTTCGGTGCCATAATCAGTCGACTGCTATTTGTTATAACATCGATCGATCATCGCCGCCCAAGGTAGACTGCCTGACTGCTTGCCGCCCAAGGTAATCAACTTGACTGCCACTCACATAGAGAGTGTATTGAGTCCGGCACAATTTGAGTCTAGTCTATTTCTAGTATAGCATCAGGATACGTTATGAAAGTTCCTCATTGAAAATCTTACTAGGAAAAACTAATGGGACAAAACTTTGGTCAAAGAAATAAGAGTACAATGCTTATTTATTGCCCTTCATGATAATATCAATTAAGATATGTACTTTCAAATTTCTCAAAAAGTTAAATTATATGCTTCAAACGTATTAAATCGTCCAGAGATTTATATACATATATTAGTCATGTCAAATAAGTTAGTTATAACCATATTTATTAGACGCATATCAAGTTTTATACATTAATAGCTAACAAAATATTAACATGTGATTGCATCCACCACAAGAGAATTAACTATTTATATAAGTCTTTGTTAAAGTCATTATGTTGAAAGTCGTGTATTATATCTTACGATTTTATTTATTTTTATTTTCTTTTTGCATAAATATTATTGGTTTTACACATTTGGGTGTTCGGATTGCATATCCTAGAAATTTCAAGTTTTTAGTAAGTTCAATTTTGCCTTGATTACGTCTTTTTTATTTTGACTAATCATTTCTACATCAACATTCATCAACGGATTTTGATTCAATATCTCCGTTTTCGTTCACAATATTTTATTATAAATATGTTGACTATTTATTTTCTATTTTAATTTCTTTCTCCATAACAATATAACTTATCGAGATCTCTTCATTTTTTATATTTCAAGTAGTTGAACCACATATGGAGTTTTACAATTAGTTATGTCTATATATTCTCCAAGAGTATACGCCTACTCCTTTGGACCATCTTTGCTATTTTCTTTTGAGAATTTTTGTTTTGGAATAAATGTCACCACACTTCAGTTGTGCCATTAATTTACGAGATATAATATTTACAAATTGTCCTTCCAGGACGTCAATTCAAGTTGGAGTATTTACCGCTGGTAAATGAGATTCGGATAATCTTTTTGGTCAGTAAACGCACATGTCAATTGTATAATTTATAAATAAATTATCTGACGAACTTTTGGTTTGTATTGTCTTCTGCAATGATCTAGAAAAAATAATATGATGCATGTCCATCTATCCTATCCAATCATTTGATTTTTCTTATCAAAATGTCAGTTGACATAAGGCACCAAAAAATATCACATGTCAAGGGATTCAAAGCCAATATATATTCTCAACTGCTTTAAAGATCCATATTTATGCATTGTGATGGAAAAATATAGATAAATATTGTAGAATTAAAGAAAATTAGATAGAAAATATAAGGTTTTTGACCATAAGCCTGATAGCCCAAGGATAACTAACCAAGAGGGGGGTGAATTGATTTTCTCAAACTTTTTCGAAAAATATTCTCAAAAATGATATTTAAGAGATAAAAATAGATTCACAAAAATATAAGCACAATATAAGTAAATAAAAGAGGAGAGATAGTGCAAGCGATTTTTATGGAGGTTCGATCCAACCAATGATCTCGTCCCCGTTACCAAGCTCTCCAACACGAGCACGGCCTTTCCACTATTTTGATTGACTTATGGTGCAATCCAAACCCTTACAATGTATCCGGTGACTTACAAACAAGAGCACGGATCCTTATACAATATTGAGCTTTTCAAGAAACCTCAATATGACCCAAATAAGTAAGGAGATTGATTTGAGTATTTCTCTCTAGATGAATGATAGATACAAGTTTAGTTCTAAGATAGACTAACACTTTAATGAATAGCAATGGATGATGATAGCCCAAGTGTTAGAAGAAAACTTTGTTGAGAAAGATGAATCAAAAGTTTGATTTAATCAAACAAAGTTTTTCAAATAGAGATATTGAAGATATAAATGTAATGAAGCTTTGAATGATGTTTTTCAATATGATTCTCTCTATAAATGCTCTTGTAAGTGTTATTTAATGATAGTAAATGAAGTGGTATTTAAAGAGATGAATTTTCGTCACTTTCGACCAAACGGATGATCAAATGGTCGACCGGTCGATTGGTCGAACTAGCCGTTGAAGCGCAAAAATCAAGCGGACACTTTTTGAAAAAGGCGTTTCAAGCGGTCGACCGGTTCAAGGTAAGCAATCGACCGGATCAACGGTTTTGCCAAGCGGATTGTCCGTTTTCTGATTTTGAATATCGATTTTGGCTTTGATCAAACTAATTTTTTATGCAAGTGATAAAACATATTTTTGAGCTTTCGTTCATTTAATTGCTAAGGATTAAAGAGTTAATACCTTTACAATTTTATCTAAAAATCTATTCTTCAATCTTGATCTTGAATCTTGAATTTCGGTGGATCTTGAGATTCTTGAACTCTTGTATTGATTTTGACTTTGAACTTGTCATTGCATGGGAGTTCGATTTGTAGCGCTTTGAATTGTGCTTGAAAATAGAATGTTAGAAAACATAACCAATTTGTTTGTAATAATCAAAACATTAAGGTTTAAAGTTAACCATAGGTCAACAATTTCTCCCTTTTTGATTATTACAAACAATGTGAGAATATAGAATAATGAAATAGAATTAATCATGTATATTCCCCATTTCCAAATTCAAGTAAACATGATTTGATGAATTTGTATTACATGATATCAATTTCATTTGATTTGCCAATTGTCACATCACATATATTTTCAAATTCTACATACATACACATCACATATATTTTCAAATTCCACATACATCACATATTTCATCACATATTTATTTTTCCTCTTTTGACATAAACAAAAAGGCAAAAGATAAAATATTAAGGTTTAAAAACACATTCCCCTAAATGAAACAATATATGCCATTCATTGATAAACTTAAAAGTTAAAAAAAAGCATAGTTCCATAAAGGAAAGCTAGAACATAGAATTCGTTTCCAAAACATAGATACAAAAACAACAAAAATAAAAGAAATAAACTAAGGCTCTAAGGCGGTGCTGCGGAGGAAGCACGGCATCAAGATGGGAATGAAGATCTCGAGCAATGTCGTCATGTCGGCAAGCGAAAGTCTTTGGAGAGTCCCCATGGTATGGTGTAGACCTCGACAGAAGAAGTAAGTGAGTCGATCCGTCCATGTAGTAAAGTGAATTGGTCCTCGTTGTGGCGGAAGTGGAGGACGACGGCCTTTGTGATCTTTCTTTGCGGAGGGGACGGAGGAGCATCTTCGTCAATATCTTCCCCTCGAAAGGTAGAGTAGAGGGTCCCGACTCTTCATCAAATCCTTCGACTTTTGCCACCTGACCATTTTCTTTGAAAATTCTCATTCGTTTGAGCGTAAGAACATTGATGGTGTCGGTGGCTTTAGGAAGGAGGGTCACCGTATCACGGAATGAGATGTCGAAGTGTTGGAAAATTTTAGTGAGAATCATGCCGTGAGGAAGTGCCTTAGATCTCTTGCCGCTAAGGGCGTAGTGCATGTGTTGGATCATGATGTAAGAAAAATCGAGCTTACGCCCTCGGAGGATAGAGTCGAGCACAAAAACATCAAAATGGTTGACCTCATCTAAATGACCCTTTCGAGGGACAATTATGTGGGCGATGATATTATGGAGGACACGACATGGAAGAGTGAGTTGATTAGTGCTAAGACGTACGTCAGCCTCAAAATGCTTGTCGGTGACGTTACAACATGCGTCGACCGGATCGTACTCGGCGGTGTGAGGAATTGTTTTGGTGGTATATAGACGCATATCACCATCCTCAAGATGAAGAATGGAACGAATAAGATCTTAAGTGATCTTAATTCATTTGTTTTGAACGAAGGAAGAAATACCCGGCGTCGGAGAAAAAGCCATGTTTTTGTAAAATTCTTTGACAATGAGGGGGTAGACATTTTCATTGAGAGTAAGAATAGGAACCCACCCCATACCCATAAAAAGATTTTCAACATTGAAGGATGGTGCATCGTGTGTGAAAGAGGCAAGATTGACGTTCTTACCCATGAGGACGGGACTTCGTTCTATTCGCTTGGATTGAGGATCTTCTTCGGAAGAGGAGGAGGATGGAGATGGTTGCCTTTCTCTCCTAGGTCGTTTGGCTACCATTTTCATTCGAGGCATGGTTTTGGAAGCGGATTTGGAGCCTAGGGTTAGAGACCGTCCGTTTGAGGGATTTGTCACGATTCGGTGGACAAAAATTGGGGATTTTGAAGTTTTAGGCGTGAAATGATATGGGTTTTGAGATTTTGAATGTAAATTGGAAAGATTTTGGGAAGATTGGAAGATTGGAAGAAGATTTGAGAGAAAGCGTTGGTTCGCGGGAAGTTGGAATGAAGAAATTTGAAAATTTTCCAACTTCAAATCCTCGATTTCCGCTTATCTGACGGCCGGAAACCTCAGACGGTCGGACGGTTGGACCGAAATTTTGATGTTCAAACTTTCTGTTCAAGCGGATGATCATCATACTGGATGATGTCACGGTCGTCCGTTTAAAATCATCTGGACGTCCGTTTAAGTGAGAGACGGTCAACCGGTTAAACTTTTTAATTTTGGCAAAGTCTCTGCTTTCAGACGGATGATCAAAGCGGATTGAGCGGGGGTTCATCCGTTTGATATGAAACGGACGTCCGGTTGGGGAAACGGTCATCCGGTTTGAAAATTTTGCAAAATTCACCAAAAACAATGATTTTGTCTTTTGTGAGATAATTTTAAAACATGTTTGTCACATATAAAGCAATCAATCATAGGAAACATAAAGATTTAGTCACATATTTCACATTCATCAATTATACCTAAACTTCGTCGAATGTATGAAAATCTTTCAAGAGCTAATGGTTTTGTAAGAATATCGGCCAATTGTTCTTTGGTGTTTACAAACTCCAAAGTTATATCTCCCTTTTGTGCATGATCTCGTAAAAGTGATGTCTAATCTCGATGTGTTTGGTGCGAGAATGCAAAGCAGGATTTTTGATAAGTTGATCGCACTAGTATTATCACACATAATAGGAACTTTGTCAAATGAGATGTGATAATCATTTAGAGTTTGCTTCATCCATAGGATTTGAGCACAACAACTAGCGGCGGAGATATACTCGGCCCGGCGGTTGACAAAGGCAACGGAATTTTGTTTCTTACTAAACTATGAAACTAAAGCAAAGCCTAGAAAATGGCACGTTCCATTAGTACTTTTACGATCAATTGTGCAACCGCCCAATCAAAGCATCCGAATAGCTAAGTAAATCAAAATGAGTTTCTTTGGGATACCGAAGACCTAAAGATCTAGTTCCACTAAGATAACGGAAAAAATCGTTTCTGGCACTAAGATGAGAATTCTTAGAATTAGATTGATATCTAGCACATAAGCATACACTAAACATAATATCGGGTCTACTAGCGGTTAAATAAAGAAGGATCCGATCATACCTCGATATTTTGTTACATCAACGGAAGTACCTTGCTCGTCTATATCTAGTTTGATTGATGAGCTCATTGGAGTGTTCATTGGCTTCAACTCTTCCATTTCAAACTTTTGAGCATATCCAAGATATACTTAGTTTGACTAATGAATATTCCATCATTGGTTTGTTTGATTTGGAGACCAAGAAAGAACTTGAGTTCACCCATCATGCTCATCTCAAATTCCCTACTCATGCACTTAGAAAATTCTTCACATAGGAAAATGTTAGTAGCACAAAAATGCTATCGTCAACATAAATTTGAACAACTATCATATCATTCTTTTTGGTTTTTATAAATAATGTAGTATCCGCTTTACCCATTAAAAACCATTTGATAAGAGAAATTTACTCAATCTCTCATACCATGCTCTAGGAGCTTGTTTTAAACCGTAAAGAGCTTTTCTAAGTTTGAAAACTTTGTCCGGATACTTATGATTTTTTAAAACCGGTGGTTGCTCAACAAAAACTTCTTCTTGAATGACTCCATTCAAGAATGCACTTTGACATCCATTTGAAATAAAGTAAAATTTTTATGACAAGCAAAAGCAAGAAGCATGCGAATTGATTCTAATCTAGCAACCGGGGCAAAAGTTTCTTGAAATCAATGCCTTCTTCTTGATTGTAACCTTGAGCCACTAATCTAGCTTTATTACGCACAATTATACCATTTTCATCTCGTTTGTTTGAAAAACCCATTTTGTGCCAATTACGGTTTGTGAATTTGGTCTAACAACTAAATCCCAAACATGATTTCTTTCAAATTGATTTAGTTCATCTTGCATAGCTAGGATCCAAAATTCATCAAACTCGGCTTCTTTAAAGTTCTTTGGCTCAATTTGTGAAAGAAATGCACAATTGTTATGAAAATTTCTAGAAGAATTTCTTGTGCTTACCCCTTTTGATGAATCACCAATGATGAGATCTTTTGGGTGAGATGGGACAAACCTCCATTCTTTTGGTAATGATGAAGTGTTGAGATCTTCATGAGGTTCTTCATCATTTTGTTGCATACTTGTTTCCTCCTCATGTTGACTTTCAATGTTATTTGGATTCCCTTTGTCTTGATTTTGAACACTTAGTTGTTCAAATGGGATTTCCAAATCTTCATCATCAATAACTTTTTCTTGTATAGAGGAGTTAGTTTCATCAAAAATAACATGCATAGATTCTTCAACTACTAAATTTCTTTTGTTGAAAACTCTAAAAGCTTTACTAGTAGATGAATATCCAAGAAAAATTCCAATATCGGATTTTGGATCAAATTTTTCCAAATTTTCTTTTGTGTTTAAAATAAAGCACTTGCAACCAAAAACTTTAAAATATCCGATATTGGGAATTCTATTTTTCCAAAGCTCATATGGAGTTTTGGTTTTCTTTCGATTTACCAAAACTCTATTTAAGATATAACATGAAGTGTTTATGGCTTCGGCCCAAAAGTATTTTGGTAAATTGTTTTCATTCAACATGGTCCGAGCCATTTCTTGCAATGTTCGATTCTTCCTTTCTACTACACCATTTTGTTGGGGAGTTCTAGGAGCCGAAAAATTATGTTCATATCCATTGGATTTGCAAAACTCATCAAAGGCTATATTTTCAAATTCTCCACCATGATCACTCCTAATTCTGGTAATGGTGCATCCTTTTTCATTTTGGACTCTTTTGCAAAAATGTTTAAATGCATTTAAGGCTTCATCTTTTAAATTCAAGAAAATGACCCAAGTAAATCTTGAAAAATCATCAGCAATAACAAATGCATATGTTTTCCACTTAAACTAGCGGTTCTAGAGGGTCCAAATAAGTCCATGTGGAGAAGTTGCAAAGGTTTTGAAGTAGAAGAGTATTGTTTAAGTTTGAAAGAACTCTTTACTTGTTTTTCAAATTGATAAGCATCACAAATTTTATCTTTTTCAAACTTTATATTTGGCAACCCTTTCACAAAGTTATTTTTGGAGATTTTTGAAAGTAAGTCCATGCTAACATGACCTAATCTCCTATGCCATAGCCAAGAATCATCCTTTATACTTGAAAAACATTTTATTTCCTTTTCAATTTCAAATTCAATAGATATGATGTAAACATCTTTGCTTTGGCTCCCCATGAACAATACCTCTTTAGATATAGCATCCTCAATGAAGCAATTGGAAGAATCAAATTTAATGAGATAACCTTTATCACACAATTGACTTATACTAAGTAAGTTATGTTTGAGGTTATCAACTAATAAAACATTTTCAATGGAGGGAGAAGAACGATTACCAATATTTCCAATGCCTATGATTTTTCCTTTGGCATTGTCTCCAAAAGTCACATGACCTCCATCTTTTCTTTTGAAATTTGATAGTATCGATCTCCGTCATATGTTTGAACAACCAATATCCAAGAACCAATTGCTCTTGACCTTTTGTGGTACCTACAAAAATAATTTTAATTTTTGATTTTGGTACCCACATAAGTTTGGGTCCTTGATAGTTAGTGCTTGTGGATTCTTTTATCCACTTGTGTTTCTTTTCAAAGTATAGTTTTTTTTAGTCAAACAATTGTAAGCAACATGACCATCTTTCTTGCAAAAACTACATGTGATGTTTTGTTGAGAAAAGTTGGATGATTTTACAAAAATGGTTTCAAGGATTTTTGTTTCAAGAGAGGTTTATATCAATTCTCCCTTTGTTAAACACACATTTTTGCTCACCAAGCATTAATTCAAAGTTTTTCTTTCATTGGGTGAATTTGTGAATAATGCTTGTTAAATCAACCAATTTTTCTTTCAATAAAACATTTTCTTTAATCAAGGACTTATGATCATCTTTTCTTTTTCAAAGTCCTTTTGTGCAATAAAAGCTTCTTGACTACCTTTTTTCAACAAAGAGTATTTATTGTTAAGAATAGAGTATTTTGACATAAGTTTTTCAAATTCTTCAAAAATTTCATCATAAGAGGTAGATAAGTCAATGTAAGAGTCATTGTTGTTTGTACTTACCTCATCCTCAATAGCCATGAAGCACATATTAGCGATTTTCTCTTGAATTTCATCATCTTCTTGATCATCTTCATCACTATCATCCCATGTAGCTTGAAGTGCCTTCTTTTTGTTGAACTTCTTCTTGTTTGGGCATTCGGTCCTCTTGTGACCGGGTTTGTCACAATCATAGCATAGATCTTTTGTTCTTTTCTTCACTTTTGTCTTCTTTCTTTTGAAATCGCCTATTGTTTAGAAATCCTCTCAATTTCTTGACAAGAAGAACTAAGTCATCAAGTTCTTCATCACTCATGTTTGTGTTGGATGATCCTTCATCATTTGTTGATTTCAAAGCAATTTGCTTATTGGGAAGCTCCTTCATCTCTTCTTTGCTTCTCCTTATTTTTCTTCTTTGTTTCGGTATTATTGAGCTCATATGTCATCAATGTTCCATATAGCTTCTCCAATGGATAAGTGTTGATATCTTTTGTATTCTCTATCAACATCCTCAAGGAGTTTCAATCTTCCGATAAAGACCTAAGCATTTTGCTCACAAGTTCACCGTTAGTAAATTTTCGATCAAAGCCCTTAAGGCCATTAATAATATCGGTGAAACGAGTAATCATATCAACAATAGGTTCATCTTGTTTTATAAAGAAATTTTTGAAATCTTTTGTCAAAAGATTTATTTTGGTTTCTTTAACCTTGTTGGTACCTAAGTGAGTTATCTCTAATGCATGCCAAATATCATATGCGGAATCACATGTGCTAATACGATTAAACTCTTTTTTGTCTAAAGCACAATAAAGTAAATTTTTGGCTCTAGCATTTAAAGACAATTTTCTTTTGTCCTCTTCATCATATTCTTCTCTAGGCTTAGACATAGTTTGGTCCAGTTTATCATCAACTTTGACAATTTTTGTAGGCACATATGGACCAAACTCGATGACTTCCCAAATGTTATAATCAATTGATTGAATATAAATCATCATTCTAGTTTTCCAATAATTGTAGTGGGAACCATTAAAGAAGGGAGGACGATTTGTAGAGTGAACCTCAAGGTTTTGAAAATTTTGGTTAGCCATTACTCAAGATTGTGTAATCAAAGAAAATGAGCACCTAGCTCTGATACCAATTGATAGCCCAAGGATAACTAACCAAGAGGGGGGTGAATTGGTTTTCTCAAACTTTTTCGAAAAATATTCTCAAAAATGATATTTAAGAGATAAAAATAGATTCACAAAAATATAAGCACAATATAAGTAAATAAAAAAAAGAGAGAGTGCAAGCGATTTTTATAGAGGTTCGATCCAACCAATGATCTCGTCCCCGTTACCAAGCTCTCCAACATGAGCACGGCCTTTCTACTATTTTGATTGACTTATGGTGCAATCCAAACCCTTACAATGTATCGGTGACTTACAAACAAGGAGCACCGATCCTTATACAATATTGAGATTTTCAAGGGACCTCAATATGACCCAAATAAGTAAGGAGATTGATTTGAGTATTTCTCTCTAGATGAATGATAGATACAAGTTTAGTTCTAAGAGAGACTAACACTTTAATGAATAGCAATGGATGAGGAAAGCTCAAGTGTTAGAAGAAAACTTTGTTGAGAAAGATGAATCAAAAGTTTGATTTAATCAAACAAAGTTTTTCAAATAGAGATATTGAAGATATAAATGCAATGAAGCTTTGAATGATGTTTTTCAATATGATTCTCTCTATAAATGCTCTTGTAAGTGTTATTTAATGATAGTAAATGAAGTGGTATTTATAGAGATGAATTTTCGTCACTTCGACCAAGCGGATGACCAAGCGGTCGATGGTCGGTCGATTAGTCGAGAAACTAGTCGTTGAACCGCAAAAAATCGAGCAGACACTTTTGAAAAAAAGGCGTTTCAAGCGGTAGACCGGTTCAAGGTAAGCGGTCGGCCGGATCAACCGATTTGCCAAGCGGATTGTCCGTTCCACGCTTTTGAAAATCGATTTTTGGCTTTGATCAAACTAATTTTTTTATGCAAGTGATAAAACATATTTTTGAGCTTTTGTTCATTTAATTGCTAAGGATTAAAGAGTTAATACCTTTACAATTTTATCTAAAAATCTATTATTCAATCTTGATCTTGAATCTTGAATTTCGGTGGATCTTAAGATTCTTGAACTCTTGTATTGATTTTGACTTTGAACTTGTCATTGCATGGGAGTTCGATTTGTAGCGCTTTGAATTGTGCTTGAAAATAGAATGTTAGAAAACATAACCAATTTGTTTGTAATAATCAAAACATTAAGGTTTAAAGTTAACCATAGGTCAACAAAGCCAACTATAATGGAGAGTAACTTTGACAATCTTGTTAAGAGATAAATCTCACATCGGTTATATACTGAAATATTAACCAGCATATATGAACTTGGATTTATCTTCTTAATGAGGTCGACTTTTTAAGATGGAATATGGTATCAAAGCTTATTAAGCTCAAACAAGCAATTCGATCCGTTTAAAGCTCAAATGAACATTCGGATTCCAAGATTGGTATGTTCAAACTAGTCGCTATCTTGCCAATGCATGTTAAAGGATAAATCTCACATCGGTTAAATATCAAAATATTAACCTGTATATAAAAGCTTGGACTACCCCTCTTAATAAGGTTGACCTTTTAAGATAGAATCCAACTCTTAATATGGTATCAGAGCCTACCCCTTTTAATAAGGTTGGCCTTTTAAGATAGAATCCAACTCTTAATATGGTATCAGAGCTCATTAAGCTCAAATGAGCAATTTGGTCCGTTTAAAACTCAAATGAACATTTCAAGATTGGTGTATTCAAACGAACCACTATTTTACAAGGTGTGTTAATGTATAAATTCCACATCAGTTATATACTAAAATATTAATCAGTATATAAGGACTTGGGCTAATCCACTTGAATAAGGTCCACCTTTTAAGATAGAACCATAAGTCTTAATAATGTTAAGGGATGAATCCTACATTGATTAAATACTGAAATAATAACTTGTCACGTCTAATAAAAAAATTGACTAAATTGATTAAAAAGACCAATGTCTGTAATGGTGGATTGTTTGGTACGCTATTCCCTATCATTATCTTCTTTCTATAAAATGAGTCCATCTAACCTCATTCGCATCATTCAAGGACTGCAAAAATATTCGATCTGCCTCAAATCTGATGGATGCCAACTTCGAGTGGAGCAAAAAATTCTCGATATGCATGTCAGCGAGGCAGATCGAGGTAGTTTTTTGGTGATCCTTCATGGATCATGGGTTGGATCGAATCATGTGTGCCAAATCTTATCCGCCCCATTTGAAAAAAAATATGAATTTTATTATATAAAAAACGTCCTACGCTTCCACTCGAACATTTAATTCAGTAATTGATACCTTTTAGAATGTGTCTAAACTCTATATTAAAGTAGTAAAGTTTGTTTCAATGTTTATTTAATTTTTTGAATGACAATTGACAAAATAAAATAAAATAAAAAACAACGGATCAGATGCGGATCACTACTTTGATCAATCTGCGGATTTGGATCTCCTTGAATTATTGCGAGGTGGATACGGATCGGTCGATTCGATTCGATTGATCAATCTGCGGATTTGGATCAATCTGCGGATTTGGATCAAACTCGCATTGAGGACAATGGCAATATCAAAATTTGAGGTGGAGCTACGGTGTTGGAATCAAAACGATGTAGAGTTGTGGTGATCGAGTCACACTGGGGTATGGCTGGGATGGTCGAGTCACATTGAGGAGGATATTCTACTATTGTTAAAGGTTGTGAAAAATGAACAGGCAAGTTTTCTTGGAGAAGGAAACGCTATTTAACTAATGTTAAGAATGAATTCGAGAAAATGACTTACCATGCAATTAAGAGTTTCTCTCATTCTCAATCTCTTCTTCATATGAAATGAGCATGTCTCATCTGTGTTCATGTTGTTTGTTGCGCGTTGGATGCCATAACACCACCATCTCAGGAGCGTGCCGTTTTGAAACCTCTTTATTCCTGCCCTAATTCTCATAACCTTGGTTGACAAAGCTGGACATTGATCTATCTGCTTGACTCTCTAACTTTCAGCTATTCCACCGATAACAGTTTTAACGAAGTCCTCCACGACACAGCAAATTTGTGCTCTAAACTTTATTTTGTGGCTCCTAAAATGATTTAAATACCCTTGCTTCAGTTGGTCCCCATCCTAGTTTGCAAAAGGTCCCCAAACTTTTATAGATTTGTCCAAGTTGCCCTCGTCTTTGTTTCCCTCCAAAATATCCCAGTTGATTGAATGGCCATTGAATTTATAATATTCTGCATATTTGTCCCTGGCTTTACGATTAAATGCAGGTCCTCCTATGAAGTTTCAAGATTCTACAAATTCTTCCTAAAGTTTTGTCCCTCTACAAATTGGTCTCGAAAAATTCTAGAATATGCAAATTGGTCATGCACGTTCTGAAAGATGCAAAAATGTCCTTGAAGTATTTGTTTGGTTCAATTTAGTCCTTAAGTTCTTAGAATGCCTCAATTTAGTCTTCATAGTTTATGTGTCCTTCAAAGTGGCCCATGTAGTTTATGTTTGCTATAAATTAACCCTAATTGAAGCTATTACCTTTCTTAAATTCTACAAATCTCCATCAACACAATTTGGCTTTTCCATAATTGATTGTAGAAATTCCTTGCCAATGTACTACATAAACTAGAGACATCTCCAACCAAAGGCTTAAGCCTGACCAATATAGCCGGTCACTATCTAGCTCGGTCAAGAACCTCACTTTGGCTAGAACACTACCTCCCCCCATATCGGTCTTAAAAAATTCCTTTAAGTGCTTTATATAGCTCGAAAGCTGGGGCAACCTAAAACCTTTTCCACCCAAAAAGTAAACAAAATAACTATACTCGGGGATAAACTTGAGTTCGAGGACTAGTTGGTAGTGATTATACCTCTAGATTATCTCCAAATACAAGTAGGCAATAAAAAAATAAGTCAGTAGCCTCCACCAGTTGGAGGCCAACTGACCGGGACATAGGCACGAGGAGAATAAAAAGTCGGTAAACAAAGGGTTAGTGGAAATTTAAGTGCATCTTTGGTAGTACTAAAATTATTTTTTAAGTACTTATAAGTTGTGGGGCATATAGAATATGTTGATAATAAATGAGTAGTAAGTTGTGGATCCTGCGAAATGTGCAGATAAAAAGTATGTTTGAGCAGCTTATTCAAGCTTTGACAAATATGAACTAAGACCGCCCATAATGACTTTTCAAAACACGGCCATCTCTCGGACCAGACAAGTATAAAACATATCTTCGAGCCAGGTACTCGCTAAGAAGGATGCATCAACCTTGTACCTCCTAACATCGGCCCCAATGAGTTGCACGTTCAATTGGTTCCTAAACCCTGATAGCTTGAGATCTGGTAACTCTCTAGCCCTTCACCTATTGTCTCTCCTACAGGGACCCCGTCTGGGATATACTCGAAGCTATCAATGTCTTCACCTTTTCAAACTATCCTTGGTACCACTCGCCTAACCTTCTAGTTCGAATATGTGTTTCAAGTTAAATGGACGACCTTATCTAAGAAATTAAAGAAGAGTTGTTTTCAATCAAAGTGTTTTGGGAGATCCGATCTGGCATCTAGCATCTTCGACCTTTCTCAAATCAAATCTCAATAAATTTAAAGTGTCATGAAATGAAATCAAGAGGTATTTATTGAGGAAAAAGATGGGAAAAAATTTCAATCTTATTTGTTGATTTCTGCCACATGTCAGCCATTCGCAAGCTCTGGCAAGCCATCATTACCCTTCTAAAGTTGGCGTACAACCTTTCAACTTTTTGGACGCGCCTACTCGCGCATATGTTGGACACAAGGTCTTCCTCCCGAGATATATGCTCGAACTCAAACGCACGTGGGCCAATGTTCAAGCCACAATTAACATACTCAACCCGACCTCTCTTAAAGACCCAAGGTTGGCTGAGGCGTCTCTCACATAATAGTTGTACATCGGCCCTGTACGTGTGAGGGCCGACCTTTATGCCAAGAGGAACAACCTACTAGGCTTGAATGTCTATGAGGGATTGGTAGATCATTATCCAAACACAACATTTTCTGACCCAATGACCAGTTTTCTCTATCACCCAAGTTGTTTGTCTCGACCATAGGGATGGCCGAGAACTAGTCGGTCCCAGAAAACTACCTAGTCCTACTCAATCTATACTCGACTTATCTTAATCCTTATCCATTAAGAGATATAATCCCTCTACAATTAGGATACTAGTTTGGAGATGGACTCCTATTGAAACACGGCCTCCCAAGTCCATGGCCTGTGAATGCCCTAGAACAGTCCCAATCCCTTTGGAAGTACACGAAAAACCATTATATATAGTTGCATTAGTAACATTATTCACAAGATGTTATCTCTCTTGCATTATATTCGGTTTAATGTATTTTGCTAAATTTCTCTATCTACATCTGCTTACTTAAGCATAAGACAAGGATACGAGGTCACACCTCATAGACTTTGTTTCAGGTATTGAGAGCAATAATCGTGATCAGACTCAGCTGGTCATCTAGCTCGATCATCAAACCATCCACAGGTCAACCTAGATACGATTTTTGGTAGCATCACCACTTCTAAACAAAATAAATTTATATTGTTAAAAGTTACACTATGCCAGACGAACTATGTGTATAACGCATCATTTT
Source organism: Forsythia suspensa (assembly GCA_023638005.1). Taxonomy (NCBI): domain Eukaryota; kingdom Viridiplantae; phylum Streptophyta; class Magnoliopsida; order Lamiales; family Oleaceae; genus Forsythia; species Forsythia suspensa. The sequence continues at coordinate 26,915,938 of CM042670.1, read as the reverse complement.
ATATTTCTATAGTTTACTTTGAGTAAATTAATTACAACTAATTGTAGAAAACTTCATTTTTAGTTCATAAGAGCATTTTAGGTATTATCAATATCATTTTAAATGAAATATGGCTCAAAAAGTGAATAGTGGGTGAATATAATACTCAATTGGATACATGGAAGGTAAGTGAGATTTTTTAAACATAAGGATATGTCTCTAATATTTTCATAAAAGTTCTCTTAATTTTTATTTACCACAAATTTTACATAGATTGTGATGAATTTTTTTTTTTTTTTTTTTTTTTTTACGATAACTCTATCTTAATCTTAGTAAATAAAAATCCATTTTACCTCGAAGTCGCCAAATATTCACCATTTGACAATGGGTTCGCCAGATGCTTCAACCGTGATGACAGACAAAATTTATTTGAGTTTCAGTTTTTGGGCTCGAATTGTATCGTTACAACAAATAAATTGTTGAAGACCATTGTAAGCTTACTCCGAACAAACCTATTAGTCTTCCTAAATCGATCCTCCCAGCCACACCATCCTTCGTGAGAACATTATTGTTCTGTAAGCTCAGTCTTTTATCAATCATTATTACACCTACCACAAGTTTCAATTGATGCATCTTGATTTGAATTATATAGCTTTTTTTTTCCTAATTAGAGATGGAGATATAAATTAAAACACATAGGTCAAAAAATATAATTTATGGTTGCATTACAATTTGGAAATATTTTAAAACCGACTTGGACATTGACCGAAAAAGAGACAGGATCAAGAGTAAATGGTCAATTTAGGATTGACTCGTGATTTTAAAAAAAATTACACAAAAATTACAAAAAATTCAAAAAATGAAAAACAAGTTTTTAGAAATCACAAAAATTGCTTTTTGAGCAATTTTTTTGGTTTTTCTTTCTATTTATCCATCTCGTACAGGGAGAGAGATGAATTTCAATAGTCAATTACAATTAATTGTGGAAAGAAATGGTTTTTAAAATCGGTGAAACTAAGAACAGTTCAACGGGTACTTCAAAATCGGATGGATCAATGTATTTTTGAACGGATTTTTAAATAAAAAAGTTTTTCAACATAACCATATCAGTTTTTGGTCTCAAACCGATTATAATAACACTAATTTTGTGAAGGCTGAATGCATCAAAGATTCTGGTTGCATCAGCATTTTTTTAACTATTTATTTTGTGAATGCTACACACTTGATAAATCATGGGTACCAAATCAAAATTTATGATTGGGTAGTCGTTAACATAAATTAATAATAAGCGTTACACTTATGTATACAGTGTGGAGATTTACATGCTTCCTACAACATCATGTTCTCTTAAGATTGTGATTTGATTTCAAATATTGTTTTATCTTATGGACTTATGTTTCTTTTTAGACTTTTGATAGAGAATTGGACAATCAAGTACAAGATTTTTATTTTTTGAAAAACTAAAAATAGTTTTACAATAGAGGAGACTGTCGTTGATGAAAAAAAAGATCAATTATGATGGCAAACGCTGTTTTTAAAAGCACGGTTTTGTTCTAATGCCCACGGTGGGCATTGTTATAATGCCCACCTTGAGCATTAGAACAGGAGTGTTTAAAAGCATTTACTCCAATAATTATTATTTATGACAATAGTTGACTGCAGTGAATAATAGTAACTTTTTATGAAAGACAATTTTCCTAGTTAATTATAATGAAAACGAGTTTATAATTAAATATTTATGATGATTATGTGACACTGTAAATCAATGATAAAATGTTTTTACGATAGTCGCATGCTGTAATAAAAGTATTTACTGCGACTTTTATTCCCACATATGCAAATTCGTGATAAATCCATTGTAAAATCCTTTTATCATGGATTTCATTACTATTTACGATGGTAATTACTATGGTAAAAAAGTTTATTTCTTGTAGTAACCATGTTCTTAGTTGGAAAATATAATTTGACAATGAATGAGGTTTGTTAGAATCAAACAATGTTAGAAAGTCAAGTGCTACTGTGAATGGTGGCCAAGCTCTCTTGGCAAAGTTTGAGACTAGGCGTGCTAGAGGTGAATTGCGATGAAGTAATTATGGTCAGATCAGATGATCGTTTTCAATCGTGTTCAGTGCGATGTCAAGTGTTACTACTGTAATAAGAAGGAGCATATTAGAAAAATTTGTCGAGGAGTTGAAGACGAATCTTGAAGCGAAGAGAAGTTGAGAGTCTAAAAAGGATCAGATGCTACGAAGGTGGTTGACGATGACTTTTAGGGAGATGAACTCTATTTTGTCATTTGTCACATATTGTGATGTTCCAAGTGATTCTTTAATTTTGAATTTTGGATATTCTTATCGCACGTATGCGTATAAGGAGTGGTTTGAAGATTATAAGCCACATGATGTGTGCAATGTTATAATGGTTGATAGTGAGAAGTTTGAAGCTAAGTGTAGATGTACTATGAAAGTGAAGATGTTTGAAAGCGGTGAGAAGGCTAACAGGTATTATTCATGTCCCAAGATTGAAGGGAAGTTTGATATCATTGAGAACAATGAACGCGTTGGGATATAAATATTTTGTACGAACTATTATGATGAACCTGAAGAAAAATTTTGTGCTGATAACGAAAGGAAAAAAGATTGGCAATTTGCACATGCTAACATGAAAAACAGTTTGAGGTGGAGCTGTCGTATTGGTCACATCGATTGAGGTGAGTCTTTTACTATTACAAACGATAGTCAAGTGATCAAGACAAGTTTTGTAGCTAATTACAGGAAGAATGAAGATTGAAGTTCGAAGAGGTTAAAGTGTAAAGTCACGCTCAATAAATCTTTAAACTCAGTTCATATCTATTACAATTGATCAAGGAATGATGACACCTACTAATAAAGGGGTGCGATGGTGGGAATGAAGAAATGCTATAATTTAGAAAATTTCTGGGTCGAAATGGATATTGTTGAGTTTGACCCAAATTTGTGAAATAAAAATTAGGCTTAGGCTTTAAGTGAAGCCGATTGTTATACTTACTTACAAGGTATATTGAGTGCAAAGCATATGCACAAAGACGGTGGCCAATTGCATTGATGCATAATTAGCGAAGAAAAGAAAAGAAAATATTAGAGTTGAAGAAAAACTCAACTAAAGAATTGGGACTAATTTTATAAATACATATCAATGCATTGATTGAAGAGTCTCGGGACTCAAAGAATTCGCCAACCATTGTGGGTTCTGAGAGTAAGGAAATTTTTAGAAGAAAAGCGGTATACGTAGCAGTGTATATTGAACGTTATAATTTTGTGTAAGGAGAAGTTGAAAGAATAAGAAAATTGACGATTTGATGAACCACGTTTAATATATGTTTTTATCTTAACATTTTTCTAACTCGTTTTTCGTTTTTGCTATGTGTTTGGTGGTATTTTTCCAACAAAATATTATTCTTTAAATAAATAAATATGGATGTCTTGGAATCGAGGTGACCAACTTTAATATCCCCAACATAACCAAAAGCTTGAAGAGTTTAACGAACCTTAATAAAAGGTTAATTATATTAATAGTCCCTATTCTTTCAAGTTTGTAACGATTTCATCCTCATTCAATTTTTTTAGCAGATATCATCTCCATTATTCTATTTATTCTCACAGACCGTTCCCACTTACGAAATCCGTCTAAATCTGCCGTTAAATGGGTTTGCACTTCATTTTTTTTATCTTTTTAAAACGAGAGCATTTTAGGTAGACTACCAAAATATTTCTTTCTTCCTTCCATTTCTGTTACCACCCGATTTTGGTAAGGCATCCATGTCATCAAAAGCTCAACAAGGGCCTCGTAATTTCAGAAGGCCTCGAAGGCCCATCGAACACCGTAGCACTCTTGAATCCATCACAGCGAAGCCCATGAAGGGCTTCGACATTCCTGGCTAATCTGGAGTGCTTCGCTGGTCTTCGCATTCTCGTAATTCACATGCAATATGATATTTTGAGATAACCGAGAAAAGTTATTAAAGAAATATTGTGTTTGATTGCCATAAAGATTCTCACAAGGAAAACAAATACCAATATCCAAATAATTAGACAATACAATATTGGAAATCCAATCAGATAAGGACCGAAATTTGGGAGATTGTGTCCATCTCCAGTTATCCTTCATCCTATAAGGAAGGAGAATCCAATCAGAGTTCTAATTGATTGCTTACACAGAATAATTAGGATTCTGCATATATAAATACAAGAACTCCAGTTATTTCAAGGTACGTATTTTTTAATACGCATTATTTTCACCTTTAAACTCTCCTTAAATTTCTATCTGCTTGTCCCTCCCACACACGATTATTTTCATTCCTCGTATATTATTTCATATACCGGCAGTTGACTTAATCGTTGGAGTATCAATGATCGTCGGACCCTTTTTCTCCGGCGATCTTGGTGCCTAACGGTCATCCTAGTGTGCAGATAATATACAAGTTGGTAGAGGATTGACTGGAGATCTGTTGACACGTGGTTGGTACGAAATCCGACGTCAACAATTTCTTTCTAAAGATTCTTTATCGGTGATGATATTATTGTTTTGTATCGCAAATATTGTAGTTTGACTCGATTTTATCTTTCTTTTCCACACATTCCAAAAGCATGGGAAGTTCTAGTCTCGAAGCTTCTAAAACTCACTATCCATAAATTTCGCCATCCGAATGGAGCAGATTCTATCAATCACCAACATTGCTCGTGTCTACTACCGCCTATTATACTCCCGCAAATCATTCATGCCTCTAAATCATCCGATTGTATTTCCTTTTCTAGAAGTCATTTTCCTCTTTAGTTTGTGGTACTCTTTGGAAGCTACTCTTTAGCAATTCTTCATTACATAGTCGAAAAAGAGCCCCCTAAAACCGAGAAATTCCTATAGTGATTGTGGCGTTCGTCATGAGTGTATTCTGGATTTTCTCTGCGGCCGGGGAAATTCTAAATTGCCTTGTAGCTCTTGGAGTTATTTTGGAATTGTCACCAACACTTCTTGGATTGACAGTTCTTTCTTGGGAAAATTCAGTCGGGAATCTTGTTAATGATTTAGCGATCGCTAAAAGTGGCTGAACCGACCATGGCCATGGCCGATTGCTTTCTTTGGAAAAATTCAATCGGGGTCTTGTTCAACATACTTTTGGTCTCGAGCAAAGCACGTCATTTACTTGACAAATGGAGGGAAGAAAAATATTTTGGTGGTTTGCCTAAAATGCACTCGCTTTAAAAAGATAAAAAATGAAGTGCAAACCCAATTAACGGCATATTTAGATAGATTCCATGAGTGGGGACGGTCTGTGAGAATAAATAGAAGAATGAAGATGATATCTGCTAAAAAAATTGAATGAGGATGAAATCGTTACAAACTTAAAAAATGGGGACCATTAGTGTAATTAACCCCTTAATAAATGGTGGATGACAGTCCCAGAATTTCTCAATATTCGTGAATATCTTTATAAAAGATCGTTGTTAGCTTGCATTTGTGCAAAAAAGGTGGTTTTTGCTCCACAATTTAAAATCTTTATATATCCCAATTTAAAATTTGTCTCGAATTTCCTCAATATTACGTGCTTAAAGTATATAGATAAAAACCCAACTTAAATTGTTACATAATTTAATTATATAAAACAATTAACCATAGCTACGGAAACCTCTACTAAACATATATTTGCTACCTACGACTATACAATCGTCGAAATAAATTATATGATAAAATTAGTGGTGTCAAAATAAGTGATTCATTACCTTAATCCAATGTTCAAGTCCGATCGGACCCCTAACTTTGTTTGGAATAGTTGAAGTTTTGAATAAAAGATGAACTATAAAATATTTTTCCTTTGGCAGCACAAGTTGCGTTCTTTGTGTTTTATAATGTGTAACCGAATCTTACGAGGAAGTTTGTTACAAGAATAAAAGAATCAACCCAATATAAATTTAACACCTAAGGAGTTGATCCACGAAAACTAAAGCGATGAGTATGCCACATGTGAAATTTGTTAGTCGATCGTGTTGGCATCTTCAACAATCTCAACACCCCCTCTCAAGCTGGAGCATACTTCTGTGACACCAAGCTTGTTTTTAAGATAAAGGAACCTTGATTGTGGAAGCGACTTAGTTAACAAATCAACAATTTGGTCTACTGAAGGAACATAACAGATTTGCAATTTTTTCTCCAGAACCTTATCCCTCACAAAGTGTATATCAAGCTCTATGTGTTTCATTCGAGCATGGTAAACTGGATTTGAGGCTAAAGCACTAGCACTCAAATTATCGCACCACAGTATAGGAGTCACATCTCCATACAAACTCAACTCTTTAAGTAGTGATTCAATCCATGTAATTTCAGCAGTTGCTTGTGCTAATGCTGCATTTTACGATTGATTGCTAGACCTTGATACTACTTGCTGTTTCTTAGATGACCAAGCTACCAATGTATCTCCTAAATATATACAATTCCCTGCAGTCGAACGTCTATCATCTCGACAAGAGGCCCAGTCAGCATTAGCAAAACCAACTATATTAAGCCCTTCACATTTTTGAATTAACAGCCCTTGTCTAATTGTTCCCTTCAAGTATCTAAAAACCCTTTTTGCTGACTTCCAGTATATATCAGTTGGTGCTTGCGGATATTGGCTCAACTTGTTAGCGCAGAAAGCGATATCAAGTCTTGTATGTGCTAAATATTGTAGGCCTCCTATTGCACTTCTATATAGAGTAGGATTGATCATCTCTTTGCCTTCACTTCTGGAAAGATGTTTGCCCACTGACATTGGAGTAGGACATGGTTTCAAATTCGAAAATCAAACCTTTTTAGCAAGTCTATGATATATTTGGTTTGAGTGAGATGAAGACCACAAGCATATCTTTTAACCTCAATTCCTAAGAATTGATGTAATTCTCCCATATCCTTAAGAGCAAAGGCTTTGTTTAACCTATCAATGAAACACTGCAACATCTCCCTATCATTTCCTGTTATCACAATATCATCCACATATATCAGTACAAAGATTACTTGAGTTTGATTCATGTAGAAAAACAGAGAATTGTCAGCCATGGACTGCATAAACTTCCAGTCTATTAAGGTTTTCTTTAGTCTCTCATACCAAGCTCTAGGTGCATGCCTTAGTCCATAAAGTGCCTTTTCAAGCTTGCACACAAAACTGAGATTTGTTTGATCTATAAAACCTTCTGGTTGCTTAAGATATACTTTATCTTCCAACTTTCCATTCAAAAAGGCATTGTTCACATCAACTTGTCTAATGCTCCAACCTCTTGAAACTGCAAGAGTAAGGATTACTCTTAACGTTGAAAACTTTATTACTGGGCTGAAAGTTTCATAGAAGTCTATTCCTGCGGTTTGCAAGAACCCTTTTGCCACTAACCTTGCCTTGTATTTTTGTATCATTCCTGCTGGTCCATACTTGATATTGAACACCCATTTGCTGCCTATTGCCTTCTGATCAGTTGAATATGGCACCAACTTCCAAGTTTTATTTTTAATTAATGCCTTGTACTCTTCATTTATTGCTCTTCTCCAGTTTTCATCCAACAAGGCATCAGATACACTAGATGGTTCTGTCACTCTTTGATCATCACTTAACTGATGTTCTTTTGCATATGTCATGTAGGTCTTGGGCTTAAAAATACCAACTTTACTCCACGGTAATCATAGGATGCTCTATGATCACTTGCTCTGAACTATCACTTGTTTGAGGCAATGCTTCACTTGTTCTCACCTGTTCAATTTGGTCAACAACTTGGTGATCTTGTGGTACTGGAATATTATCACTACTTAACACTTCAACCTATGTACCAGCATCAAGATCTGTCAAACCATTTTCAGTGAAATTTGTTTCATCAACATGTTGTGTATTTAGTTCTACTGCTTGAGTTGCATTAGGAAGAGATGTACCAGCTGAGGTTGTGTCACTGTTTGGTGAGGTATAAAAGGGAAGACACTGAATGATAATCTCTGAGTCTTGAGGAGTTGAGTGTTTGTTTAGAAATGTGGATTCAAAAGGAAAATCAAACTCATTGAAGATTACATGTCTAGATATATAGATTTTCCCAGTACGACTTAGACACTTATAGCCTTTGTGTGAATTGCTAAAACCAAGGAACACACACTTAACATAATGGAAACTGAACTTATTTTTCTGATATGGTTTAAGGCATGGAAAACAGGCACATCCAAAAGTTTTTAGTGTTTTCAAATAAAAAACTTCATTATGTAGTAACTCGTGAGGTGATTTCATCTTAAGTACTGGTGTAGGTAGTTTATTTATTAGATAAGTAGCTGTATGGAATGACTCTCACCAGTAAAACAGAGGCATTTTAGCTTGTGCCAAGAAGGTTAACCCTGTTTCAGTCACATGTCTATGCTTTCTCTCTGCTCTCCCATTTTGAGCTGAAGTATAAGGGCAAGAAACTCTCATTTCTATACCAGACTCTGTTAAAAAACTAGAAAAAGCTCTAAATTCACCACCCTAATCAGATTGTAGAGCCTTAATTTTTCTGTCAAATTTATTTTCTACCAATTTCTTGAATTGAACAAATTTGTGTACTGCTTCAGACTTATATTTTAAGGGGTAAATCTATGTATACCTATTGTAGTCATCAATGAATATGATATAGTATTTGAATCCAGTTGTAGAATTTAGAGGTGCAGGTCCCAGACATCTATATGGATTAGTTCAAGAGGACATGAAGAATGTGATGCTGAAACTTTAAAGGGAAGAGCATGGGATTTACCATATTGGCAAGCATCACAAAAAACACTAATTTTATTATCACCAATGCTTTCATTACAAGACTTTAGAACTTAAGACATGACAGGAAGAGCAAGATGACCAAGTCTCCTATGCCACAATTTTAAGCTAGACTCTATTGATTTAAAATTCTTGGAAGGTTCAATGCAACTAGACTCGGTTACAAAGGCTGAGCTATATAACTTGTTTGAGTGAGTTGACTCTTGACAATGGGACTTTTGGACTTGATTTTGTCTATCAAACTGGTACAATCCCTCCTTAAGCTTCCCTTGCAGCAATATTTCCTTCGTTTGTGTGTCCTTGACAAAACAAGAATCAGAGTGAAACTCCATGAAAACATTATTGTTAGAGGTTAATTGTGAAACACTGATCGAGTCCTTTTTAATTGAAGGCACAACTAACATTTTGGTAAGCACAAGTGATCTATCTTTCAATGTATGCAAGTGTGCAGAGCCAATGTGTGAAATATTTAGCTTATTACCATTTCCAACAATGAGTTTTGCTTACCACCATACTCATGTGTTTCAGCCATGTCCTCTTGCCTTGCAGTGACATGATTACTAGCACCAGAGTCTGCAAACCAAGCTGGATCTGCTATGTTGAGGGGTGAGACTACTAAGGCATTTGGATTTGAGTGATTACTTTGATGTTAATGATCTGGTCTACTACCCATATACCTTTCATCATAACGGTTATAGCACCAAGCTGCTAAGTGATTGTTCAGACCACAAATTTGACAAGAGCCTTTGTTTGCACCAGATCTGCCTCATCTGCCTCTGCTTCTTCCACCTCTTAAACCACTACTCCTTCCACCATAGTTTGACTTCACTTCTCTATAACTGTTAGAGGATGGCCTTTGGACAAGATTCACTGAAGTTTGGCTCAGATTTATTGATGACATTCCAATTTTTATAGCATTCAGATGTTCAATTCTACTTTCATATGTCATGAGTAGAGATTGCAGTTCTGGCCATGAGAGAAACTCCCTGCTGTTTATCTGGACTACTATTGGGGTATACTCTTCATCTAGGCCTGCTAGAACTTGTGTGACTAGATCAAAATGAGGAATGGCCTTACCAGCAATTTCAAGGTTGTCTGCAAGTTGCTTTACAACATTGAGGTATTGATCAATGCTCATAGATCCTTTTCTAGTTTTCTGAAGTTCACCAATGAGAAATGTTACCCTTGATTAGTTCATGACTCCAAAGCTTTCTTGGACAGCATTCCAAAGCTTAGAAGAGCTGGAGGAACCCATAACTCTGATTGCAATGTCAGGTGACATAGAAGAATATAACCATCCCATTAATAGTTGATCTATAGAGAACAACTTTCTATAATCAGGATTTTGAATCATTTCCACAGTTTCTCTAGCTGCACCAGTGGTTTGAGTGGCAATAAACTCAGGTGGACACTCAGTTCTTCTTGAGAGAAACCCTTCTAAATTATGCCCTTTGATAATGGGCATAATCATGTTCTTCCACAGCAGGAAATTATTTCTATCAAGCTTTACTGGTAGTGTTTGAGTGAGGCTAACACCAAAAGGAGACAGTTGATTTCCTCCCAACAATGGAGGTATCACAGAGCTGACTTGTGCTTGCTGCGTGGCTGTGTTGCTTCCATCAAAATTGACGTTTGCCATTTTAGATGGCTCTGATACCAAGTTGAAGTTTTGAATAAAAGATGAATTGTAAAATATTTTTCACTTGGCGGCACAAGCTGCCTTGCTGTGTTTTATAATGTGGCCATCGAATCTTATAGGGAAATTTGTTACAAGAGTAAAAGAATCAGCCAATATAAATTTAACACCGAAGGAGTTGATCATGAAAACTAAGAGCAGTAGTATGCCACATGTGAAATCTGTTAGCTGACTGTGTTGGCATCTTCAACAATCTCAACAGGAATTTAATACATTTTCTGTATAAACTAGTTTGACTGAACAAGTCTCTATATGTTATCGAAATGAATTATTACATTCGGTACTGTGACCCTAATATTGTAGACTAACATTTGAGCTAGTTTCAGGAGAGTTGGTTTCGATTCCACTTTTTAGGAGTAAGATCATCCAACTTACTTTGACATTACTTAATAAAAATGATTAATTTTTATACTAAATTCTTATTAGTTTAACGTAAAGAATATACCTTCCCAACTAATTTAGGTGCTTTTGTCGTTATTAGAGAGTGGCTTCACATAGTGGCATGAATTTTTTTCAAATTATCGAATTAGACCAAGTTGCAAATCATAAAGTATAAGAGCTGAATAATAAAAATTGGATAAATGAAAATCCACCAGACAGACATGACCTTTCAGGTCTATTACCACCTTAATCTTTGTTAGTCTTGATTGACGATTGAATTTAATTATAGTAAAATTAGTTCATAAAGAGAAATATAGATTAAATTAATCTAAATATTTTAAATTATCATTACTAAATATTCCAAGTAAATATAACAATTGATCATATATTGTAGCTTTAAAAATAGATATTATTATAGTTGTATAGTACATATATTTTAAAAAATATACATCCAATGAGGGATTATTGTTGAAGTAGAGTTACAAAAAATTTCTTTTAGAAGAGATAGATTGTCAAACTTAGCATTTCTCTGATTGGTTTGATTGTCATGTGTCGACAATCGATCAGGAGGAGGAGGAGGGGCCGAACAAAAATAGAAGGGGGGGGTTACATGTGTTCGTGCTCGACTGTTGACACATGACAGTCGGACAAATGATATGTTGTTTGATTCGGACAACACATCATTTCTCTGACTTTTAGGAATACAAATATGGTTAGATGTCCTTTAAAATGTACTAAAAATTTAGAGTTGGACAGTTTTCAAGGCGGATTAATTTTTTTTTTTTTTTAGCCAATTTTATAAAATAAAACAACAAAAATAAAATTTGACCCAATCTTCTGTGCTATAATCCAATTTAATAATATTTAGGATTGGCAAAATACTTCACTCCCATCCAGGATTCTCCGAATCCATCTTGATTTATTTTATTTTTATGTTTTTAAATTTAAATTTTATTTTAAAAAAATAATTAATTAAAAGAAGGTATTTTAATTTCTACAGTCCATCCCGTCTTGCCTTTGAAAAATTCTTGACGAGATGGGGACGGGGACAGCTCCTCGACCTTGTCATGCGTCGTCCTGTGCCATTTCTAACATCGAGATTCGTTTTTAATTTTCAAAGATGTCATTACGTAGAATCTTATATTAAATATAACAATAATTATAAATGACAAAAAAAATTATATATTTATGACAACATGACAAGACAAGCATGAAAACAACACATTCAATGTATCTAAACATTTGAAGAGAGGCGTGGCGAGTAGAAATTCTCTATCTATGATGGTGATGGTCAAGTTGGGACAATCATCTATACCATTTTCCTTTTCTATTGCTATTAAAAATAGTGAATTGCGGCTAATTGTTGAAGATGATTAGCGCATTGATAGATTCAATTAGACGTAGAATATAACATTTATTTTATTAAACTTATCAATTATTGCCATATAAATTTATGATTATCATTAATGATGATAAATAATATTATTTTATCTATACTAATTCTAAAAATTCCTTAAAAAGAGAAATATTTTTAGACGATATTGCCCTTCAAATAACTTATAATTATTAAAATCATCATCTTTCAATTAATATAATTTATTTTGGCTTTAATTTAAACTATTTAATACTATATAAATATTGTATTTTGATCATTAAAAGTGATTTGTCTCTTTAAATTCTATTATATATTGTAATTAATGAAAATGAATAAAAATATACTAATTTTTTTTTAATATATTGAAATTATTATCTTTAATTGTAAACAATCAAAGAGTCAATCTTATTATGCAAGAGAATTTAAACAAATTCCTTCATCAACATAACAAAACAAAATGAATTTGGCTTTGCATTTCAATTTTCTTATTATTGATTCATACTTTCTTCCTCTGTTCCAAATATGAGAGAAATATTTATGGACGATATTGCCTCTCAAATAACTTATAATTATTAAAATCATCTTTCAATTAATATAATTTATTTTGACTTTAATTTAAACTATTTAATACTATATAAATATTGCATTTTGATCATTGAAAGTGATTTGTCTCTTTAAATTCTATTATATATATTGTAAGTAATGAAAATAAATAAAATATACTAATAAAATTTTTAATATATTGAAATTATTATCTTTAATTGTAAACAATCAAAAAGTCAATCTTATTATCTTGCGAGAATTTAAGCAAAATCCTTCATCAATATAACAAAACAAAATAAATTTTGGCTTTGCATTTAAACTTTCTTATTATTAATTCCTACTTTCTTCCCTTTGTTATTCGTCTTTGTTTTTTATTATGCCAAGAATATTTTTTCCTCATAATAACGATTTTTAATCTTTGATAATTAGTTTGATAATAATGTGGTAATAATGGATGTGTTAATTTTTCATGAATGATTCACTAATTTTAAGAATATATATGATGGTAATATTGATTTTAAATTTTGATTTCTATATCTTTTTTTCTTGATTTAGAATATTTGTTCGATGTAAAAATATTAATTATTATGGTAGTCTTGATAACAAAGGGATTTAAGCTCAAATGATGTTTTATGTCATTTTGTAAGCAATTAAACATATATTTATTGTGGAAGAACGAGTTAGAACAAGAAGAATTGGTGTTACTTTTCTTTCAGGAAGACATAACTTGGATAAAGTGAGTCATGTTATGTATAAGGTGAAGATATAATAAGTGGTTTTATGTGATGAGTTAAAATCGTTGTCCAAATATCTGGTTGTTTTGAATTTTCTTGAAATTTAATAATATTTCAGATGGAATTACGGGAAAGAATGCATGAAGAGAACAAAAGAAAAAAAAATCCTTAATTTATGGGTGCATTAAAACTGAATAGATATTGCAATAGAAAATTCTTCTTTATCTTATGTCAAAGAATTTTGAGATTCTTTTTTTGAGAAATAATTACCTAAAAAGGCTAAATATTTTGTTTTCGTGTGCTTTTTATAATGATATAAATACAGAAAATCAATGAAAAATTGTGTTATACTTATATCTACTATTTTCATGTATTTTAGAATTTGATACTAATTTTCATAAAAGAAAGTTTCATTTTTTGATATGCCATTAAATATGTGCTTTAAAATATAATTAAAAGAGTATAAATAATCTTTCAAACTTAATATTCACGTTAGATCATGTATTTTTTAATGAACCACTTGGTTTACCAAGAAGTTTGAATATAATTCTTTAGTTGGTTATTATCATTGATGAACTTATGATTGAAAATGAGTTTTATTTAAGTGTTATATTCATCGATAATTTTACAATAAAAAAATTATAATATTATTACGAAATCACGTGCAACACACGTATTCTTAACTAGTACATAATTAAAAGCTAATTAGCACATTTTGTTCCTGATGTTTTCTCTTACTGTACAAAATGTCTTTATCGTTTAAATTTTAGTATTTGGATCCTTAAATAAACGTTTCTTTGCGGAAAAGGTCCTGTCATCCATATCTATTGACATTTACCATTAAAATTATCAAATGGTTCATTACCATAAATAATCAAACGATAAAAATGATTTGAGCAAAAACATAGTAAACGATAGAGACGTTTTGCACACTCAAATATTTAAAGCCAGATTTTCAGTCTTCTTCTTCCAACTCATACACATTACAAGATGTTTTGTACAATGAGAAAAAACGTTAAAGACGAAGTGCGCTAATTATCCTAATTTAAAACATGAGGGAAAAAAGTCCAAAAATTAAGTACAAAAAGTCTTTGAGGCAGCTTGATTTTTTCACCAAAACAAAACTTGGAGAATATCTTTAGATTAGAGTGATGATATAAGAAGAATTTTTTTTAAAAATATTGGATTAAAATAATTTATGAAATTGTAATATAATTTTATTCAATGATAGAACAAATTGTTATTGAGACAGTGAAAACGTGGGAGCGAAAACATTTTGTTTTCAAGAAACTTATTACATTAGAGTAGTCGATTTAGATATTGTATTTATGTGGTGGTATGAATATTATAAATTTCCATTATTTTCATTTGTTTCCACGATCCATTTTTTCTCTCCCCAAACAAACCGGGTATTAATGATACACAATATTGAATAATATGCTATTCGATGATCGAGAAAAAATTGATATTTTGTTTTATTTTTCTTTTTGAAAAATAAACAACTTACTTTTAATTGGCACGGCTTATTAATTTCTGAATTTAGATTTCTTACCTATTTATCTCAATCAATTACTAACGTTCACGTTGAAATGGTATCATATAATTGCTCTAATAGCTTTCCAGCTTGCAACTGTTCAAGTAAGGATTCCATTTTAACTGTCCACGGCCGCTTTTTCAGAGTAGATTCCAATCTGCCTTTTCTTTATTCCACAGATTTCTGTTTTCGATATTTTTTTTCTATTTTTTAATAATTTATCAGATGCTGTTTTTTCTATAAAATCCGACCCGAATTTCCATAATAAAACCCCTTCTCCTTCTCTCCTCTCTTTCAATCAGTCTTTAATCTCACTATGCCCTCTTCTTGATTTTCAGATCCTTAGGGTTTTGTCATCCTTATTCGGATCCAAAAACCCAATTTGTTTCAGCATTATCAATCCTGATTTGTTGGGTTTTTGCTGCCCAGAAATATTTCTTCAGCTTCATTATCATTAAGGGTTTATTTTAAGCTAATCTTGATGCTTAATTTTTTGTTCTTGATCTTTGAAATTGATGTCTGCAATTCTAAGTGAGCTTTTGCTTTCTGGTTTTATGATAAATTCTATATATAGGCGCAGGACCCATTTAGTTCAATCCTTTTCTGTTGTCTTCCTTTACTGGTTCTATTACATTTCATGATTTTGCTGTCCTTTTTCTGATTATAATTAATAAGTAGCCTATATATTTATAAATCTATCTATATTATTATCATATATAAATAAATAAATTATAGCTTCATCTCTATCTGGGTCCTGCTAATTTCTATAGTTTGTTGTCTCCAAGTCTGATATTTCTTGAATCTTGAGAAATTCCTTAAAGGTTCGTGCTTGATTGTGTTCGACTTTGTAGAGCATTGCACACTTATCTGCTGGTCTGATATTTCTTCAAGCTTGAGCAATTGCGCGAGATTTTTATTCGACTGTGTCGAGCTTAATTATACTGCAGTTCGACTTTCACAATAAGGTCGACTGGGTGAACTTTCAGAAATTTGTGTGCATTTGGATCAACTTACTTTGGTGAATTACTATAAATCTGTGGGGATTTGCTTCTTTTCTTCACATAAGTTCGGATTAAGACTTGATCCATAACAGTTACATGGCTTCATCTAGTGGGACATCATCAGGTTCATTGGGGCTTCAGAACTCAGGTTCTGAAGAAGATCTTCAGAAATTGATGGATCAGAGGAAGAGGAAGAGAATGATTTCGAACAGGGAATCGGCACGACGATCCCGGCTGCGAAAACAGAAGCAATTGGATGATCTGATGGCAGAAGTGGCTAAATTTAGGAAGGAAAATAATCAGATCATCACAAGAATCAATTTCACAACTCAGAATTATCTCAACATTGAGGCTGAGAATTCCATTATCAGAGCTCAAAAAGCTGAACTCAGCCACAGACTGCAATCTCTCAATGAAATCATAAGTTTCTTGAATGCTAACAATGGTGGTTTTGGCATTGAGGAGAATTATTCAATTGCAGATTCTTCTTATAATAACTTCATGAAACAATCTTGCAATTCTCACTTTGTTAATCAGCAGCCTGTTGTGGGTATGGCAGATTTCTTGCAGTATTGATTTGCACACACTGTTTGGCACGTCTGGTAAGCTGGATATTAAGAATCAACTGTTCTATGGTTCCAGTATTGCACGCCAAAAATTGTATGAAAAATTGTACTTTTAATATTGGGTACCAAACATATTTGTGATTTGGAGAAGTTGGGTGAAGATTTTTCGTGAGTAGGATCTAATATTAATATTAAGATTGGCCCTGTACTGCTCTACATTATGCAATAATATGTCTTTACTTTTTTATTTTTGTTGACATAAAATTGTCAAAGTATGCTGTGCGATGCGATTATATACGCAGCAGCCGAGGAATACAACTATGAAGGCCAAGGAGAGCGCCCTCGACAATAATTCACCCCGCTTGCATATATAAATGAAAAATTCGACTTAAAATAAAATAAAATAAAATATCAAGAATTTTGATTCAATTCTTTTTGGTGTGCAACTGTTCAAGTACGGATTATAAGAGATAAAATCGTCCATCTCCAAAAAGAATACTAAAATACATCATACTTCATTACAATTTGCATATAATCCAAAAAAATTGCAACCAATGTCTCAATTCTTTTTAAAAAGTGCAATAGGTTCTCAAAAAATGTCATCTCTGTCCGTTAGATGACCAAATATGCAGTACTCAGACCTTCGGCTAACTATTTTAAGAAGGACAAAATGGTTTCTCTATATTTCCTCATTAAAAAAGAAAAAACAAAAGGAAAAGAAAAAATAATAAAAACACAAAAAACAGAAAGAACAGGAATTTAGAAAAAAGAAAAAATACTTATCTTCTCCTACACCCACCCCGCTAAATCCACCCCCAAGGGTTTGAGTCGCGAAGCCTGGGAGAAAAATTCCCCCATCCGTTTTCGCAAAAACCAATGTGAAAAATGCACCTATGTTCGCAAAAACTATGAAATTCCCTCTAGTTGGCGATAGACATGTCACATGTGCACTACAGATGCCAATTTAACAGACTTTTGGATGTTTTACCGTCTAAGGGGGTTCTTGTGCTTATATATTTTTGCAAATGTTTGGGAGGTGGTGCAAATATAAAACGTTTTGGAGTCTTGCTTTACATTTGAAAAATGTTTTGAGACCCCACTGCAATTTTCTCCATATTTCCTTGTTCACTTAATTAGAGGCTCTCAAATCTAAAGGCCGGATTGGTTTGATATATGATGAATAGTTAAAGATAATCGATAAAATTTAATTTATCATTTTTGGATGAAATTGATGTCTAGATAAATTTTTATATTCAAAATAATTTAAGCAAAAAATAAAGATAAGTTTTATCATTTGAAAGTACGTAAACAAAATATCTTGACAGAACCATAATTAATGATGAAATGTGTTAATTAATGAAAGTTGATAAAATTTGATAGCAAAAATTGAAGAACATAATTACAGCAATGAACAAAAGTTGAGGATCTTAAATACAATTAAAATTAAAATGTGGTGCACTTATAACAAATTGTAGTAGTGCACTCATAACAAATTGTAGTGTGAATATAACCACCTTCGAATAATCCAAATAACTTTTATAAGTAAATTTTATTCACAAATCAATAAAGTACAAATTTCACGTGCAAGGGACAATGATCTGAGTACAAGGACAATTGCGCAAAACAAGGGGCGTTTGGTACTATATGAATAATTAAGTACGGTTAATCTCACTAGATCCTTGTAGTACGCCTAATTAAATGTTTTGGTGACACAGAGAACGTGTTGATTGCTATAATATTTATTTTTCCTTTTTAAAAAAAGATTAAGAACGGGAGTAAAGCGAAAATATATATAGAACATATTTATTAGTATTTATAAATATTTATAAATTGATCAAATATTATTTTTATCTATCAACTTTTATCTATTTTTTGTTTACATATTTTGTAAAACATAATGATTATAATCTAAATTTTTTTTTTACTAAATATACACAGAATTTGAGTTTACCATAGAACGCGATCTCCTCAACAAAATCATATAATAAAACTTTGAAAAATAAATATAGTTGACAAAAACATTTATTAAAAAGTAAAGAATAATTTTCATTTGAAATAAAAAGAAATACTTGATAATTTGTGTGGGTCATCGAGACTGCAATTGAGATCATATTAAAAGCACGACTTATATCTTTAAGATATATCTTTACATTCTATATATATTTAAAGAAGTTTTTGTTAATAAAAGGGATGAATCTCAATAAAAAAAATGGGTAATTTGAAATTTTGGATTCCCCAATCTTTCTAATTTGTAACAAATCTACTCTTAGCCTTTTTTTTTTTTTTTTTTTTTTTTTTTTTTTATTGCATTGGTCATCTTCAACCTTTGAATTTTGTTGCAAATCATGTTCTTTTGATATATTTTGACGGTTTTGTCATCCTCTTTAAATAAAAAAATATAAAAAAAGTTAAAAACAATCAAAAAAATAAAAACAAATTGCAAATGAAGTCATGCAACTTTTAAAAAGTACAAACTAAGTTCATCTTTCCCAAAACCCACCCCACCCTACCCCTACCCTACCCATTTAATTGCAAAAAGTCAAAAATTAGAGTCCCCTCTCTCTCTTTCTCACACACTAACACAATGCATAGCTCAATACAAATGGCTATGGCGACTTCAATCCACTATACCACTCCAATTTCGAACAAAATCCTATCTAAACTATACCACCAACACAAACCATATGGAGCCTGCTTTACATGGAACTCGATATTTCTCTCTCTAAAATCTATAGTAAGAAACTCGTTATCGTTGGCGTTGGCGCTACCAGTATGATGGAAGCTAAGACTCGAAGCCATCCATGACTCCAACCAAATTGCTTCCATTTTCGAGTCGGACACGGTTTCGATTTGTACACTGCTTGAGTAGAGGTATCCGCTCATCATCGGTGGTATTAATATTCCTCATGATCGAGGTTGTGAAGCTCACTCCGATGGTAATCAATAACATCTTTTCATGTGTATGGGTGTACATAAAAAAAATAATTCATTTATGTATTTGTATTTGTATTATTTAACTTTAATTTCATTTGTTCTGATAAATATAATTATGATCAATCTGAGTCCCAAGTTTAGAACAATGTCACAGACTACACACACTAAATTTTTATTTATATTGATCAATTAGAAAATGGGAAAAATGGGATGGGATGGATGGGATGTGGTGTGGTAGATTTTTGGAGAAGATGAACTTATTTTGTATTTTTTAAAAGTTGTAGGACTTCATTTGCAATTTGTTTTTATTTTTTTAGTTGTTTTAGTTTTTTATTTAAAAAGGAGGGCAAAATCATCAAAATATGTCAAAAGGACTTGATTTGCAACAAAATTTAAAGGTTGGGGATGACCAATGCTAAAAAAAAAAAGATTAGAGGTAGATTTGTTACAAATTAGAAAGGTTGGGGGGACCAAAATTACAAATTACCCATAAAAAAAAGTTAGACGGGAATGATGTATACAAAAACGAGCTTGAATGATATAGTTGTAAATGAATTGATTTATCTAATACTTGTTAGTGGGTAGGATAAGTGGGTATGTGGTCAAAACTCTTAAAAGGTTAGGGGCCGCTTTTTTGAATGAGGTTTTCAATTTTGTGTTTTGAATGTACATTTTGAGATTGATGAAAATACGTTCTTTTATTCGGAAAATTGTTTATCAAACAGAGATAACAGAAAAACACGTTTAATTTGAAATTTGGAAAAAAAATTTGTAATATTTTATTCAAAAAAATTGATTATTTAACAAATTTTTATAATTTAATGCTAACATAATATAGTTGAATGATATATACAAAAACGAGCTTGAATGATATAGTTATAAATGAATTGATTTATCTAATACTTGTTAGTAGGTATTATAAGTGGGTATGTGGTCAAAACTCTTAAAAGGTTAGGGGCCGTTCTTTTTGTGTTTCAATTTTCAATTTTGAGTTTTGTGTTTTGAATGTCTGTTTTGAGATTGATGAAAATACGTTCTTTTTGTCATTCTAGAAAATTGTTTATCAAAATTAGATAACCGAAAAACACGTTTAATTTGAAATTTGGAGAAATTTTTTTGTAATATTTTATTCAAAAAAATTGATTATTTAATAAATTTTTATAATTTAATGCTAACATAATATTAAATAACATATAAATTTTGATGTTGGTGAATCTTGAAATATTTTTTTTCCAGTGACAAAAAACAAAACCTAAATTAAATTTGGCAAAAATATAGAATTAAATATTAAAGACAAACTCAATTAGAGTGAGAACATGTAATTGTACATGGTAAATGAGATTACATCAAACAATTCAATAGATACGTGATGAGTGTATTTTATACGCTTATCCTAGCTTATAATCTTGATGTTTAATTGTGATTTGAGCAGATTTATATTTAATTTTGTATAAATATTGTCATTGTAGGAAAAAAAATGATGGTTAATATATAGAAAAAAAAAAAAGGAAAATTAGAGCTCAAATGGAGTTGATCATAAGTATTTGAAGATTGTTTTGATGGCACAGGAGTGATAAGAATCACTATGAAAGCCATTGGAAGAATTTCACAAGTTTTGAAAGTGGAATTTAACTTACAAAAATTGAGGATTGATTTGCGCACTTCTAAAACTTGAGAAGGACAAAAATTGGAAGACTAACGAGGTTTGGGGACCAATGTTGAAGTTCTTGAAAGTTTTGGGATGAATGTTAAAAAAGTTTGGAGCAAAAAGGACCAAAATGCATAACATTAAAAGTTGAGCAGAAGTCACGTGCATGTTTTCCGTGTTTTGGGTTTGGTCTTTGTTTCGTACACAAAATGATGAAAACGACTTTTCATCATTTTTCATTTTATGTGTAAATTTGTTGGGTGTTTTGGAAAATGGTAAATTGTAGCTAGTGTCTTCAAAACATTTGACTTCATTTGCACTTGTATCCTCAATATTTAATTCTTGGCATCAATCACTCCAACCTTTTATATGATTAGCGACTTCAATAATCGTATCAAGAAGCAGGGAGGTTGTCGCTGCTAATTGATAAGTACAATTTTGTACTTATCTGGGCTCACAAAAAGGGACAATTATGAGTGCTTATAGTTGTTTTCAGTTTAATTGCATGTTGTTTTCTTATCAATTTAGGAAATAATCAAAGTCAAGTAATACTCGGATGAAAAGAGAGCAAAATGAAGACAATGGGACCTAATTGCTAAGAAAAGAGACTTGAGGAGCTTGACGTTGCAATTACCATATGAAAATTCAAATTGCATGCAAAATCAACCATGCGATCGCATGGCATGATTTTAGTGCGATCGCAAGACTGTTAAAATTTGCAGAATGTTTATGAAGAATACCATGCGATCAAGCGCAGTATTACCCCATGCGATCGCATGGGCCCAACGCGATGTAATTTTGGCGAAACACGATTGGATTAGAATTCTACCAAGTCCAGATTAATTCAACTATCAAACACACGTCTTGGGGTTTTTAGAGAGCATTATAAAAGGCGGGATATAGACATCTCGCGGGGGAGGAATTTTGGGAGAACAAGATATAAAGCAAGAACGAAGATCAATGCACGGAATCGAAGATCATCGAGCCAAGATCACGAGTTTTATTTTACTTTTTGTTTTTCTTTCTTCGGACCATAATGAACTCAATTATTGCAATAATTGACGAAATCATATCCGGCTAATTTACTTTATCTAGGATGAACGATGAAATCTCGCGTTTTTAATTAATTAGAAGTTTTTCCTTTTTAGTAATTAATTGCCCGTGGGTTGATTATTCTTTATTCAGTTTCTATATTATTTTAATGCTTGCGCACCATTAGAATATATTATGATCTATATTAAAGTCAAGAGATTCAATATAGATTTAACACGTGGTATTGAATAACATAGGATCCAATAATAGATAGAGATTACTATTATGCTTTATGAAATCCATTTAGGCGTTCTTGAGATTTTAATGCATGTGTTTATGTTCGAAGCTTAATTAGAGATAATTAGGTTCGCAACTTTAATTTCTCTCATCTTTCACGCTTGCTTATTGTTAATTTCAATTTACTTAAAATAGTTAAATTAGTTTAAAGTCACACAAACAAAAAATTGAATCTGTTTCTTTCTATTGTTAAAATTTGAAGTATAAATTAATTGGTTGAATTGACACTGGGTTCGACACTCTATTTTTACCCATTTACTTAAAATGTACTTTTTTGAAAATGGCTCATATAAAACACGAGGGCATTTTAATCATTGGAAAAATGTCGAAAATTAAAAAGCGATAGAATGAAAAAAATAAAGAGAACATTGCCTATATTCTTACAATATATTTGGCCAAGCTTAAATTATGATTTAAGTTTGTCAAACTATCCACATATTTTATAGGACCATTAACTTACTATCTTTTATCATTCACACATTCCATAAGATCCACAATATATAAGCACTTAAAAAATAATTCAGCACTCCCAAACATGCACAGTAGCATGTTTGACAGTGCTAAAATTATTTTTTAAATACTTATAAATTATGGATATTATAGAATGTGTAAATTATAAGTGAGTAGTATATTGTGAGTTCTGGAAAATGTGTAGATAAAAAATATATTAACTAATTTGAACAACTTAAAATATAATATAAGATGATCTAATATTATAACTCAAGGGTGAAATAATTTAAACAATATGGGGCATATATATTGATATAAATTGATGCAAACACATCTAACATATGTTAAAATTGACAACCACTAAACTAAGGAAAGTTAAAATGAACTCTTCAACTCTTATCATGTGAAAAAAGTGGCAACAAAGGCCTCGGTTTTCTTTATATTCCAATAACTTTTGTACCTCTCTTTCAAGTAAAGAAAAAAAACAAATGTGAAAAAGTAACAAGATATGTTTATTTGAAACAAAATCAACCCACTTGTTCTTCAGTATCTCCTATTACTTATAAAGAAAACATAAACATTGTAACAAGACAAAGGCAGTCATGTTTTAGTCACAATCTAAGGACGTATCAAATTTACTTTTTAACTTTAGACGAGTACTATGGAAACTAGTCAATAGCAGCCATGTGAATTGACCATAAGTCCTTAGATTGGGTTTTCTCCCAAGAAAATTACTTAACAATGACGAAAGTGTTAAGAGAAATGAAAGAAAGACTTCGTAAAATTTATTGGAAGTAATGTCTTTTACAATGTCTCTTCAAATGTCTTTTCACTCTTGTAAACAACTCTTCGTTTAAACGCTAAACACATCATTTGAATGAAACAATTCTTCTAAAAAGATACTACTAATTTATGTGATACATTAATGTCTTCACACATAATTTTGTTTATTTCGATTATGTTTTTCACTTTCTACTTGAGACGAGATATTAAAAAGTGAAATTAATAGAATAAAGGTGAATGTTTTTCCTCTCATTTTGGAATTCAATGAGGGATGAATGAACACCACAGACTAAAAATTGCAGGACTCTCTTGCCTTTGGTAAAAGAAAGATTCACGTAGCATTATTTTTCTTAAGAAATGATTACAAATCTTGTACAATATTTCTGTACATAGCACAAATAAGCCAATGCCAACATGGTCAGAACAAAAGGTGTCCTGTAAAAATGTATGTTAAGTTAGATGTAAAAGGACTTCAACTAAACTTTAGCAAACAATGAAATTACTATCATCTTGACATCTTGTCTTTTTTTTTTTTTTTTGCTTCCCCTTTTGTTTTGGGCCACTCTTTAGGGTCCGGTTGAGGTGTAGGGGAGGAATTATCCAGAACGCTATCAACATTCAGTGCAAAGCAAGCTATTTATAACATTGAATAGTGCTATTCATGATTGAGTATAATACAACACATTCAGAAGTGAAGTCATAATTTTTTAGAGGAAGAGTACTATTCTTTAAATAAATAAATAAATAAAATTGTACTTCAAAACTTAATTACTAATAAAAATAAATTGTTGCATACACACTTAAATTCCGTTTGGTAGAGTTTATAAAGCTAGTTTATTTGATAAAAATGATTTGTTTGACAAAAAAAATTGCCTTAATAGTTTGATATTTTTTACTATTATTAATTAAATAAACTAATTTATAAACTCTATCAAATAGAGTTCTTTAAAGATACATTACATAGGGTTTTTTTTATCTGCCTTTCCTTTTCAGATTCTATTTATCAATTAAAAATACAATGTACTTATGAACACTCTTAATGGCATTGTGATAGCGTGTGGTCAAGCATGCTCGTAGCCCATGAATGTAAAGAAAGGTGTCCCCTTTCTTGATATTTTTTAAAGAATTATTAAAATATAAAGCCTTACTTGAATAGGAGTAGGGGGATGATTGGTGGGGTGGATGAATATGAATAAACAAATTTAGGAAATGTGTCTACTTTCATGTCCTAACTTTTTCTAATTCCAAAATAGTTGATTGTATGTATGTCCAACCTACTATGATATACAATAGAGCGGTTAGATCTCCGCCCTTTAAGGGGGTGGGTCGAATTCTTACGCCCCAAAGGCGGGAGATCAGTCCGATACAATAGATAAGTATTTCTTTTTAATACGGTATTGAAGGTAAAGTATTTTATATATACTATTTATTTAATCATGTCAAGTTCTATTTAGTATATAATATTTGATTATAGAAATAATGATAACTGTTATATGTTGTCTGTCAATAGTGACCGTCCTAGCACGCCCGCCTCATCGATTCAAGGTAAAGTATTTCATATATACTATTTATTTAATCATGTCAAGTTCTATTTAGTATATAATATTTGATGATAGAAATAATGACAGCTGTTATATGTTGTCTGTCAATAGTGGTACGTTCTGGCATGCCCGCCTCATCGACTTACCCGCCTCGTTGGTATCATAAACTCGTTTCTGATAGATAGATAACAATGATCAAACTATCATTAGGCAAGTCAGACAGGTGACTCATAAAATAACAATTACCATCGACAATTGAGAAGATAAAACACCAACAATTGAGAAGATGAAACATCATTCATTAACTCCTAATAATGAGGGAGATGAAGGGACACGTGTCATCAATAACTGCAGATCATCTCTATAAATAGAAGCTAACTCCCCAGGTAAAAACATAACATACAACTCTTATACATTCCATATTGCTATTCTGCACATATGTTTTAATAATATACTGATTATCACACCGGAGTGGACACGGAGAAAAAAAGCCCCGCCGTCTTTTGTAGGTCTCCACCACTGTCGCAGCCGTGTTCGAAAGAGGAAAAATATATTTATCATCATTTGGCGCCATTTGTGGGAACTCTGCATAAAAAGTCATGGCTCGAACTAGAAGAGCTAAAAATATAACCACTCCACCAGCTCCCGATGGGGATGTAGACACCGAGTCTAATGCCGCCACTAATCACCCACAACAAGATTTTGCCTATGCCGCTCAACTTGCGGTACGGCAAGCTCAGGTGGCGGCCTTAACGGCTCTACTCCAGGATCGGAACACTGCGGTTTCTCAGCTACCACAGGGTCCTAACCTTCTGCCGGTAGAATCTTTACCACCAAAGGCTCCGCCCCAGGGTCCTAGCCCTCTGCCGGTAAGGCCCTCACCACCAGGGGCTCCTCCTCAGACTCCTAACTTTTCAACAATGGAAACACTACCAATAGCAGCTCCACCGCTGGCTCTAGTTTCTTTAGCTCCACATTCCACACCCCACTTCTATTCATTGATATCTGGCCCAAATCTACACTGAGGGCAACCGTCATGGATGCCCACGCCTACGCTGGTTGAGACATCAGTGTTAAGTCTAGAACAACGATTAGAAGACATGATGGGTTGCAAAATAGCTGAGGCTATGTCTAACAAAAGTATTAGGCAACAATCTATGGTGTTGGAAGAAGATCTTTTTTGCCTAGAAGTGATGGGAGTCTCCTTGCCACGAGACTTTAAATAGCCAAAGATGGAGAAGTACGACAGATTCTCTGATCATGTCGATCACCTTAGGGATTTTGTTGACTTGATGAGGTTGCAAGCCACTCCTGATGAGATTATGTGTAGGACTTCTCCGCCAACACTTAGGCGGGAGGTCAGGGACTGGGTAGCCACCATTTTTCCAAAATCGATTTGTATATTTGACGATTTTTCCAAGAGTTTTACTGCACACTTTGCCAACAGCAAACATGTTAAGAAAATTGATATCAGTCTGATGTAATTGACACAGGACAAGGATGAACTGTTGAAAGATTTTATTGTCTGGTTCAATAGAGCACGCTGGGAATCAATGATCTGCAAATGTCTATTGTAGTCACTTCCATGATGAGTGGAACTCGAAGTCGTCTTTCAAGATGTGACTCTCCAAAAACCCGCTAGAATACGATGCATGAGTTACTCAAGAGATGGGATAAGTATGTGGATGCTGATGAAAGCATATCTCATTACCAAAAGTATAAAAGATTGAAAGAAACCCGAGTCTAACAAAATGAAGACTCGAGAAGAGCCCGAACCTCGAGATGATAAAGGCAAATAGAAAATGAATCATTTAAAGAGGATAAATTATGAGGGTACCAAAGAAGGATCGGAGTAGCTGAGAAAGTCTGGTGCACCTACTGGATCCAACCTGCCACAAAAATATTCTTAACCACTACAACAATCAAACAAGGCGTGCCTTGGCTTTTATAAAAAAAAAAAAATTGAGGTGAGCTTACCTAAGATGAGACGAGGCAAGCTCACCCAAGGAGGCTCACCCAGGTAAGCTCACCCAATCCAGAAGCGTGGCGAGGCAAGGCAAAAAAAAAAAAAAAAAAAAAAAAAAACTTAGTCGAGCTCACTCAAGACGAGGCGAGATAAGGCTTGCTCGCCTAATCGAAGGCGAGCTCACCCAAGGTAAAAAAAAAAAAGCATAGGCGAGCTCACCCATGACGAGGCGAGCTCACCCAAGGCAAGGCGAGGAGTTCACCCCCAAGGTCAAGTTCAAAAGGTAAAAAGGCGAGCTCACCAAGCTCAGGCGAGATGAAGCGAGCTCACCAAATCCGAGCCGAGATGAAGCGAGCTCACCCAAGCCAAAAAAATAATAATAGAGCGGAGCAGGTGCTATAGATTATTTCTACTTTCCATTGACGATAGTCTATGAAAAGTAGAATGGCTTATAAGCGTCATTAGTGCTCGAAAAACAAGGCCATCTGTTACTGTCTAAAAAACAAGGTCGGGTTGCTACTATCTCGAAAAAAACAAGACTAAGCGATAAATCCTATTTGAAAACAAAACAAGGCGATGAGCCTTTGTCCGAAAAACAAGGCGATGAGCCTTTGTTTAAAAAAATAAGGCGGTGAGCATATGTTTAAAAATCAAGGTGGTAGCCTTTATTGAAAAAGAAGGCGGTGAGCCTATGTTTAAAAATCAATGTGATAGCCTATATTGAAAAATCAAGGCGATGAGCCTCTATTGAAAAATAAGGCGACAAGTCTATGTTTAAAAATCAAGGCGGTGAGCTTATGTTTAAAAATCAAGGCGATAAGCCTATATTTAAAAATCAAGGCGATAAGCCTATGTTTAAAAATAAAGCGGTGAGGTTCTGTTTAAAAATCAAAGCAATGAGCCTATGTTTAAAAATCAAGGCGATAGTCTCTATTTAAAAATTAAGACTATTAGCCTATATTTATCATCAAGGAGATGAGCCTCTATATGAAAAAAAAAATTGATGAGCTTATGTTTAAAAGTCAATGCGATGAACCTTTGTCTGAAAAACAAAGCGATGAGCCTATGTTTAAAAGTCAAGGCGATAAGCCTCTCTCTGAAAAATAAGGCGATGAGAATTTGTCTGAAAAATTTAGAGAAAAGCAGGTGTGGTAGATTATTTCTACTTATCATTGACGATAGTATATGAAAAGTAGATGGGCTTATGATGATAAAAATAATGATAACTGTAATATGTTGTCTGCCAATAGTGGCACGTCCTGGCATGCATGCCTCACCGACTCACCCGCCTCGTTGGTATCATAAACTCGTCTCTGATAGATAGATAACAATGATCCAACTGCCATTAGGCAAGCCAGACATGCGACTTATAAAATGACAGTTACCATCAACAATTGAGAA
Organism: Forsythia suspensa; assembly: GCA_023638005.1. Classification (NCBI taxonomy): domain Eukaryota; kingdom Viridiplantae; phylum Streptophyta; class Magnoliopsida; order Lamiales; family Oleaceae; genus Forsythia; species Forsythia suspensa. The sequence goes on along the minus strand of CM042670.1, from coordinate 26,887,298 downwards.
GATGAAACACCAGCAATTGAGAAGATGAAACATCCTTCATTAACTCTTAATAATGAAGGAAATGAAGGACCCGTCATCAAATGATGGAGATGAAGGGACACCCGTCATCAATAATTACAGATCATCTCTATAAATAGAGGCCAACCCCCCAGATAAAAACAGAACATACAACTCTTAACTCTTATACACTCCATATTGTTATTCTGCACATATGTTTTAATCATATACTGATTATCACACCAGAGTGGACTCGGAAGAAAAAAGCTCCACCACTATCGCAGCCGTGCTCGAAAGGGAAAAAACAGACTAAATCCTGATACGCGTTTAAATTTGACCTTTTGTATCATTTTTATTGATATAACTCTAGCGTATTAAATCAGTTAAGAAATTGTATATAACCAAGAAACTTTTGTGTCTTGTATTTATTTCTTGGTAGTAGGTTGATATAAGTTCTAATTCTAGTTCTACTACTACAAAGATCATATCTTAATATATATATATATATATATATATATATATAGAGAGAGAGAGAGAGAGAGAGAGAGACCTTCATGCATGATTAGCTGATGCTATGATTGAAGAATTAAATGAAAAGAGAGCCCTCTAGTTTATTTTTATCTATTTTAAAAGTTCGAAAAGATTTTTAGTAGTTTTCACTCTGTTGGTATTGAATACGGGTAATTCCTCGCCACTTGCCCAATATTTTAATAGATGGATAGCTAGTGATGTGAATATGGTCCCTAATAACGAGAGATATTTACTAAGCAAAGTTGTTGACATAGATGTGGAACACTGTATATTTATATCTCCCTTTCTCTCTCTATAGAAATAAACCATGTATATATGTATTTTATATATGGGGCCATCTATGTATATATCTTCCTTCCGATAAGGGAAAGTCTCGAATGAAGCCTCCCACTTAATGTCGAGGCCTCTTGACCAAAGCGGGTTGTAATCGGGGATGTGCAGAGTGGTAGAAACACGAGGAGAGAGCTAACATGCCAACTCCCGTGATGAGACCCCACAATATTTCGGTGAAAATCGCCCCCCACGGGAATCGAACTGCGTTCTTGGGATTTCTCCCACGTCACCTCAAGCGCACCAACTCTTTATGCCACAGGGGCATGTATATATATCTTCCTTTTCATCGAGAAACCATGTATATAAGCGTAAATTCTTGAAATTAATGAAAAAAAAATGAACAAGTGAAACTTTAATACTCAAAGTTTTTAGTAAATTAAAAAAAAAACTCATAACAAAGATTATTTATTTAAAAAAAAATAGTGAATCCACAAGAAATTAAGTCTTGAAAAAATATTTGAACTCATATCAAAGATTATATATTTTCTTGAAAAATATTTGAACTTCTAGTCTTGATTTATTGTGGATGCACTGTTTTATTTTTAAAATACAATCTTCGTTTTGATTTTTTTTTACTTACTAAAAACTTTGAGTATTAAGGTTTTACTTATTCATTTTTGTGATTATTTGAAGAATTTATGCTTATATACATAATTTCTCTAGAGAGAGAAATAGAGTATATACATAGATAGCCCCATATAATACATACTAGTTTTAGAGGATGTGCGTTGCACATGTTACAATTGTAATATTGTAGAATTTGAGACAGATAAATAAAAGTTGATTTCCGTAAAATTGTTTAGTGCAAATTTGTTTGAGATACGTAGATATTTTGATCTTAATTGAAATGAAATTAATAGCACACTCCTTGAAGAACAAAATTGTCTCATTTTATTCTAATGAAAAGAAAAAATAACAAGGATTGAAGGCCGTCTGACTTGGTGGGTTGACCGATTGTGTGTCAACCCAAAATTAAATAAGTTAAGTGGGCAACTTTTTAGTGGTTGGAGTAACGGGAAAGTTGAGTACACAGTAAAAAGAAGATTCACTTATTTAAATATAAGTTCAGGTTGGCAAATGGATCTGGATAGTGGATACTAACACCTCAATCAAATGTGAATCTCTGCCACCTCCATTAGGATAAAGTATAAGTGGGTGCATGCGCATGCACAAAAAAATTAAATAAATAGATGGAATATATTAATGTGGTTCTAACGTATTTTCGTATCCATAAAGGTTAAAATATTTTCTACTACAAAGTTACAGACATATATCAATTCAAGTATGAAATACAACACCAATTTCCATATAAAACATTTTGCTCACAAATACAAGAATATGAAAAAGAAAGAAATAACAGTATAAATATATATTAGGCTAGCGTGTCCATGACAGTTTCAAATTTATAGTATCTAAAATCATCAAAAGAACAAATAATTGAGAAACTACACATATAAAATCATATAAATAAAATTACAATATTATCATAATCATAAATTTGTAAATACTCCAAGCTCTCAGGTTTCTCACATATTTGAAAGACCCACAAAAGTTCTCTACGAATTATGCTCTATGTTATCATATTAAGCTTGCCATTTAACACGAAGCAGTCAATAAAATAACAAAAAGCAAGAATTCAATACCGTTTCTAAGATTAGAATGTGTCAGAATCCAAGATTTTTCTTCAAATGACAACACAAAAATAGGGTAGTGACATATTGTAAATGTAAAAATAATTGCTACTTCAAAAAGGAAGCCAACAATACAAAGGTTTTGGAAGTTATGAAAAGATCATTGAAAGGTAGTATGTACACTATTATGTAGAGCTCCAGAGAAGAGCTTGTGTCATCATTTTGTTTTTTTTTTTTTTTTTTTTGTCTTCATTTGCAGCCTTCTCAAATGAGTGTTTCATAGTATCAATTCGTCTTGTAATGTAGTGATGTTTTGATCATATAGTGTTGCTTGAACTTTCGATCCCCTGTGAAGAAGTAAAAAATTGGATAGACATTTGATATAATATTTGGAGTTCTTGATAGTAACTAATCTATAAGAAATGAAATTTAGATGTAAAGTAAGAATCTTGAAAAGTTTTATAAGTTACCTCGGAGTCCATTAATATTAAATTTTAGTATTTTGTCGATCTTCTCTAAGCAATCTTGGCTAAGAACTTCTCACCAACCACTACTTTTATAGTCCATTCAGTTTTTTCCGGAGAAACATCATGAATTAGTTGATATCAATTGGTTTTGTTTTTGTTCCAAATAATTTGCATGAAAAGATTGATAAGTATACTTGGCATTTGCAAAATGTTAGTGCTTTGTCATAAAAGAGGTTCAAATGTAGCAATTGGGTTAGAAATATATACCTAAAATATTGTTGAATATAGTAGAAGAATATTGGATAAGTGAGTTAGTAATTTGAAGTAAAGGCAAAGTATTGATGACCTTTTATAATAGACAAAAGTAGTGCTTGTGTCTTGCTATAATAGAAATATACATGTGTGCTTATTTTATGTGTATCTTTAAACATATCTATACATATATGTAATAAGGTAGTTTACCAAGAGAAAATACTATAAATTATGCTAAAGTATAAACTTTAATAAAAAACAATGTAATAACTTGTGGAAATGAATATTACACCACCTAATCGCAGGATTAGGTGGCAAGAAAGTGTACAAATTGCTTTTGAATGGTTGATTAACAAATTTGTAGCAGTTAGTAGTACTTTGCACTGTTGATTGTAAGGCTGAAGCAGATGTGTGATAAGTAAAATATATTGAAAATAAAATATAATAATAATAGAAAGAACTTACTTGGTAGTAGTGTCTATTGGGAGTTCAAATTGTCATAATATAAAGGGTAATTGTGCATTTTAAACTTAGATTGCGTGTAGAAGAAGTAAAATCTACTTAGAGAAAATTCTCATATGTTTTTTACATGAAAATAGTGTAAGTATTTTTTTTTATTGAAATGGATATAAATTATATAGTTTTAATATTATCAAAATATTAAATTTGTATATAGTTTTAATATTGTCAAAATATTAAATTTGTAAAAAAGTGATACTGCTGAAGCATTTGCAAAAATCAAATGGAGTTAATTTACTTCAATTCATCTTACATAGAAGTTGTGAAAGATTTAATCAATACAAATGTTAAATATACTTTACCTCTTCATATTTTCCATAATGAGTCTTTTGATTTTTGAACCGGAGGTCTTTTGCAAGCTTGTTGTTGTCCTCTAGATGATCCACACAGAACTGCATTTGCTCCATTAATTTTGGCCTAATTTTCATAGATGGCATTCATTAATTAAATAAAAAAGAAAAAAAATGTAATGAATTATAGTGATGGGTGCAAAAAGAGAAATGACACAAATTATCCAAGTCACCAAACATTCTACCATTCTTTTGGAAATTGGCTTAGGTTATTATCAGTAAGATAGGTTGGCAAATATCGGCCAAGATCATGTCCATTCACCCAAGCAGTTCCTTTTCCAAGTCCCCACAAGTCTAGAACATAATGTTTCATTACTTGAGTTTTGAAGGTTGTTTACAACAAATTTTGGTATAAACTTTTCTCGACCAAATACGTCAATATACTTTTCTAGTACCAAAGGTTTACTTGTTACGTCTAGCCTATGTTTTTATAAATCCTTTGTGTAGAGCACATAGTATTTGGTGCAATTATTTTAACCGGCTACCAATTCTATTTTGTGCGTTGTCATAATGGTCACCATAATTCTGTTCATAAGAGAGAATAATTAAATTACAGCAGAATATACAATGATATTTGAGAATAAGTAGTACAATTCTTACTTGCAATCCAACTGTGAGACTGAGCAAAGAAATTTGCTTTGTCCTCTTCTTTGTCATAGCAGCTCTCTAAAACAAAAACTTGTAATCCCCACCTTCTGCATATTTGGTTCCTAAAATCGTAAGTCGTGTTACCAAAAATCAATAGAAGTATGTGCATAAAATAAGCAAGAATTACCTATGTGCTTGCCATGGACTTATGCATGAAGGATATAGGAACTAACCTTGAAGATTCATATATTCGCAGCACATAGGATCATCTTTATCGACTTTGAAACTAAATGATAATTAACAGAGTTTTTAACGATGAATACAAAATGTATTAGGCCAGAGGAAGATAATTTTTGGGAAATATATTACAAACAGATCAAAAGCTTCAATCTAATCATTTGTCCCATAATAAATGTCTACCAAAAAGTACATTAATGATGAAAACAAGAATTAAATGCGAATGCCCAAGCATTCAAGAGGCAATGCAATATGTTTGCTTTCTCCCAAAGGTGTAAACTTTGAAGGTAAAAATTATTTTTTTTGTATAATTTCTTTGTCTTAATATTAAATATTTTATTTGTTAAAAAATGAAAGAAAATATAGTTTTTCACATATGGGTTCTTCTCTAATCAGTCCAAGCTTTAATGGGCATAAAAGCTTGTTTGATAGATCCTCGTGGTGTTCTTGATAATTGAGATGACGTCTCTGTTGATCCATGTAGCTGGACTATGGTCACTTGTTGTGCTGAAAGTCTTGTTATTGCCTTATTGGCCTGTAAGTCTCATGCAAATCAAAACCAATTCTTTTACTACATATTTTGTAAGTAGTAGTAGTCTACTTCACCAAATTGGTCATTATTTTAGTGCCATTTTGAGATATCTTCAACAATTAAATGGATTAAGAAATATTAAGTATGTTAATTAGGTTAATAGATTGCCTTATGCAGAGCGACCCCAAGTCAGAATTTGTCAGGTACTCTTTCTCCAAGCATTGAGAATTTAACAAATCTTCAGATTATGTAAGTAGTAAATGTGATTAAAGATAATGGTTCATAGGTTTTACATATTATGTTGCTGGTTTTGATGAATGAAATTTGTTGAGATTGAAAAATAATAACAATCATTACAATCTTGTTTGAATGTTAAAAATACAAGAAAAACTCTCATTTGTTGCTCCTTTGTTCTTGGTTAAACTTGTGGGCTCAGATTCTTGCCACAAAGAATATTGCAATGCAACCAAGGGAACAACAATCGGATTTGTTCACCAACCAACCCACCGGAGATGACCAAGACTTTTAAACACTCAATCTAATCTCACTTTTTGAGAAAAGAATGAAAGACGGCTCCTCACTTTTCTTCACTCTCTATTCTAACCTAGAAAATAAGAAAACCTAGAATATATATAATCCTAGAAAGATCTCATCCATCTATTTCATCTAACGGTCCACACTCAATAAATCAACTTGTCCAATGAACATGTGCCAAGTGGATTTAGTGACCCACATATTCTCACAAACTTCACCTTGGATCACAAATCCATTACCAAGTTCCCTTGCTACAAGTGCTATCCTTTTGTGGTCTTATTTCATCATCATCGCCCACTCCAGCCCGATATCTGCTTTACCAATCCTCCACTGCAGAAAGTACATGTCACATAAGTTAACCCGTATCAATATTCAACATTGATATGCACTTATTAAACTTACCAACAGCAAGTACTTTGGTTCCAACATCTGCAGGGTTATCATCAGTTATAATTTTAAGCAATTTAAATTCACCAGAAGCTAACTTCTCCTTAATAAAATGGTATTTCATCTCAATATGCTTAGATCTTTCATGATATACATGATTTTTACATAGCATTAAAGTACTTTGACTGTCAGTAAAGATCATGGCATTTTCATTCAAGAAGTTCAATTTACATAAAAGGCCTTTCAGCCACATGCATTCTTTAAAGGCTTCAGTTAGTGCAACATATTCAGCTTCAGTGCTAGAGAGTGTAACTAAAGGTTGCAACTATGATTTTCAAGTGATACAATTATCACCTAACATGAATAAGTAAGAAGTGGTAGATTTCCTCTCATCTTTATCCCCTACAAAGTCAAAATCTACATAACCCTTAAGCTCAAGCTTATCACTCCTCCTTACGAACACTAACCCCCTTTTAAATGTCCCAACTAGGTATCTCAACAACCATTTAAGAGCAATCCAATGATATTTACCTGGGTTAAACATAAACCTACTCAAGAAACTAACTGCATAAGCTAGGTCAAGTTTAGTGGTAATCATCGAATACATTATAGAACCAATGGCATTAGCATATGGGACATTACTCATTTCCTGTTTTTCTTCTTTAGTTTTAGGGCATTGAGCAAATGATAAAATCATGTGTGCAGCTAATGGTACATTGATAGACTTAGCAAATTTCATACCAAATTTGGTTATTATCTTTTCCAAATAAGACTCTTGATTAATAGTCAACCTATTTTCAGTCCTATTCCTTTTAATAACCATACCAAGAATTTTTTTTGCACATCCTAAGTCTTTCATGTCAAATTCAGATTTCAAAAGGTTTTTTATTTTTATGATATCAGTTTTACTACTACTAGCAAACAACATGTCATCAACATATAACAACAAATAAATTTCACAGCCTATCTTAGTGTTATTATAATATAAGCATGCATCAAATTCACTTCTTTTGAAATCAATTTTAAGCACATAAGCATCAAAACATTTATACCAATGCCTAGGACTCTGCTTAAGACCATACAAGGATTTGTTGAGCAAGCACACAAGCTCAGACTTCCCTTTCATCTCAAAGCCTTGAGGTTGAGACATGTAAATGGATCTCATCTAACTCTCCATGAAGAAAAGTAGTCTTAACATCTAGTTGCTCTAATTCCCAATTGAATTGGACAACTAAGGCCAATACTAACATGATAGTCTTATACTTAATCACCGGGAAAACATCTCATTATAATCAATCTCCACTCTTTGAGTAAATCCCTTAGCTACCAACCCAGCTTTATATCTTAAAAAGTCATTTGTTCACTCATTCCTTCAACTTGTAGATCCATTTACAATGGACTACCTTTTGATTCTTTAGCCTCTCAACCAACTTTCAAGTATCATTCTTGCCTAATGAATGAATCTCCTCTCCCATAGCTTTCTTCCAAGTTTTAGAATTTTTACAGTTAACCGCTTCTTCATAAGAAAAAGGTTCTACTAACTCTAAGACTTCACCTGAAACTAGGACAAACTCCATCAAATTTGAAGAAGTGTACTTCAAATTTGGTCTTACCTGTCTTTTCTCCCTATCTCTTACTAGTTGATAATCTCTCAAATTAGTATCTTCAAGTTATTCTTGGTTAGGGATCACAGTTTCAGGAATTTCTAGTTCAGGTTGTTCTAAGACTTCTTCTTGTTCAGTTTCAACTTGATGATCAATTTGTTCAGGTTCTTTAACCTCTTGATTAACATTTAATCTCTTCACCTCAGTCTGAATCTTCTTTCCAGTAGAAGATTCCCCTTCTCCACTTTGTTTAACCTAATTGTCTGGAGTTTTTAGGCAAGGCATATCAAGCTCATTAAACTTCACATCTCTCTCTGTTAATTATCTTAATATCCTTAACACATAAAACCCATAATATATACCCTTGACACCTTACGGGTATCCTAACATGACACACTTAGTAGCCATAGAGTCTAACTTACCCTCAACCTGATGTACATAAGCAGCACACCCAAACACTCTAATGTGTGACAAATCTGGAGATTTTCCAGACCACAACTCCTGAGACGTTTTGAAGTTAACAAAACTAGAAAGAGACCTATTTATCAAAGAAGCCGCAGTACATAAGACTTCAGCCCAAAAACCTTTGGCCAACCCTGAACTAATCAACATACATCTGACTTTATTCATTAAAGTCTGATTCATCCTCTTAGTCACCCTATTTTGTTGGAGGGTATTTCTCACAGTCATATGTCTTGTGATATCTCTCTCTTTGCAAAAGTCATCAAATTCAAAGTTGCAAAACTCTAAACTATTGTCTGTCCTAAGAGTTTTTACACATTTTCCCACTTGATTTTTAACTAAGGTATGCCAGGACTTAAACTTGCTAAAAGTTTCAGATTTTGACTTAAGTGGAAAACCCCAAACCTTTCTAGAGTAGTCATCAACAATAGATAGGAAAAATCTGTTCCCACCATGTGTATAGTGTTTTTCTAGACCCCACAAATCTGCATGAATGTAGTCTAAAGGTCTCTTAGTGCTATGTTGACCTATCTCAAAGCTGACTCTATGTGACTTTCCTAGAACACACGTTTCACAAAAGCTCAAAGGTGCAACAGTGTCTTTACCTAGTAAATTCTAGTCACTAAGATATTTTAGCTCCTTATTTCCAATTTGTCCCATCCTCATATGCCATAGATCTGATCTATCAGCATTGATTGAAACCAATCCTAAATCTTTGGCATGTAAAGCTTCACCTTGAACGTAATACAACCCATTTCTCTTGGGACCTTTCATAACTACTAAAGAACCTTTAAGAATCTTTAAAGTACCAAAATTAGATTTGAACATACAACCATCATCTTCAAGAACTCCTAAGAAAACTAGATTTCTCTTAAGGTTTGGGACAAACCTAACACCAAGAAGGAGTCGGACAATACCATCATGCATCTTAATAACAATGTCACCTATTCCTCAACTGTTTGTGAATTGTTATCCCCATGTATACTTTCCTATGTTCAATTTCTCTATAGTTATAAAACCAAGACCTCACAAGACACAAATGAAAGGTGGCTTTGAGTCTAATATCCACTCATGGTTAATCTCACCATCAGACATAGTCATAACATGTAAACCATCTAACAACAGCAACATTTTGATCTTTATTCTGCTGTTGCTTAGTTTTTCTCTTAAGCTCATAGCAATCTTTCTTGAAATGTCGTAACTTCCCACAATGGTAACATTTCTTATTGCATTTATCCCTAGACTTAGACCTACCCTTAGATTTTCATGTCCTTCTTACCCTGGTAGTTGCTCTCTCCTCTCATTTCATTTCTCCCTCTAATAAATAAACTCTCTTCTCTAATACTTTCCCTAGACTCCTTTTTGACTTCTAAATTCTTTGATCTCAAAGCATCTATCACAATAGCTTGAGTCAAAACATCTTTAGCATACTTAATCGCATTTCTAACATCTCTATAAGAATCAAGAAGAGAATTCAAAAGTATAACAGCTAGATCCTCATCGTTAAATTTCTTATCATTGTGGGCCAAGCTTTTAACAATTTTGCTAAAATCACTCAGATTGAATTTAAGATCCTTCTCCGAGTCCATTTTAAAATTGAAAAGTTTTTCTAGCAAATAAATCCTATTTGGCTAAATTTTTGTCAAAAATAACTTGTCAAGAGCTTCCCACAATTCTCTAGCAATCTTAGCATCATCAACTTGTCTAACAATATTATCATATAAGTGCAATATTATAGAATTGTATGTAATTTCATTCATCTCTTTAATTTTATCAAGTTTAGCTTTTAATACATCAAAAAATTTCTCTGGATCATCAATGGCTTTAGAAACCCTTGTTGAACTAGAATAGCTCTCATTTTTTGTTTCCAAATTGAATAATCACCATTTCCATCGAATTGTGATAATTCAACCCTTGAACCCATAGATGGAAAATCATCCATTAATGAGAATTTTTTGAAAAAGTTTTATAAAAAACTTACTCACATAGATGCAAACACAGAACACAACCCTTTTTTCAAATTACTAACTAAGATGACATTCAAACACAGTTTATCAACACACAAGACAATAAAGCAACAAATTACACTGAGGAGACGTAGGCTCTAGCTACCTAGTTTGTTTTTACCTCAAATACAATTAACAAAGTATAAAATTAAATGAGAGGGTTCAAGAAATTCAAACTCAGCGGACAAATTTGATGTCCGTATTTATAGGAGAGACGAAACGAATTTCCTCATTCCAAGGCACCTCTACCCGTCTTAGAACAACCAATCTGCTACACCGTTGCTCCGCCGACAAAATAACACCACTAGAAGGTCAGAAACAAACCAGTAATCAATCTGTTCAAAAAACTTCTGCCAAAAATTCTGGTCGCGCTCGCACGCGCCGCCTGGAGTTTCTGTACACACTGCCGCCGAAGTCTATGCGTAACCACCAGACCACCAGGTTGTGCGTCTCAGCCAGGAAAGTCGTTTGCGACAAATTACATGAGAAAAGAGTGGGGCCAGCGCCTCCAGCGTCTTTGCCGGACGAAGCAGCTCCGATCATGTTTTTCACGTTCCACACTCACCGTCGCCGGAGGATCCACGCACCGCACGCTCCGGTGGGCTTTGTTCATCTCTTCGCCATGAACCCAGATATGGTCTCAGATATCTTGGACGATGATCGGTTTGGCGAAATCTTGGTTTGAATTCTCGGGTGATTTGAATCTATTCGGATCCGGTTCCAACTTTCGACCCACCAACTTTTCTTGATTTTTTCACACTCCTAGATCAATAACCTGGCTCTGATACCATTTGTTGAGATTGAAAAATAATAACAATCATTACAATCTCGTTTCAATGTTAAAAATACAAGAAAAATTCTCCTTTGTTACTCATTTGTTCTTGATTAAACTTGTGGGCTTAGATTTTTGCCATAAAGAACACTGCAATGCAACCAAGAGAACAGCAATCGAATTTGTTCACCAACCAACTCACTGGAGATGACCAAGACTTTTAAACACTCAATCCAATCTCACTTTTTGAGAAAAGAATGAAAGACGACTCCTCACTTTTCTTCACTCTCTATTGCAACCTAGAAAATAAAAAAACCTAGAATATATATAATCTTAGAAAGATCTCATCCATTTATTTTATCTAACAGTCCACACTCAATAAACCAACTTGTCCAATAAACATGTGCCAAGTAGATTTAGTGACCCACATATTCTCACAAAAAGTTTGTAGCCTATTATAGAACAACAACATACCAAGACCAATCCCGGTAGAATGTGGAAGACTTTCAAAGCTCCGGACTCTTGATCTTTCGGACAAGTATTTTCCTTCTCTGGGGCACTTGAAAACCTTGATGAAATGTAAGCATCAAAGTTTGAATTTGAAAACTACAAAAATGACTTAACAACACGTTTGGATTTTCGATTCGGTGCAAATTTGACTCAAATTAAAATATATAAACCCAGTCACTTAATCCCCACTATACATTCCAAATCTAGTATTTAATATGACATAATCATCATAAAATCAATTATTAGAGCTTTATTTTGCAACCCATTTTCAAATTTCTTCCATTTATACATAACATTTCTTTTTTTCAAAATTTCTTGAAATTAAATCATAAATCTACACTACAAACATCCAAAATACAATGTAAATGGGTTAAATCACACTTACATACCTGTAAATTGACCGCAATGACCCACTACTGAAAAACAACAGACAAAAAAGACACTACCAAACAAGAATCTCCACGGATGGCTTGGGCTTGGCGAGATGACACAAAATGAAATATTTTGTATAGATCTGTGAAAATTTCTCTGCTATTTGAAATGACCACAATAAACCCGAAACGACAACCCAACAAAGAACAATGGTGATTCTCAAGTCTGTGTTTTGAATAAACAAGAAATCATCAACAAAATGGTAGGAAAAATCAACGGAAATCGACCAAAATGTCGGTATAACTAACAGCAACTTTGTGTCTAAAGTTTCTACGAGAGAGAATGAAGCCGATTCATTATATACCCCATTAAAAAAAACTCCCATAAACGACGTCGATTTGGGTTCAGAGAGAAAAAAAAAAAAAACAGCCCAGTACGACGTCGTATTGGACGATTTTTGGAACAGTAACAGCCCTTAAGGTTCTTATATATTAATAGTGATATACATTGTTTGTATTGATAGAGAGAGAAAGAGAGATAAAAATACATAGTGAGGGTCCCACAGTCACGTGAGCAGCGTTTCTTAGCATAAACTAAGATAGTTGCTAAGAGACCAAATCTCTCTATATGTTAAAAAATAAAAAGAGTGTGAGAGAATCAACGGTGAATTCTACATTTCATTATAATGATGAACTGATATATATAGAGTTCCAATGAGAGCTACAAATTGACCCAAGATATTGACTTATAGAGTGAGTATGACTATTATTTTATAGCTGTCTTAATAAGACTAAATAGTCATCAACACTCGCCTTTCTATTTGATTGCATTGAAAAGATTTTAAGTGACTTGTTAGAAATCATGAGAATTTATAATTATTTTTGTTAAATTTCTTATTGAGAGGTAAATGAATCAAAAACCAGAATTCAAGGAAAATTGAGAAAAAAGTACTTGTGAAATTGCATTTAAAAATCCAACCCAGAGCAACTAAGAAAAAATAATTGTGGCCAGTAATTACTAATTAGTATTAACAAATAAGTGATAAAAGTTAAAAAAATCTTAATGACTTTCTCTGCCTACATTCTTTCTTTCTTTTTCTTTTTTTTTTTTTTTTCAGAATGAATATGAATTTTTATTCAATAATATCTTCAAAAACAATTGCGTCAAAGAAACACCGTTGTTCTTGTAACATACAACTATTGAACATGCAAAAGGTCATTTGAGGGCTAAGGCATGTGCAACGCCATTCGCCACACTAATAAAATGACAAATAAATGGAAAAGAAACTAAAATATCTCTAATGTTGTAAAATTATGAGATAATTATTGATGACTATTTAGACTTATCAGGATACTTAGTCTTATCGGTATATTTAGATAAGCGCTTGTTTGATTGTATCCAAATCTCTTTGTAACCTACTACGGAATCCTATAAATATGGGTCCATAGTCATAATGAAAATACACAATTTCTTTTCGTACTCTTATATTCTCTCTGTCTTCTTCCTCCAATTTCATAACACGTTATCAGCACGAGGCTCTAACCAGCTGAGAACCAAAGTCAAATTTATTCAGAAGCAGGTATTAATATTTTTTATCATGATGATGACATGAATTTTTCCAAATTCAATTGTGATATGATTATTAGTTTTGTCAAAATTTGGAAATTTATGGTATGCTCAATTTTCTTTGTTTCTGAACTTTTCTACTAGACGGTTACAACTAAAAGTTCATATATATTGTAAAGGTATACATGGGCCACATCAATCATGTATTATATAATTATGAAATTTGAAAGTGTTTGGGATTATGTTTATTCACAACGTGGTATTATCTCAAATTTTTTTTCCCAACTATATGCTGCTAATATTTTGCACCACTTAATACTTTGTCTTTAAATTAAATAAGATCTCTAGATTCTTGTACAAATTTTAAATTGATATATATCATATTATTGCTCCTGAAGAGCATATATTCATAATGATATGTTGTTATTCTTGAAGAAACACAACGCTAATATTTTGATAGAACATATGACTTTGTCATATGACATAACTTAACATATAAATATTCTAGAAGAATATTTTATTGTTGCTTCAGAATAAGCAAAGATTTATATTACATTAATATTCCAGTAGAATTTTAATTGCTCCCGAAGAGTCTAATTTTATAAGATATAATATTCTATTAGAATATTATAATATTGCTCCTGAAGAGCAAATCTTTACTTCAGAATAATGATTTGTTGTTGCCCCTAAAGAAGTACAACGTATAATATTTTGACAAAATATTAGCTGCTCCTGAAGAGCATAGCATTACAATTTAAATATTCCAGAAGAATATTAATTGCTCCTGAAAAGTATGATGTTAAAATTTTTATATTCCAGAAGAATATTGAGCAGTATTCGAAATAATATTTTATTGTGCTCTAGAAGAAGCACATATCTCGAAAAATATCATATCACATAATTAAATTGTGATATAAATGAGTAATTAATCAACTAATGCTTATTCCCAAAGGAAAGCATATAAATCATGTTATGTTAACATTGATTAATACGAATCATATAATAATTGATCGATTTTTTTAGTGAAAATTTTTACTTAATCGATAAATTATTTTGTATTGTGTCGTTGCTCTTAAAGAACAACGACCTTATATTCAAACTCTTAAAGAAACACAATATTACATATATTAATATTTTGATATTGCTCTTGAAGAAGCACAAATTTATATTATATTAATATTTTTACGGATAATGTAATTTTATTATTAAAATAATTTGTTGTAGATCCAGAAGAAGTACAACGTTATAATATTCTCGACAGAATATTACTTACACAATATTCCAGAAGAATATTGAGCTATTGATCCTGAAGAGCAATAGTCCAAATAATATTTTATTGTTCTCTATAAGAAGCACATGTCTAGAAGAATACCATATTACATATTTACATATTTATGAACTAATGCTTATCCCTGAAGGAAAGCATACAACTCATGTCATTTGGACTTGATTATTGTGACTCATTGATCGGTCGCTAAACTATTTCATAGTTCATTAAAATTCATGATGAATTGCCAAGATATTTGTTTAGCTGATAGTGCAACTACTCATACAATTCTTCAAGATAAAAAATATTTTTTGGACTTAACATTAGCAGAAAATAATGTTAATACGATATCTGGTACATCAAATATCGTTGAAGGCTCCGGAAGAGCTAGTATTATCTTACCAAATAATACGAAATTGCATATAAATGATGCACTTTATTCTAGTAAGTCCGTAAGAAATTTGCTTAGTTTTAAAGATATCAAAGACAATGGATACCACATTGAGACGATGCAAGAAAATAATTGTGAATATATTTGCATAATTTCTTTTGTATCTAGCCAGAAGCAGATAAAAGAAAAACTCATGGCACTCCCATCTGGCATGTATTATACATTCATAAAAACATTTGAATCAAACAATGTCACAAACTAGAAGTTCGTTGAACCAAAAAGTTTTATGCTTTGGCATAATCGACTTGGACACCCAGGAGCAATAATGATGCGCCGAATAATTAATAACTCACATGGACATCCTCTAAAGAACCAGAAGATTCTTTTACCTAATGATTATCCATGTGTAACGCTTGTTGTTCACAAGGCAAGTTAGTCATTAGACCTTCTATTAAAGTTCGTGTTGAATCTCCGCTTTCTTAGAAAGAATTCATGGAGATATATGTGGGCGATACACCCACCATGTGGACCATTTCGTTATTTTATGGTATTAATTGATTCTTCTACTAGATGGTCACATGTCTACTTACTTTCTACTAGAAATGTAGCTTTTGCTAGACTACTTGCTCAAATTATAAAACTACGAGCTCAATTCCCCGATTACTCAATCAAGACAATCCGTCTAGATAATGCTTTGGTGAATTTAGATCACAAACATTTAATGATTATTGTATGTCAATCGGGATTGTCGTTGAACATTCAGTTGCTCATGTCCATACACAAAATGGTTTAGCAGAGTCGTTTATCAAACGTCTTCAATTGATTGCTAGGCCTTTACTTATGAAAACAAAACTCCCAACATATGTTTGGGGTCATGCTATATTACATCTTTGCATTATTAGTTCGTATAAGACCAAGCGCTTATCATGAATACTCACCTTTACAACTTGTATTTGGTCACGAACCCAATATTTCTCATCTACGAGTTTTTGGTTGTCTTTGTCCAAGTCCCAATTTCACCCCACACAACGCATACAACGATGGATCCCCAATGAAGACTTGGAATTTATGTTGGGTTTGACTCACCATCCATTATTAGGTATCTTGAACCTTTAACGAGTGATTTATTTATCGCATGTTTTGCGATTGTCATTTTGATGAAATGAATTTCCCAACTTTGGGAGGAGAAAAAGCGCATCCCTGAAAAACAAGATAAAATTTCTTGGAATGAAAACACTCTATCTCATTTTGATCCCCTTGAGAATCAATGTGAGCAAGAAGTTAAGAAAATCATTCACTTGCAAATAGTTGCAAACCAATTACGATGTATTCGTTGATACAAGGAAAGTGACAAAGTCATATATTCCGCAGAAAATACTCCCGCAAAATTGATGTCCTCAGAGGACAATCGCCATAGCAAATAAATCTCAAATACGCCAAGAGCGTGGTCGACCAGTTGGTGCTAAAGACTACGTACCTCGAAAGAAAAAGGTACAAGAAAACCCAACTAAAACTTTTAATGAAAAAATGGTAGAAACGATTGATCAATCAAACATCGATAATGTGATTCTTGAAGAACCACGAGTGTCAGAAAACAATGAGATTTCAATAAATTATTTATTATCTCATAAATTATGGGAACGAAATAATATTGTCGTGGACAATATCTTCGCCTTTAATGTGGCACTAGATATCATACAAAATGAGGATCACGAACCACAATCTATTAAAGATTGTCAAAATAGAAATGATTGGCCAAAATGGAAAGAAGCCATACAAAGGAGTTGAATTCCTTAGAAAACGAAAAGTGTTTGGACACGTAGTTCGAACCCTAAAAATATAATCACTGTAGGATACAAATGGGTCTTTGTAAGAAAAATAAATAAAAACAATGAAATTACAAGATACAAAGCCCGACTCAGTAGCCCAAGGCTTCTCACAAAGACACAGGATTGATTATGAGGAAACATATTCTCCGTAATGGACACCATCACATTTAGATTTTTAATAAGTTTGATTTGTGTCACAAAAGGCTCGATATCGCCTCATGGATGTAGTTGCATATCTATATGGTTCACTTGATAGTGACATACACATGAAAATCCTCGGAAGGATTTAAAGTACCGAAGCAAATGATTCATTCCCGAACAATGTTCTCAATTAAATTGCAAAGATCATTGTATGGATTAAAACAACGGGACGAATGTGGTATAATCGTCTTAGCGAATATTTGTTGAAAGAAGGTTATAAAACGACGATGTATGTCCTTGTGTTTTCATAAAGAAAACAAATATTGGATTTGCAATTGTGGCAGTTTATGTTGATGATTTAAACCTTATAGGAACTCCTGAAGAGCTCAACAAAACTGCAGATTATTTAAAAAATGAATTTGAGATGAAAGATTTGGGAAAAACCAAATTCTGTCTTGGATTACAAATTGAACATTTCCCAGAAGGATTATTTGTTCATCAATCTTCTTATACAGGAAAAGTCTTAAAACGGTTTTATATGGATAAAGCACATCCATTGACATCGCCTATGGTCGTTCGATCACTTGAAGTGAAAAAAGATCCATTTCGCCCACTTGAAGATGGGGAAATAACTCTTGGACCTGAAGTACCATACTTAAGTGCAATTGGTGCATTAATGTATCTTGCAAATTGTACTCGACCGGACATAGCTTTTTCTGTACATCTCCTTGCAAGATATAGCTCTGCACCCACTCAAAGACATTGGAATGGTGTTAAACACATTCTTCGTTACCTAAAAGGTACTGTTGACATGGGATTATTTTATTCACGAAAATTAGGATCATCTTTAGTGGGATATGCAGATGCGGGTTATCTCTCTGATCCACATAAAGCTAAATCACAAACAGGATATGTGTTTACACGTGGAGGAACAGCTATATCATGGAGATACGTGAAGCAAACATTGGCGACAACATCTTCAAATCATTACGAAATTATTGCAATGAAGTAAGTCGAGAATGTGCATGGTTGAGAAACATGACACATCATATCCAAGCATCATGCGGATTACCTTCAACAAGGATAGTCCAACAATATTGTATGAAGACAATGCAAACTTGTATTGCACAACTCAAATGAGGCTACATCAAAGGAGACAGGACAAAGCATATTTCTCCAAAATTCTTCTATATACACGAGCTTGAGGAAGAATGGTGACATCGATGTTCAACAAATTCGCTCAAGTGACAATTTGGTCGACTTATTCACAAAAGCATTGCCCTATAAATATAGGTCCATAGTCATAATGAAAATACACAATTTTTTATATCTCTTATATTCTCTCTGTCTTCTTCCTCCAATTTCATATCTAATACATTTTATGAATTGTTATCTAGGTTGCACAAATATTAAAAAAATTTCGATTTATATGATATTGATGTCTAATAAATAGATATTCATATTCAAATTTGATTTCAATATATTCTATGAATTGCAATCTATGTGGATTTTATTTTATTAAAATAAATACTAGATTATATTTAAATATATATAAGAAATTTAATTTTACATAGGAAATTTAAATATTTCTGAGTTAGCATGTCTAATGGAGCGTCTGAAACTAGTTAGATATCTTCCTTTTTTTTCTTGCCACGTCAGCTTGATTGTTTGACAACTTGTATTGGAGAGAATTTTTTTTAGACATTGTCTATTTTACTTACCACTTATGTGTTATTATTTAAAGAAAAAAAAATAGGTGGGTTTTCAATTTTAATTTTTCTCGTCCGACTTTTTTTAAAAAAATAAAATGTTGAGTTGGATTTAAATTTGTTGAGTTATTCCATCTAGAAGTCTGTCTAAATTTAGACGGAGTCATCCTTGTCAGCCTGTATTTGAGAGATTTTTTTATAACTCCATCTATTTGTACTTATGTGGCACGTCTAAAAAGTAATAAACAAAGTGTATTGGAGATGCTCTAATAATGAAGAAATAGACCGTAAAAGATATGAATGACAAAATACCTCGACCCCGACTTGTCTCACTTGTTCCGCCCCGTTAGGTAATTAGAGTGGAGATGGGGATAATGGTTTATGTCCTGAATTTTTTTATTTTATTTTAATATTTTAAAGTTTAAATTACATTTAAAAAATAAAAAAATAAAATAAAAAATAAAATAATATAAATTAAACAAAACGAAAAATAAAGATATTTTGATCCCAATCTCATTGTCATCCCCAACAAAGTTCTAATAACATAAGGAAGTCCAACACATCTACTATGTGGGAATGGGTTGACTCGTTCCAATCCAAAAAACCTAGCATGGTTGTTTTCAATAGTATTTTGGCTAAAAGTAATGGCAAACTTTGACATATTAAGTGTTTGTTTAATTAATAGAGTTTAAAAGTAGATTTTTAAAGAGATTTTAAAAAAATTTATGAAATATATAATTGAAAATTTAATAAAAATTATGGATCTAATGAAATATGTGGTTAAAAATAAATTTAAAAAAAAATTAGAAAAAACTCTTCCAAACATGCTCTTCTTTCAAAAGGTTGATATTTTAAATAATAGTACAGAAGTAGTACAGTCTTCCAATGTTTCACAACAAACATAGGACTATATTCTGCACTCTGCAAAGAAAAGGTGACTAACCCGTGGTCTATTTTGTTGAAAATTGGTTTAATTTATCGAGAAATTGACTAAGTATTTAAAAATAATTAACGTGACTTCGTGTCAACTTTGCCAAAATATACAAGACCCGACCCAATCCGTTTAGGCAAATTAGTTTACCGGAGTATCCAACAGAATCGACCCGCCGGTCGGTCAGCGGGGTGTCCAAACGGGAATTGAATATGTATTGAAGAGTATATTTGGGTTCGAAACCAATATCGAATGAATGAGAAATTACGAGAAAATGACAAAATCGGGTCAAACTTTGACCATGCGATCGCATGGTTATTTACATCTGCGATCTCAACTTGCTTAAATTTTAAGCAGAATGTTTTTGTCCTTCCATGCGATCGTAGGAGACAAAGCTTTGCGATCGCATGGTTAAACCGGATTAAGTTCGTTTTCAAAAAAAAATGTCGATCGCGGCATGGTTTTACCATCGCGATCGATATGTTTTCTGTAAACGAAATGTTCTTTTGAAGTGTTGCATGAATTGGCTCCATACCATTTCGTTTTCAACCATTCATCCGCTATATTTAGGACCTCGACGCGTTTTTTTGATAGAGAAGCGATATGCAAAACAATCATTTCATATATTTCAACTTTTATAAACAAGTTTATTGCATTTAGTTGCACAAATTTCTGGTTTTCATTTCACTTTCATCCGTTGGAGTACAAAATCAATTTTGGTTCGTTGTGCTTGTGTTTGGAAGTGCTATAAACACAAGCGGAAGTCGTTGTATCTTGGGAGTTGATTGCCATAAACCGTAGGCATCATTGCGGGACAAATTTGACTTAAGGACAAAGTGTTCAACTATTGCCTCGACTTGATTATCATCCTTTTCATTTGGGTTTATTGTTTCTGCAACTCAAGAGTCATTTACACAGAAATCCGCCAACATATTTTTATTATAACTAAAGCCCGATTTTCTGCTTTGATTCATGCCGCACACAAGAGAAACATGTATGGAGTAAGATTACATCCTTGCTTTAGGCCACGAAAAGGTGTAACTATTCCAATTCTCTCCCCATTGTTGATTAGAAAAAAAATTTTTTGTCGAGATGCACTATTTAAAATTATGGAATAATTATTGATGACTATTTAGTTTTGTCAAGATACTTCAATAAACCTTACTTGTTTGCATCTAATCATTTTATAACTTTCTTTGGAACTCTATAAATACGAAAGTTCATAGTTATAATAAAATTAGACAATTCATTTTCACCCTTCTTTCTTTAATTTTATAAGACGTTATCAGTACGAGATTCTAATCTACCTGCTGAAGTTGAAATTTTAACAATAATACCTCTCATATCATAATTAAGAACCAAAGTCAAATTTATTTAGGACTGAATATTAACTTTTTTGTATATATACGTGATAGTACATGTGTGCCGAAATCAATATGATATAGAATTTGTGTGCATGATTGCATTCCTAACTTTACACGTACACTGTCCATTTACTTTGAATACTTGCTAACAAATGTCGGGAAGCTGAGAGTAAAGGCTTATGTTTGAGTAGTTGCAATTGGGTAATTATATTTATACTACAATATTTATTATGTATACTATATTTTAATTGTAATGAAGGTTCTCCAACTTTTTATATTTTAGTATTTATGTGTTTTCAACTTTTTTTTGTCGTATTTTTATTATTACTTTTCAATTAATTTTCACATCTTGTCTCTGATGATGATTTTTATTTAAATATTCTGCTAATGTGCATTGAAATGATGGACAAATATTTGTCAAACTTTTGTATTTGTTATGTATTTTGCATATTTAAAAATACAAGAGGCAAAAAAATATTTTATGCTATCTTAATTAACTTTTTGGACAGAAATCATCATAAAAAACAAAGATAAGATGTGCAAATTAATAAATTGATTATAAGAATGTGATAAAAAAAATAGGTGGGGACATAAATGCAAAAATGATAAATAACTGCGGACCTTCATTGCAATAAAACTATAGCTTGGTTAACAAAAAATATAGTGTGATTATAATTACCCGTTGCAATTTTCATATTTGGAATGAATTCATTATTATATGTTTATAAATAATTAGCGAAATGTTAACCAATATATTTTGAATATATATTGTAAAAGAAAATTTGCAAATTATAAATTAATTAATCTAAACTAATTTTACCCAAAATAGTATAATATATGCATTAATTTATTATTGTTTTACTCTTTCAATCTTTAATTTATTATTGTTATGATTACTCTGTCTTTTAATTTGATTAATATTTCTAGATTCTTGTATGAATTTTAAATTGATATATATCATACTATTCTTCATGAAGAGCATATATTCATTTTAGAATAATGGTACTTTAGAACAATATTGAACTATTGCTCATGTAGTAAGAATAGTCTAAATATATCAAAGTTTTCAGAAAATATTTTATTGTGATATCGAAGTAGCACGTTTGGAAGAATATCATATCTAATTAAATGAAAAAATAAAAGTGATAAATATGCGTAATTTATAAACTAATGTTTATCCCTGAAAGAAACATATGACTCATGTCATGTTGACAATGATTATACAATGTTAAATCAAAAATTAAATGTACAAATGTAGTTATTCATATGACGAATATCACAAAATTTGAGTTTGTTGCACTTGATATATCTGGCAAAAACTATTTGTGGATCATCGATGCTGAGATTCATCTTCTCTCAAATTGTCTATGAGAGACAATAAAAGAATGAAACATAGCATCCCTGCAAGATCGTGCAAAAGAACTCTTTTTTTTTTGTCACCATCTCCAAGAAAAATTTAGTACCTCACCGTAAAAGATCCACAAGTTCTTTGGAAAAACTTGACTGAAAGATTTATCCACCAGAGGACTATAGTCCTTCAAAAAGCTCGGTATGAATGGATACACATTCGCTTGCAGAACATTAAAACTATTAGTGAGTACAATTCTGAAATATTCAGAATAATTTCAAAATTAACTATGTGTGGAGAAAAAATTACTGATAAAGATATGCTGGAAATTCCATGCTTCAAATTTGATCTTCAAACAGCAATATTGTGAGCATAGTTTTAAAAAAAGACTCAAAACTTGTATTCTGCATACTAGTTGCTGAATAAAACAAACAATTGTTGATGAAAAATCATGGGCTACGTCCAACTGGTTCCACAACATTACCTAAAGCAAATGCAATATCAAGTCGTGGACATGGTCGCGGACGCAGACGCAAACGCAGACACGAACATGGATGCAGACGTGGTCGTTGACGTAGGCGCGGATCTGGACGAAATAATAGGTATCATCAACCATAAGGTAACAACTTTAAAAAGCATAAAACAAATGAAAACAACTTGTTCAAAAAAGAGCACGAAGAAAATTGCTTTATATGTGAAATGAAAGGACATTAATCACGTATATGTAGTACGGCAAAACATCTTGTGGACCTCTATCAAAGATCAATAAAGGGAAAAGAAAAAGTTGAGACAAATTTGGCTGATTTTGATGGTCCAATTGATGTGACTCATCTAGATGTCTCTAATTGTTTTGCTGATCGAATTGGAAATATCGATAATTTGATCGAGGGAGGTGTGATGAAAAAAATAGACTAGTTTACTTTCAATGTATTAGTATTTACTTTGATTAAAAATTTTAGTTTGAAATATGTTTTTATTTTCCTTTAAAGTTTGAAACTTTAATTTGTATTGTTAAACTAGTTCTTAGTCTATTGAAATGTTGCTTATGTTTGACTCCTTTTAGTTATAAACTCTTTTTTAAATGCCTATTTGATCATGTTTATATATTTATGATGAATTGTCAAGATATCTGTTTATGCAACTACTCGTACACTTCTTCATAGACAAAAAGTATTTTTTAGACTTAACATTAGCATAAAATAATATTAATATGAGGTGCATCGAATATCATTGAAGACTCCGGAAGAGATAGTATTATCTTACAAAATAATACAAAATTGCATATAATGATGCACTTTATTTTAGCAAATCCAAAAGAAATTTATTTAGTTTTAAAGATATCTACTGCAATGGATACCACATTGACACGATGCAAGAGAATAATAATGAATATCTTTGTATTAACTTATTTTTATCTGGCTAGAAGCAGATAAAAAAAAATTCACGGCACTCCTATCTGACATCTATTATAAATTCATAAAAATAATTGAATCAAACAAAGTCAAGAATTCGAAGTTCATTGAACCCAAAAATTTTATGCTTTGGTATGATCAACTTGGACACCCAGGAACAATAATGATGCGACGAATAATTAACAACTTACATGGACATCTTTTAAAGAACCAAAAGATTATTTTACCTAATGATTATCCATGTATTGCTTGTTCACAAGGCAAGTTAGTCATTAGACCTTCTACTACGAAGGTTCATGTTGAATCTTCAACTTTCTTGGAAAGAGTTCATGGAGATATATGTGGGCGATACACCTACAATGTGGACTATTTTGTTATTTTTTGGTATTAATTGATTCTTCTACTAGATGGTCACATGTCTGCTTACTTTCTACTAGAAAGTAAGGTTTTGCTAGACTACTTGCTCAAATCATAAAACTATGAGCTAATTTTCTGATTACTCAATCAAGACAATATGTTTTGATAATATTGGTGAATCTACATCATAAGCATTAAATGATTATTGTATGTCAATAGGGATTGTCATTGAACATTCAGTTGCTCATGTCCATGCACAAAGTGGTTTAGCAGAGTCGTTTATAAAACGTCTTGATTGCTATGCCATTACTTATTAAAACAAAACTCCCAACTCTTGTTTGGGGTTATGCTATATTACATAATGTATTATTGGTACGTATAAGACCAACTACTTATCATGAATACTCACTTTTACAACTAGCATTTGACCATGAATATTTCTCATCTACGAGTTTTCGGTTGTGCTGTCCAAGTCCCAATTTCACCTCCACAACGTACCCAAAAATAATTCACCAACGAAGACTTATAATTTATGTTGGTTTTGATTCGCCATCTATTATTAAGTACATTGAACCTTTAATGAGTTGTTTATTTATTATATGTTTTGCAATTTTCATTTTGATGAAATGACTTTTTCAACTTTGGGAGGGACAAAACTACATTCTGAAAAACAAGGTATAATTTATTGGAATGAAACAATTCTATTTCATTTTCATCCTCGCAGTAAACAATGTAAGCAAGATGTTGAAAAATTCATGCACTTTCAAAAAGAATTGCAAACCAATTACCCGATGTATTTGTTGATACAAAGAAAGTGACAAAAGTCATATGTACCAACAGAAAATACTCCTACAAAAATCGATGTCCCTATAGGATAATCTACTATAGTAAATAAATCTCAAATACGTCACAAGCATGGTCAACCAGTTGGTGCCAAAGACTCTGTACCTCGAAAGAAAAATGTACAATTGAAAAACCAACTAAATTTTTTTAATGAAACAATGGTAGAAAAGATTGATTAATCAAATAATGTGATTCCTGCAGAATTACAAGTGTTCGAAAATAATGAGATTTCAATAAATTATTTGTTATCTCATAAATTATGGGAAAGAAATAATATTTTCATGGATAATATCTTCGCCTTTAATATGGTACTTGATAGCATGAAAAATGAGGATCTTGAACCACAATTATCTATTAAAAATTGTCAAACTAGAAACGATTGGCCAAAATTGACAGATACCATACATGTGGACTTGAATTTTTTAGAAAAACTCAATATGTTTGGACCTGTAGTTTGAACTCTTGAAAATGTAGTCTCTGTAGGATACAAATAGGTCTTTGTAAGAAAGATGAATGAAAACAATGAAATCACAAGATACAAAGCCTGACTCATAGCCTAAGGTTTCTCACAAAGACCTAGGAACGACCACGATCGAACATATTCTCTTGTAATGGACACTATCACATTTAGATTTTTAATAAGTTTGACTGTGTCACAAAAGCTTGATATGCGCCTTATGGATATAGTAATTGCATATCTGTATGGTTCACTTGATAGTAACATATACATGAAATCTCTGAAGGATTTAAAGTGCCAGAAACAAATGATTCATTCTCTAGAACTATGTTCTCAATTAAATTACAAAAATCATTATATGGATTAAAACAATCCAGGCGAATGTGGTATAATCACCTTAGCAAATATTTGTTGAAATAAGGTTATAAAAACGACGATGTATGCCTATGTGTTTTCATAAAGAAAATAGATATTGGATTTGCAATTATGGTAGTTTACGTTGATGATTTGAATCTTATAGGAACTCCTGAAGATCTCAACAAAACTGTGAATTATTTAAAAAATGAAATTGAGATGAAAGATTTGAGAAAAAATAAAATTCTATCTTGGATTGCAAATTGAACATTTTTCAGAAAGATTATCTGTTCATCAGTCTTCTTATACAGAAAAAGTCTTAAAATAATTTTATATGGATAAATCGCATCCATTGGAATCACATATAGTCATTCGATCACTTGATGTGAAAAAAGATCGCTTTCACCTACTTGAAGATGGGGAAAAAACTCTTAGATCTGAAATACTATACTTAAATGCAATTGGAGCATTTACATATCTTGCAAATTGTATTCGATCGGACATAGTTTTTCAATAATCTCCTTGCAAGATATAGCTATGCACATGAGAATGGTGTTAAACACATATTTCGTTATCTAAAAAGTACTATTGACATGAAATTATTTTATTCACAAAAATTAGGATCTTTTTTAGTTGGATATTCAGATACATGTTATCTCTCCAATTCACATAAAGCTAAATCACAAACAGAATATGTGTTTACACATGAAAGAACAACTATATCACAAATAGATATGTGGAGCAAACTTTGACAGTAACATCTTCAAATTATTATGAAATTATTGCAATCTATGAAACAAGTCGAGAATGTGCATGGTTGAGGAACATGACCCATCATATCCAAGCATCATCCAGATTAGCTTCAACAAATGATAGTCCAACAATATTGTATAAAAACAATGCAGCTTGTATTGCACAAATCAAAGGAGGCTATATCAAAGGAGCAGGACAAAGTATATTTCTCTAATTTTCTTCTATACACATGAACTTTAGAAAAATGGTGACATTGGTGTTCAACAAATTCACTCCAATGACAATTTAAGTGACTTATTACAAAAGCATTACTGACATCCACATTCAAGAAATTGGTGCATGAAATTGGAATGCGTCGACTCAAAGATCTTCAGTAATTAACAATAGGGGGAGTAACTGTATATTCTTTCCTTAGTCCATATTTTGTCCTATTAGATTTTATTGATAAGGTTTTAATGAAGCAGTATTTTTTAATATTCCAAAAGTTTAACAATTAACTGTACTATTTTTCTTTCGTTTGATATTTTATCCCACTGAATTTTTGTCAAACAAAGTTTTTAACGAGTCAGTTATTGCAGAAATAGTCATCAAATGGAGAGTGTTGTAAAATTATGGAATAATTATTGATGACTACTTAGTCTTCTCATGATACTTAGATAAGTCTTACTTGCTTGTATCTAAATCAGTTTCTAACTCTTTTTGGAACCCTATAAATATGGGTCTATAGTTATAATAAAATTAGACAATTTATTTTCCTCTCTTATTCCTTTAATTTTATAACAATTTTTTATATATATGCACACAATGATTATAGATAATATTTTCACTAAATAAAAACATTCAAAACTACATTAATAATAGTTTAAAACTTTCAAACGTTCACTTTAAATGTATTCTTTTGACATTTTGAGATAAAAAATCATCAATTAATCTATTATAATCAATCTGCTATAATCCACGTTTTTCATTAAATTGCTTATTTCTACGAATAATATGATTTTCATGAAATGTATGTTCAATTTCCTTTAGAGCAACAATTTCTTTAACAATAATTATGTCAAATTCAAATCCAATTTTCTCTATGGGTTTCAAAAAATGAAATGAGTGCTTTCAAGTTATTAATAACAACATTAATAATCATATCCTCACTTTGAAACATTTTACTTAAACTATTAATAGCAAATAATATATTATACCAGATAATAATGCTAAACAAGATCTAAAAATCCATGAAGTTAGATAACAAATTTTTAGCATTTTAAAATGTCTTAGTGTCATCACATGTTTCCATCAAATGAGTTAAAGCAAGTTTTATTTGTGATGATTGGATCTTATATTTTTAATATTTTCAACTCGACTTTCTCAACATATTTGTGATAATGGCTTAAGAGTCAAGACTTCCCCCTTAGATAATATGTATAATGTAAGTTAGATCTCTATTTGGGCCTTGTTTGCCATTTGGGTTTATTTCAAATGAATGGGATATCTTTATTAAGTAGCTTGATTTTAAAAAAGTAATAACCAATAGAAACAATATTAGTGCATCATCTAAAATCTAAATGGTTGGGGCCCTGCACTAATAACCAATACTAACAATATAAGTTGGCTGCTTAGATTTCAATGGTTGGGAGCCCTAGGTGAATCCCTAGCCGCCTAGGCCCAAGGCCGACACTACTATCCAATTGCTCATATCTAGCTTCATCACAAAGTATCCCACCTCTACTAGTTCTACATTTCAGCGAATGAATAAGCTCATAAGCTCCAGCTTCATCACCATTTCAGCAAATGAATAATACTTCTTAGGACGGTAACTTTTGGAATAAGGTAAACATGAGCGTGTTTTGCCAATCCTAGCAGTTGTCGATCATAAATCACTCATAAGAAAAAATGTTAACCTCCAATCCAACTCTATCCCAATTTTGTTGATAAAAAACTGCATGAAAATCATATGGGCTCGGTGCCTTAAACATAATTGCTTAGGAGATTGAAGAGCAAAATCGTCTTATTACCTTCCAACTATATCGACGTTCCTTTTGCATCGGATTACCATAGAAGCCCTCAAAGCGCCAAGATGAATTTGTAGTAGTTGTCACCCGAACATCAAAATGAAATCTCGAGCACCCTCTAAAATCCACATTCCATTCATATGTCCATAAGAGAAACATCCCTCCATTTCTTCCTTCACTATCAACATCAACATAAAAATTGCAAGAATTAATGTCCAAAATTCAAATTATCGGGTCAGACTTAATTACTTATAGACTAAATTAATTAAAATGTGAACTCCCACAGTTTTAGTAAGACTAGAATTAAGGTTAGCTTTAGCCTATTGATGATAGATATGACTATACTCTGGTAGAAGATAGTGACACTCCTTGGGACGCCTTCCTCAATAATCCACTCGCCTTATTGGCTCGCCTGCTCTGTTGATCTCATAAGCTCGCATCTTACAGTTAGACAGCAATAACCCAATTGTCGTTGAGTTAGCCAGACATGCGACCCACAAAATAACAGTTACCAATGACGATTGAAAAATGTAACGTCCCTCATTAACTCCTAATAATGAAGGAGATAAATGGTCACCTTCTATTAAAGGCCATTAAAGGCCGTAACTACAAGCCACTCCTATAAATAGAGACCAAATCCCCATGTAAAAACTAGCTCTTTGATACTCCACATAGTTATTCTACATATCTGATTATCTGGGTATAGACACCTACTGATTATCACACCGAAGTGGATACGGAAGATAAAAGTCCTCGCCACTTTTTGCAAGTCTCCACCATTTTCGTCGCCGCGCTCGAAGAAGAAAAAAATATTTTATCATCACTTATAAACACTAAGTTATTGATTAGGAAATTCTAATAAATCTTCATAACTTGCCAATACAAGAATAGATAGAACCCAATCAATAACTCCCAAAAGTTTAGACTGTCGCTGTCAATGCTGCAAATTTAGAAATTAATTAATATTAGCGAGTAAATAAATGATATTTAGTGAATGATTATAGACTTAACCCATATGATTGGTAGTTTGGTTGATTTATTCATGTTTATTACTCGTTGGGCATGAGAGCCTATTATTTCAATTAATTGGGTCTACGATTCTGTTATTTGTTTAGTTAGGCTTTAGTATCTTTTATTTATTTTGTCCACCAAGTCGTGTTTTGTAATTATGGGCATACATGCCAACTAGTATAGAATACAAATTGCAACATGAGATGAAGATGATAGTATTTTAGCATAGAGTCCTATAAGAATTGACCGACTAATCTTCATTTTGTCTTGTGGAAACTAGATAGATAAAGTTTATGATCATACAATTATTATTATGTATGGTTAATTGTATAGTGGATGATAGTTAATATACATAAGTATGGTGAGACAAATCTCTCTAATTAAAGTATTAAATTCATATTAAAAGGTTAATACAACGTTCCTACTATTATTATAGCAAAAACCAAAGTTTATTATCGATGTCAATTTGTTGAGTCGCTCAAGACTGCTTGCTCATGAATATATTTATCAATATGAAACATTTGATGTTTCTAAATAATGGGTCAAATTTAACTTGATATTTTTTAGTCGATCAAGGAAATAAAATTTTAAAAGCATAATCAAGTAAACACATAATATGTGTGCGACAAGAAGTTGTCTACTTGATGATCTATAAGTCACATAAAGATGTGATTGATAGAAATATCTACCTGAATGTTTTGTTATAGCTTGTTGAATCGCTCAAAATTCTAATAAAATAAAAGGGGTCATAACCCATTGGGAATCTAACCATTTCTATTAATTAATGTTTGATGGTCAGTAATTCAATTTAAATAGTGAGAGTATAATTAATTTAAATAAAGTCAATATTAAATTAATTTTTTTATTTAATTAATTATTCTCTCTTGTTATTTTAGTTTTGAATCATGAGTAATCATATGAGTTTAAGAGATATAATGAATGCCAACAAACTTGTTGGAAATTTTTTTGGATTGGCACCGTAATATGAGAATTGTTTTCAAGAATGAAAAAAATTAGATATGTCATTGAGTAGTCAATGTCAGAAGCTCCTACTGAGGAAGCTATCGCTGGAAAACGTGTAGGCTTACAACAAACACAGTTATGACAATAATACTCCAACGAGGGCATGAATGCTTATACCATTATATATCATCTCAAGGAGTTGTATGGTGAGCAATCACACACTAAACGGTTTGAGACATCCAAAGAGCTATTCAGAGGTATCCTGGTATAAGGGTCTTCAGTCGGTGTTCATGTGTTGAAGATGATTGGTTTTATTGAAAAATTAAAATAGTTGGATTTTACTATTGACCACGAGCTGAGTGTTGACTTGGTTCTACAGTCCTACATTAAAGTTTTTTGCAGTTCATTATAAACTTTAACATGAATAAGATTCAGTGTACCCTGCTTGAACTGCTAAATATGTTGAAAAGTATTGAGCTCAATATCAACAAAGAGAATAGGCAAATCTTGGCCATTGACACCTCTACGGATACTAAGAAGAAATATAAAAGGACATTTCAGAAAGAATCCAAGAAAGTGAAATATGCTAGAAAAACAGTAAAAACAGACAAGGAAAAATTCAAGTATGATGAAACGTGTTTTCACTGTGGAAACAAAGGACATTTGAAGAGGAACTACAAGACATACCTCACTACCTTGAAGGGAAAGAAGTCTATCGAGGCTTTGACTTTAAGTAACTTTTTCATTGAAATATATATGTCTACTCCTTCAGTTTCTTGGTATGAGATACCATATGTGGATCTCATATTTACACAAATATACAGGGGCTAAAGAACAATGATTACTGCAGAAGAGAAAAGTGGACCTACACATTGGGATTAAAACAAGAGTTGCTGCTTTAGTTGTAGGGACATATTTTTGCGATTGCCTTTGGGAATTTTTTTAAATTAAAAAACTACTATTACATTCTTTTTGTTATTAAGAATATTATTTCTATTTAATGTTTGGACATGGTTAGATTTTTCATTAAGATTAAGAATAAATGTTGTTCTTTTTATCTTGATGGTGTGTTTTATGGTTGTAAAAATTTATTTAATGGCATCTATATTCTAGACTTGAGAATGTTATAATGAGTGTAGATAACAAAATACATAAAAGCGATAGAATTAACAACTCATATCTTTTGCATTGGAGACTCAATCATATAAATGAAAAATGTATCACCAAGTTGCATAAATATGGATACTTGGATTCAAATGATTATGAATCATTTGGTAAGTGTGAATCATGCCTAATGAGCAAAATGACCAAGACCCATTTTACAAGAAAGAGAGTCAAAGTTCTAGATATTTTGGGTCTCGTACATACTGTTGTATGTAGACCGATGTCTGCATATGCTAGAGGTGGCTTTTCATACTTCATCACATTTACACATGGCCACTCTAGATATTGTTTCATCTTCTTGGTGAAATTTAAGTATGAAGCTCTTGAAAAGTTCAAGGAATTCAAGCAACATTTTTTTCATTACAATTTTATTCTCAACTTTATAAAATAGCACGCTTGCCCCTGATGATGCTTTCTGTCCAAAAATTTCTCAATATGGAATAAAAAACTTCTCGTATTTTTAAATTAATAAAAAAATCAATAAATTCAAAATTGCGACTAAATATTTGTCCGTCATTTTAAGACACACTAACTGAATTTTTGGATGAAAATCTCCATTAGGAATAAGTGCTAATTAATCGAATGTTAAATGTAAGGTAAAAAAAAGTTAAAGACATCAATGAATAAATATTAGAAATTTTTAGTGTAATTAAATTGTAGTGCATTTATAAAATAAAAAATATATAGTGTGAATATCTACTTGGTTAAAAATATCTTATGGCATGTTTAGGAGTCCTTATAAACACTTATAAACGGATAATTGGCAATTTGGCATAAAACATTGCTACCTTTAAAAGTTATTGTACAAATCATCCATACTTATTAAATTTTGGTATTTTCACCCCCAAATCCATATTTGCTTGCCCAAAACACCATTTTCATTCATTGCCATCCAAAAATCTCTGTTAAGTGGACTCCTGAACACGACTTGTACCTCTTTGTAAGAATAGTTTCGTCAATACACCTTTTTTCCCATTTCTTCTAGTGCAAATGAAAAGAACTAAACCAACATACACGAACGGTCAATTTTTTCTCCTTTGTTATCCATTTCGCCGACAAAATACCCCACAGTCGGCTGTGGATTGACAAAATTTTATTGAGACGATGATTGTAGGTGAGTTCGAAAAGTGTTTTGTTTGTTTCATTTTGTTTGCAATTTTTTATTTTGTTCTTTGAGTGGTTGAAGGTCATCCATTTCTGTTTTCCTCGTGGAAGTTTTTTTTTCATGTTTTTTTTATCTTGTTATACAAATATCATATTAAATCTCTTCCAAAACAAAATACTCCTTCTAATATTCAAACATCCCGAAGATGATCTACCCATTTACCGTGAGTTGTAGTTTCTACCATTGTTAATGGCTCTATTTGGTTTTTTATCAGTATATATAATCTATTTTGGTTCCTAACATTTACAGTTTGTTACTAATCTACCTCAACTAATTTTTATAGCACCAAACATCCCCAGCTTTTCATTTAATTGCAAATCACGTCTTTATTGACAGATTTTGATGGATTTTGCCCTCCTCTTTAAATATACAAAAAAAAATACTAAAAACAACAAAAAAGAAGAAGAAAATTTCAAATGAAGTCCCATATCTTGTAAATAAAATTTCAATCTACCCACATAACATCCACATCTTGCTCGAAAAACCAAAACAGCTCTTCCATTAAGCGGTGCCATCTTCTTGAGCTCCACTTCCAGTTTCCTATGGTGATCGCGAGGTTGTTGTATATCAAATTCAGCAGCCTTCTGAAGCCTTTGACGGCCTGGTTTTTCTCATCTCCTATTTGTACATACCGTGATCGCCACTAATGCTATTGCAGGGAACAAAATGCTAGGTCCTAAACATACAAACACCATTAGAGCACGAAAATGTCCTCTCATCACATCTACGACTTCTCCACCAATTTCAACAGTATTATGCACTAAATCCTTGAAATATGGATGTAGCAAAAACCCAAATGCATCAATAACAATAATCAAGATTATCACATGAAACATGGTAGGTGAGATTGTTCACAAGTCGAAATGTTCAATTGATTAAGAGATGTCTTTTTACTCTTATGGAATTGATTAATTTACTTCACTTTTAGACATGGGTCTCTCAAATTCCTAGATTTGGACACGACAAATTGCTAGTCAAACGAAATTGGTGGTGACGGTTGTGGCGTGGTGGCGTGGTGGTGGTGTAGAGGTTGTGGCTATGGTGGGATGAGTTGGAGTAGGTGGAGGAAGAAGTTACTTTGTACAGTTTAAAAGTTATAAGACTTCATTTTTTTATTTTTGTTGTTTTTAGTTTTTTATTTTTGTTTATTTAAATAGGAGGGCAAATTCGTTAAAATAGAAACGTGATTTACAATTAAATGAAATGTTGGAGATGTCTGGTGCTATAAAAATTGGTTTAGTGTAG
The DNA here is from genome assembly GCA_023638005.1 of Forsythia suspensa. Taxonomy (NCBI): domain Eukaryota; kingdom Viridiplantae; phylum Streptophyta; class Magnoliopsida; order Lamiales; family Oleaceae; genus Forsythia; species Forsythia suspensa. The sequence continues at coordinate 26,852,938 of CM042670.1, read as the reverse complement.
ATTAGTAACAAACTGTAAAGGTTGAGGACCAAAAGTGCAAATTTTCCTTTTTTAATTGTCTTTATGTTATATAGTGTAGACAGTGTATTGATTTTATTGTATGTACAATGATTGGAAATGGGTTTTTTTTTACATATTTATTGATTCAGTCTGTCGTTGGGAAATTTTGAGTGTATACAAGCAATAATACAGAATATTTCACATTTGAAGTCCATCACAGAGACAGATTTTATAACAAGTCATACAATCTGTCATACGAACATATAGTTGTGCTTTTCTTGGATTTATTTTATCCTGCATGGTTCACCAGAGATAATTTATCGATGTTCTTACGTGCATTTGGTACTGACATGCAATTTGAGTTTTATTATATAAAGTAAAAAATGAGTTTGGGGAAGGGGTTGACTATATTCGAGAGTGAATGTGATGTTAGGCATATGCTAAGGGACATGGATGGGCATAGGATGCTAGATATATATTGTAGAAGCAGTGCAATCAAATGCACTGCCATTGGTACTAAATGAAATTGATGAACATGCCACACTACAATCACAAGTATTTGAAGGATGTTATGTACCTACTTTTGATAAACATAATAAAAGAGACCATAAAGTTGTTTGAGCAGATCAGTTTTTTCATGAGAATGCAAAAGAGTTTACGTAGAGTCCATATGTTTACAACTTCTAGAAAATGATGATCAGGTTGATGAAGAATCCAACAATGAGGGACGTACGGTAGAAGATCAACATGGTGGACGTATGAGCGTAGAAGAAGATGATGTGGAGGTTGAAGCTCATGATGATGAAGAAAAAGGTGGGAGGAGGAAAGAAGGTAGCAAGACTGGTGGAATCCAACTATGAAATGGAAGAAAAGTATGATGTTACTGCTGAAGTTGAGAATTATACATTTAATTTTGATTTCAAATTTGGTACATCAGATGGGCAACATGTTAGGAATTCGGATACCGATTATGGGGACTCCGGTGAGTTACAAAGTGTTGACAGTGAAGAGAAGGCAGAAACAAGTTCAAAGAAGAGATTTAGACTTGATGCTTTCAACGCAAGAACATATATGGAAGATCGAGTCTTGAGAATGGATAATTGTCACAAAACGTCCATACCTTTCAAAGTTATTGTGCAAATCATCTCTACCTATAATGATTTGACATTTCATCCTCAAATGTTAATTGCTTTTTTTATTTTATAATTGTGTAGGTCTGATATTTGAGTCTAAACATGTACTTAATGCTGCAATCACTACACATTCGGTTAAAAACAATAGAGAGATTAAATACAAAAATAATGATGCTGACAGATTGAGAGCCAATGCATGAGAGATTGTCCATGGTTGTTGTATGCTACCAAGGAACACAAGAACACAAGTTTAATCATCAAAACATACACAAGAGATCATACTTGTGCAATGGTGTATAAGAACTTCAGAGTAAACTCCACTTATTTGGCGGAGCGGTATTTATCTGACTGGAGGTTTGAACCAAACATGGTAGTAAGTACATTTATGGAAAGGGTAAAAATGGGTGGTTTAGGTGACATCTCAACTTGGAAAGTATACATAACAAAGGAAAAAACACTGGAAAAGATTAGGGGAGTGATGTGGATCATTAAAAGTATTGTGGGATGACTGTGAGGAGTTGAAGATGACTAATGTTGGGAGGACTATAGGTTGAGAGGTATATTGGTGAGTCAAAATCTTTACATTTGCCTCGGAGTACCATTGAAGGATGATTTCATTAGAGAATGCAAAAGGGTGATTGAGGTAGATGGTTGTTTTCTAAAAACATAGCATGGTGGGCAATTGTTAACTGCAGTTGGTGTCGATGGTAATAATGGGATATATCCACTAGTATATGTAGTTGTTGGGGTTGAAAATGGGAAAAATTGGAGGTGGTTTTTGGGGTAGTTGAAGGATGATTTGCAGATGCATAACAGCCACAACTCGACATTCATTTCTGATAAGCAAAAGGGCTTGGTTAGTGCAATCGAGTCATTATTCTAGCATTCAGAACATAGAACATGTGTTAGACATCTTTACAACAATTTTAGTACAACTCATAAGGGTTAAGATTGAAGAATTGTCTTTGGGATACAGCTAGAGCCACTACTAAAGCACAGTGGCTTGAACACATGCATATAATATTGGACATGGAGCTAGCTGCTTATGGATGACTTGAAGCAAAACCTGTCTCTCAATGGACCAAACCACATTTTACAGAGAGTGGAATAAATGTGATATGCTCCTCAATAATTTATGTAAATCTTTCAACTACATGATTGTCAATGCAAGAGAGAAGTCCATTTTGACCATGCTAAAAGTGATGATGATGTACTTGATGAAGAGAATTGTAGCAATAAGGGAGGCTTGTGATAGATGGACAACAACTAAAACCTTAAAATCCAAAAGATTCTTGAGAAAAATAGTAGACTTGTAAGGATGGAGTGGGTTGATTAGTCAGGTAATGAAAAATTCCAAGTGAGAGATAATGTAGGCGATACGCTACATGTTGTGGACATCAGAGCAAGGACTTGTACGTGTCGTTCTTGGTAGTTAATAGGGATCCATTGTTACCATGTGATTACATCGGTAGTTCCCATGGGCTTGACGGTCATACATTATGTAGACGACATTTATAAGAAAGAGGTATACCTGAAGACATATACCCCACCAATTTTTCCCATAGTTGGACCAAAGTTGTAGCATAACCCATGTCTCAACCCTGGGTTGATTAGTCAGGATGAAGAGGCTTTATCAAGCCAAACAAACAATGTCAAAAAAGTCTTCACGCAATGCAAGATCATCAGAGAGCAATGCAGGTGTTGCAAATGTTCCTTGAAAAAGAGCGGGGTTGATAATGACATGTAAGAACTGTGGTGAACGAGCCACAACAAAAAGAGCTACAAATGGGCACCACTACCACCACCAAATTAGGCATGGCATTCTGATAATTTTTTGTCCTTTGCACAAATGGTTTTGTGAAGTTCTTGAATTTCAATTCATTTTAATTGGTGCTGAATAGCTTTGATGCTTTTTGTAAATGTTTTGCACATTGTTTCTTTAGACATTGATGTATTTGTTCAACGCACATATGGTTATTTTCTCGCTAATAGAATTGTTGTTTTTACTCATTTTAGTTTTGCTGGTTTTGCTGAGAGTATGGGGATGTTGTTATTGGATGTTGTTTCTCTTTTTGTTCTAAATTAATTTTAATTAAGGAAGTAATATGCTAGGAATACGATTTATTAGGAACGTTGTCCACAACATACATTCAAAGATAGGGACGCCATACGCTAGAGAACAACAAATGTGGGACGTTAAACACATTGTTATTAATAGGTTGGGACGTTTTATACAACATCAATTACACACCAAAATGAGAAATAATAACTCTAGTTCATCAAACCCAACAACATGCATTCTTCACCACTGAAACTTGATTATGATTTCAGCAACATTACAACAACAATCTTACATGAGCACATTATTACAAGCCCACAAACAAAACAAAAAAACCAGCTCAAAACAAAGCACGTCTTCTTCTCATTTATTATTCAAATTCAGAATTTAAGTAGTCTAGGTTAAGGATGACAAAATACCTTGACCTCGCCCACGCCCAACCCGGTCCCGCCTTGCTTCGTTAGTAATCGGGGCGGGGATGGGGATCATGGTCCCATCCTGAATTCTCTGATCGTTCTCCGTATCTCTTTTTATTTTATTTTATATTTATATTTTAAAATTTAATCATATTTAAAAAATAAAAAAATAATATTAATAATTAATTAATTAATTAAACTGGGCAGTAAATGAATATTTTTTAATCCCCGCTATGATCACTGCCCCGTATTCTAAAAATTTCCGATGGGGTCGAGATGGTAATGGCCATCCTGATCCGTTGTCATCCCTAGTCTAGGTATTATTTCTACATATCTTGGATACATGGGTGAGTTTAGAGGTGTCAATCCGGATAAAGCAGGCCGATCGATAAGTCCAGTAATGACCTGCATTAGAAAAAGCCTGCGCCACGATGGGTTGCGGGCCAGGTCAACCCAACCCACGAAAATTGAACACGAGCCCGCTCGTCTTGACTCCTCTAGGTGAGTCGCACTTGGCAAAAAAGCCACATCCTCCATTTTGCTTTAGAAAGTAATCATTTCAAGACAAAATATAACTACACAAATAATGAATAATTTTTTATTCAAATTATTTATCCGATGATGTTGGCATGTAAAGAAGCGTTTTCCAGAATTTGCTTGTGTCCAAGAAGTCTTCATCTCAATTTGGATTTTGCATGTACACAATCGGTTTGCCATTGTTCTTCTCGTGGTGAAATATGGTCAATTTTACGTTAAGGAAGTACATAAATTAGGCGGGAAGAAATTAGAAAAAAATATGTGATGAAGAAGCTACCTTTACAAAGTAGTACGAGTCGTGTTCATGAGTCCATTTAACGGAGTTTTTTGGATGGCAATGAACATATATGATGTTTTGCGCAAGCAAATGTGGATTTGAAGGTGAAAATGTCAAATTTTAATAGTATGAATGATTTGCACAATCAATTTTAAAGGTAGGGTAATTTTTATCCATACATATCTTAAGATCCACAACTTTTATCTACTTTTTATTCATACATTTCGTAAGATTTACGACTTATAATCTACAAATTACTTTAACAAATATAAATTGTAGTGCATTTATATAATAAAAATATAGTGTGAATATAACTACCTTGTCAAAAAATTTCTTATGGCATATTTTGGTGTGTTTATAACCACTTATAAATTGATCAAGTATAATTTTTATCTACACATTTTATAGGATATATAACTTTTATCTATTTTTTATCCATATAATCGATTAAAAAAATCTTATGGCATGTTTAAGAGTGCTTATAAACACTTATAAATTAGTCAAACATAATTTTTATCCACAAATTTTATAAAATTTACAATTTTTATTTATTTTTTTATTCACACATTTTATACTTATAATTAAAAAAATTAAAAAACACTTTACCCTACAAACTTTGCAGGGGAGAGAATTAGAATATATTCTCAAAAAGAATATCTTGGATTTGTCATGTATATGTCGGTTGAGATTTCCTCAGCCTAAATTTGCCCTTGAAATATTTTTTTTTAAAAAAATCCTAACACAAATATTTTTATTTTTCTGTTCGGTGGCAATTACGCGGTTAAGTTAATTTTCCAATGTCAACATCACAGAGTCTGGTACAAATTAATAAATCATATCGCAAAGATAGGAAACAGAAATAAAATCAAGATTTGCAAAAATACTAAAACTTGATTTGCCCAAGCAAAGGAACTCGAGAACCTAGAGAAATTTAATTTAGCTTGCGTAGAATTCAGGTATGATATATTTAATTTATTTATGATGAACATATTTTGTGGGTTTCATTTTTTTTTCTTGTTGGATTGATTGACAGTGATTTTGCCACTTCCCCAATTTTTTTTGGCTCATTTGTAGGTTGCTGATTGAGTTCTGTGCTGTTTCAGCTCTGATCTGTTTATGATTTACGAATGAAAGAACTTTTATTTTATTTTATTTTAAATTTTGATAAATGGGACTTCAATTTGCCTATTCACTGGTTCTTGAAAATATCTTTGCTTCTTCAATTTCTGTCGTCTTGTTTACATTCTTATTGTGTGTGCTGATATTTTTCCATATTCAAATCTCTAGTTGTTTTTTTTAGAATTTTGTGTTATGCATTCTTGATTTATCATGACGTGGTTTTCACTTTTTCTTCTCATTTGAGTGGTTGAAGGTTTGTAGAGCCGGTGGAATCTGTGTATATTGTGAGTCTGACTGATAAGCCATGGTAAAGGAAACAGAATATTATGACATATTGGGAGTCGAGGTTGATGCCTCGGCCACGGATATTAAGAAGGCTTACTATATCAAGGTAAGGTTACAGTTATTGCTTTTAGTGTATATATATTTGGTACACGTTACTTATGATATTAAATAAGAAAATGGAGCTAAAATCTTGTTCATCCAGTTCCATCTATACTCCGTACCAAACATATTGTTAGGCTGTATTCCAGTTTAAGATTCTCAATACAAGCTCGTCAATGAGAATGAAGTCGGGTTGAATCAACTCTTTTACCGTCACAATCAAGCAAAACCAACTACTTTCACTCTGTACTGATGCTTATTCCATTTTATTGTTAAGCCGCCCTAATGCATGTGTCTGCAGTCGAAGTACTTTTATTGTGAAGAACTAAGATAGAGAATAGGGAACCTTAAATTGCTGTGTACATTTTGATTTCTGAGTGACTCTTCGAACCTCAGCTACAAGTTTGTTCCATAGTTCCACGGATATCGTCGGGCATCAGCTAGTGTAATTTTTTGATTCACTACGTCTAAACTAAAAGGATATGCTGTTTCTCCCTGTGCTGAAAGAAGTGCGGAATTGTTTTTCATATCTACAATGTGGAGGGTTTAATAGACAGTGTAAAAATTATTGTTAATGTCGATTCTCAGTAAAATCTACCAATGAAAATTAAAATATTCTATTTAGTTCAATTCATTTATTATTAGTTGTTTTTGAGCACTCCATGAAACTTGAGAGCAGGAGAGGTATCATTGACATCACATTGAAATGCTTGAAATTTGAATTAGTTCTTGTGTACTCTTGTTTAGGCCAGGGTCGTCCACCCTGATAAAAATCCTGGAGATTCAAAAGCTGCTCACAATTTCCAGGTAACAAAATATTTTAGCATTATACATTTAATCATCGAATTTTTTCTTGTTCATACTTTTTCTTACGTATCACGGCATCAATTGAGACCATCACCACTGACCTTCCAATTTATTCTCAAGACCTATTACACCAGATGTGTTGGCACCTTTGATCAACACACATAAATAATTAGCTGGAATTTCTTGAAGATGCAATGTGAGGAATTATTTTAATCTCGTTCTTTTTTCCTTCAAGGAAGAAAACAAATGCATACCAAAATCCGTCTTATTTTTGTTTCAAAAATCTTGAAAAACATAACAAAACTCACAAATTTATAGTAACATACAGTTTGTATTCTTGTTCAGAATTTTCTTCATCTTCACAAACGCGTTTCTCTCTTATTTATTGCATCTTCTTCTAAGCGTGATATAAAAGGGTAAAACCTTTAGTCTACTTACTTTCTAGCTTTCTTGTTGCCTCGAAGGATAAATTTTCCATGGTCGTGCTTTATGCATGCAGGTGCTTGGAGAAGCTTATCAGGTATTGAGTGACCCTGAGAAGCGTGAAGCATATGACAGAAATGGGAAAGAGGGAGTGCCACAGTAAGTATTATCTTTTAAAAACGTTTTAACATGTCTCAACAAATACAAAGGTGGTGGTCCCTACAATTTCAAGATTATCCATAGAATAGGAATGTTGCATTATATTTGATGTGACTTTTTTTTTGAAAGATACACAAGTATTTCAGGCTAAATGCATGAGAAAACAGGGAAACAATGATTTGGGAAGGGATGCAAATACCTCTACTTTTTTGTTGGCAGATACGAAAAAACTCTGCTCGATTATGAGAACTGGGAATGACATGTTTTGGAAGAGTAAAATACCATGAATACATGGGTAATTTTGAGAGAGAGCAAACTTAGAAAATAAGGAAAGCCTTCCTCATGATTACACATCCTAACTTACGTTTATAAATATAATTATTCCACAATGCAGAAAATATGTTAACGCCCTTAATGCAAGCATTTTCCTCTGAAGTGGAGCATTTGCGTCTTTCCATCCAATTTGTTATAAATATATTCAGTTTTCAAGCTACCTAACAATTATTTGTGTTACGCCTCAGTCCCCACGTGGCACTCTACGTGGTCTGGTCAAAGTCAAAATTGTCTAGTAGGTTATCATTTTCTATTCCGAGGAGGTTAAGAAGAATATGATGTTCCTTTATGCCGAGGAGGTTTGAGAAGAAGAGGTTGAGAAAACAATGCGGTTGAAGACCTTACGCCTTAATCCCACGTGGTGCTCCACGTGGCCTGGTCAAAGTCAAAGTTGCCTACTAAGCTGTCCTCTTTTATTTCGGTGAGGATGGGAAGAAGAGGTTGTTCTTTTATGCCGATAAGGTTTGAGAAGACGAAGCAGTCGAAGATCAACCTCGATTACATGTTGAGAAAGCATCCCCTGACACTTTGTGAATCAGACTTGAAAAGACTGATGGGACAGCCTGCCAATGTAGCTTGTCATAGTCATAGCTTCTTAGCAGCTGAAAGGGACCTCTTCATTAAACCACTGACATGACACTTAAGATGTGATACGAAGATCCTTAAGATTGTGCCACTTATCGCACGTTAAAAGGGGCTTGGCCAATTGGCTTTGGCCTATAAATACCAAAGTCATATCTATGAAAATATGCTTAGAGAAAAGATACTAAACCAAAGTCTTCTTCATTGATTAACTTAAGTATTTTCCATACCACTTAACGAATCTGTGATTAGGGACTCTCAAGCCACCACCTCCGTTATAATGTGTCTCTCCTACACCCAAATATCATATCTACTCGTTTCTAAGTGCACTATAGTAATTCACAGGCTCACGTGGCCGTCCAAGTATATTGGTAAAATACACGTAGACAGAGGAGGAGTGGGGATCCTATTGGCAGCCATTTTTGGAGGTCAACAATATGGTTCTATTTGAACTATGAGGTTTCAACCAATTATTTTTTGAAATACTTTCTGCAATATATCTGCTGACATTTGATAGTTACTTAAAAACATGTCTGGATTTATAATTCCTTGTGCAAATCTGGATGTTATTAAGAATTACTAACTTGTGAAAATCCTTGTGATATTAAGGATTAGTAAACTTTCTTGTACAAATCTTGATGTTCCTACGAATTTGGTATCTTATTGGTATAGATGTAAATAGTCGCCAAATAAATAAGCAAACACATGCGAACTCATCCACTAGGGAAAATGTCTTTGAACAAATAAGAGCATAAACCTGAATAGAATTTATAGCCACGAGGTGCTCTCTAAGCTCTCAAAACTGGTGTTAGATGACAGTATAAATTCTCTAACAATCTCTTGTAGACATGCCAAGAAAGGAAACTAGGCCCATTTACTGATTGGTGGTGAAATATGCATCTGTCAAGCCATTGCACTTGCAGCCATTACGAACCAAACTGATAATTTCCCTTAGGGACACTGATGATCATTGTGCTACAAAGCATTGATGGGGTGTACAGTAGGGAGGAATCAATAATATTAAAGGAGAAAAGAAAATTAGAATGTTTATTATAGTGTGCAGTCGTCTCTAGTGCTGCATACCAAACATGCATTGACTGTTATGCTTTCTTTGCTTTAATCGGGAAAAAATTATTGATCTTAATCTGTATGCATATTTTCCCCAGAGACTTTATGGTTGATCCTGCAGCTGTGTTTGGAATGATGTTTGGGAGTGAATATTTTGAAGATTATGTTGGCCAGCTTGCATTGGCTTCTATGGCATCTGTTGAAGTTGATCTAAAATTAGCTCCTGAAGTTCAAAGACAGAAATTTCAGGAGAAGATGAAGGTTCACTTAAGTCTTGTAGTAGTTGTAAATGCCTTTTGTAAGATATTTTTTACTGAATTATAATCTCTCTTTTTTCTGAAGGCAATGCAAAAAGAAAGGGAAGAGAAGCTCACAGTACTCCTGAAAAATCGTCTACTACCATTTGTTGAAGGTCAAACTTCTGAGTTTGTGGAATGGGCAACATCGGAAGCCCGTCGTCTTTCTCAAGCCGGTCAGCATAGTTTCCTTGCATGTTCAGTTGTGTTTCTAGTTTCAATCATGATTTTATTATGAAGGATTAATGAATGAAGCACTCTGTAAGAATTATCTTTTAGCTGGAGTAGCTTGTTTCCAGGCCCCCTTTCCAACTTCTGGAAAAGTGAATGTCTCCGACACCTGCAATAATTTGTCTTCAAAATGAGTAACTCTTTTTTACTTGAAAGGAAAAAATTATACTCCTTTTGTATCATTTTCCAGCTTTTGGCGAGGCTATGCTGCATACTATTGGTTACATTTACACGAGACAAGCTGCAAGAGAAATCGGGAAGGGCAAGCGTTACATGAAGGTTCCATTTCTTGCCGAGTGGGTGCGGGATAAAGGACATTGGATAAAATCTCAAGTTTCAGCAGCTTCAGGTGACAATATATGCACACTCTTTGCTATTTAAGTTTCGTTCTTTTGTTCAAATGCTGTAATGTCCACCAAGCTTTTTTCTCTTTCCATTTCCAGCTGCTGTGTCCTTGATTCAAATACAGGAGGAGTTGAAGAAATCAGGTGAAGGAGAGATTAAGGATGAGCATACCATCAAAATGTTTGAAGAAAAGAAAGATGCAATGGTTAATTCCCTTTGGCAGATTAACGTGGCAGATATTGAGTCAACTTTATCTCGTGTTTGCCAAGCAGTAAGTTATACGAGCTCATTGAAGTTCTGAATTTTGTTAGCTTTTGTGACTCTACATATACAAGGATGCTGGTTTGTGCACCCTCTTGTGAATATAAGTAGGACAATTGCAGCGTTGGTCTCCAACCTATGGTCTATGTAGCAAGTTGTTCTCTAATTGGGACATTTTAATCTTCAAACTTTTCGTCCAAGAATCCATTAAAAAATCAATTTTTTAGTGAACAGACAATTAAACGCTTATTTTTAAATAAAATAAAATATAAATCATAAGGAAAAGGAAAAGGAAAAGGAAAAGGAAAAGGAAAATAAGAATCAACTTCTTACATAGGCCATGGGTTGAGGACCAATGGTGCAATTTTCCCATGTTAGTATGCTATCTTCCACAGGGTTATTATGCACATCTTGGTTGTTTTATATTGAGCTAGATTCAAACATATATAGAAGAAAATAATGAATGCCTTTTAGCTCATATGATTCTCGGGAGTTAGCTTCAATCTATAAGTTCATTGTATGAAATCGGGAAAGACGCAAGATGATAATTAATTTAAGAACCTTTATATCATTATATGTGTTAAAACTGTGTGTTTACCTCCTGCATTATGTCAGGTTCTCAAAGATCCCAGTGCTTCCAAGGATGTTCTCAAGCTGCGGGCCCGAGGAATGCGGAAACTTGGAACAATTTTCCAAGTAAGTAACTGATTTCCTTAGCCGCCTTCAGTTTAAATTATAAAATCATACAAATTGACGACTCAAAAGTTAATATCTATAAATTGTGCTTTTCAGATATAAATTTGATTTTATATCTGAAACTTGTAACTTGTACCGTTGGCGGTTAGAATAGAAAGTTGTGCTCCATCTGTTGCAAAGTATGGGAAAAGAAAAAAGGAAGAAACAGATTATATATTTCTATAAATATAATGGACGAAGTGTTAAGAGTTGTTCAAATATTAAATTAAGAAGAGGAGTAGTTTTGACAACGTCATCCCGAGTCAGAAAGTATTGGACTGGAGTACGCATGTGCAAGCAATGAAGCAGAATGCTTGTTGCAATCTGACTTACAAATTTTCGCAGGTGCAAAATTGTGCAGAAAACTTTCTGCATGTTTTCGCACGTGCAAAATTTGGTTCAGATGTGCGAAAATGCCTGGCGCGAAATTCTGTTTCAATTTTGTCTGAAAAATCATGTCTTTCCATGAAAGTTCACCACCTTTCCTATAATTTTTTAAATGAAGCGTTGTCGAACATTTATTTAAAGAGTTCTTAGTGGATTTTAGAGATATACAAGATTCGTTTAACACCTTCCTCCTTGAAACTCTAAATTCATAAATCAAAGTGTTCTTGTTCATTCGTTGAGTTTTCACTTTTGCTTTGTGCAAACTCACAAAGGCTTGTCACACCCTTGAAGTTATTTGCCGGTGGATCCCAAAAGTAATCTCAAACCGGTAGGGGGCAAATATTGCTTTATTCCATACGTGTTTCAAATCTCCAATTTCATCTTGTTTGTTTTTTTTTTTTTTTTTTCATCTCCACTAAGTTCATTCTATTTTTGATGTGTTCATCTCTGATTTTCTTCTATCATTTGTAACAAGTTTCAGTCTTCATTTTTTTTTTCGGTGAAAGTTAGAAATAAGTAAATACTTATTTAATCTGTAAATAAGAAAAAAGCAACTTATCAAAGCATGTTCAGAAAAAAATAAAAATAAATAAGAGAGAACTTGAGCTTAGCCAAACCTGCTGTTCGTTTTGTGCTTATTTCCTTTTTAAGGGACTTTGCACAATTTCATGTCTATCAATGCATGTCCTTAAAATTATTGAAACAGAAAATGAATATAAGTGCGAGAGTTGTCAATTCTCTAATGATAAATTTGAGCTAATGATCTGAAGTTTGCGTATGAACTACAGCACAACAATGGGAATGCAAACTAAGAACCTATACGTTTTACATGTGTGTACGTGTTAATATATTTTCATTGATTCGTTCTTATGTTGTAAACATCTGCTTTTCATTTGTTCTCAGGGTGCAAAGGCCAATTATGTTAGAGAAAACAGTTTGCGACGTGAAACTACAGATCGCGTAGATGGTGCGACATCATCTAAGTGAATACCGAATTTCCTGTCTGCTTCAAACTTCGGGTTGGTCGACGTCCATGTAGTATTTATAGTGTTTAATTATTCAAATGTTTCGTACTCCTATGGACATTGACATAATGCACTTATTTTTGTGTAAACTTTTTCGGACTGGATCTTTCCCATTGTTATCCAAATCTGCATTTGTGTGATACAATGGTAAATAGAACTTTAACCTCAAGCATGCTTTATTCAGGTGAGATTTGCTAAGTTTGTAAACTGCATTTTGTTCATGAATTGGAACTGCATTAGCCAGTAAAAATAAGACTTGTAGCTCTTCTTTTTCGTTCTTTGCTTAGAACTGAAGACAGTCTTTTTTCGTAAGGGTGATGTAATTTCGGTAGAATAACATTGAGACCTCTGGCATTTTGTTTGGAATCGTTGTGTGAAGGAGCACTTGAAACACTTAAGAGGGCAGTGTTTAGTACTCACAAAAACTTAACGAAACTGTCCTAGTATGAATTTGAACAGTCTTAGATGGCGGAGCCAGATATTTTGAGTTGGAATCTCTAAATTAACATGTAAAAAAATTTGAAATAATATAATAGTTATATAATATTTTTATATCTTATTGTAAGCGTTTGTTACGATTTGTCATATTTTATTTTATTTATACATAATACTATACACAAACAAATAATCAAACTCACTCGCATCATTGTTTGACTCTGATTTTCGTATCAATATATGGATTTTCTTCTAAATATATGATTTAGACTATTAATGTACAATGTCTAAAATAAGCTCACAAGATAAACAAATATCTCTCTTATTGTTCATGTTACTTTCTACAAAAGTATCCTTAAAAAACAGGAAGACTCAGTAAACAAAAGAAATTAAATTACATAAGCTCAAAAGGGAAAAAAAATTAATTGAACACGATATATATTATTTTTACAAGCAAAGTGTTTTTATTAATTTTTATTTATAAAAAAATGATATTCCATTTACTTTAAAGAATTTGCCATGTTTCAGAGTCTTGATTTTTCCGGTGGCCTAGTAATTGAATAATTTATGGTAAAATTTAGGGACTGAGTTTAAAAATTTGGGTGAAAGTAATATAGAGTGATTTGTTGAGTGACTTGTGAAAGATTTGTAGATGTTGAAATGTCCTAATCTAACTTCTGCTTTATTTAGTATAGAAAACGGGTGGAGAAATGTGATATTCCGATTTCAGATGGGTGGATGTGTACTGGAATTGAGGAATGGGTCAATCATGTGTAATTTTGTATTATTGATTTTATTAGGCTAATGGGTATAATTGTCTTCTATTAAATTGATATTGGACCAATAGATTCAATTACTTTGTGATAATTTCACCATATACAACAAAATATAAAATAATTTAAAAAATACTATTTAACTTTTTTTATTCTAAAAATATTGTTTTTTATTTTTGTAACCTTGTTGTTACATTTGTTCTGTTTGTTAATAACAAATATAACACATTTATTATAATTAAAATAACAAACGTAACAACAAGTATTACAAAAATAAAAAAATAGTATTTTTAGAATAAAAAAATATGACAATATTTTAAGAAATATTTTATTTATTATGGTTATTTCTGAAAAAATTCCAATTACTTTTTATTAAATTGATATTGGACCAAAATTGTCTACTATTAAATTGCATGTTAATAAATTAAAAAAATAAAAAATAAAAAAGTTCCTCAAAAAGTTTGGGGGTCCGAGTCCCCCATAGACCCCTCACCTGCGTCCCTGTTAGATCGTTCAAATCTATGCTATTGGGTCATACACTCCGTATTTGAATGACGTCGTTCTAGATTTCTCATTTGTATTTAAGATCGAATTTGTCTTATTACATATTTGAAAGTGTTCATAAGTAGTTTAAATTGATTGAGCTCATCGTCCACTGTCACCTACATACCATTATTCTTTGTTGGTAATATGCGTCGAATCCTAAATCTAGGCATGGGTTCGGCTCGGCCCATAAAATACGAGCTTGGCTCGCTTGAAAGGACAGTAGAGCTCGGCTCGTCTCGTCTCGTCTCCAAAATGCTTGCTCGGTTCGGCCCACTAGCTCGTGGGCCGAATCGACTGAGCCGAGCTGCCCACTAGCTCAGCTTGGCCCTCAAATTTTTTTGTTTTGTTTTTATTTTTTTTAAATTTTGAAAATGAGAAAGAAATACAATCTCGAGTATCTTTTATGTTGAAAATTAAAAATTGAAAATCCTCCTCCTTAGAATAAGAGTATTTATAAAAAAAATAATGAAATTAAAAAACAAAAATAAAAAAAATGGTGCCAATGGTCACTTAGTTCACTAGCCACGAGCCGAGCCGGCTGCGGGCTCGTGCTTTTGGGCACGTGGGCTCGAGGCCAAAAAAACAAGCCGAGCTCGTGGGCTCGTGGCGAGCCCACGACTGCTATTTTGGCGGAGAGCCGAGCTAGCTCGGCCCTCTTTTTTTTTTAGCTCGACCCTAGCTCGTGCTCGTCTCTCGACGAGCCCGAGTTCGAGCTGGGCCGAGTTTTTACAAACCGAGCCCACGAGCCGACGAACTTTTTTGTCACCCCTACCTAAATCCATATTATTTTGGACAATGCAACTACTTTCACTAATTCCCTATTATTTTCCAGCCATTTTTTTAAAAAGAAAACAATAAATATTAGAGCGGGCAAATGGACTGTCTGACCCACCAGAGCAAGGCCACACTTGAAACTAAATTGAGCCAGCCCAGCCCAGTTTTGTGTCGATCACGCCAACCTGGTCTTAATTTTATTTTCTTTCTTTTTTAATTTTTTTTACATACATTCTAATACATGCATCAAATACAATCTTAGATAAACTTAGGCAATATATATTTTGAGCTTTTTAAAGAAATTAATTTATAAAATTGTGATTCTCGTGTTAATAGTCAATAAATAAAGATCAATTTTCTTTCAAAATAATAATATTTTTTTAGTTAATTGTAAACTATTTCTTGACACATTTTTCTAAAATATAAATAGTAAAAGCATACTAATTTTATTGTTTTGAGATATAAGTATGTTTGGCTTAAATTAAAAAGTTTAATTATAAATAAATTTAAAATAAATAATTTATTTGTCACGCCAAATATAATTTAGATTGAAACTTGAATTTAAACTAAATTTTAATTAAATCTAAACATTTTTATGTTGGAGCTTGTGATTATTGGACTAATGTTTCAAAAAAAGACAATTTAAATTAGAAACTTGAATTTATGCTATTTTGGATTAATATTATTTGAACTACGTATTATGGCTATTCACAAAATGAGTACTTAGTGTCAAAGAGCAAAAAATAAAATAAAATTATAGGCCAACCTGACTAGCCTAGCAAGCTTGACGAGCCAGACCAATTTTACCACCACTTATAAATATTAAGAGTAAAAAGCATCCTAAAATATAAATAATTTTCATCATATTTATTAAGAACTTTGAATTTACTAAGAAAAAAAACTCAATTTGTCATTTGTTATACATGAATAACTACTATATCACGTGCCATTTGTTATACATGAATAACTACTATATCACACGTGCGATGCATGTCACTTGTTTTTTATGATAGTGATTTTAAAATATTTTAAGAATATATTGTTTATATATTACATTCAAATAAAAAATTATTAAATAAATAACATTTGATTACTCATTGATATTAAAAAAAAAAAAATAACATAGTTAATCCAAATTTTCAAACGCCTATTTGAAAACCATGTTTGTGATCGAATTGGTTGGCACTCCATCCCTATCACAAATCAACATCTTCAATTTCGTACGATTTGTAACTCTAGACAATGCAACATAAAGTTAATGACTAAAAACAGATTTTTTCAAATATAATCTCACGCAAGAGAAAGATTGACCATGACGCTTATTGATGGCCATAGCGTATGAGACAATTAATTAATTTTTGACGCATGTATATTATAATTTGAAAATTGATTTTCTAAATTGTAAACATGCAGATTGCGTTAATGATATTATGCAAATTTATTATTTTTCTATATGTAGACAATTAATAATATTTAGATACTTTAAATCTTATATTGATTAATTAATGTAGCATTCAAATTTGTTATTACTAATAATTGAAGTAAATTTATCTTGTTTTGAAAGATGTGTATTTTTTAATTGGAAATGTCAATTCATAATTTTATTCATTTTTACTTAGAATCATAGAAAATTCAAAACAATGGAAAGTTGAACCGACGATACTATTTATACTGTATAGAAATGCTGATAATTAATTAACTGAAGTTGGGAAATTATTTAACAAATGAATAATTGAGAATCTCATCCGAGCTGCATTATTGTTTCATAAGTGTTCTTTTGCTTAGTTGTGAGATTAGAAATATTTTTTTTTTTTTCATTTTTAGCCAGAGCATTTATATCATAACGCAATTCATCCTTTATAAGTATATTACTGTGAATTGAAACATCTACGATCTCAAGGAATGACATTGTTTAAAAGTCTCGAAAACTATTTCCACTACTCCGCAATATTTTTGAATCTCTATGAGTGTATAATTTTGTATTTCTTCATCACTAAATTCTAAATCTATAAATCGAGACAAACAGACAACTATAATTAATTTAGAAGACAAAGCAATAATAATTATTAATATGTAATAAAATATTGAGGAGCTAGAATCTGATTATTTAACGTTTTAAGTCTATGTAATAAAATATTAATAAAATTTAACGTTGATTATTTAACGTTCTCAACCTATCATTTGTCTAGAACTATTTTGAGGAGTTAGAATTTGAGGCGGTGTTTGAATCGTATAAATTTAATTTTAAAATTATCATATTTAGTTTATTAGTTTAATCGACTTATTAGTTTTAATCAATAAATTAGATGCTTTGATAATATAACACAATTGTGTGTTTTCTGTGTATTGACTTTTTTTTTTTTAAACTGTAACCTATTTAAACCCACTATATGAAGCAGTAAATATTTGTGGAGAAAATAAGTCCATTTTTGAAAAACTATTGCATTATTGCCAATAGTTCTCATGCATTCATGTTTCATTGTTTTGAAAACATAACTTAGTTAAATCCCTGTATAAATTAAGACTTTGGAACACATAACATCATCTATTTTGTGTTTTGAAGTGAGTTTATCTTGTTCTAAAAGATGTACATTTTTTTTACATGTTAATTCTTAATATTATTCATTTTAAATGAGTATGATAGGAAATTGAAACATTAGAAAGCTCATCCAAATTAAGTGTATTGGAATACTGATTATTTATATTGAAATACTGATTATTAATTACCTGAAGTTGGATAATTAATTAAATTTTAATATTATAAAATATTAAAATTCTGTCATTTGATTTAATTATATTTTTGGTGACTCTGCATAAATATAAATAATAATAATATTATAAAATATAATATAAATACTTTAATATTATTTAATATATAATATAAATAATATAATATTAAAACTTAATGAGTAATTTTCTATTATAATTTGAAAAATAATTTTTGGGTATGCATATATAAGTTTTTTTAATAATCAACATTAATATTATTAGATTGATTAATTTTTCAGTTATAATAACAATTTAAATCTTATCGTTTGTTTAAATCAAATGAATGTGTTTTCCTATCTCTATTTAACAGTTAGATTGTGTATTTATATATATTTTATAAATTGCAACTAATTTTAACTGTTTGTTAGTTAACGTGAAAAAAAAAAGAATTTAAGGGAATGCTTATCAATTTTCTAATTTTTAAGAAGTGTTTCCGACTTAATTTTCGGCACAGCTCATTAAATAACCCACTAATTTTTATATTATAATTTGAAAATTGATTTTCTAAATTGTAAAGATGGAGATTGCGTTAATGATATTCTACAAATTTATTGTTTTTCTATTTGTAGACAATTAGTAATATTTACATACTTTAAATCTTATATTGATTAATTAATGTAGCATTCAAATTTGTTATTACTAATAATTAAAGTGAATTTATTTGTTCTAATAGATATGTATTTTTTAATTGGAAATGTAAATTCATAATTTTATACATTTTTACCAAGTATCATAGAAAATTCAAAAGATTGAGAAGCTAAACCGCGATACTATTTACAATGTATTGGAATAATGATAATTAATTAATTAAAGTTGGACAATTATTTAACAAATGGATCATTGAGAATCTCATTCGAAGTGCACATTAAATATAATTATTAATTACTTGATATTGGGCAATTAATTATATATTATTATTATTATTATTATTATTATTATTATTATGTGGGAGATGTTTTGGGCGAGAAAATGTGTCTTTTAGATTTTCTATAATACTCGGTAAAATGAATAAAATTATGAATTGACGTTTCCAATTAAAAAATACAAATCTTCTAGAGAAGCTTTCTCTGAACCTGAGGTACTATTTACACTGTATTGAAATACTGATAATTAATTATTTAAAGCTGAAAATTATTTAACAAATGAATAATTGGGAATCTCATTCGGATTGTACATTAAATATGATTATTAATTACTTAATATTAGACAATTAATTAATTTAATTTAATATTTATTTATTTATATATATCATTATTATGTAAGAGAGACGTTTTGAGCAGGAAAATGTGTTAAACTTTTAGTCTTTTACTGATAAGTATCATTCTTTTATATATATTAAGATAATAATAAGGGTAAATAGCACTAGAGGTCTCAAATTTTTGAACATTGTGATGATAGAATTCTGAACTTTTGATTTCTAGCACTTAGGATCCCAAACCTTTCAAATATCTGTGCCTGAATTTTTTTTTGTAACAGAAAACATTATTTGACTGTTAAATGATCAAATTTTCTTTTTTTATTAAAATGACAGTTTTACTTTTTATTTAATTTAGAGAAAATAGCAATGTTACCATTTATTTAATTTAGGAAAAATATCACTGAGAATTCTTAACCTTTAAACTTTGTGCATTAAAGTCCCAAATATCTCACGTAGTGTAACTATACGCCTATAAGTTCACAACCTATTTAGACCAATGAATTTAGTTATTTAGATTTTCACATGACGAAAATTGTCAATATGGACATAAAAAAGTACACACAACTTTCATATAAGTTAAAACAAGAACAACATAATTTTAATTGGTTTGATGATTTTGCCATCTACCTTTAGGGTATGCTTGGGATTCCAACCCCCCCTCCCCCGGGGGGGCGCCCCGATTTGGACCTATTGTCGGTGGTTTAAGTGTAATTTGGAGTGTATTTCTCAACCCCAAATAAGTGGTTTTTGGCCGTTTTTCAATTTTACCATTTCTAAAACAATTATTTCTAAATTACTATAAACTTAAAATACATACTTCATTATTCATCTTCTCTCCAAACATATATTTTGTTTTTTTTTCTCCAAACAATTAATTTTTTATGTGCTATTGAATTATTTTTGAATTTTTTGCAGTCAAATATATATTTTCATTTTCAGATGTTGATGAGTCAAATTTGAACTTTTTAATAAACTTTAATGTAAGTAATTAATGAGCAAAATAAGAACTATAATTAAGAAAAATTAGTCCAAATGTTAGTCCATAAACAATAGAAAATAATTCAACAAACTATGTAAAACCATGTTGAATTGTAATATACACATTTATTCTATTTTGTTTACGTATACTTATAATTTTTAATAAATGAGCAAATATATAATTTTATTCTTTTGAAAAATTTCAAAACGGTTGGATAACAAAGTCTAAAGTATAGGTTCAATTGTTTAAAAACTAGGGTAAATTCAAGGTCGATAATTGTTTTAGCATTTATGGGCTCTAAAGTCACATGGTCAAAACTTAATTCAATTAAAGTTACATTTTAGAGCTAAAAGACGAACATACCCTTACTTATTTGTGATATTGCTTTGTATGATATTGTTTTATTATGATACTGTTTTGTATGATATTGTTTGGTATGATAATTATTTTATGTATGATCTATGATACTGTTTTATTTAGATAATGTACATTTGTATATTTATATCATGCTTTTATCTTTGATACTGTTTTATTATGATAATGTTTAAACATATGATCTTGTACTACTAATGGAACATTTTTATAACAATATCATTACTTCAACCATTAAAATATATTATACTTAGTTTTATATATAATACTGTTTTGTCTATTATACTGTTTTATATAGATAATGTGCTATGGTACATTTTCACCATGATTTTATCTTTAATATTGTATTATGTTTTATTATGATAATGTTTCAACTTATGATATTGTTTTAATCTATGATAATGTTATTGAATGCAAATAGTATCAATGGTCTTATACTACTAATTGAACATTTTAAGAACAATATAATTACTTCAACTAGTAAAACATCTATGATACTGTTTTAATCTACGACAATGTTTTTGAATGTAAAAAGTATCAATGGTCTTATACTATTAATGGAGTATTTTAAGAACAATATAATTATTTCAACTAGTAAAACAGATCTATGATACTGTTTTATTTAGATAAAGTAATATATTATATTTATACTATATTTTTATCTTTGATACTATTTTATTATGATAATATTTTAACCAATGATACTGTTATTTTATTAGGCTGTAGTTTGTGTATGTGATACTGTTTTATTAAGATATTTTCATGTATGATACTAATATATAAAGATACATTTTATTCGTGATACTGTTTTAGTATGTATGATACTGTTTTGACTAGAAAAATTAAAGATTGTCCTTTTAAGCCAAAGAGACGACTTCAAACGGCTAAAATCCATCGTACACAATAGCAAAACTACTGGTCTTGACCGGCTCGTCTAGACCATTCCGAAAATATATTATAATAAAAATTTCGAGCACGTATGTGAATTCTATATCATTTCTATTATGATAATATTTTGTGATACTGTTTTGTATAATACAGTATCAAACAACACACATGACTAACAACACAAAGAAATAATCTAATGGCCAATTTAATACAGTATCAAGCTACTCTCTAGTAATAATATTGAATCAATATATTTCACTTCTCTCTATTTTTTCCAATTCAATCAAATGGTTGAGCATTATCACATATCTTTGTTCCATATCTTCATTCTTTTTCATATACAATTCGATTATTTTCAAAATCCAATTACTAACCAAACCACTTGTGTATGTGAAGCAAGTGAATGTGTAAAACCCAATGTCGGCCTCTGCCTCAATATCCACCGCCGCCGCCGCCGGCGAGACCAGAATTAAACCTTGAATGAATGTAATTTTAAATTTCTATTTCCTTACTTGCAATTAGAAATTGGAATTCAACTAGAACAAAGTATTTCCAACTAATTTGATTAACGAAGAAAACCAGAAACTGTAAAACAAGAAACCGTAACTGTGTTTCTTATGGTAGACCCGACCCCAAAACTACTGGACTCGGACTTCACCATGGGCGGACCACTTTCGGTCACCCTTGTCGCACCCATACCTAGTCTCATGCTATCAAATTCTGCCCCCACACCAAAAAACAGCACCTAAATCGCGGCGGACCTAGGTTTAGCCCCTAGCGCCGCTGTGACCTCTTCCATCAAACGCGCGACCACCGAACGGTCATCGGTCGACTCGCCCATGCCCAAGTGACTGATGGAGGTTTGTAGATATGGGAGAAGACGCCAATGTTTGTAGAAGGTAATTTTGGAATTAATTTAAAATATTGTTGAAAGTATGACTTAATTACAATTTAAAAAATATCTTGACTTAATTTGAAACAAGTTATGTACAAGTGACTTATAGACAATTTTCCTAAAAAACTACTACTAAAAACCATCCAAAATCAGACCCATCTTAAACGCAAAAATCGATACTTTAAAAAACTTCATAACCGATATCCAAAACTCTCAAGTAGACTCTTAGATCCCGTTTAATATATGGACAAATATTAAAGATAATAGATAAATTTTGTCTTATCATATTTGGACAGAAATGATGTCTGGACAAAATTTTATCTGGATAATAATTTAAGTAAAAAATGATAATAAATTTTGTCCTCATAAAGAGGATGACAAAAATATTTATCCAGATAATGATTCAATCATTTTTTTTAAAAACATGAATGTATCTTTAAAAAAAAAAAAATCTACTTTTGAACATCCTTAACATAGGATAATTGCCGCCAACCCGCCAACTCGCCCACTGCCTGGGGATGGCAAAATACCCCGACCCTACTCCAATAGTAATTGGGGTTAGGGCGGGGATGGGGGGCATGGTCCCATCTCCAAATTCTCCGAACTCATCCAAAATCTCTTTTATTTTATTTTATATTTATATTTAAAATTTAAATCGTATTTAAAAAAATAATAAAAAATAAATAATCAATTAAACGGTAATAAATAGAGATTTTTGAATTCCCACCCTGACTTGATCTTGGCCCCGTATTCTAAAAATCCTCGACGGGACGGAGATGGTAACGGTCGCCCTACTGCCGCCGCCGCCGCCTCCTCCACCTCCGACCATCGCCACCGTCCTACGTCACCACCCTCTGTCACCGCTCGCCTGCCAATACCTGCGATCGCTACCATCCTTTGCAGCTTTCCCTATTTTTTTTCTTTTAATTAATTAATTAATTTTTTATTTAATTAATAATAATATTATTATTGTCTTTTTTTATCAAAAGTTGACTTTTTAAAAGTAATTTTTTATTTTTATTTTTATACTTAGTTAAATCAAACAAGATAATAATAAAAATATTATCCGAATAACTCTTATCTATATAATTTTTATCATAGATCAAACGATTCACAAAGTCAAATAAAAATTATATGCGAATTTAATGTCTTTATTGATAATTTCGATCTCCCCCCTTTTAAGATTCGTCCCTCACAATTTATAAAGTACTTAAAAGTTAAAACAATTAATAAAAGTACCCTGTTCCCCGCCTCGCCTCATAACCTTTAATCTCTCTCTATACGTACGTATATACATATGCATTCACACCGTTTCTATCTCTCTCTTCTGTAAAAGTTCAGTTCCCTTACGCAAGTTTCGTTTGTTTTTTATACGGAGGGGTATATCATATTCACGTAATTTATGTTGTTCGAGTGAGGAGTGACATATGTTATCGGAAGACAAGAACGGTAAATTATGTGAATTACATAGGTTTAAAA
This sequence comes from Forsythia suspensa, assembly GCA_023638005.1. NCBI lineage: Eukaryota > Viridiplantae > Streptophyta > Magnoliopsida > Lamiales > Oleaceae > Forsythia > Forsythia suspensa. The sequence continues at coordinate 26,829,253 of CM042670.1, read as the reverse complement.
ATAAATGGTGAGGTGTTCAATGTTTTGTTTTGACTAGAATTTTTAATTCGGCACGAGTTGCGGATCTCTATGGACCTCTGTAATGGTCGACTCTTGATGTTAGGGTAACTCCTTACTAAAGTAGCACTTGAAATTCGATTGTTGGGTTCACTGCGTTTTTTCTCCTCGGTGTAAGATTTAATTGTTTAAAGTTTTGTTTAATTTATTAAATTTGTTTCCGTACTTTAATTCGTGTTCTTATTTTGTTCTAGTTTTTTATGATTGATACGTATAGTGGTTGTTTGTTTTAAAGATTGGCGAACTGTGTTATCGTGTTGGGTTCATTGTCTGGGTTCAAGAAGAGCTCCGAGAAGCCCTAAATTGGAATAACTGGAATTGCGGGGAAATTTGCGAAAGGTGAGTTTTATACTTTTATTTATGTTTTGATGTAAAGTTGTGATTAACTGTTCTTTACTTGATGCTTGAAAAATTCTTTTCTTTTCTCTTTTATATTTAAAATTTAGTTTTGGTTTGGGATATTATTATGTGAATAATAGTTCGTATTGGAACTCACTTAACACTAAGTATGCAGACTACGGTTTTGTTGGAAACTAGGATTAGTGAAGTATCTGTATTTTATTTTTCGACTGCAGTCTTTTTGTGGTGATTGTGTTTGTCATCGATGGTTGTCATTTCTCGATGTTATAGCAAATTGAGAGCTGCTAATTGTTGTTTTAAGGATTTAGATTGTGCTACTGTTAGGACTGATATTTTTTCTAATTGTCCTACTCCAAAATACTTTGAAGCAATATATCTTTGTCACATTTTTTTAAATGCTTTTATATGTAAACATTGTATTTTATGTTGCCTGTGGCAGAGGTGGGTGTGGTCCGTGTGGATATATAGTTTTGCTGTTCTCCTTGTTTGAGTTTGATGTCTGATAGTTGACTTTTACTTCATTATTCCAGCGATAAACTTGTGCTCGGATTATTTCACTGGTTTGCCTGCTATCATTAAGTTGTTAGTTCTTTTTTTCTGCGGCTGAGAAAGCATGGGGTCTGCTTGTTGTGTTGCCGCAAGGGATAGAACTATAACAAACAGATCGTCAAGTGAAATTTTGCAAAGGAATGTCAGGTATTCACCATCATGGAGCTTTCGATGGGATAGTCGTGGACGAGTAGCTGGGGAAGAGACATCTGATGGAGGTGGTGGCAATCATAGTTTGGATGTCAAATCTGGTACAACGGTAGAAACTGCATGTGCTTATGAAGATGGTGGCCCATTGGATAGTTTCCAGTCACTTGCATGGCAGAAGTCTCCAATTACTGAAGGAAATGCTGGGATTTTAAGGCTTCCATCATCTGGTAAATTCTAAAAATCAGTTGCCATTTTTTTGTAAATAAAATAACGATAATGATGAAAATTTGTTAAACTGTGATACCCGTTTTCTCATGTCCTATTGCCAACAAGACCCCTCTCAAGTGGCAAAAGCACAATATGCGGACTATTTTGCTTGTGTTTCTCAGTTAATCATCCAACTCTTATCTGGGTTTATTTGCCATGGTTGTTGGTCCTACTAGTGACATTTTTTTCACTTTGTAGTTTGTATAAAATACGAATGAACTTTTCACTCAAAAAAAAAAAATAATAATTTGCTCGAGTCCTAAGTTCCTCCTTTTCACAATTATATATGGATATCATAGTAATTTTTTTTGTTCAAGTCTAATTTCCTCTTCCCAAGTGATATATATGGAAATCATAAAAACTTTAACAAGTACGTCGTGATTAAAAATTAGTTGCAGTTTGATTAATACCGGTCCACCCAGGCGAAACAGAGTGTCAATGCATTTCGATTTGTAATGTGACCGGTACATAGTATACGTGTCTTTCAATATGACTGAAAAAGAAAGAAAATTACTTGTGTTGTGTTAAAGGTGAAAGCTGTTGGGCTTCCTAGCCTTTGGCAGAAAAATGGTTGTATAGTGAATGCTAAATTCAGCACTGTTGAGGTTGGTGGAAGAAAAGATTTGAAGGAAAGATTTTCACGTTGAGAAAGATAAGTATGCCGAGAGATGGGGAAGATGAACGGATTCTTCACTCCCGTGGTTTATCTATATATCGTTTGCTCCTGATGGACCTAGATATAATGAAAATGATATAAAAGTAGGATGAAACATATGAGTAGACATACAGAAATATGTGTTGATAAATGATTCGTATGATGCATTGTTGCCTCTGGGAAAATGAAGGCTTTCTCTGGGACTCGTAGAGATATGGGGTTGAGGCTAATGATTGGTGGAGAAAAATGGGAACATTAAGGACGAATTAATGGGATGAATAATCACAAAACTTTAGTGAAAAATTTGGAGTGCACCCTCATTATTTTTACAGCTATTTCAAATATTATATGTTTCTTTCTTGTTAATATTAGTGATGCTTATTTATTCTGTTTCCTCTGTGAAAGGTCATTTGCCGGTTTGTGTACTCTTCATAGTGTATGTTTGTGAAGGTGTTATAATTTTGGTAGAGTGAAGTTTCTGAAAACTGATTTTGAGGAAGTGGCTTGTCAAGTAGCAAGCTTTTTGAATTACATTTGACAGCTAAGGCTGCAACTGTCACACCTTTGTTTCGTGGTTTACGAGGGACTGACTTTTCACTTCATCAAGATTTCATCTACTTGTAAAGGTTGTGAAATAAACATGAGATTATCGGAAAACTAGAAAAGTAGCATATCTCAGAAAAAGGATATTTATGCACTTCATGTGATTATGGATCTTTGTTTGATGGTATGTGGGACTTGTTGCAGTGGTAAGAATTTGTTCTGTTACTTGGTCACTACACAATGAAGCCAGCTTACCAGTCTGTATTTATCAAGACCATAGTCTGTTAGTGAATATCTGTTAGTGATCATTCTTCCTACTTTGAAAGGCTACACCGTTTTACCATCTTTTGGTTTGTTTTTCTGGGATCAAGCCAGAGTATACGCTGAGACCTGGGGTACTATTGGTTGATCTGCAGTTTTTGGTTTTGGGTGATTCCTCTGTACAAGTGTTAGGCCTGGTAGTTATTGCCCTCTCGGCTGCTGAATTTTGATTACCACTGTTCAGAGGGTAGTAGTAAGAAACTGTGCTGTGCATCTATCACTAAAACTATGTCAGAGATTGGAACGCCTACACTACTGGCAGGAAAAATGGACCAAAAAAGTCGATGTTATCAATGACCTGTAGACCTAGTGCCATGTGTATTGGTGCTCTGTTAGTTAACAAATTCCATTTTTACTGGCATGTTTCTTTAGTCTTCAAGGGATTTAGCATGCATCACAATGGACATGTGCTTGATGTTTAATATTAGACACAATTAGAAGAGAAGTAGAATGCTATTTTTTTATTCATTATTTAACTTCTCTTAAATTGTATTTGCAGATTCATCTACTGTACAGAATCTGACTGAGGTATGCAAGGGAACTGATGATGTTGATTTAAATTATTATAATGTGCTTGGGGTGTTTGTACGTGTTGATATTTTATAGGTGGATCAAACTTTCACTTGCTTAATGTTCAGGTGAAGGAGTCGGCAGAATTCCCAGTGGTTTCATATCCATCTCCTGTAAAGCTGTCTCCTTCAGCAGCTTCAGTTTCATCTCTTTCAACATCTCCTTTATCATCCCAAAGTCACCTGCTTCATCCAAACACAACACCTTCAAGGTGGCATCGCCGTTCTCCTGGACTCCAGCTATTACGGCAAGTATCAGATAGTCGGATTCCAGTATATAAGTCGCCGACGTTATCAGTATCTGAAGAGAAGTCGTCATATGTGCTCCCTGCTTTGTGCAATGAATCGACAAGGGGATCCAACGGGGGGTCTTCCGATAGTTGGTCAATTCCTGCCTTCTCTGAGCTCATGACAACTCATAGGGAGAGGTGGTCATTTGATAGTGAATTATCGGGCTTCAATCATGACAAAATAACAAGATCTAATGGTCGAAGTCCAGTATCTCTTTCTTTTGATCTCCAAACTTGTGGCGTTTGTGCAAAGCCTTTAACTCAGAGATCTTCATGGCGCAGCCAAGAACTTGCTGCTGTTGCAGTTTTAGTTTGTGGGCATGTGTACCATGCTGAGTGCCTGGAGAATACGACACCGGAAGCTAACAAGTATGATCCAGCTTGTCCAGTCTGTACTTTTGGGGAGAAGCGGGCTTCAAAGATGTCCGAAAAGGCATTGAAAGCTGAAATGGATTTGAAAGTCAGAAAGCGATCCAGGAATCGTGTTGTTAATAGTGATATTAGTGGTGATCTCGTGATGTTTGATAGTCAGAAAAACATTTGGCAGGAAGGAAGGGGTGCCAAATTGAGCTCAAGTTCCAGCTTGAAGAGCTCTTTAGGAATGCCTTTCTTGAAACGGCACTTCTCATTTGGGTCCAAGGGGAATATATCCATGCCGGAGAATCATTCTACTCGAAGAAAGGGATTTTTCTGGGTGAAATAGCTAGGAATGAGCTTCCTTACGGATCTAAGAGGTAAGTCTCATCTCCATGTTATGAGATAACCAAAGCAAAACATTATTAGGTAAGTTTATAGATGTCGTCATCACATGAGTTCCAATCAATTTTTTCCAGCCATTACATCCCCAAACTTCTGTTTACGGTGCGCATTGGTTCCCACTGGATAGAAACCTTCAAATTTTCCGTCGGAAAGTGGTGTGCTTTGCATGTGATGACTTATTTGAGAGTTATTTTCATCTAATCCGCTCCATTTTATTCAAAAGAGTTAAAAAGGGGAAAATAAAAGACTCAAAGACCTAAACATCAACACACTATTTCTGTTTTTTAAAACTATTTTTCAGGGAAATGAGTTGGGTTGACGGAAATGACCCTCAAACAAGTTGACGCGTGCTAAGCAAGTGATGTGTTGACAGAAAAATTGATGTTTCCATCCAAAGTGGACAAACATGCACTAAAACTGAAACCAAGGCCGGAAAAAAATTGATTAGTGACTAGTGTACTTTATTTGTGAAGTTATTTGTGGAACTTTGAGAACCGCGGGTGTGAATTTCCTGATTCTTTATGAACTTTTGTAGCACTTAAGAGGTCTATCGTAGTTCAATGTTCAAAGATTGATTATTCTATTACGTCTGATCACTTAAGACCACATTTTTGCATCTACAGATTCCACGAGCACGTCATTCTCTGCTACCAGGATTCAATGGAGTTGTAAGACCAACGGATTAGGTCGTCAGCATCTTCACTAGGAACAAAGGTGTCTTTGGCAGGAACATGGTAGCTATTTACTTATTTACACTCTGTATTTAAGGTGCATAATACAACTCAAAATTTCATTCAATTATATGGAAAAAGAAAAATAGTTGAAGCATATCGATTGTTGTGTAAATTGAAATTTGGTTGTTTTCTGTCAAGTGCATGAATTAATTTTGGAAGAAAATACTTCAATGTCATTATACTTTGCCAAACGTTTTCGGAATGCCACTATATTTTAAAACGTTCGTGAAATGCCATTGAATTTTTAAAAGTGAATTTTACATGCTATTCTGTTTTAAAAATAGAATGTAATAGAGTGGTATATGATATGAATTATGAAAATTCAGTGGCATTCCATAAATGTTTGACAAAGTAAAGTGGCATTGGAGGTATTTCACTCGGAGGTTTTGATCTACTCCCCACCACGAGGAGTTCTTACCCCACCCCCCCCCACCCCATTGGACAAGTGTCCAATGGGGATTGACAAGAATTGACTTTTTAATCTCCACCACTTTTGTCATGTCAATTCCCACCTGGACTGATGACATCAGATTGAGAGTATAAGAATTCCTTGGTGGAGAGTAGATCAAAGCCCTTTAACTCGGAAGACATGTATGGCTAAGGATTTTATATTTCTCGCGGCCCGCTTCCAGTAGTGGGCCGGGTCTAGAGGACCCGGACTGCCCAGTTACCACTACTTTCAGCACATTGTGAGGTGCACATCTTAACTATTTGACCACTCTATTTATTCAGTTGTATTTAAAATTTGGAAACGAAATTTTTATGCATAGAAAATGTATGAGGCACCAGAATTTTTTCTGAAACATTTCGCCTTGTGAATGTCAGGCAAATAACTCTTTGTTCTTGAAAATTAGTTAAAAGAAATAAATGTATTTACAAAACATTATTAAACTGGTATCGAAACCAACGAACCTGGCAGTGAAGCCGGCAGGTTGAGAAATAATAGCTTCATTGCGAAGAAATGAACATGGTTGGATAGTGCCTACGCTCGCACTTCTAAAACAAAGTAATTTTTAAATGCACAACGCAAATCCGTTAAACAATTACTTGTACACAAAATAATAGTAAATAAATAAATTTTAAAATGTAAAGTATTTTAAGTTGGTCAAATTAGATATAAGTAATTTATTTATTTAAAAAAAGAAAAATCAAGTAACTTATTTATTTTATAAAAATGTACATATAAATAGGAAAAAATAATATATGTACACCTATTTAAATTTGTTCACTTAAAATAATTTTAAAATACTTTTAATTGGGTAGTAGATAAAAACATAAGAGGAAATTCGAGCAGTAAAGCAAATATTAAGTACGGTTGATGAGTACGGTTGATGAGTACCATAATCGATGGAAACTCTTCAAAGGAAAATTAATCACAAAAGACTATTGAATAATGCTATTTACTATTAGGGAGATTTCCACCTTTTCTCTTTTAACCTTTTCAATCTAATACTAATCTATTTCTAACTAATTTTTTTAGTACTAGACATTCCAATTTTTCAAGTAATTACAAATCAAGTCTTTATTGACATATTTTAACGAATTTACCTTGCTCTTTAAATAAAAATAAAAAATAAAAAATAAAAAAGCTAAAAACAACAAAAAATAAAAGAAAATTACAAATGAAGTTCCATAAATTTTTAAAAGTGCAAATAACTTCATATTCTCCAAAAACATACCACACCCCATGGCCAAATCACCACCACCCAACCATAAGATGGAAAATCCAACAAGCCAGCAATAAGATGAGCAATCAATCACCAACATTCATGCTGTAGAAAATTGACCAAAGTTAGGTGGTAGAATATAGAAAAGTTAGCGCAAAAAATCACCGAAAAAAATATTAATAAATAGAAAACTGACCAAAAATCTCAACACAAGCATGCATCTATTTAACCTAATTTTAAGTTTACAAAGTCTGGGGAACGCATATCAGTAGGTCCAGCTTGTTTATGTTGAAATTGAAGAAATTGTTGTTTTTTGAATTGTACATATACCTATTGTTGATGCACTTGTTTTGATTTCCTATTCCCACCGCGATCTAATCTCTCATCATCAGGGAAAACCTGATTGGCATACTCGCCATCAACTACCACCGGAACCCCTGGAACCATCGTACTAGCCATCACACCAGTGGCCATAAAACCCCCAACCTCCACCTGCTTCTGCGGTAAATTAAAATTTCCATAAACCCCTACAACCCAAAAATTTATCTGCTGAAATTGCCTCTCAATTCTCAACTCTCCCACTTTCTGATTCTACTGGACATGTACTCTTATCGGTGGAAGGTTTGCCATGGATGGAGAACTCGAAGTGGACCTAAATGACGAGGAAGTGTCCAACATTGGGGTAGGTTTTGGGAGAAGATGAAGTTATTTTGTATTTTTTAAAAGTTATGAGACTTCATTTATTAATCTATTTTTCTTTATTTAAAGAGGATGTCAAATCCGTAAAAAAATTTCAATGTGACGTGATTTGCAACAAACTGCTAAAATTGGGGATGTCTAATACTATAAAAATTGGTTGGGGATAGATTATTAAGTAACTGTAGTGGTTGAAGACCAAAAGTGCAAATTTTCCTTATTATTATTAGTGATGATTATCACTAAGTGTTAGTGGGTCTATTTCAATTAATTGATTTGAAGTGATATATTTATGTAGTACTAATCAATTATAATGAACCCTAACAACACATAGATGAATGATAAATAGCATTATTTAATTTTATAGATGGTAAGAGTTACGAAGAGCATGTTTATCGATATTTATAAGTACTTGTAAATTGGTCTAACATTATTTTTATTCATATATATCGTAGGATCTATAATTTTTACCCACTTTTTATCTACACATTCTCTAAGATTCACTGTTTATTATCTAAAATTTTTACCAAATATACTCTGAAGGATTGTCAAGCGCCGTGAACCCAAAGTTAAGGCAAACACGCCGTTGGCCCCGTCCCAATCCTTAAAATTGGTGAAAACAAAACCATGTCGGGTTACGTGGCAGTACACTTCGACATATATTCTGCCACCTTTTACAATACGTGTAAGAACCCTAGTTACATGCAGAAAATGTGCTGCTGCTCCACCGTCTTTGATTTTTCCTTTAAGAGCTCCCAAGTCCCGAACTTTAGTCTTCATCACTTGAATATTCATCTTTTTGTCCTAAAAAAAAATGGCAGATATACGTGATAAAGATGGCAACCCAATTCAGCTCACGGATCAATATGGGAAACCGGTTAATCTAACTGATGAGCATGGCAATCGTATGCATCTTACTGGTGTCGCCACCACTGCCGGAGACGACGTTGGTGTTGTGTATGTTGGAACTGCCACTGCCGCCGCCGGTGTTGTTCATGATGAAACTGGCGGCCGCGAGATCGGCATCGGTGAGGAGCAGCGGCAGCAGCAGCAGCTTCATCGCTCCAGCAGTTCTAGCTCTAGCTCTGTGAGTTTAATTTGGATATTTAAGGTTTCATGGTCTTGTAATTAATTAGTATATATTTTTCAACTCATGTTTTATTATTTGTTTCTTTTGAAAGAAAGAAATGTCCATTATATATATTGTCCAAATTTGACAGTCGAGTCATGTATAATACTGTGTAACAAACTGTCAAACATCTTCTTAACGTGTTATCTCCAAAGGGTCAAAATGGAATTTGTGTAAAACAATTGAAATCTGAGAAGGGGTGATTCTAGTTCTCAAGATTCTTGATGATGATGAAGGGAATATATTTAAAATTATGTCAGTTATGTATTTAAAATATTCTTTTTAGTTTTACTTATTCTGCTTGTGTATAACATGTAGTCGGAGGACGACGGGCAAGGCGGGAGGAGGAAGAAGGGGCTGAAAGAGAAAATAAAGGAGAAGTTGACAAGTGGGAAGTACAGAGATAAGTACGAAACCGCAACCGCACACAGCGCCACCAGTGCAACACCGACCACCACCACGGTCGGCAGTGCAACGTCGACTACGACGATGGATCACGAGAAGAAGGGTGTGATGGAGAAGATAAAGGAGAAACTACCAGGCCATCATCGTAATCACTAAAGAAAAATATAAATTTCGTGTAATTAATTATGTTTATGTTTGTTTTCAGTCAGCACTCAGCAGTTTGTGTTGGCAGCTTGTTTAATTTTATTAGTTAGTTATGAACCCTGTGAGTGGATATGTTTGTAATATAAGATTGTTCTTCTAGCTAGGTATTGTATTTTCATGTATGCTATTTATGCTTCTTTTTTTTTTTTTTTTGAATATATGGTTCCATAGTGTGGTCTCCTATTTATTCAAGATGATTCATGTTTTTTTAATTATTGTATTAAAGAAGAAAAAGAAAGTTGAAAAGGATCCTATGATTAGAGAATTAAAGTTGTTGAGATGTTTCAAAGAACATCACCTTGTACCTTTTCAAGAGAAACTTCAAATTAAAATGCTCTTCTTAAAAGCAATTCATGAGAAATCTAATTACATAATAATAATAATAATAATAATAATAATAATAATAATAATAATAATAATAATGGTGGTGGTGAACTGGTTTTGAAAATATCATAAAGAAATTGTCCATTATTTTCTTGAAGGGCAAATCTAATATAAAAAGATTGTTTACTTTGATTTTGGATAAATGAAAATGGAAAAAGAAAATGTAATCTAACCTGATTGGGAGTTTATTTTGACTAATTTTTTTTTTTTTTTTAGTGGTACAGATTACTTGTACACAGCAGTGCTAGTTAGTTTTTTCGAAAACTGATTTTGGATGGTTAAAAAATTACTTATAATTAGTTTAGTGTAGTGTAATTTGGAGTGTATTTTTTGATTTACTAAATCAATAGTTTTTTTTTTTTTCAATTTTTTTTTTTCAATTTTACTCTCTAAAATAATTATTTTAAATTTAATCTAAATTTAAAATGTGATTGTACAACGAAATTTGAAAAAATATATAAATTGTTACAAATTAGAATTTTGTTAATTATAAAGTGGATTTTTTTTTTTTGTGGCTACATAGTTGCAGAATTTTAGATTTGAGTGTTGAAGACGAGCAATCACGCTGCTTGCTTCCTAGACTTTAATGCTTTGATATTCTTTTAATTTTTATGACTTGAATTGAATTTGACTTTAATTTGACGACGACTTGATCTTATTGGATGATTTGAAAAAGATTTAATCTTCATGGGATTCTCGGACTTAGACTTGAATTTTTTTTTTTTTTCCTTCTTTCTCCGAACTTTGATTTTCTCCTAAATTGATTTCTCTTGGACGTGAGTATATTTTCCATACCCTTGTCACCTCTTTTTCTTTTTGGATCAACACTCGTCAATTTATGCTTGTATTGGTTAGTTATTGATATTTGAGAACTAAAGTGGAATACAATAGTGGACGGAATCTTAGTGCTTTCATCTATTTGAAATTCCTCTTAAAATCGTCAACGATGTGTAAATTTTTTTCTTTGAACTTTTTAGTATATTTTAGTTAAAATCAATCCAACAATCAAATTTGTATCCGTTCAATTAAAGTTTAATTTAATTAATTTCAAAACTAGATACACAATTTTCATGGGACGATATTGTTGAAAAATTTGTAAAATGAATAAAAAAATTAAAGCTTTCAATTTGAGACTTTCCATCTTCTCAACCTTTCATTATTATAACTTTTGTAACTCTTGTTTTAATGGTTGATTTAGAATTGGAATGTCACTCTAAAGCTTATATAAGGATGTCCATTTTCATCATTCTTGACACAATAATTCAAGCATTTTCTCTCTTCCTTTTGTTCCTCCAAGTTTTCTTTTAGAGGTGATAAAGTTCAGGCAAGAGGTAGAGTCGGTTCATTGGTACAACCCAGTTCCACCGTTGTATATCGGGAGACAGACGTTCATAACCTACGGTGAGGGGACTAATCTATTTTAAGGAAGCTGTGTGACACGTCTGAGGCCTCGGTTTACACTTTCTTCTTCAATTTTAATTTCGCAATTTCTTTAATTTTTGTTTCTTGTTCATGTAACATGAAGTTTCTCTTTTTATTTCAAACGTGAATAACAATCTTAAAACTGATTCTTGATAAACTTATTTTATATGTAAAATGTTGAAATACATACTTATGAAACTAGTTGATTTATAAAGTGAGTGAATTACATACGTATGAAACTAGTTTGGTTGGAGTTTTCTTGATTTGTGTATTCGCAAAACCGGAAGGCTTTGTCAAAAGGACCTAAAGCTGTTTAAGGAGAGCTTGGGATTTAAGTGGTCCAATTGTGACCCCCTCCTCACCTAGAAGCCTTTTAGTTGCATGTTATTCAAATCAACAAGGCGAAAAAAAATGAGTTAATTTCATATTTGCAAGTGTAACTAAAGCGAAAAATAGATTTGTTTATTCTGTTTATTTTAAAAGTAGAACTAAAATTATTCTCTTGTTTCAGAAAATGACAACTGATCCAATTACTCAAGTTGTGGCTATTGAAAACCTAACTGTGGCACAAGTGCCAAGTTTTGCTGTGACCCAAACTATGGCTCCAACTGGTCATGTAACTATTCCAGTTAATCATGGAGAAAAACCGGAGAAGTTCAATTGATTGAATTTCAAAAGGTGGCAGCAGAAAATGCTATTTTATCTAACCACCTGGAATCTTGCGAGATTTTTGACTGAAGATGCTCCGAAACTCAAACAGGGAGAGGGAGACATACAAAATTAGATTGGCCATTTGTTGAAGCTTGTAAACATTCTGATTTCCTATGCCGGAATTATGTCATGAATAGCTTGGCAGATTCACTATACAACGTGTATAGTACAATGAAAAGCAGCGAAGGAATTGTGGGAGTCTCTAGACCGCAAATATAAAACCGAGGATGCGGGGCTAAGAAATTTATTGTCGGCCGCTTCACGGATTATAAAATGGTGGACTCAAAAAGCGTAATCGATTAAGTACAAGAACTTCAAGTAATCTTGCACGAGATTCATGCCGAGGGGATGGTTTTAAGTGAAACTTTCAAGTGGCGACAATGATTGAAAAGCTGCCTCCGACTTGGAAAGATTTCAAGAATTACAAGCACAAGCGAAAGGAAATGAACATGAAGAACCGATTGTTCGACTTGAATTGAAGAAGACAACAAAGGTTCGGAAAAGAAGGGTTCAATCATCCAATGGCCAAAGCTAATGTTGTGGAGGATGGTCAAAGTTCTAAGACGAACAAAAACAAGTTTGGAAAAAGGCCAAAGATAGGACCGAAAGGAGGAGTTTTCAAGAAGAAATTTCTTGGAAAATGCTACAACTGTGACAGAGTAGGTCACAGATCGTTAGAGTGCAGGAGTTGTCAAGAGGAACAACAAGAAAGAAGTCAATATGGTTGATGACATCACACATGATGTGTCTAAAATGAACCTCGCTGCAGTCATTTCTGAAGTGAATCTAGTGGGTTCAAATCTGAGAGAATGGTGGATAGACACTGGTGCCACCCGACATGTTTGCTCCGACAAAGAGATGTTTAGTGATTTTGAAGAAACAGATGGAGAAAAGCTGTATATGGAAAATTCAGCAACCTCTGAAATCAAGGGCCATGGAAAGGTGGTTCTAAAGATGACGTTCGGGAAAGAGTCGACTCTAAACAACGTGCTCTATGTGCCGTAGTTAAGAATTTGGTATCCGACTCATTGTTGAACAAGCATGGATTTTCGTATGGTGTTTGAGTCGACAAAGTCATTTTGTCTAAGTCTCGAAATGTTTGTAGGAAAGGGTTATGTAAGTGATGGGCTCTTTAAGCTCAATGTTATGGCTATTAAGCCAAAAATGAATAAAATGAAAAACTCTTCCGTTTACTTGCTTGAGTCTTCCAATTTGTGGCATGGTAGACTAGGACATGTTAATTATGACACTTTGCGTAGACTAATTAACTTGAATTGCATACCTACATTCCAAATTGACAATAAACATAAGTGTGAAACTTGTGTTGAGGCAAAATTGACAATGCCATCATTTCAATCTGTTGAAAAAAAATCGAACCACTTGATTTAATTCACACCGATGTATGTGATTTAAAATATGTACAAACAATGGGAGGAAACAAATATTTTATTACTTTTATTGATGATAGCACAAAATATTGTTTTGTATATTTGCTTAAAAGTAAAGACGAAGCTATAGAGAAATTTGTTCTCTATAAGAATGAAATTGAAAATCAACTCAACAAGAAGATCAAAGTGTTAAGAAGTGATAGAGGTGGTGAATATGAATCACCATTTGCTGAATTCTGTGCACAACACGGAATTAAACATGAAACAACAACACCTTATTCACCTCAACAAAATGGTGTTGCTGAACGGAAAAATAGAACATTGGAAGAAATGATGAATGCAATGTTGTTAAGTTCTGGATTACCTCAGAACATGTGGGGAGAAGCTGCGTTATCAGCTAATTACCTTTTAAATAAGGTGCCTCGGAAGAAAGAAGATAAGAGCCCCTACGAGTTATTGAAAGGAAGAAAGCCTTCCTACAAATACTTACGAGTGTGGGGTGTCCCGCCAAAGTGGCGGTACCTACACCAAAGAAGGTGAAAATAGGACCAAAAGCGTTGATTGCATATTTATCGGATATGCACATAATGATGAGTGCTTATCGATTTCTTGTGTTTGATTCAAAAATTTTTGATATACACAAAAACACGATAATAGAATCGAGAAATGCATCATTTTTTGAACATGTATTTCCATACAAGTCCAAAGAAGAAGCGAGCTCTTCTAAACGGACATATGAGACTATGATTGAGAATAGTCGGGACCAAGAAGTAGAAGAGGAAGTTGAGATTGAACCAAGACGTAGCAAGCGAGAAAGGACGAGAAAAATCTTATGGTCCCGATTTTTCGACTTATATGCTAGAAACCGAATCTCAAAGTTTCAAAGAAGTCAGTAAACTCTTGGAAGGACCTCAATGGAAAGAGACAATTAAAAGTGAGATAGATTCTATTACGCAAAACCATACATGGGAGCTAGTGGATCTTCCTCCATGAAGGAAACCACTAGGCTACAAATGGATTTTCAAGAAGAAAATAAAAGCGGATGGAATAATCGAAAAGTATAAGGCAAAGCTTGTTATAAAAAGATACAGACAACGAGAAGGCCTTGATTACTTTGACACATATTCTCCAGTAACGAGAATAACATCCATTAGGATGATAATTGCAATTGCATCTTTGCAGAATCTTGAAGTACATCAAATGGATGTGAAAACTGCCTTTCTAAATGGAGATTTAGATGAAGAAATCTACATGGAACAACCTGAGGGTTTTTCTGCTCCAGAGCAAGAGAACAAAATCTGTAAATTGGTGAAGTCATTGTATGGCTTGAAACAAGCTCCAAAACAATGGCATGAAAAGTTTGATCATGTCATGATGGAATGTGGATTTAAAATCAATGAGTGTGATAAATGCGTTTACATCAAAGACACAGAACATGGTTATGTCATTTTATGTCTTTATATTGACGACATGCTCATCGTTGGTAGCAACGATAAGATGATTAAATCTACTAAAAATATGTTGAATTAAAATTCGACATGAAGGATATGGGTTTAGGCGATGTGATTCTTGGAGTTAAAATTTCAAGAACATCGGATGGACTCGTTCTAAGTCGATCACATTATGTGGACAAAATTTTGGAAAAATTCAATAATGATGATCTTCGTAGTAGCTAGAACACCGATAGATACAAGTCAACATCTATCGAAAAATAGAGACAATGGTATTTCTCAAGTTGAGTACTCTAGAATAATCGGAAGTCTTATGTACTTAATGAGTTGTACAAGACCGAGATATAGCTTACGTGATTAGCAAACCGAGTAGATATACCAGTAATCCAGGATCGACCAATCGGAAAAGAATAGTAAGAATACTGAGATACTTGAGATATACTCGTGATTATAGATCGCACTATACGGATATCCCACGATTATTGAAGGATATCTGACGCTAATTGGATATCTCGATATTAAGGACTCAAAGTCTACCGGGATTTGTATTCACTTTGGGAGGTGCAATGATATCGTGAAAATCCTCGAAACAAACAGATTATTGCGAGATCTACCATGGAATCCGAGTTTATAGCTCGGATAAATGTGGTGAAGAGGTTGAATAGCTACGCAATTTCTTAGAGGATATTCCAAGATGGTCAAAACACATGCCGACAATTTGCATACATTGTGATAGTCAATCTGCGATTGGAAGGGCACAAAGCAACATATACAATGGTAAGTCTAGACACATACGTCGTGAGACATAATACCATAAAACGATTACTCTCAAGCTGAGTTATCTCTATTGACTATGTAAAGTCTAAAGATAACATTGCGGATCCGCTAACCAAAGGGTTAAATAGAGAGTTAGTTGCAAATTCATCTAGAGGAATGGGACTTAAGCCTACGAAAGAATAAGTTATTGTAATGGAAACTCAACCTAATTATTTGGAGATCCCAAGATCTAGGTTCAATGAGAAAACCTAATTACAAATACTTAATAGGATCTTTGTGAGGGGTTAACTCATGTCCATTCCGTAATAATGATGATATCCGTGGAAAGAGGATAAGCAATAGGCTTTTAATGATTCTTATGCGTCGGAAATCCGAGCGGAGTGTGCGGGTTACTCTTAATTAAGAAATCACCTATGTGAGAGATAAGTGGGGCCGCTTCGAAGGGAATTATGAGGCTCAATTCTTAATAACTCTCACTGAACCAGGCATATGTTCATGGCCATAAATGAACATAACAATGAGAATTGAACTATGTCAGGAAGAATTCTGTGTGAAGTATATCATCGTTTACACAAAAGGCAGAACAGTTCAAGGACATCGCGTCTACTGATCAGCTAGTAAAGTAAATATGCTTTCATAAGGGAAGGTTCAAAGGGTAACACCTACCTATCCTATGTAGGATTCGGACGTTGAACTTTATCACCTAGTCTTCTGTGTCTCTTTCAATTTTTCATTCATGTTGGGGATTGTTGGAAAATTTGTAAAATGAATGAAAAAATTAAAGATTTCAATTTGAGACTTTCCATCTTCTCAACCTTTCATTTTTGTAACTTTTGTAACTCTTGTTTTAATGGTTGATTTAGAATTGGAAGGTCACTCTAAAACCTATATAATGATGTCCATTTTTATCATTCTTGACACAACAATTCAAGCATTTTCTCTCTTCCTTTTTGTTCCTCCAAGTTTTCTTTTAGAGGTGATAAAGTTCGGGCAGTAGGTCGGTTCGCTGGTACAACCAGTTCTACCGTTGTATCCTGGGAGACAGACGTTCATAACCTACGGTAGGGAAGGAATCTGTTTTAAGGAAACTGTACACGTACAGGCATCGGTTTGCACTTTCTTCTTCAATTTTAATTCTGCAATGTCCTTAATTTTTGTTTCTTGTTCATGTAACATGAAGTTTCTCTTTTTTATTTCAAAACGTGAATAACAGATATTTTATCCACTAGTCTATTACTTATTTACGATAACATATACTTGTGGAATTTTAGCAAACACCTCCACTTCCTCTCAACCTTCCCCCATTACCTTTGTTGCTTCTAGGCTCTAGAATTGTAAGTTGTACCTTCTGAATATCCAGACCTCTGTGGAGGAAATGTTGATTTCTTTGAGGAGTTTCCTTGTCTATTTGTCACAAAATGGCTGTTTATTTAACATAATGAATCAAAATTACTAATTATGCTCTTTTTATTAAATTCAGCAGCCTTAGCTCAAAAACGTGAATTCGCTCATGTTTGATTGTGTTCAAATTATTTTTAATTACTTATAAATTATAAGTTTTATGTAATATATAGATAATAAGTGAATATTAAATTGTAGGTCCTATAAAATATGTGAATAAAAAAATATGATCAATTTGATCAAGAGAAAATTACATTTGATTTCTAACATTTCAAAAACATAATGGATATATCCCTTAACCTTTAAAAATAGCATAGACATCTCCAACATTTGAATAAATAAGCATAGTAGGTCTTTTATGACAAAATTGTCATCCTCTTTAAATAAAAAAAAATCAAAAAACAAAAAAAAAAAATGATTGAAAAATAATCAAATGTACCAAAAAAATATAAAAAGTAACAAAATGTCATCATCTTTATTAAACCCCAAAATCCACCACCCACTTCTTTATCAATACATTTGTTTTCTTGATAAGGAAACCATGTCAAATGCCTTCAGCTGGACAGTTGGGGGTTTGGATTTACAGTCGAAGACAGAGAGCTGAAGGCCATAGGTGGTCTGAATTTGCCAGTGGATTTCCAATTTTCCTTACACCTTGAGTAGTTGCCTTGGTAGCAACTGAAACGTCTTTCATTTTTGCAAATGTTTGAGTGATGTTGTGTAACTGTATCCAACATCCGAATTGTTTATTGGCTACCCATGACAATCCGAGTTTAACAAATAGAAGTGTTGAATCCTCTTCACTCTTCCATGTTTGACATGCTAAACAACTTGAGTAACAACAGAAAGTGAGTTTCAAGCACTTAGTCCACTCGCTCAATTTGTTTCTGGTGGAAGGTATATAATTTGCTACCGTGGCTAGTAAATTTGTTGGAATTGGAACTAGGGCAAACCATGCTCCTACTTGAACGACATGACTTTCATTAGAAAAGTGTTTGTTTTACAAAATTGTTGATTTGCAATGGAGCAGCCAGTAGCTTTTTCATGTTGGACATTGTTCACAGCCTCAAACAGAGCCAATGGAATAATTGAAAGTTCAGAAAACAGCGAATCGATCACACACAACCCAAAACTTGACCTGCCCAATTTCTCATCAAACTTTCCAAGGAATTCTAGTTCTGCAGCTAGATACTCCTTTTTCCGTCTTTCTCTAATCAATGTCATTGCATCATAAAATGGCAATGGCAAAAGATGACTATCTTGGGACTTTTGGATTTTTGGGAGTTGTGGTAAATTTTCGGAGTTTGGAGTTTGATAAAGAAGATGACTTCTATTGTAAATTTTTTTTTTTTGTATATTTGGTTATTTTTCAATCATATTTTCTTTTTCTTCTTTTTTTGTTTTTGTTTTTATTTAAAGGGGAGGGCAATTTTATCATAAAATGACTTATTATGCCTATTTTTTCAAACATTGAGAATGTCCGATGCTATTTTTAAAAGTTAAGTTATATTCCTTACATTTTTAAAAGATTAAAAACCAAATATACAATTTTACCTTTGATCAACTTAATTATAATTTAAGCTAAGCCAAACAATCACAAATAGCAGCCCATTCCAAACCTCTTCTTATGTTCTGTATCTTCTATATAGGTAATATATCTTAACAACACACACTTGATAGACCCATAAGTCATCTTTTTATATTTTTAACGGTATTTTTATTCACGGTCACTCGAGTTTAAGTAAAATCTCAATTGAGTCATTATATTTTAATAAATTTCAAATTTCACGACTTTGTCACATTCCATCATCTATTGTCCCCCAAATTAGCAGATTGCTTTGTTGGTCGCCATAGCATAATTGATGTTCTATATAATTGCTACGTGGTTCCTTAGAAAAAAAATGATAAGATGATGGTTATTACAATATTTTTAAATGAAAAGACAAAAGACGTTTTTTAATCCTTTTATGACTTGGCGTATTAGTAAGTTTGCATGCCACACAATCATTATGTATAAGATCTATTGCACTAGGATTTTCAATTAAGTAGGGTGGCATAGTGGTAAAATGTGAAATTAATTTAAAGTTTAGTGATTTAATTGAAATTAAATTGAAGTTCAGTATTTGAGATTTCACTAAAAGTCCAAACATACACTAAATTAATAAAATGTTTGATAAATATTTTTGTAAATTATAAATAGTTGGTCTTGATAAAAATGTAAATAAAAATAATATTTACTACTTATAAATACATACAATGATGCTCTATATCCCACAAAAAACAGAGAAGTAGAGGAGAATGACATTGGCACATAGCTATCCCACTTGGTTGAGTTACCTTTTTGCAAATGGAAAGCAACCTAACTTGTCAATTCCCATTATGCGATATGGTACAATAGAAGTTGGCCAAAGTGCAAATCCACAAAGCATAAAGCCAAGTGATGACCAAGTTACATATGATGTAATTCCAAAATTATTGGAACTGCTTTTCTACATAATCTAAAACTATATTTAAAATTTTGAATTATTAGATCGAATGATTTAATATTTTTGACCCCAAATTTATTTAAATGATAAAACATTAACATTGAGAACACGTGTAATCAAACATATGTGAAGTACATATTTAAAATATAAATATAAAAAATTATCAATTGAAAACAATTAAACTTTTAAACGATATAATCATTATAGTACTATCATTCAAAAGTATTTTACAAATTATTACTAATGTTGTGGTTGACACTATTGACATGTTTGGAGAGAAATATATAAAATAAATAATTATTTTAATATTGACAAGTTTGGTATCTATTGTCTATGCATACATTACTGAGTGATCTATCCGCAAGTTTCGAAAATACACTATCTCAAAAAAATAGACAATAGATACCAAAGGAAACAAATTGCTGTATAAATAAACAAGAATTTAAAACTTAAAGCCTTACTGTATTTGAAGTGTGAATTCCAGATATTTTCCTCGCCTCACCCTGTGTTGGATTAAGTCTTCTGCAAAAGAATGGCCACCTGCCTTGAGATTGCTGTAGACAATATCCAAGAGATCCGTACAAAATAAAATATTTGGAAAGAATGAATTAAAACATGAAATTTTATCATGTAACCAAGGGGTTCCCCTTATATTTTCACCATGGTGGTGGTGAGATCCAGTGGCGGAGTCATATATTTTAAGTTGGAGGGTCTTCAATTAGAGGTGGTCATGGGGGTTCGGGAGCAGTGCTCTCGATTTTTTTTCCTCAAACTATAATTACCGAGCCCATTTTTATGAGAATTTAATATTTTTTTATAAATCACAATTTTTAAAAAGCTTACAAGAAGATATCGAACATAATCTATTGATGCAGTTAGACGTATTCGATACTTACTTCGTGTTTGTTCTGATTGCTTGAAAAGACTAGCATCAATACTTTGTTCTTGGTTATTGAATTGTTCAAATTTAATCTAAGTTAGGTTGTGTGCACTATTAAATTTTTCAATATATTTTCTGAGATTATGTTTCTTCTTTCAATTTGAAAACCCGCCAACAACAAAAGAATTACGACTTGAACTCGAACTAGAATTTGTTTCGTAGAATTAATATTTACATAGCAAGAAGAAAAAAAATATACAACTTAAGTGAAAAATGTTGAAGGTGAAATCGCTATCAGTTTTTTTGTGTCAAAGGTGGAAGATGTGAACGTGATCTGTTTTTGTAGAAGAAGAAGTGATCTTAGATGAATCAATTTTGTTGGGCTTTATTTGTTTAGTTTATTCATTGTTGGATTTGGACTTTAATATTTTTTGTTTTAGTTGGTTATTAAATTTTAAAAAAAAATTCATAAAGCTGGGGGGTCCTGGTCTCTCTCAGGACCGCCCAGGACCCCCCTCCCCCTTTGCCAGTGGTGAGAACAAGGGAAAACCTTGTTGGTATTTTCTTCAACGACCAAGGATATTTCCACCTGGTCACACAAGGGGGAGGGGGGGCGGCGAAGCGGAATAACTTTTATTTTTATTTTTTATCTTTTCTTTTCCTTTTACATATGGAAAAATTGCATTCTTAGTTTATCTTTTTTTATTCTAATCAATTTTTTATCGCGCTATAAAAGGTTAATGATTAAAAGAACAATTTAATTTTTATGTTTTTCCTTCTTTTGCTTTTATTTATTTTAATAAAAATATAAATTTGTCATTTTACACAATTTAACAGTCAAAATGGATAAATGATGAATTATGCCAATTTTTTTTAATGCAATATATTTTTGTAGAGACTATTAAAAAGAAAAGAAAATTTACATGGTCGGCCCGTAAATTTCAAGGGTCGAACCAGCTCGACCTTTATTTCATTAAACTAGTTCGACCCTAGTCCAAGCTCGTTCTTACATAAGCTCGGGCCCATAACAGGCCGAGTTATTGGGCTTATGTGCAACTCGACTCAATTACCATCGTAATAGGGGTGAAAGAATTATTGTTTTAATCTTTCCATATTATCTTCCCTTTTTAAATTTGGGAAAATTGCATTGTTATTCCCTTTTTTTATTTCTTTTTGTTATCACACTAAGGGATTTTGTCACAAATCATCAATAACCTTTGCTCCCAGTATAAAAATGAGTAAATTTGGATAAGATAGGATTGTGCATGTCAGGCCCTTTGGGTGTCATATTTTGGCTGAGTTTACTGTACATCGGGCCAGGGGCAGATCCATGAATTATTTGTTTGAGTAGCTTGTAATTTTTTTTTTAAAGAACTTCGAAAATATAAAATATATTAGTAGACAAAATGGAGGTATTGTGAGAACTCAAATATGAATATTTAATACAATACATCAAGTTAAAAGACGACAAATAAAAGACAACGTACCAAAACCTACAATATAAATACTTTAAAACACTACTTAAGTCGCACCCTACGATTCTCCAAACGATCAAACTTGTCAATAATGACCTCTGTATCAATACCAAGAGCAATATTCCTTTCAATATAGATGATCATGGAGTTTGCTAGAAATTCTTTCTCTATTTTATTGCGAAGCGATGTATTTATAAGTTTCATTTCTGAAAAAGTTCGTTCTGTTGTTGCTGTAGAAACTGGAAGAGTCAATACTAAACGAATCAACCTAACAATTAAAAAATAAGGACGTGACTTCTTCATTTCAACTAACATTCTACATAACTGAGGTAGAGAATTAACATTCTAAAATTGTGGGTTACGAAGTACATCACACTTGTAATGATCAAATTGTCTTCTCAAATCGTTTATCTCTTCCATAGTAAAATTCAGAGAATAAAATTTCTCAGCTAAAGAACAAATATCATCTTCATAGAATGATTTGAAGCCATCACTAAGATTTAAAGCCTCGCACAACTTAAGAAGTTCCATTGTTTTTTTCTGTAAATCTATTATTCAATTCCATAAATTGAAAATCTATTACAGCATTGAATATATGAAAGTGATAGTAGTCATCCACTATAATATTATTTTTCTGTTGACAATGTCGTCTTGTACCTTCCATATAACGATCACCTAATTCAGACACATCAATATTATAAGTATCACAAAACTCCATCATACTCCAAATAAAACCTTCCCAATGATCATCTCGCATTTCTTGAAGAAGTATCTTTGTAGTTGAAACTAAATTCATTGCATTCAAAATATCTTGATCTTTCATTTGCAATTCTTGGCATAACAAATCAATTTTTCCCAAAACTTTATACATCAATAACAAGATAAATGCAAACTCAAATGATTTCATAGTTTTGTACGCACATTTAGCCTCCCCATGTATATAATTGTTTGATCCCCGTAAATAAGATTCTCAAGAAGCGAACAAGTGGAACCAAACATCTGAAACAATCTTGTAACAGGGGAAAAATGTGAACTCCAACGAGTAGCTCCAACTCGTTGCAAAGTACAAACTTGATTAGACCTAGTACTAGGTGAAATTATCCTATTGCTATCAATTCAACAATTTCATCATCTCGAATTGATTTTAATTGAGAATGGCGCTTAGCAGAAGTACTAACAAAGTTGACAATAGAACTTAATGATTGAAAACATAGCCATACATCATGTACATCTTTAGCTACTGCTACTAAAGCTAGCTGTAGTAGGTGAGCGAAACAATGAACGTAATAAGCAGATGGACAATCTTTAAGAAATAAAGCTTGTAATCCATTCCATTCACCTCGCATGTTGCTAGCACCATCGTACCCTTGACCTCATAAATCTTTGAGCAAGAGCTTGTATTGGTTTAATACATTACAAATCTCTTTTTTCAAAGTCAAAGCATTAGTGTTTGCAACACTCACAACTTCAAAGTCAAAGCATTTGTGTTTGCGATATTGGGATATGTTTTCCAGGATCATGTTGATAATACGAAATATTACTTTCAAATAGTTCAACAGTAGGAGTATCTTGTGGAGCATGAATATCCTATAATACATTTGGGTTACTTGATGATTGATTGCCATCTTTCTTGTTGAAGTAATGGAAGATGTTCTTTTTTTTCATTTTAATCCACCCGTGAGCAAGATACGTTATAGATATTCAATTTACAAATTTTGAATTCATATATGTCACCACGTAATTCACAACTTATCATATTTCCAATTGACAAACATTCAAATTCACAATATTTAAATTCAAAAAATTCGATTTACAAATAATAATATACAAATTCAAATTTTCAATTCACACATTAAATCATAAATCCCAATTCACAAATAACAAATGTAATTACAAAAGTATAAGTTAGCCATTTCATACTTTCAAACAATTGTAAAGATTCTACCAAACAATTACAAAGAGCAGGCTGGGAAAGAGTGCGAATCCAAGTCCAAAATAAAATTTGCAAAGAACCTATAGTTGATAATCAAATTGGATAATCAGTTATTATCATTTAAATTCTTTTTCATATTAGTCATTATCATTTAAATTGTTTTAAATCATTTAAATCATTAACTCTTTACATATTTATTAGCAATTTATTTTTCAATAAATTAACAAAACTATAACACATTAATAACTACAAGCACTAGCAAGCAAGTAGGCGGTAGATTCCATTTAAATATAATACATTATTACATTAACATTTAACATTTAATACATTAACTTTAAATCCTTCTCGTTCCAAGAAATTAACAAAATTGAAAAAAATTAACACCAAACATTTAACATTTAATACATTAACATATAAAACCTTCTCGTTCCAAGAAATTAACAAAATTGAAAAAATTAACAGAAACACTGCAACATTAAGTCAGCAAGTGACCAAACTGTTGACCTATGGTTAACTTTAAATCATAATGTTTTGATTATAACAAACAAATTGGTTATGTTTACTAACAATCTATTTTCAAGAAATATTCAAAGTACTACAAATCGAACTCTCAAACAATTACAAGATCAAAGTCAAATCAATACAAGAGTTCAAGCATCTCAAGATCCAAAATTCAAGACTCGAAGATCAATATCAAAGAATAGATTTGTAGATAAAATTTTAAAGGTATTAACTTTTTGATCTTTAGCAATTAAATGAATGAAAGCTCAAAATATTTTTATGCACAAAACATATGTCATTATCACTTGCATAAAATATTTTTATCAAAGCCAAAAATCAATTTTTCAAAACTGTGGAAACGATCATCCATTTGGTCATCCATTTGATCATCCGTTTGAACCGGTCGACTGTTTGAATATCACTCTCCAAAAAGTGTCCGTTCTGATTTTTTGCAGTTCAACGGCTAGTTCTGACCAATCTGACCGGTCGACCATTTGGTCATCCGTTTGGTCATCCATTTCAACAGAAAGTGACAAAAATTCATCTCTATAAATACCACTTCATTTATTATCATTCAACAACACTTACAAGAGCATTTATAGAGAGAATCATATTGAAAAACTTCATTTAAAGCTTCATTACACATATATCTTCAATATCTCTTATTGAAAAATTTTGTTTGATTAAATCAAACTTTTGATTCATCTTTCTCAACAAAGTTTTCTTCTAACACTTGAGCTTTCCTCATCTATTGCTATTCATTAAAGTGTTAGTTTCTCTTAGAACTAAACTTGTTTCTATCATTCATCTAGAGAGAAATAGTCAAATCAATCTCTTTACATTTTTGGGTCATATTGAGGTCCCTTGAAAAGCTCAATATTGTATAAGGATCGGTGCTCCTTGTTTGTAAGTCACCGGATAAATTGTAAGGGTTTGGATTGCACCATAAGTCAATCAAAATAGTGGAAAGGTCGTGCTCGTGTTGGAGAGCTTGGTAACGGGGGACGTAGATCATTGGTTGGATCGAATCTCCATAAAAATATCGTTTGCACTCTCTCTTCCCTTTTATTTACTTATATTATGCTTATATTTTTGTGGATTAATTTT
The DNA here is from genome assembly GCA_023638005.1 of Forsythia suspensa. Classification (NCBI taxonomy): domain Eukaryota; kingdom Viridiplantae; phylum Streptophyta; class Magnoliopsida; order Lamiales; family Oleaceae; genus Forsythia; species Forsythia suspensa. The sequence continues at coordinate 26,803,982 of CM042670.1, read as the reverse complement.
CATTTCTTAAATATCATTTTATTTAAAATATTTTTTGAAAAAGTTTGAGAAAACCAATTCACTCTCCTCTTGGTTAGTTATTTTTGGGCTATCACAAACCTGATGAACAAGTATGGCAAACAACGAACTTCTGAGGGATGATTGACAAACGACATAACGAGAAGGATTAGGATTGAGATTTGATTTTTTTTTCACTTTAATCCACCTTTGGCTTGCTTTTTGATTGCGGGAATGCGGGGTAATGGAAGAGGATTGAGATTTTGACTTATGAGGGAGGAATGACAGTCGACGGAAGCGAGGGTTTGAAATTTTGAAGACTCTGAAGTGAAGAAGAATTGCCGACAATCTGTTTAATGGTGGAAATGGTTAATGGTATTAAATTTTAAGTGGGTTTGGGCTTTGGACTTATGTTTGGATATGAGGTTATGTCTGAATTATTTCAATTTTTTTGGGGCTAGGCATGGGCTTCAATAAGTTTCTCCCAAAAATTTTTTGGGTCGGGTAGGCTTGAGCCCACCCGTGCCCTAGGCTAGATCCGCCCTTGCCTCCAGCCCCTATGTTGGACGGCCATAATATTTTGTTACGTTTTCTAACGTTTATTTTTTAGCACAAAAGTCTTTAACATATGTGATTTTGTACTTAATTGGTCATTGTCACTACAATATATAAGAGGCTGTGAGAATTACTATTCATAGTTTGGGCTTGTACGTCACCGTTTTGTTTTTTTGTTTTTTTTAATAATTTTGGGACCACAAAACGACATCGTATGAAGGCAAAACGACATTGTTTCATGCATTTGTCTCTCCTTAATTGAATGTATAGATTCATTTCTTTCTCTCCTCTAATGGTTTCTCTCAGCTCTGGTCTTCATAATTTTTCCCAAATCTCCCCAAATTTCTTGTAGATCTCGAACAAAAAAAATCACCAAACTCAGAAATGGGCTCATAAAGGCAAGAAAATCTCTCTAAATCTCTGCAGATTTTATGAAATCTACTCGAATCTAAAGTAACTATCTTACATTTTTTTCAAAATTGGGTTATAATTTTTCACTTTCTCCTTCTTTTGTTTATTCAAAAATCAAATTTGCACAAATTTCTTGTAGAACCCAAACCAAAAATCGCCAAATTCAGAAATTATCTGACAAAGGCAAGTAATTCTCTCCAAATCTCTGTAGATTTTACGAATTCTCCATATAAGGGCTTGAATTTGAGGTAACTATCTTACATTTCTCATATTTGGGTTAGAATTTTCACTTTCTTCTTCCTTTGTTTATTCAGAAAATAAGTGTTGTTTGTGGGATTTTTCTCCATATTTTGTGTTAGTTATTGATTGTTAAGAAAACCTAACCGAGAGATTGGGGGTATAGAGGGTTTTTATTCTTTTGGTATGGTATATATATATATATATATATATATATATATATATATATATATATATATATATATATATATATATTTTAGAGGTATTCTAACACTTTTACTTGCAAATATAGTTGTAGATAATGAATTGAATTTTAGACCTGTATGTTGCATCACTACAATATATAAGAGGCTTGTGAGGATTACTATTCATAGTTTGGCCTGTACGTCGCCGTTTTATGACTTTTTTTCTTTGGATTTTGGGACAACAAAATGACGTCGTAAGAAGGTAAATCGACATTGTTTCATGCATTTGTGTCTCCTTAATTGAATGTACATATTCATTTTTCTCTCTACCAATGGTTTCTTTCATCTCTGGTCTTCATAATTTTTCCTAGATCCCCCCAAATTTCTTGTATAACCTGGACAAAAAAAATCACCAAACTCAGAAATTGGCTCATAAAGGCAAGGAAATCTCCCCAAATCTCTGTAGATTTTATGAATCTGCTTGAATATAAGGTAACTATCTTACATTTTTTAAATTTGGGTTAGAATTTTTCACTTTCTCCTTTATTTGTTTATTCAAAAATCATATCCGCCCAAATTTCTTGTAGAACCCGAACGAAAAATCGTTAAATTTAGAAATCGTCGACAAAGGCAAGGAAATCTCCCAAAATCTTTGTAGATTTTACGAAGCCTCCACATAAGGGCTTGAATCTAAGATAACTATTTTACATTTTTCAGATATTGGTTAGGATTATTCACTTTCTCCTTTCTTTGTTTATTCAGAAAATAAGTGTTATTTGTGGGATTTTCTCCTCTATTTTGTGTTAGTTATTGATTGTTGTGAAAACCTAGCCGAGCGATTGGGGTATAGAAGGGGTTTTGTTCCTTTGGTATGGTTATATATATGCATATATAGTTGTGTGTGTGTATATATATATATATATATAGTTTTAGAGGTATTCTAACACTTTGACATGCAAATATAGTTGTAGTTAATGAATTGTATTTTAGATCTTTATGTTGCATCATTACAATATATAAGAGGCTTGTGGGGATTACTATTCATAGTTTTAGCATGTACGTCACGATTTTTTTATTTTGGGACAAAAAAACAACGTCATAGGAAGGCAAACGACATTGTTTCATGAATATATGTCTCCTTAATTGAATGTACATGTTCATTTTTCTCTCTCCACCAATGGTTTCTTTTAACTCTAGTCTTCATAAATTTTCTCAGATCTCTCCAAATTTCTTGTAGAACCTGGACAAAAAAATCACCAAACTCAGAAATTGGCTCATAAAGACAAGGAAATCTCTCCAAATCTCTATAGATTTTACAAAATCTGCTCGAATCTAAAGTAACTATCTTACATTTTTCAAATTTGGGTTATAATTTTTCACTTTCTCCTTCATTTGTTTATTCAAAAATCAAATCTGCCCAAATTTCTTGTAGAACCCAAACAAAAAATTGCCAAATTCAGAAATTGTCTGACAAAGTCAAGGAAATCTCCTAAAATCTCTGTAGATTTTACAAAGTCTCCATATAAGGGCTCAAATCTAAGATAACTATCTTACATTTCTCAGATTTGGGTTAGAATTTTCATTTTCTCATTCCTTTGTTTATTCAGAAAATAAGTGTTATTTGTCAAATTTCTTCCCTATTTTGTGTTAGTTATTGATTGGTGTGAAAACCTAGCCGAGCGATTGGGGGTTTGGAAAGGGTTTTGTTCCTTTGGTATGGTTATATATATGCATATATAGTTGTATCTATATATATTTCAGATTTTAGAGGTATTCTAACACTTTGGCATGCTAAATAGTTGTAGATAATGAATTGGATTTTAGATCTTTATGTTGCAACTTAAATATTTACATTTTTCAACAAAGAACTGTATTTGAAGTTGTTAGCAGATGAAAGCAAAAAGATGTCATAAGTTTAATAATGCCAATGTTCCCCTTTATTTAGGCACATAGGACTATAACAAAAGCAAAATAAATATTAGGTAACCATAGACATTCACTTATGTGCACAATCTAATTATTATCTAATTCAAAACTTAAATATAAGAAGATCAAATTTTAACTTTTTTTATATAACTAAAATAGGAAAAACTTTGTTGAAAGTCAAGCATAATCGAAATTAAATTCCTAAACTACACTATAGTATTATGAGATTAGTCCTTAACAACTTAGACCATTATTCTTTACCAAGTATTAGGCTATGTTTGAAAATTTTCATGATTTTTACAACCAAACTAACTTATTACAATTGTTTAGATTTAACATTTTCTTACCTTTAATGCAATTCATACGAATCACCAACAAAATCCACTCAAATGAGTTTAACTACCATATTTTCATTCTGAGTGTGGCTAATCTGAAGAAGGAATAAACCATTGCATGCTTAGAATCCATTGCTATTCACTTTTGCTCAAGAAATTCACTTGAGATTGAAGTGAAATAATCATTAATTTTCTGTCAAACTTGAATAATTATCTTATGGTTGAAGCAACAGTAGGAGCCCAAAACCTAAGATGGTCTTTCAATTCCATTTCATTACCAAAATCTGAAATTCTCCAATCCATCAATGGCTTCTTCACTCTATATTCATCATCCAAAATATCCCAAGCTTCAGAATGATAAGGCCTTGAAACTTCTGCAGATTTATCAAATCCATTTCCCACTCATTTTCCTTCCAGTTTTCAATCCCAATTTTCCCCCCGTCTTTGTAATCCAGGAATTATTGAAACCAAATTTGAATCCTTATCCTCATCTGAAAACACAAATCCCAAACCATAAACCCTTTTAATTCCTCAAGTTCTAATAAGCTTCTGCTGCTGTTTTTCTTCTTCAAGTTCTCCTTCCTCTAAGTACTATTTCTTCTTTTCTTGAAACTTTTTTCTGTTCAAATTCTTCAACTTCTTTACCAGAAAGTATAGAAGCTTAGAAACAAGAACATATTTCAGAGAGGATGAATCTGAATAATTTGAACAGTTTATAGAGCTTAAAAAACTGGTCATTAGAAGATTTCTTCATGAGAGTTTTGATTTGATCCAGCTTTGGTTTTTCTTCAACTTCAAGAACTGCATTTGTGTTTTCATTGTAGACAAAGAGGGTTTTGTTGTGAAAATCTAAGAATCTAGGAGAATCTAGGAAATTAAGAACTGTTTCTTTAGTTGACATTGGCAATTGGACAAAACACAAAGGTTTTAAGAATATAAGAAAAAGTATTTGAAATTTTTTGGCTTGTGAGGGTGGGGAGACCTATAAATATATCTATATTTATATAATGGGTGTATTGCATTAATGAGCATCTCTTCATCACTAATATTGGAGAATTATGTGGAAGATTCACTTTCTGAAATTCCAAGTTACATGATTCCTTCAGAAGCTAAAGTTGAATTATCGAAGTCTCCTTTAGGTTCAGTCAAAGAGATCGAAGCGAAAGTTTTTATACTAATCACGTGATTATGTTATGTCAACATTACACAATATTAAATTTTAAAGTTTGATTTAGATGGAATTAGTCAATTGAAAAGTAATTTGCTACAAACTTAAAAAGTTTGAAAAAATGCTCTCAAAAAAGTCGAGAATGAACTTTACAGTCATGTATAAGTTAGAGACCAATGATGTTGTTTCTCCTTTAATTTTTTTAAAAATATGCGTGTACATACACATATATGTATCATGTATGTGTCAGAAGTTGGGACCAACTTTGAGAAAATAGTTATCTGCACAAAATGAACAGAAATATTATACGTGAAAGTAAAACAAGAAAATAGATATTCATTAACATTTAATATTATTGTTATATCGATTTGTGATCGAGTATTAGACCGAAACGATCTACCACATCCTTTTGATACTTTTCTATTTTAATAAATAAAAGACTGACTCGAAGTTTGCAAAACACTACCGAATGGACATTACGATGGTGGAGTCCAATTGCATTAATGCAGTTAACGACATTCACAATTCCAACCTTCACGTTCTATAGAGATACAAATTCTAGAAATATATAATGAAGCCTAATCAAACTGAGTTATAAGAATACAAAGAAATGCAATTGTGCTTGTCAAATTTGAGCTTACATTACTACATAGTTTGATTGGCATTTGAGTTTATTTATTCCAATATTTATCTACTTGTATAAAGAATTCAAGATTTCTTCGTATAAAATTATTATCATCATTTCACTTTTGTTAGTGTCAACTGTATAAAGAGTTGTCTGGTTTGCTTGTGCACCACAATCTATATTCTCAATTTAAATTCAGTTTGTAATTTTAATGTTGTAATCTAATAAAAATATTAAATCCAAATGAAGCAAAATTGCATGGGATAATTTAGTTACATGAATGTTCTTTTACATATGCTGTTATTGTTTTGTATAAAAATTGTGTAAAAAAGAGTATTTCAGTTTATTAGGTTTTAATATGAATGAAAAACGGTGTAAGCTGCATAGAGAATTGTATGCTGAAATAAAGCAATGGCAATATGATGGAAGGAGGTCCACACGTTTTGCTGTCGAGAATGCAATGTGTAAGTGTCTTTTTAATGAGTATTTTAAGATTTTTATTTATTGTTGTTGTATGTTGCTCAAGTGTATGTTTTTTGAGTTTCTTTTATTAGTTACAAGTACACATAGAGATTCCTACAATGGTAGATCTAATGTGTTTAGTCTAGAAAGCAAGTATATATAAATATTCATCTAATGTTTTCCTCGTTGTATATATAATATTTTTAGTAATTTTATAAATATAGATATAAATAATTTATTCCATGTCATTTACAATGCATTTGTGTACTTTAAAACGTATGTATTGGATTTTTATAACATCATACAAATATGTGTACATTGAATTGGACATGATCAAAAGAATTTTTATAACATCATACAAATATGTGTATATTGAATTGGACATGATCAAAAGAGATGCATTTACATTTTTTTCTTTGGAAATATTATTTATGAATAAATATTTGAATATTTATTTCTGTTTCTATCGTATATTGCTTCATTGTATACTTGTATTTCTGTGTATGGTTTTGTCAGATATGAGTGCATATGAAATTTCAGAGAACAACGAAGTTGATGCTATTGATGTAAAATATAAGTGTTTGTTAATATAAATCTCGTTTATGGTCTATGTTTATATAGTATTTTACTTGGTATAACATGTTTTGATTAGGTTTTGAAAACATAAGAGAAGAATATGGAGAAGAACAAGCGGAATTTGATGAAATTGAGATAGTAGGACAAATATTTGAAAAACAGCATGAGGGTCAATTTTTACAAAAATATATGTCAATGTACAAAGTTCGTCACAAATTGCTTCTTCTAGCAAAAATATTGATTTGCAAAAAAATTCCCACCGAAGCTTACGTTTTAGCATTTTAGACAATCTGTACTTATTGCAATGCAAAGAAATTTGAAAAGGAAAGCAAATGTGAAAAATTAAATTGGATATAAATAGTGTACATGATGATGTGCATAATATTTTCACATCATCAGAAGAATTATCTTTGGAATTCAAAAAAATTGTTCAAACATATAATAATAATTTCGCTTTTACATCATTCGACGTAAAATATGATAAAGATTTGTGTCGGAGGAGTAAACTTCTATACACTTTTAGAGTTCAAGGACAAATATTTCATTACATCAACCAAATTATTCCGCCAGATAGCCATCCATTTTATTTGCAGTTATATTTTTATGATACTGAAAATGAATTAGACCATCGTCTAAGAATTTCAGACAAATTATCAAGGACAATTCTACAAAAATTGATTGATAAATTACACATTAATTCTTACTCAAAAAAATTTCGTAGTTTAAATAATATTCCTCATTTGGAAACTTATAGAGTGCAAATAAGAAATACTCCTGAACTTGATCAAAGAGTATATAATGCATCAGCATGGCAAGTAGCTATCCTTTGGGTTGAAGAAGATCTATTTGTAGACGTTAGAAACCGTGATATATTAGTTTATTGTCATTTAGGCGATACACATAAAGTGCACTATTATTTTGGATGTTATGATCCTCTTCAATACCCTTTGTTATTTTCATACGGTGAATCTGGTTGGCGTGAAAGGTCTAATAGACAAGAAATTCGTCATAATTCTGCAATAGAAAACTTGATTGATATTAATCAGGTTGGTTCTGTAGATGAATTACTTGCAAATGAAACAATGGGTTAAAACACAACAGAAAAATTGTATTTTATTTATTTATTATTTTTGTTTTTTTTACGATTTGATTAATTGTAACTGTTTTTGCATTTTTGAAAAAGAAGAAGAAAATGACACAATTTTCCATCCGTCCATGTTTTGCAATGACTATAAACAAAGCTTAAGAATAAACTCTAAATTTGGTTGGATTATATCTGCCTCAACCAGTATTTTCACATGGACAATTATAAGTTGCATTGTCTAAAGCAAAAACAAATAAATAGACCTACTTTGACCGATAAACTTCATGACACATGCACAAAAAAATGTAGTTTACGAAGAACTTTTATCTGTAATCAACAATCTTGAATTTATTTTCTTTTGTTACGGTTAATATTCACATGAGATGCAAATGAGTTAACCTTATTTTTTCCATTTTCATGATCATTATCGTATTTGCTATTTCGACTTTTCATTATTCTGTAGATTGAAAAGATTCTTTGCCTTGTCTATTGAACGCATGAAGAAGGTTTATAGAACATCATTGAAGATCAGAATATATATGCAAAGGTATTATCTTTATTCTGTTTGTATTTATAATTTTATAATTTAATAATTAGTAATTACATTTTATTAAAATTTTAGAACCATTCATAAGTTCAATTTCAAAGAATTCATCACGTGGTGAGAAGTCTGCACCATTTTATTCTTCTGCATTTGACTTCTTTTGATGTTTGGTAGAATGATAACTTTGACTATGCTTTATAAAGGGCAAGTCAGCTCGTTGAGCTAGCTTAAAGCACAAATAAATTCGTGGGGGTAAGTGGTCTTGTCTTATTTCAACCTTATTTTTAGAGGGTGAAGCTATGATATAAATATGTTAGGTCCTTCGTTATTTCCTTAGTTTTACACAATGATTTTAACTCATAGTAGACACCAACGTTGCCACCTAAGATCTCCAGCGCTGTCCACCAATCTCCTCTCCATTTTTTTCTTCAATACATGAGATTATATATATGATACAGATCTAAACTTCTAAGATAATTTTATTTTTAATTCTTTGTTGTTTCAATCATCTATTCTTTCTAGTTTAACACATGCAATTTAATTATTAAACCAAATTGAAAATTTTAAACCCCAACCATGATTTATCCAGCGCAACAACTCCTACCAATTGCCTAAGGCCTTCAATTAAGCAAATCTTAAATGAAGAGCAATTGCAAATACATTAATGAGACATATTACATTTAGTTAAATAAAGTGTTAAATGAGACAGTAGCCACCACATATTTGTTAATGATTTTGTTGAAAATCATGAGAAAAGATTTTATGTCGATATTAAATGAAGTGTAAGATGTGCACTCTAGACACGAAATTTCTCTTATGGTCTTTGGGATTTTTTTTTTTTTTTTTTTTTTTGGTTTAATGATGTGAAAATTGAAAAATTAGTATTTTTAAACCCAAATAGAGATTGTTTTGTTCTTAAATACATTGACTCCAAATGATATTCCACCACATGTAATTTTGTTGAAACTCAATTGTCTTGTTATATTACTCTTAAATATTAATCCATCCGAAGGATTATGCAACGAAACAAGGCTTTTTTGTCAAATATTTAAACGAAATGTTATTGATGCTGAAATAGCCACTGGAGAATATCGTGGAAAAAGAGTAAAAAATTTACCTAGGATTCTTTCATTCCACTTGAAAGCGATAAAAATCCATTCCATTTCTAAAAGACGCAACTTCCCATCCGCCCATGTTTTGCAATGACTATAAATAAAGTTCAAGGACAAACTCTAAATTTTGTTGGATTATATCTGCATCAACCTGTATTTTTACATAGACAATTATATGTTGCATTGTCTAGAGAAAAAACAAATAAATTTATTAAAGTTTTAATTAGACCTACTTTGACTGATAAACTTCATGATACATGCACAAAAAATGTAGTTTACGAAGAACTTTAATCTATAATCAATTGCTTTTGAATTTATTTTATTTTGTTACGGTTAATATTCACATTAGATGTAAACGAGTTAACCCTATTTTTCCCCTCTTCATGATCATTATATTATTTGCTATGTCGACTTTTTATGATTCTATAGATTGAAAAGATTCTTTGTCTTGTCTATTGAACATATGAAAAAGGTTTACGGAGCATCATTGAAAATCAGAATATATATATATATATCTTTATTTTGTTTGTATTTATAATTTTTTTAATTTAATAATTAGTAATTACATTTTATTAAAATTTTGGAACCATTCATAAGTTCAATTTCAAAGAATTCATCACGTGGTGAGAAGTTTGCACCATTTTATTCTTCTGTATTTAACTTCTTTTGATGCTTCGTAGGATGATTACTCTGACTATACTTTATAAAGGACCAGTCAGCTCGTTGAGCTTAGGGGTGACAAAAAAGTTCGTCCGCTCGGCCCATCTCGGGCTCGAGCTTGTCGAGGGACGAGCACGAGCTAGGGTCGAGCAAAAAAAAAGGACAGAGCTCTCTCAGCTTGGCCTCGGCCGGTGAATCGAAGGGTCGGCCCATGCACTGCGGAAAATTCTATGCATCCAGTATCATAGAAAGACTTTGCTGCTTTTAAGCTTAAGAGAATGCCCGGAGAAGACCCTTGTTTATCTTTTTCCAACTCGAGACTCCCGTTTTATTGCCAACGAACAAGCAAGATGCGATCGTCCTAGTTCGACTCCGTGGTGAGTATTATCGCCGCTTCCCTTCTTCGCAGTAGTGATGACGGTTCGCCACACCCGACATAACGTCCAAACTCATCCCATTTGCCACAACAAAGCATCATGGCGTCTATTCCGTATAAGCAAAAAATGAGCCGGCTCGTTGGGCTCGTGGGAATGAGCCCAAAAGCACGAGCCACGATTCGGCTCAACACATGCTCAGGTAATCGGTCACTTAACCGCTGGATGATCATTGGATCACAATTAAGTGACCGTTGGTCACACATTTTTTTTTTGTTTTTTGTTTTCAATTTCATTATTTTCCTATAAATACTCATTTTTCACACTTCAATCTCTTATCTCTCATTCAATTATATACTCAATCCATTAATAATTCTCAAATTTCATTATCTCAATATTAGTATTATAATTAGTATCTAATATATCATTATCTAGATATTACTCTATAATTTTAAGTTGTAATTTTCCACTTCTACTAATTATTTACATTTTTATTTTCTAGTTTCTAGTTTCTAATTTCTACTAAATCTTCTTCTTCTTCTTTTCCTATTCTCTTTATTCTATTATTTCAAATGGCATACAATTGAAGTGATAATGATTTCAGTGGTCTTAATTATATTCAAATTCCAGACGATATTCTTAATTAGTTTGATGGTAGCATTGATCCAATTGATTTGGAGGACTTTCAAGAAGATGCCGATACACAAACTACCATCGACTCTAGCACTAAACAAAAAGTCACTAAAAAAAATGCTAAGTGCTAGCAGCATTTTGAATTAGTGCCGACTGGTAAACTAGTGGACAGAGTCTTTGAGTTCAAAGCACAATGTAAACACTGTCAAGAGAAGTTAGCTTGGCACAAGGGGATAGACACGACCCATCTAAACAGACACTTCAAAAAGTATGAATACAAACATGGAAGTTTGGATACAAATCAAGCACAACTCCAGTTTGAATCTCCGGGAGCCGGGTCCAGTAGTCCCACTCTCAATAAGTGGATATATTCACAAGAACTCATGCGCCACGAAGAACTGTCGAAATTGATAGCAAATGTCGAGTTTCTACTATACTTGGTAGACAATCCTCATTAGATGAAATTCATCCAAAAATATCTCCAACCAAGGTACGTTAATATTTCTTCTAGAAATATACTTCGTAAAGACACTATTGTTAGATATAATACAAAGAAAGAAGCTATTATTAATTATATTAATAATTACAACGGTGTTGTATCTTTTACATCAGACTTATAGACATGTTGTAACAAAAAAGGATACATAGTTGCAACTGCACACTATATTGACAATAATTGGATAATGCATAAAAAATTAATAGCATTTAAACAAATAGACTATCCTCATAATAGAAATAATATTTATCATGTTTTATTAGGTGTGTTATATGAATTTAAATGTGATTCTAAGGCTCGTAGTTTTACATTTGATAATGCATGTCCAAATAATATAGTAATTGAAAAATTAATGCAACATTGTAGTCCAAATTTTGATTGTATTTTATTTCATATTCGTTGTGTATGTTATATGTTTAATTTAATTATACAGTATTGATTAAAATTTATACAACCCCAATTAGAAAAAATTAGACATAGTATTAATTATATTTCGGTCTCACCATCAAGAAAACAAGTCTTTGCTGCTCTATGTATAAAAAATGAGCTGCAATCAAAAAGTTTTACAACTGATGTTGCCAATAGATGGAATTCAAAATATCTTATGCTTGAATCTTGTGAAGGCTACAAAGATTGCATTAGTGTATATTATAATGGCCGACACTCACACCGCTCAGAATATGATTTAGAATTACATGACTGGAAAATATGTGGTCATGTTAGAAAAATTTTAAAAGTTTTTTACGACGTAACAACTGCATGTTCTGGTGTGTATTATCCAACTACTCCACTTGTTTTAAATCATTTCTATTATATTGCTAACAATTTTAATATGTATAACAATTTTGCTCTTTTTTCTAGTATTATACATGTCGTGAAAGTTAAATTTAGAAAATATTGAAAAAAATTGCCTATGTTATTTCTATTAGCATGTATTATGGATCTTATATTTAACTTAGAGTGTATGAAAATAACAGTATTAGCAATTTCAGAAAAAAATAACTTATGAAAATTCAGTAACGTGTTCTAATTTAGAACAAACTTTATGTTATATGTATGAGGTCTACACTGAAAAGGCTGGTACGAACGTTGTACGACCCCTTAATCCAACATATACTTCGTCATCAACTGATGACATTGACTTATGGAGTTACGTCAGTACACATACGAGTGGTCAAAGTCAACAATCAGTTGGTTCTTCTTCTAGTTCTTTCCTTTTCCGTTCTAATGTAGAGTTAGTTAGGTATTTTGTGCATGATGTGCTTAGTATGTTAAATGACGAAGAGAGAAATTTTTTTTATATACTACGATGGTGGAGACAACATCAACGTAGTTACCAAATTCTTTCAAAAATGGCACGTGATCTACTAAGACCTCCGGTCTCAACTGTAGTATCGGAGGCTACATTTAGTACAAGTGGCAGGGTTTTGTCTGATATCAGGCCAATACTTAAAATCGACATTTTAAAAAGCTTATTGTGTCTACAGGATTGAGACAACGCCGAACTTCGAATCCAAGACAAAGTGAACATAATAATGTCTGAAGAACTTGAAAATTAGAATATGGATTAATCAGATTCGTAGTAAGTATTATTTTGCATTAGTATTTGATATTTTTTTCTTATTTTAATAAAAAATTGTACACGTAACATCTTGTTCGTGTACAATTTTAACTCTGCCTACTTCAAAGTAGCCGGTCCCAAACCGAAAAAAAGATGAGGGTTTTCAATCTTTAATTTTTAACATAAAGGATTTTCGATATTGTATTTTTTTTTTTTCAAATTTTAAAAAAAAAAAAAATTGAGGGCCGAGCCGAGCTCGTAGGTCTAATCGAGCGCCTATTTTGGAGACGAGCCGAACTCTTTTTTATGGGCCGAGCTGAGCAGGCTCGGCCCATTGCCATGCCTAGGGTAAGTGGTCGTGTCTTATTTCAACCTTACTTTTAGGGGTTAAAGCTATGATTTAAATCTGTTAGGTCCTTCATTATTTCCTTAGTTTTACACAATGATTTTAACTCATAGTTTTCTTTAAGAGGATCCAAGTGATAGATCTGAATACACCAATCGCTGCCACCTAAGATCGCCAACGCTGTCCACCAATCTCATCTCCATTTCTTTCTTCAATACATGAGATTACAGGTATGATACCGATCTTAACTTCTAAGATAATTTTTTTTTATTCTTTGTAGTTTCAATCATCTATTCTTTCTTAGTTTAACACAGGCATCTAAAATATTAGACTAAATTGATAATTTTAAACCCCAATCTTGATTTACCCATCACAACAACCCCACCAATTGCCTAAGGCCTTCAATTAAGCAAATCTTAAATGAAGATGAATTGCAAATACATTAATAAGACATACTACATTTAGTTAAATAAAGTGTTAAATGAGACAATAGCCACCACATATTTGTTAATGATTTTGTTGAAAATCATGAGAAACACATAAATGAATTCTCTTTAGAATCTTTTGACTGGTACAAATGAAATTCTTAGTGAAGAAAAGAGTAAAACTGTCGCTATTCCAGTTCAACGAGCTCTCATTCTGCCACAAATCAAGTTTGATCAAAACCAAAAAGATAAACAAAAAATGTATGATGATGATGATGATGCTTTCCTTCATTCATTTGTTGAAAGTGAAATTCACACTCCTCATCAGACCAGCAAATATGATGACTTTAGTGTTCATGAGCCATACCCCAAATGCTGAACAAAGACATCATTGGCAGCAAGTGATTTTTGACTATATCATGGTGTCTTTCTTTATTTTATTTTGCCTTTGTCTACCTATTGTAATGTACTAAGATGCACCTATATTGAACTTGTTTTGTGTGTCAAGCTATTACTATAATCAAAAATACAGAAATTATCTTGTTGCCAAAAACAGCAAGATAATTTTTGTTTTTTTGAATGTTTTTGTCTACCACAACTACAATCTTTTGAACAATATGTTCGTGCTCTCGTTGGAGAAATGACCAACACATTTCTAAAGTATGTAATGGAATTATCTTTTGCTGAAGTTCAACTAATATGGTAAATGGTAATGATCCTACTTAAAATTAAAGTTTGTATTGTTTCTCTTTGGCTTGCACTATCTTCTTTTTAATTTGTATTGTTTATCCTTTGAGCAGTATTGTCTTTACTATTTTTGCCTTATAAAGATTAGCTTTTGTTTTAGAATAATGTTATTCATAGTCGCTCATTACCAGTAGTCATCTTACGTGGCATTACTCAATTGAATGAATTGTTTACTCCAATTAAGTAATGTATTTATAACAATTAATTATGAATAATTCATCCAATTAGATAATGACAAATAGGATGACTACCGATAGTGAACGACTATGAATATCTCTATTCTTTGTTTTACCTCGTTCAAAAATCAAAAGCATTCCACAGTAATACATGTGTTTTTCATCCACGTCTCTATCTTTGATAAGCATATAGCCTAATTAAGTGATAACATAGTTGTCACATCCCATATTTACATAAGAGGCAACAATGCAACAATACCAAATTGCATAGTACATATTTCCATTTGCTTTTTCCTTTGAAATTAGACAGTCACTTATATGGTGGAAAATCATGAAAAAATCGGTTAATATATTCATATCAAATAAGAAAAAAGGTTCACCCAATAAGTATCCCAATGTGCTATATGTTTGATTAAGAATAATTCCTAATGACTTTATGATTACCAAAGTTTCTCCACTACATTTCATAAGAAATTAAAATATTGTGAAAAAAATATCGATGACGCTATTAAGTGCATTATTACATATGTTTTACGATTTACGTGCGTGCATCCACTAGTTTAATGTAAAATACTAGTGTATAATTAATTTTTATAAAGAAAAATTGTAGTTGGGTTGCTAACATTTGTAAAAAGTACAAATGGGTCTAATACTTTTATTTTTTATAAAAAATCAAAGAAAACTTATGATTTTTTGTTTTTTTGAATTAACATTTTATTGACCAAATTGATAATATACTAAATTATTTTGTATATTTTACGAACTATTATAAAAGAACTAAAATTTAAGCTCATAATTATTAATAAAAATGTCAAATAAAATTATTATTTATATTATTAAGTAATTATATTATTTAAAATTTAAACTTTTATTTTATCGTTATAACAAAATAATAATAATTTTTTCACAAACTTAATGCTCAAATACTTTTAATTGATTTAGTTATATGTTTATTAACTATAAATATAAGATATCCAACTATATTCTTCATATTTTAATTTATCATTTTTATTTTTTAAAAAAATAAACAACACATAGTGTGTAAATTAATTTTATTAGTATTTTTATGTTAAATAAAAATATAATAAGATTGGTTCAATGTCATAAAATTATATACGTCATTTTGTTATTTATTTAATTTAATTTTTATTCAAAATTTTCACATCACATAGCAATTACATATATTTAATGCATAATAATTTTATATTCTTCTCTTATGAAAAATTTAATTCAAACAACTACAATAATATATTATTATGCAAAATAGAATATTATTTAATAAATGTATTTTCATATGCATTTTTTAATTAAAATTAATAGAATATTTGTCTTTTTCATCAAATAAAGATCAATTGAACACTAAAATATATATATTAAAAACTTATGTGCCAAAAAATAAACATTACCCAAAATTAAAGACTATTTGCACCAAATTCCCTCAAACTAATAACAAAAAGGTTAATGATTACAAGAAAAAAATTATTTTAAGAGTAAAGCAAACTTGTCACCTTGCGATTTAACAGTCACAATGGATAGAAATGATGAATAGCGCCAATTTTCGTAAAAGTTGGTGACGATTTGTGCTATTTTCAAAAGATAAAGACACGTCTGGTACTTTCTTCAAAGATTGGGGACGAAGTGCTCCAATTTTTATGTAGAACAACCACCCAAAAAGGCATTGCTACACCCACCATCGCCCGCCCATCCCATCCCATCCCACAGTGCAAAACACGGCAGTCTCCATTCCTCCGCTCCCACCGCCCCGCCGCCGCCGTTACACACACACACGCTCTCGCCTTTATAAACTCCTGAGTGCAAATACTTCTACAAATGCTCTCTCTGTCTTCTTCTCACTTTCTCTCTCTAAGCCACCGGCACCACCGCAACTCTGCTCTCTTTTCTCGCTCTTCATCTCTTCCTTTTCGAATTTCTCATTCTAATCTAGACTTTGGAGCAATTGATTTCACAATGACTTCTACAAATTATACTCTCTCCTGCAACAGTAACAGTAACATTGACATTCAGACTGTGGACCTGGGGTTTGACCATTTGGACCTCGACCGCTTTGCTGACGTCGGCAATAAACTCGCCGACGCTTCCGGTGACGTCATCCGCAAGTACTTCCGGAAATCCTTCGATATTATTGACAAAGAAGATTTGAGTTAGTTATTTTTAATTATAAATTTTGAATTTAATGGATTTGTTTATTTGTTTCTTTTAAGAGTGTACAGGATATTATAATGGAATTTTCAGCTATTTGGATTACTTAATTCGGTGTTATTAATTACATTGAAATTAGGTCCGGTGACAATTGCTGATCAAGCTGCCGAGGAGTCAATGGTTAAGATTATAGAGGAGAATTTTCCTTCTCATGCAATGTAAGTTCTTTTGCTGTTTAGTGTGAATGCACTGGAGATTTATTTCTTTTCAATACTCCTTATGTTGTTAGGCTCTTAAGAAATATCTGGAAATTAAGAATATGGGAAGAAACGTTTTACTATATTTGGTCTAGTTCAGGGATTTAACTTTGATTATTTTTGTACTGCTCATTTGGCCGCTGGCCCGCTAAGGCAATGCTATAATGAGTTGAATAAGAAGACTTTTTGTTTATAATTCCCCCCCCCCCCGCGGTCTTCTTCCACTGTTTGGTGTTTTCTTTATGCATCAATTTTGGTCTGCGAACATTTTTCGTTGCACAAACTAGAAAACATCAACTCGACTTAAGCAAAACATTGTGTTTAGCTGCTCAGCTGTAAATTAACTGTCTTTTGACCTTTTCTGTTGTGATTAGTAAATTCCGTCAACAGTATTTATATTTCTTAAATAAAGTAGTCAAAGATGCATAACTCATATCATTTATATATAATTTTTGCTTTCTTTTGTTTTCTGTAAATGCAAATTTCAGTTATGGAGAAGAGAATGGATGGAAGTGTAAGGAAAATGTTGCAGACTACGTTTGGGTTTTGGATCCGATAGATGGGACAAAAAGTTTTATTACTGGTATATCTGCCTATAAACTACCAAAATGTCACGGTGTTCAACTTTGAACTTTCAGCTTAGTCAGCTTATATTTCTCAATTATCTTACAGGCAAACCCTTGTTTGGCACTCTAATTGCTCTACTGCATAAGGGTAAACCGGTAAGAAGTCCCAGCCATTTTCTATATCCGGGATCTTGACAAAATTGTTGCTGCCTGCACTGAAGATCCTTCTTTTTTTTAGTTTAATTTCCTTCGTGTTCTATAATGAGTTAATTTCTGTAAGGACCCCGTTGAAATAGTGGAAGTAGCCTATGTAGTAATTTTGTGCTATTTACATTGAGTCAAGCCTCTCAAACATGATGCTTTTCCTGTATCTATATTTTCATTTAAGTAATGAAATAACACCAGTACGAGACATTTCAATATAAATTTTTTTTATGGTAAATAACTCTGCCTCTTTATCTTAACACATTAGTCCTCCTCTCCTTGGCTTGATGGTCTCTTGTTCTTAAATTGCCATAAGAGTTCATTTAGGTTTTCCAAGTAATGATGAATCTGCTGATCTGTATGGTTATTCATAGTTGATTTTGATCTTTTCAATTAGTACCACCCCACTTCTTTGTTCTATTGAATATAATACATTTGATAAGTTATTCTGATTTTTGGTTGTTTGTGTTTCTTTCTTTATCTTGAAGAAAGTCAGAAAAATGCCAACAAACTGCTTTGTTTTCAACTATCACATATAATTAGGCTAAGTTTTACTATGAGGAGACATCTAAAAATTTAAATAAGTCTCGCACAGCATGCAGTTTTGTGTTTCTTGTGTTGATTTTTCTGTATAATGTTATTTTTTCCATATAAATTCAATTTCTTTTAATTTTTTATATAGATTCTTGGCCTTATTGACCAACCTGTTCTGAGAGAGAGATGGATTGGAATAATTGGGAGGAGAACTACTTTGAATGGACAAGAAGTGTCCACACGCAGTTGTCCACAACTTTCGAAAGCCTATCTGTATGTTATTCCTTTTCTATTGCAAAAAATGTTCTGTCGGAAAGCTAAATATGTACAACTAATATAGTGCAAGATTTGGGACATGTTCGTTTGGTTTTCACATTTAGAATTCTTGTGAAGCTATTTCTCTGTACATACATGTGAATATCTTAGTCTGCTCTCTGTTTTAGGTGCACTAACAGCCTGCCTTTACTTAGTGATGTGCTATCCTTTACATATTTTTCATTTTCTTGTGTTCAAGGTACACTACTAGTCCACATCTATTTTCTGGAGAAGCCGAGGTGGCTTTCACTCGAGTAAGAAGTAAGGTCTGTCCTTTTATGCCTAACAGCGATTAAACGTATTTAGCTCTGTCTGACCTATTTTGGTTTTAGTATCAGTTATCTGTGAAAGTTAATGGATTAATGATGTATTATAAGATGATAAGTACAGTCACTAGAGAATTACTGATTGGTACAGTCGCCCTGGATACAGTACAGAGATTCCAAATCATCTCCTTTTCCCATGGCTTCCTCGCCTTTGATTTCTACGAGAAAAGACCTTAGTTGATGTCCTCTTTTGTTAATTTTATTTCCTTTTATGCGGATCAAAAGCTTAGTTGTGTTTATGTTACATTGAAGTGCTTTTACAGGTTGATTTCTGTTTGACAGGTAAAAGTGCCTCTATACGGCTGTGATTGTTATGCCTATGCTCTATTGGCATCGGGCTATGTGGATCTTGTGATTGAGTCGGGTCTCAAGGTGAGCTTTACTCTTTTTATTTGTTCACATTTCTGAGAGATTCTATTTTTCCCTTCACTGTGTTCTTTTTGGAATGTAGCCTGGTGTGTGCAGTTCGAGTGAATCTGTATGCAGATTGTAAAGACCGCAATAAGCTATAATTAAAGTGAAATTAGCACCAAGCAGCTGACTTCATGATATTTTTCTGTTTTGTGGTCTTATGACTCATTGGATTATGTAGCTAATAAGAAGAATGTGAAACTTGTTGCTTTTCCACCTCGGCATGTGAAAAAATTGTAAAAGCTGATGGTACTCACAAGTTGCCAGATATCTTGTGTTAATGAATTTGCTGCTACTTAATTTTCAGCCATACGATTTCCTTTCCCTGATACCAGTAATTGAAGGCGCGGGTGGAGTCATAACTGATTGGGAAGGACATCAACTTCATTGGGAAGCTTCATCAAATTCCCATGTGACAAGTAACCACTTTCTGGCTTAGCTACTTCTCATTATCCAAGTCAACTTGAACGTTTATTAAGGTTATAGTTTCGCCAATTAGCCATTTAATATAACCATAACAATAAATGTTCTATCTCCAGGTTTTAATGTAGTGGCAGCAGGGGACAAAAGGGTTTATCAAGAAGCTCTAGACACTCTACAGTGGTGCTGATTTCAGCACTGAATTTGGTTCCCTAGGGACAGCTAGATCTTCGGTCAAAAAGGTGCAGGTTTAACTTTCATGTCGACTGACAGCCAAGATAATGACTGCAATAAGGATTAAGCCCTTGCATGGCGAGTCGAACTCCAGATAAACCCAGCAATTTATTGTGCATTGAATATTCAATTGTATGTATATTTATAACTCAATTGTCACATTTGCTGTTATGGTTTTTATTGGATTTGGGCAGAAACAACCTTGAATTTTTATGGCTATTAGCCAAAGCTAAAAACCCATGAACGGCAGCATACCGCCTAATGATACCTGTGTTGCATGGCAGTATTGGATTGGAATTAGAGTTATATCAATTATACGCAAATGTTTGTCCATGGTATACGTGCAGCGGGCTCAATGTAACTAGTTAATCTAGCATTTGTTTCGCCTTGTCTTCGTTGGGTTTTTATTCTTACTTGGATTCTATTGAGTAATTTATTTCCCAACTACGCAATGAATGCCATATCAGGCCATGCTTGCACAAAATCCAACTTGAGTATGTTTGATGGTGTTAAAATTATTTTATAAGTACTTATAAATTGCAAGTTCTAAGATGTGCAAATAACAAATGGGTAGTAATTGTGAATTCTATAAAATGTTAATAAAAAATATCTGACCAATTTGATTTATACTTGACCAAACAAGCTACTAGATCTTCTGAGAGAGATAAAAGGCCGCGCTGGCTGGGGATTATGACGAATTATTTCCTCCTAATTTGCACCAGAGGTCAAGAAATGTCGTAACAGCATTTGGCGTAGCCTACAACTCGACACCCACCCCAAAAAAAATTAAAGCAATATCAACCCAAAAAAAATTTCAATTACATTGAACTGGTTAACAAATGTGTAGTGATACAAACAGTTATTGGAATTGACGAATAATATCCACTGAGAGGTGCGTACAATGTGAATTTCCTGAAATGTTAATGGATCATGCCAACAGTCATCCACGTCACACCCTGATTGAACCAACTAAATCCTACTCCTTCCCAAAATCAGTATTGTAATGTGAACTTGATTCGAGCTTCTTTGCTTCGTTCAGTTTCCTTACAGCCTGGAAAATTATCAAGTGCAAGGAAAGTTCAGAGCCCATAAAAAGGAATCATGCCAATGAACAAAGGATTTATTTTCTTGAGTGAGAATAAAAAGTGCACCATCCAACAGTTGTGGAACTAAATAGCATGAAGACTAAAAGTTCTATTAAATTACCATTCAGATATCGTGAGGACATAAATATTACCAATATTCAGGTAAAAGACAAACAAGAATAATATTAAATCCAGAAACAGTGATCTGTCATAGAACCCGGTCCCAATAAACGTGTGAAATCAAAATGACAACATCACAAAACCCATCCTCAAAACACCAACTCACTAGTATTAAGAGAAGGATATCCCACTCCAAAGACTCCAAACTTACATCATGTAACAAAGCAAAGTCCATCACGTTACACACTTTGAGCCCTCAAATATTGAAGATTTCCCACTATTTCAAAGAACACGCTATCTGACTAAATTAGATCTTATGAAGGATTGTTACTACATTAGATTTGGTAAATAGTGGGACATGAGTATGTCAAACCTAGATTCACTTTTCACTCTGACGGGAATTGGGATGGTGTAGGTTCTGGTGATTATGAAGCAGGGATATGGTCTTTTGGTTTGTAACAACTGCTTGGTGTGACAACTTTGAGTTAGGTCAATGGTGACCAGGTTCTAGTGCGCCATAAGATTTAGCGTTGCAGGTGTTAGCAGCACTAGGACCAGTTGCAGAGTGGAGGTGGAACAGGAGGTGTGTGTGTGCATATAAGAGAGACACTGCATCAGATTATTTTACGGAGAAAAAAAATTATATTAGTTATCCAAAGTTCAAAAAAGAGTAATTTGGAGAAATGTCTGAAACTAGTGTTCTTTTCCATGAAGTGGACATTAATTTGGAAAAAACCCAAATTAGCAAGGAAGCCAGTCATTGTGAGATGGAGGGAAATATTCAATGTTATGGACCCTTGTCGCTATGTGTCCAACTTGCAAAATTGGTACACATACAAATACAGAAAAATGTGTGTAACAAAGCATGGCACATGTACAGATATTCCATCACACAAATATTTTTCCTAAAAAGTAAAAACAAAATCCATTCTGCGAATACATTGGAAACTTCAATACATATTGCGCAACTACAGATAACTTTTACCTTCATGAAATCTTCATGAATAACATAATCACGCTCTGCGCGGATTGCAGACATACCAGCTTCAGTGCAAATATTACGAAGGTCAGCCCCATTAAAACCCTGGACAAAGCAATATGTTATTAATAATACTTTTTAAGGATATGCCAAAAAATAAAGGTTACATGAAGCTTCCACAGGTCACCTCCGCAAGTTTGACAACAGCCTCATAATCAATTTCACCATGTTTGGCAATTCCAGCAGCATGGATCTTCAGAATTTCCATTCTTGACTGTTCATTAGGAAGTGGTATTTCTATTTTCCTGTCTAACCGACCAGGACGAAGAAGTGCAGGGTCTAAAACATCAGGTCTGTTTGTTGCCATTATCATTTTTACCTGCCCATACAATTTAGATTATATAGTCAAACTAGCATCTGCACCCACATAAACTGCATTGTTCCCTTGCAATCTATGAAGTAACGATGCGTCATAGCATGTTTGTCCGTGCATATAATCACTTATAAACTAGTCAAACATCATAGTTATCCACACATTTCATAGGATTCACAATTTTATCCACACATTTTGTAGGAACCGTTGCTTATAATTTAAAACAAGTTTTACCAAACAAACACTAAGTAAAGCATCGGTATATATGACAAAGATCAAACAGAAACCTTTCCAAGCTGATCAAACCCATCAAGCTGGTTAAGCAGCTCCATGAGTGTCCTTTGTATTTCACGGTCAGCACTTGTTCCCTCACTGAAACGACGTCCACCAATGGCATCGATCTCATCCATAAAGATGATACATGGCTTCACACGAAATAATTCAATAGAGCATTTTCTTCAATGTGAACCAAAATACATATAAATAAAATATCAGATATACGAAAGAATTGTATTGGAACTTACTTGATGATCACGGGCATACCCAAACATCTCCCTGATCAATCTTGCACTCTCACCTATATACTTATCAATAATAGCACTCGATACAACCTACATAGTTACAACTTGTAAGTCATAACAGTCAGCTTAAGTGGATATAAGACCTTTAAAGGAAATGAACCGTTGCAGATGAATACTGTCAGATGTAATGTTATCTTCTTACCTTTAAGAAATTGGCATCTATATTGCTAGCAATTGCTCTTGCTAATAGAGTCTTGCCAGTTCCCGGAGGCCCATAGAGAAGAACACCCTATAACAAATAGACATGGGATTGGTTACAATGCAACCCATATACAACAATTATAATTAGCAATGCTACTAGAAAGCTACTAATTGATTACCTTGGGAGGTTTAATGCCAACCCTGAGGAAGAGTTCAGGATTCATCAAAGGTAGTTCTATAGATTCTCTCAGTTCTCGAATCTGATCTGACAGCCCACCTACAGCAGAATAGCTTACATTCCCAGGATCTTCATGAAGCATATTATATACAACTGGATCAACCTGCAGCATACATCAAATTACTCACGAGTCAGAAAAAGTCAGTTTGAATCATCTGCACGAGATTATACCAGACAAAACCCCAGAATCAGTGTCTAGTAGATCAAATTGTAGCATACCTCACGAGGAAGGGCTCGCATAATTGTGAGAGTTGTCATGTCAAGAACTACTCTAGTGCCCGCTGTAAGTTTCTCTTTGTCCACTTTACTGCGGCAACCAACCACATATCTTGGGCCACTGCTGGCTTTGACTATCACTGAAACAACAGATGGTGTCAATTAGTCAAATTACCAAACTGCATTGTGAACTGATATGTCCCTAGTGACCTGCCTATGGAAAGTAGATTCAAACAATAATTCCAAAGCAAATACCTTTCAAACAGGCCTAAAGTAGGCACATAGGCCACAAGACACTTGAACCATAGACTTTGTAATGATATATTGTAGGATTATTAAATTTCTATTTTAATGGTTTTGATATATGATTTTTAATAGTAGATTTGAGAAGGATCACAGGGGCAAAAAGCAAGTCTTATTTGAATACAACTATTGCTTTTAGATGGGTGGTTCAACGTGGTAACAAAGCTGGTAAGGATCCGGAGTTCAAGTCCCACCATCATCCATTTTCAAAATTGTGCAAGGCTGAGGCCTTTGATTTTGAAAAAGAAAAAAGAAAGGATGAATCCAGCCTTTATGTGACGGGGCAAGTTGAAGACAAAATATAAATAAATGAACTATTCTCAAAACTAGTAGCTTAAAATTTTAGATAAAGAGCACGTTTGGCCCCATTAAAAGCTAGTTTTTTTCTACTTACGTTTTAATGGGGGGCCAAACAAGCTCGAAGTGGTTCAACCCTATCGAATGCAAGCAAAAGGATTAAGAATTCTTACATCGTTCATTGTCCAGGGGCCTGAGAACTTCTCCTATGATCTGTCCAACACTCTGCAGTGACTTCAAATCATCTTCTGTTTTAGCATATTCCTTCTTCGTAGCTCGTAAACTCTCCCTAACTAAACAGATTTATAGTGTCATTCAGTCATCTAGCTATAAGGTCTAAACAAATTACAACAAATAATTCAAATTCTGATCCATCGTGATGCAGGTGTAACACAATGATCAAAATATAATGTCAGAATCAATAAAAGTTAATATATACACAACAACGAAGCAGGTGGGTTGTTTGCAATTAGAGAAAAAAAAAAAATCAATAAAACAGTGCAGATAAAAAGAGAATTGATGCCACGAGAGTTTTAAGATCAAGATGTGATGATGTTAAGAAGTATTTAACTAACATGCATGCAAGCTGAAAAATAAAAATAATCATAAGCTGATATAGCAGTCATTGTTGCAAATGGGATATGTAACTTAATAAACCCATGACATGCCACTTACGAAACAGAGGCTAATCAATATTGTATGTCAGTCCAGCATCAATAGACACTCCCCATCACAGGCCTAACAGTGACTAAGATATAATCAGTCCTTAGTTAAAATTATAAAATCAGCTTCGAACATACTTTCGAAGCTAGTTCCCTATAGGCATTAGGACAAATCAAATTTGAATATTGAATGTACAACTAACAATTCAGGTAGTCCCAAGTCACAACCATATTACTGGCAAAGTCTGGAGATTTTCATACAACCGTTCTCTACCATAGAAAATGTACTAGCACTAAAATGAAAGTCACAAACTTAACGCATGTTTGGTAGTGCTGAAATTATTTTTTAAGTGCTTATAATATAAATAGTTGGTGAATGTGTGGTTAAAAAGTGGGTTGTAAGTTGTGGGTCCTATTAAATGTGTGGATAAAAAATATGTTTGACCTGTTCGACCAGCTAAAATTATAATTTAAGCGTTGCCAAACATATGCTTAAACTTTTTTGGACCCAAACTGTTCCATAAACAATAAATAAATAGCTACTGAAACAGTAACTCCACTCTTTTATGCGTGTTTCATACTGTGGCTCGTATTTAGCCTGCTCATATTTACTGAAGCTCGGAACTAAATGGGCAGGCTGAGAAACTGACTAATGGGCGACTGGGCTCAATTGACAACACAATGGCCTATTAGAAGCCGAGTGAATCAAATTTCGGTTTGCTCATACTAGCCATGAATCTTCATGAGCTTTATCTCCGCAATGCATGAACTGACGCAACCTTTTTTATGTAAAAGAAAGCTCTGCTCAGAAATTAAAATACAAGCTATGGTGCAAGCTTTCTAACCTGTCCTCCTGGACTAACAGACAGCTGTATCAACTCAACATACATCATCAAATATTCCAAGTGCTAAATTAAATATACTGTTCAAAATTCAAATACCAAATTTCTTTCCATTTCCCAATAGTTTAAGTGTCACAGCTCAGGTATAGTTGATGTTTATTAGAGAATCTATATGTAATCTTAACGAGAGCTTAACTTAGGCCGAGCCTGCTATGGCCTCAACTTGAATTTCAACACGAGATGAAACTTAGGGCTTGAAATTACCAAGCTAAGCTTATGAGGTTTGCACCGGGGCTTGGGCTCATTGACGGTCCTGATTAGCCATTATGAACTTTAACACTTAATTCAGTCAAATTCTTCAGCATAGCTCAATCATTTTGAAACTAGTGCACAACAAAACTTAACCCGGGAAACAGAATACAGCTACTGCCAAGGTAACACAGTTTCTTCGAGTTATACCCACCAGGAACACCTTTCCTCATCTGACCCAAACTGGTATAGCTAACATCAGTAATTTCAACATCAAACGAAGAAACTCACCAAAAATCTTAATCAGACTCCAAAAGGAAAAGCTATAGTCTATAGTACAGTTGAACAGCAACAAAATGATGCCCTGTTCTAGCCGAGCTATCGTAACACCAAACAGTAAGCATAAGGCCCGTAACCCGTGATACCCAATGCACATAAAAGACACTCATCGTAGTTCCACAAAAGTAACAATACGAAACCTAAATTTCAACAGCTCTCACTTAGACACGTAAATACAAAAATACGTACATAAATCGCCGTCTACTTCGATTCATGGAAGCCATTTAAAAACATAGAGAATTAGAATCGATCTAGGGTTTAAAAACAAACCAGTACGAACTCGAGACTCGAGCTCTTTGTGGCTGAGGAGCTTTTTCCGATACTCCGCTACTGCTGCCTTGCGACGGACGGCATCTTCACTCTCGGTGGCCATTTGAAAATTCTCCTTGTCCTTCGTTTGATCTGATAAAAATCGCCTGCGGAGTGACTTCTCAAAATGAAATTCAACTTGCCGACCAAGCAAAGAGATGGTTCTTGTAGTATGGATCGATATTGGGTCGAATACTCGAATATGTGGATAGTGAATAGATATCATCGGCCCAATTAAGAGTATTAAGTGTATTATGATAAAAGATTTTTAAGATTATAAGCATTATATTTTATGGTATGTGTGAATAAAAATTATAGTTTTTATGAAATGTATAGATGAAAATAATATTTGATCAACTTATAAATATTTATAAGCACTAAAAAATTGAGTATCTCACGTTACTGGCGGATTTAGCATGGGCCAAGAGGGACTGGCCATGCTCAATTATGTAAACATAAAAAATTAAATCTAGTATATATTGCTTATTTGTTTGGTATATTTTGATTCAATTGATTCATTTTTAGCTTTTCACAAGTTCAAGTTTTAGCTAAAAGATTTTTTTAATGTTCAACTTGTACTAATTGGTGATCAACTTGATAATTATATCATGGATGTGCACTCCAATATGGAATTTTTAACTTTGAAATGAATCAGTAACTTTGCTTGAAGCAAAAAGAAGACAAAATTTACTCTTTAACTTTTGCTTATCAAATTGGTCATTATTTTGCCAATTACAACTGACATTGTTTTGAAGTTATTGATATCATAAAGATCGATTGTGTAATAAGATTAGAGATGAACGAATGAATTATTACATATAATGAGAAATTTTTTTTTAATAATATTTGTAATGATGCTTTTGTTAAACGATTTAAAAATATGAAAACTCATTGAGGACAATTTTAATGTATTAGAAATTTTTAATTGTTGTTTTTTATGTACTAGTTAGAAACACATGCTTTCACAATAATTTTGTTAATTTTTAGTATTTTCAAAATTCTTATTTTTTAATTGTTAAAAAGTTAAAATATTAAAATAACAATTACAATAAGATAAAAAAAAATGATTCTTGATAACATGTTGTATTGTATTGTTTGATATTATAATAATTAATGTTGGTATTTTATTTACATTCATAGAAGTATAATTATAATTATGAATGAGTTTTATATTGTGGTAATACCAACAATAACTTGAACGCGGTGAATATATTTTGGTGATTTAAAATTTGATAATTGACGAACTATTGATATCAAAATTTATGGAATTGATGGTATGAAGAATAAGAATTTGACAAATTTCTAATAATGGTCAGGTCCATAGGTTTTTAATTCAATATTTGTTTCAATAGATTATGAATGAAGCATCGGCAACACCAAAACTAACTTCTTTTTTTTAATAAAAAGAGAGGCGACTAAGAAAATTAGAAAGAAAAAAAATGAATTACATTAATATGCCTAACTAAAGATCAATTATGTTGCACATTCTCCTTTAGTTGTCTTCGTTATTAACATTAATGTATTATCCTAATAACTTCAGCACATAAAACATTTGGTAAACATCAAATATTCAATATTTCTCTCGTGTTTTGAAATTGCAATCGAATTTTTTCTTGAACCCTACTAAATCTACAAGGACATAATTATAGCGATAATGTTTATACAATATTTTTTACACAATGTCTTTTCTCCTATTTAGTAAACTTTGTGCAAGCTACTTCAATTGATAAAACTCCAATCAATCCACATTCTCATTTATCTATGAACATAATCCATTTTGATATATACACATATACGATTATAGGAAACAAAAACGTATAAAAATCATTTACTATTTATATGAAGGAAACTTACAAATATTTTATGAACTAACAGAAAATTGAGAAAAACTCACTTTTTATCTACTTCAAGTTTCGAAAAATAAATTTGTAACTTAAATGCCTCCTCTTGACAGCTAACTTGAGAATCAAGCCCTTGTTATACATATGTATGCTACAATTTCTATCCACAAGGACTAAATAAGATAATAAAATGTAGTGACACTTAAAAGAAAATAATAGAATTGGTAGATGTAATGAGAATAAAAGAAAACGTGTCTTACATAGAAGATGTCAAATTAGTGAAAAATGACGAAAAAAATTTTAGTTTAAAATGTAGGCAATTAAATAATAATCAAGAAAATATAAACTGGATATCTATTAATGTCAGACATGTTATTTTTCACGTGAATTATGTTGGTTAATATTTAAACTGATAGAATTCTATTCTTTTTCTTCTCTCGAAATTCTATTTTGTTTACATTAAAACCGATTCTTGTATATTCTTTTTTCTATATTTTTTTTTCTTTTGGACACATGTTTCTACCAATTTCAAACTAATGCCAAGGAGATGTGACCATTTTCAATTTCAGTTGGCTTAGACTATATGAGTATTTTTGCTACTCTAAACTTGACTGACCAATAGACAAATGTTTGACATGTCATTGTTTCTTAATCCTATTAAACTATCTTTAGTACTGAACATGTCGTCCATCCCTCCAAAATTCATATAAAGTTATATACAATTCATACCACATTTCATAGTGAGCAACCAAACTATGTCAAACCAAATTTTTTTTTTTTTACATTTCTTCATTACATTTCATAGTGAAAAGACAAAACAATATCGAATGAAAAGTTCTATATATTTCTTTATAACATTTTATAAGTGACCAAATGAAACTATATCAAACGGAATAGTCTATTAGCACATCGTGTAAGATTATGAAAAATATTATATCAAGTTGAAATAACTACTTGCACGTAAATCTCACCTTAGATTTCTTAAATATGAAAATTGATTAAAAACGAAAACGTTTTTTTTTTTTGTTTTTCAACAACTTTGAATTATCAATTCTTTTATTTTTCTTTCTTTTGTAAAAAATTTGAAGAAAAATGAGTTTTGTGTTTGTAATATCTTGTGAATAGAAAAAGACAAAATGAGAAAATTTTGAGAGAAACGTTCTAATTCTAACTTGTAAATTTACATATAAAATATGAAAAGTTGATGCCAAAGTAAAGAGAAGAATGAGTTAACCATCACAAGGCTTTTCTAGAAAAAAATGATAAATTTGGATATCAATATTGACATATGAAAGGTCTTTTAAATTTTAATTCAAAAATTTTATTTTTATGATCATAAATACATATTTAGGAATTACATAATCATTATATAATCATTTGCATTCCGCTTTTAAAAAAATTGAAGATAAGCTACCCAAAGTCTCCAAATAACCCCTTATTTTCTTTAATAATGGTGGTAGAGGAAAATGTTTTTGGATTTTTTAATTTAATATGGAAGAGTAAAATAGTCCAAAGATGTAATATGGGAGGGTAAAATAGTCCAAAATTATTTTCCCCTTTTAGGGTCTTTTAGAAGTAGTATATATAGAGGAAAAAAATGATAAATTTTGATGTCAATATTGATAAATGAAATGTCTTTTAACTCTTCAATTCATAAATCCTATTTTTATGATCCTAAATACATATTTAGGAATTAGATAATCATCATATAACCCATTGTATTTTGCAGTAAAAAAAAAACAAACAAACTAAAGATAAGTTGGCCAAAGACCCCAAACAATGTTTTTGAATTTTTTAATTTAATATGGGAGGGTAAAATAGTCCAAAATTATTTCTCTTTTTAGCACATTTTAGAAGTAGTATAGATAATTCGTCTTGATGTTTTTTGCTTATGGTTTACATTGTGGTCCCCCAAAAGTAAAATCTTATATTCGCGATAATTTTTAGAATCAAAATCAGAAGAATTGGTGAGAAAAATTGAATCATGTTGTTTAATTCGATACAAGTCAAGAATTTTACTAGAACTTGACATGACATCATTCTCAAACTTTAAATAAGCTAGATGACACAACATGTTCAGTAGTGCCACAAAATCGAGAGCTCTAAGTGGGTCATTTTTTATAAGCAGAGTTGGTAATGTGGGAGGAACATAAGTTGGGTTAAATGTCCCACTGCCCATTATGCACGCTAACATAATTCCTACAAATGGTGTTGATCAATTAAGACAACAAATAGGTTATCATAGAAGTCGAAAATTGCTAAAAAGTGTAACAATTTTACAGCACTAAAATTGGTTATAATGACCTTTAAATTCTTTTGTAACAATCAAAATATTATTGTTTTTGTGTGAATTGACATAATTTATGTATGTAACGACCAAAGTTTTCAAGCATAAAATCTCGTATTCATTCTATTCAAATACGAGATACAACTAAAAATGTCTACTTGTTGGAAAATGATGAAGGTAGCCATTGACAATCATTGGAATTTAGTGGTGACAAGTAGATTCATTGATTCTTGATTAAAGGATAGGGATTTTCAAGTTCGAATGTTTGGACTCCAATTTGAAATTTGTATTTAAATTAATTGAAAAATGAGTACTAATATATAATTGGTTAGTTATTATAGTGTTTGTTGACCACAAAATCTTATGAGGCCTTTTGTAATAGATTTTAGCCACCTCATTGTCTACATGTATAATTCTTGCACACTGAGATAACACGTTAGAATGCAAGGTTGCTTGCATAGGGGGAGTGCAACAGCTATATGCACTTTGACGTTCAAATAAATTATAAGTGAAGTGTGACAAGATAAATGTATAAAATTTTGGCTATATTTTAATATTGCATACATGTACAATGATTTTTTAGGTATTAATACACAAAGTGTCAAGCAAGAGTATTCAAATCTTGGTTGATTTTTTCACCCATATGAGGTCTATTGATAGATCTCTGACATGTCGTTGTCATATCCCTTTTACCTTTGATTGATGCCATTAGACCTAACACAATCTATCTCTTTGCATTGGAACCTTTTTTTTTTTATCAGACGTTTATTATTATATTTTCAAGAATAAAAGTTGTATGCAGAACATGCTTGCAAATGTTGTTGTCACACATTTCGTTTTTCAACTTGCACAATCTGTTTGATGGAAGGCTGTAATTCTTTGACGATATACGCTTGAACTTGCATATTGATATGGATACAGAAGTGACTAACATAAACAGTTTTTGTTTCAACAATCACATGTTCGTCAATTCAAGGAAAATGTGATTTGATAATTTAAATTTTCTTATGCTCGTTCTGTTTGGCATATCCTAGACTTTGTTGCTAATGTTGTGTGGTTAAATGATGAAACGGATAGCTTGAGATGTTATATTAAATTTTAGACCTCACATTAGCATTATCTTATTGCGTGCAAATGTTAAAGATCCTAACTTCAACTTGGACCTTTTTTTAAGCAATTCAAAGTTGTTCTTTTCACGTCTAGACAATTTAGATGGAGCGAGAAATGTGAACTATTTAGAAAATGTTATAACTAGATCTTGGTAATGCTAAAAAGATTTTGGGCATGGTTACTCAACATGACTGGTTATAAAATGTTATAACTATATTTGTCTAATAAAAATGTCAAATCTGTGAATATTTCCTTAGCTCCCTCATATGACTTTGTCCTCTAATCAGTCACCTAAATCAAATGAAGTAAGGAGAGAAATGGAACATATTCCTTATGCTAATTCTATCGGTTCAGTGATGTATTCCATGTAATTTGACTTAGCTTATTCCATTAGTTTGTTAAGTAAGTTTATGGCTAACTCTGGTAAGCATCATAGCATGTACATTGAACATTGGATTAGTTTATGAACAAACTAATGATAAACTAAATTTGTCTTGATATGTTGATTCTGATTTTGTTGAAGACAAAGATTAGAGAAAGTCAACTACTGCTTATTCTTTACATTGGGTAAGTGTTGCATTACATGGAAATCTCAACTCCAATCCTTGGTTGCATTATCAAATACTGAAGCGGGTATGTGGCCATATTTGAAGCATTAAAGGAAGGTTTGTGGCTAAAAAGGTTTACTTATTGAATTGAATGTGTTGCATGATAGTTTTTACTTGTATATTGGTAGTCATAGTACTCTCATGTTAAGTAAAAATCCTTTATATCATGAAAGGTTAGAACATATAGAAGTAAAATATCATTTTGTAAGGAAAAATTAGCTACACGTGAAGTTAAATTGCTGAAAATTTCAATTGAAAGTAATCCAGCAGATATTGGTAGTAAAGTGTTGCATGTGAGTATGTTTAGGTCTTGTTTATATAGCTTACATATTGACTATGGTTAATTGTTTCCTTTACATGTTTTGGGTCCATGGGCAATGATGAAAAGTAAGACCACACAAAAATTGGATAGTACATATAACCAGAGAATTTGGCATCAGATTGGGAATACAAGGTAAAGATTTGTGGGTGATGTGGTGGAAAATTCCTATTAGCCAAAGGTTATTGTTTTGTTCTAAAGATTTTGGACCTTTTTTGCACATGGATGCTTCTTAAGGGAGCTTTTTCACATTGTCTTCTTCTTAGGCTGAACTACCATTTGAGTTCCTTCACTTTGCCTTGGTCTAATCTTGGTACTTTTCCTTTGGCTGCTGTGCTATGATCTGAATGTGGCATGATCTGAGCCCACACTTTATTTCATTTTCTTACTATTGAAATTGATTGAAGAAGGGGCTGCATATCCGAGTACGTTGGAGGCGGAAATCACAGAACTCCATTTATTGTATTTTCTCCATTTTCAAGTGATGACTTGCATCTTATGGTTATATAATCCACAACAAAAACTCTACATTATTCTTGCAAGGGAATATGAGTAATTTCTATATATAAGGACAAATTAATTGATAGATGCATTACTAACCTATACCAACTATAAATGTTCAAACTCAGATGATGTCCTAGCAGGACAATTCATTATTATTGAAATTAGTAAATTTAAAGCATACTTGAAGTGTCTTAGAAAAATCGATTCACAAAGACAAAAAATCTCAAAGGAAAAATAAGCAAATAATTAAGATTAAGATGATCATTTTAAGGAAGCAATACTATCGAAAAAACCGTAAGATATAACTAATCAAATAATCTTAGAAGAAGTTTCACATATATCTCTGAAGAGGTTTAGGTACCTGAAATTAATGAAAGTAAAGAGATATCGATAAAGTTATGTCGTTTCGAAGACTAGAGGAAAATGAAAAGAAACAATTGTCGACAAAATATGAACAAATACTGTAGCACTTATTATTTTAATTAAAAGCGAAGTTACTAAACAGAAATCCGTCAAGGAATGTTGACGTAGAAATCATTGGCCAAAAATGAAAAGAACCCTTATATGCAAGCTGCATTGTTTAGACTTGTAGTTTGAACATATGAAATGTAATTCCTGTAGTATAAGAGTAGTAATTATATATTTATATGGTTCACTTGATAGTGACATACACATGAAAATTCTCGAATGATTTAAACATAAGCAAATAATTCATTCCCCACTATGTGTTCAATCAAATTGCAAAGATCATTATATAGATTAAATCAATCCGGATATATGTAGTATAATTAAAAGATGGTTATAAGAATGACCATGTTTGCCAATGTATTTTCATAAAGAAAACAAATATTGAATTTATATTTGTGGTAGTTTATCTTGATGATCTAAATCTTAAAGAAACCCCTGAAGAGGCAAAAACTGCATATTATTTGAGAAATGAATTTGAAGTGAAAGATTTTGAGAAAAACAAATTTTGTCTTGAATTGCAAATTAAACATTTACAAGAATGATTATTTGTTTATTAATTTTATATGCAAAAAAAGTCTCAAAACATTTTTATATGGATAAAGTACATATATTGGAATCACCTATGGTCGTTCGATAACTTGATATGAAAAAATATCTCTTTCGACCCACTTGAATATTGAAAAAGGTTATTGGTTCTAAAGTATTACACTTTAGTGCAATTGAAGCATTAACCTAACTTGCTAATTGCACTAACTCAAAGACATTAGAGTGGGGTTAAACACATTTTCGTTACCTAGATGTACTATTGACATGTGATTCTTTTATTCACAAAGATTATGACATTCTTTAGTAGGATATGCAAATACAGATTATCTCTTCGATCCACATAAAGTTAGATTACAAATAAGTTATGTGTTTACACGTTGATGAATAACTATATTATGGAGATCTATAACCAAACTTTGACATCAACATTTTCAAATAATTTTGAAATTATTGCAATTTACAAAGCAAGGCGAGAATGTGTTTGGTTGAGAAATATAACTCATCATATGCAAGCGTTATGTGGATTAACTTAAACAAAAGATAACCCCAACAATATTGTTTAAAGAGAATGCATTATGAATTGTACACTTTAAGAGAGACTACATCAAAGAGGACAAGACAAAACATATTTATCTAAAACTCTAATAAACATGAGCTGCAGAAGAATGATGACATCGATGTTCAATAAATTCGTTCTAGTGATAATGTGACTGACTTATTCACAAAACCACTGTCAACATCTACATTCAAAAAAATTGATACACGATATAAGAATGCATCGACTCAAAGATTTTTAGTGATTATCATCATGAAGAATAATTATACTCTTTTTCTTTCGTCTGGGTTTTGTCCCATTGATTTTCTAACAAGATTTTAATGAGGCATCTCTTTTATTACTCCAAAATATTTAAAAATTAATTGTGCTCTTTTTTCATTAGTTTGATATTTTGTACCATTGAACTTTAGTCAATCAAAATTTTCAACGAGACAACTACTGTATAGATAGTAATCAATAGGGAGTGTTGTAAAATAATAAATAATTATTGATGACTATTTAGTCCTATCATAAAACTTAGGAGAATAGTCTTACTTACTCTAGAAGTTTGTATCCTACTCTGTTTGTAATTTTCATTGGAATACTATATATGGGTCTATTAGTATAATAAAATAGACTGTTCACATTTAATTCTCTTATATTTCTTTTATGTTATAACAAGTACGAAGTTGTATCATGATTATTAATATTTTTAATTAAGACATTTAGTTTATAAGTGCTATGATATTTAAAAATTATCGACTTTTTGTATCATGATTATTAATATGCTAGAAACTTCTTTTAATTAATACATTTAGTTTATAAAAAGTTTTTTTTGTTTAATTTTTGCTATGTATATATTTTGACACACTTGATAAAAAAATTATCGTTACACGTGGTTTTTAATTATATTTTAATTTTAATATTTTCAATTTTTTTCTTTTTAATTGTTAATAATTAAATGCTAGAAACTTCTAAAATTAAAAAAAAATTATGGTTCGAGGTATTTTCGATGTTGATATTTTATTTACATTTATATAAGTATAATTGCAATAGTCTGAATAGTAACTTGAATTGGTAGAGATTTTTTAATCTATAAAATAGATATATATTAATAGGGATCATCGGAGTTTTTTGTTTAATTTTTTGCTCATGCAATATCTTACAATGTATATTGTACAATTTTGTATATTCTCTTCTTATTAAGCGCTTTGTATTATTAATTAAATTAAAAATTAAAAAGTTTCATATATTAAACATCGGTATATAAAAGAAAACAAAATAACATTTAATTTAGAAATTGGCAAAATTAAACATTCTCATTTGCACAATTCAATGCCCGGATGTCTTCACGTGAAATTATCCAAATTGTAATGGAGAAATAATATAATATTGCCAAAACTAAACATTCTAGCGATTTAAGCGTCTTATTCATGTTGGAGCATAAATAGTTAAAAAAAATCAGTTTAAACAAAATAGATAACAATTCAATTCAAAAGTATAAAAAAGAATAATAGAAATAAGATACATATCAATAGTGGATTGAAATCATTATTGAAGTTAGCGCACAAAGTTTTTTTCGTCTAGAAAATCTGAAGCCGCAAGTCAATTAGATATGTAAACAATATACAAATACGCATGAGCATGCACAATAATTAAAAAATACATCGTAACTTTTATAATCCAACGCAAATTATTATTATTATTTTAAAACGAAGAGTATTGAGAAATGAGTATTCACATTAACTAAAAAAAATCTAAAATCACGACTACAAATCTTCAAATGAAGTCTTTATGGACATCACAAATTACATAATTACCTTCAAATAAAACAACCTTAAACTTCATATTAGTCCTTAAATAAGCTTAATAAATTGTTGGTGGAATGTCAATTACTATTAATTTTTATGCCCGACCAAATCGTTATCACAATTCAAAGAAAATATTTTCAACATTCGGTAATTAAATATAATAAGTAGATATTTAGTCTTTTCAACTTACAAGGACTATATGTGGTTATAAATGTTAAATTAGAAGTTCAATTATAACATTAACTCAAGGACAATTTAGAAAATATATTACAATTTTTCCATTCATTTTTTTAAAATCCATTTCTCATTTCTTTCATCTCGTAAAGCAAAAAAAAATTGAGATCTTCTTTTCACCTTCATATTTAATTTAATATATTAAATATTTACAAAATTTAAATGTACATTAATAAATTGTTAAAAATTTAATAAACGATAATAATGAACAATAAAATTTTAATGCGGTAATAACCAAAGTTACAATTTTTCTCATTTTTTTTTTGGTTGAAATGACTCATTCCTTTTATCTCACAATCTACACGTGAACTTTAGGGACAAATTTGTATTTATTGTAGGAGTAAACTATCAAAAATATTTTTAACATATATGATTGATTGACACCATGTGCAAATTAATTAGATGGGCAAATTAATTAGATGGGCCCGTAGGTGAAAAATAGAAAATATATTTTTTAGTTTAAAATGCATACCAAACAAACACTAAAGATTTTACAAAAATTATCATCAAGGGTAAACAATGCTAATTAATGAAATATTGATATTTGGATTGGATTGTTATAAAAAGAAAAAAAAAAAAAAAGGGTAAAGAAAGAAAAAGTTAGAAGACGAGATTGATATAGAGGTAAAAACTAAAGTAGTTTAAGCTAGAGTGGTGATATCTTGTCCCTTCGGGGCAGGTTATCAACCATCCACCGCTGACGTGGTGTCTCCACGTTAGCGGTGTGTGCCTTGTAAAAAAAAATAGGGCAACATTTGTAATCTGCCCCAAAATGCTTTCATCGTCTCTCAACATTTGTGGCGCCCAAAGTCCAAAATGATTTCCTCGTCGGTGATAACGCTAGCTAACAATAACTAGAATGTCGTTGGAAAAAATACACAAATCGTGGGCTGTCTCAACGCATAACAACAACGAATCCCATCACATTACAACACATTCAATCTTCTCCGGTGCAATGGAATGGGGATGCGTCGGTGATAACCCACAATTTAAAAAAAAAAAAGGGCAGCTGACAAGCGTCGGTGATAACGCATGAAGAAATACACCAAAAAAAAATGGGGCAGCTGACAATAGCCAACCTAACATCTCCGGCCAACAAAGCCCAACTCTATAACGCCACTCGTCCCATGTACCTCCTTCGTCGTCTCTTTACTGCGCGTAACCCTAACAAGAAAATAGCCTTCTTTTACGATCTTATATTTCCCCCTACCTCCATCATTTTTTTCGAACGAACCACTCTTCATCATCAAAGTCGTCCATCTTCGCCGATGAATTAATTGTAGTGGTGGAAAAGAGGCATGGGGTTGATTAGAGACTTAAATTGTAGTAGTGGTTCCAAGGTCTAATTCGGCGATAAATGGTGTGGGGGATTTTAGGGCACAAAAGGAAGAAGGGGAGATGAAATGATTGCGGCGACAAAATGGAGGGAGTTTTAGGGCATAAAAGGGAGCAGGAGGGAGAGAGAAAGAGATTAAATGATTCTTTGTCGGTGACGAGGGGACAAATGGGTGGGGTGGGGTGGGGTGGGGTGATAAAATTGAAGTCTTAGTCATTTTTTTTTTGCTAAAGATTAAAAAGCACTTTTGGGGCAGATTATGAATCTTTGTCCCATTTTTTTTAAGGCACATACTGCTAATTTGGAGACGCCACATTAATGGTGGGTGGTTGATATCCTGCGCCAAGGGGCAGGAGATCACCACTCGTTTAACCTATTATGCACTGCCTGACCAATTGTGCAATTTTTACAAAAAAAAAGAGGAATTTTAGAGAGTTGATTTAAATATAAAGTGTTTGAAATGGTTTATTTTAAACTTTTTGTTTTTTTAATTCAAATTCATTTTAACTATATATTTAATGGGATCCACAATTTTTATCAAAGTTTATAATCATAAATTTTATTAATTTTTTTTTCTTCAAAATCTCATAAAAAACTAGTTTTAAGTTTCACCAAACAAACACTCAGAACATGTTCAGAAGAGTTTTTTAAACTTTTTTTTTCAAACTCATTTTTAATCATATATTTTATGAGACTAACAACTTTTATTAATTTTTTAACCATAGATCTTATCAATTTTTTTCAATTTTTTTAAAACATTACTTTTAATTTCCACGAAACAAACACTTAAGCTCTTGACTATGAGCTGACAACCTTACCACAGTCCCAATATTAAATTTAAAGGAAATCCAATTATTATATGACAAGAATCGAATCGAACCGAACCATTCTCTGATTTATTTCAGTTCTATTCCTTAGATATAATATATTTGTATGTACTTATAAGTAATTATAAATTGATCAAATATTATTTATATTTATATATTTTATAAAATCTATAATTAGAATCCATGATTTATAATTTACAAAAATTTTGGGCAAGCATATATATGGTACAACTTTACAAGGGTGTGTTTGTTGGATGGACATGATCACATATGTCTAGTTCTAAGGACACAGCAAGTTTCACCTGGAATTTTATAATTGAATCTCCAAAGTAACCCTAGATTTCACACAAAATTTCACATATGCACTCGTCAGAGTAATCAAGAGATCACGTCAATCAACTACCATCGTTGACTATGGACGACAGACATTTAAAATCCATATACGAAAATCTTCCTCAACGATAAAATAAGAAAACTTTGCAATATTGATCCCCAATTTATTGTTTGAATAGAAACTTGGTCCATACCTTTATTTATGTGCAAATTAATCCTCAATCTTTAAATATAAACAATTTGGGCACAATCTTTAGAAATGAGTAAGTTGGTCATTAACATTTTATTATAGTTGTATAATAATCAAAAAAAATCCATTTAAATCTTTATAATTCCCACGTGACCTTGGCATGTCTAACTTTAACTCTATGAAAAAATTTTTTTTTTTGAAACTTAGATTGATGTTTGAAATTTGAAGCCATTTATTTTCGAATTTTCAAGATAGTTGTGTGACAATTTAAAAACACTCATCAATTATTAAAAGTTGAAAATAAACTCATAAATCTAGTAAACTTTAAAATTCTAGAGCTAAACTCACTGGTTGGAAGGATCACCCTCTCAATTCGAAGCTTTTCTATTTTAAGTTCCTTGAACTTACAGAATCATTACAAATGATTGATGTGCAAAATGGACTAACTTACTATTTAGGCAATAGGTTGAGGGCCTATTGCTTAAAATTTTCATATGAAATAATATGCTTCAAAGTTAAGTCGCTTCTCTTTCTCTCTCTACAATTATCTTGAATCAGTACTCTCTCTCCTCCGCTCCTTTACTGTGTGACTGTGTCCATGGCTAAAGCCAGGGCCGCCCGCCGTACCCTAGAATCCTACACCGTTAAACACATCAACAAAACCGTCCGCCGTAAGTTTAATTCAATATTTTCAATGATTTTTCCTCTTAATTTGGAATTCTGTAGATAAATTCTACACCACATGATACGGCATACTACTTACTGTTTATCTCTTGATTTTTTATGGTTTTGTTGATTTTTATGCAGCCGGAGATTGCGTATTGATGCGGCCGACAGATCCGTCTAAGCCGTCATACGTGGCTCGATTGGAGAAGATCGAGTCGGACAGTCGCGGAGCGAACGTGAGGGTGCACGTACGGTGGTACTACCGGCCGGAGGAGTCGATCGGCGGCCGCCGCCAGTTTCACGGCTCCAAGGAAGTGTTTTTGTCCGATCATTTTGATATTCAGAGTGGCGACACAATCGAGGGCAAGTGTACTGTCCACAGCTTTAAGACCTACACCAAGCTCGATGCAGTTGGAAACGACGATTTCTTTTGTCGCTTTGAGTACAATTCCTCTACTGGTGCCTTCAATCCCGATAGAGTCCCCGTGTATGAGTTGCGGTTATATGATCTATTATGATCTGTAGTTGATTAAATTTGCTCAGTTTGGTGGCTGAATTGTTGAATTTAGTGGAGTTTCGGATGCATCGGAGTTGAAACAGTTAATTGGTTTCTAATTTATGTCATCAATTTACGTAAGAGAAAAGAGTTTTGATATTCTGGACAATTGCAATTTTAGTCCATGAAATTTGCTCTGTTTTTACTGACTAAATTATGTAATTTCTGGCTTGGTGTATTTTTGAAAAATGATTAGTTTTCCTTTCTAGGTTCTTATTTTTGTTGTTGTCCTGTGAATTATTTTTCACTGCTTATCATGTGATAACTCGATGTCAAAAAATGAAAGATGTTATATGACAACTGAATTGCTAATGATGCTGCTACGTTTAACTAAGTGAAAACAGCCAGTTAAAGTTCTTTTGTCAAATTGTAAATAGATAATGCATTACCTATTGATTTGTGTTTTTGATAGCTGGGCAAGCTTGCTATTATAAACAATTTATTTAGCACCTTAAGTTTGATACCATTAGCTCAATAATTTTCTTATTTTAAATATATGGTCTGGTTTTATTCAAATTTTAACTTGTGTGATATTTTTGATTTTATCTGTAAGTGTGTGTGTCAGCATCTTTTGGCTAGACGATCTGGCAGATTTCTTTGGCTATTAGCAAACTACAGTTACCAATTTCTGAGTTTCACTGCAATTAAATTAGGATTTGATGATTATAAAATTTCACATTCTGAGCTTAGATTATACAAAACGAGTAGGAACAGTTAAATAAAATATTCAGTTTTTGCTTGGATCATGACTTTGATGACTTCACGTTCAACTGTTGATTTAGAATTATCTTGTTGTACATTTATGGTCTGGATAATGTGATGCGTTTGTTTGTTTACTAGAATGTGGGCTGCAAATTTTGGAAGTATTGTTGGTTGACCAAGTTTTGAAAAAGTCCATCTTGATTTGGCAGGTACTGTAAATGTGAGATGCCTTACAATCCCGATGATCTTATGGTTCAGTGTGAAGGATGCAGTGACTGGTGAGTCCAGCGACCCAGAATTGTTGTTTAAGTTGATAATTTTACACGGCTTCATCTTGGATGTACTGTATTCTGCCAATTTTGTCATACTATGTTTGAGAAGTTGTAACTTACTGGAGCTCAGTGAATAGGAAACTCTGTTTATTTGCTTTGACCTTGTAGGATCTCACGTTCGAATTTTTAGCTTATACACGATCACAGTGTTTTGGGCTGGTAAGGAAATTGTGTGTTTATGCTCATGAAGTTACTCTAGTAGGTTTGATAAGAGCAGAATTTCTTTGTGAAGCTCTTTTGTCATTGTTGTGCCACTGATTGTCCTAGCTTCTACACTTTATATAACATTATGCTGAGGTCTTCTGCATTTCTATAGCAGATCGTATTTGGAATTCTCACAGTTTTATGGAGGCTAATGATTATGTCAAATTGGGATGAATCAGATTGTATATGTATAATACTGCTTTATCATTTGTTTCTTGTTAGATTGAACTTCTATTACTTCCACTCAAAATGAATCACAATAATATTGTGGTAACTCTAGGTAGGAGCAAGGTTGAGGCGAAGTACTTGTAGCGTATCTGTGATGTAGAGCATACTCAGGTCATCCCAAATAGTTGGTGTGGTGGCCGTTCTCTTTTTCTTTTCTTCTTTCAGTGGGAGAGGGGATTTAGGTCGTAATTTTGGTGGACATGACCATCATTCTATTATTTATGAAGTTGTTTAAAGTTAGTTCTGGTTATGTATCAAAATTACTGTTTAGCTTTTTATATGTGCAACATCTATTCAATTATTTATTTAAATCTTCGAATAGTGGTAGTTGGTGGGTTCTGACGCTGCCACTAAACCAAAGGTACCACTATTGAGCTCTCTTGATTGATGACTTATGCGGTCATGCAAGTACTTGTCTCTTTACTATCTTCCCATGAAATTAAATTTGGACCCTATATTTTTCCCATTTTTTAATAGTCACTACATTGCTTTTGGTTACTAGTGCTGATTGCTCTTGGTGATATCATTAGTAGTTATTACATCCCTGTTTCTCTTTAGCGCTGTTAAAGATTTCTGCTGATTGCTGATTGTTGTTGGCTACTTATGTTGATTTCTCTTCTTGTCTCCTAGTCGGTCGTGACTTATGCTGTCGTGCATGTATACAGTCCTTCAGGCACTTCTCATTCTATGACACAAAATTTGTTCAGATACAGTCTCGGTCTTTGCAAGAAACAAGCTGACAAAGATTGCAATTTACTTGGCAAATATACTAGATAATTTTATTGTGAGTTAAATGATTAATTGATAACCTTTCACCTTCACTTCTCAAAGTAGCGAGGATGAAACTTTCTCTGCAAATTGTTATATGTTTAGGTAGCTCGGCCACTTAGCCTTTGAGGAAGATCTACTCTCTAATAGTTTGGCCTAGCATAACTGGGTTCCACAGAAAAGAACTCTTATGTTACAACTAAATTTGAAGTGAAGTAGCTTTTTAATCTGTGATTCACTGGGTGTTTATTTGCTTAGTGAGGAACTCTTCTATTGAGATTTAGAACAGGGTTACACCTTCAAAAAGTGAGAAAATGATGGAAATCACCCTCCATCTGGTGGTATTTATTACTTGTATGTAATTATAGGCATTGCTGCATTGGCATTTATAAATAATGATTTTCATTTTATTTATAAACCGACCAAGAATTAACTTTCAAACAGAGCACTGAAATATTCAATTTTGCACTTGTTTCAGGTTTCATCCAACTTGTATAGACATGACCGCAGAGGATGCCAAGCGACTCGACCACTTCTTTTGTCATAATTGTTCTTCCCAAGATCAGAAGTTACAGAATTCTCATGTTGCTTCCAGACATGCAGACACAAAAGTAATCACACCACTGCATACTATTTAATTATTTATGCTCTCCTGATGATAATTTCTTTAGCTTTGACTGACAACGTTACTTGAATTTGCTATTTTTAGCATGACTTGTGAAATAACAAAATGCATTAAGTGTCAATGATAATTTTGACACACTTAAGATTGATCTACCTTTGCAAAAGTTTAAAACGTCATAGCTAATAATTATCGACCGAAAGATCTGACCGAAGCCATTTGTATAATCAAGTCTTGTTAATATAACGAGTCCTCATCTTCCATGTTGTGTCTTTCCTGGGGGATACAATCAAGTCTTGTTAATGACATTGTCTTTACCTGGGGGCTATG
Organism: Forsythia suspensa; assembly: GCA_023638005.1. NCBI lineage: Eukaryota > Viridiplantae > Streptophyta > Magnoliopsida > Lamiales > Oleaceae > Forsythia > Forsythia suspensa. The sequence goes on along the minus strand of CM042670.1, from coordinate 26,759,829 downwards.
GGACTGTTCTACATCTCAATTTCATCTTCCATTGTCCTCTTTACCATATTGGACACTTGTTATTGCACTTGCTTGGCATATGAGATTCTCACTATATGCTTATATCTCTTTCGAGAAATTGGTTCTTTGGTTTTGTTATTCTACATTTTTGTATGTTAGGCATCCAATTTTTACCCTAAAGGATAAATTGAAGCACACAACATACTCATAATACAAGAAAAAGATTTACCATTTCTCTTCCCATTTTCAGCAGATCCCGATAATAGTTGTTAGATTTAGAGCATGTTTGCCTGGGTTAGAAAAATTATAAGTAGATTTACTTATATGGTTTACAACTAATAAATTTTTTATTGATAAAAGTAGAGAATAGTTACTTATTTTGACCTTAAGGTAAGGGTTATTTTAACTTTTTTTTCTCAAAAGTAAGAAAAAAGCAATACGTCCAAACATGTTTGGAATCGAAAAGTAACTTTTACTCTTTTTCAAGCTTAGCCAACATGCTTGTGATGTTTGGGAAACGTGAGCAGGTCTTTCGTGAATGGGCAAACTACTGAGATTATCTGTACATATCTCTAAATACCTTATCATGCAGTTCTGCTCACTACAACAAATGGTTTGTTTGAGAACTCCGAATGAAACAAGGCATGCCCTCCAGCCCCAGCCCCAGCCCCACCTCCACCTCCACCTCCACCTCCCCCAAAATAACTACCTACTCTGTTTGGACTCCTATAGAATGTATTTTCAAATTTGTACGTGTTCACTCACACATTCTGTGGGTGTTTCAGGTGGAGACAAAACGGCGTAGGAGGTGATACATGTGATGTTGGAGAAACTGTAAATCTGTCAGTAAAATGCAAACAAACACGGAGGCAGTGATGACTCATCAGAAGCAATAAAATTTGTGAGCTGATGTAAGCGAGGGGAACTACTTTGGAAACTCGTTCGTATTTTTATAGTTTGAAAGAGTTAGTCACCGTGTTTCCTTGTTTCGGTCGAGGATGTGTTTGGTTGTCTGTAATTAATGTAATATGGGATTCTGCCTTGATGTTTCTTGCTTTTCAGGATTCTCTTTGTAGTATTCAATTCTTAACCTATATAAAATCCGTAGATGAAGAGGTCTTTAATGTGTATTACTTTGACGTGATCTCCATGCTAGGATTTGGTTAAATGGATGTTTCATCTACTCATTTGGGCAGGAAAAGTTAAAACAGTTCTAAGAACGTGCCGCTAATTGTAAAATCTGATAAAAATTAAAAATTTTGTTGTTGTCGGGCTGAAATGCAATTTTTATACAGATTTGATCTTAACTGACTTGACAAAAACATAAGCTGAAAATGAATGGAGGGTACATGAATTGATACTGAACTGTTCATGGAAAGAAATTCAAGCCCCAAAATGTGAAAAAATCCTGGTCTCTCGGGTAAGAGCCCAGTATCCTAACCAACTAGACTACAACGGTTTGCTAAAAATTGTTAAAATTAAAATATATCTAACTGTTAAAACTTAAATTTGTTGGGTTTAAAGCATGAGGTTTATATAATTAAGAGGGTTCAATTAGGAATTCAGAGTTTCCAACAGGGAGTGCGACTTGAGAAAAATTCCAGCCAGAGTCTGATATTTCGGGACAAATACTGCTATTTAGCACTAGTCTAGGTGGTAGTAAAACTCTGCCACACAATTCAATGAATAAAAATGTATGACCGAATAATGTGCCAATAACCTACTATTATCTAGATTGATACTTAATAGCATTACTCGATTGGACCTTTGGTTAGACAAGAATCTGCCAGCGAAACCACAGCACCAGCCTGCTCCATTTCTTTAGAATTAAGGTTTAAAGAAGAAACAGTTTTGTCGTCGGTTCAGTGGCTGCCTGCCCCACAATGCAACACATTTGATGTAATATCCTATAACATGCTTCTACCGAATATAAAAATAGAAGAATTTACTTGAAAATCCAAGATCAAGAGGTTGAATCACTTGCCTTATATAGTTGTTTACTATATGATCAAAATGCTTCTTTTCCGTCCGAAACTCAATCACAATGAAAGAGTTTAATCTCCACAATTCAATAACCGAATTTTTTTTTGAGTTATTTATCGAACTACCATCTTCATGTAATCTTCACTCTCTCTTCTTCATGCACGAATTTTAACTTCCATATGCAGAAAATATGTAGAGGTGTGGGAGTTGTATGGAAGTTACATGTAGTGGGGAGTTAAAATTCAAATTAAATCTTAACTCCTCCCTCCAAAACCATTTTCATATTACTTGGGTCGGGTCAACCCATATGGACGACTCGTTTATTCCAACATTTGATAACTCTATCTGAACCCATGGAAAAACCACATATTTACAAAGTTTTAGGATCTGGTTTAAAAAATCCAATTCCTATACAGAGTTTAGACGGCAATGGAAACTTTATTCTTGTCATCCAACTCCAAGGAAACTAATTATTGTTCCTCAATGATAAAATTCCAGTTTGCTTTTCAGCAGATAATCCCATGAGTGAACACATACCTCTCAAATTATATATAATCATGCTTTCATATAAGCATATGAGTTTTTCACACAAAGACCATGTGAACAAAACCAACTTTGCATGACTCAATGCCCTTAAAACTCAGGATAATATTATGAAAATCTCTCCAGCTCTTTCTCATCAGAGACCACAAGTTTCTACTGGATTGTGATGCAAAAGAAGGTCCCATAAACTTTGAGGTATGGCACAAACAAGATTTTCTACAATATAGTAACCTTGCCTATAAAGTCCTCTTGCTAACATTTGTGTGTGGTAGCATAGGATCTAGTTGCTTTGATATAGTCAACTTGATATTGCAATAAACTAAAGAAAAGTCAAGAGCCGACGCTTGATTTTACTAATGTTTAACCAAGAAGGTCTACAATTCTGAGTATGTATAGCTAGAACCCTATAAAATGAAAATTCAAAATAATATATCGTATAATTTTTATTTCTTCATTATTGTTTGTTGCTTGTAACTGTCCCATTGAATTGGTTCATGGAAATCAAATCATTCCTATAAACTCACTCATGGAAAATGTTTAAAGCAAGAAATAATGCTTAGTTTGTTTGTTGACGCTGTTTCATAGTACATAACGCATTTGAGGGGAAGGGGAGAGTGATCCATGAAAACAGTGGGAAGTATGAACTTATTGCCTTGGGCTATCCCATGTCTCGTGGGTCATGTTGACTACTATAAAATTGTGCATATTTATATAGATCCTATAAAATGTGTGAATAATAAAAAAGAATTTTGAAATGTACCCAAAGGTAAGTAATAAATTTGAAATATGACAATTTTTATAACATTTGCAAATATTTCATTTTTTAGATACAAAATTTCAAATATACCTTTTGTAAAATGACTACTTTTTTTGTGTGGTTAAAATTTAACGATAGATGACAATCATATAATAGTTTATAAGAGAAGTTATCAGACTAAAAATTGACAATTAATTTTTTTGTTAAAGAAAATCGAGAGATTAGTCTGAAAAATCAACATTTGAATTTTTTTTTTTGTAGTACGATGATATATACAAATTTATATCAATTAGTCTAGACACTTATTTAATTTCAACTTTAATTACTGAATGCCAATTTGAACTAACTATCGAAAAAAAAAAAACTTTTATTGAACAGATATTTCGATATCAAAAACTGTGGACACCAACAAAAGTTTATCGACATCGACAACATTTGATCAATATCAACCAAATAATGTCGATATCCACACAATATTTGTCCATATCGACAAAAATGAGCACATACAAAATAGACATAAATCAGTGCCCAAATGGGAACATTTCCATTAGATCGACAAAATTTGTAAATTAAACTCAGAGCATGTCCGAAAATGATTTTTTGGCAGAATCGATTTTTTGTAAGCTTTATATGGGTCCCAATGATTAATAAAAAATGTAAAGTCAATGTCCACTTATTCAACCTAACTGACAATGTACATTAAATGTGATAATGAAATTGTGCAAAATTAATTCTATAGCCTTCATTGCATTATTAGGCAAAACTTACTATCGTTAAAATCAAGGGTGAAACTAGAATTTAAAGAAATTGAAGATTATAGAAGTCAAATATTTTATAATTGTGGGCCTAGTCTATAAATATTATAATTGCATTTTCAAATTACAAACTATCAAATTTCCCAAAAACAAATTTTAAGTGGATTCAGAGAGACCCTCAATATCTAATACAATTTACTAATATACAAATTAAATTGAAAAAAAAATTATTCAATAACATATAATACATCAACAAAAAAATAAAATAGAGATGCTATATATCAAATTTAAGTTTCATACAACGTATATCAAAAATACACTAATTTTTTCAACTGATTCAAATGACTCAAAAACTGATTCAAATAGCTCAAAAACTAATTTTCTACAGCAAATATTGTGGACGTTGACAAAAGTTTGTCAACATTGACCAAATAATGTCAATGTCGACAAATTTTTTGATGTTCACCAAATTTTTGTCGATGACATCGACAAATAAACACAAATTAGTGCTTATTTTGTCGATGGACAAAATGGACATGCCATTACTTTATAGATATAAAAATGACCAATAATTGGTCTAAATTTGTGCATATTCTGTCAATTTAAAAATGGACACCAAATTAGTGTCATTAAATCATCGATGAGTATGACAAATAGGTGGTGCCCATTAAACTGTCGATGAGCAAGTGCTCATCAACAAAAGAGAGAGAAATTGGCGCCCATTAATTTGGTGTAAATGGACACCAAATTTGTACCCTTTTGTCGATGACAAAAGGCACATAATTGAGCCCCCATTTTAAATGGGCACCGAACATTGACAAATTGATGTCATTGCAATGTGCCCATTTTATCGACAAGTTTGGTGTTCATTTGTTGATGAACACCAAATTTGTCGATGAAATGAGCACCAATTTGGTGTTTATTTTGTCCATCGACAAAATAGTTAGATGAGTTTCATGTTTTCTGTTTTGTGCTTATTTTTTTGCTTGTTTTCGACAAATTTAATCGATTTCATTCTCTGCACATCGACAACAAAATATATCAACAAATTAGATCGACAAAATTTGTAAATTAAACTCAATAACTAATACAATTCACTAATATATAAATTAAATCGAAAGAAATTATCCAACAACAAAAAATATATCGACAACAAAAAATAGAAATACAGTATATCAAATTTAAATTTCATGTAATTTACAGCAAAAATACACTAATTTTTTCAAATTTTAATAGTTTATAACTGACTTCAAAAATTTCAAATCGGTCGAAAACTTTAAATAGCTCGAAAACCGGTGACAAATCTGACAATGTATTTGAATTTGAAATAAGAATGAAAAAATCCGGTCACAAAAATAAAAAAGATGAGTGGAAAATGGAGCTTAGAGCGGTGGCAATGGTGGACGAAAGTGAGAGAGAGAGGTGTTTAAATTAGATAGAGAAAGAGTAAGAGTGAGAATGAGAGTGAGAAGATAACAAAATAGATATAATAAATTTTTAATTGGGATAATTTTGTTCAAATTTTTAAAAATTAGTCAATTCATCAAATATTATAAAATTGGGCATATTTCAAAATGCATTTCTAAAAACTCGTAGTTTGTCTAATTTCCTCAATAATAAATAGACAGTAAGTTGTGAGTCTCACGAAATATGTGGATAAAATATATATTTAATCAGTTTAAATTATAATTTAAGCTTAGCCAAACAAGAACAAACATTACCGGACTTCATAATGCAATTATAAAGAATTAAGACTGTATATACGTAACAACTACTTGAACTCACCCATAAAACCAGCTTATTAGGAGAGAACGTCCAAAATACTTATAAACCCACAAGGTAAGCATTACAAAAAATGATTTATTAAGACTAGTAAAGGTAAATTCTACATCGAATAATGATGAAACAAATATATAATATATAAGGGCTTGAGTTGCTTGTTTTAATAAGGTTGGCCTCATTTGAGACGCCTATCTTGGACCGAATGAGAAGAAATCGACCCACGGACAGTGGCTTAGTGAGAGCATTGGCCAATTGATCAGGAGAGGTGACATGCTAAACACGAAGCTCCTTGTTTAGGACCTTGTCATACACAAAGTGTATATCAATTTTATTCGAGAATGGAACACATGATTGGAGTATAAATAGGTGATGCTGACATTGTTACAGTAGATTAGTGATTGAGTGGGTGGTGGCTCGTCCAATTCTTGGAGAAAAGACTTGATCTAGATAAATCGCATGCAGTGGAGGCAACCACATGATAATTTGCTTCTGTTGAGGAATGGGCAACATACTGTTATTTATGCGACATCCAGGTAATGGAGTTATGACCAAGAAACACAATATAAGCACTGGTGGAGGTACGGTCATTAGGGTTGCCATCCCAGTTTGAGTCAGAAAAAAGCATGTAAAAGATGAGGTGATTTAGCACGGAGAAAGAGACCATGTCGAGAGGTCCCACAAAGACAATAGAAGAGTCGTTTGACTGACGCCAAACGCTGGATTGTAGGTCGATGCATGAATTGGGATAATTTAAACAATCAATGTCAGGACGGGTGAGAAGGAGATATTTGTGCGCTGAAGCGTATATTTGGTGAGGCGTAGATTTGTAGTAGTGCACATAGGAGTTTGGACATGTTTGGCTTGGAGCATAATTGTGCGTTGAAGCAGATTACGCAGATATTTGCGTCGGGAAAGAAACAATCAAGGGGGGATGGGGGGTGAGAGTGACTTCTATGCCAAGGAAAAAGGAAAGAGCACCCAAATCTTTAAGGAAAAACCGATGCCCTAAGCGAGAGATAAACTCATCAAGACTAGTGGTACCAGTGATAGTGCTGCCATCTACATAGGCCAAAACAAAGAGCCTACAGTGTTGGAAATTGTAGATGAATAGAGAAGTGTCGGATTGGGGAGTTTCGAAAGCCAGTGGAAAGAAAGAAGTATCAGAGCTCTGTATACCAGGCTCTAGGGGCTTTTTTTAATACCATAGATCGCCTTCAGGAGTTGACAAACTTAATGGGGATTATTATGATCAACAAAGCCCAAGAATTGAACAACAAGACCAATTAAGAGGATTATCCCAAACGCCTTGTGTATTTGTTTCATCGTTATTCGAAGTAGAATTTATCCTTAACATGCTTCTGCAAGATGGTAATTCGTTTGAGAACACAAATCTTAAAATTTGTGTGCTAGTTTCAATCTTAGTCAGATCGAATTGCTCGTTTTGAGCATAATGGATTCTGATACTATATTGAGACTTGATTTATATCTTAAAAGATCAACTATGTTAAAAGGAGTAGTCCAAGCTCTTATATGTTATGCATTTATTTCATCATTATTTAATGTGAGATTTACCTTTAACATGTCTTGTAAGATTGTGGCTCATTTGAGAATACTAATCTTGAAATTCGTGTGCTCATTTAAGTTTTATAAGATTGACATTTTAATATGAAATTTCAAATTTTAATATAGTATCATGGCCAATTAAGTTCAAACGAGCAATTCGATTACGAGGAGTAACTCAAACTCTTATATGTAGTATATTTATTTCATTGTTATTCATTGATAGATTCACCCTTAACACGATGTAGGATGCAATTAGATTATTACATTTCATCCCTTTTAGAATTGATGTACACGAGGGCCCATTTTTCCTAGATAGGTGACTCCACGAAACTTATATTCTATTGAAAGTAGCCCATTCACAAGGAGAGTCTCCCAACGAGCGTACCTCCTACGATACCAATTACTTTCAATAGAACCCACTCTTAATATTGTAAGGAAAGAGTACTTAAAGTACTTATAAACCCATGAAGGAGGCCTTTTGTCAAGAGCAATGTGAGATACAATTACAATGGTCGTAATGAACAATTAGTAATCTTCCAATGAAGCAAAAAATCTCAGCATAAAGTGTATCGATAATACCAAATGGAAATCTATGATGTAATGCTATAAATTCTGTAATATCAACAGAGAGATGACAAACTTTTATTGGTAACTAAAAACCCAAAATTGCAACAACTTGTCAATTCACATTACATTAAAAATCTCTAATTATTACAAAGCAATAATTTCGAACAAATGTGCACATAGAGGTAAGGCTTTCTACGTTATACAATTCTAAAGGCGTCAAAAAAAAAAAAAAAAAAAAATGAAGGATTAGAAACTCACAATTGTTCAAACTAGCATAAAACCTAATTCATGACTCGTTTTTTTTGTTTTTGTTTAATTTAGTTTTTGGGTTTAACTGACATAAATAACAAAAACTTAAACCGAAATAAAATTAAATATTCACATTGCAAAAGAAAGATGATAATTCAATGTAAAAGACAGAAAGCGTGGCATACCTTCTAAGGGAGTTAGACATTGAATTAGGGTTCATGGGAAGACCGAAGACATTCAAGTCCCTAAAAATGGGGAAAAAGAATAAAAATTCCGTTGCCGGGACTTGAACCCGGGTCTCTCGGGTGAGAGCCGAGTATCCTAACCAACTAGACTACAACGGATTTATGTTCCAATATTTTAATAACCTTTATCTAACCAAAGGTTATGAATGGACTTAAATATTTTAAGTATAAACCAAAGGAGCCATTGTTTGGCACATTGAGCTGATGGATCTGAGCCAGTATTAGTTATAGCATTTTCCATACCAGAAAGCTTTTGTTAGACATTGGTTAATCCCAGTGGCGGAGCAAAATTTTCACATAATGGCACTTAAGAGGGACAACATATAAATGTGTTATGTATATATTAAAAAATTAAAAAATTTCTATACAAACTCAGAAAATTTTAAAAACATTGCAGGAGCAATACCCCCACCCACGGCCACCCATTTCCCTCCGTCCCTGGTTAGTCTTCAAATTATCACTCTTAACTCAAATTGTACTTTCTCTATCTTCTTTTATATTAGTCCAAAAGTTGAAGTGGCAAACCAAAAAATTGACGCCACATAAAATCTCCTTTACCATCTTACTTTTTTATCTATTGTGCTACATTTGATCACATATGATTGTGTTAAATTCTCCTACGTGGTTGTACTGCTTGGCCAGAATAAACTTCAAACATTAGTAATAGATGGAGAAAAAGTAATTTGTGTTTGATTATTAATTTTTTTCCCATGGAAAATGTCACATCCATGAAAAATAATGTCACATCCATAAAAAATGTTTTTCAACTTCGGTTGTTTGATTGCACATGAAAAATGAAAATAATTTTTAAAGTACAATCACTTAAAGCATGCTTTTGGCCATTTTCTTGGAAAATATTTTCTCATCATTTTGGTGGATTTTTTTCCCCACCTTACATGGAAAATGTTTTCATTTTCCACCATTTTCCATGGAAACCAATCAAACACACCCTAATATAACAAAAAACACGCACATTTCACCGTGACATTGCTACAGATATTGCCTAAGACTAAGGAGCACTAATTGACTCCATGCGACCATAATCTCCTAAAAATAAGGAAAATCTAAACTATTGATAAAATGTAACAGACATTTGCAAAGCTATAAAAAGATCCTGGGTTGTTGGGAATCACTGCACAATTACAATTGGGTTTAACTTGACTTGGCTCTCTTCCATACAATGACAGTGCCACCAAAATCCGATGAGGCCAAAAAGTTTTCTCCATGATTCCAAGCAATGCCTATAACTGGGTAGCCATGACCCTGCAGTTTTAACCAAATCATTCATATGTATGAAAATAGCAGCAGTGTAGTTAACCATGCTACCCAGGACACTACAGATATATACCTGTAGCTTGTTTACACATGTATGCTTTGGTCGAGTTAGGTCATAGAAGTAGACATTGGCATCTTCACTCCCGGCAACTTCATTAAGAAACAGAACATATTACGTCAGCAAGAGAACCATCATGTTCATATACATGTATTATGAAGCAATCAATGATACAATTCATCAAATACTTGTAAGCATTTATCCTCAAGAGGAAATTATCTAAGAAGGACTAACACATGAAAAGGCCCTGTAAGACCATCACATTAACTTGTTATAAGTTTAGAAAGAGGATCATTTTATAAATAGTCGAGCATACCTATGTATTCTCCCTTCTCAAGAGAAAGCAGAGGACAAAAAGAGGCACGAATGCTGTGTAGTCGTGGAGCCAATTTAAGCGCACAACGAAGTGTCAAATAGCCTTGTATCTCCAGTGAGACGCTATAGCAACAAAATAAAATCACATCAGAAATTCAAAATTATTTCTGAAAATATAAAACAAGAAATACAGGACAACCTGAAGAAAGACAAAGTTCCATCTCGAGCAAAAGTCAGCAACACAGGACCTCGTGCCAGTAAAGAAAAGGTTCTGTACTGCACAGTAGTGACTGGAGATTTGTGCTTGCTGCTACTTCGATTGCTGTGAGACCGAGATAGTGCACCTGTACGTGATTCCATAGTAACTGTGTATACACATCCCTGCACGGGCATTTGATAAAGATCGTGTACAGAAGAAGGATAAAGCTAGGCAGTAGAACAGTTCATAGACAGATGGCACACCTGAGAATCTCCACAGAAAATAAGCTGACCGGTATGATCATGGTCCATAGCAGTAATCTCACTGTCAAAGTTTTTCTTACTGATTGTTCTTCCAGTGCTGAAATTGAACACCTAAAATGCCAATTACAAACTACAACTTGATCAGATGGAAGAGCAAAGTGATCTTAAGATAATACAATGTGTTTGTAGAAGGAAAAGGCATTAAATTGCATATATTCAATCCTAAGGCATTTACTAAGTAGACGAGAAAAAATTTGAAAAGAAAAAAGATGCATAACAATAATAACTGAAACAGTTAAATATAATGTAAACCATATTTAAGATGTTAACCATCACATGACCAAGTAATTATCTACTGCTATGAATTTGGAATGTACCCCAGTACCAAAACAAAAAAGACACTACTATTTTCGGCATCAGAAGATTATGTCATCTTTCTTGAGGGTAAAATGGGGGTAGACAATATGTGCACACAACACACATGCACACGGTGACGTCCCCAACCAAGAAAACTGTGGCGGAAGGGGAAAGGGGAGAGAGAAAAGAATGGATTTTTAGGTTTGCACAAACTGGCCAGAAATAATTGTGGTTCTGAAAGTAACATTAGAATGCAAAAGTGAAATTAGTAAAAAGAGGTGCTTAATACCGTTATCTCTTTGTTTGCATTGCCAACTGACAGAAAATTATTGTTGACCTGAAAAGTGTAAAATGGATAAGGACATGTCACTATATTTGATCAACTTAAAACATTCATTTAACTTTCTTCTTTCAGATAAAACACAATGGCTAGAGTAGAAAGTCATCACATACTTACAGGATGAAAGCGGATACAAAGTTGTGAAGAAACTCCATAAATTACCCGCATGCAAAGGCCTTTTAATATATCCCACACTCTCACAGTTTTGTCCATCGAGGAAGATGCGATGTACTGATTGTTCGTTGAGAAGTCAAAATCTGGAAAGGACAGACATTGCAGAACACAATTATGAGAAAATTACTAATTCAGCTCAATTAGATCGACATAAAGTATTCTACACCCTTTCTTTGGAGCAAAGCATTCACATAGAAGAGGGCATGCAGATGCATGTGTGGCTGGCAAGACCTAAGCTGATAATTGTTTGAATAATTGATTATGGCAAGTGGTAAAACATATATTATTTTCAAACTTCGTGAGCAGTAGATTTGCAACTAATTTTGTTCTGTTGTCCTCTAACCAAAAATTATTTCTGTACTTCAGATGTGAATAAATATGTTTTAATGATCAGGTCAGCAAATCACTATGATTTTCACAGTTAAACCATGGTCTATTTTATCATATTTATATCCAGATTAACTAAAATGAAACAGTATTGATTATAAAAACTTCCAATATGATAATAAACAGTCACCGATTTGTATAAAAATTCTCGTGAAAAGAATGAATTAGTATATTTAGCAAAGAAACCCCTCAAAATCTGGTCTATCATAATCCCAATATGATCGAGCTACCATACAAATTCCAGGTCTTGTTCAGATTAAGCTTTATAAAATCAAGCCATGTTAATGCTTAAATAAGATACTGCCAAAAATATCTAGTCAAGGTTTAGAAGCCTGAACAAGAGAGCATGACTTGAGATGGCATAAAATTTTGGGTCAGCTGATAAACCTGCTTAGTTGAAGGATTCTTTTGTTTCTGATTGTGATGTTTTCAATAAGATCATCACAACAAGGGTCTCCTGGGGTAAAGAATTATAATCACAACCTTTTATTAGTTGAAAAGAAAAACGACTACAGACCTAAGACCAGTTAATCCAAACCTGTTACATCTTTTGAATGGCCTATTAACTGCTTGACAATTGAAGGTTGGGTAGAGACGCTGCATACAGTCAAGCTTCCATCCGATGCTCCATAAGCAAGCAGATCAGAACTCATGTGCCCGAACTTTATGACCGTAACTACAACAAGACAATTAGTATCAGCTATTTCAAAGATATTAAGATATTCCAACAATAAAATGATGGCAGTGATCAAATAATTTGGTTTATTCTCTTAAAAAAGTACCCATGGCCTTGCATTGGTCAAAAATGCAGTGCATCCCTACAAAGGAATATGCAGGTTCATCCTTTCTACGTGGGCGCTCACTTTCACTTGCATTTGAACTGAAACTTGTACTGTGACTCAATGCTCGACTAGCACTATGTAAGTCCTGCCAGAAAACCAAGTATAAAATTAATTGAAATGATACATTTAAAAGTAATGAAAAGAAAAATACTGCTGCTGATATCCAACTTTAGGTCATTCAATATCCAAGATTGCATCCATACTACTAGTGACTATCTGTATCCATTACAGTGTGCAAGAATATTCTTACTTGTGCTTCACAGGAATCTCGTGAGGATATAATTGACAACAATTCTACAGAGTGATCGTCAACAATATATGTTAAAAATCAAAATTAACATTTACATTCTTATAGTAAAATGACTGATATAGTTCAACATAATGACTTGTGTTAATGCAGAAGTCAGATTATTTTGAACCCAACGGATTCTCCATGAAAAATATTATACAGATACTATTTACACACAGTCATATACATATACATAAAAATTATAAATTTGTGTGTACACATGTATGCCCTGACACAGAGCCACTTGACCATAACTCTATTGTCACAACTTTCCAAATTCAAGCAAAATAGAGAAACCTAAACTATCAATATATATCATAACCTAAAATGAGAGAGTCATGTATAGTTGTGTACAATGATTGGTGCAAGAACTCTTTCCCACCAACGAATAAACACAAAAGTTTACAGATCAATGCTAAGATCCATTGTCAAATAAAGAGTTGAATTCTTATCAATTAAGGATCCTTTTTTAACAAATAATTGAGGATAAGGCATTTTATCAGTATTTTTGAATTGATATTTATCTCTCTCTCTCTCTCTATCTTCTTTATTTTGGAGGTCAGATTGTCAAGCAACTTCAGTTTTCTCCTTCTTTTATAAGTTTCAATACTTATGTATACTTAAAAATTATTATTGATTCCTAAAGATATTATGAAGTACTTCAGTGTAAAAGCAATACTTGAGAAACTGAAACAGCACAATAGAGGAATGGAACATACCCTGCTAGTACTCCAGCTGTCCACCTCAAACAAATGGGAAAGTGGACCTGGGGAGGGTACCCATCTTCCACTGATGCATCAACCAGTAAATTACCCTGACGTCAGAATCGTATGGAAGACAAACTTAAATAATAATCTAAATAAAAAAGCTACTTTTTGTGAACTTGTAAATAAAGACATAAATATGAATCCTATCACTAACAAAAAAATTTATGAACTTGTTCTACTCACTCCTACATAACTTTAATCTTTAGTCACTAAGTAACTGCATCCACCTTAAAATCAATAATTTCTATCCTTTAGTAAATGCATGAAGGCAAATGCGTGAAAAGTTTGGGCTTTGTTTCAGAATTATAGTTGAGTAATGGTAAGAAACAATCCTTCATATCTACACATTAAGATTTTCAGCTACCTGTGTCCTGGCGTGCTTGAATAGCTTGGTGTTTGTAAAGTCTCCCAATTTCTAGGCCTGTTGATGTAATTCCGGTATGCCACATAGCCTTTTCCATTACACCTCCAGTCCTAGACATGCAATCATAGCAGTTCATCAATAATCATACATCATGTACAAAAAAAAAATCCATTACTAGAAAATATTGATAGACACATGATGAAACTTCATATAAAATAGTGAAATAAAAAATTCAGTAGCGTCTCGGAGGGATCATGGGTGGAATGGACCTTCTCATAGAAATACAAATACATATCAATCACTTTTTATGATTTCAGGGATCGACAACAACAACATGGAGTACAGTAGAACTCCTTTGCACTGTCATTCAAGAAGTCCGCAAAGTTTTCTCTTCTATAATAACGGTGTAATGAATTCTTCCGGAAAATTATTGATTATTTAGTATTAGAGATTAACTTTCGAGACCTTCAATGAAGTGAGTTACTGAATATTTTATTCATTGGAGGGGTAAATTCAATATTTGAATATTAGGAATAAGAGCCAGTAGTTCACAGCAGATAAAAGAGTCCACGGTTTGAAGTTAGGATGCTTTCAGACAATAAGCCTCCATGGCAGTAAAAGAGCACATACTATTCACTAAGAAAACTAACTACACCTCAAGCAGCAACTATTAGCAATTCCTTACATAATTTTCCTTTTAGCTAATTCCATGGTGGACCTAATGACAATATATAAATATATATATCCAGACATACATCTTATACACACAATCATTATATATCTATGTTACCAGTGGCCTATGCAATTACAAAAAAAACAGGCAGACAGCATTCTATCATTAATATTGACAATAAATACAACTCCATCCTAAACTCATGTCAAACTACAATCTTCATACCACATGTTACGTTTTACATTTTACATTTTGCTTCTAATTCAAAGCACACATCGCAAGCGCACATACATGCATACATCCACATAAGACTCGTTACAAGTGCAGTAAAGCATATACACACAACGCCTCATTTGCATTGATCATGCCTAATTGCATTTCTCTAGTCACACCACGACACACATCAAAATAAATCTCTGCTTCCATGTATGAAGTCAAATTACACGACTCAAACTTATAAAAACAACACGTACGGTACGCATATATAGATACAAACACACTAAACACACACACAGATATATACAGATAAATCTACTATATAGATAGAGAGAGAGTACCTTGCGGCGGAGAACGCCGGACTCGGCTTTGCGATTCAGAAGGAGACGACGGATCCCGATGTAATTGGGATCGGAATCGGAAAGCGAAGGCTGAAGCATACAGCTGAAGAATTCTGGATCTGATATCAGCTCCTTTTTCTTCTCATTATATTTCAATTTCCGATCATCATTTTCCGGTGAGCTGTTTCGAATTATTTGCTCTGCCATTCTATTGAAATCTATGTCGATTCTTCATCCATCATCTATCAGAGGCATAATATTTTCCCTCTCCCCCTCTTTTTTTTTTGGCTTTTTTGCATAAATGGTCCCTATCTTTTGCATTTACTGCGGATTGAGGACCTATCTTTTTATTTTTGGCAGTGTAGCCCCTATTTCAAATTTTTTTGGCGACAATGGTCCTTTCTGTCCAATTTCATCAAATTAACCATTAGTTCTGACTTTTTTTGTACAAATGGTCACTGCTTGTATTCCATACTTTACATTTCATAAGGACATTTTTGGTATTCTACTGTTCATAAATAAAAATTTATAGGAAATATCCTAAATTTAAGAAAGAAAATAATTAAAAAGTACTCGCCCGCCGCCTTTGCCTTTGGTCTTTGATGTTCTCATCAAAGTGACTTGTGATTGCTCAATCGTCGGAATCATTCTTTAGTGTAGTTGATCATTTTCAATTTGCGATGTTCTCTCTGGTGTTGATGTGCTTCGGAGACAGGCTCTATGAGAACAAAATCAAGGAAATCGAAACCATACAGTGCCGATTGCTTTTGAATTTCCATCAATTTAATGTGCTCAACTTCTAGCCTCGATTTGAGAAGACTTTGTTCAGAACCGCCAAGTTGGAAATAGAGTCGATTCGATTAACGTCCAAGACCAGAAAAACGTGTTTATCCCTCTCATTAGAACTCGTCTCCAAACCAAAGAAACTAAACAAGAAAGGCCATGTGTCTGGGATCATCTTTATTGTATTTTTCTGTTATTTGCTAGACATATAAACATTTAAAAGTGACCAAAAATTCCAAAACTTAGATCCTTCTTATAATTTGTTTTAATGATAAGAGTCTACCAGTAGCTTAGTTCTAAGAAAACTTGCAGAGCATTTGAAGCTTTTAGGTTTTATGTGATGCAGCCCAGATATTTGGTTTGATGCATGGAGTTTCTTTTACTCTTTTTTTTATTTTTTCGTAATCTTCATTTTTTTCTCCAAACCTTAATCTGATGTTTATTATTGGTTCACATTGTTTATCCTCTTGGAGATGGGATGGGATGGAATGGGATGAGATGGGGTGGATGAGTACTTTTTTAATTATTTTCCTTCTTTTTTTTTCTTCTTAAATTTAGGACCTCTGCTGCAATTTTTTATTTATGAACAGTAGAATATCAAAAATACCCTTATGACATGTAGAGTGTGGAATACACGCGGGAACCATTTGTGCAAAAAAGTCAGAACTAACGGTTAATTTGACGGAATTAGACGAAAATGACCATTGTAGCCAAAAAGTTTGAAATATGGGTTACAATGCTAAAAATGAAAAAATTAGTCCTCAACCTGCAGTAATTGTAAAATATAGGGACCATTTGTGCAAAAACTCTTTTCTAAATTTATTATCGATGGCAAATGAAAAATTGCAGCGAAGGTCCCAAATATATAACTTTATAGCAATTTAATTTCTAACTTTGCATTTGAAACCTCAACTTTTGTTGCACGGGCACAAAAAAATAGGAATGAAATAAAATAAAATAAACAGAAAATAAAATGGGCTGGGATTGGTTGAAATGGAAGTAGCATTTTTGGCTTTGAAAGTAACTCTTATTTTAAAACAAATTTATTTATTTAGAAGTAAATTTACTTATAAGTAAAAATTTTAACCAAAATGACCTATTTTAGATAAGTGGAAGAAATACAAATAAGATGAGAATTTTCTAATTGCCTATCTATAAGCTCTACTCATCTCCAACTCAAGTGCCATTCGAATCATCTTCCATATTTTCTTCATCTTCCAATTCATTAGTTCTTGAATAACATCATCGTTCGACGTCACCGTTGGAATGGATCCCGAATGTGACATCACATCTCCAAGGTTAGCTTCCCAATGCTCGATACGAGCATTGCAAAACTCCATAAACTCGATGTCGTTGGGGTCTCCCGATGGAATTTGTGCTATCATCTTGCCAATACGCTTCTTGTATGGTGCTAATGTATCTAGAAGATGCCAATATAGGTTGCTACTTGCTAATCTCATAACTTGCATTCTTGGGCTCATGCACATTCTAAATATGATCCTCTGGAACTCTAAGCTAATAGAATGATATATCTCAAAATCTACTTAAGCATGTATTATAGTTTCTCGGGCACTAACGAAATTTCTTCGCCTAGCTGGTTGTTTGCTCTTAGCCATCTGTCACCCTATTTTCTAGCTCAATACATAAATTTCTAAAGGAAACATGGTTACATTTCATTTGATTCTTGTGCACAAAACATTTAAACATTTGTACTTTGGAACGTGAATGCGCAAAAATCATAGCTTTTGAAAATCATAACTTTAGAAAACATTGCATTTTATAATCTTTTGCATATGTAGGTTGATGGATACAGCCAATTGATGGATAATAGTACCTAGGAGAGTTTAAGTTTGATTCATTTCGTTATTGATTTCATATAAAACATATGCTATAAAACTTTTGTATAATTCTTTTTTTTTTCCCCCATGAATGGACTCCTTTTCTTGACCTTGGCCTTGAGAGGCTGGAAATATTTATCTTCAATGCCACTTGTATAATTCTTTTTTTTTTATTTCAATCTTTTCTTGACCTTGGCCTCGAGAGGTGGAAATATTTTTTTAAACCTTTATTTCCTTTTTTTTTTTTTTCCCTATTCAGTTTGGCCCTTTTCTCGAGTGAAAAGATTTCTGTATTTGTGTGCGTGTGTAGTTATTCCAAATATAAACATATCAAACATTGCCATACAATTTCGTCTTGTTTCTAATGCTCTAGTCACTATTCCTTTGTCATTTTCTTGTACTTTGTTATCATTTACACTTAATAGTCCATGTCCATTAATAAATAATTAAGAGAATGACAACAAAAGCGATTATTATATTTTATGTGTATAAAAAAACTTATCATGCACAAGACTAATGTGATATCTAACTATAATATAAGAGACAAAGTGGGAATTTCTAGTGTTCACCAGATGGTCTCAAAAGACCAATACAACACCGTTTTCATTTACCTCCCAGGAAGTCCAAAACAACATCGTATTCACGTGTGAGTTGTTTCATTTTGTGCCAATGTTTTCACACGATCTTATTCTCTGGCTCTCTTCTTATGTGATTCTCTGAAATTGGTCCCACCTTTGGTCAGCATTTGCACTGTTCTGCCGCTGACATCTAGGTAATTTTCGATCAGCGGTGCTGCTGCGACTCGTATTAGAAAAGAATCGGTGTTGAAATTGACGACGGGTACTTCTTCTATTCCGCTTGATTCAACACGGGTCACCCAAATCTCTTGGCGCCACAGGTTATATATATATATATATAATTCGTTTTCCCTTTTGACTTTCACCTCACTCTATGTATGTGTATGTATAGATACATTCATGTGTGTGTGTGTGTTGAATCATTATGTTTCATCAACAATAATATGATTTTAACGATGATTGGAATTCTACAGGGCTTTTATATATGTGAGATATACTATATATGTGAGATATTTTCTTCGATAAGGAATGTCATTGTCTCATCACCCTAGTTAGCCCTTTTTTCCTTCCCTAATATACTTGCATATTATTCATAATTTGTTGTTTGTGATTGATCACATTTAACGAAAAATAAAAATGTGGAAATTGGGGGAAATTGAACTCTATATGAATCTAATCTAAGTAAATGCCTCCAATGTTTGTTGTGAGTTTCATGTTTTGTATTTTTAAATAAATAATATATATATATATATATATATATATATATATATATATATATATATATAAATCGGGTTTTCATATAGTAAATTTATGTAATGTTTCTTTTGTGTTATGGGGCATGAATTTTGGTAGTGTTTTCATATGTGATTTAGTTGATTAATATTTTTGTGTTTGCTGAATAAACTTGTGTAGTTGTGTTCTTTGATTTGTAGCAGGTTGAAATGATTATGAATATCTATGAGTTGAGATTGGTTTTTGCTCATTATCTTTTTTTTTTGTGGGTTTGCTTATTTTTTTGCTTTTCAATTGAAAAGAGAACATTTTCACTTGTGGGTTTTTGATATATGGGTTGTTAAGTGACATATAATGAAAAGATCATTTTTTTTTCTTCTTGACCAAGAAGATGAAAATTTAACTTAACAAGCAGCTCCACTATCTTTGAAACATATTGGCTTTTGTTATTCATATTTAATTAGTATGTACTTTTTGTGATAAATGGGAAGTTATGCGTAGTTATTTTTATGAAGGAATGATTTTACTGGTTGGGGTTTTGTATATTTGCTCAATACCTGAAAAACTAGATGCATTTTTGGTGGTTGAAACAACTATACAAAAATAATACATGATGATTTTAATTGTTGGGTTATGATTGCCTGATCAAGTGATTGTGCGTATAACTTGGGAAACTTGGTAATATTGAAATGTTTTCTCATTGTTGTGGCATATTTTGATGCTTTGAGCCGACATTTAATGGTGATTTGAAGAATATGCAGCACTTATATCTGGTTTTTATTGTTGAAGTAGCATGAATCAGCTCTTGTTATGTACAGTCCGTAGAATATAAACTTCAAGATAGGGCAGCTCTTATAAAGTACCATCATAATCAATAGGATATATTTGGACTTGGGACAATTTTAAATACTGTCATAGTTCGTAGAATATAATCTCCAAAACAAGACAGAAAGTTTATGAGAGCATGCAAAATTTTTGATCATTGATATAATTCATATAATCCTGTCATAATTGATAACTAAAGTACTCCTTGTGTCATAATTGAGATACAAAGTGCAATTTTCTTTAGGCTCCCCACATTTGTCCCTCTCCGTAATATAGGTCGATGAACTTGCATATAGAATCAATCGATGTAGTTCGGTAAATTTGCAAACCAATAGTGAAATCATATAATTGTGTAAAACTAAATCGAGGTCTTTATGGTTTTGTAGAAGCCTGCAAAATAAACTGACAAACTCAACAATATCCAAGTACTTGGGGATTCTGCCTTTTTAGCTTGTTCTAAACATGCTGAAAGAGAGTGATATGCAGATGCAAAAAAGTTTATTGATCGTCTTAGTGGTTTGGGTTTGGAATCAGAGATTCCTCATATAAATGAGAACTTTGATGTTATAATCCAACTCAAAGTATCAGTTTAATTGAAATAAAATAATATGGAGGTAGATGTACTCCATGTTATGCTTCTCCTTAGAACTAGAAGTAAGCAATTTGAGCAGATAATCATGCACACTATGAAGATAGTTTAATGAATTCCAAAAGAATAGGAGTGATACTCATCCATCATTGGAAATAAAATATTGTAATATCAGATACTCCATTTCCTTATCATAGAAGAAAAAGTTGCTTATGTTGTTGAGTAATGTCACTTACCATTTGTAGAGAGCAAGTTTTATATTCAAGATTTCCAATTTGTGGATTTGGCCCGAAATTAGTAAAATTGGATTTATGCTAAACATGTGATTAGATGTTTTGCTTATACATGTCAAAGACGAGCTATGTAATATTAGTTTCAAGCAATTTACTTGCACCCTTCTATTCTTACAATTACTAATTTTAATGTTGGGTGTTGACTTATGTTACCTATGATAATTATCATGCATATTTAGTAACACGTGACTTATAACTATCTTCATAACATGAGCTAGATCACTAATGTGCAACACGGGGCAAGTCCACGGTCCATACCTGTGTTTTACTCAACATTCTCTTCTTGTGTCCTATCTACCTCTTCAGACACCATGCCTGTATTACCAGTGGAAAAAACTATGAGCGATCAGCAGAATCAAATCAAATGCAAAAAATACCATACTATTTGACAATGTATAGTTCAATAGAGGCACATGTCATATCTTTTCTTCACCTAATTGCACTCTTGTGTATTGGTTTATCTCTTACTTAACTTAAAGTTCTTGCTTTATCAGACGCCCATACCCTTCCGCCGTTAGTTGTACCTCGTATCTTGTATTTCGATTTAATTTATAGCCAAAGATACAACACATCAAATTGAAATCATGCTCTCTCACGTCTTGTCATAACCACTCCTGCAATTTTCCACAGTTTTGATGGATTATTATGCACGCGTCTTGTATGCCACACACACACACACACACACACATATATACACACGTTCTCAGACTGACGTATCAATTAAGCGGTTCTTTTTCTCTTGTGCTTAAGCTCATACATCGTCTTTTCACATCTCTCCCTCATTTGGATATTTGTAGTTCTGGATATGTGGTTTTCATATAGTTTTATTTTGTTTAGAGTTACTGGTTTGCATAATTTCTTCTACATAATTACTAAATTCAATCTACATTATTCTACATAATTTTTTCTATATGTTGACACCTCTCCCTTACTGCTATTGTAATTATCCCTGCAACTCTGTTTACACCCTAAAAAAAAACATTTTCCACAAATTAACATTTAGTTAGATTTTTTATTCTGGTACAAAAAATCACTTCCATCACGAACTTAAGTCTACCAACCATACAATGTGCTTCCTGGTCGTGTGGTATTGTCCAAGCTTCTATAGATAGTTTGCCTGTGTGTACATATATGAAATCATTTGCACATATGTTTCAAGATTTTCGGATGCTTAAACTATATGTTCTCAGCTTAATAACAAGAGTACTCATTTTGTTAATATGCCAAATCCTTGACTCCAAACTGGTGCAGAT
Source organism: Forsythia suspensa (assembly GCA_023638005.1). Taxonomy (NCBI): domain Eukaryota; kingdom Viridiplantae; phylum Streptophyta; class Magnoliopsida; order Lamiales; family Oleaceae; genus Forsythia; species Forsythia suspensa. Next base: position 26,737,634 of record CM042670.1, on the reverse strand, counting down.
ATCGTGGTTTGATGGCTCATATGTACAAGTCTATATTAGATATTGGTATTCAACAAGGACCGTGGACATCAAAGGTAATAGTTGCAAAAAAAAGTGTTCAAAAAAATCACACCTGAGACGATTGACATATTAGAACTTTGTCTTCATTGATCTCCAGGTACAGCAAATCTATTTCATCTATTTTCTTTTGTATACAAGTTCCTCTTACAGTTTATTAAATTGTGATTTTTCTTTGAATGCCTGATAGATACAAAATATTGGCAAACTACCAATGTGCATTTTGGTTTATCAAGTGCATTTTACTAATACCCATGCTACTTTTCAAAACAGGGAAACAAAGTGCACTGTACAATCTACAATAACAATATAACTTCATTCCAAAATACCTTGATCTAGTCCAACACATATTTAATATCGAATGCAAGCAGTCAAATTAACATGTCCAAGAAACAAAGCCACTCTAGGGCCCACCCAATGGATAATAAATGGAAGAACAAAAGTGCGGCTTGTCGAAGGAGGTAATTGAGCCTTACTTTTTTTGACCTACAACATTGTACTTTTCCGTGATCTACAACAACACATGGACATGGAGAGTGAAATAGGTACTCTCATACAGTTATTAAATATACCTATCATATTATTAAGTTTACAGATTTTGCTTAGGCATATATTACACACTCTCGACCAGTACTTTTCAAGTAGATCTCTCGATTAGTACTTCTTTTCAAGTAAATGTATGGCAATTATTTCAGATATCGTAGTTGTCGTTATAGATGTGCTGCCCAAAAGAGTTGTCCAAACCAAGTATCAAAGTGAATCATGCATTCAAGAACTTGTACTTATGAACGAGAAGTCGGTATTTAAGTCTATTACATTAATCACAAATATTGTTATCATGATGTTATTACAACTCTCAGCGTGTATTTTGCACATGTTGCAGATTTGAGACAACAATTGTGAAAACATGGGACAAATTCGTTGTCAACCAGTGCACGACCATCTCCGCCATGCTCACTACTTCTCCAGTTATTTTAGCTACAAATATGAGAGTATCGTCTTTCAATGGTAACATTATTAATGTTGATATATACTATTCTTTGCTAAATGTGTTTTCATATATAACAATTTTAGAATTTCTTACAAAATGTTGTAGGGATGGGAGTATATACCAAATCTAACACTTCAATCTACATTAATCCTCCGTTCAAGCAATTAACATTCTTGCATTCTTGGTTAGTTCTATCAAAACTGAGATAATAGACGTTTACGTATTTCACTTTGTCAAATGAAAGATTCGTCCTTCTGAATTTTTTTCCAAGCATAAACTAATATTTTTTTGTTTGCCCTACATTTCGCCTCTTCACGTGCCAAAATATCAGGGTGGATGACAACATAGAAATTTTAGAAAACATTATATCGAGCAAAGCTTATCTCACTTCAAGGTCAAAATCCATAGCTTATCCACTTGCTAAAATGATCGTCCTCATTGAAGATGTACCTCATCTATTAACTGGGGTACATCATTCACCTTCAACATTTGATTAAATAACTGCATAGTTTGGTTTATACATTGTGTGTACTTGGTTTAACAAATTGATACTTGCAAAAGACCAACTGTTTGTTTGGGAGAGGTCAAAGCTTTGCATAATCAATTACCAGCCATTCTGGTGTTGTGTTGCAACATTTGCAACAAAATATCAAGTGTAGGCTTTGGTAAAGTGTACCAATGCATTTATTGCAAGTACAATCGTGCAAAGAGAACACCAAAGTACTATTGCTTACACTTCTTCTAAAATCATGACTCTGATTTATTGTCTAGATGTTATTTATTAGGTGGCATTACTATAACAGGTGACTGCATCATTTTTTTTTAAAACAAAATATATAGGGCAAAGGTTCATGTGCAACTGCGAGATTAATGCAACTATGATAGGCGAGATATCAGAATTATTTTTACAATGCTCAGGAGAAAAGCTTATGGAAATGAAAAGATCGGTATGTAAAACAAACTATGTTTCATGCTTTAAACTTCGTGCACTACTTGAGCTTATCGATAGTTCGTTATATATTTTAAATTTTAGGACAATGAAGACCCATTGAATCACATTCGTACTTCATCTACTGAAGAACACATTTTGTATGTAAAAGATGTGAACAACACCAAAAGATGCACAAGTCTGAAGTACGATGTTATCTTCATGCTAATTCTGATGTTAGACACAAGCACATGTTCAAATACAATAGACAAAACAGCTAACAATGTCATGTTACAAATTAATAATACAGATTGTGCGGGCATTAACAAAAAGGCTGATGAACAAATAGATCTGACCGTCTTGTCTTTGGAAGATTCTAACACCAGTCAACAAGTAGAAAAACATATAGGTTATAAAATCAGCAAAGACATTGGGTTTCACGACGCTACAGATTTCATCATCCTTCCAACTATTGCCAGAGACAGTTTTACACATTGTTAGCATTAAAGCTCAAGGTCGTGAACCTGGAAATTGTATTTTTTTATCGGAATGATATTGTCATATTATCTACTAATATCGTCTTATCTCATTAGTGTGCGACAATAATTATCTTGCTTTAAGAGAGCTACATTGTTTTGCGGTTAGGCTATTGTGTAAGCACCCCTTTTTTTGACAAAATATAAACCATCTTCTAGACGAAATGTTGTGCGATTATAATCCCGCAAGTGGAAGGATCATTTACAAGTAATAAAGTAATGAATAGAGTGTCGAACCCATGAGGACTAGATATCAATTTAACCAATTAATTTATAACTTAAATTCTAACAATATGAAAAAAAACACATTTGATTTGGTTTGTGAATCTAAACCTATTTCAATTAAATCTAAATTATCAAACAATTAAAATAAATTTATGAGAACGAATTCGAATTGTACTAACACTAGGATTCGCGAATACACCAACATTTTCCTTAATCAAATATCCGTTTAACTGCTTTAGCTTATAATTACCATAGATTGAAAATTGGTGATTCTAAAATAATCAAAAGCCCCTCTCGATGGTCAATCAATTCTATATGTTATGCGAACCTAATTATCTCTAATTAAGCTTCGAACATAAATACATGCATTAAAATCTCAAGAACACCTAAATGGATTTCATAAAGTATAATAGTAATCTCTATATATTATTGGACCATATGTTATTCAATACCACATGCTTAATCTATATTGAATCTCTCGACTTCAATATAGATCACTATATATTCTAAAGGTAAACAAGCATTAAAATAATATAACAACTGAATAAAGAATAATCAACCCAAGAGGTAATTAACTACTAAAACGAAAAAACTTATAACTAATTAAAAATCATGAGGTTTCATCGTTCATCCTAGAAATAAGTAAATTAGTCGGACATGATTATGTAAAATATTACAAGAATTATATTAATTATGTTCTGGCAATAGAAAAAGAATAAAGAATAAATAAAACCCGTGACTCTGGCTGAAGAATCTTCAATCTCGTGCCTTGATCTTCGATTCTCTTCTTATATCTTGTTCCCAAAATTCGTCTCCTAATTTTTCTTTCTAAATTGGCTCCCAAATCGCCCTCAAATTATGAGTTAATAACTCATATTTATAGTTACCTAATTTTGCCCCAAAAGATCTTAAAATATTATAAAATTCATGGGCCAAAAGGTTTCCTAATTGGATTAGAACTCAAAAAGGAAAATAAAAATCCCGCAGCAAAATTAATATTGGGCGGCTAGTTTTTCAAACGGCCATAACTTCTTGTAGAAAGCTCCAAATTGAGATCCGTAAAAAGTGTTGGACTCGTAATTCGATTATCTTTCCAATGGTATATAATTTACTCATAGATTTCACCAAATTATTGCTCTTTTCATTCATTCTTCTCCAATTATTTATAAACGAGTCCAAAACTAAAATAGGCAGAATAATACAATAAATAAGTAAAAATTCAATAAAATGAGAAGATAAAAGCTTAGTTTAAAAGTCCAAATAAGTACAAAAAATGCACTTATCAAACACCCCCCAAATTAAACATTTGTTCGTCCTCGAACAAACTAGCTAAGAACAATCATGCACATACTGATAAAAATAGTCACAATATAAATAGCTTACCGTTCTTTTGTAAAAACTCATAATTCATGACGAGTGTTCAGATGATACTTTTGCAAACGTGATTCTACTTAACCCATACTTGAGATGTGTATGAGAGTAGTTAATCCGATCCACTTAATTTCTATAATGGTGATAGCTCAACCACTTGGTCAACTTTTCCTTTCTCTCTCGTAAGGTACACTTCCTCCCTAAATAATTTTCTCTTTCAATTCCCGAGAATTTCGGTCTAAGGTATTGGTTCACATTCTTTTCTTACTCAAGCTGGTTGAAAGTTAGCAATCGTGACAACCTAGGTTTATGAAGATTCTCTAATTTCTGAGCACTCTCGAAAAGAAAATTTCTACTAAGTAAGTCAAACTCATTAGTCATCTAATCCTCAAATTTACTTTGCAAAGATTTATCATCGGCTTTATGAGATATAAAACAAATTATTTTTATTTATTATTATTTTTTTATAATATATATATATATATATATATATATATATATATATATATATATATATATATATATATATATATATCTTATGTACAAAACTTAATCCATTAAGCTTTCTAGATGACTCATGTAACGAGTTTTAGGTCAATGACTCCCAAGTCTTTCGAACCTTAGGGCACCAGGTTTTGAGAAACCCCTATGAGCCTTTCACTCAAGTCAAATAGGCTACAAAAAGAGTTATAAGATATTAATAGGGTGCAAAACTCAGTCTATTAAGCTTTCTAAATGACTCATGTAACGAGCTTAAGGTCGATGACACCCAGGTCTTTCGAACCTTAGGACATCGGGTTTTAAAAAACCCCTATGGACATTTTCACTCCTATGGACATTTTCACTCAAGTCAAATAGGCTATGAAAAGAGTTAAACAATAATAACAATAATTTTGTTCCTTGCGTGCAATAAGTTCATGCTAGGGGATTAGATTCCTAACATTCGGTCAATACCTAACTTCTTCTAACTGGTCTAAAGTGCTCCACACAATTTTTGTCAACATACATGGTATCAATCATAATCTAGATAACTACAATCACGGCTTATCTATCACACTTTCTCACTCTATTGGTTACTTGGTTGAGATACAGATGATTTTTAGGTTCAAATAGGGTATCCTATTATTTTCAACTTAAGTGCATCAACATAGCTAAAAATCATCTTAACTAGTCGACACAACACAATATCAAACATAGTCAAATAGTCTCACATTTAATCAATAGTAATAATATGTTCACAAGTCATGGATTAAAGTAAAATAATTAAATAAAAAAAGTTGTATCATTAGCCGGCAAGGCTAGTCATATCACATAAATATGCAAACAAATTTTTTTTTAAACGAAAATAAGTTAAAAATCAAATATAAAATATCAATTATCGAATCAAGCAAATTTTTCATAATCACCCCCAAACTTGAAACAAACATTGTCCCCAATGTAAAATTTAAAATCAAAAGATCAGAGACTTCTCTGAGGTAGATCTGATGGTGCTGGGAGAAAAGGTGTGATAAGATCAATTGGAGGAGAAATCTGTACAGGTTGGTCGACAAATCTTTGTTTGAATGTCATCTAACTAGCCTGCTGGTTGTAACCCTAAAAAGAAAAAAAACTTATTAATAATAATAATATAAATAAATAAATATTTTTTTTTTCGTTCGGATGGAGTTGCGATCACAAGGACAAAATGTCATGCGATCTCGAGGACATTAAATTCTGGGCAGAAAGTTTTATGTCCATGCCATGCGATCGCAGAGGGATATACCATGCGATCGCATGGTACAAAATTGTTGAACCTGAAATTTTTTTTTTAATATAAATTTAAAATAATTGAAAAACGTACTTATGCAAGATGACGATGATTGTAGCCTCAAAACCTAAGAATTGAAAGCCTACTTTAAAACGTGCAAATTGTCAATTGAAATCCGAAAACTGAAAAAATACGAAAAATTTAAATAAAATGGTAGAAAAATGGGCTGCCTCCCATTAAGCTCTTCTTTAAAGTCATTAGCTTGACTTTGTCGTGGTGATCGCTCAAGACACTTTGAATAGATCTTTGGAGGATTTACCTTTCTTGCTTTGATCGACTTCAGCACAATTTTTGTTTACCTTCCATAGCTTGATTTTTCCTTTATCATATTGATATGATTTTGTTTTACCGCCCTGCTCGAACTCAACTAAGAAAATTTCAGCCTCCTCATCAGCTTTGATCACAGAAGACGGATGGAACTCCTCTTTCTGCACATACTCTTCTTCTCTAAGTGGTGCATCCCGATGTTGGGTAACAACTTTATCATCTAAACTCCCCGCTTTACGGTCAATGGCATCAATCTCAAACAGAATCTTGAGAGCTTGAAAATTTAATTGCTTTGAACACATTGAATGTAATGTGTTCATCATTCACTTTCAGCATAAGTTTTCCTTTTTGAACGTCAATTGCCCGACCAAAGAGCCAAGAAAGGTCGACCCAAAATAAGTGGTACATCCACATCTTCACACATATCTAGAATAATAAAATCGTGAGGAATATGAACTTGCCCACTTTCACCAATATGTCTTCAACTATTCCCTGGACGTTTTATGGACTATTTACAAGTTATGGATCTGTTATCAAGTTGTTGGCTTTGCTTCTTCTAAACCGAAATTTGTTTTAAAAATAGAATAAGGCATTAGATTTACACTAGCACCCTAATTACATAAAGCTCTATCAAAAAAAAATAAACTACCAATAGTGCAAGAAATATTAAAACTCCCTCGATCTTTTAATTTTGGTGATAGCTTGTTTTGCAATATGGCACTGCATTCTTCAGTTAGCGCGACTGTTTCATACTCCTCCAACTTCCTTTTGTTTGAAAGAATTTTCTTCATGAATTTAGTATAGCTGGACATTTGAGCTAAGGTATCGGCGAATGGTATATTGATGTGCAGCTTTTTGAAAACATCCAGGAACTTCTTAAATTGCTAGTCTAGCTTATGTTTTCGCAACCTTTGAGGAAATGGAATTGGAGGGACGTAAGCCGGTGGTGGAATATAAGCTGGTGGAGAGTCCATTTCTGGTGCAACTTCTGCATCTAATTTGTTTTTCTCTCTTTGTTGGACACAGTTTCCTTTTCTACACCTGGTCTAGTCACATGAATCTCTAGCAACTGAGCTCCGCTTCTCGTGGTAATTGCATTTACTTGCTCATTTGGATTGACCTCGGTATTGCTTGACCACGTGCCAGGTTGTTGCTCGATCAACAGTTTAGCCAACTGTCCAATTTGATTTTCTACATTCTTTATCGCAGCATCTTGTCTTTTCTGCATCTCCTTCAACTCAGATTCCATACGCATAACAGTTTCTTCCAATCCTCCTCTCACTCTCCCTTGATTTGGCGGATTCTGAATATTTTGGGTGTTGCCATAGGAGAAGTTTGGATGATTTCTCCATCCTGGATTGTAAGTCTGTGAATACGAATTATTCTGATGTCAGCTGAAAATTATGAGCATATGCAACTTGTTGGCATATCAACTTTTGTTAATGGACACTCAAGATTGATGATTTGCCCGCATGTTACACAAATTGGTGAGAGACATTTGAACCATATTGGTGAATGAGAATATTTCATTGCTTCCATCCGCTTTGCCAATGCATCGATTTTCGCCAATACAAGCGAATTTGTGTCTACCTCATGTACCTGTTGCTTTCTCTCGCAATCCTCTTTTTCGCCACATAATAAACTGTTCACTCATGGTTTCAAATAGATTGTAAAGGTCACCGGCGGATCTATTTTGGATAGAGCCACCGCCGCAGAATCATGAAGAACAGTTGGTTGGAGCTAGTCTAGAGTAGAAATAATGATTACGGAAATGCTAAGGGGAAACCATGACTTAGACACTTTCGAGCAATTGTTTGAATTTTCCCATACCTCATGAAAGTTTTCCAACTCGCATTGTTGGAAATTGAAAATTTCATACTTGAATCATTTACTCGGGCCGGAGGGAAATATTTTAGTATGAATTTTTGGATCGGATCGCCCAATTAGTGATGCTTCCGGTGGTGAGAGAATTTAACTATTCTCTAGTTTTATCCTTCAGTGTGTGTGTGAAATAGTCTCATCTTAAGTACCTCTTCATTAACGCCTTGGTATTTGAAATTGCCACAGAATTCATCGAAGCGAAAAATATGCTAATGCAAATTTTCATCTGTCATCCCATAGAATGACAGATTGTTTGAGAACAAATTCATCATATCTGGCATCAACTGGAAGTTATCATGTCCATAAGGCAGATAAACTATGCTGGACCGATTCTCAACAATCGGTGGCATCATATACTCACTCATAAGAATATCTCGTTCACTGACTTCAACTAGTCTAGCTATTGGTAGGTGATTATTTCTGCCATCTGCAAGTAATGTATTATGGATTCAGTTATCGTCCATTGTGTCTTTTTCCTGTTGTTTCTTTTCTCTTTTTTCACGTTGTCGTCGGTGAAAGCTCTGTTCAATTTTTAGATCTAAATCAAATAGATCAAGATATTTTGTACGGCGAGATACACACTTAACACCTGAAAATTTAGAAAATAAATAAAATTCAGCAGTATCACGAAGAATTGAAAATATGAAAAAATAAAATAAAATAAAATAAAAATAAATAATACTAAAAAGAATTATTAAAAGCTAAATTATAAATTAACGTAGCAATTAATAAAACTAGTCCCCGGCAACGGCGTCAAAAACTTGTTGTGCGATTATAATCCCGCAAGTGGACGGATCATTTACATTAATAAAGTAATGAATAGAGTGTCGAACCCACGAGGACTAGATATCAATTTAACCAATTAATTTATAACTTACATTCTAACAATATGAAAAAAACACATATTTGATTTGGTTTGTGAATCTAAACCTATTTCAATTAAATCTAAATTATCAAACAATTAAAATAAATTTATGAGAATGAATTCGAATTGTACTAACACTAAGATTCGCGAATACACCAACACTTTCCTTAATCAAATATCCGTTTAACCGCTATAGCTTATAATTACCATAGATTGAAAATCGGTGATTCTAAAATAATCAAAAGCCTCTCTCGATGATCAATCAATTCTATATGTTATGCGAATCTAATTATCTCTAATTAAGCTTCGAACATAAACACATGAAAATCTCAAGAACACCTAAATGGATTTCATAAAGTATAATAGTAATCTCTATCTATTATTGGACCATATGTTATTCAATACCACATGCTTAATCTATATTGAATCTTTCGACTTCAATATAGATCACAATATATTCTAATGGTGATCAAGCATTAAAATAATATAACAACTGAATAAAGAATAATCAACTCAAGAGGTAATTAACTACTAAAATGGAAAAACTTCTAATTAATTAAAAATAATGAGGTTTCATCGTTCATCCTAGAAATAAATAAATTAACCGGACATGATTATGTAAAATAATACAAGAATTGTATTAATCATGTTTCGACAATAGAAAAAGAAGAAAGAATAAATAAAACCCGTGACTCTAGCTGAAGAATCTTCAATTTCGTGCCTTGATCTTCGATTCTCTTCTTATATCTTGTTCCCAAAATTCGTCTCCTGTTTTTCTCTCTAAATTGGCTCCCAAATCACCATCAAATTATGAATTAATAACTCATATTATAGTTACCTAATTGTACCCCAAAAGATCTTATAATATTATAAAATTCGTGAGCCAAAAGATTTCCTAATCGGATTAGAACTCAAAAAGAAAATAAAAATCCATGCAAACAAAATTAATATTGGGCTACTGTTTTTAAACGGCCATAACTTCTTGTAGAAAGCTCCAAATTGAGATCCGTAAAAAGTGGTGGACTTGTAATTCGATTATATTTCCAATAGTATATCATTTACTCATCAATTTCACCAAATTATTGCTCTTTTCGTTCGTTCATTCTTCTAATTATTTATAAACGAATCAAAAACTGAAATAGGCAGAATAATACAATAAATTAAGTAAAAATTCAATAAAATGACAGGATAAAAGCTTAGTTTAAAATCCCAAATAAGTGCACAAAATGCACTTATCATGAAACAACATGGTTATTATTCTGTTGAATGGATACTATTGTGTATAACTCATGCGATGTTTGTTCCATCATTTGTGGCTAATGTATTTACATCTTTTGAACTTCTTCATGTACAGTGTGTGAAAGTTTCTAAATTCTTTCTTCTCATCTTAGATCACATATTGTATATCTTTTAATCATGCCTCTCAAAATATATTTCACCAACATGGATTTAGTTGAATCAAATTCATAGTTCGTTGACAACAAGTCTTCCATGAAGTTCCCATTCCGACCTATAGCCATGGGGTATGTCTATCATGCATTTGTTTTAGCTGAATTCCTGCCATGTCGCTTTATATCAAATCCATCAACTAATAACACTCTAATCAAATTTGAGTATGAATGTAAAAGTATACTAAATTCTATATTGAATGAATGAGTGTATAAAACTTACGAGCAAGTAAAAAAAAATTACATTTTGTACTAAATTTCTATACTAAATGTACTCTCCAATTTAAAAAAAAAAAAGAAAGGAAGTTCTATATATTATTGTTGTTGCTAAATTTCACATCTATCACATACACATTTTGTTTTCGCCACAAATTGGACCACTAATTACACTAATTATACAACTTACAATAATAACTAGAGAAAACAATATTTTACATACGTGTATTTTACAAATTATTTCAATGTACACGTATGATAATATAATCAAATAACACAATCAGTTACAAACTAACACGTAAATATACTTCATGGACCCACTCTATAAATAACTAAGACAATTTACCATGAATCCAAACAGTGGCATTTTTTACCCCCCTTCAATTGGGTCGTTACTTTGGTAACTCTTTTCCTTGAATACATTACAAATTGTTTCATATCTTGCACCTCATGCTTCATTTAAGTATAGATATTCATTTAATATTATTATTGTTAAATTTAGTACCTTACTACGTGCAACGCGTGTGCGTTCACTAGTATTAACATAAGTTGTAAGAAAAGATTACAAAATTAATACTAACATCTTAGATTGATGCAAAAGATTTGATATCAATTTAAATCTTTTAAAAGATATATCAATATATTAATTTAGTGACGAAAATTATATGATTTAATTTATTATTATTGTATAATGATTATAAGTAAATAATCTTGGGCTCCACTTATGTGCACAATTCGACCTCCATTTTTAATCAGGTCATTGAATCTTTCTGTTTTTTTTTTTTTTTTTTTTTTGCTATTTATCATATAAACATAAATATTAAAACGGCATCTATATTTTGTGAATTGAAACTCTCATAATCATTCGTCTTGAACTAATTAAATATGAACGAACCATCTTACACCTACTCAACGAAAGTATAAACTTATTAAAATTACGAGATTTTGATACAAATGGTCTCTAACATATATTCCTAATGCGTTTTTGGTCTCCCACCTTTTATTTTTTGCTAGAAAGTCCATAATCTATAACCTTTAAGTGCGAAATTGGTCCTAATTGTTGGCGAATTCCATCCAAAAATTTCATTAGTTAAGTGCATGGTGTACACTCTCTTTTAATAACAGAGATAAATTTGTCAATTCTTAAATAAATAATAAAAAAAATTCATAAAAAAATTAAAAAGATAAAAAATAAAAAAGGATCACCTTCTTCAACTCATCCCACCCATCAACAAACATCACCACACCACCTCATATTTGAGAGGAAACTGAGGACTTCTCCACATCTATTCCCCTTTCCCTCTTTCTATCATTAATGGTAGAAAAAGAAAAGCCCTCCCTCCCTCATTCTCAAATCTCAAATATGCCAATGCCATATTTGAGGGAGGAAAAGTCCTATCCTCTCTCTCAAGAAAAATTGTATTAATGGCAGAAACAATGAAAGGAGACTTAAATATGTGATTGTGGCAATGCATGTTGATGGGTGTGGTGTGGTGGAAAGGGTTGAGGAAGATGATGATTTTCTATTTAATTTTTTTTTTAAACTTTTGTATTATTATTTATTTAAAAATTAAAATCTTTGTCTTGGTTATTAAAAGAGAGTGTCATTACACACTCAACTAAAGGAGATTTTGAATTAAATAGAATTCAATATAAAGACATATGTTAGAAACTTTCTAACTAAACATAAAAGATTGAAAATTTATAAATGTAGTATGTATATATGTTAAAGACCATTTGCTAAAATTCCTAAAACTACGAAAAGAAAATACTTCTATTAACACTCCAATGATGTAATAAAAAAATAAAAAATAAACAAGTTGTTGTAACCTATAACTATTCCAACTTGTTAGAGAATGACCTAATAAAAAGAAAAACCAACTCTAGAAGCAATCAAACTACCATTCCTTCAACAAATCAATTCCTACCACGTGTTGAATTCCAATTGGTCCGAGATTACCTCCGATTCTAAGCAACCTGACCAGTAGATTAAACATACACCCATCTGCATCTCTATATATTCTCCCATTCACTCACTTCCCTGAAAACACTCAAATACGAAGCCATGGCTGTACGCTTCTCCTTTCTCTTCCTCTCTTCTCTCCTCCTTACGTCGTCGTCGTTTTGGTTGTTAGCCTTCGCCGACGATGACGTCAGCACCGTCGCCGGCGACGATCTTTTGATTCGTCAAGTTGTTGATGATGATAATTTGTTGAATGCCGATCATCATTTTACGATATTCAAGAGGAGGTTCCAGAAGGTGTACGCCACCAAGGAGGAGCACGATTATAGGTTTTCAGTGTTCAAGGCTAACCTACGCCGGGCAAAGCGACACCAGAAGCTTGATCCCTCCGCTGTTCATGGAATTACTCAGTTTTCCGATCTCACCTCGCGGGAGTTCCGCCGTAACTTCCTTGGCGTCAACCGGCGTCTCAGCCTTCCCGCTGACACTAAGAAGGCTCCGATTCTGCCAACCAATGACCTCCCGAAGGAATTTGATTGGAGAGAGCACGGTGCCGTCGCTCCAGTCAAGAATCAGGTCCGTGCACTCCTAGATTTGGATGAAATTTCTTTGAATTGTTTTAAGTATATAAACCTTGATTAATATAGTTTTTGTTTGCAACTAGGTCTGAATTATTTTGTTATCAAGTGAAAGAATTTACATTTTCGACACGAATTAAAATTATCAACATGACGCAGAAAATTAAAATTTTATTTGTCACTAACTTGTAAATTAGGGCGAGATAGGTGTTCATTACATACTTTGCATTTTGATGACTACTCCTTTTTCTTTTTGACAATAAGACTGCCAAGGCCTTGAGTTCGATATATTGTGCTTAATTGAGAATTTGATTTGGATTTTTGTTGTCAATTTGATACGTATATGCATATGATTCTGATTGGCAAGTTATTGAATAAATGGCAACTAGGGTTCGTGTGGATCATGCTGGTCGTTCAGCACCACTGGGGCACTGGAAGGAGCCAACTTTCTTGCAACAGGGAAGCTTGTGAGCCTCAGTGAGCAACAGCTTGTGGATTGTGACCATGAGGTTCATTTCTTTAACTTTATGTACATTTCGTTTAGTCTCAATATTATTTGCTTAAGATGAAGAGCAACATTAGTTTTGGCACTTGGAGTCGTTTTTGTGCAGTTATGTCGGGGGAAGTTTACATAGACTTAAAGATAAGAGTAACATCATCTAGGTATAACAAGTCAAGGGGAGGGGACTCTGGAATAGAACAAAACTAACATGATGTGTTGGAGTTAATTGTTATAGATTCCTTAATAGATCTAACAATGAACTACACAGATTAGCAATGCCGATCTTAAATGTATTTCAGTATTTGGAGCAAGTCTTAGTTTATTGTTGTTGACGGACAAAATACTTGTGCATTTAACATATATAATCTTATATGGTTCTCATATTGATTTCAACATATTACATAGAGGTTGAGGTCAATCTATTCCAATTAGTAAAATTAAGGGGTTATAAATTGGTGGTCCAATGATGTATTTCATCAAGGATTAGTTACGATAAACAAGTTGCCAAGAAGAACAAGAGTAACACGGTTATTTGTGAAAAGGGTTCAAAACTAATCTTGCAAAATTCATAATCCCCTTGGATTCACTTCATAATAAAAAATATATGTTGCTACTCTGCTTATTATTATTTTCAGCTGTAGATGTTGAATATGTAAACAGAGTAGTACTTTCTTTAGGAGTGGATATGGATTTATCGAAAAAGAACTTAATTAGTTTTTTTTTTTTTTTTTGGTTGTCTTTAGAGGATGTGTGACACTTCAAATATTCATTTTCTAACCTTAATTTGAGCTATCCTGCAGTGTGATCCAGACGAACCAGGTTCATGTGACTCGGGATGTAACGGTGGACTGATGAATAGTGCGTTCGAGTACACGCTTAAAGCTGGTGGACTCATGCAGGAAGAAGACTATCCCTACATTGGCACGGATCGTGGAACCTGCAAATTTGACAAGAACAAGGTTGCTGCAAAGGTTGCTAATTTCAGTGCTGTCACCCTAGATGAAGATCAAATAGCTGCAAATCTTGTCAAGAATGGCCCTCTTGCAGGTATAAAATGGTTTTCCACCTGACTTCCATTTCTTTCTTTCTTCATTATTTCTTTCTCATTGGAGGACATAGTTTGGTCATTTCTCAGCGTCCTTGATAGACAAACTTTGCCAACAACCGGCCAAGCCCGATTGGTTCCATCGAAAAAACTAGAAACTGGCATTTATACTAGTGAAATACAGTTTAAAACCTATATTCAACAATGTCATCCAGCCAGTTCAAAGTCTCAAGTTTATTGATTTGTTATCCGGTTGAACCTTTTAATCCTTGACTGTTCACTCATTCACTTTGATGCAGTGGCAATCAATGCTGTCTATATGCAGACGTACGTTGGGGGAGTTTCGTGCCCATACATATGCTCTAAGCGGTTGGATCATGGGGTTTTGTTAGTGGGATATGGATCGGCAGGGTATGCTCCCATTCGAATGAAGGAGAAGCCATACTGGGTCATTAAGAATTCTTGGGGAGAGAATTGGGGAGAGAAAGGATACTACAAAATCTGTCAGGGCCGTAATATTTGTGGAGTGGATTCCATGGTTTCTACTGTTGCAGCTGTTACCACCTCACATTAGGGACTTCAATTGCAATTGTTATGGGATTCATGTTAATTCTGTACATAGAACAAGTGTAACTCCATTAATTTACTCTGTTTCCACAAAATTTCTAGCACTTGTACTGTTCAAGACAAATCCAAGATTTATTTATAGCCAATTTCTTCAATCTATCTTTTATTACCATGGCACGTGCATATTAACAATGTGAAAGGGAAAAAAAATATCCGAATCAATGATTTGGAGTAATTTACCATGAAAAGAATTTACTTAAACATGAGGACTATAAATATGCCATTCAACGAATTCCTTTAGCTCAAACCTGACTTATTTTCAGCCTAAAAGTGTCACCTGAAAGCAGCCCAAAACTCGGTCCATTTTTGCCCCAGAATTCAGCCAATAAATCGCCTACCTTAATGCCAATGAACTGCCCATGTTGAAGTCAAAAACCGCCCCGTGATCTTCCAAAAAATTGTCCATTATTCAAGTACCAAACCCCCACTTTCTAACCCATTTTCCTTCTTATTTTTAGTCGAATTGAAGTTTTCCTTTTTACCCACAGAATTCGGCCTGCAAAGTGTCTTTATCCCCCAAAATTCAACCATTAACTAAATAAAAAAAGCCCCACTCTCCCTCACACTTCAGGCCCCAAAATAACTGTTTTTCCCCAGAATTTTCCTAGATTTCGGCCCATCCAGTCCAAGACCCCAAATCACAGTATTTTTTTTTTTTCCCTTTTCTTCTCCCTGAATTCAGTACCTATAAGGAATGGATAAAACCTACAAGGAGAAATACAAGAAACTGATTGCCCTAATTAATACAGGGCGGTCAAGCATGTTCAAGAAATACTGGGTTAGTATGTTGCGGAGCAGGACTTACCTCAAGGATACAAATATAAAGATTATCATGGAATAGAATATGAAATCACAAAATTGTAGAAATGAATTTTATACTTACCAATATAAGAGGAGAACAATTTCCTATAACTATAGTTATACATAAAGATCCCAATAGGATAGAAACCAATGCACCAATCCTATTAGGAATGGACTTTTAGATATGTTCAAACCATCTGACATTCAAAATGATAGGTTACAAGTAACAATTAACCTTGAAGAACAACATATCCAAGGATTACTAGTGAAAAGAAAAGATTTACTAACTATATGATGATTAGTTATAAATCTATAACCAAGAACATATAACAAATCCATTAAGTCCCTATGTTAGGAAATAAAACTCAACCTACACGAATATTGTAAAATTACATTTCATGCTTATCTGATCTGAGATCAACATTATGTACAAAGACAATATAATGTTTTATCAACTCTCTTGGAAAATGATCCTAAAAAGAAATACTATGCTCAAACAAATAGTGGCCTATTTGAACCATACTCTTTTATGTCGATGAAAATATACCATTTTACTAGGAAATAGAGAAGTCATAGTTAGAGAACTTTACTATGCCCCAAAAATAGAATGTGACATTCTTTTTAGGACGGACCTTCCTCCTAGAAGATTATGCACCCTTTACACAATATAAAATCCTACTGAAGATTTGAATTTACAACACCCTGTAACCATAAAATAATTGTACCACAAATACAAAAGGCTATATCTATAGCTCAAAAACCAATAAATCATCGAGAGATCTTCAACCCAAGTGGTGGATGTTATCTGAAATAGAAAAAAGAAAATTTCAAATCACTATTATACAACAAGTATAAAACTCCAAATAAGTGAATCGAGGAAAATGAAAAGCTAGAAAGAAAAAAAATAATCTAGAAATAACTTTTCGAGAAAATCCATTAGAAAAATGGTCCGTAAATAAAACAACGACTAAAATAGAGTTAATAGAACCAAATGTCATAATTAGAGTTAAGCACTATGACATATAGTCAAGAAGATATAAAAGAATTTGATATACAAATAAAAGAATTATTAAAAAGCAAAATTATTAGACCAAGTAAAGTCCACATAGTAGCCCAGCCTTTATGGTTAGAAACCATGCGAAATAAAAAGAAATAAAACAGAATGGTTATAAATTATAAGAAACTAAATGAAAACCAAATTTGATGGATATTACCTACCAAATAAGGATATTCTCATAAAAGCCATACAAAATAGCAAAATATATTCTAAGTTTGATTGTAAAAGCGGATTTTTGGCAAATATGTCTAGATGAAGAAAGTAAACCACTAAACATTTAGTACTCCTAATCCTCTAGGACAATTCGAATGGAATGTAATGCCATTTGGATTAACTCTCTACTATCATACCATAGTCTTGCGGTCTTTTCTTGAAGTCAATAAGGTAATCTCTATGAAGTTCTAAACTTCAAATATAGGGAGTACAAGAGTGTGTTTCTTACTAGAGTCTTTGTATATCAAGTGTGTATTTGTAATATGCTCATAATGATTTCTATAAAAGCATTTGAAATGTTTTCTTACAATTCCTTTTCTAAAAGAAAACTTTCTTTGATAGCCGGATCCCGCGGTAGTAAAATAACCTTGTGTTATTTCCTTTAAATCTCCTTGTTTTTCGTTTTGGCTTGTGTTGCTTTGTTTGAGAATGTTTGGAGTGTCATTGGAAAAATCAAGTAGGTTTCTAAAGCGAAAGATTTGTTACAATAGGGGGAAAAGCACTAGGCACTGAATTTCAGTGTCGGGGTTGAATCCTTTTGGATTTATATCAGTTAGCGAACTATCAATGCAAAGGAAGAAGTAGAAAAGAAAATGAGCGGAAGACATGTTGGACCGTTACATTTAAAAACCTTATGAGCTATAGACAAAAGCGGATCTTGCTTTGCTAATGCGCATTTATACACAAAGACTTGAAGAAGATCACTCGAGGGAAACCTAGCTTTCTTTATTGAAGAATTATTCGGGTTTGGCGTTCTTATTTTCATGAACACCTTGCACAAGCATCCACATCCAGCGATTGTGATCTTAAATTGTATTTAGATGATAAATATATCTCGTTTTTATTAACTTGGTTGATAAATTAGAAAAAATTTATTTCTTTGGTCAATCTAAGCTCAAAGATATTTACAATAGCATAGATTTTGCTTGCAAAAAATAATATAAATTAATTGTAGAAACATCTAAAAATATAAAGAAAATTGAAGATATTATTTCGAATATAAAGATTTAGAAGAAGAGGTATACGAAGGAATTGTTTTAGGATATATAACTCCAGCGAAACATCTAACGCATTTAAGAAATTATCTGCATATATAGATTATTTAAATGCGAGGATATAATTTAAAGGTTATGATAACCTTGAACAAAATATATTAGATTTATTAGAGGAAGAATTAAGTAAAATTAAATAATATCCAAAATAAAGTATCTTTAGAATATTTAGAACAAACTAGAACGATAAAATTGTTATTAGCGAGATCTGAAAATATTCTAGATATTAAATTAAATTGTTGGGAAGATTAAGTGGACGAAGAAATAAATAGACATAGGAGAAGTTAAAAGGGCATTTTGGGCACTTCATTCAAAAAAAGGCCTTTACAACTTATCTATAAAACACTAGGCTATTTAGTTGTAAAAGCTTGTTTGACAAGGCTATTTGAAAAAATTCCCCTTCATTTCAGTCCCAACAAAATTCCAGCAATTTTCCCTCTTTTCTTTCCCTTTTTCGACCAACAAAAATGGTATCCAGCAAAAAAAAAAATTCATCTTCTTTCCATCTCCAGAAAACCACCTGCCCACTCTCATTTTTTTGCCAGCATATCCTCTCATTTTCTTCTAAAAATTCATCCAACATACACCTCTTCTTATAAAAATCAGCCCCAAAATCCCAGTAGAAACCTTCCTTATTTCTCCTCCAATTTCGGCCTTCTAAAAAAAAAAATTCACAATAGTTCCCTATAATATTGATATATATATATATATATTTCGCAACAAAGAAAGTGCAAGCGTGCAGATTTATTTTTGGAAAGGTGCAGTAACAATTTATTCTCCATCATAACTTCAACCATAAACTCTATTTTGAGACGGTTTTGTACTACATAATTCATATGATTTTTCATGATGTTTGAACTTGAGAAAATTTTATATATCTCATATGTTATGTTAAATGTGTTGATGTCATCTTGCCGCGTTGGAAGTTATTGATTTATTTAGTGTGGTTAGGGCACATTCTATGATGGAACATTATGTCAGTGATTGAAGGTAATCATCTAGAATGTTAGTAATTGAAGGTCATCACTTAAGAAATTATGTGATGTGATTTACCAAATTTATGTTGTTTCTTGAGTATCTTTTGAAGTATGGCATGTCGCATTTGTAGTTCTTTATAATTTTCTTACATGTATGTATATTTACTACTGAGTTTTCTTTTGAAATGCTCACGCCTCCAGAAATTATTTACTCTCCAAATTAATAGATTTGACGACGCCACAACGGCATAAAAGTAGCGACCGAGAAATAACTAGATTATTATATTTTTGGCATCGATATAATTGAGTAATTTTTTTTAGGGATAATTGCTTATTTGGTTTCCAATCTTTCAGGGATATATCCCTAATCTTTAAAAATAGCACCAGACATCCTCAACTTTTGAAAAACTTGGCATGGTAAGTACATTATGATGAAATTGTCATTCCATTTAAATAAACAAAAAAACAAGAAAAATGAAAAAAAAAAAAATGATTAAGAACTAACCAAATATACATCAAAAAATAAAAAGGAAGAAATATACTCAAAAAAATAAAAAATAACAAACAGGTCATCTTCTTTATCAAACCTTAAAATTTAAAATCCACCACCATCCCCAAAAATCCAAAATCTACCCAAGTCAACTTCCCATGCTTAAAATCCACCACCTTCGTTTTTGCACATTTTCGACGAAATGGCTCCCGGTCCATCCCTAGCTCCTGCACCTGCTCTGGGCTAGACGAACCCCACCATCATTTCGACGGGGAGAGTCAGGTGAAGGACTTCATCCAGACTTTCATGCATTACGGTGGCTATAACGAAATGGCCGATATTCTGGTTAACCTCACATCTTTAGCTTCTGAAATGGGAAGATTGATATCCAGAAGGTATGTGCTTATAGTTTTGGCACCAAATGACAAGGCCATGGCCAAGTTAACTACACATCAGTTGAGAAAACAAATGACAAGGCCATGGCCAAGTTAACTACTGAGTTGAGAAAAAAGCAGCGTTGGAGCAAATAATGTATTATCATTTGATTCCTGAGTACCAAACGGAGGAAAGTATATACAATTCAATGAGAAGATTCGGGAAGGTAATATATGACACCCTAAGATTGCCGCATAAAGTGGTGGCTGAAGAAGCTGATGGGTTAGTGAAATTTGGGCAAGGAGAAGACGCATATTTGTTTGATCCTAATATCTATCTGAGATGGTAGGATTTATGTTCGAGTGGAATTGATGGGTTTTGATCATCGAAAGAAATCAAACCGACTCCTAAAGCTACTCTTGTTGCTAAGATTGTCTCTAAGCAAAGACGAGGTATGTATTGGTTTTGGATTTTGGGTTTTTGGAGATAGTGGTGGATTTTGAATTTTGAGGTTGGATAAAGAATATGACATCTTTGTTACTTTTTATTTTTTGAGGGTACATTTCTTACTTTTATTTTTTGGAGTATATTTGGTTAGTTTTCAATCATTTTTTTTTTTCTTGTTTTTTTCTTTGTTTGTTTATTTAAAGGAAATGACAATTTCGTCATAAAAAATCTACCATGCCAAGTTTTTCAAAAGTTGAGGATGTCTGGTGTTATTTTTAAAGGTTAGTGGTATATCTCTAACGTTTTTGAAAAATTGTAGACTAAATATGCAATTATTCCCTTTTTTTTTTAATGTAAATTAAAGTACGATGTTTGAATATATTTAAATGATGTAAGCTTGAGCAAAAAACCGAATTCATGTTTATTTCGCTGATTGGAAATCCATGATGAAATTTTAGGCCTGTGTTGCAAATTTCAGTGTTCTGCTCCTGATTTAAAAATATCACGACTTCATTTATAATGCTAATTTTTGAGTAAAATTAATAGCGTTTGATAGATGATTAAGTTGTTCGTTAATAGAACTTGAAATTACCTTAAAATCACCTTAAAATCACATCTGATGAATTTATAATAACCCCTTTTAAGAGCAGCATCAATTCTACCAAAGACAGATTTTCTGACTATCTTGGCCACATTTTTCACATATTAAATGATTCGGATAAGATCTAAAATTTAGGTATGTTATTGGTTAAAGTGTCCAGCATCTACAATTCAAAATTCATAATTTTTCGAACACGTTAAGTTAGTCAAATCTCAAATAAATTGTGACGACATATTAAACTATGAAAATTAAAAATCCTTTTAAATTTTCCTTGCACGCTTGTTAGTTTTCCACCACAGATAAATTTTTTATACCATTCAAAAGTGTGAGAAATTTAATTTGGAGTCGTCCAGTTTTATTTAAGATTTTTAGTAACCCTCTAGGTTACAAAAAATCCGGATCTACAATTTACATCATCAGAAGCTGCGCCATAGTGTAATTCTAGTTATGCATATATAATTAAACTGAAACTCATCACCTTCCACTTTACAGAAGCATTTTCACATCTCAAGTACACAATCATTCAGGCCCCAAAACAATCCCATTAAACTTACCAATACAACTCGTCGACTGTTCCTAAGATACACCGAAGAATCTTCCTCTAAGTGTAGGTGTACCAGCATAAAAATATTCACGATCAGCACTATTTTCACAAACTTAACTTAGAGTCACCAACATTGATTTTCATTGGACAACGAAACTCCGGCTTTAGAAGCAGCAACTCACATTTTTAGTACCATGAAGAATGAACTTCAAATATTTCAGCAAGAATTTACCTCTTCCATCTTCTCTCATATTCTCTTTACACTATCCCCATGAATAGCAACAAATCCTTCACTTGCAAGAGTAGCAATGGCATTTCGAAGCTAATACAAAACAAAAAGCCTTCAATTAGTAAATTTCTCTCAGACACAATTGCACATCCGCGCGCACACAGAGAGAGAAGGATCTTACATCACCAAGGTGAACTTCAGCACCGGCACTTTGCTTCTTCAACTCTTCCAGCAACTGCAAAGTATTTTTCAGCACAATTCAACTTGTTTACTTTAAAGACCGAAAGGGTAATGCATAACTCTTTAAATTTTAGGTACCTCCAACAAGCGAGTTGAGGGCCCCCCAAGTTGCATCTTCTCCATAATTATGGAGCGGGTTGTTGATACCAAATTATCCCTTCTCATCCTTTCACTTGCAGAAACCCCAGTTGTAATGAGATCCATATCAATAGTTCCTGTTCAATATATAAAAAAGATTATCCATGTGCAGAAAAAGGAAAACAAACCATGCAGCAAAATGATCTTTTTCTAATGAACCTTGCTTTTGAACCAAATGAAAGATAATTTAGCAGCAAATTAACATAAGTCACCCTACAAGCTGTGAATATAATTATATAATCAGCCATATTTTTTTGGTCTACAGTCGTCGTAGTTAACTTCCAGCCAAGTTACAAACAAATGTTCTATAACATACAGAGCTCAGTGGGTTTATTGCTTAAGAGTTCAACTGCTAGAAGAGAGAGAATTGAAAAAAAAGATTTACCAGTTGAGTGGTCTGTAGCAGACTGCTGCATTGCAACTTGGAGGAGCCTAAAAGCCTCCAAAACATCTGGCTTTTCAACCTGCACGAACAAGTAAACAGTGTAAATAATCACATTTTCGAACTGCATTCTGTGACAATAAGTGAACATGAACGGACCCATTCTGAGAAACGAATCCGGGCCAACGCCTCACTGAGGCGGATCAAACTTTCAATTTGCCTTGGTGTTGCTGTTATCACCTGTAAATAATAAAAGCAACTTATGAGAAACATAAACAAGAAAAAGCATCATCATTATGATTATTGCCAACGTTGTCATTGTTTCTACCACAATCATCAACATTAGACATTAGTAGTAGCAGCAGCATTACAACTATCAAATTGTGATTGATGTCAAAATAGGAGCCGAAGTAATCCATAGAGCGACTGATAGGAATGAAGAGTAAACCCGACTCAAATTTATCAAAAGCAACTTTATGAGAAAACATTTATTAATACAAGAAATTTCATTATGACTATATACATACCGATGCACACTCAGAAATCAAACTTGTTTAATAAGTGTATAATATTTTAAATAAATTAAATAAATATAATTTATGACCTTTTTGCTGCTTCCAGGGAAATTTCCTCTTCTTCTCATCTCAACGTACCCTCTTGTCAACTCTTCAGCAGCTTCATCTGATAACTTTGGATGAATATGTTTTCGAGCATAACTCACATAAGCAGTTAACATTGGAAGGTCTATAACATTGTGGTCTGAATTCTGCAAGCAAAAGGTAAAATGGGCAGGTGAACAGGTGAAATTACAAAATTCTTTATTGGAAAATATAATTAAAATGGAAAAACTTCAAACCTCAGGATTTTCGAAGTGTAATGCCACAACATGCTTTGCAAGGCGCCTGTCTGTCTGCTCATCAGCCTTGTCAAGAATTAGATAAATCAAATCAAACCTGGAAAAAAAGGCTTTCATGTCAGCAACACTGTTTAATTATAATTATAATTAAAAAATTAACTCCAATTTTTATTCCATATATCATCATATTTTCAGAATGTTCAACGTTGACACCATTAGGGATGTTCTATATCCTGTCCTAGCCTACACAGTTACACTAACGTTCCCAAGAAAAACAATTCACTTACATATAGTGTGGTTTGGTTTCAAAATGATAAACTTGTTAGATGGAGATTAATTAAAGACCTTGTAACCTCGCATTACCATGCTTTCCCACACACTTGTGAAACTTTTACCTGGACAACAGAGTAGGAGGAAGGTGTATGTTATCAATCACAGACAGCCGAGGATTATATCGTGATCCAATTGGATTTGCACAAGCCAATACTGAAGTTCGAGCATTAAGGGAAGCAATGATCCCTGCCTTTGCAATTGAAACAGTTTGTTGCTCCATTACCTGAAGAAAAGACCAAATAAAAATGAGACTAAAATTTAGAATAATTAAAAGATTGTGGCAAATTGATAGCAAACAGCAATGCTGTTTAGATTTTCACCTCGTGTAACATGCTCCTTGCATTATCGGACATTTTGTCAAATTCATCGATGCAACAGATCCCTCTGTCACTCAGAACCAAGGCTCCACTCTCCAGAACCTACAAAGTAATTTTTCAGTAAGATCAATATTTCCCATGTTTGCACTGATATTAAATAACAAATGAACCTAATATCTTTAAACTCGTACGGTTTCCCCTGTCTCAGGATCTTTGGCAACATAAGCAGTCAATCCAACGGCAGAGCTTCCTCGCCCACTGGTGTAGAGACCACGAGGAGACAGCTTGTGGATGTATTGGAGCAGCTGAGATTTGCTTGTTCCAGGATCACCAACAAGAAGAATGTTGATATCACCTCGGAAGCTAGCCCCAGAAGGCAACTTCAACGCATTTCCACCAAAAAGCTACATGGGATTCAAACCAACAAGATTTAAAAATATACAAATTCAAACAAGCTTGACATATCACGCTTAATTGTACATGAATCAAACAGAATTTCAATGACTTGAACAATTTGGCACCTGGCAAAGAAGGCCTTTCTTTACATCATCTAACTCCCATATGTTAGGTGCCAAAGACCTAGTCAACCTTGTGTATATATCAGGCTGTTTAGACATCTCTTTTAATTGCTCTACCTGCAATATTAAACAGGAGTCTCATAAAAAATCAAATTTCAAACAAATTTCTTTTGTATTGAAGAAGAAACGCATTACAGTACCTTATCTTCATAGTCAACAGAAAAGTCGTTATCATTTCTATTTGCTCTATCTTCAGTTTCCATCTGTTCTTCCACATCCATTCTTGACTTGTCAGTCTTCTTTAAATGAAGACAGTCAATGTAAGTCTGAAAACAAAAAAAATGTTACTTCAAAAAACATTTCTAATTATCGCACATTGCAGGTCTTCAAGATCAAAACTCTGAGGCATCACTAGAGAACCTAAAAGGAATCCGAGGAGTTATAGGTACTTGCCTTGAATATTGACTTCACAGTCCTCTGTGTTTGCCCAATTCTGACAGTCATAGCCCGGTAAATTCCAGTAACCTAAGTGCAAAACTAGCACCTTAGAACAAAATACAGCAAAAGAAACTACAGTTGTTATACTGTAAGACAAATAAAATGTAATTATGTATGATCTCACCTCAACTCTGTCACCTGGCTTGCCAGCATCCACTAGCTTATCGTGCATCAACAAACTTACTGTATGAGGTGTCCCTCCCTCGGGCATCTCATTTGGTGTTTCTTGAAGTCTAACAATTTGTTTATCAGCAAACCTAATTTTTGAACAGTATCAGCTAATGGAATATTTTAAGTAGTCAAAAACTACAAAGGACCAAGTAGTTTCTGAGGATTAGGTCGCACTCAAAAGGCAATGCCACCGCTTCAACAGATATTTTACTGTCATAAAGTTGAAGCTAATGGAATGGTTTTGAACTTCAAGTTCTTTAATATTTCAACGGACTTCATATCTACGTATGAAGTTCTAAACCAGTTTGTATTATCAGCATATTTTGCAGAATCAGCTTGGGTTTTTTAAACTACTAGCTGACGGCATATTTGGACTTCCATAGATACACCCTCCTGAACTGACTTAGCAAAATTAAATCATTACATGATATTATCAACACTAAGAAACCCATTTCAGCAAAACTCGCAGTGAGCCAGATTTTGGATCTATCAAGTATCATGATGATAAAGCAAATAGCATCTACATGAACTTGCACATATAAAAGTTGTCATGAATAAGTCAAAAGAAAGCACATGTATCATTTTGGACGAGTCTCATACATCTGACGAATATCTCCCTGCCATAACTATTTAGCTGGAGAATCAATATTACAATTTAGATGAATTAACACATTACCTGCACCTATTGTGAACTAGGGTCATAGAGTTTCTCGCGAGACATTCTTGTTTCCCACAAATTGTCGGCTCATTGATTCTACCTGATAGAATGCCAGTGTTAACAATTAGAATCAAATTAGAACCCCCCAAAAAAGCTTGACACAGATACTATCAGATGCTAAAGACCAAAGGGACAAGTCCATTCTTAATTACCTCTATCAACAACAATTGGGTCAGAGTAGTAACCACACACAAGACATCTAAATACGGCTTCCCTGATCTCAGGTATAATCGAACTACATCGGATAATCATCCCTTTCAAGGACACCATCTTTTCAATATCTGGTAAAAAGGAACACAATATAAGACTAAAAGATTGACACACGGGAAAAGATAAAGGCAAAAATCCTCAAACTAACCAGATGGGTTGAGATTTCTCATTGAAGTCGAGCTCCTCAGGTTGAAAATCCTAGCTTGTATATGCTTCTCAAATAATGGATTGATTCTACTGACCATATCCATCAAGACAATATCAAAAATAGCTAAAACCTCAAGTGGGTACCTAACCATTTTGGTATAAAGATCACTATCATAATCGTAAACATCCTGCGCATCAACATCAAGTGACTCGCCCTCGATTTCAATCACATGGTTAATAGCCTGCATGTATTTCCCTTCAATCTGCTGCGGATTTTCACGAAAATGCCTCAAAAACCTCAAGATAGCCGCATTCACATCTTGAACACTGATATTAGTGCCCCAAACATACATTGGCGGGGCCTCATCTATATCATCTCCATCGCCAGCATCAGAGGAAGGCGGTGCATCGTCCGTGGACGAAGGGGTGGCTGCAGCCGTGGGAGTGGTGGAGGATCTTCTGCCTCGGCCCCGACCCCGGCGGGGATTTGTGCTAGAAGGGGTCGGAGTAGCATCAGGAGTAGCGAACCGGGAATCCGACGGCGGCGGCGGTGTAGCATAAGAGGACCGCCGGACACGTTTCTGGCGCCTGGAATCGCCGGGGGAGGAAAATGTATTGCCGATTGGACTCGAAGCCAAACTATCGGGTGACAATGGTCCTGCAATTCAACAAATTATCCAAGCAAAAATGCATAAAAATACAGATTCATATCTATAAAAGTACTGACTTTCTTAATACTGTCTAATTCGATTTAATCTACCTTACGAAATGTTCCTAAACACGTATATCAAAATGCACATATAACGAGATAAAGAGAGAAATTTACCTCCGTGAGTATTGGCCGGAGAGGAGTCGGAAGCCATAGTTTTCGATCTCTGTATTGCTCTGTGTGGGGAGCGTGGGGGTTTGGGGTAGGGTTTGGGGATGCTAAGGAAATATGTTATATTTTGGCGGGAAAAGGTTGGTACTTTTGGCGCCCAATTGCTGCGTGCTTCTGTGAGTTGTACTTTGGGATTTTATTTTTTTCTTCTATTTTATCATTCCTGAATCGAAATATCGACGGTAGAGATTAAAAAGAAAGGATTTTATAGTTAAAAATTAATGTGATCTAAATTAGCGTCTCTTCTAAGGAGAGTGTCCTCAACTCAAATTGAATGGATTTAAAAATTCACATAAATTTAGGTGTCCAAACTCGATTTTAATAGATTTCATTCGAAATTTAGGTGTCCCAACTCGAATTTAAATAGATTTTTTAAATCTAGGTATTCCCAATATTCTTGAATTTCTAAAGATTTCATTAATTGATGGATTTTGACATATTTCAATAGATTTGGAACTATAATTATAACTACTAAAATTTTTAACAATTCTTGTTCCAAACCTCTCTCTCTCTCTCTCTCTCTCTCTCTCTCTAACTTTTCACATACGATTTTGCTGAAACTCTTTTGTATCAATTGACTTTTTTTTCCTTTATCTCACAAACCTCTCACATTTCACATAAAATTTTATTGAAACTCTTTTGTACCAATTTGTAATTATTCACGTCTTTATTCCATTTTTCTCAAAACGCTGCCCATATTTCTAACTTCATGAATTTTTTGTTTAAAATGATAAAGTTAGAAGTTTCTTTTAATGTACGATAATATTATGAATTTTTTTTAATCACAATGCTATTTTTTTAGTGATTCAGTGGACATTATACTATTTTCTTAGCTTAAAAAAAATAATAATTGCTTATATCTTGTAATGAATAGTTATAGTTAAAAAAAAAAATCACAAATAAGAACTCCATTAGCCTCAATAATTTAGAAATCTTTAAAAGTTAAACGTCTCGATACTCATTTTAATATTTAAAATGTAAATTATATGTATCAATATATCATGAATTAGTTGTCAATTTGTTTTTTTTTGTTTTTTTTTTTTTTTTTTTTTTTTGCTATTAGTCTAGTTTTTCAAAAAAGAAATTTTTTGTGCTTTTATGGTGAGTTTATTTGTCAACATTAATTTTAGAAGCAAGTTTTCGTCAAGACATAATTTGGTTTGAAAAAAATAGACTTGAAATGTTATGATGAAATTTTAAAGTTTTTTCAAAATTTATAGTGACACAATTGAAGAGATGAAAATTTAATTTTTAATAAAAAGCACCACAAATTCAATGAAATCCATGAGAATCTATTAAAATCTATAATATAGAAATCTATTAAAATCTTATCAAATCTGTCAAATTTTATTAAATTCTATGAAATTTATAAGAATTTATAAATATTAAGAAATTTATTAAAATCTGAGTTGAGTACACCCCATAAATCTAAATAATTTAAAATGTTGATTCCTTGAATAATAAATGTTATGACAGGAATTGTGAGCTACGTCGATTTTGCTGGAGTCTTTAGTTTTAGGGAAATTGCAGTATTAGACCTCAACCTATAGGATTAGTAGTAAACAGGTCCCCTGTCTATTATTTTGGTATTCAAGTCCCCAACATATGATTTTTTTAGCACGATGGTCCTTAATCGACAGATTCTAACAAAAGTCTGTTGAGTAGTAAATTTTTTTATTAAAAAAGACAATTATATTCTTCGTTGGCCGAAATTCTTTTATTCCACAATCTACTCTCCTCTTTCCCATCTCTAACCGAGGATTACACTACCGGAATTTTTGAAACCCACCCCGCAAGCATGGAATGCAACGGTAGTTTGAGTCGCACATCAAAAAAAATCATAATATGTATATTAGAAAAAGTGTTGTCACCCAATAATTATCTTTTTGGACCAATAATGCCAATCTCAAAAGCTATTTTGCATCATTGGTGCTTCCGAAAAAATAATTTTATGATTGAAAGTCTACCCAAGTCCATTGTCAACTGTTTATTTGGGCTTATTATCCTGCAACCATCCTAATGAAGAAATCTCTAGAGAAACTGGAAATTAAATCTTAAAATTTTCATGTTGTGAAAATTAAAATTGTTCAAACCAGCCTTATTCTCATTGGGAGTATCTCATTGATTTTGCGTTGCTTTCAAACTATGCATTCCATTATTGTATGTTGTGACTTAGATAATAATTTCATCTTTCTAACTCCTTGAAATTGTAAGCTTTGGTCGAATGCATGAAGAAAAAAGAGTTGAGCAATCGAGACATCTTGGATTTGAAAGGGAAGCATGCTGCTGCAAGTGCTGTGATCTCGAATTGCAGTGGACAAAATTTGGGCAGTGAAGTGGGGACTGTGGGCGGCAACGGCAAAGGATGGAGTGCCGGCAGGTGAAGTGGGGTGATTGGGGGGGCGGAACGACGGGAGATGAGGAGTTTGCTAAATTTTTTCTTTTCTTTTACTTTTTTTTTTTTTTTTTCCTTTTTCCATTTATTTATTTTCACTAAAAAGTAGTTTACCATTGTACCCCCAAAATAAAATAGGAGACACGTTTGACACACATGCTTATTTAATAGACTTTTGGACGGAATCTATCAATTGAGGAACATGGTGCTGCAGAAATCTTAGATTGGGGACTTTGTGCTACTAAATTAATAGATTGAGGACTAATAGTACAATTTTTCCTTAGTTTTCTTGAAAATGATTGATGGTCCTAATCCTATCTTTAGTGTTCAACATGAACATGGATAAATGGTTCTATGATGCCCTTGAATGCCGAAGGTGCCTTGAGATGTACTTATGAAGTGGGAGTCGACCTTGCATGTTATGTGCATATTTTTAGATTTTATTTATTTTTTGCAAGACAAGATGGCATTATTGTTTTGTCAAGGGCACTTTATTTTTCTTTTAGATTTTATTTATTATTGATTATTTTTTATTTTTTTGTAAGACAAGATGGCATTATTGTTTTGTCAAACGCTCTTTATTTTTTTTCTTCTTACCAACGTTCACCCTTCGAAACCTTAAGCTCAATCGCCAACAAGATTTTCAAGTCAATTTTGATTGTCAACAAATTGGAATCCACTTTATAGGGATAACAATAATATGTCGACTCAATCAATTATCCAAGACGATTCAGTTTCATTCTCTAGTATATTATAGTATTTAATAGATAATTTAATCTATTCGAATATTTAGTTTTGCTAGATCCTTCATGTGCTACGTGCTCCTTATGGTTGAAGTACTCTTGTCATGTTATAATAGTGATAACCAAAAGGCTAAAACCGCTCACAACTACAAGAACAACTTTGATAGGGGCAGTATTTGACAGAAATGCACAAAATCGTGCAAAAATCATTGCTTCTATCACTAGATGTGACTCCAAGAGTCGAAGGACAACAAATGTAGACTACACAGAAGAGTTCAAGACCTATTCTATCCAAATTATAGAAAAGAATTTTAACCTTTTTATCTTAATTTTGTTTACTGTTGTCCAATCTAACTTAGAAACGCACAAATAAGATAGGTATTAAAAATGACGTCGATGATAAGAATAAGTACAATGGTTATTACATTGATTCCAATATATTTTGTTACGAGGATCTAAAGTTCATCAACGGCCGACGAAGGGGGATACCACAACTCCTAAATTCTGCTTATGACCATTTGAAGACCACCAAACCAATTTGAAAGCAATTTTGGTTTCTTATTTGATCAAAAGATGTTCCAATACTCTCACCTGAAGCTCCAAATTTATATCACAATTTTGAGATAAATGCAGCAAAAGTCCCTGTAATAAACAATGCTACAGACGGGGTAAAGCAACGTGCGTGACGGGTCAAGTAAAGCCCAGCATTTTTGCATGGAAAGGTTCATGGTCAACACGTCCACTGGCTAAACGCTTACTAGCAATTTTATAGTTGAGGCAAACACAGCAATCGTGTCTGATAAGCTATGCCAAACATGCTAGCAATTTTATACTTGCAAAACACAGTAATCGTGTCTAATACTCTAATACGCTATGCCAAACATGCTTACAAGAAACAATTATGCAGACAGCAGTAATGTGATTGCAAATAAACAGCTAAGAATCAAGCCATCATACGAGTACTGAGAGATTCAGAGACACAGTTGATCTCAGAAAGATGTTAGAAATAAACCAAAACAAACCATCAATTCTACAAGATTTTTGTCCCAACGTACAAAACTGAACTTTAAGATATCTTGTGGGAAAGGCTAATAAAACACCTTGCCTAATTAGTGGTTTATTTGATAACATTATTCTGCCACTACCAAGAGTACAGCACACAAACAAAAATGCACCCAATCAACCAAAAATGGAACCTAACTTACTTTAGAAAGTTTTAAAAAATTAACATTTTTTTTTAATTTAATAAGACCTGGCATAAGAACAATATAAGTACTGAGAGATTCAGAGATTTATACAAAATGGGGAAAACAAGATTTAAGGAATGCATCGTTTTTTCTATACATTCAAGTTCGATGGAAATATCACTACGTTGCCCAACGTATTTGAAGAGCAAAGCAACAATGTGTCATGGAACTTAATTTTTTACATTCTTTTCTTTTTCTTTCCTCTTTGTTCAGGGACCTATAATTTCACGGCCCCTTGGGGAGAAATACAAATAAAGCACAGAGATATACCAGTTAAGAGTTACCTACACTTTAACTATTGAAAGAATGGCACCTGCCATTTCGAAGAAAATAACAAGCAGGTGAAGGATGACAAATCCCTGCAGCAAAACGAAAGAGAAACGAGAGATGTTAGCATCGCAAACTTTGTTGATTTATAATGATCAAGGCTATTATTTACGGGAATAGATTTTAGTAGAAATGACTGCAAGGGAACAAAATCAAAATGAACATGAATTAATAGATTCAGCTACACAACCAGTTACAAGATTATCAATTAATTAATTATTGTATTATTATTCATAGTCTAGCTAAGTTGAAAGATACACGCATTTCATATGCATGAGTTATGGTCCATTACCACTCACTAGTAGATGTCAACCAAGTGCGACGTCACGTGAAGGCAAAAATCCTATCTGCAATCTTTGTTCGGCAAATAGGACACTCAGAACATGCAAGGGAACAAGATTTACACACTGCAAAAGAAACAACAATTGTTGGTACAGCTATATGGGAGAGCATAAAGATAAGAAAGCTCCAAACTGGAAGATAACTTACAGCAAAAATGACGACAAGGAAGAAGCATTGCAGCTGTAGGCGATTCAAAACATACTTTACAAACATGAGAATTCGCATCTCCATTCCCATTATACTTTAGTTCTTTCTCCCTCATCTCTTCCATTCGAGCCTGATGAATACAACATGTTTTTCTGTATAAGAAGTCAATTGAACACATAGGCAATGACTGATCACTCAAATCGCATTACGAGTAAAACTTGTTATGACTGCAGCACATATCCTATTCCTTTTACATTTTGGAGTAGGGATCCATTTCACTGCTCAAGGACTACAAGATTCGAAATAGAAAAAAGATAGAGGTAAAGAGTTCTAAGAACTACAAGTTGAGAGTACTTCTGAATTCCCATACATAGATTAGTGAAAAGCAACAGGTGATCATAAAAAAAGGCACCTAAAAATTGAGAAATGAGGCTTCTCGGACAGGCTCGAGTTCACAAGTAACAAAGAATGAAAGTTGCCTAAAATATTAATGCGGACATGAACAAATAGAAAAGCAAATGAATACAAGAAGAAACTAGAGGGGTGTGAGCATTAACTAACCTTCAGATGGACAACAAGATGCTGTTCCTGGGGAGTTTCAAAAGCTGATGTGTGATCTTGCGCTAGCCTATCTTTGATGATGGTATCCTTGCGGGCAACATCACCCATGTCAAAACCATTCACTTGGTAGATATCATCATTCTGCCTCTCAACAGTCTTCGATTCTTGGATAACACTCCCCTCTTTCTTCATCTGAGCAACAAGCACCCACATGTTCGCTAAATCATTTTCCAGGGCTGCCTCTCTTTTCTTTGCCTCTTCAACCTTTTTCCGATATTCATCTTCCAAAATTTCCTTCTCAGCCAGGGCAGCCTCAAGAGTGGCCTCCCGTTGTTTCCTTGCTTGCAACTCCATTCTTAGATCATTAGGATCAAGGTTCCACAAGTCGAAGTCATCATGGAGTGCTCCAGAAACATCATTTGATCGGCCAGAGATCCGTCCTCTGTGACCAGGCCTTTGGCCATCACTGTACTTTCGGTAGCTACCATTACCAGTTTGCATGCTGGAACTTCTCACCAACTCACAAGCAGCCTGTAATTCTTTTTCTAGTTTTGCATTCTGCAACGATAGCTTTGTAACTTCACCGGCTAAATTCTTCAGTTCAACTGCAGCAGCAGAGGCTAGTTCCTTTGCATAAGAAGCTTCCTCAGACAATTTCTGATTCTGTACACGTAATCCACTATTATCCTCTAAAATCTGAACATGTTGGAGCTTTAGTTTTTCGTTCTCAATTTCCTGACCAGAGTAGAAACAACATATCAAATAAAATACAAGATAACTTAATTGCTTCCAATTCCTTTTGAATTTTACTTTTATTGCACCTAATAAAATTTTGGCACCGTAACAAAATGCCCTTAAAAATAAAATCATATGGAGAAAACCATTATGCGACAAAGAAGCTCAAATCAGACAAAAACACGAGGAGCATGTTTGGGTGGGGCTTATAAGTTCCTTATAAGATGGAAAGAGAAAAGTATCCTCTCACATACTTATTCTCTCTCTATCTTATAAGTAACTTGTTAGGCCCACCCAAACATGCTAGAGAAAGGACTCCAAAAT
Source organism: Forsythia suspensa (assembly GCA_023638005.1). Taxonomy (NCBI): domain Eukaryota; kingdom Viridiplantae; phylum Streptophyta; class Magnoliopsida; order Lamiales; family Oleaceae; genus Forsythia; species Forsythia suspensa. Next base: position 26,703,312 of record CM042670.1, on the reverse strand, counting down.
ATCATTGAATTTTTTTTTTTTTTTTCAAGGAGTATCTATATCTAACACAGCATCTTCAGGTCCACTGTTCACTTAAAATACGCCAAGATTTATTCACTATTTTGCACCGTGTTTGACATATAATTACTTGCATAGAGATATTCAGGAACCTGAAGGAATGTAAAATAATAACTCTAAACAAAATAATATTCAGTTATTGAAGTGGAAATGATTAACACAAAAATATGTATTTTCAAATCTAAAATGTGGAAAATTTTGCTGTGAGCGTCGAACTGAAAGAATCTTAAACGAGAAAATATAGCTTGTCAGTAAGTAAAATCCTAGAAATCATAGGCAACACAGACTAATGATATTTCAAATCTGGTATGTGAGGCTCTCAATCCATTTATCCATATTGTTGCATACATATGAGGTGCTTTTGATAAAATATAGCTTCAATCTAAATTTGATTATATTCGTGCAGACATAACTCAAATCTTCACATCCATATGCAATCCCAAGGCTCAAAATAACACGCGAGGACACTCCATAGCTTTATTGCTTGACCATCATTACAAGATTAATTCATAGTTGACTTTAGAATGATTAATGTCAAAGCTGAATTAAACCTCTAAGCTAGAAATAAGCCTCACAACAACGGAAATCAAGCTGAGACTATGCAGATATTAAACCATTTGGAATATCAATTCGGCTCACATTTAAGAGGTTTTAGAAATTACCAGAGACTGCATTTTCTTTTTCAACTCATCAGCAAATTCATCAGGTAAACATTTTTCTGGAGAGGATGATGATTTGTCAACAGTGACTGAAGCTAGTTGCTGCTCCAGGGAGATGATTTTCTCTTGCAATTCCTTGTTTTCCGAACACTGATAAAAACAAAAGAACAACCACCTTACAGAATAGGCAAAAGGACAATAAGCAGTAAAGCTCATTAAGCATCGAGTTAGATAAAACTTCACAAGAACAATTCCTTCATAAAAATTTCAGGATGAGATTTTGTTGTATGACCTTGTTCTGCAGCTGCTCCTGCAGTATACGGTTGTCTGCTGATTTAATCTACATTGCAAAATCAAAAAGCTATAAGCTGATGAAGTAATAAATAGCAAGTGTAGAAAGTTTTTCATTGTATAAATGACAAATAGGAAACACAAGAAGGTGAAGTAGGAACCTCTAGCTCAAAACCCTTCTCACTATACTGTGCCATCAACTTCATGACAGTCTATTGCAACAGAGAAAATGTAATACAAAGTCAAGCTATTATCCTGTAACATAATTGTAAATCTGCTATTGATATCAAGTGCAGCAACCACAAACCGATGAGAATACAGGAGAAATATTACAAATGTATAAGCTGACCTGCTGCATTTCAACCAAGGATGCATTAGCAACTGAAGCTTCGCCACTCTCAACAATACGCTGTTCTAAAACTCTTATTTGTTTTCTCTTTTCTTGGATTTCGCACTCCAATTTCTTAATCTGTGCACGGAAATATAGGCAATTGCACTGAGTTCCAACTTTTTGCGTGATCATTAATTACAACAAATGAATAGCAAGAAATAAACAAAACTGAGACTTGAACATATCTCTTACGACCAGGCTCATGAACCTTCTTAGGGCTTCCAAGAATTGAATATGCCCACTTATGTTGATCAACATAAAACTCAACTTTGCAGTACTCCAAAAAGAACTATAAAGCCAGATCCAAATAATATATGACTTGTTCCAAATTTATCTCTTTCTAATCTTCTAACCTTTTACCTTCGATATTACCCTTTTCAATGTTTGAAATCACATTATGTTACAAATGGGAAAGATGTCTCACAATCACTCTTTTATGTTGGCATAATATGTATAGTTCTTGGACAGGACAATGCAGCTATACCTGAGTTTTTGAGCTTTCAGGATCATTGACGGACTGCTCTACCAAACGTTTCAGGGTACTGGTACTGAATGCAATCTCTCCAGCAAGCACCTTAATTTGCTCGACAAGAAGATCCATCTCATCTGACATTGTCATTCCATCCTATAATCAACAAGGTAAGTATATAAGCAGAGGTATACCCTAATCAAAAACAAATTCAGAACCATGTGACCAGGGTTCAAAAACGAACACATCAAATCTAGATCATAATGTTGGCCTGAAATGCCAAAACACAAGTGCCTAAAACCAATCATTCCGATAAGCAATGCAATTAGGTCAAATTGGACTAGAAGATCAGTGGCACAGGATAGTCAAAGTTCAGACAAATATTACATTCACATGCAAACTTTATACTCGAAATGCTTTCAACTGGTAGTTCCATGCAGAAATAAATAGAGAAACAATATGGAAATTACAAAATTATAGTATAGAACGCACTTTGAAACAAATCTCTAGTTTCGCATATGCATGAAAAAGACCGATTCTAATACTAATGTATCAGTATACAATAGCTTCATCACACTTTGAATACAAATGATAATATATTAAAGTCAAGATACCAATATAGGAGCAAGGAATGATTAAAGCATTACAAATTTTAGAATCAGAGGAATTGATACATACTGTGGGCAGTGGCAACGTACAGGAAGAACAGCTGATAAGTTCTCCTGCTTGTGTTGTTTCAGTTATTGTACTACCAGCTTGTGATATATCATCATTCCACTTGCTGGAAGATCTTTGGTGATTAAAACCATAAGTATCTGTAGGAGCAAAAGCAGAAGACAAGGAGTCTTTCTGATTCTCTCCATCAGGGAGTAAAGAACCATCACGTACAACATCCAACTTCTGGTTGACAAAAGGAAAATGAAAAAAGACTAAATGAACAGTTTTCATGCAGACCCTCAAAAGCAAACATATTAAAATCAATGACTAATCTGCATCAATCTAAAAGTTAACAAAGTCAACCTAGACCCAGGGCCAAAAAAAGAAAAGCAATTGAGGAAAACTGCAGTGTCCAACTTTCCAAAAGAATATTATGTGTAATTCCGAGCAGTGCCAGTAATTTAAATGCAAAGGAGAACAGAAAAAAGGCCTTCGAACAAGCCTACTAATATAAGTAAATTAGAACAAACAACCTACATCATCCTCAGAAGCTGAATGACTCCTTTGGTGAGAGGGCACGTCATTTAAATATCCGGGGATTGTATTTTTTGAAGAAACAAGTATTAACTTTGTTAGCCTTTGAATTCTACTCATGAGTGCAGCCTTGGCTTCTTCTTCCTCCTCCAATCTTGATTGCATTTTTACTTGTCCTTCTTCCAACTATATACCAAACATAATGGCGAAAAGAAGCCAAATTGTCTAAATTATTACAAAGAAAAAGTACATGAAAAACTCTCAGCCTCTATCGAAGAATTCCACTGCCTTACCGCATAGGAAAAATTCGAATCACCAATACCTGTTGTTTTAAGGTCATAATTTCTACAGGATTGATACCAGCAAACATCCCCTTCTTGAGTTGATCAAGTTCTTCCTTGAGACATGATATTTCCCTTTGGTACTTCTTGATCAATGACTTTTCATCAATAATCTAAAAGGAAAAATAATTACCACATCAACATTATAAAAATCAGTACAATCTCCAAAGCAAAAAACTGGTGTAAACATACCTTATTACGCGAGGCATATATTTCAACACGTTTTGCCCTACTTGCGAATTTCAACGTATTGTGAGTTTCCTCCATATTACTTGATGCTGGAGTGACCGTGCATATAAGCTGAGGAAGAAAGAAAGAAATTACAAAAAGTGAAATGGTTCGACTATATACAAATAAAGTAGCTATATAGCCCAAATCCAAATCCTTCTTCTCAAATGATTCCTAACTACCCAAATCTCGCTACGCCCATGATGCGGTGAAAGAAAACAATGAGGTGAGTGACTGAATAAGCATGTTAAATAATAACACTCGGTGATGCAAAGAAATATAACAGTCATCATACACACATCAAATGATTTAATAAATTTGTGTTGCTATGTTAAAGACACTAGATGGCCAATAGAATCGCTAGTTTGATTCTAGTTATTTATAGTGCTTACCGACACATGTCCATGCCCACTTAAAGAAGACTGTAGAAGGCGGGTGAGTTTTGAATCCCGATATGGGACATGAGATGCCTTCCCTTCACTTAGTTTTCCAATTACCTTCACATTGCAAAACATCAGGGCAGAATATGACAAAGACATGAGTTGTCTAAAATGGGATTTATAAAAGAATCCTACGTCCAACCCTGTTTAATCAGTGGGTGGGGGAGAGAGAGAGATCGATAGAGCACTGAACAAAGGGATATATAGCAATAAGATAACAGCAAAGATTGAGTTCATCTAACAGATGTTTATACGTGCAATAAAATAACAGCAAATATTATGTTCAAAATAAAAGATGTCTATACACTCACAGTTCCAAGCGTAAGAAGACTCTTGTTTATGTATGATCCTTCCTTTCTCCTTAACCCAGTTGTTTCAGTTTTTGAGCTTTCAGATCCAGCTAGATCAATTAAGTTCTAAATCAAAGAAGCAAAGAAAAAGTGAACTGCTGTCATGAAAAAATAAATATTTCGATACTAGATTATTATTTAATATTTCAATTCTAAATTATTGATAAAACATACATACCAACTGTGAGAATATCACTCCATCATAATCATCACCATCTGCACTACTTTCAATCATCTGCAAAAATATTTGAATACAATGACATTAAAGATTGGCCACAAGATATGAAACCAGAAAATAAGGAAAGCTAGCAACAAAAAAAGATAACAAAAGAATCAACATACATGCAAAAGAAAATACTATGAGAAAGCTTGTATGCTTTTCTATAGAAACATAAAAATGTGGTAGTAAAGAAGTTTATTAGACAGAAAACCGTATATTCTACATGTAACTATAGACATTCCCATTTACATAAAAGTTTCTTCCCATTTAGGACAATAAATGAACTAGCCATTTGCTTACCTATGATGCTCGGACTAGGGTACGGGCATCGGGTATGGGTACGTATCTAAGTGTCGGATCCTTTTTTTTTTCTAAAATTTAAGATACGGAGACACGGCTAAAAAGAGTCTAAATTTCAGACACGGGTACGTGGGTACGGATTTCAAACTTTATTTTTTTTCGAAAATATACTTATATAGAAAAATATAATTTTTTTTAGTTGGCTGATTGAATTAAAGTGGGGTAATGTAACATTTAATAGGTCGGATTTTCTTTAGAAAAAACAATTCATGCATCAAAAATGGCAATTTAGGCTTCGAAAATTGTAATTATTTATTATAATTTTTTTAAAAATAACCATTGTTGTTTTAAATTATTTTCGTTGGTTTAAAAATTGTGGGCCCACGTTATCAAAAACAACCAGAAAACAGCCTGTCATGATTAATAAATTGCAATTCAAAATCAAAATTGATTCTTTAATGACTTTTAATGCTTTTTTTAATGTTGTGGGCTAGTTTTTTTTTTTTTTTTTACAATTAGGATTGCTCTTTTAACCAAAGGACTTTTCAGAGAGCCGTTCTCAGGTTTGTCTTCCTTTTTCTTTCATTTCTCTTCCTTTCTCTTCCTCTTCTTCTTCTTCCTTTCTCTTCCTCTTCTTCTGCAATTTCGACATCCACCAATGGTGTCCTCTCTATGCCGTATCCTCTTTAGATTTGAAGGATCCGAGCAGGATCCCATACCCGTACCCGTGTCGTGTCGTGTCGTGTCGACACGGGTACTTCCTCCATTTTGAAGGGTCCGAGCATCGCAGTTGCTTACAACTCCTCTCGGGTTTAGGTAATGACTAGAGATGGCAAACGGCGACTGGCCCGTAGACCGGCCCGTGGTTTGATCCTTTATTTTTTTTCCTTCAAACGGTTCTTTTCTTTTCTTTTTTTCTTATAAATATAAAATATCCCTTAAAGTTTCCATATTTTTCACAAATTCAGAACCTTCTCAACCTATACAATCCGAAAAAAAATATATTGTCAACATTAGATCTTTTATTGTCCAATTTATAGTTGAATTTATTCATTTTAACTATCAAGTTTTCTACATTTCTACAATTTATAGTTGAAATGTCAATTTTATCATAACTTTTTTTTTTAACTATAAAAAAAAAAAAAAAAAAATTCATGTGTGGCCCGCGGACAATGGGCCGATCTGGGCCACGATTTCATTGACGGGCCAATGCAAGTTTCTGTTCATTCACTTATCAAAAGGAGCCAGAAATGAATACCATATCATGGCCCGTCTATGAACAAATCACACATGAGCAATACCTACTCTCTTTGTATGTGTTAATTGTGCACTTGGTTTTCATGTATTTTCTCAACTTTGCTATATCTTGACTTAAGCCATCTACCGCTCATTTTTATGAGCAAAATAATCACAATAAAATACTAAAACTCCACAACACTACTTTTTTTATGAATACCTTGTTTGGACACAAATTAATGAACAAATATTTGTAAAAATTGGCCACTAATGGTTTGTTAGACATATGCTCACACGGTAAGCATATGACTTTCGAATTTACCTCAAAAATAATAAGCAAGGTAAGTGATGAAATGTAATCCAACTCTTTACAGGGACAATTTTATATTGTCAGTGAATATTAACTACAAAAGTAGTCTGGAGATAAGAAGTAATGAATAAACAAAAGACGGGCATTGCAATAAGTTCTTTTAATTTGTATAATTTTAGGTCTATGGAGCTTAGCAAAGTAATAATTTAATGCAATATACATACCAACGTGAATATTGTATGACTACGGCTGCTGAATAGGTTGAAATTATTTGAACCAACATGACGATGCTCTGTCATTCGATGAAAAATAAAAGTCAGTACTAAAAGCTAAAATAACTCAACCAATCAACATATATTGGAATGTGCTTAAAATACAGCCGGAAAAAAATTCTGAAAGCTACCTTCCCCTGCAGCAATAAATGAAAGTACATGTCCAGGGGACAAAACAACTTCTTCCTTTATACCCTCAACGTAAGTACCCTATAAGCACATTACAAGAGTAATTAGTAATTAAACAAACCAATGACAACATAAAAATTAGGAACTTTGGGGAAGATCAGAATTTGCTCACCTATTAGATAAGTATTGACTTGAAATATAAACATTGTTTGAACAACGGCACTGAAAACTTGAGTTCTATGAATTGCATTAAAAAAGAGCTCAAGGCTTATGCCCCGGGTGTACGCTGCATGCAAGGCTATCATTAAGAGTGATAAAGCTCCCGCTTTGAGTGCTAGGCTTATGCCTAGACCTACTAAGGCCTTTTGTGACCTTTTTTGTAACAGCCTTTGATTTTTAGGGTGGTTTTTCATAGACTAGAATATTTTAAAGGGTTTTCTTGGTATGGTTTAAACACTAGAAAGAGAAGAATTTGAGGTTAAAGTGAATAGCAAGCGACTAAGCAGGCCAGCCTCCACCCTCTAGTTCCCATCTCGCACCCCTCCCACAATTGCTGGTTCCGTCGACCCCACCACCGTCTCCAAACCACCTTTTCCCCCTATTTCCACCACCTCCTACCTGGGATGGAGGTTTGAGGTAGTTGGGTTGGGGAAATGGGTGGAGGAGAAATTTTTTTTAAAAATTCTTTTTCTGTCTTATATATTGTTTTTTTTTTAATTGATATAGGGATATAACCATCTTTTGAACTTTAACTTCAACTTTTTAGTGGTCAAATGGATAGAAACCATCCACCTGGGACCCAAGACGTACAAACTTGAAAGGTTAGAGACCCAAATGCTACATTACTGATTACTCATAGGCCGACAAAATCCATTGGAACTTTCCACTGTTTTAGGCTGTTAGTTCTAGTTGTGCAATAGTGTACACCTCGCAACATGGAGGCAAAATGCCTACCTAGTTTAGCTTTTTCAAACATTGGGTACATGTGATTGTCGATGCAAGTGTTGGTATGATTTATGAAAAGAAAAATGTATAGTTGTTCGAAGACATGTTTGTGCTAAGACTATAAAGTATCAAAAATATATGTAAATAGAAGGGGTGGACTAAGATGACAAAAACCTGCATATCTTCTCTAACACGGAGATTTTGACCAGTAGGGTCCAACAAGTCATTAATCACCTGTTATAAGAGACGAGAAATATGTGTCAAGGAACTTTCAAGTAAATGATAATTTACACTGCAAGTCAATTAAGGTTTGTATGGTTAAAAAATTTCGAAGTCGCAACTATACAATATAGGAAACTTAGACCATATTAAAAATGTGTATTCTTCAGGTCCCAAATTGACCTAAAATGTTTTCCTTATCTCAAAAATAAAGTTTTTCCTATTGTTCCACTCATTAAATGAAAACAGGTCCCTGCATAAATGAAAATAATTTTAACCATGACTACCACCACCGAAAGGAGGGTAATTCTGAAACAGTGGCATAAAGGTTGCAAGATCAACCAGTAGTTCAATTTCGGAAGCATGAGGAATTACTTGCATGAGACATACACTCCTCAGGTAAGGCATGAGTGAATGTATAGCATAAGTTCATATGGTCACTGTAAATATACCTGTGCCAGCAACTCATGGGCAAAGATGCTATTTAGATATTTTGATACTAACCTCGTTATAGATTTCAAGATATGACACGCGGAGTAAGAATTCACGACCTGGAGTCTGAAAGGACAATCAATAACAGTTATCTATACATTAATGAGGGAAATTATACTTTCTTTTTTAAATGAATAAAATATGCATAGTCAAAGAAATATAGTGTGCCAAAGCAAATAAGGAGCAATTAACAGGCATTTTAAAGCTTTCTCGAAGTTTCAAGCAGACTTACATCTTGAATAATGCTGAAGACGTCCTTTATAGCCAATGGTATAATGCCTGGAGAATTGTGATCTCCCTGACAAGGCAAGTATGCCAAAAAGACAAGAAATTCATAACGGCACAGATATACATCGTGATATCAGAAACTATAAATTTCAATTGGAGGCTTGAATAAAGGACAATCAAAACAAAATGGAAATATTAAATAAATAAGCAAAAGTTAACCATAAGCCGATATGTAGATCTGGAGAATTCAAATGACACATACAGGCCACACAAATTTTCAAAGATTAATCTTTAGTGTCAGGTGTCGTATACTCAAACTGCTGGAATCTATTTTGATTACCAAAGTTAATGCAAGCATCTACCTATGGACAAGACCACTAAAAGTTTTCTTGTCTTCATTCACTGAGAAAATAATTAATGGTCAGATGTATTGTGAATGTATTCAGGTGTTTTAACATTCCTCTGACTGCCAATTTGAGACACAGTTAACTCTAAGGAGTTTCTTGGAAACTTCAAACCATGAACTCCGAAAGAAATAGAATGGTCAGATTAACTTACATGCATGGTATGTGTCTTTCCACTACTTGTAACGCCATACGCAAACACTGTTCCTGCGTTGTCAATTTGGCCATTGTTAGCATGTGAAACATGGAGATACATTTAGTCAATCAATTGTGATATCAAACCACTGTATAACTAACAACTATCTAGAAACTCTAATGTGCTAATGATTTCTTAGGCACAATGTTTTGGAGTTAGAATCACAGTCTTGGACTGAAATTGAAGCAGATTACTTCGTGAAACACAGGTATTGTCATATTGAAAACTAATTGCAAAGTGGGCATACCATTTACACCCTCCATTGCAGCTTTCACAACAGGTCGAGCAGCTACTTCATACACTTCTTGAGTATTTGTATTGGGTCCAAAGACTCTATCTGTCAAAGGAAAACCAAGTAAACTAAAGATACAGTTTCCTAATTGAGCAAGTCAGATTGCAAATTTTCCAATAAAATGTTCTAAATGTAAGAACTACAATTTGTGATCAAAGCAAATCTCACTCTTCCACACTCCAAAATTCAATGTTGATCTATTATATTAGTACACTAGTATACCTTATCGGTGGAATTCCACCGGAGAAAAATAAATGGAAATTGACAGGAGGAACAAAGTTGATGTTAAGATTGAGGTTGAGAGGAAAGATTTGGAGAAGAATGGTGAAGAGAAAGAGAATTATGAAGGAAAAAAAAAAAAAAAAAAAAAAAAAAAAAAATTGGAAAAGATGAAGAAGACATATAGTGAATTTTTGGGCCAAGTAACTCCCTACGTGATAAATTTCACAAAATTCGAACTCAAAGTATTCACCAGTTAACTATCAATCGCAGCTCACAGTCACTTAAATTCTTGAATGCTTCCATATATTTAGAAAGAAACAGAACAAATAAGAAAAAAACGCAAAGATTTGTACCAAATGCGTATGTTGTCATGGGGTTGTACTCATTCCGTACAATTTTATCGCCATCAGCGTACCAGGCAATTTCATCCCCTCTATGATATTCCCTTTCGCTGCCACCATAAATTCAATAAATTCCAATTACTTCTCACATTTACCCCCTAATCAAAAAAATTTTCCCAAATTCAAAAGCCAGTAAATCTAAAATAAATCCAATAGGATCTAGCTCACTTCATTGGCCGAAACCGAATGGTCACTGAAATGCTATCCCCCGATCTCGAAGTAGTCTCCAGCGGCTCCCCAATCGACTGCTCATCCAACGACGGATGACTCACTGGAGTCCGGCTATTATACCCTCGCGAGTACACCGCAGCATCGGCTCCATTCCGGCTCTGCGTCATGGATCTGGACCCATATCCAGCCGCGCCGCTGTGAAACGACGTCGTAGGGGAGGAGTTAGAGCGCGGTATCAGTCTGCCGTTCATCAATGATGATGAGGATGACGTGGATGAGTACGGACTCGATTGCTTCCTGTAGTGGAATGGCGAGCTGCTTCTACCTCTCGAAGATGAGGCAGCCATTTTTTGAACAAAAAAATATCAAATTAACCAATCTGTGTATAATATATCTAGTGTATTTGTATAATGTATATGTGTAGATATAGGGAGAAAAAGTTGGGGGAGAGGAGAGAGGAGGAAGAAGGCCAGAGATCATATGGTGTAAATCTCTAAATTGAATAACATTGTTTCACAATGCCTGTGTCAAAGAAGCTTCAACAGAAAAATAATGTAAGTATAATGTAAGTATTTGCATGTATAGACAAAAAAGAGTTGCAGAGTAGAGACAGAAGCTAATAGAGACGACCTAAGAGGAGATTAGACATTTACACTGTTATATAGCTTATCGCTATATCGGTGAATTTGATAGTAAAAAAATAAATTAAGATTAATAAAAAAAAATAGTAAAAAACAAAATTAAGATTAATAAAAAAATAAATTTGAGACAAAAAACAAATATTAAGAGAATTTCTTTTCCAACTTAAATGGAAAATATTTGCATTTTCCAAAAGAAAGCTATCAAAATAAGAGAAAAAAGTAAAAAAATTTGAGGAAAAGAAAAATTTGAGGAAAAAAAAAAAAAAAGTGGAATTCGATCGTAAAAAAATAAAGTGTGATTGATAAAATGAACAATGTTGAATAAAAGAGAATTGAGAAGGAGAAAATTGAAGAAATTAAAAAAAAAATAAAGAAAGTGAAAACAGATGTATAAGAAATTTTTGAGTCGAGAAGAAATTTTCTACTGTAGTAACTAGTGAGAATGATAGTTCTTTTGTTGGACTCCTCTTGGTGTACAGAAAAATTGCACAGAATGATTGACAGAATGGACAAAAAAACAAAGGTAAAATAGTCTTTACACTATTCACTCTCTCTCATGTGTCATCCTTTCTGTACACATTTTCTGTACAAGAAGCATTTTCCTCTTTTGTTTTCTATACACTTTTTTCTTATAATTTAAAAGTATAACATTCAATTTAATCATTTCGTTGTCTCATAATTAAAACTAATGGTCTTTGTCTAAAAATTTTAAAAATAAAAATTAATGGTATGTTCCACGTGACAGAGGGAATGAGCAAAGTCTAGTTAGGTCAGTTGTTTACTTGTCAGCTTGAAAACACACGTGTTTTAAATATTATTTTTTATCGAAGGATATTCTTTCTATAGTTCTTTAATTGATTTATTACAGTGAAGGTCGTTGAAATTTTACTCTAATTGCAATCGGGCCATTATACTTCAATTTAGAACAATCAAGTCATTAAACTTTAATTTAAAAGCAATCAAGCCAGTCCATTTGGATTCCTTTAATATGTCTACCGGAATTTGTTGAAATGTCCATTAAAACTAAGGGCTCATTTGGACTCGGCCCATGGCTGCTCCGGCTTGTAAAAAAAAGATTTTTTTCCCTTCTAAATTTGTTTATTTATGTCTACTTTTAGTATAAACTCTCTTATTCTACCTATTTCTTTCATATATTTATGAATTACAATAGATTCTTGGAAATTGTGAGCTCAGTCAATTTATTGGTAATTCCAACACTCTAGAAAGTAGTTTGCCATTAGAAAATTATTTTAGTAGTCTGAATAATGTTCCAATTCCTAATGATTTGTGTGACGGAATACGAATTCAATTGATTTGGATGATGATCTTTAAGAAACAAAAACGATGATAGGATGAAGCAAAAATTGACGAAATACCAAAAATAAATCTAAGTGTTGGGAACACTTCAAAACAGTGACCACATGTATAGTAGACGAACAACCAGGGTACAAAGCGGTGTGTAAATATTGCAAAAAGAAGATAGCCTAGTAAAAGAGTATCAGCACGACTCTTATAAACAATCACTACAAAAGATGTACAATCAATGCGGAGTCTGAAAAATAATTAGACGCAACTCTAGGTTGATTCTCCTGGCGTAGGTTTTAGTACTGGTTTGAGCACATGCACGAATGTATGGCGATGTTGGTATCTAGTAATGAGTTTCCACTTAGCACAGTGGAAAGCGTTCATACAATCAAGTTCATACAAAAATATCTCCAACCCATGTACAAACTTTTTTCTAGAAATACTCTTCATTCAGATGATGTTAATTTATACAATACAAAAAAGGCATGCATAATAAGTTATATAAATAAATATAATGGTGTTTTATCTTTTACATCTGATTTGTGAACCTAAAATAATCATAAAGGTTACTTTTCTGTTAAGAGTACACAAAAATTATTGTTTTTAAAGTAAATTGAATATCTCCATAGTGGACTAAATATTTTTAATGTTTTAATGAACCTTATGAGAGAATTCAGTTGCGAATCTAAAATCCGAAGTTTTACTTTCGACAATGCGACGATCAACACAATAGTCATTGACAAATTACTGTACAACTTAACCCTGATGGTGGTCTACTATTCCACGTACGTTGTGTTTGTCATATTTTCAATTTAATTATGCAAAATGAGCTACAAATCATAAAATGACAATTACAAAAAATTAGGTATGCTCTAAACTTTATTACGGTCTTGCTTGTTAGAAAACAAATATTTAATAGTTTATGTACAGAAAATGAACTACTTGAAAGAACATTTGTCACATATATATGTCATAGGTGGAACTCCACTTATCTTATGCTACAATCTTGTGAAGGTTATAAATAACACATTACTGATTATTACAGCGGTCGACACACCCACGATCTTGAATATGAAGTAGAAGACCATGATTGGGCAATTTCATTTCATGTGAAAAAGTTTCTGAAAGTTTTTTTCGACGCCACCAATGCATGTGCGGACATTTATTATCATACTAGTCATCTCGTTCTTACTCATTTTTATTATATTGCTAATAGTTTTAGTGAATACAAAACATTTTCCATTTTTACTAATTTTATAGTATTAATGGAGGCTAAGTTTAGAAAATATTAGAAGGAATTGCATATGTTGTTCTATTTTGGCTTTTGTAATGGACCATATGCGTAATTTTGACAGTAAAAAAAAATTGTATCCACAATTTTAAATAAATTAACTTATAGAACTTAGTTGCACATGGTAATTAGGAAAAAACTTTATGTGAGATGTACGAGTAGTATGCAAAAATAATGGTAGGAACATATGACGGCCCTTTGTAGCAATGGCTAATTCATCATCACAAGACAACAACAATTTATGGAGCTACTTAAGTTCTTGTAGATGTGGTCAACAATCTAGTCAATCTTTTTTCCTTGCGCATTCTACAAATATAGGTACAAATGAAGTAACCTTGGAATTAGTCATGTATTTTACCCATGACATGCTTAGTATTTTAGATGAAGAAGAAAGAATATTTTTTTTTCACATACTTAGGTGGTGGGGAATGAACGAGCAACAATATCCAATAGTATCTAGATAGCAAGTGATTTACTAATACCTCTGGTATCTATTGTAACATGAGAATCTACTTTTATACTTTTAGTGTAGGTGGCAGAGTTTTGTCTAATTACAAAATAATGCTAAATAGAAGACATATTTGAGAGTTCAATGTGTTTAAGGAATTGTGAAGACGCAAAGTAGCAGATCCAATATAAAGTGGACACGATAATAGCTCAAAAATCTTACATCATAATTTGTAAGTATTGATAACATTAAATTTTGTTTAATTTTTCTTACAATTATTTTTTTTAAATTGTAAATATAATATCTTGTTCATGTACAATTTTAACTCCGCCTACATTAAAAGTAGCCGGTCCCAAACTCCAAAAAATGAGGAGGGTTTGACTTTTTTGATTTTTCATACTGTATTTAGTTTTAAAATTTTCAAATTGTTGTACTAATTTACTTTTTCAAATTTTTTAAAAACAAAAACAAACTAGGCCCTTGGGCAACTCGGTCCAAAGACCAAACCGACCCTTAATGGTGGACACGCCATCCCTAGTTAATTAAAAGTTAAAACTAATAAAATACCAATGTATCGATCCTAGTAAGCAAATTAATAACACTGGAGGCCACTAGCCTTTCACCCTAGTTGCAATTGAGTAATTAGACTTTACCAATGATATAGCGTTAATTAGTTTTAATGACTGGGGAATATGAAAATAGATGATTAGCTTATTCAAAACTCATCTATAAATCCATCATAAATGAGTTGGAAAAATACTTCATGGATCAACTTGAAAATTTGCACAAACTTCAGCGACCATTTGTGAAATTAACTCATGATAATCCAATAATTATTACCACAGTATCATACGCATATGGCAATAAATGAAGTGCACCCACCAAATGGGTCATAGAAAGGAACAATTGGAAAATGAAGCAATCTACAAAGCAATTATGCCAGCTTCAGTTTGTGCATTATGTTCATGCTAAAGATCACTTTGTTTGTTCTGAAATCTTCTACATCGGTGTTGACAATGACTATGGGATTGTGGGATTTCATATCAAGATTTTTTACAATTGTTGTCCCTATCTAATATATTTCTCAAATCGCTTTACGAGCATCATTTATTACGTCATATTTCTTTTTCTATATTTTTCTTTTCAGATTATGCTGGGGTTTTCTTGTTTTGCTCGATTTGTATTTCAATTTAATATTTGACGTTAGATTTTTCTTGTGGTATTTGATCAATTGATTTTTTTTTTTTATTTCAAATTAATTTTTTTACTATTGATTGAATTTGATAAGTTACAAAATTGAGTTTTGAAACCCATTATTTTCATTAGTTGGTGTTGCAGTTACATTAATAAAGGGTAAAAAAATTGTTTATAAGGTAAATATGTAAGAAATTGACAAATTGTAGGTGTTCGGGTTGGATTGCATGATCTTTTCGGGAGGTTGGGTGTGGTTATTCTTGCTTTGTTTCCCATAACGGGAAGAAAATTGCCCACATCGAACTTCTTTTGCTATTTCTTCCCTGGTTAATTAGAATTGGGTTGATTGTAATCATTTGATCATCGCGCCATTTGTGCGTGATGATAATTTCTATTTATCGTAAAAACAAAAATAAAAAAAAAAGAACGTATAATTTTTTGATTCGAAATGTTTAGAAATATGTGAAAATTTGTTATATAAATTTCTTACACGTTAAGCAATGTATCAATCAAGTTAATAATCCGGTTGGATAAGACAAGTACTGTCAGCCAAGCTCAACACTGCCAGACTCAATGTCTGTGGGCCGTATACAACTTGAACTAAAATTGTTTTAGCTTTTTGAAGAGTAATGATATTTAGTACGAGTGGTGCTTACCACTAGTCTAGGTTGGTAGTGGGACCACTGTCACATTGTCTCAATAAAGTTAAGATACATTTTATTCATTAGATGATGTAACAATGATAGCACTGCTACCTAGACTGGTATTAAGCACCACTTGTATTAGATAGCATTAGTCTATTTTGAAGGAAGTGTGGTACAATCATCTTATCATGACTTTGTTTGAATGAGTGCAATGAAATATCAAAATATCATTCCGAGTTGTTTGCTTAGAGGTTCTGATTAAGCTAATTAGGCAAACACAATGCATTAAAATCATACTCACTTCCATAACGGTAGACAATTTAGTATAGAACATGTTTGGCTTAGCTTATTTTTGTTTTAAAAAAAAAAACCTTGTTTTTTTCTTAATTTTATTGACAATATGTATGAATATGCATTCTTTTCTTGACATTGAGTATGTACCTATTATCAAAACAAGCAAGAAAGAAGCAATTAATGTTAGATTTTATGTGAATTTAATCCAATAACACACATTGCAATATAACACAAAACTGGAGAGATTAGAATCATAAATTAATGGTTACCTCTTGAAGCTATAAATCATTACTTGATCAATCATGAATCAATGCTTACATACGCATACCTAGGTTAAATCTTCTCCTGCACTCTAGAAGTTGTATTGGCAGCTATCGATGGGGCAAGACATAGTGTTTAGGGTCTTCTTGGGGGAGAGTGACCTAGCCATAACCTGCATATATATATATATATATATATATATATATATATATATATATATATATATATATATGTGTCGTCACGTGCACGCACCTACATGAAAAATGTAAGAAAAAATTTTAAGTTTTAAATATAATTGAAATGATAAAAAAAAAAATGAAATTAAAATTTTTAAACAAATTTGAAAAATGTAAAAAATTTAGAGAGAATTGTGTACAATTTGCTTATAAGATAAAATAAAAAAAATATTAAAAAAGTAAATGAAAATCTATTTGCTACTAAACTCTTAAAAAAAAAAAAAACCCAAAAAAATAATAAAGAAAGGTCCATATGTACAAACACACACCCAAATTTAAAATAATAATAAAAAAAATTTAAATAAGGTTAAAATGGGCTAAAAATCTCATTACAAACATACTCCCAAATATATATATATATATATATATATATATATATATATATATATTATTTAAATTAATTAAAACAAGGTCAAAATGGGCATTTTTTCCAAATAAACAGCCCATTTTGATTGTTGATCGACTCAATAAATGGGTGTTTGCTATCCGATGTCTATTTGCGTAGGAATGAAACAAATTCAGGGTATGTGAATAAGATAATGCAATATCATATATTCCTATTTGTTTTGATTTCTCATTTTATAATTTAATTATATATAGTTATCTGGGTAATAGTTCGTCTTATCATGATTATGTGGTATTAATACACACCTAAATATGTAAAAAAAAAAAATTACAAAGGTCAAAATAGGCTTTTAGCCCATTTTGATTGTTAAAAGTTTGTGTGATTGTCGACAAAACACACACTCAAATATATATAAATGAAAAAAAAAAAAAAAGTATGTTTAAAAGGTCCAAATGGGCATGTGATTTAAAAAAAAAAGGATTGAATAGCCCATTTTATTTTATTTTGATTTTGGTGTGTGATTGATCGAAGTAGCGGATGACGATGAAGATGGGTCAATTTGTTATGTGATTAGAGTTTGGCTATGAGAAACACATTTAAATCAATTTTTCTCAACCAATATATATATATATATTTTGATACTATTAAAAATATATATTAGGTTTTAATTTATTAATTAAAAAAACGTCAAAAAATAATAAATATGTAAAAAAATATACCATTTAATATAATTAATAAACTACATTTTGATTGTTGAGGGGTGGGTGTTTGTCGAGCAACACACACCTAAATAGTGAAATAAACATAATAATCAAATATATAAAATAAAATAGAAACAAATTAAATAACTATATATATATATATATATATATATATATATATATATATATATATATATATATATATATATATATATATATACACTATTAAATAAAAAATTAAATAACTAAGATTTGTATGGATGTTGGTAAAGTGATGTAGTAAAGTGACTATTTTTATATTTTTATTGAATTGTATCACTTCGATAATTTGAATTGGACCAAATCCTCGTTGTTCAAATTCGGTTCCAACTTTTTCAACTTTTTTACTAATGACCCAAAAGTCATATATTAAAGATTTGTGTACAATTTGCTTATAACATCAAATAAAAATAATAATTAAAAAAAAATTGGTGAAAAATTGAATGAAAATTTCGATGAATATGTGAATAGTAAAAGGAAAAAATTAAGAAAAAAATAATAGTATTTTTTAGAATAATCTGTAATAAATAATTCAGTAAAAATAAATTATAATTTGCTTATAAGATAAAATAAAAAAGATTAATAAAAAAATTGAACCAATTGTGTAAAATAAAAACAAATAAGGAAAAATAAACTAAAGAAAAAAAAAATTGTGAAAAAAATTAGAAAAGACAAAGGAAATGGGCTAAAAGCCCACATATTTTTTTTTTTTTTTTTTTTTTTTGTATGAGGACTTTAGCCCATTTCACTTGCTAACACTCTTGAATTGGTGTATGATATTTTGAGCCTCACTTTCTTCACTTGTTTCGAATTTTGGTGTCACCATAGAAATGCTTCTGGTACCATGACGAAAAATTTATTTCCAAATAAATGAGTTTTTCTTTTGAAGAACTAAAACCATTTACTTCTTAATGGATTTAGCTGTTCCTTATTATTGTAATGATTCATAGCGTTATTAGTGAAATATTTTCGAACATCTAGACTTGGAAGAATTGTTCATGTAGGATTAAATGGCATGACCTAACACAATTACTATTAGTTAACCATTCAATGATTTCCTAGGGTGCACAGGCTTTGCCCAATCTACTATTTTTCTTTAATGACATTGCCACCTAGCTGCCTGCAAAAGTGACATTCTTGGTGCTTTCTTCATCAGTATCTCTTACATTTTACATTTTTCCTGTTTTATCCATCCACCATCTTTTTTGTGAACTTTAATGGAAAACGTAACCTTGCATTAAGAACATAGCCATACAGGTAGCCTTTCTACATGTCTAAACTATAGACCGTTTCTAAATGCATTATGTGGTGAACCAGCTTTGACTAAATGTGCCTTTTTTGAATATTAATTTTACGACCAAGAAGCTATCATTTTGTATGTTGCCTGCAGTGGTGGAAGACATATACAAGCGAAGGCAGCCACTGCCGACCATGGATGCTATATACTTCATTGGCATGCAAAATGTGACTTCTTTCCAAAGGTATTCAATATAACTAAAACAAAACACCCACAAGTAGTGGATAGTGGATAGTGGATAGAGTAAAGTTGTCGAGTTACTACTCGACAACACGGTTGTCAAGTTCCTACCGTGGCTAACTCGACAACCAATAACTTGTCGTGATGACAACCTTGTCGAGTTAGTTTGATGACTTCTTGGTCGGTTATGGTAATCAAATTTCAATCAGGACCCCACTAAAATTTCAATTAGCCCTCAACATTGCTTAGAATTAAGTTTTAGACAAATATAACATAGTTGTCGAGTCACCGAATATATTACTGAGAACTCGGGAGAAATATAAGCTTCAGACAAACTTACACATAAATATTTGATTTGAAATTTCCTAAAAATATGTAAAAATTAATGATTTGTTGTATAAATAAGGATGAAGTTATGCTTAAATTTTTTACAAATGTCATACAAATAATATACACTTATGGACAACTTGCTTGACGAGAACAAATCAATTTGAATTCTAAGCTCCAATGGAACAACTATGGAAAGACGACGAGTTCGAACAATCCGGCTGAATTCTAAGCTCCAATAAAACAACTATAGAAACAAGTATGGAAAATGAAAATAAATTTGGTTGTGAAAAAGTAGAAAATAGGTGAGTGAAGTAGGTAATACAATTAAATGATAGTTGAAAAAAGGCGGCAGATTGAGCGAAAAATTGTACAAATGACAAATTTAAAACTTTATATTATCAGAAGGATATATATATATATATATATATATATATATATATAAGTTCCACCCATCATGGAAACCTAGTGGACCCATAAGTATTCATCGCATAAAAAACATGAGCTCAAACCCACGAAGTGCTCCAAGTCCAATTATATAGTTGCGATCACAATACCAAACATTGTTAAGCCACAGTCCATCTCGTTTGAATAAACTAAATCCTAATCAATGTTGGCACAACATTAGAAAATTTAGCATTCTCCCACTTTGTGCAACATTGATTGATAGTTTTAAATTTTTAAAATGAGTTTAGAAAAGTGATTCTCAAGATGGAGTACAAACTTTCAAATATTTCGTGGGCAATGAAGTGTCTGTTATAATGATCAAATATAATACGAGTACACTATGCTATATTCTTTAGTTTATTTCATAACACGTATCTAGCTATGATCTCCGTAATTTTTGCATTTGAGTTTGTAGAGACAAGTGTATTTTTTTCATTTGTTTTGTGCATTCAAATAGATATGTATCTTTGTATTTCATATTACTAAAAACTTTCTCAATACACTAATCAATATAAGTATTTCTTGCAATTTGGTATTGCTTCTTACGCAGCTGTTGCTTCATCAATAATCACAATATTGATTAACTGTCATTGCAAACATTTTGGTTCAGTATTAGGATGGTAAACCTATATCAGACATCAATCTTATTATGAAACAAAATTAGAAAAGATAAGGATACGTTATTGTCAAATTTCAGTCCTTATGGAACAGAAAAGGTCACTCTGGTTTCGCGACAAAGGCTGGGAAGGACTAAAGATGCTCTTGACTTCGAAAAGAGTTTCGAATTGAAGAGCAAAGGAAAGGCAGCATGGTCTGTGGCAACACATCGAAGAAATGAACTATATGGATGACTTCAACTTCGACAAAAATCAAGAAAGAATGGAGACCTTCTTTCTTAATCAGATATACAAGAACAAGAGCTAAGGCAATACAAACTACTCCTATCCTATTTGCAGAATGTTGGAAATTGGTTTAAGAATTTGAGAAATTGGTTAAGTGTTGAAAACTAATTAAAGTGACTCCGTGTCAACTTCGACCAAATATTCAGACTTGACCCAATTCGTTTAGGCAAAATAGTTTGCCACTTTGCCGCTTCGGGACATCAAAACGGAGATCGACATGCCTAGGGTCGATCACGAGGGTCGAGGGGCAGCACCTCCGAAAGAGAATTCAGATTTCTCCGCGTGTGTTGAAGGGTATATTTGGTGTCTCGAAACCCATATCAGATGAATGAGAAATTATCGGGTCAAATTTTTAACCATGCGATCGCATGGGCCTAAAAGCCATGCGATCACACGTGAAACGTTTTTTGATAATATTCGATTTCACTCAAAGCCATGCCATCACACGAATTTTAACCATGCGATCGCATGGTCAAAGTGTTGCACGATTTGGCTCCACACTACTTCGTTCCCAACTCTTCATCATCTATAAATAGGACCCTAGGGATATCCTATTCAAGACACCAATGATATGCAAACATAAATATCATTCTCTCTTCTTCTCTTGAACAAAATTCTTGCATTCTTGTTGCATAAATTCTGGTTTTTATTTTCATATTCATTTTGGAGTACAAAGCCATTATTCTGATTTGTTGTACTTGTATTTTGAAGTGCTGCAAACACAAGTGGTGGTCGTTGTATCTTGGGAGTTGATTGTCATAAACCGTGGGCACCGATGCGGGGCAATTCGACTTAAGAGCAAAGTGTTCAACACTTGCCTCGACTTTGCATATTTTTTTTCATCTCTTTTCTTTTTCTTGTTTCCTTGCCGTTATTATGTCCATTTGTCGGCACGGGTTTCATATAAATATTATGTTCTTTGGCGTCACTATACACAAAATCACCCAACACAGAATCCCAAGAATGTGAAGACACGATGAAGCACGTAAACAGAATTGAAATCTTGATATAGATGGAAACACTCAAAAGGTTCTTCTATATCTCTTATATCTTTCTTGCTGAATCATTCAACTTAAAAAATTACCATATTTAAAAATGTAATATAGTCTTATATCTTTCAGTTAATTTTTGTTTTAAAATTAATGAGTAGGTAAAGCTAGAACTCCTCGAGAATGAAGACACTAATCTTATGTAGATAATTAAGGACAACCATGCACTTCGGATCGAACTTCAAAAAATGATAGGAATTTTCCATGAACTCTCCAACAGCGACAACATTAGCGAACAGAGGTAAAGTTAATTTAAAAAAACAAATTAAAGCACTTTGCTTGGGGCTTAGACAACGTCATTAGCTTGGTTAAAGTCATGTTTGGGCTGAAACTGACTCACTTATCCAATTAAGTTGGTAAAAAAGAAGTCCAATGGTCCATGGTCAATCCAATACCTAC
Organism: Forsythia suspensa; assembly: GCA_023638005.1. Taxonomy (NCBI): domain Eukaryota; kingdom Viridiplantae; phylum Streptophyta; class Magnoliopsida; order Lamiales; family Oleaceae; genus Forsythia; species Forsythia suspensa. The sequence continues at coordinate 26,680,857 of CM042670.1, read as the reverse complement.
TAGAAGAAATCTAGTAGTGGAATAGGCAAATGTAAGTATCTTTTTCTCATATTTGGAGTGTAGAGAATGCGATGTGGTAGTTGATTGGTGTAAAGAATTGACGTATACATTCACAACAGAAATTAAATATGCAATTCTTATAAGTCGGATCAACCTTGTACTTATATGGAATTCGTGATAGAAAAATACTTTGATGAACACGTGGAATCTAGTAATCTTATTAGCTAGAGGTACAATCTTCAATACCACAATTATCTAATTGTTCAGCATCCAGTGGTAATCCACGCAGTAAGAACAGATCTAGATCTCTACAATCAAGAACAGATGAAAGAATTTGGAAAGTAATTGATATTGGTTCTATCTCTTTCTTATGTTAGCAAGTAATCAAGACAAATTCATATTCCACAAATTCTGGCATAGTATATATAGGCTATATTAATCATAGTTCTTGTCTTACTAGAATTGTGCTAGCCCACATCTAATGGATCCAATTAGTTAATCTAATTAATTAATTTGACCAATAAGCAATTAAGTCCAACTCGATAATTATGATCTTGGACATTATTTTTACAATCTCTTACTTGGACAAGTTCCAACTTTCGGTACTCACTTCTCGCCTTTTGTATATGACCCATTAGGTTCTCGTTTATGATAGCAAACGCATTGATATTCTCATCGATTCACCTAGATCGATCAATTCACGTCACCGTCCAAAATTGACATCTAGTAATGTGTCAAGACAATCTATGTGAAGAGAAATATCATGTGGTATGACAGAACAAGTATATGTGTGGTTACCATGGAAATATAATTCAATTGGTTAGGAAATATAGATCAACGTCAATCTCGTTTCAGTCAATTATATTATTCATCTCAACTATTTTTTGATCTAATTTAGTATGACTGAAATATTTTCAACTCATAACACCTCCATGGCCAAAGAACTTTATTTCAACTTAAGTAGGTAAAATGCAGGTTATAATCTCCTACTTTTCAAGAGTGATGAATCATCATATTGGACATTCAAAACCTTTGTATGATTCTCACTATACCTACACGACGTCTTCTTGATGACTCATAGTCTTAGGGTCTCATTAAATACTCGCCAAAGTACAGTGGTCCTCACATAAAATGATTTCATCAAGTCAAATGACCAAATCCACTACCACGCATTAAAAATTTACCACTGACGCTTGAATAGTTACCCGTGTAGAATATCTAGGCGGGTCATCCAATGCGTTATTTTTATAACAATGCATTCATATGTTCATTAAGATGTCCCTCTACATCTTATCTCATGAGATTAACTATTTTCTTTAAAGAAAATGCAACACATATTAGTCTATCCATTATAATGATATTTGTATCTCATTATTGCTTTGACTAGGGATAATTCAAGAATAATTTATTTATAACTTGTATCTCACAATCACATCACCTTGTAATTAACAAGTTATCATGAACTTTTTTTTCAAACTCCATTATTTTAAACAATAACAGATATGCCATTAAAATGTTGACAAACATTTAATTAATAAAATTGTTCATACACATCAATGTCTAACAAAGATTATATCATAAAATATTCTATACAAATTAGATACAATCACTCAGGTATCTAATACCGATAGATTTAACATAACCATCATACTTATGTTAGGACGACAACTTTGTCATAGGATATGCTACATTATCTTTTGTCGAGACTCATTCAATTTTCATGTTATTTCTCATTATGATCTGATGAGATGATACCGCATTGGCCCATTTTGGCCATTCTTAAATTTTAATGTAAGTTGGTCAACACATTTTTTATCTATACATTTCGTAGAATTCATAACTTACTTCCAGTTTAATATCCACATATTCTATATGGTCAACATCTTATAAGTACTTAAAATATAATTTTAGCAGTGCCAAGTTTATGAGACCTAGTTTCATTTGCTTGTGCGATGGATACATTGTTATCACAATACAAATTATTTGATCAACAATGCTATGAAATACTCCAAGTTCAGTCAATAACTTTTTGATCCAGACCACTTCACTTGATGCTTCTGAAGCAACTATATATTTGACTTCTATAGTTGAATCAACAATCGTATCTTGTCTGAAACTTTTCAATTGACCGCACATCTATTTAAAGTAAATAAATATCTGAATTGGGATTTGCTATCATCTTTATCAGACTAAAAGCTGGTATCGACATGTCCTTGGACTCTAAGTTCATTTCTCTATATACCAAGAACATGTCTTTAGTCATCATTAAGTACTTAAGGATGTTATTGGTCGCGATCCAATGTTCCTTACCAGGGTTCACATAAAACCTGCTTATGACACACAAAGCATATGAAACATCCAGTCGAGTACATAGCATGGCATACATGATAGATCATATTGCTGACGCATAAAGAATCATATCCGTACGATTTCTCTCAATCTGTATTTTCGGTCACATCTCTTTTGAGAGATAAATCTTACGCTTGACTCCTCTCTTGGACTCTTCCATACTAAATCTTCTCAATATTAGTCCATACTAAATCTTCTCAATATTTTGTTTATGTACATGATTGAGATAGGCGAAGCATTCTCTTAGATCTATCTCTATAGATCTTTATTTCGAGAATATATGCCACATCTCCCATATCCTTCATGGAGAAATTTGTGGATAACAACAATTTTACTATTTTTAGCACGGGGACATCGTTTCTTAATAATAGTATATCATCCAAATACAGAATTACAAACATGATTTTACTCCCACTATCCTTCTTATATACACATAGTTCATCTTCTTTCTTGATAAAATCAAATATTTTGATTGTCTTATCAAAACGAAGATTCTAGCTTCGAGTGGCTTGCTTTAATCCATATACATATCTTTGTAGTTTGCATACCTTGTTTGGTTATGTAGATTCAAAACCTTCAGGTTGTGTCATTTACACATCCTCACTAAGATTCTTGTTAAAGAATCCAATTTTGACATCTATTTGTCAAATATTATAGTTACGGTATGTTATTATCACAAGTAGAATCTTAATTGACCTAAACATAGCTACTGGTGAGAAAGTTTTGTCAAAGTTAATTCCTTATAACCTTTCACAACCAATCTTGTATTATAAGTATGAACATTACCATCCATTTTGACATTTTTCATGTAAATCCATTTATAGCCTATGGGTTTTACCCTTTTAGGTGAGTCAACCAAGGTCCAAACTTTGTTCTCATAAATGGAGTTCATCTCAGATTCCATAGTTTCCTGCTATCTCTTTGAGCCAATACTTGACTTCGATTTTATGTAAATGCTGAGTTCATCTTCCTCAATTAGCAATGCATCATTGGTAATAAAAAAATAGTATCTCTGAGGAAGACAAATGACTCGACTTACGTAGAGCTAGCATGTCCTCGAAGACTAGCAAGTTCTCCATTACCAATCTATGCCTCATCGGATGCAAGTTCAGCCAATTGGTCAATTTAATATGTGGTTTCTTGAACCTCTTCAAGACCTACTTTGTTCCCACTGTCTTTTCTTAGAATGAATTCTTTCTCTAAGGCTACATCATGTTACGATACGATGACTTTCATCTAGACGGGATTATAGAAATAGTATCTTGCAGTTTCTTTTGGATGCTCCACAAATAAATACCTATCGAATTTAGCTTCTAACTTGTCCAATTCAACGCGCTTCGCATAAGTGTCGTCAACCCCAAACCTTCATATATGAAAGATTGTGTCTTTTTCCACTCCATAGCTCGTATGGAGTATTATCGACGGATTTAGATGGGACACAGTATAGTGTGTGACATGTAGTGTTATGTGCATATCAAGTAAGGTGCGATTTCTCCTTTCATATGTACCATTGTATTGTGGTGTATACGTTAGATTACATTACGAGAAAATCTCATTCTCTTTTAGATAGTCTAAAAACTCATGCCTCAAATATTATTTACATCGATCAAATCTAAATATTAGAATATTTTTCCTAATTCACTTTTCTACGTCTTGCTTGAATTCATTGAGATTTTCAAGGGCTTTAATGCTTGAATTTCATCAAGTAGATGAAACCATGTCTAAAATGGTCATCTATAAACTTGATGAAGTAAGAAAAGTTACATCTAACATCTATAGATACTGGTCTATATACACCAGTATGTACAAAACCCAAAATGTCTACAGCTCTGACTCTCTTTTCAAAAAGTTCATTTTGCCCAACATACATGTAGTGTTAAGTGCATACCAAGTTTGCAATGCCAAAGATATAAGTTGTTAGTTTTAACACTTTTATGCTTTGTAATTCATCTTCTAATGCTCTTTGTTTCTATATTGAAAACACGGATCATCAGACTTGGATTTATTTTTGTTTACTTCAACTATTTTTTCAGTAAATTTGACCTTCTTGGATCTTTTCTGAAAGGTTATTTTAGATTTTCTCTTAGTTCTCTCATAGGTGTCAATGTCCAAGATTTGTTTATTTCCATTGTTGATATCGGGCTCAACACTTTTCAGTATGTTTAGCAGCTAAGGCGGGGTTACACTGAATCTTATTTATGTTGAAATTCATAATGAATTGAAAAAGCTATGATGTGGGAATGCAAAACCAAGTGAGCACTCAGCTCTTGGTCCATGGTAAAATCTAGCTAGTTTAAATTTTCAATAAAAACAATCATCTTCAACACATGTGCACTGACTGAAGATTATTCTACCATCATACCTCTGAATAACCTTTTAGATGTCTTATACTATTCAATCCGTCAATGTTCATCATTTAACTCTTTGAGATGATATATAATGTTATAGGCATCCATACCCTTGTGTTGCCTTTGTAACTCAAGTGACATAGATGCAAGAATTACACATGTTGCAGTATTAACTTCATTATTGTATTTGTTATAAACATGCATGTTTTCTGGAGTAGCCTCCTCAGTAGGAGCTTCTGGTATAGGCTGCTCAATGACATATCTAATTTTTTCAAGCTTGAGAATAATTCTCAAATTGCGGTGCCAGTCCAAGACATTAATTAATAGAACCGGTTAGATACTCAATGTGCTAGGACCCCTTTTGTTTAATTAGAACTATTAGCGACTCAACAAGCACTAATAAAATATCTAAGTAGATACTCCTATTAATCACATCTCTATGTGACTCATAGATCATCAAGTAGACAACTTCTTGTTGCACATATCTTATGTGTTTACTTGATTATGTTCCTAAAATGAGCGGCTAAATAAAAAATAAAAATCTGACCAATTGTTCAAAAACATGGAATGTTTCATAGTGATAAATATATTCATGAGCGAGCAGTCTTGAAAGACTCAACAAACTGACTTCGATAATGAACTAACTTTTCAATATTACAATGGAAGGCACATAGTATTAACCATTTAATACAAATTTATTATTTTAATTTATAGGGATTTATCTCATCACATTTATGTATATTAACTAACATCCAGCATACAATTAATCATACATAATAACTGTGGATGATCATGAACTTTAACTATTTAGTCTCCCCAAGCTAAAGGAAGACTAGTCGGTCAATTCATATGAGAAGTTGCATTCGATTATTGAATGTTAAATGTAATCATCTCCATCTCAATGATGCAACTCATATCCTATACTATTTTTCTCATTGTAGTTCAACCGCAACTTGTATCATATGCTAGTTGTCAAGCAGGTCCATATAAATGAACATATAGGTCCATATTAAATAAAGAGCTCAAAACCCCAACTAAATAAATAATATGCTCGCATCTCCATTTAATGAAATAATAGGCTTGCAGGCTCAACCAACAATCAACATGAATAAATTAACCATACAACCAATAAATAGATCGAGTCCATAATCATCCACTACTATCTATTTTAATATGTAATATAAAATATATATTAATTTCTAAATTTGCAGTATTGATAGTGTAAGTCTAAATCTTTTAGACATTTCAAAACGAACAAGACGGAATTAAATAAATAATTAATTGATTTTCAACAATAAAATTAAGCAATTAAACAAATTATTCAATTAATTTTATTAATAAAGGAGATTTTCATAATTTATTTATCTCTCAATTTAAAGACATGCCCTAAATTGAAGATAAAATCGATATAAGGTCAAATTTACAATTTTATAAAGTAAAAAGTCATAATTTAATCCGTTCAAAAATTCAAAATATAGTATAAAAAGAATTTTAGTCAATATTAAATATTTGACCAATATTAAAATTTTCAAAAATTTTCAAAATTGCATTTAAAACCTCATTTTCCTTTAAAGTTTGAAGACTTACCATGCAATTTCTAAAATTGCATAGACACCCCCATTGAATTTTAAAGAGAAATTGCACAAACATCCCATTGAATTTTATATCAATGGGCATTTTTATGCAATCTCTATAATTGAACAGAAGTCCCTTTTTAATTTTAGGGTTAATTACACTAATGGTTCCTATTCTTTTAAGTTTGTAACGATTTCATCTCCATTCTTTTTTTTAGCAGATATCATCCACATTCTTTCATTTATTCTCACAGATGGTACTCAAATCACTATTTTTCACTATTCTGACAATTCTATGACAATTTTATCTATTGACTGAAATAAATTAAAATGATAGAAAAAAATACAATGAAATATTGCAATTGGACCCTTAACCTTTTCAAAAGTACAAATAAATCCTAAATAATTTTATTTTATTCAAATGATGATATCAAACAGAAAACTCAACTATGCTCATAATTACAAAAATAAAAGGTATGTATTTATTTTCAACCACCTGTTGAGGTTTTCAACGTAATTTATTATAATGAAATATATATATATATATGAAGTAACTTCAAATTTGTGAAAATGGAGTTAAGTAATGACGACAAAGCACAAAAACAGTGGCCACTGGAAATATCTCAGTCCCTCCATTTTTCTAACCCTCTTTAAATCCACACCAATACAATCCAAAAAGTCCAAAATCCACCGCCACCCCCACCTCAGAAAAAATTCAAAATTTGTTGAAACTGATATCAAGACTTGAAATTTTCTTATTTTTCCATTACTTCATTCAATTTCAAGAACCCAAAAAAGAAAAGAATAAATGGGGAGAGACGAGGACGAGATGAATGGAGAGATTGATGAGAGGCTAATAAATGAGAAGTACAAGATTTGGAAAAAGAACACTCCGTTTCTTTACGATCTGGTGATTACTCGCGCACTAGCAGTGGTCGTCACTCACTGTCGAGTGGCTGTCGGACATGGAGGAGGAAAGTGGTGATCAAAATGAAAATCAAGTTGATGACGGTGTGGGTGTTTTATACTCTCTGTCAAATGAAAAGGAAAATATTTTGCTCACTCATGTGGTGGATTCAATTGGTGTAAAAGTTTTGTTGAAGAAGGCAATCCACACGAGCACGGGTTATTGTCTCTGAAACATATGAAGGAAAGAAGCTTACTGCAGCCTACCACAATGCACACTAGAAAGAATGAAAAATATGAGTTGGAAATTTTGAAGGATCAACAAGCAAAGAAAACGGCTGGAAAAATTGAGAAAGATGGAAATTCTGTGATTCTTCTTAATTTTTTAAGTTATGATAAGTGTGTATATGTGTGTGTGAGAGAGATAGAGATATATGTGAAATAGAGAGATGGGGATGGAGATGGGGATGGGGATGGGGATGGAGATGGAGATGGAGATAGAGATGGGGATGGGAAAAGATGATCCTTTTGCATTGGGAAGAACACTTATTTGAATAAAATTGTTTAGGATTTATTTGTACTTTTGAAGAAGTTAAGTGCCCAATTGTAATGTTTTTATTGTATTTTTTTCTTATCATTTTAATTTATTTAAATAAAAGGGTAAAATTGTCATAGAATTGTCAAAATAGTGAAAAATAGTGATTTGTGGACCATCTGTGAGAATAAATAGAAGATTGTGAATGATATCTGCTAAAAAAAGAATGGAGATGAAATCGCTACAAACTTGAAAGAATGGGGACCATTAGTATAATTAACCCTTAATTTTAAAATAATGGGCCTTCTATACAATTTTAGATATTGCATAAGAGGCTCATTTAAATCTTTTGAAATTAAGAGGGCTTTCTATGCAATTCTCAAAATTCCATGGAAGGCCCTTGTCTAAAATTGAAAGCTATAGGTCGAAACCCTAAGTTTTGACCGAGTGGTGGGGGCCCAACTCCCATAGTGTGACGGACGGTGTGTGTAAGGCCTGAGAACGAATCCACCGTCGAATGGCTAACCGACGATTACTAGCGATTCCGACTTCATACAGGCGAGTTGGAACCTGCAATTCAAATCAAGGAACCGTCCATGGGTCGTTGAAGAGCAGCTTTCTATGCTGTTCAATTCAAGCCCATGTGCCTGTGAAATAAGTGATGGCAAACGATGTCATTTTTTGGCCAATTCAACTCGTTTTGAACAAATTCAAATCCAATTCAATTTTTTTAAAAAAAATTAAAATCTTTATTCTCAACTGTCAAAAATCAAATTAAATTAATATAATACTAACAACTATTGTTAGATTCATCAAAGTAGTATAACGAATTCTAAAAAGTAACAAAGTATGCTCTAATACTACTGTAAAGAGTTGACGTATACATGGACAACACAAATTTAATCTGCAATTCTTATAAAACGAATCAACATTGTACTAATATAGAATTCATGATAGAAAAATACTTTGATGAACATTGTGGAATTTGATAATCTAATTAGTAGCCTCCAATGGTAATCCACATAGTAAAACAAATATGGATATCCACAATCAAAAACAGATGAAAGCAGAACATTTGAGAGTAATTGATATTGATTTTGTTACTTTCTTGTTCTAACAAGTAATGAAGACATATTGATATTCCACAAATCGTGGCCTAGAAACGCTAACCCTAATTCTAGTCTTACTAGAACTGTGCTATCCTACAACTAATGGACCAACCCTATAAGTAATTAAGTCTGACCGATAATTTAGATCTTGGACATTATCATTTCGTCTGGCTTGCTAGTGATGGCTACGAGGAGAGTTAATCCAAGATTCTCTATCCACGTGACCTAAAAGGAGAAATCATAGGGCTAATAAGAATGGACAAATGGGATCTCCCCAACTTGAGAATGTAACAGTATTTTATGTTGAATGTATAGATTTAGTTTTCCTAGCATGTATGACAGTACTGAAATTATTTTTTATGTACTTATAAGTTGTAAGTATTGTAGAATATATCGTAGCATGTGTGGATAGTAAATTGTAGGTCATATAAAACGTGTGAATAAAAAATATGTTTGATCTACTTAAATATAAGTTAAGCATATCCAAAAGCATATGGCATAGGTTCTTGATGTAATCTTTCAGAGGTAGGTAAGGTTGAATGTTCTCTCCATGTACTTCTTTTCAAATAATATATTAAAGTACGGGATAATGTCAAATCTTTTATTACATAAAAAAGAAAAAGAGGAAAAAAAAAGTCATCTAACAAAACTTATATTTTCATGGTAGACACATTAGATGTACATTCATCATTCAATGAGTTTACTAAAAACTGTTAGAAATAAAGTCTATATTCTTTAATTAGATACACATAATTAAAAAATCCATATATCATGCCAAATTATCAAGTATGATTAATTCAGAAGAATACATGTCTCCATTGGTGTTAAAATTGAGAGGGTTTGATCTTCCGCGATCTAATCACCTCAATAATACTCAATAGAATCTCTGTCTATAATAGTATAGAAGATAAGAACAAAAGTTGTGATTGACTCGGGGACCATAGTTATTATATATTATATTATCTATACCTAGTCCAATTAGAAGTCCATCAATCCTAATTGGATTAGGATCCGGTCTTTACACATTATAAAGCCCGTACCCAGTTTAGATATTTTTAGGACCCAATCAACAGATCACTTAATAACCATATTAATTAGATAGCTCATATAATTACAATATAATATGTAGTCTATTATATGGATAAATAATCCAATAATCTCCTACTTTAGCTACATATGTTATCCAAATTATATCTTAAACTTTATATGTACACTTAAATTGCTATCTTGTCTTAAAACATCTCCGTAATTACAATTTGGTCCATCTACTATATCAGCATGAGATCAAAGAGGTCTTCGTCACATTAATTCGTAACGAGATCCATCAATGGTCATCATACCAACATATTAAATGACATAGATCGAGTATGGATGTGTAGCAAGGAAATTACATGCAATGTGATCTTAACACATGTCTATTTCCAACTGGTCCTACTTTATTCTTTAGTGAGATCATATCAAAACTTTCCAATCTTAATGTTAAACCACAAATGGAAAGATCAAATTCAGAGATTGGTAACAACCATTATACTTTATTCTACAGAAAATAATCATAAAATGTGTTTACTACAAAAAAAGTAACAAAATACAAACTCCTACTAAACCAACACATCATCAACCAATACAACACTCATATGTATGCTCATAAAACACCTTGGGCAATAAACCTTTGGTGAGTGGATCCGCAATCATGGAGTTTGTGCCAATATGCTCTATAGACACCTGACTATTCTGAATTCTCTCTTTAACAACAAGAAACTTGATGTCTATGTGCTTCGACTTCGTAGAATTTCTATTGTTGTTTGAATATAGCATAGCCGATTTATTGTCACAATATATCATCAATGGTCTTTATATACCATCCACAACACGCATCCTAGTAACAAATTTTCGCAGCCATATCTCAAGATTAGATGCGTCATAACAGGCTATGAACTCAGCTGCCATGGTGGATAGAACTATGAGCGTCTGCTTAATACTCTTCCAAGATATAGCTCCACCAGCCAGCACATAAATATAGCCCGACGTAGATCTCTTATTGTATTGGCATCCAACAAAATCGGAATCAGAATACCTAATGATCTCTAAATTATTTGACTTCTGATAGGTGGGCATGAAATCTTTGTTTACTGTATATAGTGCATAATCCTTTTGGTTGCTTTCCAATGATCCATCTCAGGGTTACTCAGATATCTGCCTAATAATCCCACTATGAATGCTATATCCAAACGCATACATACTTGAGCATACGTAAGACTCTCTATAGCAGATGCATAAGGAATCTTTTGCATTTCTTTAACATCAACCTCATTCTTGGGGCATTGACTGAGGCTGAACCTATCTCCTTTAGCAATAGATGCATCTCCTGGTCCACAATCTTTCATGCCAAATCTGCTAAGTACCATTTCGATACAACTCTTTTGTGATAACCCAATGATACTCCGAGAGTGATCTCGATATATCTGTATGCCTAATACAAAAGAGACGTCTCCAAGATCTTTCATTTTAAAAATTCTTAGTTAGAAATCTCTTAGTTCCATGCAATAAGTCTATATCACTGCTAGTTAGCAGTATATCATCGACATATAATACCAAGAATTTATATTTACTCCCACTGAACTTATGGTACACACAATCATCAACTGTATTTACCTCAAATCCAAACGAGATAATGATTTGTGATACCTTTGACAGGAAGCTTGCTTGAGACCATAGATAGATTTCTTCAATTTGCAAACCATTATCTTTGGATTACTTGATACAAAGTTTTCTAGGCTGCACCATATATATCGTTTCCTCAATATCATCATTGAGAACGCATTCTTTACATCCATCTGATGTATCTCCAAATCAAAATGAGCTAATAATGCCATTATTATCCTGAAAGAGTTTTTCGATAAAATCGGAGAGAAAGTCCCTTTATAGTCAATGTCTTCTTTCTAAGTCAAACTCTTGACAACAATATGAGCCTTATACCTCTCAACATTGCCTTTTGAATCCCTCTTGGTCTTAAATATCCATTTGCAACTAATGGGCTTTGCATCTTCAGGCAATTTGACGAGATCCCAAACGTCATTTGTCTTTCATCGATTTCATCTCATCTTCCATGGCATCAATCCACTTTTAAAAATTAGAACTCTATTTTGGCTTGATCAAAGTTGATTGGATTATCTTCCACCACTCCTATGTCAACCTCATGTTCTTGGAGAAAACGATATAGTCATCCAAAAAACACCCTTCTCCTTTCTCTAGTGGATCTTCGTAATGGCATTTGTTCTTGAGGTTGTTGAGTTTGCTCATCAGGAGCAACAAATTCATTTTGGATAGGAAAGTTGTCAACATTGTCTTGATAATCCGGATTCATTTCTTGAACAATGTCAGTAATCTGATCGTTGTCAATAGCGATAGCAGAAAGAGAAATGAGTTCCTCTTCAAAGACAATGTTCTTAACCTTATCTTTCTCTCCAAACTCAACATTCTCAAAGAACTTCGCATTTCCCATCTCGAAAAAGGACCTAGTTGAGAGATCATAGAATTTATAACATCTGGACCATTCAGGGTATCCAACAAAATAACAACTTACAGTTGTTGAGTCTAGTTTCTTTTCACTTGGCCTGTAAGGCCTCGTTTCAGCTGGACATCCCCAAATGTGCAAGTGCCTAAGACCAGGCTTCTTGCTGATCCAAAGTTCATAAAGGATTTTAGTTACTGCTTTATTTGAAACCCTGTTAAGGATGTATTCTGCATTCTTTAGTGTTTCTCTCTATAGGGATTTTGGTAAAGAAGAATGACTAATCATGTTTATTACCATGTCCTTAATAATCACCTAATAGTCCATATAGCCTCAATTGCTTTGCCGTTGCCCACAAAGACAAATCTTTCAGCATCAATTGGCTGTCGGCTCCACAAGTAACCCTGTATAGGCATACTTATGTGAATGGTAGTACCAGAATCCATCCACCAAGTGTGTCTAGGTATAGAAGCTAAATAAATTAACTTCAGAACAAACCTTAGCGAGAAGCATACATTTCTTAACACGCCATTCAGCGCTGGGACATTCTTATTTCATGTGTCCATACTTCTTACAAAAGTAACATGTGAACTCTTATCCTGTTTCTTTTGTACTTTATGTTGTGGTGCTCCAACTGCAACTTACTTTTTCCTTTTCCTTTTCTTGTCTTGAGGAGTTGTTGATGAGTTAGTACTTTCATTCCTCTCACGCTTAAGTCTTTCATCTTCTTGCACGCAGTGAGACATGAGCTCATTAAGAGTCCATTTACCCATTTGGGTATTATAACTCACTTTAAATTGACCGTATTGTGCAGGAATGGAAATCAAAACCAGATGCACAAGCAAGTCTTCAACAGTCTAACTTTAGTGCCTTTAGTTTGGAAGTGAGATTATAAATTTTTCTCCTCAGATATAGCGCCCCTAAATATTTCTGGAATTGGAATGTTTCATGATCATAAGATTCATGCGGTTAGAACGATCCCAATCTTTCAAGTCTCTTTTATCCTTAGTAGAACTTTCATCGGTAAGTGTAGGAGATCGTCTAGTCCAAGCGCAAGGTCAAGATCCATGTGATCGAGAACAATTATAACGTTCTCTTTCTAATTCTTGAAATTTGTGCCATTAAGCACAGAAATGAAATCAATGTTGGCAGATATTGTAGAAGCAGAAACTAAAAACGATAGAATATATCAAGCTCACAATTAATAATCATGTCATAACATATGTATGACAATTATACATCGGTTGGCCTATTACATGATACCTAGCACAACATATATATTTAGTCTTTGAATAGTAATATCAACTTGTAAGTGGTATTCTCTATGTAGTAATCAAATATTGATAATTAATCTGTCAAACAATAAATCTTTTTTTGGACCGACTTATTGTCCACATGAAAACTTTATAATTGTTACGCATTTATAACCACAGGTATATCTGCCATTTGGCCAAATAATAACATTCATTTTGGCCGGTCATTGTTTGCATAAACAACAGACACACACATCTTAATATTCTAAAATAAGCAAATCTATACGATAGAGGTTACTTTAGCAACGTATCGTTTCAATTGATTTAATTTGAAATATAAGACGATTAATTCAAGAATCTGAAGATATTTTAGGAATTATATTTGAAAGTTCCAAACTTTAAGGGCTTAAGATTTTAAAATCTGAAAACTTGAAGGACCTAAGATTTAAAATCCAAAACCCTAAGGACTAAATCTTAAAATCCAAAAAAGCATGTATTTTATTGGTAGGCCCATCACAAGATACCTAGTACAATATTGATATTTAATCTTTGGACAGAAACATCAATTGTAGGTGGTACTCTCCGAGCGGTAATCAAATATAGATAATAAATCTGTCAAACAATAAGCATTTCTTTGAATCGACTTATTGTCTACATGAAATCTTTATAATTATCACATATTTACTGCCACATGTATGTCTGCTATTTGGCCAAACAATAACTTTCCTTTGGACCGGTCATTGTTTGTCCTTTAGATATATTCATCTTTGTATTGCAAAATAAACAAATCAACATAATATAAGTTACTTTGGCAACGTATTGTATTAATATTATTTACTTCAAAATATAAGACATTTGAATCAAGAATTTGAGAATTTTTGAAGAAAAACTTTAAGATTTAAAACTTAAAAACCTTAGAGTTGAAATTTTAATACTTTAGGGATTTAAATTTAAGATTTATGAAGTTTTTGGATTGAATCCTAAATTATAAAACTTTAATGGCATTTCTTTGATGAAATTTTAAAATTTTAGGATTATAATTGTAAAATTTAAAATTTTAGTGACCAACTTATGAAAAATTTCAACTTTAAGGGCTAAATTATTAAAATCTCATAACCATAGGGTTAGATTACTTAATATTTAAAACTTTAGGACTTAGTTTTAAATTATCATAACCTGAGGGATTTAATTAATTACGTTTAAACTTTAGGAACTTAATGTGCAATTTAACCTAAATCTACAAAATTGCACCATAATCCTTGAATTCATCAAATTTACATTGTTGGTCATGTTTCCAAAAAACAAAATGCATTAGCTAGGGTTTTCAAACCCTAGCGCTACCAACTTACGCCGCCACCCTCTAGATCGATGGGTGGGCGGCTCTTTCACCAGCAAGAACGCCCACTTGATCGTTATTTGTTCCCGCCAACAAACAACGTTGTCT
Organism: Forsythia suspensa; assembly: GCA_023638005.1. NCBI lineage: Eukaryota > Viridiplantae > Streptophyta > Magnoliopsida > Lamiales > Oleaceae > Forsythia > Forsythia suspensa. Next base: position 26,665,828 of record CM042670.1, on the reverse strand, counting down.
TTGTTAATTTTTTTTTTTTATTAAAAAAAATTCTTTATTCTTCAAATCTTTATTTTCCACAACAAAACAACCTAAATATATTCACACATAATGATTTTTACCAAAATAATAATTTCATATAGGCATATTCATCTAAAATCAAAACATGTATATATCTCCATAATATCTTTAGATCAATTTTGACAAGGAAAAAAAAAATAAGGCTAGATCTGACATACACATTTTTCTTCATGTTTACGGTTTGAGCATTTAATAATTTGTCTAAAACAATTATCATACTGATAATTCAACATGATATTAGCCCTGATACCAATTGTTAGAAATATATTCTATATTCTTTAATTAGATACACATAATTAAAGAATTTATATATCATGCCAAATTATCAAGTATGATTAATTTAGAAAAATACATGTTTCCATTGGTGTTGAAATTGAGAGAGTTTGATCTTCTGCAGTCTAATCACCTCAATAATGCTCAATGAAATCTCTGTCTATAATAGTGTAGAAGAAAAGAACAAAAGTTGTGATTGACCCGGGGACTATAACCCTTAGATATTATTTTGGGCAAACTTGACAAAGGCCCCACTTTTTGTAAAAAAATTGAAAATACCTCTTTTTTTAATTTTTCAAAACATACCTCATTTTCATGGGTTGCTTTAAAAAATACCCCATTCCACTAAAATCAATATTTTATAATTTAATTAAAAAATACATTATTTTAATTTAAAATCTATATTTCAAAATTTTATTATCAAAAATTATATTAATTTTTTAAAATTAATATTTTTTGTTTTTCATTATCTAAAAATATATTATTTTATATATAAAATATCATATTTCTATACTATTTAATAATAATAATAATAATAATAATAATAATAATTATATTTTAAAATTTATTTTCTTTGATGATTGTTTAAAAATACATTATTTTCATTAAAATCAATATTTTCATTTTTTTCATTTGAAAAACAATATTTTTACGCGAGTAACATATGTGTTACTTCTTCATTTTCATTGAAATCAATATTTTATAACTTACTCATTTTATTATTTTTTAAAAATATATTATTTTTATTCAAAATTAATATTTTAATTTTTCATTGAAAAATAACATTTTTACATGGGTAACATATATGTTACTATATGTTATTTCTTCATTTTTATTAAAATCAATATTTTACAATTTCTCTCTTTTTAATTTTTTTTAAAAATATATTATTTTCTTTTAAAATCAAATTTTCAATTTTTTCATTTGAAAACACATTTCAACACGTGTAACATATGCGTTACCATATGTGTTATTTCATCATTTTCATTAAAATCAATACTTACCAATTTAAATTCTTTTATAATTTTACAAAAAAACACATTAACACATTAGCTTCATTAAAAATCAATTTTTCAAAATTTTTATTTAAAAATAACATTTTTACAAGGGTAACATATGTGTTACTATATGTTATTTTCTCGTCTTTATTAAAATAAATAATTTATAATTTATCTTCTTTATATAATTTTTAAAAAAATACATTATTTTCATTTAAAATTCATAATTCAATTTTTTTTAAAACAACATTTTTACACGAGTAACATGTATGTTACTTCATCATTTTCATTAAAATCAATTTTTAGCAAACTATATCCTTCTACAATTTTTTGAATTACGAATTATTTTAATTAAAAATCAAGTATTTAATTTTTTTACTTTTAATATCAACAATTTGACACGGGTAACATATATGTTACCACATGTGTTATCCTATGTTACTTCCTCATTTTCAATACAATTGCTATTTTATAATTTATCTCCTTATAAATATTTTTAAAAAATACATTAGTTTCATCTAAAATCAAATAATTTTTATTTTTATTTTTGAAAACAATACTTTTACGCAGGGTAACATATATGTTACTGTATTTGTTAACCTATGTTAATTCCTCAATTTTATTAAAATCAATTTTTAACAAATTATATCCTTCTACAATTTTCTAAATTAGTAATTATTTTAAATAAAAATCAATTATTTAATTTTGTTCACTTTTAATATCAACAATTTCACATGGGTATTACCACATGTGTTACCTTATGTTGCTTCCTCATTTTCAATACAATTGTTATTTTATAATTTATACAATTGTTATTTTATAATTTATCTCCTTGTAAATGTTTTTAAAAAATACATTAGTTTGGTCTAAAATCAAATATTTTCAATTTTTATTTTTGAAAACAATACTTTTACGTGGATAACATATATGTTACCGTATTTGTTAACATATGTTACTTCCTTAATTTCATGAAAATCAATTTTTAGCAAATTATATCCTTCTACAATTTTATGAATTACGAATTATTTTAAATAAAAATCAATTATTTAATTTTTTCACTTTTAATATTAACAGTTTGACACAGGTAACACATATGTTACCACATGTATTACCCTATGTCACTTCCTTATTTTCAATACATTGCTATTACATGATTTATCTCCTTATAAATATTTTTTAAAAATACATTAGTTTGGTCTAAAATCAAATATTTCCAATTTTCCATTTTGAAAATAATACTTTTACGCGGGTAACATATATATGTTAATCGTATTTGTTAACCTTTTGTTACTTACTCAGTTTCATTAAAATCAATTTTTAACAAATTATATCATTCTACAATTTTTTTGAATTACTTAATTATTTTAAATAAAAATAAATTATTTAATTTTTTTCACTTTTAATATCAACAATTTGACACGGATAATAATATGTTACCACATGTGTTACTCTAGACTACTTCCTCATTTTCAATACAATTGATATTTTATAATTTATCTCCTTGTAAATATTTTTAGAAAATACATTAGTTTGGTCTAAAATCAAATATTTTCAATTTTTATTTTTGAAAACAATACTTTTACGCGGGTAACATATATGTTACTGTATTTGTTAACCTATGTTACTTTCTCAATTTCATTAAAATAAATTTTTAGCAAATTATATCTTTATACAACTTTCTGATTTTTTTTATTTTTAATATCAACAATTTGACACGGGTAACACATATGTTACCACATGTATTATCTTATGTTACTTCTTCATTTTCTGTACAATTGCTATTTTATGATTTATTTCATTGTAAATACTTTTAAAAAATACATTAATTTGGTCTAAAATCAAATATTTCCAATTTCCATTTTGAAAACAATACTTCTACGTGGGTAACATATATGTTACCGTATTTGTTAACATATGTTACTAACTCAATTTCAATAAAATTAATTTTTAGGAAATTATATCATTCTACAATTTTCTGAATTACAATTATTTTAAATAAAAATAAATTATTTAATTTTTTCACTTTTAATTTCAACAATTTGACATAGGTAACACATATGTTACCACATGTGTTACTATATGCTACTTTCTCATTTTCATTACAATTGCTATTTTATAATTTATCTCCTTGTAAATATTTTTAAAAAATACATTAGTTTGGTCTAATATCAAATATTTACAATTTTTATTTTTGAAAACAATACTTTTACGAGGGTAACATATATGTTACCGTATTTATTAACCTATGTTACTTACTCAATTTCAATAAATTCAATTTTTAGCAAATTATATCTTTATACAACTTTCTGAATTACGAATTATTTTTAAAAAAATCAATTATTTATTTTTTTCACTTTTAATATCAACAATTTGACACGGATAACACATATGTTACCATATGTGCTACCCTATGTTATTTCCTCATTTTCAATACAATTGCTATTTTATAATTTATCTCATAGTAAATATTTTTAAAAAATACATTAGTTTGTCTAAAATCAAATATTTCGAATTTTTATTTTTGAAAACAATACTTTTACACAGGTAACATATATGTTACCATATTTATTAACCTATGTTGCTTCCTCAATTTTATTAAAATCAATTGTTAGCAAATTATATCCTTCTACAATTTTTTGATGTACGAATTATTTTAAATAAAAATCAATTATTTAATTTTTTCACTTTTAATATCAACAAGTTGACATGGGTAACACATATGTTACCACATGTGTTATCTTATGTTACTTCTTTATTTTCAATACAATTGCTATTTTATTATTTATCTCCTTATAAATATTTTTAAAAAATGCATTAGTTTGGTCTAATATCAAATATTTCCTATTTTTATTTTTGAAAACAATATTTTTATGCGGGTAATATATATGTTACCGTATTTGTTAATATATGTTACTTACTCAATTTCATTAAAATCAATTTTTAGCAAATTATATTCTTCTACAATTTTCTGAATTACGAATTATTTTAAATAAAAATCAATTGTTTAATTTTTTCACTTTTAATATCAATAATTTGACACGGATAACACATATGTTACCACATTTGTTACCCTATGTTACTTCCTCATTTTCAATACAATTGCTATTTTATAATTTATCTCCTTGTAAATATTTTTAAAAATACATTAGTTTGGTCTAAAATTAAATATTTTCTATTTTTATTACAATACTTTTATGCGAGTAAAATTAGAGTAACACATGTCACCACCATCTTTCTCCATTACCACGTAATTTCAGCTCCACCATCACTAATTTAAATTAGAGGAACATGCTTACTTGTAGGATAACACATGTATTACCATCAACACCATCTTTCCTCACCACCACTACTCCATTACACCAATAATTTAAATTAAGATTACACGTGTGTTATCAAGAATGCAGTAAACTAGGTCTTAAAAAAAATTAGGCATCCCATAACCACAATTGATCTAAGAAAGTACAAATACCAGATATAGTTCTTCAAAAAATTATTCTAATTTCATACAACTAGCTCAAAAAAGGAACATAATTTAATATACCCATTTAAGTTAAATTTCAAGAAACACAAAAAACATAAAGACTAACTAAAAATCCGAAAATCTAAGAAGGTTATCTAGAATTGTAATTTATGAATCCACACGTCATCTTAAAATGATTGAATGGAGATACAAAATTATTCAAAAATTTCTTCTAATTTTATAGCAACAACTATCCATAGTTTTTGGAACATTTATCTAGACCAATTACAGCAGTAGGCCAGCAGATTACAATAGTCTCAGATACAATACATAAAGAACCTAGGTGCAAGAAGGACATTTTCAATGCTTGCTTGAGTGGTGGCTTCGGCTCGTTCTTTGTGGACGGAGATAGAGTTAATGTTTTTGCAGTTTCACTTTTTTATCGTGTGAGGCTCCTTGAAATCAAATTCAAATTTGAAGGCAAGAATTTCCAATTCCAATTTTGAGGCCTCAATTCCATGGTGCCAAACACTGTGATCGACAATTTAAAATATTAACAACCTCGGGAATAACCAAATACACAACTAAACCAACAAAAAGGGCAAAAGAAACACCATCTCAATATTAACACAAATCACAACTCTCTGATTACAGAATCATAACCCAAGCCAAAATTCTGATGTTCTATGTAAATGTATACTCATATCTAAATTACTATAAGGCAAAATTACATACACCTAAAAGGGCAAGAAAATCGAAGTATTGACTTTTCCCCTGCTCAATAAGGAAATGACTGCAAATCATAATCTTCGAAGGCACTCATGCTCAATACCAACATAACAATCAAAATCCAGTAAAAAGTACATTCGAAAATAATCAAAACCCTCCCAAACATTGCATAAACAAATACAGACATATATATTAAATGCATACACCCAATTTATTCATATATAAACAAGAAATCGAAAACTATAAAAACCTCGTGATATTGACACGGAGGTGGGCCCTGAGCTCGATAAAGAGGTCCTGCATCTGTCCCAAATCAGCGACGTTTTCATGAGAGTACACTAAGGTGAACCTCGTCGCCGGGTGCTTCCAGAACGTAGCCACGACCTTACTCCCGGTCTCTGGTCAACGACATAGTACCTCAAAGATCCTCAAATAACAAATGTGGTGGTTGTGGGAAAAGGTGGTGGCGATGGAGATGTGATAGGGTTTGGAAATCTTTGATTTGGATTTGTGCGGATTCGGGGCATAAAATTGAGATCGATGGTGGTTGTGCTGGCATCGGTGCAGCAACGTTGATGGCTTGAGCGGTCACTGATGATGGCTTATGCGGTGGTCGCGCATGACGGCGGCACCGTAGAAAGCGAAGGTGATGGGAAAATGAAAAATTAGGGCGGTGACTAACTAAATTAAGATAAAGGTTTTTAAATATGTGTAAAGTGCAAAAGAGGGTATTTTTCATTGAGTGATTTTTATGTAGGGTATATATTAATAAAATTTAAATGGGAGTATATTTTTATTTTTTCAATGAAAAGTAGGTATTTGGGTTAATTTGCCCTATTATTTTTTCTGTATACCCTAGTCCAATTAGAAGTCCATCAATCTTAATTGGATTAGGATTCGGTCTCTACACATTACGAAGCTCGTACTCACTTTATATGTTTCTAAGGCTCAATCAACAAATCACTTAATAGCTCTATTAATTAGATATCTCATATAATTGCAATATAATATATAGTCCATTATAGAGATAAATAATTCAACAAAAACACGTTTTTTATTATCATCTTCAAAATTGACAGCCTATAACAACCATTTCTTATTATAACTATTTTTTCTCATTTAATGCAAGATATTTATTAAATTTTCACAATGAGTTCGTGTTATTAGTTATTACTATTGCACCAATAAATATGAGTATTTTAGTTATGACTTAATAACGTTTTAAAATTTTGTAAAACAACATTGTTAAAAAAAAAAATGCTGATCACACATTTAGTTCCCTCCACTAACATCTTTTGTTAGCTATTTCAATGTTATCAAACTCTTTATCTTCCATACTCTCCAACAAGTTAAAATATATACCTTTTTTTATTGAACGTATTGTAGATTTCCATTTCATTATATCTTCACATATCAATCCATTTACATTATTTTGAGGGAAATTGGCACAATTGGTCCCTCACTTTTGTTCTTATTGCAGAAATCATCCATAACGTTTGTTTTTGACACATAAGACCCATAACCTATATGTTTTAGTGCGCAATTAGTCATTATTTGATAAAAAAGATAAATATATCCTTAGTTTTAATTAGAGAAAATTGTAATTGAATTTCTAATCTTTACAAAAGGTGCAAATGTGTCCGATAATTTTATTTTTATAAAATTAAAGAAAAAACAAGTTTTTTTAAATAACACTTTATTGACCAAATTGATAATGTACTAAATTATTTTGTATATTTTACTAACTATTATAATATAAATAAAATTTAAGCTCATAATTATTAATAAATATGTTAAATAAATTGTTTTAATATTATTATTAAGTAATTATATTATTTAAATTTAATTTTTTTTTATTATTACAACATAAAAAGAAAAATAATTTTGTCACAAATTTGATGCTTAAATACTTTTATTCAATTAAGCTATTTGTTTATTAACTACAAATATTAGAGCTCCAATTATATTCTTTATATTTTAGTTTATCATTCAAAAATAAAGAATACATAATGAGTAAATTAATTAATATTTGCACATGGCCCCATACTTTTGTCATGCACATATTTATCCATATATATAAATATTTTACTTTTTCATTTCATCGAGCCATTTTGTGGATCAATTTTAAACACAATTCTCGAACGTTAGACAAAGTTCTAGATACCGTTTTGAAGTACTCACGATATACTTTATAACGCACCTTTAGAATCGCAAACTATTCTCGATAAGGTCATAATAACAAGTTAAAAATAGCTACTTGTATTAATTCACATATTGAAGTCCCACTTTTCGACTTATTTTTTAGCTACGTTTATCGATTGTCAGGGTAGGTTCCTGGTATGACTGCAAAGTACTCAAGATGAGCTTCAGTAACACATCTTCGAATCAAATATCAGTTGAACAATTAATTTAAAATCACGAGCCAAAGATGGCTACTCATATAAAAATTCATTGATTTATGTAACATCTTTTGACTTATTTTTGGGGCACATTTTTAATCGTGAAAACAAGTTCTTAGTATCGATTCAAGAACTCGCGATAAGCTACACAATGCGTATTTCGAAATGAAAAATTGTTAAACGATGAACTTACAATAGCACAAAAAATGGCTACTTAAAATAGATTACAAGATATTTGAGAGTTCTTATGAGTACTTATAAGTTGGTCAAACATTATTTTTATTAACGCATTCCGTATGACTCACTACTTATAATCTACATTTTTTTTTATCAAACAAGCACTTATTAATCATATTTTGTCGGCACCAATCCAATATCTACTTAAATTAAATTATATTTTACGTCAATTGGAACTCGTTTCATTCAAACAATTAAATACAAAAAATTCGAATTTTGGGACATTATGCACATGCACTACTCATGCCAATTTAACGGTCCGAAAGTCCTTGCGCTGCAAATTTATCCGAACATTTGAGATGATAGTGCCAAAAATAAAAGGTTTTAGACTCATTTGTACGCTTTTACAAAGGTTAGGGGCCGTTACATTTTCCCAAAATATATATATAAAAAAACAGAGTAATAAAAGAAAAGGCAATAGGTTGAGGGTAAAAATACACTTTTCTCTAGTCTTTTTTGTTATTTAATAATTTTTATAATAAAGACAAAATCGTATATCACAAAAATAAGCTTTTAATTTTCCTTCAAGTTTTAGATCATTAGATAACACCGCCTCATTGTTGAAGTTTAGAAATATTATAAAAAATTTCTTGCAAGAAATGAATCACAATTTACCCACTCCGCGTATGCATTACAAGTTAATAGACAGACCCACACACAAGGAACCCCCTTCTCATTTTCCCACATTCCATCCGTCCTCCGCCTCATTTATTGAATCCTCCATAAATACATCCTCTATAATGAACCCTCTAACTCCAACAACCTTGAATCCTCATGTCACATCGGTTAAATAAAAGAATACCGACAAATATATAAAAATTTGAATTACTTCTTTTAAAAATATCCACATTTTAAGATGGACCATCAAATCTTAATATAATATAGAAGTTTTTCATAAATAAGTTTACTTTTTTAAAATAATTCTAAAAAGCCATTCTTGTTTATTTTATTTTGAAAAATATTTTTTTAAAAGCTATTATTTTAAATTATTATATAATATATTACATATGGTAACTGAATCATTAATTATCGGATTTGGTGAGAATTTATATAATATAGAATCTATTATTGTTAATTATAGTAACTGGGTCCTTAAAAATCGGAATTGATTGGAATATATATATGATAAAATCTTTTATTATTATAACTGTCAAATATATATCATTTGTATCAGAAATATCTGTAACAAACACAAACAAAACTTACGATCTTTTCAATTTCAACATTTGTAACAATATGTGTTACAAATTAAGATATAAAACATCAGTGACACAAAATACCAATTTATGTAACATGTGCTATGTAAAATAACATAATATAATCAGTAGCATATTAAGTGATACAAAATATCATTTGTAACATTTGTATCAGACAGTGATACACAATATCATTTTGTAACATCAGTATCAGACAGCGATACACAATATCATTTACAACATCAGTATCAGACAGTGATACTAAACAGAACCAACTCTAAACTTTAACAAGTTCGTATTAATATACACATTGGACTCTAAAAATCTATTGATATTGTGTAACATCAAGATGATATACATATGTAACACAATGTCAAATTTAACAAATAAAACTATTGATTTCATTATTTGTAACATAAATAACATCAAATGATCTGTAATACCAATTCATGTAACATGTGTTGTGTAAAATAACATAATATAATATGTAATATATTCAGTAACACATTCAAATGATATTAAAATATCATTTGTAACATTTGTAATACTAAATGAAATTTGTTATAATCATTATAAATACAAAACCAACTCTAAACTTCAACAAGTTCGTTGTCTCTTTCGTTATTCACGGTGACTTGAAGTTTTCGACTCCAGTATGATTTCTCCTCCAGGCGATGCTATTTTCGACCTTGTAATTCTGCGATTTGGAGTCTCCATTCTTCAACTGAGATAAAAAATTGTGAAGAATGCACTACGATTTAGGAATTTTGGGAGCAGATTTGCTAAAATTTTGAAAGATTTTCTTCCGGTTTGTAAATGGGGGAGTTTCTAAATACCTAAATAGGGGGATTGGAAGAAGATTTGCTGAAATTTTTGAAATATTTTGTACCGGTTTGTAAGTGGAAAGTTTCTTCCGTTTGGGAGTTTTATGGGCTCGATAATCTAGGATATTTACAAGCGGTTAATTATAATTAAAGTTTAAAAATTGATTTTAATTTATTATTAAATTAATTAATGTAATATTAACAATGTAGTATTTTTAAAATAAATTAGTTAAGTTGTTAGAGTTTGAATTATTTTTAGATTGGTAAGTAGTGGATGTAATTTCCACTATAATATTATAACCAATTAAGCTTAAACAAACAATTGGTTCGTCTAAAGCTCAAATAAGTATTCAGATTCTAAGATTAGCGTGCTCAAATGAATCATCATTTTGTGGAGGTATGCTAAGGGTAAAATTCTACATCGGTTAAGTATAAAAATACTAACTAACTAACTAACATATAAATGTTTGGACTACTCCTCTTAATAAGATAAACCCTTTAAGAAGGACTATTAAAAACATGTTTGCTAATGCTCATAAGCACTTATAAACTAGTCAAACATTATTTTTATCCACACACTTCGTAAGACTCATAGTTTTTTTCTTCTTTTTTATCTACATATTTTGTATGACTCACTACTTATAATTTACAAAAATCTTTACCAAACAAGCACTTAAAAAATTCACCCTTATACATACCCAACCTCTACATCCATTATCATACCATGCCCCGCTACCATTTTTTCTCTGCTTACCTCCATACTCTTGCCCTCCCTTTTACCAACAACCATATCAGATTTTCAAGGATTAATTACACTAATGGTCTCCATTCTTCTATTTATTCTCACAGAGGGTCCCCAAATCACTATTTCTCACTATTCTGACAATTCTATGACAATTTTACTCATTGACTTAAATAAATTAAAATAATAGAAAAAAAATACAATAAAAATATTACAATTGGGCCCTTAACCTTTTCAAAAGTACAAATATATCCTAAACAATTTTATTTTATTCAAATTAGTATTCTTCTCCAACAAAAAAAGAATCTATCTTTTCCCTCCATCCACACCCATACCCAGTGATGTGAATCATTTTTCATGGTGCACACGAACTTAAATTGATGATGTGAACATAGTTTTAGGTTCCTGAAGTCTTCCACTACAAAAAGATTTCGTGAAATTTTATTCATCTTTGAAAAGCCTAAATCCGTTTTCCCCAAGTGGTCCTAAAATATTATGTTTTCCACTTACACAAGGTTTTCCTCTATCATAACCCCCGAATCGAATGCAGAATCTTTGAATTGATGGCAATCATCAAAAAATAATTGATCAAGAAACCCCAAGATTAGATTGTTGTTGACACTGTTCATAGATGACACTATTTCATCTCTACCCTATAGATTGAAATTCATTTTGTGGCCTTGCTCTCAAGATTGGGCGACACGTGGTCTTTTCATTGGTCGTCAAGGAGAAGCGGGTGTCAAAAAGTACTCCGGATGTTGCATAACAAGTTTGAACCGACTATGGCATTGAATGGTTACCGTAGTCTTAAAGAGATCACCCCATGACCACATTATGACCGAGTGGGATGCTCCTCGCCTCTTCCATTGCCAAAGTTATAGAAATGTGCATCAAATATATGGCGGACTTTGAAATCATCGATTTCATGTTTTCTAGCTTCGAAAAGTATATGTATGTGTCTCACTCTTGCAAAATGTGAGTATGGTGTGGGGTTGATTCATCTATCCAAATAGTTAGTGCTTCAAAATAGCAAGAGAATTCTTTTTTGTGAACAAATGTGGTTCCAACCCGTTTAATATTTAAAGTGTCCCCAGCCCAAATTAATTTAAACAGTTAAATGAGTAATCTGCCCAAATTCAAATTTGTCAAAGCCCAATCTCCAAAATAACCCAATTTTAAGTTAACCATTGAGCCCGGTTCATCAAATTTTCACTTTCACAATCACGCTTCACTCTTCAGCCCTAATTTTTGCTCTAGTTGTTCGCCACATTCATCTATTTTCATTTCATTTCTTCAAATTCAAGCTCCAATCAGCCGAAATCATCCATACATTAATTAACACAACTGATCAACTCTGTTTCTGTTCTTCTTCAACCGGAGATTGCAGAGATTGATGGCGACCAAGTGACTACGATTCTGTGAAGTGCAATTGTGCCACAAACAAAAAAATGTATTCTTCTTATTTATTTTTTGTTTTTTTAGCATTTTTGTAATGATATATTGTTTTGTATATTTTATTTTTTATTTTTTGTTTTTGTTTTGCGTGGTTCGTAATTTTATTTGTATATTAATTTGTTTACAATTGTTTAATAATATGAATTCTATTCTGTCCTAATTTCATTTTACCTACGGATTATTGACAAAGAAAATGGATGACGGTGGTAAAACAATAGCCATTTTTAAATTTTCATTTAGGCATGACACATTCTTGAACCGTAAATGCATAATATGTTATGGTTCCACAAAAAATCTCATCACTTGTTGCCTAAAATTTTTTGTTCATCAATGCTAGTTTTTGAAAAATAGCAAAATAAAAATAAAACAAAGAAAGATTTCTGGACCAGATATTTGCTTTCAGAAGAAATTAGTAAATAGATCATGTGTCTACTAATTGTTAATTGTAAATTTAGTGCTTGTTTGGTTAAGTTTAAAAGTAGTTTTTTAAGAGATTTTGAAAAATATTTGGTAAAATGCGTGGTTGAAAAGTTGATAAACGTTGTGAATCCCATGAAATATGTAGTTGAAAAAACGAAAGTTTTAAAAAAACTGTACCAAACATCTCTTGAGTGTCGTCAGCTCAGATTTTAAAATTAGAATGTGAAGGGGTATAATTCTCTAAACTTTTGAGAACACGGTGTAAATTAAATATTTATTATGCTTGGAATCTCTATAAGAACAAATCATGACCTATCATACAATTATAGCAAGTCAATTATATAATATGGCTCTTGCTTGATTTTTTGTTACAATTAAATGTGTAACTCGTTGTGTTTCATTTTAGATGTGTGAACGTGTACATCAGTACATAGTATTAGAAGTACACAACCTACAACGGATAATGTACGAGTTAGTACTACTACTACCCATGAAGACTTACCTAATCAAATATATACAGAGTAAGCTCCAATAGACTTGTGTAATGAAGATAAAGATAGTGGACAATCTAAAAAATGAAAATTGACCTGCGTAGTGTGGAACCACTTTTAAAAACAAAAAAAATGGATGGGTATACAGGGCTATCTGCAACTACTATCACAAAAAATTAGGGGGCAAGAGTAAGAATAGAACAACTCACTTGCATAATCATTTGAAAAGATGTCCTCTCCGATATCAAGCAGACATTAAGCAAACAATATTGAATCCAATAACTGAAGCTAGTGGAAAGGTTTCAATTGGCACTTACTCTTTTGATCAAGCGTATGCTCTGGAAGAACTTTGACATATGATCATTGATAAGTGTATTTTGTGCACTTATTTGGGCTTTTAAACTAAGTTTTTATCCCGTTATTTTATTGAATTTTTACTTAATTTATTGTATTATTCTTCCTATTTCAGCTTTTGGATCTGTTTATAAGCAATTAGAGAAGAATAGATGAAAAGAGCAATAATTCAATGAAATCGACGAGTAAATGATATACCAATAGAAAGATGATCGAATTACGAGTCCACCACTTTTTACGGATCTCAATTTGGAGCTTTCTACAAGAAGTTATGGCCGTTTGAAAACAGATGCCCAAATGTTAATTTGGCTGCAGGATTTTTATTTTCCTTTTTGAGTTTCTAATCCGATTAGGAAACCTTTTGGCCCACGAATTTTATAATATTTTGAGATCTTTTGGGGCACAATTAGGTAACTATAAATATAAGTTATTAACTCATAATTTGGAGAGCCGTTTTTAGGGCCGTTTGAGAGCTGAATTCAGAGCCGTTTGAGAGACGCAATTTTGGGAACAAGATACAAGAAGAGAATCGAAGATCAAGGCACGGATTGAAGATTCTTGACCCGAGTCACGGGTTTTATTTATTCTTTCTTCTTTTTCTTCGGCGGATCATGATTAAGTCAATTATTGTCATAATTGACGAAATCATGTCCGACTAATTTACTTTTTTCTAGGATGAGCGATGAAACCTCATGATTTTTAATTAATTAGAAGTTTTTCATTTTAGTAATTAATTGCTTTTGGGTTGATTATTCTTTATACAGCTTTTTCTATTATTTTAATGCTGATCACCATTAGAATATATTGTGGTCTATATTGAAGTCGAGAGATTCAATATAGATTAAGCAAGTGGTATTGAATAACATAGGGTCCAATAATAGATAGAGATTACTATTATGCTTTATGAAATCTATTTAGGTGTTCTTGAGATTTTAATGCATGTGTTTATGTTCGAGAAGCTTAATTAGAGATAATGAAGTTCGCATAACATATAGAATTGATTGACCATCGAGAGAGGCTTTTGATTATTTTAGGAGCGTCGATTTTCAATCTATGGTAATTATAAGCTAAAATGGTTAAGCGGATATTTGATTAAGGAAAGTGTTGGTGGATTCGCAAATCCTAGAGTTAGTAGATCTAGAATTCGTTCTCAATATTTTAAAGTTAATTATTTGATAATTTAGTTTTAATTAAAATAGTATAGAATCACAAAAATCAAATTGAATCTGTGTTTATTCATATTGTTAGAATTTAGGTTATAAATTAATAGGTTAAATTGATATCTGGTCCTCGTGGGTTCGACACTCTACACATCATTATATTACTTGTAAACGATCCGTCCACTTGCAGGATTTAAATCGCACAACAAGTTTTTGGAAACTAAGCTTTTATCCCGTCATTTTATTGAATTTTTACTTAATTTATTGTATTATTCTTCCTATTTCAGTTTTGGATCCGTTTATAAGCAATTAGAGAAGAATGGACGAAAAGAGCAATAATTCGATGAAATCGACGAGTAAATGATATACCAATAGAAAGATGATCGAATTACGAGTCCACCACTTTTACGGATCTCAATTTGGAGCTTTCTACAAGAAGTTATGGCGTTTGAAAACAGTATACAATGTTAATTTGTTTGCAGGATTTTTATTTTCCTTTTGAGTTCTAATCCGATTAGGAAACCTTTTGGCCCACGAATTTTATAATATTTTGAGATCTTTTGGGGCACAATTAGGTAACTATAAATATAAGTTATTAACTCATAATTTGGAGAGCCGTTTTTGAGGGCCGTTTGAGAGTCAATTGAGCCGTTTGAGAGGCAATTTTGGGAACAAGATACAAGAAGAGAATCGAAGATCAAGGCGCGGGATTGAAGATTCTTCACCCAGAGTCACGGGTTTTATTTATTCTTTCTTCTTTTTTTTCGCGGATCATGATTAAGTCAATTATTGTCATAATTGGCGAAATCATGTCCGACTAATTACTTTTTCTAGGATGAGCGATGAAACCTCATGATTTTTAATTAATTAGAAGTTTTTCTGTTTTAGTAATTAATTGCTTTTGGGTTGATTATTCTTTATCTGCTTTTTCTATTATTTTAATGCCCGATCACCATTAGAATATATTGTGGTCTATATTGAAGTCGAGAGATTCAATATAGATTAAGCAAGTGGTATTGAATAACATAGGGTCCAATAATAGATAGAGATTACTATTATGCTTTATGAAATCTATTTAGGTGTTCTTGAGATTTTAATGCATGTGTTTATGTTGAAGCTTAATTAGAGATAATGAAGTTCGCATAACATAAAGAATTGATTGACCATCGAGAGAGGCTTTTGATTATTTTAGGAGCGCCGATTTTCAATTTATGGTAATTATAAGCTAAAAGCGGTTAAGCGGATATTTGATTAAGGAAAGTGTTGGTGGATTCGCAAATCCTAGAGTTAGTAGATCTAGAATTCGTTCTCAATATTTTAAAGTTAATTGTTTGATAATTTAGTTTTAATTAAAATAGTATAGAATCACAAAAATCAAATTGAATCTGTGTTTATTCATATTGTTAGAATTTAGGTTATAAATTAATAGGTTAAATTGATATCTGGTCCTCGTGGGTTCGACACTCTACACATCATTATATTACTTGTACACGATCCGTCCACTTGCAGGATTTAAATCGCACAACAAGTTTTTGGAAACTAAGCTTTTATCCCGTCATTTTATTGAATTTTTACTTAATTTATTGTATTATTCTTCCTATTTCAGTTTTGGATCCGTTTATAAGCAATTAGAGAAGAATAGACGAAAAGAGCAATAATTCGATGAAATCGACGAGTAAATGATATACCAATAGAAAGATGATCGAATTACGAGTCCACCACTTTTTACGGATCTCAATTTGGAGCTTTCTACAAGAAGTTATGGCCGTTTGAAAAACAGCCGCCCAGTGTTAATTTGGCTGCGGGATTTTTATTTTCCTTTTTGAGTTCTAATCCGATTAGGAAACCTTTTGGCCCACGAATTTTATAATATTTTGAGATCTTTTGGGGCACAATTAGGTAACTATAAATATAAGTTATTAACTCATAATTTGGAGAGCCGTTTTTAGGGCCGTTTTGAGAGCTGAATTCAGAGCCGTTTGGAGAGACGAATTTTGGGAACAAGATACAAGAAGAGAATCGAAGATCAAGGCACGGGATTGAAGATTCTTCAGCCAGAGTCACGGGTTTTATTTATTCTTTCTTCTTTTTCTTTCGCCGGATCATGATTAAGTCAATTATTGTCATAATTGACGAAATCATGTCCGACTAATTTACTTTTTCTAGGATGAACGATGATACCTCATGATTTTTAATTAATTAGAAGTTTTTCTGTTTTAGTAATTAATTGCTTTTGAGTTGATTATTCTTTATGCAGTTTTTCTATTATTTTAATGTCTGATCATCATTAGAATATATTGTGGTCTATATTGAAGTCGAGAGATTCAATATAGATTAAGCAAGTGGTATTGAATAACATAGGGTCCAATAATAGATAGAGATTACTATTATGCTTTATGAAATCTATTTAGGTGTTCTTGAGATTTTAATGCATGTGTTTATGTTCAAGCTTAATTAGAGATAATGAAGTTCGTGATAACATATAGAATTGATTGACCATCGAGAGAGGCTTTTGATTATTTTAGGAACGCCGATTTTCAATCTATGGTAATTATAAGCTAAAATGGTTAAACGGATATTTGATTAAGGAAAGTGTTGTTGGATTCACAAATCCTAGAGTTAGTAGATCTTGAATTCGTTCTCAATATTTTAAAGTTAATTGTTTGATAATTTAGTTTTAATTAAAATAGTATAGAATCACAAAAACCAAATTGAATCTGTGTTTATTCATATTATTAGAATTTAGGTTATAAATTAATAGGTTAAATTGATATATAGTTCTCGTGGGTTCGACACTTTATTTATCACTTTATTACTTGTGAACGATCCGTCCACTTGCGGGATTTAAATCGCAACTACAATCATTTTGCATGATTATCTCATTTCAATGGTTGATAATGTTGGATTTAGAAGATTCATGAATGCGGTTAGACCATTATTTAAAGTTGTTTCTCGTAATACTATAAAAAATGATATTTTGCAAATCTTTGATTACGGGAGATTGAAAGTAATGAGCTTGTTGGAGATGAATAATAGTATAATTGTGATCACCACGGACACGTGGACTTCTAATCAAAAGAAGGGATTTGTGGCTATCACTGTACATTTTGTGGATGATTCTTGGATACTTCAAAGTCGAATTTATGAGGTACTTTGATATTTGAAAATTAATTTAGCTAATTTTCATGTATTGACTTAATTTTTTTTTGTTTTTATATACAGGTTTACATATGTGCCATGCCCGCACACGTCTAAGTGACTGAGTGCAGCATTGATGAACTGCTTATTAGATTAGAATGTTGATAATAATTTGTCTACATTGACTATTGATAATTGTACTACGAGTTATGCTAAGCGGTTAATTTTTTTCATATGTGTTGTTGTGCGCACATATTGAACTTGATAGTAAATGATGGCTTGGATATCGTTAACTCGAGTGTTGAGAAAATCCGTGACAGTGTTGCATTTTGGAAATTTAGAAAAATTTGAGATTTTTGCACGTCATTTGAAAATCTCGTCTCAAAAAGTTAGCACTTGATTGCAAAACTAAGTAGATCTCTACATACTTAATACTTCATACTGCATCACAATATAGGAATGTTCTTCCTCGACTAAAGCAACGAGAGACAAAAATGAAGATTGAGGTTGCGAAAGAGATATGCGAAAGGTTGGTGGTGTTTTTGAAATAATTGAACAATTTTCTAAGACTAAGTATCCAACATACAATCTTTATTTTCCAAATATTTGTGAGATAAAATTGTCAAATTTACGATTGGATGACATTTCTTTATGATTCAAATTAGATTGATAGCTTCAAGTATGAATGAAAAGTTTGAATAAATATTGAAGTAAGATTAATGGAGTTTTGGTCGTAGCTACTTTGTTGGATCCGAAATTTAAAATGTTCAAAAAGATTTTGTCGAATGCTAAATGAGCTAAATGAGTATACAACAAGACATGGGATGAGTACGAACATGACTTAATATTTGGCTTCAACATCCCAAACCGAGATATCTACTAATGTAGGCAACCGATTGACAAGATTTGATTTATTTGTTACTAGTAGCACTAGTATTGATAATATGAAATTAGAGTTTGATATTTTCTTGAACGAGCTTATATCACCTAGATCAAATGATTTTGACATATTGGCATGGTGGAAGGCAAATGCTATAAAATATCCGACTTTAGAAAAAAGTTGCAAGAGATATTTTAGTCATCTCAATATCTACAATGGTATCTGAGTCTCGCATTCAGTACCAATGGTAAATTTTTTAATCCATATAGAAATAGCTTCACCGAAAGATTTTAAAGGCTTTGATGTGTGCTCAAGATTGGTTATGTGCTGAAATTCATGCTACGAGAAATACAATTAATTAGGTTTCATACAATATTATTTTTACCCGGACATATGTGTTACTATATGTTAGTTCTTCATTTGTATTAAAATCAATATTTTACAATTTATCTCCTTTTATAATCCGTTAACAAAAATACAATTTTTCAATTTTTTTTATTTCAATATGACATTTTTACACGAAATGTTGCTTCCTTATTTTCATTAAACTCAATATTTTACAATTGCTCTTTTTCATTAAACTCGATGTTTTCATTTCAAAACAACATTTTTGAACGGGTAACAAATGTGTTATTCTCCAATTTTCATTAAAATTAATATTTTACAATTTATCTTCTTTTTATAATTTTATAATTATTTTTATTTAAAATCTATATTTCAATTTTTCATTTGAAAACAACATTTTTACACGGATAAAATGTGTTACTATATGTTACTTCTTCATTTGAATTAAAATCAATATTTTACAATTTATCTTCTTTTATAATACTTTACAAAATACAATATTTCAATATTTTAAAATAATATTTTTACACGAGTAACACATATGTTACCATATGTTACTCCATCATTTTAATTAAACTCAATATTTTACAATTTATCTCTTTTATATATTTTTTTAAAAAATACATTATTTTCACTAAAAATAAATATTTCAAATTTTCATTTAAAAACAACATTTTTGTACGGGTAACATGTGTTACCATATGTTACTCCATCATTTTTATTAAATTCAATATTTCTTAATTTATCTCTTTTTATAATTTTATAATTATCTTTATTTCAAATCAATATTTCAAATTTTTATTTGAAAACAACATTTTTACACAGATAATTTCTTAACAAAATATTTCAATATTTAATTTAAAAATAATATTTTTACATGAGTAACATATGTGTTACCATATGTTATTTTCTTAGTTTTGTTAAAATCAATATTTTATAATTTACCAAATGGCAATGATGACACGTGTTCCTTGAAAATATGAATAATGTGTTGTGATTAAAAATGATATCTTAATGCTAAATTCAAATGACAAATGAATATGGTTGGTCCACGACGATTTCCATCTTATTGAACTTGGCTCCGTGTTTAATTCATTTGCCAATATTGAACTTCAAAAAATAAAATAGTCTAAAATTTACTCATTTACTTATAAGTAACCCTTTTACGTTTAGCCAAAAATGCACTGTAAAATTAAAAAAAGGTCGAAAAGGCTTACCAGAATAATTTCCTTAATGATTTTATCTGGGTAGTGTAATTTGTTTCAGTTTGTTGTAAGGCAAAAGTCTTCCTTTTCTTTCAAGAAGAACCAAAAATCATGTTGTGATTTTCATCAAACCATGTAAAAAATCATCTCCTCTTCTCTGCAAATTTATTAGTTTCTTTTCCATCCCTATGAATGCCACCCATTTGGTTAGCACTTGTAATGGTTTTAACCCCCAAGCTTAATGAATTAAAACTACAACCAACTTCACACTTCAAATGGCTTATTTGCACAAATGGTCCCTGACTTTTACACTTACTGCGGGTTGAGGACCTATCTTTTCATTTTTGGCAGTTTAGCCCCTATTTCAAATATTTTTGGCAGCAATGGTCCTTTTCAACATTTTCCATCCAAATGGCCGTGAAATTTGACGGTGGAAGTTTTTTTATTTAAAAAATGCTTATTTGCACAAATGGTCCCTGACTTTTGTAAAGAAAAAATTGCAAAGACAAAGTCCTTAATATTTTAGAAAGTGTTGAAAAGTCCTATAACCTTCTAATCCTAACACATATGACCCTAAACTTTTTTGACAATTTTATCCCTAACTTAAATAAATTAAAAATAACTCACAAACTTTTTCAAAAATACAAATAAGTCCTAAATCTTTTTATTTTTTACAAATTTACACTTAAAATAATAAAAGTGTGTCATCAAGTCCCAAAACTTTTAATTTTATTCACCAAAATAATATTTAAAATGTGTTTGATTAAAATTAAATTTTTAGTAAAAGTGATTGAAAAATTGTGGGACCATAAAATGTGTGGTTAAAATTAATTGTTAACTTTGACTTTAACTTTTAACAAAATCAAAATTGAAAACAAAGCACAAACTCTTAGAGTCTCTGATTTTGTCCAGGTGGTCTATTAATTAACAAAAAAATTATACCCATGATCAAAATTTGACAAATTTAAAATTTTAATTTATTTTCATATCAATTACTAGAGGTGGCAAAATAGGCTGATGGTGGGCCACCCAGATAGCGGGTCTCCGGGGTCGGTCGGATCAATAAAAATTGATCAAATAAATATTAGGTCAATTTAGTCCGATACAACTAGTCAACCATGCTGGCCCGATAATTTTATTCACCAAAATAATATTTAAAATGTGGTTGATTATAATCAAATTTTTTAGTAAAAGTGATTGAAAAATTGTGGGACCATAACATGTGTGGTTAAAACTAATTGTTGATTTTGACTTTAGCTTTTTAACAAAATCAAAATTGAAAACAAACAGGCTCTTATAGTCTCTACAAATTTTGTCCAGTGGTCTATTAATTAACAAAAAAATTATACCCATGATCAAAATTTGACCAATTTAAAATTTTAATTTATTTTTCATATCAATTACTAGTGGCAAAATGGGTCAGCTCAGATAGCCCGTTCTCTAGGCTGGGCTAGTTCAATAAAAAGTTGATCCAATAAAAATTAGGTCAATTTAGTCCAAGTTAGTTACTAATGACCGGTGGCAGATAATTTTTTTGCCCAAGTCCCACCCCACACTTCAAACACCTCACCCCCGGCGCCCACATTTCACGGGAGGGAGGGATGAGAGGGGATGGGTAAGTGTGAAGTAGGGACTTGGGCAAAAAACAATTATCGGGCCAGCCTGGTTGACTAGTTGTATGTCGACTAAATTGACCTAATTTTTATTTAATCAATTTTTATTGGGACAAAGCCAAAATTTCGTAGACAGGGCTATCTCGATTGGCCCATCTGGGTGACCTATTTTGCCACCTCTAGTAATTGATATGAAAAATAAATTAAAATTTTAAATTGGTCAAATTTTAATCATGGGTATAATTTTTTGTTAATTAATGTGAACCACCTGGACAAAATCAGAGACTCTAAGAGCTTTGTTTTTCAATTTTGATTTTGTTAAAAGTTAAAGTCAAAGTCAACAATTAATTTTAACCACACATTTTATGGTCCCACAATTTTTCAATCACTTTTACTAAAAATTTGATTTTAATCAAACACATTTTAAATATTATTTTGGTGAATAAAATTAAAAGTTTTAGGACTTGATGACACACTTTTTATTATTTTAAGTGTAAATCAAAAAATAAAAAATTTAGGACTTATTTGTGTTTTTGAAAAGGTTTGTGAGTTATTTTTAATTTATTTAAGTTAGGGATAAAATTGTTAAAAAGTTTAGGGTCATATGTGTTAGGATTAGAAGGTTATAGGACTTTTCAACACTTTCTAAAATATTAGGGACTTTTGTTGCAAATTTTTCTTTACAAAAGTCAGGGACCATTTGTGCAAATAAGCATTTTTAAATAAAAACTTCCACCGTCAAATTTCACGGCCATTTGGATGGAAAATGTTGAAAAGGACCATTCTTTGCAAAAATATTTGAAATAGGGGCTAAACCGCCAAAATGAAAAGATAGGTCCTCAACCCGCAAAGAAGTGTAAAAGTCGGGACCATTTGTGCAAATAAGCCCACTTCAAATTAACAACACAGGGAAAATTGAATAGTATAGACAAATAAAAGTTAGTATAAATACAATTTTCATTAATTGTAGATGCTATCTCATGAGTCATTAATTGCTAAATGCTATTACATTGCAGGAATTACAAATTAAAAGGAGTAACAGAATATAAAATTGAAGATGCTATTTCATGAGTCATTAATGCAATTTTCATTAATATCAGCATATAAAATTGAAGACAAATAGCAGCAGTATAAATGTAATTTTAATTAATTGTAGATGTTATTTCATGAGTCATTAATTGTTAAATGCTATTACATTGCAGAAATTACAAATTAAAAGGAGTAACATAATATAAAATTAAAGAGAATGACAGAGATGATACTGAAAAAAATAAGAAAATAGCAGAAATAGTGGCAAATGGGTGAAGAGCAGATTCAAAAAAATAGAAATAATAGTAGAAGAATTCAGATTCAGAGATAGAGAGAGACAAGGGAGAAGAAGGGATAAGGGGGGTAGGTTTTGCAACCAATTTCAACAATATTCTTTTTTAATTTTCTCTACCAATGTGCTAACTATTTATAAAGGCAAGTAGAATATTCTAGAATGACTATGTGCAGGTGAGTAGGGGTGTGCAAGTACAATGAGAAAATGATATAACCATGACAACCCTTCCCCTTAAATTAATCTTGTCCCCAAGGTTAAAGAATTTGACATCTATGCTAATTTGGTGGTTTCCATGGAGGTCGAAGAAATACATAAAAATGGAGAGAATTGGGAGTTCTTTCATTGGTAATTTCGGAGCAGGTGAAAGCTAGAAAGATGGAGAAAACACGAGGAAACTTTGGGGAGCGAAAGAAAGAGAAAAACTAGGTAGCCTTTGAAATTTTTTCACTAGGGATGAGTAAGGAGAGCAAGGGAAGTTTGGCTTTGAGAGATGTCACCGATAGAAAATAGAAGTGCAGCTAAGAATGAAGTAGCAGTGACTGTGATTGATAGTGGCATAGAAAGGGATGTTATGTTGAATGAAAATGTGAGCCTCAATTTCTTTTTCCTTGGTTGCATATCATCCTCATCCTTTAATATAATGTTATCAGACCTGATTTCAAAGCTTTTCTCTAGAGTCTTCTCCACTTCTTCATTGCAATTTAAAAATCTTTTGCAGAGTTCTGTTGAAAAGAGTACCCAATCTGTAGATGAGTGGTTGATATTGAAGCGAAGAAACATGCCTTCCAAGTAACTCTTAATAATCTCCATTTTTTTCTCGTCATCAACCTGGAGAATTGAAAGAAACATCTCACTCTTTGAAGCCATTCCTTGGATCTTCTCCTCAATATTTTAAGAAGTCAATTTCGAGGTGATTAAGACCCTTGCTATCATTTCCTTCTATCTGATTATTTTCTGTAAGATCATAACAAGACACAGAGTCTTCAACCTTCTCTTTTTTGGATACTCAATTTTTTCCATCCATTTCAGTCAATATGACTATCATCTTATCATAGCTATCATATATCTTCTTCCCGTATTCAGCAATTCCTAGATCATGAACCTTGCTATGATACTATTTTTTATGGTTTTAACCCCGAAACTCAATGAATTAAAACCACAATCAGCTCTACACTTCATATTAACAACACAAACAGCTAACCAAGGAAATATTCAATAGTAGAGAAAAATAACAACAATACAAATGTAATTTTCATTAATTGTAGATGCTATTTCATGAGTCATTAATTGCTAAATGCTATTACATTGCATGATAGAGATGATTCTGAGAAGAAGATCAAGAAAAGAGCAAAAATACAGGCAAATGAGTGAAGAGCAGATTCAGAGAAATAGAAATAATAGTAGAAGAATTCAGATTCAGAGAGAGAGAGAAATGAGAGAGAACAATGGATAAGGGAGTTGGTTTTGCAACCAATTTCAACAATATTCTTTTTTACTTTTTTCTACCCATGTGCTAGCTATTTATAGAAGCAAGTAGAATATTCTAGAATGGCTATGTGTAGGTGAGTGAGGCGTGCAAGGAAAGTGAGAAAATGATCTAACCATGACAGCACCCAATAAATTCAACACGGAGCTGGCCTCAAATTTCATAAAATAATATTTACTGGTTTACTTTGTACTGCCCAGACATGAACATATATGAAATTCACCGCTAGTGATTGTGGAAGGAGGTGACGGCGATGGAGAAGTGTTAGGGTTTGGGTGTTGCATTGCCATTATCGAGGGTTGTTCACTCTGTTGGTGAAGATCCAGATCTGTGCTGATTTGGATCTATGTAAATCTAGATTTGCACGACATGAGTGATCAGATCTGCGCTAATCTGGATTTATTCTGATTTGGATCTGTGTGACCGAAGTGAATAGATGACGGTGGCGGAGTCGACAATGGTAGAGGCAATCCGATGGCTTGAATGGATGGTGAGGTGTAGTGGTGGCATTGGTGGCATTGGTAGTGTGTGGGTTTGGAGATGGTGATCCATGGTATTTGGTTAGACAATAATTTATTGTATTTTGTATTTCGAATGATAAATAAAAATTTAAAAAGTTTATATAATAGAGGGAGAGGTATTTTTTTTTTCAAAAATGTTATCTAGATGTAGGGTAAAAAAAATTATAAAAAAAAGCATATTTTAACTTTCTATCAAAAAATGGGTATATGTTCTAATTTCCACTAATATATATGTAGACGGGAGAAATCATTAAACTTGGGCTATATTTAGTTTCCAAACCAGCAAAACTGGTCACAGTTCAACAGATTTTGGGTTGGACCGGTCTATTAGCCGGGTTTCTTAATGGTTTTAATTAGGCCGGTTTTGAGTAATAACCGAACTCAAATAAAAATCTTTTTTTTTTTTATCGAATAACCGAACTGATTTTTGGTTGGGTACCATGAGTTCCCAATTTTTCCAGTTCAACTAGTCGGTTCGATCCAATTTTGACAGCATAGATAATTAATAAGAATTGATGTGAGGTCCGCATAATAAAATGTTATGAAATCCCTTTCAAATAAAACACAAAAGGATAATTTGCAAAACTTATCCATGCCGTCACCGGAAACTATTATTTTTCTATCTAAAACCTCAAATAAAATCTTCATCTTATTAAACACTAATCAGAAGTTATAGACTGTCTTTGATTTTCAATAATGCAATCCATTAGAATACGAATAACGACCATTGATTGGAATTTAAATATAGACAAAACAAAGAAAAATATATATATTATCCTTCTAGATAAAAAAATAAAAAAAAAAAAAAATTGATGTCATAAACTTCATAAAATATCAACTCACTTATGATAATCTTAAAAAACAATCATATTTGAAGATTGAGATATTATAGGTTTTGTTTCTTCGAGAGTATCTACATTATTCTTGATGATAAATATGATTACACTTTGGTAGATGACTGCTGCTCTCCTTTGGACTCCTGTCTTAAGTAATTTGCCCGCCTCATCGGTCCGCTTGCCTCATTGTTCTCATATGCCCGCCTACAGTAAATAGATAACCGTAATCCAGTTGCCATCAATTAATCAGACAGGCGATCTATAGAACAACAGTTACTCACATCCGTTAGGAATATGAAACACCAGCAGTTGAGAAAGACGAAACGTTCCTCATTAATTCCTAATTATGAAGAAGATGAAAAGGCACCCGCCATTAATGACCATTGAAGATACAGCTGCGGGTCATTCCTATAAATAGGAGATCAACCCTCTAGGTAGATAGATATATACTTACTCAATATTGTTATTCTCGCATATTTGAGTTTATCACATACTAATTATCACGTCGAGAGTGGAAAGCGGAGACAAAGCCCCACCACCTTTTGCAGTGTCTCCACCCATCGCCGCCGTCGCACTTAGAGGAGAAGAAGACTTATAATTATCAATTGGCACCGTCTCGTGGAAAACCGTACAAGAAATCATGGCTCGAACCGGAAGAACTAAGAATGCAACGACCCCGGCGCCCCGTGTGGGGATGACATATGAGTCTAATGCCGCCATTAATCATCCACAAAAAAAGTTGCTTTTGTTTCTGCAAGCTCAAGTAGCGGCCTTAACGGCTTTGCTCGAGTCGTAACACTACGGTTTCTCGATCACCACAAGGTCCCGCCCTTCGCATGGCGGGACCTTTCACTGCTGGATGTTCCATCCTGTGGTCCTAACCTTCGCCTTTAGGGCCCTCACCACCGCAGGCTCCTCTCCGGACTCATAATTTACCGACAATGTAAGCACCCGCCAGAGATCCTCCGTTGGCTCATAATTTTCCAGTGATGGAAACACCGCCAACAACAGTTCCACCATTGGTTCCAATTTCATTAGCTCCATTTTCTGCACCTCATCTCAATTCACCGGCATCACGGTCCAAATCCACTTTGGGGACAACCATCATGGGTACCAACGCCTACTCTGGCCGAGACACTGGGTTAACCCTAGAACAGCGACTGGAGGACATGATGAGTCGCAAAATAGCTGAGGCTATGTTAAAAAAAGGCAGTAGACAACAATCTATAGTGTTGGAAGAAGATCTTTTTTCTCCAGAGGTGATGGCAGTTCCATTGCCACGGGATTTTGAATAGCCGAAGATGGAGAAGTACGACGGATCATCTGATCTTGTCGATCACCTTAGAGCTTTTGTCGATTTGATGAGGTTGAGAGCTACCCCTGACGCAATCATGTGCAGGGCCTTCCCGCCTACACTTAGGCGTGAAGCCAGGGATTGGGTAGCCACTCTTCCCCCAAAGTCAGTTCGTACGTTTGATGATTTTTCTAAGAAGTTTGCTGCATACTTTGCCAGTAGCAAACGTTCTAAGAAAATCGCTATTGGCCTGATGCAATTGACCTAGGACAAAGATGAGTTGTTAAAAGATTTTATTGCCCGGTTCAATAGGGCCACTTTGGGAATTAAGGATCTACAGATGTCTACTGTAGTTACAGCTATGATGAATGGAACCCGCAGTCATGCTTTTAAAATGTCACTTTCTAAAAACCCACCAGATACGATGCATGAGTTGTTAAGAAGAGGTGATAAATATGTGGATGTAGAAGAGGCCTTTTTCATTACTAAGGGTATGAAGGATCGAAAAAGACCCGAGTTCAACAAAAGGAAGGCCCGAGATGAACCAAGGCCCCGTGAAGATAGAGGCAAGCAAAAATGATTCACCCAGCCCTAATGGGCCTAAGATTGGAAAGGAGGCGTATAGTACACCGTTACACACCTCCAGGGCTAATGTCTTGATGGAAATCCGAAATATGAAAGAGCTCGTATGGCCCAAAAAGATGTGGGCACCACCACATAGGAGAGATGAGATTAAGTATTGTAAATTCCATCGAGATCATGGGCATGATACCGAGGATTGCCAGCAGTTGAAGGAAGAAATAGAAAGACTTATAAAAAGAGGACACCTGTCCAAATTTGTAAAAATAGATAAAGAGAAGGAAAAGAGTCTGAATATCGACAACAACCACCTCCTCGCGCTGGAGTTATAAATGTTATCGTTGGTGGCATTGTTGCAGGAGGTGACTCAAATTCAGCACGAAAGAACTATGCTCGAGTCAATAGATCTACTTTGATAGATAAAAATAAAAGATTCAGCCAGAATATCACCTTTAGTGATGAGGATTTGGAAGGTGTTACCTATCCACATGATGATGCTCTAGTAAAAGTCGCCGATATTGTAGATTTCGACGTGAAAAAGTGCTGGTGGACAATGGTAGTGCAGCTGACGTTATGTCCTGGGAAGTTTTCTTAGGATTGAAGATATCACCTGGCAAGATCAAACATGTCACCACTCTCCTCCATGGTTTTGGAGGAGCTACAGTTATACCAGAGGGAATAATCGAATAACCGGTGACTTTGGGTACTTACCCAACTAGTGTGGTGATAATGACTAACTTTTTGTTGGTAAAATCTCCTATGGCCTACAATGCAATTTATGGTCGCCCACTTTTGAATGCGGCTAGGGCCGTGGTTTCCACATATCACCAGGTGATGAAATTCTCCACTAGTCGGTGGGTAGGATATGTAAGAGGTGATCAACAGGCATCAAGGAGGTGTTATGTAGACATCATACTTATCAAAAATACGGTAATGATGCTTGATGTTGAGCGCCCTGAGGCGAATAGAACCGTTGGAACTCATTTGAGGAGGTGGTGATAGTCGAAGGTCGAGTTTTGAAAATCGGAGGATGGATAGATCCTGAGGAAAAGCATAAACTAGTGGCATGTTTATCTGACAACATAGACGTATTTGCTTGGGGACCCCATGACATCGATGGAATCGACCTATGATTGCCCAAAGATGACTCGCAATTCCTCCTAGAATAAAGCCAAGTAAAACAAAAGAAAAGACAATTTGCTCGTAAGCGACAATTGGCTATTTCTACAGAGATAAAAAAACTGTTAGAAGCTGGTTTTATTCGAGAAGTACACTACCCTGAATGGTTGGGAAATGTGGTTTTAGTAAAGAAATCAAATGGAGAATAGCGGATGTGTGTAGATTACACCGACTTGAATAAAGCTTGTCCCAAGGATTCTTATCCTCTTCCAAGGATAGACCATTTGGTGGATACAACTTCAGAGCATGAAAGGTTAAGCTTCCTGGATGCTTTTTTACGGTTACCATCGGATCTCTATGGTGAAGGTGATCGGGAGAAAACTTTTTCATAATCGACAGTGGAACTTTTTGCTACACCGCTATGCCTTTTGGGCTAAAAATGCAGGGCTACTTATCAAAGGATGGTAAATCGGAGATTTCATAGACTCATGGGTCGTAATGTTGAAGCCTATGTGGATGACATGGTGGTCAAAAGTCGATTAGCGAAAGATCACGTAACGGATCTCAAGGAAGTCTTCGTTGTTGCCTGAAAATTTAAACTAAAGTTAAATCCTAAAAAATACGTGTTTGGCACATCGAGTGGAAAATTCTTAGGATTTATGATTACACACCGAGGTATTGAAGCAAATCGACAAAATACAAGCTATCTTAGACATGAAAAGTCCGACTACCAAGAAAGAAGTTCAACGATTGATGGAAGGGTGGCGTGGCGTTTTAGCTCTCAATGTCATCATTTTTATAGGAGGGTCCAAAATTTTGAATGGATAAATGTCATCATTTCTTCAAGGTTGTAGGAGGGTCCAAAAATTTTGAATGGATTGGTGAAAGAATGCGAGGAGTCTTTGAACAGTATAAAAAATCACTTAGTTGAACAACCACCTAGAAAGGTTGGCGAATCGTGCATAGGCATGAGACGTCTCCAATCGCATACGACTATTGTGGCATTTGACAAGTTAAGAGTAGGGTCTACTTAGATAGTAAAGCAGATCTATTCATGGCCGATGAAAGTAAGAGATCCGCGAGAAAAATTTCAAATAGTTTAAGATTACAAAGGTCCCAAGAAAAGAGAATGAAGCAGGCGGTATTGGTGAAAGACCTTCGAAGGGGCGTGAAACCTGCTTATTATGTAAGCCAAGTATTGAGAGGCGGAAACATGCTACTTCTGCCCAAGATCGAGAGTTAGGTGAACAATTGGTTCTAACTCTATCATACTTTGGGATTTAAAACTGTACCAAATGGCTAGGAGACCCTAGAAAGTTAAGATCCAACTTTAAGAATTTCGGGCGACTCGTAAGTTGACCTACTTGAAGATGCGATGATGACTAATAAAATGTCCGAGGCGGATGGATGAACCGGAGAGAGTGCTACGGAAAGGATCAAACTATTGGGAAGACCTAGCACTTGGAAGTCAATTTTTTTATGAAGTTGTATTGCATGCATTCCCCCTCGAGGCGGATGGATGATGACTCGAACTCCACGGAACTCGACCCTACGGCAACCATTTGTTATTTGACATAGTCGTTATCAACGTTTTATCGAGCAATACAAATATCTCTCCAACTGCTACTACGATCAAACCAGAATGAGGCGATGAGCCTATATCTTATAAATTAAGGTGATGAACCTTAATCAAAAAAATAAGGTGATGAGCCTATATCTTATAAATTAAAGTGATGAACCTTAATCAAAAGAACAAGGCGATAAGCCTATAACTCGACGAGTAAGGCGATGAGCCTATTTCTTATAAATTAAGGTGATCAACCTTAATCATAAGAACAAGGCGATAAGCCTATAAATCGATGGGTACGGCAATGAGCCTATGTCTTAAAAATTAAGGTGATGAACCTTAATCAAAAGATCAGGGTGATAAGCCTATGACTCTAAGAGTAAGGTGATAAGCCTATGGCTCGAAAAGTAAGGTGATAAGCCGTTGTCTTAAAAATTGGGTGATGACCCCTAATCAAAAGTTCACTCCGATAGAGAGAAAAAAAAGGGCACCTGGCCAGAGCCCCGCGCCAAGAGGGGGTGGGGTGACCGCCTGATCCCCCAAATGGGGCAGGGCGCCCACCCCCAGGGCTGGGCGCCCGGCCCAAAGGGACGGGCACCAAAACACCCCAAATGAAAGCGGGGCGGGATGCCCGCCCCGACCCTAGTCCCTAGCCATTCGATTATTTCCACATTTTTTCAACTTGTTTTTCACTTTCTTCTTTTGTTTGGGGGAGGGTATACTATATTATACATTGCAACCAACAATTATAAAGTGAAAAACAATTTTATTAATAATCTATGTTTTATGACGAACATATAAAACTGAAATTCGCAGTAATCAACAGTATTTGAAAAGAAATAGATTGAATATTAAAATTTTCATGATTAAGCGGGACAACCGCCATAAAACTAAAATAAGTAAAACTACTATCTAATTATCATGAGAGCCACCGGTTGAGATCCAACCCCTCCATGGTTAGTCACTTTGACCTTACGAGCGACTAAATATGCAAATTTCAACGTTTCCTCGAGATACTTATCAAATTCATCTGGGTCTATCTCCGAATGATCATCAATCAGCCACTCCTTGGTCATTTTGATAGCGGCCTTCAAAGATTATGCGCCATACATGTGTAAGTTACTCTTGTATTCGCCAGACAACTTGTATCTTGCTATGGCCTCATCATCTGCAATCTTCAACTTTTTACGAAGCTGGTCTACCTCTTTTTGAAGGAGAGAATTCTCATTATCATTTTTCTTAGATGCAGCTATTGCCTTGTCCAACAAAGACTCTATCTCTGCTACAGCTTTTTTCTTGTCGTGGTCTCTATCGGCTGCCCACTTTTCAAGTTTCTCCAGATCACGCAATACTTTCTCTTCCATAACAAGCATCTATAAAACAGAAGAAATCGAAATTAAATGGAGGATAAAAATTAAATGAGAAAGCAATAGAATGTCATCAAAATATAACAACTTACCCTATAGTGGTTGGTATACATAATACGACGCATGGCAGCTGTTTCTTTATTTTTTAAATTCTCAATAAGTTTTTCATTCATACAGCCTAACATGATCTCAGCTTCAATAGTCGAATCAACAGGAGGGAATCCAAATTCTTTAAAAGCATGGGCATCATTACCCCTGGTAAAGCTTGTGACGCGAGGAGCGAGGGCAACATGATTATCTCAAAGATAGCTTTTCCTTTATCAGCCCGCCTTTTCTTTTTGTTTAAAAGAGATAAAGAGCGGGTCTTCAACATCAGTGGCGAATCCTGCCACATCCATCACGCATCCAAAGTCAAAATCATCCATATCTGTATGAAAAATAGAAGTTGATGCAACAAATGCAGGCAAAAAATGAAAAGTCCAAAAAGAATAAAGACATAAAAGTAGCCTACCCTCGGGTGATCCAATGTGAACCCGCCTCAAGTTCTCATTAGATAACACCTCGCTCATTTGTGATCCCGAGGCGTCAAGCGTAAAAGCTTATCTAATCGTGTTTTCAACTCATGATCAAGATCCAGGGCTTGTTAAAATGTTTACAAAAAAGAGTTCTCCAATAAATTTTAAAAAAGCTGTCCCTACTTGGTCGAACAAAAAAGCGTCTCCTCCAACCGCTATTTGAACCGGGAAAGTGAGATAATAACAAATTTACCTTAAGTTGAATATACGCGTAATGATTACTCCCAAGCATAGGATACATATCAAATACACTTCTAAAAAGCCTCAAGCTGCGGCTCGATATTATTTGTAAGGCACAAATATAAGAAGTAAGTTGATATGCACCAAGAATTAGGGGTCAATTTGCCAGGATTGACATAAAATTCGTTGAGGAAAGAAACGAATAAAAGATGAATAGGAAATCTTAAACCGGTACATCATGCAATCACGGTAAACTACCACCTCCAAAGGGTTTGATCCTGGAATTCTTTCACTAGGATGGGGAACCCGGTATAAATGACCGGGACGTAATTCATATTTTTTCAACATTTTCATAAAAGTTTTTGAATTGTAAACACTAGCATCATTTGGTATATCTAATTCTATCAAATTGCCACTTGGAGAATGTTCAGTTTGAATATTGATTGGGCGAGATACTGTAGAAGAATCGACATCAGAATCTACCAATCCAATGGAGGATGAAAAGTCAATTATAGGGTCGATGATCGGTAAAGGCGGACCGACTACCGCCCCAGTGGGGCTGCCTACAAGCGGCGTGGTGCCCCCACCTAGGCGGGGTGAGACCTCCCCTAGCAAGGCGGGCGCTCACCAGGGCGCGGGTGCGTCTGCCCGCCCCTAGGGGCGAGCTTGACCGCCGCCCGTCCCGTTTTAAATCTGGGTGGAATAATTTTGAACTGTAAATGAATTTTCCTCGTCCAGACCTGCATCAAGTTCATCAACGGGATCATTCAAGTATCGAGGTCCACCAAGTCCTAAAGAACTAACAAATGTCCATTCTTCAATTGGCGGAAAATTATCATCTATTCCTATAGATAGGGCGCGATAAAAGGGACTGCTGTTAGAGTTATTGGTTGAAGAACTACTACTAGAGGTGACCACCGTCTTATACATCTAAGAAGAAGGCCAAAATTTTTTCAAAGAAAAAGGTATAAGAATGAAAATATTACCTTAGACGACGAAAGAAGAAAAAACCTCTATGATTTAGGCAGAAAAGAGGAGACCCATTCGAAAAAAGAGTTCCAAACCAAACCGTAAGATATGAGAATACTACAAATAATGTCCCCTCTACCTCTCTTATATATAGGAAAAAAAATCTTCTAAATGGGGCTAAGATTTAAGCCCATACCAATTTTAAATTAGGCCCAAAATATTTATTCTATATTTGGTCAGTTAATTACCATATATTTTTCATTATAAATAAATAATGAATTATTTATTACATGAGTTATTTTTCAAAGTTTTGGCCAAAAGTAGATGATTAAAAGACAATTTTTCTACTTCTCATTGACAATAGTCCATGAAAAGTAGAGGGGCTTGTGATGATAAATATGATTACACTTTGGTAGATGACTGCTGCTCTCCTTTGGACGTCTGTCTTAAGTAATTTGCCCGCCTCGTTGTTCTCATATGCCCGCCTATAGTAAATAGATAACCGTAATCCAGTTGCCATCCAATTAATCAGACATGCGATCTATAGAACAACAATTACTCACATCTATTAGAAATATGAAACACCAGCAGTTGAGAAAGACGAAATGTCCCTCATTAATTTCTAATTATGAAGAAGATGAAAAGGCACCCGCCATTTATGACCATTGAAGATACAGTTGCGGGTTATTCCTATAAATAGGAGATCAACCCTCCAGGTAGATAGATATATACTTACTTAATATTGTTATTCTGCATATTTGAATTTATCACATACTAATTATCACGCCGGAGTGGAAAACGGAGGACAAAGCCCCACCACTTTTTGCAGGTCTCCACCACTGCTGCCGTCGCACTTGAAAGAGAAGAAGACTTATAATTATCAATTCTTATAAAATAATGATATACTATACTTGCACTTCTATAAAAGCAATAGTAATCGAAATAATGATTCTTCAAGAACAAAATATCATATTCTTCATAATATTAATATTCATGATATTATAATTATTCGAATATTAATATAATATTTTTTAAAATATTAATTAAAATATTTTTTAAATATTAATATACAAAATGTAATAGCCAAATCCTCAAAAGTAATATGTTAATATATATGGTTGCACAGAAAATATTATAACAAAAGGATAGTAAGTAATATTTTAATAACCTTCAAAAGAATATCGACACGGTTCAACGTAACTCAATCTGTCAATCAAATCTTACGAGTATTTCTAGTAGCATCCCTCAATCCTGCGCATATCCACAGCAAGCATCACATATACGAAAAATAATGTTCAACAAATATGATGGTACATGACATGTAAATTCAATCATGCACAGTGTGACGTCTCTGAAATCTCCTCTATGAGACTCCGACTTATCCCTCCTATTCTTATCTTTTGAAGCTCGAGAAGTGGACTACTAAATGTGAAATTCTAAACATTATTCAAAAAGTTGACCAAAGTGACTTATCAACCATAAAGACTTTAAAATTGAGGTTTAGAATCTTTATTGGATTTTCAAAAGCTTATTATTAATTTGACTCAATAATAAGTTTGTTGTCCTCTGATTTCTCATGCGTAAAACGAACAACCAAACGGTCACGAAAACTTATGAAATTTTAACCAATTACTCATAAAGTATCTTTCTAACACATATTGAAATTTCATATTTTTATGAAAAGGTTAATGTCTCTGAAAGAGGATGCAAAATACATGAATGTGTCCTCAACCCAGATTTTAAAAGATTTGTTAATATTTATAAATTTGAATAGATTTTATGAATTTGAATAGAATTTCACATAATTTATAAGATTTCAACAGAATCCTATATTATAAATTTTAATATATTCTTATGGATTTATATGAATTTTTATAGATTTATGGTCTTTTTAATAAAAATAGTAATTTTACATTATTTTTATTTTAAGTATTCGAGTGACTGTCCTACACAAACAAATATTTTGAGTAGAATTTTGGAAAGAGAAAAATTCTTGAAACATAAAGAAGTAAAAACTTTTTCAGTCAAGGAGGTGAATGATTCGATAGATTGAGAGGTATATCAATCCAACAGTTGTGTTAGCTAAGCTCCTAGGAAATAAAATAATAAATAGATCATCCGTCGTCTCTAAGTTCGAATACCAATTAGATATATTGTTTGGGAGGATTCATAGTTTTGAATTAAAAATAAATAAAAATTGATTAAAGAGCAAGGCATCTTAAAAAAAAAATTTGAAATGAAGTTTTAATTTTCAATTTCTTTCTACTAGTCTTTTTTTTTTATAAAATTTTCTTTTTCATATCCGAGACAAAATGATGGATATTAAGGATTCATTCTCTTCCAAAATCAGTTGTTTAACTATCTTGTATAAAAAGTTATTTTATGACTTAAAAAATAATTTACATGTGTCATGCAATTGAGGAGTAAATCATTCTAAGTTCAAAAAAGAATTTTTAGTGTTATACTAATTTTACAGTCTAATATCTAATTGCCCTATATGGTATTAGACTAATTATCTAATTAATATTTATCAATAGATTATTTATATTTTTCAACCCAATTGTTTGGTTTAATGAATGGTCATGGAGCATCAAGAATGAAATTTAAAATACGTTGTTTGACAATTGTACAAAAAAAAATATTAAAATAAAAAATAAAAAATTCAATAAATTTCCATGCTAATATAAATTGAAAATTAAAAACAAGAGTTTACAACAAAAACTTGTGTCACAAATTAAGGAGAGAGGCGAGAAGAAGATATACGTAAGAGAATAGTTGAATTGAAATTTTGAGGGGTGGTCATAGAATTCCTAAAAAATTTGGTATTAATATTTATGAGCTCGAAATCCATGCAAATATGTTTAAATCTTCTAATTAATGAAATCTTTAGAAATTCACTAGTAATTGAGAACACCTAAATCTATTAAAATCTGAGTTGAAGACACCTAAATTTCAATTGAATCTATTAAAATTTAAGTTGAGGACACCTAAATTTCAATTGAATCTATTAAAATATGAGTTGGAGACACCAAAATTTATATGGATTTTTAAAATCTATTCAAATCTAAGTTGAGGACACTCCCGAAAAACAGAAATTAGATAGCTTTCAGCACTCAAGTTTAAATCCGATTTTCCCTAATCAAACTACCTTGAAAAATTCTAATATTTTCAGAGACAAAACATATTATAATGTATAAACACATATCCAAAATTTAGAATTAAATAAATTTCGTAAGGTCTCCAAATTAACCTCCAAAATATATAAGGCAGATTCTAGAGCACAACTGTCCATTGTTACCATAACTTGCATATTTAGTTCTACAGAAATCAAAAATAGGTTATTCTAAGTCTCAAAGGACCGAAATTGACAGGCTATAAACTCTATCAAATTTCACCTCGAAACCTAAAGTATACCATTCTAGACGTCCCGTATGAAACTGGATCTGCTTTGCTGGAAATTCTGGACAGAACATTTTCCGATCATCCTTTAACCATTTAATCAATCTCTAATAGTCCAAAAATTAGAAACTTCATTACATAGAGTCCTAAGCAAGTTTATGATAAATAACAATTAACATTCTTAACAAACTCATCTCATAACATAAAAATTTCAAAACTTAAAATATCATTCAAAAACTGCCATTTGTTTATCTTTTTGACAAAATCTTTTCCCATGGCTTATTCTTTTCATCATCGGGTCTCCATCCAACTCTACAATCAATCTAAGAAGGGGAGAAGAGTGAGTTTGGAAAAACTCTATAGAAATACCAACATAATAAAACTCAAATCCCAATATAAATATTATAAATCATGCTATAAACTATACAAACTTCTAATTTCGGTGAGCTCAAGGGTCGAAACCCCAAATTCTTTTTTAGGTTTAATCTCGAAGAATTTAAACCATAATCTTTCTTTCTTGAACATCCAAAATTGGATGAACTTTTTTCTTGTTCATTCCAATGGAATAAACTAGTTTTTTTTTTTTACGGGATTGCCACAAAATATAACTCTTTAGCATAAAAACATAACTTAAATACATAAAAAGGATTAAATCAACTTGCATATAGATATACTTACCTTGTTTTCTTGATTGAAAATGATGAAAAACTTTGAATGAACTTGAAAAAATATCATGTTATTTTTTTTTTTCTTCTTCTTCTTCTTCTTCTTCTTCTTTTCTTTAAAATTTTTGTATTTGTGTGTAAGGGGAGGCCCTTGGTATTTTGTGTAAAGAGGAGATGGGCGGGGCGGGGGAGGAAAGAGGAAATTTGAGAATTTTTTGGTCCTTTTTATCTTCTTGTATGCACATCAAGGAACTTACCAATTTGAAATTTAATAAGTCTTTGATATGGTGCAATTACCATCTTTTGAAAACATCCTACAAATCTTGTCCTATTTAAAAAAATAATTATAATTAATTACATAATTTAATTAATTAATTAGTTAATTCAAAAATCATAGGATATTTCTCTAGTGGACTTTGATAATTTATTATTAATGGACTTCGTTTGAACTTTTGATGGACATTTGGCCTCAAACACTCGCTAATAATTTTACTTGGCCAGAAATAATTTCTAAATTTTTGGGGTGTCACACACAGGGTTTGAATCCCCATTATAATGTACAGTATGAGCTCAAGTATGGGCCCGTCAAAGTTTTAAGCACAACTGAGAATCCCACAGTGTGTCCGTCATCACCTCCCTAGCGAAAAAAACTCGATCGACGAATAAAACACAAATTATGCCTGATCTTGTTATGCCTATTGTTAGTCTCAAGGTCACCGTGGGACCTCCCAACACTGTTAAGAATACCAAAAATAAAATTTTTGGGATTTTGGGAAACCCTAGTGTCGACACCTTGCAGCCATGTTGAAAGGAGTATTTCTACTATCTTTTTACTATTTTTAATAATCTAAAAGTATCAAAACTATTGACTAAATATAAGTTACCCCAACCTATACAACTAGCTTATTTAAGGACCTTTTGAAGAATTTATAATTTTCAAATGATATTGCGTCCCTATTTATAGGGATGAGTAAGGCCATAAATGTTATTTAAAAATATCTTAAAATAATATGTGGTCCTTATTGTGCTGGTTGGCAAAATTCTACTGGTCCTAATTAGTCATTTATATTCAAATTGAGCTACATAATGATTGCACATATATTTCTCGCTTTCAACATCTTAACTTTTATATTTTTTGTAGAGAAGATTGGACAAAATATTAGGGATGGCAAAAAAAATCAACTCACGATTCGCCCCGTTAGTAATTGGGGCAAGGACGGAGATCATGGTCCCGTCGAAATCTTTTTATATTATATTATTTTTATATTTTAAATATAAATTGTATTTATAAAAATAAAAAATAATATTAAAAATTAGTTAATTAATTAAACAGGCAATGAATGAGAATTTTTCAATACCCGTCTCGATCTCTAAAAATCTTCGACGGGATGGTATTGGCTGCCCTGGCCCCTCCCTACCCCGCCTCACCCCGTTGTCATCCTTACAAAATACTAAGTTTAAACTGTCCATTTTGAAAAATGCCAAAATTTAAAAAGTTTTGGCAAAATAGTCAAATTTGATAAAAATGGACGAAAATACCCTAAACAAACAATCAAAATTTCAATTTTTACCATCTTCTCCCTCCAATTTTACATTTTCACACGATTTGCCCACACTATCCACCTATTTTCTCTGTGTTTGTAGGATTCTACTATTATTGTCGTAGAAATAAAACACATTGCAAGATTTATCATCCACCACTGCTTTAACTGCCACCGTGCCGCCACCAATGTATTGACTCATCACTCAAGCGTCAACGGACTGTTTCTTTCCGACATTTCGTCAAATTTTGGACCAAATAAATATTTGATTTTACTCTAAATATATTTGAGTATATTTATTATTTATTCCATATGTTTACTCAATTGAATATTAGATTTTATTGATTTGTTACGATCTATTTAGTTTGATATTTGACATTGTTGAGGATACATATCAATTTATTTTCACATTTTCTAATAGTCGACTGTCAATTTACCTTTTTTTTCAACTGTCAATTTTTGATTGATTTGTCTATTTAAAAAAAAAATGATGATTTTTGGAAAATCGACAGCTACTTTGTGAACTATCGATTTAAAAAAAAAAAAATCAATTGTCGATTTTTTGAATGATATGTCAATTTTTTAAAAAATTAACTTTCTATTTTGGACTAATTTGTCAAATTTTGGACT
The DNA here is from genome assembly GCA_023638005.1 of Forsythia suspensa. Classification (NCBI taxonomy): domain Eukaryota; kingdom Viridiplantae; phylum Streptophyta; class Magnoliopsida; order Lamiales; family Oleaceae; genus Forsythia; species Forsythia suspensa. The sequence goes on along the minus strand of CM042670.1, from coordinate 26,625,797 downwards.
GATTTGTCGATTTAACAAAAATTACCAATTTATCGATTTTTTGACTGATTTGTTGATTTTTTTTTAAAAAAAAATTGACGATTTTTTGACATATACGTTGTTGAACTATCGATTTCCAAAAAAAAAAAAACCTTAAAAACAACTGTCGAATTATTTCGCATTATCTTGTGTGTAATGGAATAATATAGTACGTAATTGTAAGATCCACTTTGATTACTTAGAAGTTATTGTATGAGTCTCAACTACCGTGAAATCATAATCATACGAAAAAATGCTCATTTTTTTGCAAAAGTTTATATTTGACATTTTGCAAATGAAAAGGACATTTACAAATGATAGTAAAAGTTCGCATATTTTCAATTCACCATTTATTTTTGGCCACTTTTCAAAATTTCTTTTCTTTTTTAGTATACACTACTATTTTTGATATTTTATTTGTAGCACCAATGGACATATTTCCAATTATAGCACCAAACCAATAGAAAATAATAATTTTTTTTTTTTTAAATCCTATGATTTTACATATAAACTAGTATGTTCCAATCACAACAACACAATACTATTAAATTATTGAGATGTATAAATCTCATGCTTGTTTACGATCAATAATATAATATTTTAATAAATAGAGTAGTGATTTTTGAAGAGCAACAACACGTTATTCATCAAGAAAGTTGATATTTACAAATGTGTACTGTTAAATTTTAATGAGCAACAATATTTTTCTGAAATATTAATTTTTGTAATATTGAGATTTTTATAGATATTAATGATTATTAATATAATATTTTAATAAATAGAGTTGTGATTTTGAAGAGCAACAACACGTTATTCATCAAGAAAGTTGATATTTACAAATGTGTACTTTTAAATTTTAATGAGCAACAATATTTTTCTGAAATATTAATTTTTGTAATATTGTGATTTTTATAGATATTAATGATTATTCAGAAGCAATAATATAATACTCTTATAATTAATTTGTGATTCTACACGAGCAACAACACAATCTTATTATATAAATAAATGTTTTGTTTATTCGAGGACAATAATATAATATTCTACTAAATAAAGTCGTGCTTCTTCGAAAGTAACGACACAATATTCATCTAGAATGTTGATACTTACAAATTTGTATTTCTTCATGAGTAACAATATTTTTCTGGGATATTATTTATTTATAAAGTTGTGATTCTTCAAAAATCGTGAAATAATATTTTTATTCAAATTTATGTCTTTTCGGGAGCAATAAAATGGTATTCTTATAATTAATTTGTGCTTATTCAAGAACAACAATACAATATTCTCTGATGTAGCAAATCAAGTTTTTATGGAGCAATATCATAATATATATTATTTTGAAATATTAGTATGTTGTAATAATTTTTTATGATAAAAATAACGACAGTTGATATATGTTGTCTACCAATTGTGGTACACACTCACTCATCGACAGACCCGACACGACCCAACCCATCGCCCGACCCCCAACCGGTCTCATAGCTTGTCGTTTGGATCTGGATAGCGGTAATCCAATCGCTGTTGACTAACTCAAACCCATCACCCACTAAGTAACATTTACTAATGACGATTGAGAAGTTGTAACGTCCCTCATTAACTCCGATTAATGAGGGAGGTAAAAGAGCACCTATTATTAAAGACAGTGATAATTGTCACTCATGATAACCCTTATAAATAGAAGTTAATCATCCACGTAAAAAAAATAACTCTCACATTTTTAAATGGCTATTCTACATAATTCATTTCATCATATACTGATTATCACATTGTAGTTAGCATAGGGGACAGAAACCCCACCACTTTTTGTAGGTCTTCGCTACTATCACCACCCACTCGGAGGAGGAGAAAGTCTTTTATCATTAATTTTTTTTTTTTTCAAACAATCGACCTTTATATTGATTTGTCAATTTGTAAATTAACATTTTCTTTTGGATAAAAAAGGAGAAAAAAATCACTTTACTAATTAAAATAAAATAATACAAAAGAATAAAAAGTTGATAAGAACTTCTTGTCTTTTTCTGAACATTTTTTGAAAAACATAATTGACTAGAATTTGTGCTCATAACGTTTTATAAAATTAAAATAAAATAATACAGAAAAAAAATAGAAAGAGTCAAAAATCAGTTGTATTGTATTGAGAATAACAATTATATTTATATTATAGAATTAGAATTAGAATTAGAGGGACAAATTAGTCACTCATAAATATCTTTTATTTCATTTTGTATCAAACAGTCAGAGTAAGAAAATATTTTTTTCTGATATGACATTATTTTTTTCGAATGTAACATTTTCTATGGAAAATTGTGCAATCAAACGGACCTTTAATTCCATTGTAAAAAAGAATATGTACAAGAAAATAAAAGAAAAAGCAAAATTTGCAGCATAACTCTATGGAGGTGAATTGGAAGTAAGTACTCCCAACATTGCGGGGGCGTATGACATTAGTCACATTACACATTTACAAATGCCGGCGGAGAAGCTTCAGTTCGGAGCTGCGACGCCGCTAGCGTCAGTCGCCGAATCTGCCATTTCGCCACCGTATCCTCGCATTCAATGCACCAAATCGTATCACATGATGGATTTTCTCCCTAAATTACTGTCACCTGCCGTCATGCTTTTCCAAATAAATAATATGGACTACAACACAAACTTGGTAAATTTAGAGCATGTTTGGCTATTTTTTTTTTTTTTTAAATTCATTTTCAATTATATATTTTATTAGACACACAATTTTTATCAATTTTTCAAATATATATTTCACCATTTTTTTTTTTCAAAATATCTAAAAACTACTTTTAAACTCCATCAAATAAACACTTAATTTAAGAAATAAAACAAAGTATCAAATTCCGTAGTGTTCGATAAATTTTACTAAAAAATAATGAAATATGTGATTGAAAATTTGATAAAAATTACGGGTCTCATATAATATGTGGTTACAATTAATAGTTGACTTTGACTTCAACTTTTTAACAAAATTTTAATCAAAATCAAACAAAGCCTCAAATTTTATTTGAATTCTTGCTAATCTGTAATTACATTTTAGTAGAGAGACTGCACATCAAGATGCAACAATATATATGTTTGAGATAAAATTAAGTACGTCTATAATACATTTTTCTTGGAAAAAAAAGTTGACTAAATATAAGTAGATAATGCAAAGTTTAGAGTTTTGACTGCTACATATATAATTTGAAAGGAAACTCAAGTCCCAAACACATTTTAATTAAGTGATCGTACAAACTAGATTATATTTGATAAATATTTTTGTAGATTATAATAAGTGGATCCTACAAAATATGTAGATAAAAAATAGATAAAAGTTGTAGGTCATACGGAATATCTAGATGAAAATGATATTTGAACAGTTTATAAGTGCTTATAAGTACACACAAACATACTCCTACTCAAATTGCAAAAACATGAAGTTTGGTAAGGACATCTTGCTCGATCGTGTAAACCAGTGACTCAATCCTTGATTCCAGTAGATTTGCGACGCTTCTGATTCTTGATCTTTACTTTCTTTCAATGACAAGTTGACTAATCTGAAATCGAAGTTTGAGACACTTGACAGTCGCTAAAGGAAAATAGAAATTAGTTAGAGACAATAAATTTATGGGTAAGTTGCAATTTTGGTCTTCAACCTTTTCAATTTGTAACAAATTTACCCTCAAACTTGTTTTTTGACATTGGCCACCCCAACTTTTGCATTTTGTTGCAAATCACACCATTTTGACATATTTTGACAAATTTGCCCTTCTCTTTAAATAAACAAAAATACAAAAAAGCTAAAAACAAAACAAAAAAAAAAAAAATTGCAAATGAAGTCCTACAACTTTTAAAAAGTACAAAATAAGTTCATCTTCATCAAAATTCCCAAAAATTCACCTCCTCTCTCTCTCTCTCTCTCTCTCTCTCAAACACACACAGCTCCACCACCCAATTAAAACTCTTCTGTCTTCATGTTTTCCTTTAGTTCAACACTCGTCCTTGAACCCCTAGCCCACTGCCCACTCTCTGGTGAAGAAGATCCAGTTATCAATAATCAAACATATATACCTAATCTAGTGTATAGTTGGTAATTTATGCAACCTCAATTTCCATTGTAATTATATATATAAAATATTTTGATGGCTATATTGTATAGGATGGTGGCGCGGGGGACCTTTGTGCTGTTGGAGTTCAGCGCCGTGACGGGGAACACTCCAGCCATTGTGCAGAGAATATTGGAGAAGCTTTCGGAGGCAGAGCACGCGGAATCGAGATTATGCTTCTCCCATGATCAGTACATATTCTACATCCTTAGATGAGATGGACTTACCTTCTCCTGTATGGCGAACGATACCTTCGGGAATAAGCTCTATTCTAAAAATATATATAGAAATATATAGAAATTACAATCACCTCTTTTTGCTAAGGAAATTACTATGTTTCTGTAAGTTTTTGTTGGATGTGATTTACAGTTTAGTGTATCAAGGGTTGGTTTTCTTCTTGTTGTTATGAGTACAAATAATGTGCTACTATGCAAAATCATATTTTAAGTATTCACCATAGATCGATGTTTTAAATTTGAAGGTCGAAAACAGAATTGGTGGCTACTGGGTGGCTTCCGAGTGGAGCTGCCTATAGGGACGCGTCCACCATATTCCTCAACGGTGGTGGTGGTGGTGGTGGTGGTGGTGGTGGTGGTGTGTGTGTGTGTGTGTGTGTGTGTGTGTGTGTGTGTGTGTGTGTGTGTTTTGGGGTGGGGTGGGGTGGGGTGGGGTGGATTTTTGGGGTGGGTGAACTTATTTTGTACTTTTTAAAAGTTGTAGGACTTCATTTACAATTTTTTTTTATTTTTTTTGTTGTTTTTAGCTTTTTTGTATTTTTTTTATTTAAAGAGATGGACAAATTCGTTAAAATATGTCAAAAGGACGTGATTTGCAACAAAATACAAAGATTGGGGATGGCCAATGTCAAAAAAAAAGTTTGGAGGTATATTTGTTATAAATTAGAAAGGTTGGAGACCAAAAGTGCAAATTACCCTAAATTTATATATTGAATTTGTCTTTAATTATGTATGTCCTTTAAGGCTGCACAAGTTTTATAATAAAAGTAAATGATTTTTAACCTAAGTTTCTATATAATGCAATAACATTATTGTTGAAGTTTGGGAATGTGGTAAAATTTTCATCATGTGCTTATTTTAGTTTATAAGAGCATTTCTAAGAAGATTTTTAAATGTAAGATACTTTCTATTTTAGAGAGTCAATTTTTAAAATTATACTACAAGAGACTCTCTGAATTAATTTTTTAAAATAAAGAGTGAATCTGGCTCTCCAAATTTGAAGAGCCAAACCCACTCTCTATAATTAAATGCATTCAAAAAATTTAATTTTCAATGCTCACATATTGACTAAATAAAATAGTATATACAAAATAAAATAAAGAAAAATAGATATAAAAACATATAATAATTAGGAGGGAAGCATGTCAAAATAAAAATATAGGAAAAAATAATAAATACTTATTGGAAGAAGTAAAATGAAATGTTAAAAATAAAAAAATTGTTGGGAGTAATTCACATATTTTACTCTCTAAATTTATATATACTTTAAATGCAAAATATGTTCTAAGTTTTTAGACATATATAATGCTTGATTGTTAAGGCTTTTTATAAATTATAACTAATTGGTCTTACGAAATGTGTGGATAAAAATCGTGGATCATACGAAATATATAGATAAAAATGATGATAGACCAGATTATAACTACTTTTAATAGTAAATTACACACACAGTCTCCATCCTTTCAAGTCTGTAGAATTTCGTCCCCATTCAATTTTATTCGCACCATACCTTTCAATAATTTCCACATGTAGTCCCTTTTGATAAATTTGCCCTTAACATAAATAAAATGAAATGAAAAAAATTGATGTTGAGATTCCTAACATTTTAAAAAGTACAAATAAATATTGAATATTGAAAAAATTTGCTCTTGAGATTTCTAACATTTTTAAAAAGTCAAATAAATATTGAATCTTCTATTCTTTTTATAGTTCTTCACTTAAAATAATAAAATATATACCGTCAAGTCTCAAACTTTCTAATTCTATCACATATGTCCCATAATACAAGTGCACCGGAAGGAATTCTGAAGTATGGATGGATTTCGTCCAAATGCCCGTTAGTTGACCAAAAGTCAAACTCGTAGTCTAAATTTGACCAATTTAATAAAGACAAAATGATCTATTTACATTCAATTATATAAAACAAATTGTATATCCATATTCAAGTATGTGAAAAAATTTAAAAAAAGAAAAAGAAAACGGTCTTCTTCTCCACCCTCACTCCCCAACCAGAAGTGTGCAACTGGGGATGATTTATCTCTCCAGGGTTTTTGACCCAAACCCGCCCAAGGACTTGTGTTGGAAACCGAGGGGAACTTTCGGTTAGAGTGGGGTTGGGAAGAAGACAATTTTCTTTTTGCTTCGTTTTTTAATTGTTCTACTTAATTGAATGTGAATATATTATTTTACTCTTGTTAATATTGGTCAAATTTAGGTCACGGACTTGACTTTTGATAAACTAACGAACTTTTAGACGAAATCCATCCAAACTACAGAGGTCCTTCCAATACACATATACTAAAAGAAGTATGTGCTAGGATTAGAAAGTTTGAGACCTGACATCACGTTTTTTATTATTTTAAGTGAAAAACTGTGCATGATTTATTTACTTACTTTTAAACAATCCCAAATATACCCTTACAATTGTATATATTTGATCCATATAATTTGAGGAAATGCAACTTGTACACTTTGAATTACCACCACGGCACCACACTTACACCAGCCTATGTGGCACAATAGTGTAATGACCAAAATGCCCATGTAATTTTTTCCCAATAAATCGAATTTATTATTGTATTGAATGGAAAGAGGAAACACATTCATCCGATTATTTGTCGAACCATATCCAATTTGCCTGCAAAGTAAATTTGAGACCCGTCGCGGCGGCGGTCACCAGACAAAAGGTTGAGCCCATTGCTGGAGACAAGCTGGGCCGCAAGGAAATTCTCACTTACATTTAAATAATGCTTTGTTGCTAGCAGATTATTCATGTCTTCTGAACAAATCATAAATCGCCATTTTTGAATTAGGACAAGATTCACATTATGTTTGAGTAAAAGATTCGCATTGTGCTGGAAATTAATATTTGCCTGCCGGAGGATATTTACACAATCTCGTCGCATTGCTTTTGGGCAGATTACTATTCCCGTGGCTGTTCCAGGTTTTGGGCTGCTTTTTCCTTTTCTTTTCTCGCTTTTGGGCTAGACATTTTCATTTCCCAATAATTTTTATTTTTCATTTATTTATTTAAATTATCGTGCCACATAGGTGGTGTAGCAAGTGTGGTGGTAATTTAGAGTGCACAAGTACCATTTTCCTATAATTTGTGTGCCACTCAACTAATAGAGAAAATTAGGATCTGTTGTCTTTACAATTTTCAACCCATTTTTCGTTTTGTGTTTTTGAAAATAGTGAAAACGTGTTCTCTTTGCCATTTTTGAAAATGCATTTTCCAAAACACCAAAAAAATTTACAAAGGAAATGGAAAACAATGATTTTATCGTTTTGGGCGTTCTCTTAACAAAAGGCGGTGATTTTCAAAGTAAACGCGTTTTTCAACTTTCTATTTTGAGAAACAATTTTCAAGAATGACAAAAAAAAACGTATTTTCAATACTCTCAAAACGGACAATCAAAACACAAAAATTAAAATGAATTCAAAACACAAAACTGAACCGCAAAAAGAACACTAACTTATTTTATTATTATTATTTTTTAAAAGCAAAATACATATACAGTGCAACTCTGCAAGTAATAAGTAAACCCTCAACCCCCCTTAGCCACCAATACACACACAGAATCACCATCTCCCTCTCCCCAATTCCATCTGTCCCCCTCCAGTAAATAAACCTCATTTATTGAATCCTCCATAAATAACTCCCTCGAGAATGAACCCTCAAACTTTTACAACTCTGAATCCTCACGCACCCTTATACATACCCTTACCTCCTGGTATCACAACCCTTCACCCACCACCTCCGCCGCCATATCATGTCCCGCCACCGCCACCATATTATCTCCACCCGTCTCCTCCCTCCGCTGCTGCCTTCCACCAACAACCTTCTCAGATTTTGGACTACCCAGTCCGACTTTACTCACAACCCTTTTCAAGTTCACCCTATAACATTCAGGCACAAAACCCTAATGTTACCACCTATGTGCCTCTACTTCCATCGCTACCACCACCGACTTCAGCAAATGCGTCGCCTGCTACTGCTGGCCAATCCGAGGAGTTTTCAAGACCAGCGTCAACTCATAAAAGGTATTTCGAGCCTACTAGAACTGGGAGAGGAGGTGGGCCGGCGGGAAGAGGGTTTCAGCGCGGCGGTTCATGGCGGAGAAGTGGCAGGGGAAGAGAAAATTCTTCGAATAATTTCGAGAGAAGAAAACAGCAAATTGGAAAAGGGAATTTCCAAGAAGGGAGTTCCAATCTTAAAAACAGTGGTACGAGTTTTCGGAGAAATCAGAAGTTTGAAAAACGGGACGTTCAGAAGGAGGAAAATAGGCATAAACTGTTACCTCTTAAAAGGGATGAAGAGAAAACGACAGTCATGATCAAGAATATACCCTATGAGTACACGTATAAGTTAAAATCTTATTTGTTATACGTAAAATCTTGCCCACGAAACACATGAAGAGAGCATAGTTTGTAACTTTAAAATCACTTTTTTGCAGACGCAAAATGCTGTTAAGACGCTTGGATGAATTTTGCATGTTGGAGAATGAAAAGGTCGCAAAAAATGGGACTACTTGTGAAGAATATTCAGAAGCAGCCATTTTTGCAGCTTATGATTTCTTTTACTATCCCATTGATTTCAAGTATGTTAAAATGCATTTTATTTTCTCTAATTGGACACTGTTTTTTATGATTTATGATGACAAGTGATTTGAATGTGCAGGAGTAAAAAAGGTAGAGGCTTTGCATTTGTTAACTTCACTCATCCAAGAACTATTTGGAACTACTTCGATGCGTTTCACCATAAGAAATGGGATTCTGTAGAATGGGCTAGATGGCCAAAAATAATCGAGATTGGTTGTGCAAAAATCCAGGTACCTCTTTGTATATTATGATGTCCACATTTTGAAGATCTGATTATGTAGGGAAAATTAGGGGTCGGGTTTTTGTGATTATGAGTTGTTAGATATGTAAATCTAAGTTCAGACGTGACCAAAACTGTCAATATATGCTACTTTCATGGAATTATAAGCTTGACGGCAAACATGTCAAACCACTTGACGTTTATCTACAATTCAACTATAAAAGTCACTTTAACATTTTATTGTTTAGGTTGACAGTTTCGGTCACGCTGGGGCTTAGATTCACAAATTTAATTATAACGATTATTCACTACTTCACTTTTAAAATGTTGTAGAGATCCATAAGCACACCTCGTAAAAAGTTGGAACAGTTGGGAGTCCTGCCCTAGTTTTGTGAATTTATATATCTATTTTTGGTAGATAGCTTAAAAATTTGATAAAAATACGAAATGAAAATTAACAAATAATTTTTTATCAAACAAAAAGGTCTACCAAACAAAGCGGGCAAAGTGTGTTTTTTGATTAATGATTCGAAATGGCTGGATGTAATGTCTTTAGGGGAAGGAGGCACTGAAGAAGCACTTTGAAGAATCGACATTTGAGTGTGAATCGGATGAGTTTCTACCCGTATCCTTTAGCCCGCCTAGGGATGGTTCAATTGATCCTTCTGTAAAACTGACAACAATTGGGAAACGTAGAGCCACTCCATATCGGGAAACCAAAAATAATCATCAGCTCTAGACTGTGTGTACCTTTTGCATGATTTGGTGTACTGCCATAGTTACAGACTTCAATGATGACGCTATTACTAGTGTTTTAGATATTAGACTGTTTACTTTCTTTCCCTGCAGTTTGTCTTAGTTGCTGTCCTACAATTCTGTCCATTTTCTCAGTCACTGTACCATTAAAATAAAGTCTTAACTTCTTGTTAATATAGAGATGGGGTATGACTTGTTGTAATTTAGGGTTTATGTTTCTAGGGTTTTAAAGAAATGAGGGTGGATCCAGGCACCTGGAACTGATCATACATTTGATTGTGCAGGTGGTGGGGTCCACCCTTTTATCATAGATTTAGGGTTTGGGATTTACCTTTGTATCTCAGTTCCTACTTTCTAGTACTGTACTGTATGTAACTGTTTTATGCAACATCTTGTAACTCACTATGGAAACTTGGAAAGGCTGCAAAATGAGGTTGCAGTGTACTTTTATACTATGAGTAACCAAGATTCATTACCATCAATCTTAGTGCATGTTGATTTATATTTACTATCTATATGTACGTATTTTATAAAATTTATAATTTATAAATATTTAAAAAATAATTTTAGTACTATTAAATATTTTCCTTGATTTGGTGCATTGACAGATGACTGTATATAATAATGACTAATTAGCCAGGGTTCAGAATACTAGTATCTTTGCTTCTTGATTTACTTGCCTGCAGATCTTTCAGTGCAGTTGTGTACACTTTGTAGGATCAAGTAAAGTTTTAGTGGTAGATCACGATGCAATTTATGAGGGTTTATATACTTTCTAGTTTCTAGGGTTCAAACATTTGTATATGTTGCGAGGATCTGATGATCATTTAATTGGGCAGTGGTGGGGTACACACGTTTCATTTGAGTTTAGGGTTTTCGATACACCTTTGTTAATTCCGACTTCTTTGTAGTGTGTTTAATAACTTGTTTGCTCGTGTTTAATTTATCATTTTTGCAGGTTAAATTGGTAAAATATAGTTTTTTTTTATCTACACTACACTTTTAGAGTCTAGATCTGTTGTTCTAAATACGTGTATTTTTGTCATCTTTTCAATAGAAATTTTAAACGTAATCAAATAAGTTGATGATGTGTAAAATTTTTATTGGGAAGACAGCTAAATGGACATGTATTTGGTATACCAGGTCTTCTGGACTCTTACAATTTACTGCTTACTTATTATTTATATATTTTATATGATTATACTTTAAAAATAATTTAAGCACTATCAAATATGTATTGATTATAACATTTTGTTATGTTGATATGAAAAGGCTCCAAATGAGTTTTTGCGGAGTTTGTAATTTTATCTTTTTTTGATTGATTTAAATTATTTGGCTTATAAGCTATGGAATTTTTGTGCATCTCGGTCTACATAATGCCAATTATGAAAATATCAATTATTTGCCAGCATGTTTAACTTATTTTCTTATGTGACACTGTTGAATACTCTCTAATTTATAAGTTACACGACACGCCATGAGATTTTACTTATCCCATTATGAGAAAGTATAGTAGTATGTTTAGATGTATTTATAAGTATTTATAAATTGATTAAATATTATTTTTATTTATATATTTTATACAATTTTATTATTTATAATTTAAAAAAAAAAAAAAATTGACTAATAGGGTTCAGTAATATATAATACTTGATTGTCTTTTCAATTCATGCAGTAGGGATATTGATATGGTGGGTGGGTCTATAGATTTTGACGTTTACTTTCCCTACAATTCTTTCACTTTTGGTTTTCTGCTGTTGTCTACAGTTTTTTAATAATTAACAAAGTAAAGAGATGATCATATCATCAGACTGGGAGTAATTGTTTTGTTCATGACGTCCGATTTCTGCCCTTGATTAAAAGAAGAAAGTACTGTAAAATGAAGACACGTACGAGTTTTTTTTGTCGGGCTTCTTAAGATAGTTGGAATTAGATAATACTGTAAATAAAGAAGAAAGTACACGAATCGTAGACTGTGTTTGATAAAAAAATTGTAAATTATAAACAGTAGATTTTACGAAATGTATAGATAAAAAGTAGATAAATATTGTGAATGAAAATAATATTTGATCAATTTATAAATAAGTATAAATATATACAAACATAATCTTAGTTTAGATACATAATAATTAATAGTATTCTTAAACGTTTATATTTAAAATGACTGTTGCATTCTAATAATAGTATTAATCTTAAACGAATTACAATTTGGAGAGTGCGTTTAGGGTGAATTTTGAAGTAGTTTAAATATGAAGTAAATAATTAATATATGTAAGAGTTGAACTAGTCCTCTTAATTTCAAAACTTATATTTAACAAGATTGATATTTTAAAATAATGTGATCGTTTACTTCTATATTTGGCAACTAGTAAAGACTTATAGTGGTTAAATCATTGCGAGTCACCGATTTTTTAGTTAAACTTTGTGGATGGCGAATACCAAAATTGATTTTAAAGTTAATCTTTATTTCAATTTAATTGTTCCGTTCATATTATTTATTTAAAAAAGAAAAAATTGATGTGATATTTCCCCACGTCAACTTTTTGTTGACATGGATATTGTAATAATTAAATTGAAATATATGTTTAAATCTAGCAATCAATTTGAAATTATATTTATATTTAGTAATCAATTTAAAAGCAGAATAAATAAAAGTTCAATTAAAGTAGAGATTTGCTCATGATGATAGTTTATCTAGTTCATTTTGACACGCTTGCTGCAATGAAACTATCAGTTCTCTCTCTCTCTCTCTCTCTCTCTCTCTCTCTCTCTATATATATATACAGAGCGTGCATATGCATGCATTGAAGATGTAGTTAGGATTCATCAATGATGAATATGGAGTGTTAAGTGCATGCTTGGGGTTTGATTAATACAAGTGTTTATAAGCAATGAATTTTATGAAATATATGGATAAAAAATGAATAAAAGTAGTAGTTTTTAAAAAATATGTAAATAAAAATAATGTTTGAACAGTTTATAAGTATTGATAAACATAACCAAACATATACTTAGCATAAAATTTTTTAAGTAAAATTCTATACTACGACCTTTTTAATTTTTGAAAGTAGAGGACAAGCCATATCCCTCTATATTAATATGAAAAACGATATGTTGCCTGAATAGAGCAACATGTCTTGTGCCGGACTGCCATGTGTCGACAGTCGGCACAAACACATCTCTCCCCTTCACCTTTTTTTGTTCGACCCACACCCCAATGTGCATGCGTTTGACAGTCAGATACAAAATATATTATTCGATTCGAGCAACATATCTTTTCTCAACATATTAATATTATGCAACGCTACATTGAGAGTAATGTCAAGATTAGAGGGTGCCACAAAATTGGATTGACCTTTTTTTGGTAGCAAAGCTTGACATGAGCCATATCATGTTATGTCGAGCCAGACAAGGGCCTAAAGTGCGAAATTGATCTGATTTATTACATGTAAAAAAGAATAATAAATGGAAAAGGTTTGATCAGTTGAAAGTTTAAATAAATCAATTGAGTAATTACTAACCTCATTAGTGAAGATTTAACTTTTGCGATTTTCCAGCAAATTATTGAGACGGATATGCAATTTAATTATATGTCTTGATATTAATTATTATTCTAATTAACTTTAAATATTATTATTATTATTTTAATTATATATTTGTTTATCAGAGCAGATTATCATGATCTTTATAGAATAAGTTTACGTTTACTTATATTAAAAATCTAGTCAATTTCAATCTAAGGACTTGTTTGAAATATGTGGTTGAAAAGTTGATAAAAGTTGTGAGATGTGTAATTAAAAATAAAGTTTGACCAGATGAAAAGTTGATAAAATTTTAGAAAATCTTTATAAAAGTGAACAATTAATTTTAATCACATATTTAATGAGACTCACAAATTTATTAACTTTTCAACTACATGTTTCATTATTTTTTTTAATCAAAATCTACTAAAAAAATTTCTCGGACAAACTCTAAGAGTTGTGTTTGGAAGGACTTTTGAAAGTCCAAAAGTAGCAAAAGTATGTTTGGTTATATTTATAATTATTTAGCTAAAATTAATAAGTACTTTTTGACTAAAAACTGCTTAAAAAAGTTGTTTTAGAGAAGTCTAATTTGAGATTTTCTAAAAAACTCTGAGCTTTTATGGAAAATTGTAATTAACATTTAATGAAACTTAAAATTAACAAAATTACCATTAATACATCAAAATAAGATATTAATTTGTTTGACGCATTAATTATTTATTTCAAATTGTCATTTCATATATTTATATGAAGTGAAAATTATATGTTGGTGTGTTAAATATTATAATACAAATTATACATAATATGTTTAATTTAAATAAATTAAAGTAATTTGATATATATTAAAATATTTTAATTATCATAGTTTAATTAATATATTAATTTTAATAATAATTATAAGATATGAAATATTATTTATTTTAAAAAAAATAATATGAGAGATATAATAATTAATTATTATTTAGTCCAACATATATAAAGTTTATATAAAATTATTTTTATAGTTATGCAGCTAAACACTCAATTTTAATATTCACAAAATTTTTAGATTTACTATAAAATAGTTAACAATTTTTAACAAAAGCTCTACTGCTAAAAATTCTATCTACAACATTTGTGTCAATGGACTCTACGTCAATGATGGTTTATTTTTTTTTATTTATTGAAATTGACTTACTCATATTTTTAGTTATGATTAGATCTTAATGTCAAAATTGTTTTCATTTTGAGCATATTAATTGAAGTATACTTTAAAGAAAACATTTCAAAGAAAATTTTGAGTCTTTGACTATAATTAATTAATAAGACGGAATCGCTCATCAAAATTATCTGTAAACTTCTATATGCTCATCGGAATCGCTCAATGAGATGGATCTAATTATCCAGTTCCTTAATGAGGGAGGGTCCACCAAGGTAGTTCACATCTCAATAGACCTCCCGACTAGGTGAAACAAGGTAAAGCTTAATCTCACCTTTCTTCAAAGGCAACTCAAGGACGAACCTTTTTCTTTGTGAAAATCTTCTAAGTCTTGTGCAAAACTAAAGGAAAGCTGGCGAAACACATAACACGTGACTTCATATTTTTTTCACTCAAATGAAGGAACACCAAAATATTCTTTCTGTCACGTGACGTGACAGAGGCCTACTGCTACATCATGTGAAACCATTAAAAAGTGCAAACAAAGTCAAACAAAAATAAGTTGATTGATAATAACTTCACCAATAAGAAAGTCACACGTGTTCAAATAAGTTAAAATGTCTTAAATACTTTTGATCTTAGTTTGCTTATAAATACTCCATGCATTGTGAAGAAAAAAGTATAAAAACCAAAAAAACCAAACTCTTGCATACTTGTTGTGACGACCCAAATGTTTTACTGATTTTTATGCATTTAATAAATTTTGAAATAATAAAATAACACTATATCAAACAACTCTGACTTCATCGTGAAAATAATTTACAAATTATTTAACAATGTTGTATATCGTATAGAAAGTAAATATTAAACTTTAAAATCACTCATTTCACTTTAGTATGTATATACTTAAAATTGTATTCATATTTTTTGATGTTATTCTATTAATATTTAGCTTAACTCTAATTGATAAAAGCGATATAGTTTAGAAAAATAATATATAACGTTTACTTAAAATAAAGAGTGGAAAACAGTCGGAAAATAATATTGTGAAATATGTTTCAATATTTCCAAAATCAAAATAAATCATTTAAAATCATTTGTAATTTTTTTCGAGTTTTATAGCGATAAATCCAACGAACCACGGTAAACTATCCAGTACATAATCATCTCCATTTATTCCCGTTCTCTTCATTTTTGAGTTATCAATGACCACTTCTTTCATATTCACACATATGCCATGCACGTACATATGAATGCCACAATATATCTCATGTACCATGTATGAATTATAATGACATATGTCAATATTAAAATGGCATTCTATGTACATTGATAACAACATTATATTCCAAATCCCCATCATATATGTACATTGATAACAACATTATATTCCAAATCCCCATCATATAAAAATATTTAACAGAAATATTATATTCCATGCACATAAAAACGACAATACATCTCGTGTAATCTTATAGGAGCATGTTATAATAAGATACTATTGTTTTGTATTGTAGTTGAATCGTTACTTATATCTATCTTGCATATCCTAGTAGTATTCACTGCTTCATTCCTTCACATTTCGTATGTATGTTAGCAATTGTGTATAATAAAGTGTCAATACGTTAATAATGACCATATTACTTATAGGGATCAATTTAGAGATCAATTGGGGTTAAAAACAACATAAACAAAAATCTGACGTAAAAATGGATAGTGGGTGTCAACACTATGGAACCAACAGCAGAACACGTGGAGTAATTAGATTGCCAAGATTGATGCAAATTAAGGTCTTCACCATTGATAAGCTTATCGGTCGGTCCACGAGTCAAATGCATTTTAAGGAAATCAATTTGGAAATTTCTACAAAAGTTATGCGCATTTTCGTCTGAATTGTCAAGTGTGTCGACACCCTCACATGGCGTCAACTTGTATTTATCTTCCATAACATTGCATCGTTCAAAAACATCTTCTAATTAACAAAGCGTGACCTTTGTAGCTCTTCCAAAATAACGATTATGCAATCTTTTGTTGCACACAACATTTTTCTATGCATCCTCATATTTTGGGTTCAATTCTGTAATGAGTGTTATAAACACGTAAAAGGTCATCTGGGCCGCTTTTCTATTCTCCAAACAAAACCATAACTCATCCTTATTGATGGACTTAACCATCCGCAATAATAAATTGTGCAACAGTTGGTCTGAAAATTTCATGTGAGTCGTATTATATAATTTACCAAAGCACAACCGATAGAGCTTCCGTCTATGTGTATCGTCTAATGCATTATATACATTCTTAACATTAGTTAGGTTATATATTGCTGTCACATTTTCCCCAAATCTATTCTCAACATTAATAACATATCTCATCCTAAAATAACATAAGACCGTTAGAATTCAATTAAAATAAGTGATTATACAATAAGTGAATATTTTTTAATAAACTTTTTCATGAGATATTTAGTGTTAAAACTAAACTAAAAGGTATTGAACACAAAGAACACTCTTCCATTACTATCATCATCACAAAAGTAAAAAAAAAAATACAATTTAATAGTAAAATACAGAACAAATTATCAAGAATGTAACTAATATAAGACCCCACAACTGGAGTCTAGCAAACAGACCCACTAAGTGGAGTGTTAGACAAAAACAGGCATATTTTTTAAACAAACTCCAGCTGCAACAAGAATATGTTTAACATACTCATCACGTTAGCCGAGAGTCATTTGTCTCCATCGATGTTGGCGACAAGCGTGAGTCTGTTTGTCTCCATCGATGTTGGCGACAAGCGTCACTGACGATGGAATCTGCAACCTTATTTACATATTGTAAAAGGCGTATAGAACAAAGATTTTTCTCTCTCTCTCACACACACACACAAAGGAGAAATTGAACTAGGGTTGATCTTATTGACCAAAACATGGATTTTGCAAGGAAATTTTTTGAACTTCGAAGGATTTCAGAATGAGTCCGTCTCCGTCTGTCAAAAAGATGGGATTTTAGTCTGAAGGGTTTTCAAATTTGAGGGTAATTTGGGCAAACTAAATTTGTCTCATTTAATTGAATTTAATTTTTTAAAAAATAGTTGTTCAAATGGCTTTTGCATATAATGGCCGGGATAACTTGCCTTTTGATTGTATTTCCCTAACTACGATTAAGTTGTAAGTGCATGTTAAAAACTGTATTTAGTGTATGTTTGGTAAATTTTTTTAAACTTATAAGTTAGTCAAAGTATTTTAATTAACATATTTAATAGGATTCACAACTTTTATTTAAAACTTATAATCTACAAAAAAAACTTTATCAAACATACACTATAAGTAAATAATGAAATCTTAAAATAAATAACTTTTTATTGGTCAATAGTGGAAATATGTAAGTTATTTATTTTGACAATCAGATAAGAGTTAATTTTAGAATATGTAACTTTTTTTTTCCTTAAAATAAAAAGTAACATATCCATTGGCAACAAAAGGGGTTGATTAAAAAGTAATTTAATTTTATTTAAGCTTAGCCAAACACTAATTGGGTAGAGGAATTGCAAACAATAATATGTAGTCCTTTGTACATTTTTAGCAATGTTAAAATTATTTTTTTAAGTATTTATAAGTTGTGAATTATATAGAATGTATGAATAATAAGTTAATACTAAATTAGGAATCCTATCAGATGTAAATAAAAATTTTATTTAATTACTTTGATAAGTTTAAATTTTAATTTAAACTTATCCAAACAAACTATCATAAAGAACTTTTGGGAGCTATATAGACTTGCCCTTCACATTTGCTAAAGTATTTAACAATTGATGTATTAATTCAATTATTAGTGTCATATGTTATACATTCGATATGTTAGTATGTTAATTAAGAGCATTTATCATTTTCATAAATTCACAAGTTTGCTAACTTTAGCTAGAGGTGGCAAATAAGTCGAGCGGCTCGAATTCGATTTCATGGACGAGCTCGAGCTTGGGTCGAGCAAAAAAAAAAAAAAAGAGGGCCAAGCCAAACAAAATTAGCCTACTAGGTGGGGTGGGCCTAACGAGTAGGCTCGTCGAAAGGGCTCGTGGGCATTCGACTAAGTGGCTCGTGGTGTCCAACGGTCACTTTTTGTGTTGTTGAAAGCCGGTTTTTTTTGATTTTTTTCCTCTCAATTTTAGAATTTTTCCTATAAATACCCTCTAAACTCATTTTTTTCACATATCAATCTCTCAATCTATTATATATTCAAATTCAACAACAATTCTCAATTCTCATTAACTTAATATTAGTTTATAATTATTTATCTAAAATCTCATTAACTCATTATCTCAATATTAGTCTATATTTCTAATTTTCTACTTCTTCTACTGCATTTCTAAATTTCTATTTCATCTTTTACTCTTCTCTTTATAATTTATTCGAAATGGCTTACAATCGAAGTGATGATGATTTCAGTGGTCTTAATGACATTCCAATTCCTCGCAATATTGTTGATGAGTATGGTAGCACTAATCCGATTAATTTGGATAACATTCAAGAAGATGTCGACACACATACAAATACAACCATTGGTTCTAGCAGTAAACAAAAAGTCAAAAAATAAAAAGTTAGGTACTGGCAGCATTTTGAGTTAGTGCCCACTGGTACACTAATAGACGGAGTCCCTGAGCACAAAGTACAGTGTAAATACTGTAAAGAGAAGTTAGCATAGTAATAGAGGATATGCACGATCCATCTAAATAGACGCTTCAAAAAGTGTGTATTCAAATAAGGAAGGTTGGATTTAAATCAGGCACAACTCCAATTTGGATCTCTTGGAGTCGGCTCCAGTGGTATTTCCGATTTAAACAATTGGGTATATTCACAAGACAGTATGCGCCGCAAATTGGTGGCAAGTGCTGAGTTTCCACTGAGCTGGTGGAAAATCTTCATTTCACGAACTTCATATAAAAATATTTCCAACCAAGGTATGTATCTTTTGCTAGACATACTATTCGGAAAGACACTATTGTTTTATTTAATAAAAAAAGAATCTATTATACCTGATATTAATAATTATACTGGTGTTTTATCTTTCACTTCGGATTTATGGACCAGTAATAACAAAAAAAGATATATGACTGCAACTGCACACTACATTGATAAACACTGGATCATGCATAAAAAGTAATAGTGAAAGTTCTAAAACCTATAATAATTAAATTAAAACACAATTTTAATCTTAATTAAATGAGCAGTGGATAGAACGCAGTCAGAACTAGCGTGTTGTATTGAAAAGCAGTTTTAACACGTACTGGTAGATCAAAGCAGTGTTCGTTTACCTAATTTGTTTAGAGCGAAATTTAAAGAATTAAATATGAACACAAGATGTAACATGGTAAACTCCAAAGAGAAACATCTACGGGCCCCATGCCATGGGTAAAAACAATCCACTAATAATCTTGATTAAAAATACAATAGTATTGATTTTTGTAATTTCACAAAATTAACAAAATAACAATCAAAAGAATATAGATCAACTCCATTTTAATACTTTTTTTTTTGACTTGTTGATAAAGTGGAATCAAACCCACCGGTTTTGACTTTATCGCCACTTTCCTATTGTACTTGACCGCAACCATTACTTGGATTACAAACCCCATTCTTAACTTCACGCCAAATAGATTAATCAAGATATGTAATTGTTCATTGAGCACTAATTTGTTTTTAATTCTTCAATGAGTTTGAATTTTTTTCCTTTGAAACTAAATCAATGAAGTATCAAGTTTTGTTCCTTCTAAAAATCGAGCAGCTGTGAAACTTGTAGAACAAGATCACAAAAAATATTTTTTAAAGCATAATTCTTTATTGATTTGTACTCTTACTTATAAGTAAAATATTAATCAAATTAGGAATTATTTTTTATCTAAATATCTGCAATAAAAATGGTAAGACAATTAGTATGAAAGAATATATAAAAATATATTCTAGATTTATAGAAGGAATGTATTTAAGAAACTCAAGATTATCTTTAAATAATTTCATTCCTAAACAAATCCAAGAGAATAAAAAAGATTATTTAACCTACAAGTGAGTTTGTTCACGAAACCCACGTAATCAAATTATTTCATGTAAGTAAACTGAATAAAATTCGCAGACCACCGATCCGGAAAATAATCGCTTACTATCTCGCTTAATAGAATCTGACAAAGAATGACCGATCACCAACGTAAACGTTAACCTCATCTTTTGACATTAAAAATCAGTATTATTAATTAAATGAGTCAATATAAAAAAACATATGACACCATATTTTTCTAACAATCTCTCCATTTGGCGTTGCTTAATTACAAAACATAACTATCAGATTTTTTAATGCCTGTGTGGATCATAGAAGGGTTATTGCTCCCATTTAGTGTGTAAACCAAAAACTCATGCAAAGAAGTTATGTTCACATATTATATGAGTAAACAAGATTTACAAACACTGCACACATTAGACATAAATTTAATATTGCTCTCCCTTAGCAAATTACCAAAGTACCATCGAGGTTTAAAGTATACCACCACAAACTTAAAAATACTACTACTTCTCCTTTTTGTAATAAAACAGCCAAAAGAAATAGTAGGGGGGGAGAGAAAAGAGAAGTAAAACAGAGTGTAATAGTTAATACAGTTATCCAAGATTAGTTAGAACCAAATAGTTAGAGAGTTAGAAGTCAGAACCAGATATAGTCAGTTCTAAGAGGGTCTGGACTTCTTTACACCATACCCACATATGGTCTTCTGTCTCTCTTGCAGGTAGGAGCATGGGATGAAGCAATAGGTGGAGGAGCAGTTGGCATAGGAGCATCAGGTGGATGAGCAGTTGGTCTAACCACATGATCAGTATCTGAAATCTCCACTTAACCTTCAGGGTGTGCATAGAATTCTGGTGTGACTATGCGGTACGCAGACTTGATATGTTCATTTCCTAGATATTCAACCCCACGCATGAAATCAAACTCATCAGAAAAAACTTTTGGTTAAAGTAAAAAGTTGTTCTACCTAATTAACCAAAACTTTTTCTACCTGAGTTCTGACTAGCCCTAGTTGAGTCTCCAATATGTCCAAATGGCCGACCGGTCCAAAGAAGACGAGCGTGCTTTTGGAACCCTAAGAGTGGGATGTGGTGTTCCACCTAAATTTGTAAACTCGTAGACACCTATGGCAAGAATATCCTTAAAGGACCTGTCTGAATCCATAGGAGGCACTCTTTGGTGGGCAAGAAAGTGATGGATGAGAGATGGATGTAGCAGTCTAAATTGCTTGGTTCTTTTTGGCCCTTCATATACAATTCTGTCAAATTTTTTTTCATCCCAATCAACTGTCAACCTCATCCTCAACTTATACAATATAACAGCCATGTCGCTTAAATGTCTGATCTATGAGTCAAAGGGTCAATATTGTTGATTAAGATCCAGTGGAGAACTTTGTATTTTGGTAGAAGTCTGAAAGCAATCAATTCGCTAGTTTCGGTCGAGCAGAGCTAGTCATCTCTTGGTCAATACTGTCATTGGTCAATTCTTCATCACTGGTCATAGCCACACCATCCAACCCAAGCCATTCCCTTAGAGAGTTATGACTGAAAGTAACATGTCTTTATTTAACATATACTTGCTACCTAAATTCATTTACAGCCGTGCCCAAATTTTTGGAAACATTTGCCATATATTCCTTGACAAGGGTCTCAATAAACGGATTAGAAAAACTTAACAAACTATGTAGTTTATGAAAACCAACAATTTCAACTAAATTAAACGAACCAAATTCATGAATAGCCACTTTGCATTCAATGATGAACTTACAATAGGAGGAAAACGAAAGAAAGCAGGCTCTCAAAGAAATGACTGCATGTAAAGCAGATAATTTAGAGGTTAGCAGTGTCTACCTACGGTTAATGTTCGAGCACTGAACATCTGCAGTCTCGAATTGGGAGTAGGTAGCAATCTGTAGGCACCCACGAGACAAGTGGGTGACTTGTGCGCAAGAGTGGGCTCTTCAGCACCCCCACCAATTTTACCTTTTCCTTTTTTAGCTATCGTGGCTCTTTTTGGTAGATGAGGGGTAAGAGTAGACTCCAAAGACTTCTCAGAATTAACGTCAAAATCAGAATCAGATTTTTAGGAAGAGGGCTTACTTAAACCTTCAACAACCGAGAGAGGAAGTTCAGACTCCTCATCTCATGTTTCCTTATCCTCATGACTTTTTCTTGTATGTCATGATGTGCAGACTCACTATCACCAGTTCCAGAGCTGTCATCTTCATATCATTCTTCATCAGATTCTTGGACACTTAGGGATATCTTCTTGCTCAGAAAAGTGATTAGATCTTTAGATGTTTGACGGGACTGTGATTTTGAGTGGTGACCGACGGCCCGATAAGCAATAATGTAATCGGTAGATGTTTCAAGCGGAGGTGTCTTTGCGGCGACTAGAGGAGTGTCAAGGTCTCGAACTGGACATTCTCGGTCTTTCATGCACAGCCGGAGACTCCTTACCGGTGGCATTTGTGGCCCCTTCTCAAATTCAGCAGCAGACAATGGAGCAACAATATTTTTGGATAAACCACCAGGATTTTTCTTTGATCTGGGCATCTTAGTTTTGACCATGTTTGAATCTGAAATGAAAAACTTAACACAACTCCAAAATCATGTGTAAGAGAGAATTTGATCTCTAGACATTGAAAACAAATGTGGAAGATGAAAGCAAACCATAGTTCGTCGTTAAATAAGGGAGGAATTTTGTAAAATTGCACAGAGAGGAACGGTTTATTTCTGACGTGTGCAAAGTAGTTACCAAAAATAAATTGTTGATTACCAGTTAATGACATAAAACTTCCATTAACCAAATATTTCAAATTTGAATTTAACCGCGTAAAAATGCTATTTTATGGAAAATAGAATTTTTAAATTAGGAAGGTCAATTTATAATCAGTACAAAATAAGAATAGATTCTATAAAATAATTATCCAGATATTTTAACAGTTGATACTAATTGTCTTGTCAAGATTAGATGTTGATTGAGAATCCTACGAAAAAGCTCACACAAATCAATTACACAAAATTTAGAGAATATTGTTACCACCCATTTTTGACAGCCCGAGCGTCAACAAATATTTTATGAGATAAAATAAAGCTTTTATTTATGAACAAATTTCATAGTCCACAAATTATACAATTAGTCCAAAATATCAAAATAAATTGGAATCTTCTAATCGAAATATGCGCATAATTATATTCAATTTATTTTGTCATATTTAAGATGTGAGTGTGTGATAGGACATACTAGACCCAGTCAATTATAACATATTCCACTAAACCAAATTGAACATTGTCAAGAACATAAGTACGGAGATGTATTTCAAATCGGTCATCATTCTCTTTAAATAAAAAAATATATGTATAGCTAGAGCGATTACCATAACAATTTTTTTTTGAGTACTTTGAGTGTTGACTTTTTTTTTTTTCATTATATATATTTTTTATTTTGTCAAATCGAATTTATAAGTTCATGGAGTTGACTTTTCATGACCATAGGGATGGCCGGGATAACTTGCCTTTTGATTGTATTTCCCTAACTACGATTAAGTTGTAAGTGCATGTTAAAAAGCGTATTTAGTGTATGTTTGGTAAATTTTTTAAACTTATAAGTTAGTCAAAGTATTTTAATTAACATATTTAATAGGATTCACAACTTTTATTTACTTTTTATCTATATATTTTATAAAATTCAAAACTTATAATCTACAAAAAAACTTTATCAAACATACACTATAAGTAAATAATGAAATCTTAAAATAAATAACTTTTATTGATCAATAGTGAAAATATGTAAGTTATTTATTTTGACAATAAGATAAGAGTTAATTTTAGAATATGTAACTTTTTTTTCCTTAAAATAAAAAGTAACATATCCATTGGCAACAAAAGGGGTTGATTAAAAAGTAATTTAATTTTATTTAAAGCTTAGCCAAACACTAATTGGGTAGAGAATTGCAAACAATAATATGTAGTCCTTTGTACATTTTTAGCAATGTTAAAATTATTTTTAAGTATTTATAAGTTGTGAATTATATAGAATGTATGAATAATAAGTTAATACTAAATTAGGAATCCTATCCGGATGTAAATAAAAATTTTATTTATTACTTTGATAAGTTTAAATTTTAATTTAAACTTATCCAAACAAACTATCATAAAGAACTTTTGGGAGCTATATAGACTTGCCTTCACATTTGCTAAAGTATTTAACAATTGATGTATTAATTCAATTATTAGTGTCATATGTTATACATTCGATATGTTAGTATGTTAATTAAGAGCATTTATCATTTCATAAATTCACAAGTTTGCTAACTTTAGCTAGAGGTGGCAAAATAAATTCGAAATGGCTCGAATTGCTATGCGGACGAGAGCTCGAGCTCGGAGTCGGGCAAAAAAAAAAAAAAAAAAAGAGGGCCAAGCCAAACAAAATTAGCCTACGTGGGGTGGCCCTAACGAGTAGGCTCGTCAGAAGGGCTCGTGGGCATTCGACTCGTGGCTCGTGGTGTCCAACGGTCACTTTTTGTATTGTTGAAAGCGGGTTTTTTTGATTTTTTTCCTCTCAATTTTAGAATTTTCCCTATAAATACCCTCTAAACTCATTTTTTCACATATCAATCTCTCAATCTATTATATATTCAAATTCAACAACAATTCTCAATTCTCATTAACTTAATATTAGTTTATAATTATTTATCTAAAATCTCATTAACTCATTATCTCAATATTAGTCTATATTTCTAATTTTCTACTTCTTCTACTTCTTCTACTGCATTTCTAAATTTCTATTTCATCTTTTACTCTTCTCTTTATAATTTATTCGAAATGGCTTACAATCGAAGTGATGATGATTCGAGTGGTCTTAATGACATTCCAATTCCTCATAATATTGTTGATGAGTATGGTAGCACTAATCCGATTAATTTGGATAACATTCAAGAAGATGTCGACACACATACAAATACAACCATTGGTTCTAGCAAGAAACAAAAAGTCAAAAATAAAAAGTTAGGTCTTGGCGGCATTTTGAGTTAGTGCCCTTTGGCACACTAATAGACTAGAGTCCTCGAGCACAAAGTACGATGCAATCTTTGAAAGAGAAGTTAGCATAGTAATAGAGGATATGCACGATCCATCTAAATAGACGCTTCAAAAAGTGTGTATTCAAATAAGGAAGGTTGGATTTAAATCGGGGCACAACTCAATTTGGATCTCTTGGAGTCGGCTCGATTGGTATTTCCGATTTAAACAATTGGGTATATTCACAAGACAAGATCTTGTCTTGCCAAATTGGTGGCAAGTCTTTGAGTTTCCACCCAGCTGGTGGAAAATCTTCATTTCACGAACTTCATATAAAATATATTTCCAACCAAGGTATGTATCTTTTGCTAGACATACTATTAGGAAAGACACTATTGTTTTATTTAATAAAAAAAAGAATCTATTATACCGATATTAATAATTATAATTTGGTGTTTTATCTTTCACTTGGATTTATGGACCAAGAATAACAAAAAGATATATGACTTGCAATCGCACACCACATTGATAAACACCGGATCATGCATAAAAAGTAATAGTGAAAGTTCTAAAACCTATAATAATTAAATTAAAACACAATTTTAATCTTAATTAAATGAGCGATGGATAAACGCGATCGAGAACTAGCGTGTTGTATTGAAAGCAGTTTTAACACGTCTTGGTAGATCAAAGCGTTGTTCGTTTACCTAATTTGTTTAGAGCGAAATTTAAAGAATTAAATATGAACACAAGATGTAACATGGTAAACTCAAGAGAAACATCTACGGGCTCCCATGCCATGGGTAAAAACAATCCACTAATAATCTTGATTAAAAATACAATAGTATTGATTTTTGTAATTTCATAAAATTAACAAAATAACAATCAAAGAATATAGATCAACTCCATTTAATATTTTTTTTTGACTTGTTGATAAAGTGGAATCAAACCCACCGGTTTTGACTTTATCGCCACTTCCCTATTGTACTTGACCTTAACCATTACTTGGATTACAAACCCCCATTCTTAACTTCACGCCAAATAGATTAATCAAGATATGTAATTGTTCATTGAGCACTAATTTGTTTTAATTCTTCAATGAGTTTGAATTTTTTTCCTTTGAAACTAAATCAATGAAGTATCAAGTTTTGTTCCTTCTAAAAATCGAGCGGTATGTGAAACTTGTAGAACAAGATCACAAAAAATATTTTTCAAAGCATAATTCTTTATTGATTTGTACTCTTACTTATAAGTAAAATATTAATCAAATTAGGAATTATTTTTATCTAAATATCTGCAATAAAATGGTAAGACAATTAGTATGAAAGAATATATAAAATATATTCTAGATTTATAGAAGGAATGTATTTAAGAAACTCAAGATTATCTTTAAATAATTTCATTCCTAAACAAATCCAAGAGAATAAAAGATTATTTAACCTACAAGTGAGTTTGTTCACAAAACCCACGTAATCAAATTATTTCATGTAAGTAAGCAGAATAAAATTCGCATGACCATCGATCGGAAAATAATCGCTTACTATCTCGGTTAATAAGAACGACAATGTGACCGATCCAGCGTAAGCGTTAACCTCATCTTTTGACATTAAAATCAGTATTATTAATTAAATGAGTCAATATAAAAAACATATGACACCATATTTTTCTAACAATCTCTCCATTTGGCGTTGCTTAATTACAAAACATAACTTCTCGATTTTTAATGCCTGTGTGGATCATAGAAGGGTTATTGCTCCCATTTAGTGTGTAAACCAAAACTCATGCAAAGAAGTTATGTTCACATATTATATGAGTAAACAAGATTTACAAACACTGCACACATTAGACATAAATTTAATATTGCTCTCCCTTAGCAAATTACCAAAGTACCATCGAGGTTTAAAGTATACCACCACAAACTTAAAAATACTACTACTTCTCCTTTTTGTAATAAAAATGACCAAAAGAAATAGTAGGGAGAGAAAAGAGAAGTAAAAGCAGTGTAATAGTTAATCTGATTATCCAAGATTAGTTAGAACCAAATAGTTAGAGAGTTAGAAGTCGAGAACCAGATATAGTCGGTTCTAAGAGGTGCGGACTTCTTACACCATACCCACATATGGTCTTCATCTCTCTCTTGCGGTAGGAGCATGGGATGAAGCAATAGGTGGAGGAGCGGTTAGCATAGGAGCATCGGTGGATGAGCGGTTGGTCTAACCACATGATCGATGTCTGAAATCTCCACTTAACCTTCGGTGGTGTGCATAGAATTACGGTGTGACTATGCGAGTGCGCAGACTTGATATGTTCATTTCCTAGATATTCAATTTTAGTCAATACCCCGCATGAAATCAAACTCATCGGAAAAAACTTTTGGTTAAAGTAAAAGTTGTTCTACCTAATTAACCAAAACTTTTCTACGAGTTCGACTAGCCTAGTTGAGTCTCCGGTATGTCCAAATGGCGGGGATCGGTCCAAAGAAAGATGAGCGTACTTTGGAACCCTAAGAGTGGGATGTGGTGTTCCACTAAATTTGTAAACTCGTAGACACCTATGGCAAGAATATCCTTAAAGGACTGTCTTCGAATCCATAGGAGGCACTCTTTGGTGGGCAAGAAAGTGATGGATGAGAGATGGATGTAGCGATCTAAATTGCTTGGTTCTTTTGGCCCTTCATATACAATTACATCAAATTTTTTCATCCCAATCAAGCTGTCAACCTCATCCTCAACTTATACAATATAACTTGCCATGTCGCTTAAATGTCGATCTATGAGTCAAAGGGTCAATATTGTTGATTAAGATCCGATTGGAGAACTTTGTATTTTGGTAGAAGTCGAAAGCAATCAATTCGCTAGTTTACGGTCGGTGAGCTAGTCATCTCTTGGTCAATCTTGTCATTGGTCAATTCTTCATCACTTGGTCATAGCCACACCATCCAACCCAAGCCATTCCCTTAGAGTTATGGTGAAAGTAACATGTCTTTATTTAACATATACTTGCTACCTAAATTCATTTACTGGACCGTGCCCAAATTTTTGGAAACATTTGCCATATATTCCTTGACAAGGGTCTCGATAAGCGGATTAGAAAAACTTAACAAACTATGTAGTTTATGAAAACCAACAATTTCAACTAAATTAAACGAACCAAATTCATGAATAGCCACTTTGCATTCAATGATGAACTTACAATAGGAGGAAAACGAAAGAAGCAGGCTCTGCAATTTCTGAGAATGACGATAATTTAGAGGGTTAGCAGTGTCTACCTACGGTTAATGTTTCGAACTGAACATCTGCAGTCTGAATTGGGAGTAGGTAGCAATAGGCACCCACCGAGACAGGTGGGTGACTTGTGCGCAAGAGTGGGCTCTTGACACCCCACCAATTTTACCTTTTCCTTTTTAGCTATCAGTGGCTCTTTTTGGTAGATGAGGGGTAAGAGTAGACTCAAAGACTTCTCGAATTAACGTCAAAATCGAATCGATTTTTAGGAAGAGGGCTTACTTAAACCTTCAACAAGCAAGAGAGGAAGTTCGGACTCCTCATCTCATGTTTCCTTATCCTCATGACTTTTTTCTTGTATGTCATGATGTGCTTGAGACTCACTATCACCGGGTTCGAGGCTGTCATCTTCATATCATTCTTCATCGATTCTTGGACACTTAGGGATATCTTCTTGCTCGAGAAAAGTGATTAGATCTTTAGATGTTTGACGGAATTTGTGATTTTGAGTAGTGACCAGCCGAATCGATAAGCAATAATGTCGGTAGATGTTTCAAGCTGGAGGTCTTTGCGGCGACTAGAGGAGTGTCAAGGTCCGTGCGGACTGTTCCGGTCTTCATGCGCTTCGCGGAGACTCCTTTACGGTGGCATTTGTGGCCCCTTCTCAAATTGTTGACAGACAATGGAGCAACAATATTTTTGGATAAACCACGGGATTTTCTTTGATCACGGGCATCTTAGTTTTGACCATGTTTGAATCGAAATGAAAAACTTAACACAACTCCAAAATCATGTAAGAGAGAATTTGATCTCTAGACATTGAAAACAAATGTGGAAGATGAAAGCAAACCATAGTTAAATCGTTAAATAAGGGAGGAATTTTGTAAAATTGCACGAGAGAGGAGCGGTTTATTTCAGCGTGTGCAAAGTAGTTACCAAAAATAAATTGTTGATTACGATTAATGACATAAAACTTCCATTAACCAAATATTTCAAATTTGAATTTAACCAGCGTAAAAATGCTATTTTATGGAAAATAGAATTTTTAAATTAGGGAATCAATTTATAATCGATACAAAATAAGAATAGATTCTATAAAATAATTATCCGGATATTTTAACAGTTGATACTAATTGTCTTTGTCAAGATTAGGCTGTTGATTGAGAATCCTACTGAAAAAAGCTCACACAAATCAATTACACAAAATTTAGAGAATATTGTTACCACCCAATTTTGACAGATTCCGGCGTCAACAAATATTTTATGAGATAAAAATAAAGCTTTTATTTATGAACAAATTTCATAGTCCACAAATTATACAATTAGTCCAAAAATATCAAAATAAATTGGAATCTTCTAATCAGAAATATGCGCATAATTATATTCAATTTATTTTGTCATATTTAAGATGTGAGTGTGTGATAGGACATACTAGACCAGTCAATTATAACATATTCCACTAAACCAAATTGAACATTGTCAAGAACATAAGTACGGAGATGTATTTCAAATCAGTCATCATTCTCTTTAAATAAAAAATATGTGCGTGCTAGACAGTACCATAACAATTTTTTTTTTGAGTACTTTGAGTGTTGACTTTTTTTTTTCATTATATATATTTTTATTTTGTCAAAGCTTTGAATTTATAAGTTCATGGAGTTGACTTTTTTTCACGACCATAGGGGTAGAAATTAGTTGATATGATAAATGCCATGTTAACTTTTGCAAAGTTATCATTTAAATTATGGAGTGAAGCTTTATTAAGTACATGTCACATAATAAATATAATTCCTTCCAAAAGCTACAAAGATTATCTTATGAATTGTGGAAAGGAGAGCCTAACATTGGATACTTTAAAGTGTGGGATGTCTTGCTTATTCTTAGTGGACCCTTAAAGGATTAAGTTAGGTCCTAAAGGCATCAAATGTGCTTTAGTTGGATATGCTAGACATAGCAAATCCAATCGGTTATTAAATTTGGAAACCAATGTGATAATTGAATATAGTAACGCAGAGTTTTTTGAGAACTTATTATCTTTAGATAATAATTATTATAGGAAAACTCATTAGGAGATTCCTAGTTCTTGAGGAACACAAGAATAAGCATCCTCTAAAGATGTTGATGATCCAAGTGAACTTCGAAGAAGCAAAAGAGCTCGAAAGGAAAATGTACTATGACTAGATGAAATAGACTCTCAACTCATTTCACTTCACCTAGTAGATGGAAATGAGAAGAATGTTGTTAGAACAATACCTTTTGTTCTTCAAGTGAAAACCTATCCTAAGACTTACAAAGAAGTTATGGCTTCATGTGATCATATCTTTTGAAAAGACTTGTTGACTTACCACCCGGTTCTAAATTGTAAATGGGTGTTTAGAAAAAAGTACAACGTGAGGCAGTACACTTAGTATCTTTAAGGCTAGATAGGTAGTCAAATATTATTGACAATAGGAAGGAATTGACTATTTTGACACATATCGGTAGCTAGAATAATATCGATTAGGATATTATTCGCATTAGCTTCTATATTTGACTTACATGTTTATCAAATGGATGTTAAAGCGACATTTTTAAATGGTGATCTCGATGAGGAGATCTATATAGAACAACCAGAAGGGTTTGTTCTACTTGGTAATGAATATAAGGTATGCAAGTTGGTAAAATTATTTTATGGTTTGAAACAATCACCTAATAAATGGCATGAAAAGTTTGACTTACCAATCATTTTATTTGGTTTCATACATAATAGTGTACATAAATATTTATATTTCAAATTGTGTGATAAATATGTTGTATTTATTTGCTTATATATTGATGACATGTTGATTATAAGTAATCACATCAATAGAATAAGAGAAACTAAAATCTTTCTATCTTCCACATTCAAAATGAAGGATTTTGGACAAGTGGATACCATACTAGATATCAAAGTCGAAAAAACTTGTGGGGGATATTTTCTGGGTCAATCACATTATGTGGAGAATGTGATAAATAAGTTCAAACATTTGAACATAAAAGAAGCAAATACCTCATTTGATTCAAGTATCAAGCTTGTTAAAAATGATGGAAGAGCAATATCACAACTCGATTATGCAATAAGACCAAACATAGAATTTGTGGTTAGTAAGCTTAGTGGGTTTATTAGTAATCCAAGTAAGGAATATTGGAAGGCTATTGGAAGAGTTCTTAGTTATTTAAAGAAAATAAAAGATCTTGGCCTTAAATACTCCAAATTCCTGGCTGTATTATAAAGATTTACAGATGCTAGTTGGATGTCTAGTGTTGGTGAAAATAATCTACATTGGGTTGGGTATTTACTTTTGGAGAATGTTCAATTTCTTGGAAATCTAATAAACAAACATGCATTACACATTCAACTATGGAATCCGAGTTCGTAACATTAGCTGAAACCGGGAAAGGGGCTGAGTGGCTTATGGATCTTCTATATGAGATACCTTTGGGACCAAAGAATACTATCTTCGATATTTGTATTGTGTGATAGTCAAGCAACTTTAACTAAAACATAAAATGAGGTATATAGCGAGAAGTCTATACATACGAGTCTATGACATGATTACGTAAAGAAATTAATCAAGAATAGAATAATTTCTATAAATCATGTTAAGTCAAATTAAAATTTAGTAGAACATTTTACTAAACCTCTTACAAGAGAATTAATAAAATCTACATCGAGTATGATGTGGTTGAAACTCCTTATTTAAAAATATCCACCAATTACGACAACCCTAACTAATTATAATAAAACAATATATTATGGGTTCAAAGGATAAAAATAAATCATTTGATAAGTGGATAGTTTCAAGACTATAACATCTTTAAAACCATACCTAGATTAAATAGTCTTTGGTTGTTACATAAATGAGGGTTGAGTTATTAACTCTTAATGAAGTTCAGAACAAACAAAATATTTCTAAATGTAACAAAGATATTGGAAAAACTTCATATATATGAACACTACTAAAAAATCGCCTTTTCACCAACGGAAATTTACTAACGGATTATCCGTTGGTAATAGTGATGACATTTCACATCTGATGTCGGCGACAACTTTTTTCGTTAACAAATGTAATAATTTTTCACCAATGAATTTTTACCTTTCATCAACGGAATATCCGTTGGTGAAGAGTTATATAATTAATTTTGAAAACCAAAAATAGTACAACCTTTTACCTACGGAATATCCGTTGGTAAAGAGTGAATCATACCACCTACGAAAATTACATTGGTGATATTAATTAATTTTGAAAATAAAAACATTTGACCTTTCACCAACGGAATATCCGTTGGTGAAGTATGAATCTTATTATCTACGGCAATTCCGTTGGTAATATTAATTAATTTTGAAAACAAAAAAATATTTCGACCGTTGAAGAGTGAATCATATTATCTACGAAAATTTCGTTGGTGATATTAATTAATTTTGAAAACCAAAAATATTTGAGCCTTTCACAAATGTAATTTTCGTTGGTGAAGAGTGAATCATATTACCTATGAAAATTCCGTTTGTGATATTAATTAATTTTGAAAACAAAAAAATATTTCGACCTTTCAATCATATTACATACGGAAATTTTGTGGGTGATATTAAACAATTTTGAAAATCAAAAAATATTATGATCTTTCACCTACGGAATATCCGTTGGTGAAGAGTGGATCCATATGTGATATTAATTAATTTTGAAGACCAAAAAATATTTTCACCTTTCACCTACGGAATATCCGTTAGTGAAGAGTGGTTCATATTACATTAATCAATTTTGAATACCAAAAAATATTTCAACTTTTCACCTACAGAATATCCGTTGGTGAAGAGTAAATCATATTACCTACGAAAATTCTGTAGGTGATATTAATCAATTTTGAAGACCAAAAAATATTTCGACATTTTACCTACGGAATATCCGTTGGTGAAAAGTGATTCTTATTACCTACGGATGTTTTGTAGGTGATATAAATCAATTTTGAAAATTAAAAAATACAATTCAACTATTCACCATCAGAAATTTATGTGAAGAGTAATTCATAAGTCGAAAAAATCTTTCGACCTATTACCTACAAAGAATCCGTATGTGATATTAATAATTTAACCATTGAGCTACAGAAAGTATGTTGATGAAGAGTAAATCTTGTTACCCGCATATTTTTCATGAGTAATGTAAATCAAATTTTGAAAATGAAAAAATATTCAACTATATGGAGTTGAAAGTTAATCACTTACGGAATAGCCGTAAATAAGTTTTTTCTAGAAATTGAAAACAAATGTGGAAGATGAAAGCAAACCATGTCATGGTTTAATAAGTGAGGAATTTTGTAAAATTGCACAGAGATGAACGGTTTATTTTCGACGCGCAAGTAGTTACAAAAATAAATTGTTGATTGGCGCTAAAGACATAAAACTTTATTAACCAAATATTTCAAATTTGAATTTAACCGCGTAAAATGCTATTTTATGGAAAATAGAATTTTTAAATTAGGAAGGTCAATTTATAATCAGTACAAAATAATAATAGATTCTATAAAATAATCATCCAGATATTTTAACAGCTGATACTAATTGTACTGCCAAGATTAGACTGTTGATTGAGAATCTTACAAAAAGTTCACACAAATCAATTACACAAAATTTAGAGAATATTTTATGAGATAAAATAAAGCTTTTATTTATGAACAAATTTCATAGTCCATGATTATACAATCATCCAAAAATATCAAAATAAATAGGAATCTTCCAATCGAAATATCGCATAATTAGATTCAATTTATTTTGTCATATTTAAGATGTGAGTGTATGATATATAAGACATATTAGACCAGTCAATCATAACATATTCCACTAAACTAAATTGAACCTTGTCAAGAATATAAGTACGGAGATATATTTTAAATCAGTCATCATTCTCTTTAAATAAAAAATATGATATGTGCGTACTAGACAGGAGTACCATAACAATTTTCTTTTGAGTACTGAGTGTTGACTCTTTTTCATTATATATATTTTTTGTTTTGTCAAAGCATTGAATTTATAAGTTCATGGAGTTGACTTTTTCACAGCCATAGGGGTAGAAATTAGTTGATATGATAAATGCCATGTTAACTTTTGCAAAGTTATCATTTAACTTATGGAGTGAAGCTTTATTAAGTACATGTCACATAATAAATATAATTCCTTATGAATTGTAGAAAGAGAGAAAGCCTAACATTGGATACTTCAAAGTGTGGGATGTCTTGCTTATTCTTAGTGGACCCTTAAAGGATTAAGTTAGGTCCTAGAGGCATCAAATGTGCTTTAGTTGGATATGCTAGACATAACAAATCCAATCGGTTATTAAATTTGGAGAACAATGTGATAATTGAATATAGTAATGCAGAGTTCTTTGAGAACTTATTATCTTTAGCTAATAATTATTATAGGAGAACTCATAAGAAGATTCCTAGTTCTAGAGGAACACAAGAATAAGCATCCTCTAAAGATGTTGATGATCTAAGTGAACCTTGAAGAAGCAAAATAGCTCGAAAGGAAAATGTATTATGACCAGATGAAATAGACTCTCAACTCATTTCACTTTACCTAGTGGATGGAAATAAGAAGAATGTTGTTAGAACAATACCTTTTGTTCTTCAAGTGAAAACCGATCCTAAGACTTACAAAGAAGTTATGGCTTCACGTGATCATATCTTTTGAAGAGATGCCATTAAAGATAAAATGGATTCAATTATGTCAAATAATATTTGGGAGCTTGTTGACTTACCACCCGGTTCTAAATTGTAAATGGGTGTTTAGAAGAAAGTACAACGTAGATGGTACACTTAATATCTTTAAGGCTAGATAGGTAGTCAAATATTATTGACAATAGGAAGTCATTGACTATTTTGAAACATTTCTGACAGTAGCTAGAATAACATTGATTAGGATATTATTCGCATTAGCTTCTATATTTGACTTACATGTTTATCAAATAGATGTCAAAAAGACATTTTTAAATGGTGATCTCGATGAGGAGATCTATATAGAACAACCATAAGGGTTTGTTCTACTTGGTAATGAACATAAGGTATGCAAGCTGGTAAAATTATTATATGATTTGAAACAATCACCTAATAAATGGCATGAAAAGTTTGACTTACCAATCATTTCATTTGGTTTCATACATAATAATGTAGATAATTATTTATATTTCAAATTGTGTGATAAATATGTTGTATTTATTTGCTTATATGTTAATGACATGTTGTCATGTTGATTATAAGTAATCACATCAATGGAATTAGAGAAACTAAAATCTTTCTATCTTCCACATTCGAAATGAAAGATTTTGGACAAGTGGATACCATACTAGATATCAAAGTCGAAAAAACTTGTGGGGGATATTTTCTGAGTCAATCACATTATGTGGAGAATGTGATAAATAAGTTCAAACATTTGAACATAAAAGAAGCAAATACCTCATTTGATTCAAGTATCAAGCTTGTTAAAAATGATGGAAGAGCAATATCACAACTCGATTATGTAAGTGCTATATGTAGTCTTACGTATGCATTTTAATATACAAGACCGGACATAGAATTTGTGGTTAGTAAACTTAGTGAGTTTATTAGTAATCCAAGTAAGGAACATTGGAAGGCTATTGGAAGAGTTCTTAGTTACTTAAAGAAAATCAAAGATCTTGGCCTTCAATACTCTAATTCCTGGTTGTATTATAAAGATTTATTGATGCTAGTTGGATATCTATTGTTGGTGAAAATAATCCACATTGGGTTGGATGTTTACTTTTGGAGGATGTTCAATTTCTTGGAAATCTAATAAACAAACATGCATTACATATTCAACTATGGAATCCGAGCTCGTAGCATTAGCTGAAACCAAGAAAAGGGCTGAGTGGCTTATGGATCTTCTATATGAGATACCTTTGGGACCGAAGAATACTATCTTCGATATCTGTCTTGTGTGATAGTCAAGCAACTTTAACTAAAACATAAAAAGTAACGAGAAGTCTACACATATGAGTCTATGACATGATTACGTAAAGAAATTAATCAAGAGTGGAATAATTTCTATAAATCACATTAAGTCAAATTAAAATTTAGTAGATCATTTTACTAAACCTCTTACGAGAGAATTAATAAAATCTACATCGGGTATGATGTGGTTGAAACTCCTTAATTAAAAATATCCACCAATGACGACAACCCTAACTAATTATATAAAACAACATATTATGGGTTCAAAGGATAAAAATAAATCATTCGATAAGTGGATAGTTTCAGCACTATAACATCTTTAAAACCATATCCTAGATTAAATAGTGCTGGTTGTTACATAAAAGAGGATTGAGTTATTTAACTCTTAATGAAGTTCACAACAAAAGTACAAGTATTTCTAAATGTAACAAAGATATTGGAAAAACTTCACATAAATGAACTTTGAGGTGGTGCCGCTTCAATAGAGAGTTGGCGTTTCTCTCTTAGAAGTTCACGAATAGGATAAGTGCAAGGCCATAAAAGTACTAAGCGAGATTGAGGAACTTGTGAACATAGGACACTTCTGTGTGTTCTCACCAGCTTCATCACAAGGAATAATTGGTTCAAATCTATTATACTACCTGAGATTTCGATGATTGTGTTGTACGGATTACACTGTGGTTAGATTTAAATCGAAATATATCTTTTGATAAGGGAAGGTTCGAAGGAGAAGTACGTGTTAGAGGCCCTTCACCAAAGCGGGTTATAAATCAAGAATGTGCACGAGTTGAGGGGAGAGCCAACAGCCAACCCCCGTGATGTACCCCCTACAATATTTCAATGAAAATCTGCTCCACACGAAAATTGAACCTGCGTTGCCGGAGGATTTCTCCCCACGTCACCTTAATCCTTACCAACTCGCTTATGCCCCGGAGGCAAATCGAAATATATCTTTACCTTATGCATAAGTGTTGTTTGTTTGAATTTGTAATGAATATAATTTTGAACAAGTATGGGATTGTTGTAAATTGTTCAACAATATTATTGATAAGAGATTATTATTAGAGACATTGTTGTTGTTGGACCTTTAAAATGAAAAAAAAAAAAATTTATCGTGGTTAGACCGCGACAAACACATTAATCTTTTATTTATTTATTTATTTATTTTTTCAGTTAAGGCACCAAAAGGTGCCTCTTGGTTCCTTTTGGTTTGTTTAAACTATAAATGTGAAATTTGATGATTAATGTAAGAAATCATCCCCAAAACAACAATAAACATAGAGCATGTTTGTTAGTGCTGATAAAGTGTTTATAAGCTGGTCAAATATTATTTTTATCCATAAATTTCGTAGAACCGATAATGTTACTTACTTTTTATCCACACATTCTGTAGGATCAACTGCTTATAATATATAAAAAGCTTTACGAAGCATACATAATCTATTATACTTTATTCAAATTCTTCCACAAATTCAAAACAAATTTTTGTGTTTTCCAAGTTGTTAGAAGTATTCATTAGTGCTTAGTGATCACTTCTATAAAAGCTTGTTTAACCCTGCAAACCATTTGATGGTGTATCCTTAAGTATTCTAAACATCCTAGAGGGGCAAATATCGATCCAGTCATTTCTATCTTTTCCGGTATTTTACTGTTCTCCTAATATTTTCCTAATACTTTTGGCATGCGGGATTGGGGTTCTTTTGCATGTGAAGTTGAGACGGTTTTCATTTATTATGCAATTTTTAGTTATCGAATTTTATTGCACGTATAATGGCTTGCCCTTGCATTCCAAATGCTTGCTTCTTGTTTTATTTTTGGATTTATTTGAATGTGGATGTCGTTGATTTTGTGTAAAGGTGGTGGCACGTTTCAATGAAATTATAACGAAGCTTGGCAAGCAGCTATTGGAGGGAGCTTTGGACACTTTCTAGTAATACTCAGTTAAAGAAGACGAATTGATGTAAGCAACCAACTACTATATAGATTTTGCATCTTCATTTGCTTGCCTCCTTCCAGCTCACAATGCCCAATGCCATTTGTTATTGTGTTTGTTTTTAGTATCAGATCACCTTTAGTTGGAGTTATGTTATATTGCTGATTGGCCCTTATCTCGACATTTTTTTACCAGCTTCTAGGTAAATTTAGGCTGACAAATCATTAATTCATATTCATATTTATTGTAAGCTGTGATTTTAATATTTTTAAAAAAAAATGGAAAAAATGAATACTTAATAAGGAGATAATGATTACAATATAAGGGCCAAGATTGGATTTCAAACTTTTAACTTTTGTACAAATATTTTTATTGGGCAAATCTTGAATTATTTATTTTTTTTTTTTTTTTGATTTAAATGGGCCCCTTCGGTTTTGAAAATGCGAGGCGGTCGCCTCACTCGACTTCGGCCCAAAACCGGCCCTTGATTTGGCCCCTTATCTTGCCAGTTACCAGCTTCTAGGTAGCTTGGTTTTGACAACATTAATTTGTTTTCATATTTAATGATTTACAGGTTCTGCCATATATAGCTGAAGGTCGTAGTTTTTTCTAATTGTCTACTTGTGGAGACTACCTAATTGTTTTCATATTTAATGTAAGCTGTGATTGTAAGATTGATAAGATGGAAAAAATGAATATGAAAGAAGGAGATAATGATTACATATAAGGGTCAAGATTGGTTAGTTACCACTTACAACAAATAACAAATCTTGAATTATTTATTTATTTTTTATTTCATTGATATAAATGATATGGATAAGATGAAAATGCAAAAATATAAGAAGGTTATGTTTCTTATTATTGGTAGTCATGTGTTGTCCAGACTTAACCTCTGGTATTTAAATGTTGTCAAGATTGTCAGTGCTTTCACAGTTGTGTTTGTGTTTGCAGATTGTCGAATACCCCTTATAGGTAGAATTTGAGATCGATAATTGACAAAGGACATGGAAATGCTTAATTTTGATGGAGCTGTTGATGAGTGCTCGGATAAAGATCATACTGAATAATTGTCAAATACTAGGGCATTGGGTGAGGACTACTAGGTCTAGTGATATTCTTTCTGTTTATAGTTCATTGCCGTGGTTGGTTCTTGTTGCTAAGAATTTGTATTTGATATCAGTTAGCTCGCTTTGCCAGGGCAATAAGTGGTTCCCATTCCTTTTGAGGAAGCCCTAGCTGCTGCCAGATTATCTCTTTTCAACCCATCACTCTCCCTGCAGGTGCAAGATTTCCTTGAGAAGAGACCTCCAAGGTACAATCATTTTAGGCCATCTTTTTGTTTTTTTGGGAATTCCTGAGGGCATTTTGGACAAGAATTATTAACATATAATCGAGGAATTATCACCTTATTTGTCAATATTAAGGAGATTACGAGCAATATAAGTTCTAAATATCCTTCTTCGTGTCAAAATGAGCCGAAAGATGTTGTAATCTAATATGAATTATTATAGAATGAAATCAAAGTGTTTTTGAATCAGATTGTAAAATAATGAGGTAAAGAATCATAATGAGATGAATTTTAAGCAAATATGTAAATGTATATAAATTGTAAAATTTCTACTAGTCTGCTTTATAACACCTTTGGCATCCAGTGGCTACTTATTGAAAGCTATATATTCACCTTCGCTTGCATTTAATTTGCGGTGTATTAATTATTACACGTGTACACTTTATATTATTTGTTTACATGCATGCTCTCAACCAGGCATTTGAATTTCTGTATGAATAGAAATAAAAAGGCTAAAAAATTTAATTTCTTTTTATTAAACTCTAATTCCACACTAAATTTATCACAATTTCAACCAAACGCCCAAATGAATTTTTCATAAAGAAGAAGGGTCAAATTTCATGAAGAAACGAATTAATGGACAGACAAATGAAGAAGAATGCCATTTTCGGTCACAAAGAACATGAACAGAAAATTGGAAAAGAGCAACTAATGTAGCAAAGCCAAACATGGGTG
The DNA here is from genome assembly GCA_023638005.1 of Forsythia suspensa. Taxonomy (NCBI): domain Eukaryota; kingdom Viridiplantae; phylum Streptophyta; class Magnoliopsida; order Lamiales; family Oleaceae; genus Forsythia; species Forsythia suspensa. Next base: position 26,584,978 of record CM042670.1, on the reverse strand, counting down.
GTCTTTGGTGGGTTTTCACTGATAATGTTCTAAATCAAGTTGTTTTAATATGACAATTCCAATTAAGAAGAGAACAACAAAGGGAAACCGGGGAAAACACTATCATTAATCAAAACAGCATAAGTCTAAAATAATAGATACAATTCGTATTTATACTAACACAAACCCTAACCTATATAAAGTAAAACTCTTTATTATTAATACTAATATATAATATACTCTAACATTCACAAATAAGTTACTTTAATCCTTTTATTAAACAAAAAAATAGGCTAGAGTTTTACCAAACTCTATATTTAGTCTAAAGCCACCACTTAAAAACAAAAGGATAAGGTTGATTCAAACTCGATCATTTTGAGCTACAACAATCGGTTATACCTCAAAAGTAACCATTATCCCAACTCAAAATCGAACGGGACAATGACTCGATATACTAGTGTAGGATTAACTTGGGTCATACATTTTAATTTAAGACAAAAACTTAATTATGTATGTATTTTATTCTCATTGCCTTGAAGATTTTTTGGTGCAAAAAAAAAAAACCCAACAAAGTTCTTGACCACCTCTTCTTGATTTGAATGTCCTAGTTTCGCTTGCACTAAGTTTTAGGAGTTGTTCTATATTCTGCATTTTTACCCCTTGATGTGTGACTCAAGTTGAAATGTGGTTCCTTATATCTCTTTTTGAGTTTGTAAAAAAGTAGAATAGTTCGGTCCATGTATTTTAATTTTGTTATGGTTGTAATATTATAGTTAGGAAAAAATGGGAAGAGCTGTATGATATCGTATTTATTCAAGGTAAATGACATTACTTTGAAATATCCCAAAAATGAGAGGTAGAGATCGGGGACAGAATAATATTGTATGTTGTAACATTTTAACTATTTTCAACATTATATAGATAAGAGAAATGAGAACCCGAGTAATAAATAAAACAATAAAAAATACAAATTCAACTCATCGAACTTTCTTACTAGAAAGAAAGAATTAGGAAAAAATTATGTCCAACCGAATTAATCGTGTTTTTTGTGCCATGGGAAGCAAATGAGGTGATTTTTTCCCATTTGTTTCTACACTGAAGTCACTTAGGTTTAGAATCCTTTCCTCATTTGGTAAGATTCTAGCTATTGCTACCTTTATAATATTTTTTCTTTGTGATGTCTGTTAAGGGAATTAGTGATTGTTTGCTCATGCTTAAATTATAATTTAAGTTGATCAAATTAGTCAACATATTTTTTATCCACACATTTCGTATAATCCACAATTTATAAGTACTGTACAAATAATTTCAGTACCACCATCCCATTGTTATTACTACATCTTCACTCTCTAGACGTCCCAAAAAAGTTTGTGAATGAACGAGGGGCAAATACGTAAAATAAAAGTTAAGCTCACTTCTATTGAACTATATGTATTTGTTGTCATTTGGAAGTAATTCATATAAAGATTTACTGTTCAAAATCATAAGGGAAATTAGCACAAATGATCCATAATCTTTGCTTTCAGTACAGAAATTGTCCATAACCTATGTTTAATTGCACAAAAGTTCATAACATATGTGTTTTGGTGCACAATTGATCTTTATTTGATGAAAAAAAAATTCAATTAGATTTTTAACATTTGCAAAAGGTACAAATGAGTCCGATACTTTTATTTTTTTTATAAAAAGTTAAAAGAAACTAATAAATTGATAATATACTAAATTATTTTGTATATTTTATGAACTATTATAAAATAATTAAAATTAAAGTTCATAATTATTAACAAACATGTTAATTAAATTTTATTATTATTAAGTAATCATATTATTTAAACTTTAAACTTTAATTTTATCATTAAAACATAAAAAAAATAACTTTGTCACACTTGTTGCTTAAATATTTTTATTTAATTGAGCTATTCGTTTATTAACTATAAATATTAGAGTTAAAATTGTATTATTCATATTTTAATTTACTATCGTTCAAAAATAAAAAACACATAATGTGTAAATTAATTTTTATTACAATTTTTGTGTTAAAAAAATATAATAAGATTGGTTCAATTTTATAAAATTATATATGCCATTTATTTATTTATTTAACTTAATTTGTATTCAAGATTTTCACATCACATAGCAATTGCATATACCTAAAGTGCAATAATTTTATATTTATGTTTTATAAAAAATTTAATTGACACGACTGTAGTTATATATTTAATATGTTAAATTAAATATTATTTAATAAATTTACAGGACCAATTTACACATTTTACAAATATTGGAAATCTAATTGTAAATTTCTTTAATTATAACTAATGGCATATTTGTCTTTTACATCAAATGAGGACCAATTGCACACAAAAACACATAGGTTAAGAATTTTTGTGCCAAAAAACAAAGATTATGGATCGTTTTTACACTGATGACAAAAATTATGAACCATTTACACCAGTTTTCCAAATCATAATTTTGAATGTTCTTTGAAGCCTGTAACATCAATCCTTGGTATACCAATTGAAAACATATATTCCAATCAACTTCTATTTGAAAGTTTTGGTATATTAAAATTAAATATTGACTTTAACTTTAATTTTTAATTTTTAAGCTAAACCAAATGGACGTTGCTATATATGTCTTGAAGCCTTGTAATTTTTATTTATTTTCATTCTTCCTTCTTCTAAGCACGAGGGTACAAGTATATGGTCATGATTGGAGATGGTGCTACTGATCTTTAGGTGAGAAATATTCAACTTCTTTTTGTCAGAGTTTGGCCTAGTACAGCCTGCAGGTAGACTCCAACTAGGGTTATTGTTGTCTACCAAACAAGGGTCGGTCGGTCCGTGCACTGCAGAAAATTCTATGCATCCGGTATCAAAGAAAGACTTTGCTATTGAATATTGACTAGAAGGGATAGCTAGTCTTCTTTCATCTTAATTCACGATGATTTCCTCTATCGCAGCGGAAATGGAATATCTTTTCTATCTAAAAAATTTCCCGTTCGCTTTCCTTAATTCTCTCTTTAATATAGTCGTCTCATATTTTCCTTAACCTAATGTTGACCTGCTCTCCAAAAAAACAATATATATATACCATATATTTTTGGTCAAATATGACTTCACAACAAAGATTTTTACTCTAATACAAAATTTGTTCTCTTTTTCTAATGATATGCTCGTCAACCAGGAGGTGCTCACTTGTTCATATGCCATGGGAGAGTTCAACTTGGAGAGGCTGTTGTGGCTAAAGCTGATTGGCTGGTGGTCAATTTTATGGACTTAATTAATTCATTGGACTTGTTGGATGCTCGACTGTCCACATTTTACATTTTTATTCTCGTCTTTCGGCATTTTCGTCTGTTGCATAAAATTTCGTAATTAAATAAAATTATTATGCATTAATTTGTTGGTTTGTTTTCCTCTTTATGCCTTCTTACAAAAGTTTCCCTTTGTCATTACGAATCTTGCACGAACAAGCATAGACGTTTTCCAGTTGTACTTCATGGTTCTGACTTCTCTTGTTACCAATTAATTTAGAGTAACACATATAATAATGTGAGAATACAAAAATTATGAACAATTTTCTAATTTCTATTGATTGATTCATTAACGTCAGAAAATTAGATATTAAAGACTCGTTGATTCACTCAAATACCAAGAATTTGAATACATAATTGAGAACACTCAGAATTTTCATTTCATTTAAGTTCTTTTTTTTAAAAAAAAAATTTAAATGGTCTTATCTATACAATGCAATAGAATTTTTATTTTTAAAAGAAATTTCAAAATACCATAATAAGAATTTTAATCTAAAATATTAATTAAAATACTACCATAATTAAGCAAAGTTTAATCAAGGGGACAAATTCTAACATTATCATAAAATAATAAAATCTTAAAACTATCAAAATTATTCATAATTTCCATAAGTGACTATATCAAACACCTTGTAGTTCAACTGAACCAGCAAAATTGCTTTTAGAGGTCCTATTAATAATGTATTTCTTGGTGAATGTTTTGTTTTAAATTAATCAACCAACTATTCTTATTTCAAATTAGACACAAAACTTTTACTTTTATTTCAATTTAGACATTTTGTCTAACTTTGTTTTATAAATTGACATTGTTAATGCATAATATAACCTGACATGCTAGTACGCTTTTTTATCATTCAATTAAGCAAAAATGTGTCTAGTTGTATTTAAAAATGCATTTTTAAATAAAAAATTTTAAAAATAGAAAAATGAAAAATCTTATTAGATTGGAATTTTTGTGTAAATGGTCTATAACATTTGCTTCAAGTGTGGAAATGGTTCCTAAAATTTATTTTTTAGCACAAAAATCATCTTTAACCTGCTAAAATACCCTTAATTTTAATAAGGGAAAATTGTAGTTTGGTTGCTAATCTTTGCAAAAAAATACAAATAGGCCCGATACTTTTATTTTTTATAAAAAAATTAAAGAAAACTAAGGAGTTTTTTTTTTTTTTTTTAATTAACACTTTATTGAACAAATTGATTATATACTAATTTTTTTTGTATATTTAACGAACTATTATAAAATAACTAAAATTTAAGTTCATGATTATTAATAAACATGTCAAATAAAATTATTGTTTTTATTATTAAGTAATTACATTATTTAAATTTAAAAATTTTATTTTATCGTTTTAACAAAAAAATATTTGTCACAAACTTGATGTTCTAATAGTTTAATTTAATTACAATTATTAGAGATCTAACTCGTATTCTTTATATTTTAATTTATCGTTTTATTATTGTTCAAGAATAAACAATATATAATGTGTAAATTAATTTTTATGTTAAATAAAAATATAATAAGATTGGTTCAATGTCATAAAATTATATACGTCAGTTCACTATTTATTTAACTTAATTTTTGTTCAAGTTTTTCACATCACATAGCAATTACTTATATTTAAAGCACAATAATTTTATATTTTTCTCTTATGAACATGATTATAATAATATATTTAGTATGCAAAATTAAATATTATTTAATAAATACATCAAACTCATTTATATATTTTGTAAAAGTTATGAAACCAAATGCAATTTTTTTAATTAAAGCTAACGGTGTATTTATTTTTTTTATTAAATAAAGACCAATTGTGCACTTAAATATATATGTGGGAGACTTTTGTACCAAAAAATAAATATTAAAAATTATTTCTACACTGAAAACAATTGTTAAAGATCATTTATGCCAAATTTCCTATTAGATACGGCATTGGAAGATTAAAATAATGTAATTTGCAGATATTTTATGCCTCGTCACCCATTTCAAGCAATTCGACAAACATGGGGATCTGAGCTTATACTAAAACAAAAATGGAATAATCAATGACTAATTTGGAAACAAAAAATTGAATCTCAAAACAAAACAAAAAAACAATAGTTGTAGGTGGGTGACTAATAATGTTTTTAACCTCAATTATTTATTTATATAAAATTTGGAATTATTTACTTGTACTTATTGCAAAACCTTTGCAAACAATCAAATATTGTTCTTACTTAGACAACGGCATCACTTTAAAAGTCATCACGAGATAGAGGAACAAGTGCCGAATGTATAGGATAGGGCATGGTTCGATTGGATTTTCATGAGTGATTGTAAAATTTGTTTATCGTAATATCTCATGTTATCGTGTTCATCGTACCAAATATACTATAAACGATTTAGTTAAATAACCTTACCAAACATGAAATGGATCTAGACGGGAGGTAAAAATATTTTTAGACCAAGTTAATATATGAAATAATTAAAATTTTCATATAATTTTTTTTTTCAAATTTTTTTTTCTCTATACTATAAAAAAATAATTTTTTGGACCAAAGTGTGAGTCCAAGAAGAATCCCCCTATATCCGTCCTATAAGACTTTAGCATTTGACGCTGGTTTCATAATAATTATTCTTTATGAAGAATGTTCTAATCAAGCTATTAATTGACTTAAAATTGATTACGCATCCAAAAGTAGAATTTCTATTCAAATTTGATTAGGCAGTTTCAAATTCAACACGGCCCAATTCCTTTTTATTTTTTTATTTTATTTTTGAAAAATAAGTCAAAATATTATTTCACACTTGTCGGGTAGTTTTTCTTTTCTTTTTTAATAATTAATACAAATATTAGGCAAACATGTTACGAACTAAGCATAATTGGTCCCTTGACTTTTCTTCACCTTTTTTTCTTGCCTCCCAACTCTCATACTATTTTGTACACTGCCCGTGAATTAATATATTCATCCGGATAAGATAATATATAAATATTTAAATTATTTAAAAATGTGCGAAGTGGGTTTTTTAATTGGTTCTTACCAAACTCAACATGACACGATTTTTTAATATGCTAACAAGTTTAGTTTATAAAAATAGGCTCACACGACCATTTTTAATAAAAATAAGAATTAAAAATTCCAATTAACCGATCACCCCGACAATAAAAAATGACTTGCTACAAATTTGTTCTTAAAAAAAAAAAGGTCATGTGGGGTACACATGATTCGGATTAAACCGTATCGATTCTCAACTCACTTTAGTGTACACTTTTACGCGTCTTTGTTTCTTAACTAAGATATTGAACATAAACATGATAGAGATGAACTTTGATAATTCACAAGGGACCAAGTCCAAATCGGGTAGCTGCCTGCCATTTTTTTCTTCAGAGGACCAATTTGTGGCTAGAGGAAGTGAACCAGAAATGGACTTACTTATAATCTCATTCCCCACCTATAATTACGTCGTTGTTTTAGGAATCTTTTGTACTTGTTAGCAGCCTCGTACAGTTGGCAATAATTGAAAATTGAATAAAATGTTGAATAACATGTGGGTGAGAGATATTATTGACTTAATCGAATCTGTCATTTTTTTTTATAGATATTTTGAATTCTCTTTGTTATATTCAATGGACGAGGTAGTAGTAGATCCAGCCATTCTCTTTAGAAAAGTGTAGTAGACTGTTCGGAACGTTATGCTTTTCACACGGAATAGATTTTACTCAATAAAGAATCAAACGAACTTAGCATCATTATAGTTATAACTATAATTCAGTAAAATTTCGATCACCGACTCTTCTATCATTATGTAAATAACTATTGATGATTTTATTGATAAATAGTGCAAATATATATTTTTGGTAATCAATTGCTCGTATTTGGTTAATTGATGATTTGTCTATACCATAAAATACAGTACGTCTAACATCTGTTTTGTAAATTTTAATATAAATTCACGTACCAAAATAATTATTTTCTGAAATACTTTTTCAAATATATATATATATATATTAAAATAAAGTCGAACTGGAACACGTCAATTAGATGACATTGGTGGCTGTCCATTGACAATACCTTACTTCAAACTTGTCCTAATACTACATTTTCAAACTGATGAGCCAAAATAGGGTTTACTTGTGACCAAGAAAAATGCATAAATGAACAAATTTTGGCACCAGAAAAATTACAAGCACCTACCAAAAGGATGAGATTTGATTTTAGGATAAGGTTTAATGTTAGTGTGCTTACTTACGCCTTACACATCAATCGAGTCTAACGAGATTCGGAATTTAGGCAAGTAATAATAAAAACTTAATGTTGATTTCCTAATGTCTAGGCACGTAGTATAATTGGAGCCCGAATATACTTGACGATGTGTCGACGTCTAGTGTATCAGATTGTTGTTACGTGATAGTTTAGTCTCTGATTCCTTAATGAAATTTCATACTTTGATGATAAATATGATTATACTTTGGTGGATGACGACTGCACTCTTTGGGACGCCTTCATCAAGTGTTCGCTCGCCTTGTTGGTCCGCCCACCTTTGCCGGTTCATAAACTTGCTCTCGATAGATAGACAAAGAATAACCCAATTTGTCATTATGTTAGCCAGATAGACGATCCATGGAATGACAATTATCATCGGTAATTAGAAAGATGAAATGCCAGCAATTGGAAATCGAAACATCCCTCATTAATTCCTAATAATGAGGGAGATAAGAGGGTCATCCCTATAAATAGATGCTAACTTTCAGATAAAAATATAACATACATACTCAATATTGTTATTCTGCATATTTGAGTTAATCACATACTGATTATCATGCCAGAGTTGGAACGAGAGAAGAAGCCCGACCATCTTTTGCAGGTTTCTACCATTGCTGCCGCCGCTGCGCTTGAAGGAGGAGAAAACATTTAATTATCACACTTCAAAACAATGTTGAAATATTGTGGGAGCACACAGAAATAAATATTTAATTAGATATCAAGATATTTTAGGAACATTTGACAATTAATATTAATTTTTTATTGATTCCATCGGTCCTTTATCATCGTATTATTATACAATAAATATTATTTTTATATAGAAATTAGAAGATTTTCTGTATATAACAAATTAAGTCTACGTTTTTTCAATCCTTGTGAATTTTCAAGACAATTTCCACAAAAGTACTTAAATGATCACTTGAAAATAAATTGATTAAAAGATTTGAAAAGTTAATATCATAATCTAATGTCAAAATCTAATTTTCTAATTAATTGTGGAGTTAGGTCAAACTCTTATCTATTTATTACTGATTATTTTAGAAGAAGACTTATAATAAGTAGAGATATATTTAAAAATATTAACTACTAGAATATCGTAATAAAAAGTAAAAATACATTTTCAATTAAAATTGTTAAGTTATGGAGCCTAATTTGTTGCACTATGTGAAGCTAAGCATGAATCGACATTCACGGCAAGGTTGCAGCGCGGGTTGGAATGGGGTCAGGCGATCCCTCTCGGGGGCTCAGTGATAATCCATGATATTTCTATTTGTTTAAATATGGGTGTTTTCGAGACTTTTCTTTTGTAATTAGATTGTCCTAGAATTCCATTATAAATAGAAAATTTTCATTAGATTGTCTTAAAATTTCATAACTAGAAAACATTCATTGAGTTGTTATATACAAACATCATCATTCATTATAATGAATTAATGTAGCGGATGAAAATATGGGGACGTAGTCTCACATTTGAGACGAACCCGTATAAATTTTTGTGTTTTTTATTTTTCGTCATTTATTTATTATTCTAATTTTAACAAGAATAACTCATTTGCAAGATTTAAAAAAATCATCCAAATTAATTATAAATAAAAGAAAACCATAAAATGGGAATTCACGTGATCCTTAATATTGGAATGGTTCGATACAAGTCATGTGGTGTAGAAACTATGAAACTTTTTAAATATACACCACAACATGAGTTATAACATTTTATAATCAGGAAAAAAAGAAGAAGAAATACTCCTAAAGGAAAATTACATCCGTGGTCTCTAGACTGTTGCTCTATAGGAAATTAGTCTCTAACTTATAAAATATAACAAGTTGCTCTCACCCTGTGACAATTGTACAATTTGCCCTCAATCATAGAAACTATTCAAATCCGTATTAAATGATGACATGGGTCTAGTAGTGGAAATTTCACAGAGAAAATATTTTGTGAAAACTCAACTTAGAATTTGAGAGAACCTTGCCCATTTTCATTTATATGGTGGTCTGTATAAAAAAGGAATAACAAATAACAACCTACTCTATTACATAAAGACACAAATACAACTAATAATAACAAAATCTTATAACATGTTGTGCTGTCAAAACAGAATGGGTAAGATCATTAGAGGCTCTATTAAGGCTAATTAATCAGTTGCTTTAACACATCTTCTCAAATGATATGGTGATTTGATCACACCAAGTTTGTTGTGCAGGGACTCAAACTAAGAGTGAGAGAGAGAGCCTTTGTCAAACACTCAACTATTTGATCATGTGAGGAAAAATCATACTTCTAGCTCTTTGTTGATCACTCCGTCTCGAACAAAGTGGGTCTGTTTCGATATGTTTGGTCCATGCATGGTAAACTAGGTTGGTAGCCAGTGCACTAGCACTCAAAGTATCACACCACATTATTGGAAATGAGATAAGAGCATAGGAAAACTCATGTAGCAGCGACTGTATCTATGAGATTTCGGCTGAAACTTGAGTTAAAGCACGGTATTTTGATTATGTGCTTGACCTAGCAACAACGCTTTGCTTTTTGGATGACTATGAAATCAAAGTTTTTCCCAAAAATACACAATGACTTGCAAATGATTCTACATCAGAGAAGCCATTTATTCCAAAACATTCGCATTGTCTGATATGAAGTTCATAGTCAATTGTTCCTTTCAAGTATCTCATCACTCACTTCGCTGCATTCCAACAATTGGAGGTAGGAGCTTGATGGAATTGACCGAGCTTGTTAACTATGAAAGTTATGTTAGGTCTTGTATTGGTCAGATATAGCAAAGCTCCCATGGTACTCTTATAAATTGTGGGATTCGTCATATGATCTCCATCATTAATTGAGAGAGTTTTTCCAACTGTTTCAAGAGTAGGACTTGGGTTCACATTTTCCATTTCTAATTTTCTCAAGAGTTATGCTTTGTACTTGGCTTGTCTAAGATACAAACCTGTGTCATCTTGATGAACTTCTATCCCAAGAAAATAGTATAGACGTCCTATATCCTTGAGAGCAAACATTTTGTTTAGCTTTTCAACAAATTGTTGTAGCAATTTTGTGTCATTAATGTCATCTACATAGATTAACACCATCACGATTTGATTTTTGATAAGTACATTTTGTGCACTTATTCAGACCTTTAAACTAAGCTTTTACCCCGTCATATTAATGATTTTATACTGAATTTAGTTTTGGACCCGTTTATAAGCAATTGGAGAAGAATGGACGAAAAAAACAACAATTTGGTGAAATCGACGAGTAAAAGAAGAAGATAAAATCAATAAGTTAAAGTGTTTTGGAGTGACAATGAAGAGTTGAAGAAGATGATATACTATTGGAAATATAATCAAATTACGAGTCCACCACTTTTTACGGATCTCAATTTGGAGCTTCCTACAAGAAGTTATGGCCGTTTGAAAACAAATTACTAATGTTATTTTTTTGATGTGGAATTTTGTTTCCTTTTCAAATTCCAATTCGATTAGGAAACGTTTTAACCCACATTTTAAAGGATTTTTAGGGATAGTTTTGGGCATGAATTAGGTAACTATAAATATGAGTTATTAACTCATAACAAGAGAGCCGTTTTAAGAGCCAGATTAGAGCCGTTTTAAAAGTCGGATTAGACCCGATTTTGGAACCAATTTAGAAAGAAAAACAAGAGACGAATTAAGAAACGAAGATGAAGATTCATCCTTTCAAGATCAAAACGAAGATCAAGTTCAAGATTTATTCTATTTCAAGTTTTCTTCATATCCGGGTGATGGCTTCCATATTTTATTTTTATTTTACTTTTCTTCTTCTTAGTATGTTAGGTTAAACCTTTTAGTGCTAGGATCATGATGAAACTTGTATCATGATCCTTTAGTTCTTTGAATCTAATTTTTGATATTTAAGCACGTTTTAAATTATGAATAATTGATATTGATTTCTCTTCATCTACAATTATGTACGCAATAGTTGTATGATTCTTGTGGCTTGTTTTACCTTCGAGAGATGGAAAATAGGTTATATATAGTATCAATTATCGTAGAGTCTGATAGGAGATAGAGATATACCGTTATGGTTTACGTGATCTTTAAGTATTCACAAATTCTAATGCATTCTTGTATGTTCACATCCGTTATAAAGATATAGTTGGGTCACATACATGGATATGTTTAATTTTACTCGAGAGAAATTGTTAAACAAATTAGGAATATTGATCTTCATAATTAAATCATGTTATCAAAGTCAACGGTTTGGGTTAAAGGGAATTGGTATAAGTGGATTCGGGATCCTAGTACGCTTTTATTTTCCTTTCTTTTTCAAAGTTAAAAGTATTTTTATCTAATTTAATTTTCTTATTTGCTTGAATTATAATTATTTATTATTTTTAGTTAATTCTTTCATTAGTTTAAGAAATAAACTTCCAAAGTTAACTGATTCGGTTAAGGTTACTATAATTATAATTGAACTATCTAAATCTCTGTAGGTACGATACTTGGACTCAACATCCACTTTATTACTTGTGCGATCCATACACTTGCGGAATTATTAAAGATATAAAACCGCTGACAAGTTTTTGGCGCCGTTGCCAGGGATTTAGTTTTAGTTCTTTTCAGTTATATTGGCACTAATTCAAACTTTATTTATTTAATTTATTTATTATTATTTTTAGTTTATTTCAGTTTCAATTTGTTTTTTTTCAGACCATAACACAAGATGGAATACTAGGAGATCAATGTAGACAATATGCTAGTTGGAGACTTTATGACTCCACAAATCATCCAAAGCCAATCTAGCATTGATGAGGACAACATGCTTGTTGGAGATTTCTTCGCAATGCACCAGGCTAATGTAGCGAGATATAATGCAATTTCCGAGATTGATGAGAACAACATGCTTGTTGGAGATTTCTTCGCAATGCACATGACTAATACAACGAGATACAATGCAACTTTTGAGATTGATGAGGAAGTAAACGGTATCAAGGTGTTATCTGCAAAAATAGATTCTTTGGCACACAAAGTAGAGAGCATGTCACATTCAGTCTATGCGATGCAAACGAATAAATCAACTTGTGAAGAGTGTGGGAAAAAATCACAGCACATCAGAATGCCTTATTCTATCACAGCAACCCGAGCAAGCCGAATATGTTCATGGTGGTCAATACCTATGAGATAATCCATTCTCCAATGCATTTAATCCAGGATAGCGTAATCATCCAAATTTCTCTTGGAGAGATAATCAGAATAATATCAAACCACAATGTCCTCAGTTTCAGTAATTAGAAAAGAGAAATTCACTAGAAGACATATTTAATAAATTCATGGAGACAGCTGATCGGTACATAGGATCCGGTAATCAGTTCATGAGAAAGACGGAGATCACTCTTCAAAATCAAGACGCTTCAATAAAGAATCTCGAGACACAAGTCGGTCAGATAGCAGTTGCAATATCAGGCAGAGGACCAGGTACGTTGCCAAGTAATACAGAGGTGAATCCCAAAAAAAATGTTGCATCTATTACTACCAGAAGTGAGGTTCAATTACCAGAAATTTATGTAAAGAGGCCAGTTGCAAATAAAGAAAATGTATCGTCCACTGATGAGGAACACGTGGAAATGATCGAAAGCGCACAAATGATATTAAAGAGAATTGTGTACACCGAGTTAAGACAACCGTTCCCATCAAACCATATGAGCCTCCAATCCCATTTCCTCAGAGATTACAACAGCACAAGTTAGACAAGCAATTATCCAACTCTCCCATTTCTTCTAAAATTGAATTTGTGATCAAGGTCGATGAAGAAGTTGAAGTTTTCGTGGTTGAGTTCGAGCAATGTACTACACTAAAATCCTATTTTTATGAGGAGCACAAATTTAAATGTTTGAGGATAAACGAAAAATGGTGCAAATTCAATAGATACAAGCAAAGTAGGTCTTCCAAAACACTATTTAAAGTGATGTAAAGCAACCAGTTAATAAGTCAAGCTAATGACTATAAATAAGCGCTTAATGAGAGGCAACTCATTTTCTAACCATTTTATTTACTTGCTTTATATGCAGTAGTTTTAATTAGTTTAAAATTTTCATTTTTGAAAATGAACAAGGATGAGTCTGCCTTAGAGTTCTTGAAGTTCCATTCCAACAATATCTTTCTCAGCTTGTCATACCAAGCTATAGGGCCTGTTTCAACTCATAGAGAGCCTTTTTAAGCTGGTAAACATGATTAGGTTTGTTTTTGTCAACAAAACTTTGTGGTTGACACATGTATACAATTTCATGTAAGCTCTCATTCAAGAAGGCATTGTTTATGTCCAATTGCCTTATGCTCCAATTCTTTTACACTGTTATAGTCAGGGTGATTCTCACTATTAAAGCTTTAATAACTGGACTAAAAGTTCCAGAAAACTCAACTTCTGAAGTTTGATGAAAATCCTTTGCAACCAGTCAAGCCTTATGCCTTTCCACCGCCCCATCTGCCTTCTATTTAACTTTGAAGATCCATTTGTTTTCCACTACATTCTTATCAGGAGAGTTTGGTACAAGAATCCATGTTTGATTCTTTGTGAGAGCTTTGAGTTCTTCCAACATAGCAGTTTTCCATTTTTCAATTTGCAAAGCTTCATAAACTGTTTTTGGTTCTTTGGTTTTTGTTGCCATGTTGATTGGACTTAAGCGTGCCTCATCTGAATATACTTTTGGTTTAAAAATGTAATGTTTGGACCTAGTCATCATTGGATGACCAATTGATTCCATAGTGTGTTGAATTTCTTGCTCAATTTGTGTTCTATCATCTTGTTGAAAATCTGAGGATGATGGAGTCTCGTGAGATTCATAATAAACAAATTTCAAGCCTTATTGTTCTCTTTGTGAGTCTAAGTCTTCAGGTTCTGAGGTTGTTGAATGGGAGTTTTCAGATGGACTATCTTCAACATTGGAAGTATTGGAAGAATGAAGTGGTGTGGTCACATGCTGGTTGATAGTGGACGAATTTTGAGTAGAAAATGAGAACTAGGACTGTTTAGGAGTTGTTACATTCTTCAGTTAAGTGGTGTTCAAAAAATGTGATTTGAAAGAAAACTCGTTTTCGTTGAACACTACATGTCTAGAGATATAGACCCTATCAGTGGAGCTTAAACACTTGTACTTTTGTGAGAGTTATTGTACCCTAGTTGACACATTTCAATTAGTGGAATTGAAACTTATGATTTTGGTAGGGTTTGATGCAAGGAAAGCAAGAACATATAAAAGCTCTCAATTAATTAAAATCAGAATGATAATTATGGACTCTAAAAAATGGTGACTGCCCTTGAAGAATAGGAGTTGGTAATCGATTTATTAAGTAAAATGAGGATTGGAATGCTTCCCACCAATATCTCAGGGGCATACTAGCTTGAGTAAGTACAGTGAATCACATTTCAACTATGTGTCTATGTTTCTTTTCAGCTCTACTATTTTGAGCTAAAGTATAAGGACAAAGATGCCTAAATTATATCCCATTTTGTTCAACAAAATCTACAAAGGCTTGATATTCTCCTCCCCAATTTGATTGTAGGCATTTAATTTTCTTTTCAAACTTGTTTTCAATTAAGGCTTTGTATTGGTTAAAAGTTGAGATAGCTTCTAATTTGGTTTTTAGGGGGTAAATCCAAGTGTATCTAGTTAGATCATCAACAAAGTGAATGTAAAATTTAAATCCTGAGTTGGATTGAATAGGTGCAGGACCCCACATGTCTGTATGAACAAGTTCCAAAATATTTTTAGTCTTGGTTTGAGCATTTTTGAAAGGAAGATAGTGAGACTTTCCATATTGGCAAGAATCACAAAACAAATCTTTTTTATTGATGTGACATTTTCAGTGTTATTGGAACTGGCCTGACTTGACTGGTTCAATCGGTAAAATAAAAAACCAGACTGGTTATGCCAAAAAACCCTATATTTAAAAATCCGCTCCAAAACTTGTCGACTTGTCCGATTTTGAAGAACTCGTTGAACCGTTTCCGATTTCACCAATTTTAAAAATAATTTATTTTCACAATTAATTGTAATTGACTATTGAAATCTATCTCTCCCTCTACACGAAATAGATCGAAAGAATGAAAAGTAAAAAAAAAAAAATTATTTTTGAGCAATTTTTTGATTTCTAAAAACTTGTTTTTCAGTTTTTGATTTTTTTGTAAATTTTTTATTATTTTTTTAATTTTTTAAAAATCACTGGGTCAACCCCAGTTCGACCATTTGATCCTCGACCCTTTCTCTTTTCTGGGTTGATTTTTAAAACTTTGAATTTTTTTCATTATATTGATTAAGTACTTGACTAAATACTTAACTGGAGGGATGGCCTAATCTCATCTGCCATAATTTACTTTTTGAAATAGAAGACTCTACAGACTTTATTCAACATGACTTGAGGACTTTGGATTCGATCTTGAAAAGTCTATGGACTAATAACAATAGTGACGCCAATGAAACTCTTTGATACATACTAAGGACTTGAGAATTGATTTCTACAGACATGTACTTCGAGATGATATAATCCATCTTTAAGCTTCCCTTGCAGCACCACATTTTTGATTGGCTTGTCCTTCACAAGACAATAGTTAGCATGAAATTCAAAATAAATCATTGTCATTGGCAAGTTTAGACACACTCACCAAATTCTTTTTGATATCATAAACAGGCAGTATTTGTTTCAACAATAGAGACTTATTGAGTGAAGGTAAATTTCTGGATCCAATATGAGAGATATATAATTGTTTTCCATCACCAACAATAAAAGGCTTCTTACCATTGTAATCAACATTTTCTCCATGTTTCATGCATCATTGGTCACATGATTCGTTGTTCAACTATCAGCATACCAAGCAGTATCATCCACAATTTCTGGTATTGCAACAAATGCAGATGGAGCATGTCCTGGTTGATTTCCATTAGGAGCGGATCCCATGTAGTCTCCATTGAAGTGAAACTAGCAAACGGCTGCATTATGGCCTCTTTTCGTACTTTGCAAGTTGGTCTGAAATTGTTGTTTTTGTCTCATCTTCTTCTAAATCTGTCTCTACTACCTCGATTTGGACCTCTTCCTCATTGATTATTATTTTGGCCTTGAGGTTGGTTTGGGGGGCTTGGAGGAGCCTTGAAAACTAGATTTGTTAGCCAAGTTAGCTGAGGGTAAATTGACAAGAGGACTTTTCCCAGACAGATTGTTGAGTTGATCTATTTTGCTATCATAGTTGAAAAGGGTATCCTGCATTTCTTTCCATGTTAAATTGTCCCGTGATTCAAGTAAAACCACAATGGGAAAGTATTCACTATCAAGTCTAGATATAACATTTGAAATCAATAGTTCTTCTAGGTAAAGATTTCCTACTACAAAAGGAGATCTAATCACATCTTCATTTTCTTGAGATAGTCCTCCATGGTCATGTTGGCTTTCCTAGTTGTCTGGATGTTTTAGTGATGTTAACTTTCGATTTTGAGTGAGCTCCAAATAGATTTTCTAGTAACTTCTATAGACTTGCTACCGTGTGATTTTCCATAACTTGAAGAGCCACTAAATCAGTATTGAGCCCGTAAATCCAACCCATTAAGAGTTGGTCATTTACCCGCCATTGTTCATAAAGGGATTCACTGAGAGGTGGGGTCATGGCGAGATGCACAGGTGAACATGATTTGGTCCTAAATAGATGACCATCAAGACGATTCTCTCAAATCATAGTTGTCACCATATTTTTCCACAAAGTGTAGTTATGGCAATCTAGTATGATAGAGAGTGACTAGTTTTGGATATTACAGAATGGGTTCCTCCATTTCTGTTGCCACATTCGTGCAGCACATTTGGAGAACTTGTCTTCTACTGCTGTTGAACGGCTAAGTGTGTAGGGCTCGTGGGAGTTGGATGAGTTGACATCAATGGCCTTTGCATCTTTCTTGCTCTGACACCAAGTGAAAATTTTAGATAGAAAATATTTAGTGAAAGCTCAGCTCAGATTTCGAGAGAGCCCTGCCCATTTTATTTATATTGTGGTCTATATAGAGAAACGAATAACAAATAACAACCTATTCCTATTACATATAGGCTCTCTAAAGGCTAATTAATCAACTGCTCTAACACTAGATAGAAATGACAATGAAACCGGGCGAGGCTTAGGGCGTCCTCTCCAGCCTCCCGCCTCACAGAGATTTTCCAGAGGCGGGGCGATTTAAATTTATAAATAAGAAATAAAATATAAGATTTGAGGTTAAAAAGATGATCACCGCCCCCACTTCGATTCCTTAAAGGGGCGGGGTTAGGACATTTTTGCCACCTGTAACTTGCAGCAAAAATTCAATGGAGGCACTAAAGTTTAACTTGTTTCAATTGGGTCACTAAACTTCAATTTAGTTTCAAACCAATCTGTCACCTACCGCCTTCCAAATTGATGAAATTTAATTGGTAGTCATATCATATCAATTTTTTCACATAATGCTACGTGGTATGCCACCTTATTAGTATGTTATTTCATAATATTGTTGAAATCCAAAAACAAGCCTTTTAGTCTTTTATATAAAGACTTTGCCAGTTTCGTTTTCAAGAGCCACATATTAGTTACGTGGATGATAAGTTAAAATACGAATGTCACCTGAGAACTCTGTCAGTTTGAGGAATGATATGTTCTAGCATGTCTAGTTTTATGAAGCTAACTTTTGCTTTATAACTTTATTCGATTTTTGAAAATTTAAACTGGAGAATATTGTCATGCAGGTTGAACGACAATCTAATAATGAGACAATTTTCATCAATGTTAAAGACAGAGTGTGCAATTATAATGAAAAATGATGACCAACTTGCTTGTTTTAAAAAATTGGGGACCAACCTGCTAGAAGACTATATGTCGAGGACCAAGAGCAATTTTCCTTCCCACCCACCCCGGGTCCCTCCAACTGGCACAAACGAGATATTCAACAGAAATTCCAGTTCCGTCAAACATTTCAGGCCATTTCATATCATATAAATATATAATTGATAATTCATTCAAGTGTGAACAATCTTGAACCCCACAGTTTCATGCACTCGGCTAATCTGTTTCTCTCTCTTTGGTCGCCTCTCCAGCAGTAAAACAGCAAATCAAATTCAATAAATATATTTGTTTCCTTTTCAACACGCGCATAGATTTGATCGTCTCTACATACACACTTGTATAAATCTGCCCCAACCACCTTTTATTCCTTCAATTCATATTATTTTCAGAACCTATTCCAAATCTAAGCAACAGTAAGTAAATACACTAATTAGTTTGAATTTGGTTGATTGATTTTGATTAATTGAATTTTGGGGGGTTTTTGGTGTTGGAACAGAGGAAAATGGGGAGTGTGAGGGCGATTTTGAGGCATCCGGATGATATATACCCACTGATAAAGCTTAAAATGGCGATGAGGCATGCGGAGAAGCAGATCCCGCCGGAGCCACACTGGGCATTTTGCTACACTTTGCTTCACAAGGTCTCCAGAAGCTTCGCTCTCGTTATTCAACAGCTTGATACCGATCTTCGTGACGCTGTGAGTCTCCTCTACTTTTTCCGTTATTATGATTAATTATGGATTTTATGCTGCAATTGGAGAAAGATTTTGCTATTTTTTCGCCATTTATATGCGAATACAGTTGTTGACTTGTTGTGTAGCAGAGCTACTAATTGTACGTAGTTTCTTCTCATATATTATTTATATAAAGTTTTCTAGTTTGCAAAAGATGTCGGACACTAGTAGATAGAAACATTATGCTAAGTATTCTGTTTTGCTGTAAACATTAACTCTAAGAAGTAAATAATAGATGCACTATTCTTGCAGTGCTATTGTTATTTATTGATTTTTCAGGAAGTCAGTATCCATTATTATACTTTTCTTGATTTTCTTCCTAAAGAATAAATTTATCACGAACAATTTCACAGCCTCATGTTATATATTTTCCCGTTTCTGCAAAAATGATTTTAACTCAAAATTTCTTCAACTTTTGCAGGTCTGCATATTTTATTTGGTTCTTCGAGCGCTTGACACTGTTGGTATGCTGTCTATTGGTTTCTTTTATATCACTGTTTCAATCACAACAAATGCACTCCATTTTGCCACGCATGTGTCAAGTGCATCCAATGACTATGGGCTTTTATCTTATCGGTGATTATAAGGATTGATTCTTTGACAATACCTTTCACTATGCCGGCTACTTCTTGTTCTACTTATGGCTGTCTTGTTTTAGTTATTCTGGTAATGGAAGATGTTGACTCCAACACCAAAAAATATATATACAAATAAACAGATGGGGGAAAAGAGATGTTCATTTTCTTCCTTAAAAAGTGAGTTTTTGCATAGTTGTAGTCAAACGTCCTCAAATTCTCATTTCATGAAGGTAAATGAAGTATATTCTTCCCTTGCCCAGGGCTTTGATATTCCTTGCTTCTGGATAGACTAGAACCTTCCCACTTCACTAGCAAAACACATTAGATTTTAATCTTCGATGGTTAGAGCTTAGAAGTTAGCTTTTGGAATGGTAGCATATAGTGGCACATTTGTCTCTCTTTAAATCCGTACTGTTGCGGTTACCTATCTAAATCAATCAAATATCTAACTCTTATATTGTCATCAAACTTTATCAGTATTGCTCATTATTGTATCCACATTCTCTACTTCATTTAGTCATCATACTCAATTTTGAGTTGTTATTTTGGACAGAGGATGATACAAGTATACCCACGGAGGTTAAAGTACCTATCCTGATGGCTTTTCACCGTCATGTATATGATCGCGAATGGCACTTTTCATGTGAGTTTCAGTTTGTTTCTGCCTTAATAGTCTATTTGACACTCTTTTTGTTTTTTAGTTGTTTAGATTTTATTGCATTGAAGAACACTTTTGGGGTTTATTCTCTATATTCTTCAAAATTTTTTTTTTTTTTTTTGGTTTGGGTGTTTGTGGGGGTGGGGTGGGGGTGGGGGGGGGGGGGGGGGGCGGGCGGGGCGCTGTTGGAGAGGCTTCAAGGGTTAGGCCTAGAGGCTTTATGAGTACTGGTATACAGGTAAAACTAAATAGCTACAGTTCTTCTGTCACTTAATCATCATATGGATGAGTCACTACTTGATTAGTTGTCGAGTAATAAATGTTGTAGCCTGCTATCCTGGTCAAGGGCAAGAAAAAATATGTCCCAAAGCTGCCTATTGTTTTGTGGGTTGTACGCAGGGGGTGGGAGTATGGGCAAAATGTAATATATTTTCCATACTCTAGAGTCTAGACTAGATGGTAGCAGCCTAATCCTGGTTATTCTTTTTGCTAAAAGGTGGTACAAAGGAATACAAAGTTCTCATGGATCAGTTCCACCACGTTTCCACTGCTTTTCTGGAGCTTGGAAGGAGGTATCTTTTCTTATCCATGAACTATTGTGTCTGTTACATGATTCAATTACGTAGGTATTTATTTAAAAATGCTGGGTGGGTTCGTGGTTTAAAAATAACAGAAATTTCAGGTTTCATCTGTTAATAAGGGTAACACAAAATCCCAGATACCATCTATTATGAAGGCAACACAAAATCATAGATAATTATTGCTGAATCTTTTCCACAATTATTCTGTCACACATGAATCTTTCTGATTTTATATGCTTGTATAATTACATAGGTTTTGAAAATGGAACTTCTACTGATAATTAGAAGGCGATCATGTTAGGATACTTGGTTAGATTGTTGGTGAAAGTTGAACATGTAACTCTGGAGATATGCTGCAGAAAGTTTCTATTTTCATAAATGGATGGTAGATGGCAATCAAGATTTTCAGAAAGTGCATATTCGAGATTTTTCTACAAAATTTTAAAACATTGGTTAAATTGCTTTACTTCAGTTTCCTGCATGACTACAAAATGAAAAAAGCAGAAGAAAAGAATTTTCAATTTTGCCAGCTCTTAATTATGAACTGTGTTGCTGAGGCACTCTTTGATATCTGGATCCTTAGAACTGTTCTCACGATGAGTATCTGTACTATGTGGATTGTGGGATTGGAAATTGACTAAGAATCTGCAATTAATTGATTACCAGTACAACAGCTATCAATTTCTTCAATTCTATTCCTTGATCATTGTATATCTTTACTCTGTTGAGATATATTGCTTTTCGAATGGTGGGTTTGCCCCATTTGATAATTGCTGCCAGGATCAATTAATTTGGCAACTTGAACTTCCTGTATCTCCACAATTAATCTAAGTAGATTTTTGCAGATTTAACAGATGAGGCCTTCTCTGTAATGAAAGTTGGCTTGTGAAATTTGGAAGAAGCAAAAACTCTTAACTGAATTTGGTTTACGAAAATTTTAACGTATCAGTTTTGTATTTGTTTTGCTTCTGAGAATTGGTATTGCATTGTTGCTAAGTTGCATATTTCAATGCATACACATTCTTCCCGTGCATGCAAGATAAGTCCTGTTCTTTTCTGCAGTTATCAGGAGGCAATTGAGGATATTACCATGAGGATGGGTGCAGGAATGGCAAAATTTATATGCAAGGAGGTATGTTAAAAAGATCATGCCTGAGGTTGGGTTAATAAACTAAATATTATTCTTTTCTTAACACATATTAACTAATACTCCCTCCGTCCCACAAAGATATACTTGTTTTTTTTATTTATCTGTCCCAAATTATAGGCAACTTACTTTATAGAAGGTGTATTAAATTTTTCATTTTCCTAATATACCCTTATTTAATTTATATTGTTATCAACCCAAAACATGCATTTAAATTTATTAGATTCATGAATGACTAATATTAAATGGGGGTATAATAGGAAAAATGTGTGAAAAATTTATAATTTCAATTACATTAAATGGGATTTCTTAATCTGTGTGAAAAAAGAAATGAGTTTATCTTTGTGGGACGGAGGGAGTATCTGGCATGATATTGTTTGATGGGCCATATTCAACTATTTGATGAGTAATTGTGAACTGTGAAGCATTTCTACTAACCTTTGTGCAAGACAAGTCAAATTACTTTGATAATATGACTTACTAGTTACTGCTTGTTGGGCAGGTTGAGACAATTGATGATTACGATGAATACTGTCATTATGTGGCTGGACTTGTTGGATTGGGGCTATCAAACCTATTCCACGCTTCTGGTAAAGAAGATTTGGCTTCTGATGCTCTTTCCAATTCAATGGGTTTATTTCTTCAGGTATCATTTTCAACATGTGCATTAATCAGTATGCCTTGTCCATCTTTGAGATCTCTACGTTCAAAATAATGACGGCCGGCTTGTTTATTTGCAATAATTGTAGAAAACAAACATTATCAGAGATTATCTGGAGGATATAAATGAGATACCAAAATCACGCATGTTTTGGCCCCGCCAGATTTGGAGTAAATATGTTAACAAACTTGAGGTGCATCTCCTTTC
Source organism: Forsythia suspensa (assembly GCA_023638005.1). Taxonomy (NCBI): domain Eukaryota; kingdom Viridiplantae; phylum Streptophyta; class Magnoliopsida; order Lamiales; family Oleaceae; genus Forsythia; species Forsythia suspensa. Next base: position 26,562,051 of record CM042670.1, on the reverse strand, counting down.
CATGCTCCATCTGAATTTTATCTTTATCTTTATATTTTTACCAGACAACTCGGGTTGCTTGCAAATATGGAGTTTTTTATTAGCGCAATTACAGCAAGTTGCATTATTGATATCTTTGGTTTGTGTTTATCAGGAGCTAAAATATGAGGAAAACTCTGTCAAGGCGGTACAGTGCCTGAATGACATGGTCACAAATGCTTTGGCACATGTAGAGGATAGCCTAAAATACATGTCTGCATTACGAGATCCAGCTATCTTTCGATTTTGTGCTATTCCACAGGTATTTGTGTTTTTAATGCGATTATCAGATGATTTACACTTTTCTACCTCAGTGTACTGTTTAGTTGTTAATCACTTCAACAAAATCTGATCCGTAATGTGGTTTAGAGCAAGAATACTGAATTTAATCTATAATTTTCTCCTCAATATACGTCAATATCCTGCCATGACATTAATTTGTTTAATTTGGCCTCATCACTCCTAGAGGACCATGTTTTCATAACAACTAGTAATGGAAAGCTTGAGTTAGGACAATTCAATAGGCACTATGTTAAAGTTGAACTGGCTTACCTTTCTTGTATTCCTTTCAGATGTGATGGTTTTAGAGTTTTGACATATATGATGACATGGTAAATTATTTAGAATTCCCTCTTCCCGCTCCTTCCCCTTGTAGTTCAGCTATCTTGTTATTTTTTTTAAGATCTTTTCTGTAGACAATAGTTCTTTGCTACATAATTCTTTTTGTGAACTAAGCAAACTGTGTTCAGTTGCAATTTGTGAGATCTGGAACTACGGTGGAAAAACATCTTTGCTACATGCAAGCACATATCATTCTATATGTTAAATAATCAGCTTCTTCCCTTTCCTTGGTGTGGAGGAAACTTGAGGAAATATCAACTTCCACTCTAGAGCTAGTTCTACCCAACCCAGAGCTGATCTGATCATGCATTAAGATTTGTGTTGTACTTTTTTGAAAGATGCATCTGATTCCCCCCTCCCCCAATACTACCAGGTCATGGCAATTGGGACATTAGCTATGTGCTACAACAACGTTCAAGTCTTCAGAGGGGTTGTGAAAATGAGACGTGGTAAGATAAAAAATCCATGTGCTCTTGTTGCTGCATATGTCTGAATTGTTTTGTTTGAGGAGTTCAATTCGGTTCATTATCTTTTCTTTTCTTTTCTATTTTTAATTCTTTCTTTGGCATTAAGAAATTGGATTGGAATGTTATAGAGGAGTACCATGCATCCAGTGGAAGTGGAAAAGTGGCTAATGTGACCATGAAAAGGAATGACCAATTTGACTGATAAAATCATTGAGGCTAGACCTATATGGGTTCTCACAAATAGTGTTAAAGCTGCTTTAAGTGGCCTGCATTTTATGAGACTTAAACATAATGATCATTTGTCTCCCGTGAATGGTTCTAAATTTTTACATATGATATTTTCCATGACCAGACCATAGATGCTAAAAAGCACCTTGGCCAAAAATATTTCTATATAGCGTTCCACAATGATGATGGAGAACCCAGTTGACAAATACGCACGTAATAAGGGAATATTTTGAGATGATAGGTTTTTTCCAATGAATTTTGAGAAAACTAATTATTGTGGTTTTCGTTCTTATATGTCTCTACTATTTCCCCCCATCCCTTGTATGTCTAGTAATTCTCCCTCCCCCCCTTAAATAGCAAAAAGAACATTATGCAACTTGAAGATTTTTGTGGCAGTGTATTGTGTGCCCTAGTATAAGTTGTATGCTGTATAACTTCTTTCTCAATCAATTTACTATATTGTTAATTTCTGAATTTTTGTGGTCTCTTCTTTCTAGGTCTTACTGCTAAGATTATTGATCGAACCAAAACAATGTCAGATGTCTACGGTGCTTTTTACGATTTCTCTCGCATGCTGAAATCTAAGGTATGATGCTTCACCATGGACTAAACAAGCCAGTTAAGATGACAAGTATTTGCACAAGTCTGTTTGCACATGAATAATTTTGAGGTTTCTTTTACAATCCATCATTGACATGGACATGCGCTTACACACTCTTACTTCTGTTTAATTTCACATGCATCATTAACCTTTTGATTTTTCATGTGCATGGACAGACCCAAGGTATGATGTCAAATGACAGATCTTATTAGCCTGGTTTTGAGCATAATTGCCATCCATATGAAATATGAAAGAAATTTTGTTGATCAACATTTTGTCCACTGCATCTTTGATATCAAAACTTGCTTCAAGTTTGAAAGTTTTGTTTTTTTTTAATCTTTAATTTATCTCAATGAGAAAAATTAGTTTAGAATTTTCAAATATAAATGCCATCACGTGGGCTGTTACTGACAAATCTAATGGTCATCAGCTCTTAGAAATTCAATTATGTAGCATGGCTATCCTGAAATCCTTGGTATTAGAAATTCATTAGAAATTCTTTGGAAATTCTCCTAGTGGTTGTTTAATGGCAAGGAAGTGAGATGTTTGTTTATGAAAAGCTGTTATCTGAATCTTGTAGGTTGACAACAATGATCCAAATGCTCGGAAAACAAAGGACAGGCTAGAATCAATTTTGAAAACTTGCAGAGACTCTGGATCCTTAAACGAGAGGTAGGTTAATTTCTGTGTGCTGTCCTCTCTGAGGATTACATGTCTATGTTTGCTAATCTTTTTGGTATTTATCAGGAAATCTTACATTATCCGGAGCGAGCCTTCATACAATCCAATGCCGGTAGGTCATCACGAGATTTCTTTTTATTTTTCCAACCAGATCTTTTCCCAGTGGATGTTTTCTTATTCTAATTTCAATGCAGATTGCTGTCATCTTCATCATACTGGCTATTCTTCTAGCATACCTATCGGCTACTCGACCAAATAATATATGTAAGTTTTGTTACAAACATGTTTAGCTGAGCTTAAATAGTTTATACTTTTAAGTAGGTTTTTGAATAAATAATTGTATTTGTTAGTCAAAGTTGAAATAATGTAAGTTACATATTTTAAAGTAACCCTTATCTTGCTCTGTCGAAATAAGTAACTTCTCATTTACTTATAAGTAAGAAAACCGTAACATGTCGAAATATATTTAGAAACCTAAGTTACTTAAAAGTAGCCAAACATTGTGAAAAGTTTTAGCAAATGCTATATGCGGAAGTTTTTGTAATTATAATTTTGTTGTTTTTACTTGCAGGATTGGTTTCTCTAATTGACTAGCTGTGGAAGTACATGGCAATGATGTAAATCATCCAACTACAAAGTTAGGTGGTTATGTCTGAATCTTCATCATTAAAGGATCAGCACGACGTATAAACTTTATTCATAATTTGAGAATAATAAAATGTCTGGAGCCAGGGTTTTGATTTGAGTATTGTAAAGCCAAATGATTTGTAGTTTGCTCCTTCCAATTTCTAAGTTTGTATTTATTAATTGTGTAAAATCATATTTGAAGATGTTCACGTATAAAATGAAGCGTTTCGGGCTAATAGCAGACTTGGTTTCTATGCTTTTCTTATTTTTATATTTCTAAAAAACACATGATTATCCGTTCTTACATGTTTGAGATGTCACACTAGATAACATTATATAATGTTTTCACTATGTACTGAAAGTACTCTTGATGCATATTTGGTAGTTGGTATGTGGTGGGGTGGTGAATTTTAGGGGTGGCAATTGGGCTGAACCTTTCGTGGACTCGTCGACTCAGTCCATCATGGTCGATTTCATGAGTTGGCTTGTGGCCCAACTCGTGAACCACAACGATCACCTTTTGTGACTGTTGGAAGCCCCAACGGTCACTAAAGTGACCGTTTTAGTTTCCAATATTTTTGTTAAGCGGTCGAGCTTTTTTTTTACAATATAAATTCTTAGAAAAATATTGCATATATATATATATATATATATATATATATATATATATATATATATATATATATATTGACGAGCCGGGCTCGTAAATTTGGCTTGGTTTGGCGTATGAAGCCCATGGGCCATGGTCCAGACCGGATTTGCATGTGTGTGATGTGTCGTCGAGCTTGGTCCCGGTGGTAACGGCCTGGCTGGCCCTGATCCGGTCTATTGTCACCCCTAATTGAATTAGATGAGAAATAATTGTTTAGTATTGTCCAATCAATCGTATGATATAAAATGAATAATCCATAAAATAGCTTCAACGTAATAGTAACTAACATGTCTAAAATGCTAAAATTTATAAATAAAAAATTAGTAACTAACCTTATATTCTTATTTACTATTTAAATATTTTTCCCCACAAATCAAAATGAAGATCAAAGAGGAAGTCAATCTAGGTATATAGCCAAGCTGTTGTAACACGAGTAATGTTAATCATCATTATTTGTGATCATCACCAATTTAGGTAGGAGTGAACTCTTTGATCTATTGAACAATAAATTAGGGGGTTCACTACCACCTAGATGGTGATGATGACGACTAATAATAAATAACATTTTCTTGTAATATTCCTTTGGATTTTATACTGACATGAATACAAACACAACATGCTCGTTCAATGGAATTTTAACCTCAATTTTTGAGTTTTCAAAGAACTTGGCATCTAAATGCATAAAAATGTCAAATAAATTCTTCTCTCCCATATTATTTCTTTTACATAGGTATTTATAATACATGACGATTCTCACTAATCTTAAAACATGAGTAATGTCATTGATAGTCTTTCATTATTAGTAGTAAGTCTACGTGGCATTACTCAATTATAGTAATTATTTACTAAAATTGAGTAATGTTATTTATAGTCAACAATTATGAATAATTATTTTAATTAAATAATATCACATATGTCCACTACAATAGTGAGCGATTATGAATATCATTAGTCTTAAAATATAGGTATACCTATCCACTAATACATGGATGATTCCATGACTCCTATAACCACTTTTGACCTTTTGAAATTAAACTAATAAATAAACTAAAATCTTACAATTATGAAATATAAATACAAATAAAACTAATTAACCTAAAAAATAAAAAGTAGGCTCTGAATTATACCCGTCCGTACACCGTGGGAGCATTAAATGAATAACTAAAGTAATTGAATTGTTGAAGATAAACCTTAACTAAATAAATTTGTGCCTCTTTAATATTTTTAGCTTTTAGACGATTTAACATAATATTAAAGCACACAAACGTCATCTATTTATAAAATTGTACGTGTGAGACGTTTAACAAAACAATAGATCAAACATGTTTGCGTGTGAACATATTAGTTAATACTTAATAGCTATAAATAAATGGGTAGCTAAAACTTGTTATAAGTGTACCATATTTTAATTATACTTAAGATCTTCAATTTTTGTTCATTATTGCAATTATATTCTTAACTTTTTATTATCGAATTATTATCTTCAACTTTCATTAGTTAATACATTTCATTATTAATGATAGTTTCTGTATTTTGAAAGGAGGAAAAATATTTTATCGTACTTTTATATCTATTATTTTTTTAAAAATATAATAGACAATTAAGTCATTTTACTAATTTTCAACAAATGTTTTAGAGGGAAACCGTTATTAAATACAAGGTGTGTTGATTAATGAAAAGTTGAAGAAAAAAATGTGATAAAAAAAGTTGGGAACATGAATGCTATAATGTTCATAGATTAAGGATGTTAAATGTAATTAAAATGTGGTACAAAAAATAAAAAGTGTTGTGTGAATATAATTACCCTAAATAAATCTCTCTCTTTTTTAAATGCTTGAATTTTAAAATTTGAACGAGAGTGCAAATCTTAAACTTGTCTGAATTGTTATAAAATAATAGATAATTGTTGATGATTATTTAGCCTTATTAAGACACTTAGAGTGTGTTTGATTAACAAAGGTGGAAAAGAAAAAAAATTTCATGTAAGTTGAAAAATAAAAACTACCAAACCCATAAGAAAATATTTTCCATGGAATTGGCCAAAACAAGTTTTAAAGTGGTTTGTACACTAGAATTCATTTTTATTTTTCATTTTTGTATCAAACAGCCAAAGGAAAAAACATTTTCCTCAGATGTGACATTTTCCATGAAAAACTTGTCAATCAAACACACACTTAGAAAATAGTCTTATTTAAATTAAAAGTCTGTATCTCAATTATTTTGCAAGTCTCATTGGAAATATATATATATATATGTGTGTGTGTGTGTGTGTGTGTGTGTGTGTGTGTGTGTGTGTGTGTGTTTTATAATAAAATTGAACAATTCACATTTCATTATCTCATATTCTTCTTATTTTATAACACGTTATCAGTACAAATCTCTAGCCAATCCGTTCAAAGAAACACAAAAGATCTAGCTGCAAGAGGTATGAATCGAATCTTTGAATCTAGGCTACTAAGATTTATTCACTAATCTAAGATTTCTACAACTATCAAATCGTTCATCCGTTAAAAGTTTTTTTTTTTTTTTAATCTTATTATATATCAAAAAAATTGTTCAATTTAGTTGCTCCATTTCTCCTACAAGTATGTTCATCCGTTAAAAGTTTTTTTTTTTTTTATCTTATTATATATCAAATCGGGTAAGATTGTACAAATATTATTTATTATAATATTTAACGATGTTTATGCTCCTGAAGAAATATAATTTAAAATTGTATATATTCTAGACAAATGTGTAGTTGATATTCCTAAAGAATCACAACTCAAATATAAATATTCAAGAATAATATAGTTTTGTTATTCAAGAAGAAATCAAAACTTTATACATATCCATATTCTAGTAGAATAGTTTATCTTTACTTTGAAGAAGTACAATTTTATAAACATCAATATGGTGGGAAAATATTGTGTTAGTTCTCCTCTAAAAACATAACTTCCATATCAATATTATAGAATGATATTGTATTATTACTCATGAATAAACATAAACTAAATATTAATATTTCAAAAAAATATTATTTTGGTGCTCTTAAAAAAAACACAAGTTCACACACACACACACACACACACACACACACACTAGTATCCTTCCAGCGTAGTTGTATTAGGGTTTTAACATTTATTTTTGTAATGAAGTTTCACCTCCTCGGTAGAAGCTCCTATGTAATTTTCTAATTTAATGAAATTATGTTTCAACTATTTCAATAGCTAGTTTTAATATTGAAGTGAAACAACCTCATCTTAAGAGGGGAGTACGTATAATAAGTTGAGATGCTTTCCAGTAAAACATAACAAAATGAGAAAGGCTCTTCTAAACATAATGTTAGAGAGGCTCTTCTAAACATAAAGTTAGAGAAGCTCTTTTTTAAACAAATTTGGAGAGGCTCTTTTTCAAGCACTAAGCTAAAGAGGCTCTTCTCAAGACCACAAAATGGAGGCTCTTCGCCTTTGTTTATTGACAATACTGGTGCAGGTGCTCGACGTTCCATGGATTTGCTGCATAGCGCCCAAGTCCTTGATCTGGTATGTTCCGGGTAGCACTTCTTTGGTGATGCGATAAGGCCCCTCCCAATTGGAGTCTAGGGTTTCGACCCATGCTTCTTTGGAGGATATGAAGACTCTCCTTAGGACCAGGTCTCCAAGGCGAAAGGATATCTTTTTCACTTTTTTGTTGAAGTATCGAGACATTTTTCTTTGGTACGAGACCAGCTTTGATTGGGAGTTATCTATTCGTTTTCCAAAAAGGCCCAAAACCTCTCGCTTGAGGTCGTTGTTTTTGACCTCATTGAAGAATAAGTGACGAGGTGAAGGGACACCTACTTCAACTGGGCTTATAGCCTCGGAACCACAAGCCATGGAAAATAGAGTTTCACCTGTCGATGTCCCGACGGTGGTCCAGATTGCCAGAGCACGTGGGACATCGAGTTTTTGTTTGAGAGTATACTTGATGGTTTTGTTAACGACCTTTACCTGACCGTTAGTTTGTGGGTGGTGGGACTGGAAAAAGTGCTTGGCAATCCCCAGCTCCTCGCACATGTTCTTGATTTTTTTATTGTCAAATTGCCTCCCATTGTCTCATACTAGGGAGTGGAAAATTCTGAACCTACAAATTATGTTTTTCCATATGAACTTTAAGGTGTTAACCTCTGTGATATTCATTATAGGCTCAACTTTGACCAACTTGGTGAAGTAGTCAATGGTGACTATGGCATGTCACGTATTGTCTATTCTTTTAAGAATGGGCCCTATGAAGTCGATCCTAAATTTGTCAAAGGGCCAGGGACTGGATATAGTGGTCAGCTCTTGGTGAGGATGACGCGGGATCGTGGAGAAGCATTGGCACTTATCGCACTTGCATACATAAAGCAGGGCGTTTCTCATCAAAGAAGGCAAAAATATCTCGTTTCAAGACCTTTTGGGCCAGAGCCAAGTCTCCTGTGTGGTTTCTCATATTCTCTCGTGGACCTCCATGAGGATGTAATCCACCTCCGTGCTGCCCACGCACCTAAGAAGGGGCATGGAGTATCCTCTTTTGTAAAGGATGTCGTCCAATAGTACAAAGTGTGCCGCCCTTCTCCTCAGCTTCCGAGCCACTTTCTTATCGCTAGGGAGGACTTGATCTTTCAAAAAAAAATGGCTCCATCCATGTTGAAATTCCTTCAATCCACATTAGCTATGTGAAAGCCTCTATAAATGGCTTGGCGGGTATTCAATTGAAACTAGCTTGAGGAGCTTTAAATCCCTGTTGCGAGTTTGGATAGCGCATCGGCATTGGCGTTGTTCGTCCTTGCAACCTAAACAAGTTCGAACTTATAGAAGCACGGGATAAGATCTCTCACCAGTTTGAGGTAGGATGCCATTCCTTTTTCACTGGCGGTGAAGCTCCAGTTAACTTGGCTTACTACCAATTGAGAATTGCTCCCAACTGACAGCCTTTGTATCTACATCTCTTTGGCGATGTGGATTTCAGCTAGTAGAGCCTCATATTCTGCAACTTTGTTCGAGGCTTTGAAGCCCAACTTGATCGCGCAATTTAGATTGTGGCCCTCGAGGCTAGTGAGGACAACCCCGCCCCCTGAGCTCGTGTCTCCGAGGTCCTGTCAATGAGAAAACACCATGTAGGTGACTCGAGAGGGGTCATGGGGGTATCCAATTCTACCACAAAATCTGCGAGTGCTTGTCATTTGATGGCTGCCTTTGGTTTGAAAACAATATCAAATTCACTAAGCTCGACAACCCATTTTAATAGCCTCCTTAAGGCGTCCGACTTTTGCGCAACCTGTCTTAGGAGAAAGTTGGTGAGCACGTGGATGTTGTGGGCCTAAAAATAGGGCCTCAATTTCCTAGAGGCAATGATGAGTGATAAGGCCAGCTTTTCCATATCTGGGTAATGTGCTTCCACTCTTAGGAGGGCCTTGCTTATGTAGTAAACATGCAATTACTATTTCTCTTTTCGGACCAAAACCGAGCTCACCGATTTAGATGAGACTGCTAGGTGGAGTAGTAGAATCTTTCCTAACTTAAGTTTTGATAGTAGGAAGCTCGACCGAGGTATTCTTTCAGGGTCTGGAATGCAGTTTTGCATTCCTTGGTCCATTCAAATTTGTGACCTCCATTAAGATTTTGAATAAAGGAAGGCACTTATGTGTCGCTTTTAAGATGAACCTGCTTAGGGCTTCCATCCTTCTAGTAAGGCATTGCACATCTTTTTGCCTCCTAGGTGACTTCATTATAAATAGTGCCTTGATCTTTTTCAGGTTGGCCTCAATGCCTCTTTAGTTGACCATATATCCTAGGAATTTACCGGAGGCAACCCCGAAGACGTACTTCAGAGGATTAAGCCTCATTTGGTAAGCTCTAAGGATCTAGAAATTTTCTCCCAAGTGTTGCACATGATCCTTGGCCTTCAAGCTTTCCAGCATGTCATCCACATAGACTTCTATGGTAGAGCCAAGTTGGTTGGCAAACATTTTATTGACGAGTCATTGATACGTCACCCCGATGTTTTTCAAGTGAAAGGCATGACCTTGTAGTAGTAGAGTCCCTGTCTGTAACAAATGACGTGTGCTCCTCATCTGATGGGTCTATCGAGATCTAGTTATAGCTTGAATAGGCATCCATAAAGCTCAAGAGTTCATGTCCTGAAGTGGCGTCCACAAACTGGTCAATTCGAGGCAGTGGAAAGTTGTCATTAGGGCATGCTTGGTTAACATTAGAGAAATCTATACAAATTCTCAACTTTTCGCTTGCTTTTTAACTAGGAACGTGATTGGAGACTGATAATGCATTTTGTGCACTTATTTTGGCCTTTGAATTAAGCATTTATCCCGTCATATAGTGATTTTCTACTTAATATAGTTTATTATTGTTTCTATTTCGAGATTTTGGACTCGTTTGTGAACAATTGGAGAATATTGGACGAGAAGAGCAATAAATTAGAAGATATTTCAAAAGTATGTAGACTCAATTGTACTCAATTGAAAGTTGAAGGACCAAATTGGAGATTATGTAAAGTTGAAGGACCAAATGGGATGTTATAAAAAGATGAAGGACTGAAATGACCAAGACCTAAAGTTGAAGGACCAAATTAAAGAGTGTGAAAACTTGAAAGACCAAACTGCAAAAGAAAAAATACTACAAGCTGGGCGAGTGCCCAACAACTGAAAATAAAAGCGAAGGTTAATCCACCACACAGGCGATCGCCAGCCAAATCCGATTGAGAAGATTTTATTTCCTTTGTGCCCTAATCTAGTTAGGTAACTTTTGGTCCATGGATTTTGTAATTTTTGGGATCTTTTGGTGCACAATTAAGGTAATATAAATATGAGTTATTAACTCATAACAAAGTGGGGATTTTTAGGAGCCGAACTTGGAAGAAGACAGAAGAAACAAGAGAAGACAACTCCTTGTCGATCAAGAGTTCTTTTGAAGATTTCTTCTCATTCAATCCATACCGAGTTCCATCAATTCTTGTCTTTTTAATTTAATTATGTTCTTCTAATTTTCTTTAGCCAAGGTAGACGATGAAACCTTGTTTTAGCAAAGTGATTATGTTGTTATTCGTTTAATTCAGTTTTGGAGCTTTAACGTTCATGGTTTGTTCTTGTTGAATTAATTAGATAAAATTTCTTTCTTCTTAAATATCATGTATTTTTTATTGTTAGAAATTGATTTAATTAATTCGTGCTTGGTGCTTAAACATGTTCTATTAATTTTTTTAATTTTTCGTCATCTTTTATTCGAATTGGAATACATAGAATACTTAGAAAATCTTTGATTTCTTGTCTTCTTTCAATAGATCTTGTTACTTAAAACGCTTAAGTAATTTATATTTGAAGCATAAGGGAGCCTATATTTGATTTTCTTCTTTTGGACTTAATGGATAAATATTTTAGGGCGACAATAGATTGATTTCGTATTGTCGTTGAATTTTGAGAATTAATCAATAACTAGATAATTGCTAAGTTAAACAATGGTGGATTCGAAACCTTGGTATTTTAAACTTCTTGAATTTTCAACTTCATTATTTTAGCACAATTAATTAGTCTTTAAATTAAATTCTTTCAACAAAACTCTTTTCGACTCAACTAGCATAGAATAATAGTTAATTCGGATTAAATTGGACTTTCGCCATTGCAGTCTCTGTGGGATCGACCTCGTTACTACTTTTCTATATTCCAATAGATTCGTACACTTGCGAGTTAATTAAAATTTGACATCAATTTTTTGGCGCCGTTGCCAGAGACTGCGTCTGAAAGTTAATTTAATCTTAGTTAATTTTACTCTTGACTAGTTATAATTTAGAATTTTATTTATTTATTTTGATTTTTTTTATTTAAAAAAAATCAAAAAATTTTTATTTTGCATGCTTGGTCGTAGATCTCTAGAAATTAAGCTAGAACATCTAGATAGTGAAATTGAAATGACTTTTCACCAACAAAATGAGCCACCAATCTAGATAAAATTAAAGAAACCGAAGCAATAATCACTATGGGTGATGAAATTGAGGAGAGACCTTTTAGAGACTACTTTAGTCCATTGGCCAATTTGAGCACCTCATGCATACAATACTCACAAATAAACTGCTAGGAATTTTGAGCTAAAATCGAGTGTGCTTAATTGTCTTCCATCGTTCTATGGTTTAGATTGTGAAGAACCCTATAATCATCTAACAAATTTTTATCTTTGTATGTGAGACAATTAAATATGAGAATGTTTCTCCGATAATGTTAAACTTTTGTCATTTCCTTTTTTCTACGAAAGATAGATCTAGATCATGGTTTAACACGTTACACCGCTAATAGTATTACATCTTGGGAACAAATGGTTGTTAAATTTTTGAATAAATATTTTCCATTCACAAAACTAATGCTATTCGCAGGAAATTCGTAGTTTGTGCGAGAGAGGCGAAGAACCATTCTATGAAACTTAGGAGAGATTCAACGGACTTCTTATGAAATGTCCACATCACGGTTATGAAAAATGGCACTTATGCCAATATTTTTGGAAGGATTACTATCACATATTCAAGAATGGTTGATGGCTACAAGCGGTGGAGAGCTTATGTCTAAGAATGCTACTAGATTTGGAGCTTCAAAAAAAGCGGTGACAATTCACAACAATGAGTCGATCTTCTAGAACCGAACCAAAGAAAAGAGGAATTTATGAGATTCACATTAGTGAACCTAGCTTGAAATCAAAGAAGTCAAAGACATGATATAAGATATTTCTCACAAGTTGACCTCATTGACAACAAATAGTCCTATAGAGCCGGATGCATGTCTTGATCAAGCTAATGCCCTCAACATGATGAGGAAATGACGCTTTACAATCCTTATTCCAACACATACAACCCAGGATGGAGGGACCACCCCAATTTTTCTTGGTCACAGGGTGTTCAACAGGATAGTACGGCAGGTCAGGCCCCTCAACAAACTACCAGACAATTCAATCAAAAATTTTCACAGCCAAAACCTGAGATGAGGCAATTCAAAACTTGACAAAAGCTACACAAGCTGCATTAGAGCATCAGAATCACACAATTACTGAGTTTAAGAATGAAGTACGCACTAGCCAGAACTCACAGGCACAATCCATCTCCAATATGGAGAACATGATGGGGTAACTGGCTTCATCAGTACAACAGTTGGCAACTACCATTGAGAAAGAAAAGTTTCCTAGTCAGCTATTTTCTAACCCTAAAGGAGTGCACAATATTGGGACCGATTCAAGCGACCCAAGTAGGAGGAGGCTAAATCCATCATGACTTTGAGACGTGGCAAATTGTTTGACAACAAAGTGGATATTTCAAAGCAAAACACATCTCAACCAATCTCTGTGTAATCGCCCCCGGTGATGATTCAGTCCAGAAAGCTCCCAAAGAGGACAATGAACCATCTTACATTCCAAAAGCTCAATTTCCTCAGAGGCTAACAAAGGTAAAACAAGGTAGTTCTATCAATGACATCATGGAAATCTTCAAGCAGGTAAGTATAAATATTCTTTTACTTGATGCTATTAAGCAAGTTCCTGCTTATACTAAATTCTTGAAAGACTTATGTACGAAAAAGAGACAATTATATGTGTACAAAAGACATTTTTAACTGAACAAGATAGCTCTATAATTCAAAGCAACACCCCTCCAAAATTTAAAGATCTTGGTTGTCCTACTATCTCATGCGTCATAGGAAACCATAAAATTGAAAAGGCTTTGCTAGATTTAGGAGCTAGTGTTAATCTTCTTCCTTACTCTGTGTACATGCAACTTGGACTAGGCGAGTTAAAACTAACATATGTGATTTTACAACTTGCTGCTAGATCTGTGAAAGTACTCCGTGAAATTGTAGATGATGTTTTGATACAGGTTGACAAGTTTTATTTCTTGTTGATTTTATTGTACTTGATACTCAACCAGTACGAGACTCTATAAAACATATTCCTGTAATTTTTGGTCGTCCTTTTCTAGCAACATCTAATGCTGTTATTAATTGCAGGAATGGAGCGATGCAGCTATCTTTTGATAACATGACAATAGAGTTGAATGTTTTTAATGTCAACAAGCAACCACATGACAATGAGGATGTTGCTGATGTTGACATGATAAAGCATTAGATGATGATTCTTTTGTTTATACTAATTGTGATGATGCCTTAAATATATGTTTAACTCATTTTGGTTCATATTTTGATGATGATAGTGCTATAAATGAAGTAAATACTTTGCTTGAGTCAGCAACTGTCATGGATACAACTAAATGGAGACAGAAAATTGAGCCACTTCCAATAAGTGAGAAGAAGAACATCCCATCAGTTCAACAACCACCAAAATTAGAGCTTAAAGCATTGCCTGACACTTTGCAGTATGCATACTTAGGAGAGGCCGACACTTTACCTGTAATTATCTCTTATGCCCTTGATGATGCACAAAAAGGTAAGTTGTTAGGTGTTTTAACTGAACATAAACATAAAGAGGCGCTAGGATGGACCATTGCTGATATCATAGGTATAAATCTAGTAAATTGTATGCATTATATTCATCTTGAGGAAAATTCTCGGTCTACTAGAGAGATGCAACGTAGGTTAAATCCTAACATGAAAGATGTAGTAACAACTGAAGTGCTTAAATTATTAGATGCTGGAATTATTTATCATATTTATGATAGCACATGGGTAAGTTCTGGACATGTTGTCCCAAAAAAAATCAGGTATCACAGTAGTTACTAATACAAACAATGACTTGGTTCCAACTAGAGTAACTACAGGATGTCGTGTTTGCATTGACTATAGAAAATTGAACTTAGTCACTAGAAAAAGATCATTCCCTCTTCCATTCATTGATCAAATGCTTGATAGGCTAGCAGGTCATGATTATTATTGTTTCTTAGATGGTTATTCTGGTTATAATCAAATTTCCATAGCTCTAGAAGATCAAGAGAAAACTACTTTCACTTGTCCTTTTTAAACTTTTGCATATAGAAGAATGTCATTTGGTTTGTGTAATGCACCTGCTACCTTTCAAAAATGCATGCTTAGTATTTTCTTTGACATGGTTGAGAGGTTTCTTAAAGTGTTTATAGATGATTTTTCTGTATATGGAGACTCGTTTGATGAATGTTTGCGCCATTTAACCTTAGGGTGTGTTTGATTGGCATTTATTTTCCATGAAAAATGTCTTTTTTCTGCCTATTTTCCAACTTGTTTGTTTGATTGTCAAAAAATTTCCATGGAAAAGGTATTCCCACCTATTTTCCTTGTTTTGTTTGATTGCAACATTTTTTTTCCATAGAAACTTTTTTCAAAGTTTTCCACTTTTGACCACATTTTCCTTGTTTTCAAAGAAAATATTTTCTTTGTGGGATAAGAGAATTTATTTTCTATGGAAAATTTGTTAACCTTTTCCAACCCATAATTTCTTTATAATTCATTTCTATGGAAAATATTTTCTTTCCATCCAAATTATCCACTTGCAATCAAACACATCCTTAGTTTTACAGAGATGTGAGAAAAAGAATTTAGTGTTAAATTGGGAAAAATGTCACTTCATGATGAAACAAGGTATTGTTCTTGGCCACATTATCTCTAGTAGTGGCATTGAAGTTGACAAGGCCAAAGTTGATCTTATCTCCAATCTTCCACCTCTAAAATCAGTGAAAGAAGTAAGATCATTCCTTGGGCATGCTGGTTTTTATAGACGATTCATTCAAGATTTTAGTAAAATCTCTAGACCCTTATGTAATTTACTTGTTAAGGATGCACCTTTTGTCTTTAATTATTTATGCTTAGAAGCGTTTGAAAGACTAAAAAAAGTGATGACCACTGCACCTATCATTCGACCACCTGATTGGAATTTACCTTTTGAACTCATGTGTGATGCATCTGATTATGCTATAGGAGCAGTTTTAGGACAAAGATTAGATCGGTTGCCTTCTGTTATTTACTATACTAGTAGAACTCTTAACGATGTACAATTGAATTATTTAACTACGGAGAAAAAATGCTAGCAGTTGTATTTGCATTAGATAAATTACGATCTTATCTTGTAGGGTGTAAAGTAATTATTTTTTCTCACTAAGAAAGATGCTAAACCAAGATTGATTAGGTGGATCTTGCTTTTGCAAGAATTTGACATTGAATTTAGAGATAAAAAGGGTTCTAAAAATGTTGTAGCTGACCACTTATCTCGTATTGTGCTTGATTCTGTATAGGAAAAACTACCATTAAATGAGTTGTTTCTAGATGAACAACTTATGAATATTGATGTTGTACCTTGGTTTGCTGACATAGTTAATTATCTTGTTACAGGCAAATTTCCAGAACATTGGACTAAACAAGATAGAACTAAGTTCTTAGCTGAAGTGAATAACTTCTTTTGGGATGATCTTTATTTGTTTAAATACTGTGCTGAATAAATTATAAGGAGATGTGTCCCAGAAAGTGAATTCCACAATGTTCTATCCTTTTGTCATGACCAAGCTTGTGGAGGCCATTTCAGTACTAAAAAGACTACTGCCAAAATTTTACAATGTAGTTTTTATTGGCCTACTCTTTTTCGTGACACTCATATTTTTTGTTCTTCATGTGACAGGTGTCAACGCATGGGAAGCATTTCAAAAAGAAACATGATGCCGCTTAATCTTATTCTCGTAGTTGAGATCTTTGGTGTCTGGGGAATTGATTTCATGGGACATTTTCCTCCATCATTTGGTTATCTTTACATATTAGTAGGTGTCGATTATGTTTCCAAGTTGGTCGAGGCAATTCCATGTAGGACCAATGATCACAAAAGTGTATTGGCATTTTTGAAAAGTAATATTTTCTCTCGCTTTGGCACTCCACGAGCCATTATCAGTGATGGTGGATCTCACTTTTGCAATAAACATTTTCAAATCCTACGAGCAAAATACTCCATGACACACTAAATTGCAACCCCATATCATCCACAAACTAGTGGTCAGGTAGAGGTTTCAAATCAAGAAATAAAACATATTTTGGAGAAAACAGTTCGACCTTATAGAAAAGATTGGTCTCTACGACTTACTGATGCATTGTGGGCATATAGGACAGTTTTTAAAATGCCCATTGGAATGTTCCCTTATAGACTGGTGTATGGGAAAGCCTGTCACCTACCGGTTGAGCTAGAGCATCGGACTTATTGGGCCATTAAGAAATTCAATTTTGATATGTAGGAAGCAGGGTCAAAAAAGAAATTGCAGCTAGCCGAACTTGAGGAGATTCAAACGACGCTTATGAGAATGTAAAGATCTACAAGCAAAGAATGAAAGTCTTCTATGACAAGCACATAGTCAAAAAAATATTCAATCCAGTCGAAAGTGCTATTATACAATTCTTGTATGCATTTATTTCCAAGTAAGTTACGTTCTAGATGGTCAGGCCCTTTTATTGATCATAAAATTTATCCCTATGGAGCTATAGAGGTTGAAAACTCCAAAAATGGTGACATTTTTAAAGTTAATGGCCAAAAATTAAAACTATATTTGGAGTTTAACTCTCGAGAAGGGGAGAAAGAAATTGAATTCGGTGATCCTACCCATCCATCTTAACCAAAAAAAAAAAAAACGAAAAAAAAAGAGCATTTGTGTTTTCTTTACTTTTTATAGGACTGCGGGTTGTCACAACTGGTCCTGAGATGCAAAAGAGTTCAACTGGGCCTTCAGCCAGCCAGATCCATCTTCTCCACATCTTTCTCTGGGGAGTAACTGACATTTTTCCTCCTTTTATTTGTTTTATTTTGTTCTTACATTGAGGAGAAAGTACGGTATTTGTTTGGGGGTGGGATAAAAAGTCGGGATACTTATTTGTCTTTTGAATTTGCTTATCACTCTAGTCTGTATAATTGAAATAATTGTGATTTTAAAAAAAAAAACAATTTTTAATAGTTTGTTTGTCTAGTTATTGTTGAATATCCCATCGCCAATGATGATATCTGCTCAAAATCGACCATATTTTTAGTAGACTATTAGACAACACTTGATCTCGTTCTTTTATCCGAATACTTATCCATGTTAGACCCGATTAAAGAAGCACATAGCCACTATTGACTTATCATCTATTGGAAACTTGACTTGAGTGTTTGTGTTGATATTATTGACTGCGTATCATTATAAAAAATTCGGTTCCTACATCTTTAAGCTAGTGACCAAACTGTTTTGAGAAAGTTAGGGGGTGTTAAAATTACTACTTTTGTTCTGAGAATTTTGATGGTTTGGGTTTTCTGGGTCTCATCTTTGGTTGAATGGGTTATAATCAAGGAATCTAAACCGAGCACTACTCACTCAACGATAAAATAAAATAAAATATCTGACTTGAACAATTAAGCATGTTAGGGTATCTTAAAACTTGGTACCCTATGGTCATCTGACTTGGGAGTCATTGGCCCAAAGCTCGCTACATGAGTCATATATATAAAAAAAAGAGGAAAAAAAATGAGATATATATATATATATACATCTTCACTTCTCTATTAGCCTGTGGGACTCGAGCAATTAAGTCTGTTAGAGTATTTTAAAACCCGGTGCCCTATAGTTATCTGACTTGGGAGTCATTGGCCCAAAGCTCGCTACATGGGTCACATAGAAAGCTATTGAAAAAGAAGTATTATACAGGATGTAAGATCATAACATGAATAGAATAAATGAAAAGAGGTAGAAGTACTCGGTAAGGATTGCTAGGTTAGAACCTCAGAGACTGAAGACGAGAATTTAGAAATTACTCACCATCCTAATTCTAAGAATACAAGTTCGATTTTTACCACTTTATTTGAAAAAAAAAAGCATCAGGTCGATCAATAGGAACCAATTTCGCTAGAACACCTCGGGATTGGAGAGAAAAACATTGGAAGTGAGAATTTATGAGAGGTGTGAGGAATAAATGATTACAAAGGGTTCGAAAATGCTAAAATATCAACAACACAATATTGGTCGTGGTCTAATACATGTATAAGTTTAATTTTTGACTATTTACACACTCACAAAAGGTCGAGCATCGGATAAGTGATAATTTTTGAGTTGTTGTTTAATATCCTTCTAAAAGTGTTGCTATATTTTCAAACTTGAGGCATATGGTAAGAAATTTAACAACTGACTATTTCTGTTCGCTTAATTTGAATTTATACTTAGTTCGCATTTTTGTTCGATAACGAACAAATGTTTAGTTTGGGGTGTTTGATAAGTACATTTTGTGTACTTATTTTGGCCTTTGAATTAAGCATTTATTTCGTCATATAGTGATTTTCTACTTAATCTAATTTATTATTGTTTCTATTTCAGTTTTGGACTCGTTTGTGAACAATTGAGAAGATTGGAGCGTAAGAGCAATAAATTAGAAGATATTTCAAAAGTATGCGAGACTCAATTGCACTCAATTGAAAGTTGAAGGATCAAATTAGAGATTATGTAAAGTTGAAGGACCAAATTGGATGTTATGAAAAGATGGAGGACCTGAAATGACCAATACCTAAAGTTGAAGGATCAAATTGGAGAGTGTGGAAACTTGAAGGACCAAACTGCAAAAAAAAGAAATACTACAAGCTGGGTGAGCGCCCAGCAGTTGAAAATATAAACATAAGCCAAATCAATCGCCCAGGCCAAATCCGGCTGAGAAGATTTTATTTCTTTTTTTTGTGTCCTAATCTAGTTAGGTAATTTTTGGCTCATGGATTTTGTAATTTTTGGAATCTTTTAGGGCACAATTAGGGTAGTATAAATATGAGTTATTAACTCATAACAAAGAGGGGATTTTTGAGAGCCGAACTTGGAAGAAGACGGAAGAAACAAGAGAAGATGACTCATTGGCGATCAAGAGTTCTTTTTGAAGATTTCTTCTCATTCAATCCATGCGGGTTCCATCAATTCTTGTCTTTTTAATTTAATTATGTTCTTCTAATTTTCTTTAGTCAAGGTAGACGATGAAATCTTGTTTTAGCAAAGTGATTATGTTGTTATTCGTTTAATTCAGCTTTTGGAGCTTTAACGTTCATGGTTTGTTCTTGTTGAATTAATTAGATAAAATTTCTTTCTTCTTAAATATCATGTATTTTTGATTGTCAGAAATTGATTTAATTAATTCGTGCTTGGTGCTTAAACATGTTTTATTAATTTCTTTTGATTTTTTGTCATCTTTTATTCGAATTGGGATACATAGAATGCTTAGAAAATCTTTGATTCTTTGTTTTCTTTCAATGGAACTTGATACGAAAAACGCTTAAGTAATTTATGTTTGAAGCATAATGGGAGCTTATATTTGATTTTCTTCTTTTGGATTTAATGGATAAATATTTAGGACGACAATAGATTGATTTCGTATTGTCGTTGGATTTTGGAAATTAATCAATAACTAGATAATTGCTAAGTTAAACAATGGTAGATTCTGAAACCTTGGTATTTTAAACTTTCTTGAATTTTTAACTTCATTATTTTAGCATAGTTAATTAGTCTTTAAATTAAATTCTTTCAACAAAACTCTTTTCGACTCAACTAGGATAGAATAATAGTTAATTCGGATTAAATTAGACTTTCCTCATTCATTGCTCTCTGTGGGATCGACCTCGTTACTACTTTTCTATATTCTAATAGATTCGTACATTTGTGAGTTAATTAAAATTTGACATCGAGACCCACTTTGGGTAGCGGGCCTCTGGATGAAGTCTTTTTGTAAAAGCTTCCCTACCTCTTCTTTCAAGGCCTCATATTTTTTGGAGTTGAGGGGTCTCATCTTTTGGCGGTGCGATGGAAACTTGGGATCAACGTTGAGTCTGTGGCAACTCACTGCTGGGTTAATCCCAACCATATCATCATGTTTCTATGCAAAGACATCAAGGTTGCGACAGAAGAACTTCTTTAAAGCCTCATTGGGTTCCTTATGGAGGTTTTTTTTCTATCTAGAGCCTCTTGGTTGGTTTAAAAGAGTCCACCGAGAAGCTTTCTAGCTCTTCCACATGTGAGGTCTGGGGGTCGGCTCCTGTGACCCGGGGTTGATATCTTCAGGAGATATGGCTTCCTCAATTGTGATATCTCGTGGAGATTCTTTCGAGGCCTCATTCATCTCAAAATCACAGAGTGTTATATTGATTTTCCTATTTCTCACCTTTTGCAAGGTGTTCCTGTAACATCTCCTCACCTACGGCTGGTTTACCTTTACCGTGGTGATGCCTCCTTCAGTAGAAAATTTCAAGCATAGGTGTTGAATGGATATTACAACCCAAAGCTCATTTAGGGTCGGCCAGCCTAGGACCCCATGGTAAGTGACTTACATCCACCACAAAGAATTCCATGAAAGTGTGGATGGCGGGGAATCTTCTTCCATAGTAATGGCCAGCACACCACCTTTTTGGAGTAACACAATCACCCGTAAATAGGCTCCGAAGAAGGGGCTAATGGGGTCTCAATGTTCATTTTCTCATAGGTGGACTAAAAGATGACATTGACGGAGCTCCTGTTATCTATGAGCATCCTTCCTAATCCATTTCGAGCCACTACTGCCCTTACTATCAGGCCGTCGCAGTGGAGATAGTGGACATCTTTCATGTCCTCATTTGTAAATGTGATAGGGTCGGCCTTTCTTGATCCTGAGGGACGACTGTTGATGAGCCAGTTGGTCATCAGCTTTTCCTCGACCTCTTCCACTAGCTCATTTGAGCATTCCAGGTCTGACCTCATAAGTAGGGTTTTCCAAAGATTGTATCAATTTATCGGATGGAAGCCTTGTCGGTACCTTTGATCGGCGTTGCTCAGTGCCTCTTTCTAACTCCCGATCACTGCATGCGGGGTACTTGGAATTTCATCTTGTTCGTGGCCCATAGACTTTATATCTCCTAGCTGGGGAGGCTACCTGTTATGGGATGGGGGCTGACGACCCCTCATTGGGGATCGATCCCTACACCTGAGGTTCACACCAGTTTGCCAAGTTTTTGCCTCTCGGTATTCCTCTGTGCTATGGCCATAGCTTAGTAGACTCGGCGGTTTCTCATGAGACCTCTCGATGGGAGGAGACATCAAAGGTGCACTAGTCCTGGCCTCGTAGCATATCAGATGGGCTGTTCTGTAATTGTAGAATCCAGGGACAGAGCCTAAAGCTCCAGGTGCTGAACGCGGATGCAATAAACCCTCTTGTACAGAGGCTACATAGCTTATCCCTGAGGTCGGGTTAGATAGATAGTCCATCCGGCGTTGTGTTAGTTGATGGGGCCTACCTTGGCCTCGGCCATACCCCTCGCTCCTATTACAATTTGTGGGCCACTTCATTTTGTAGTTCTATGGAGGTTCATATTTTTATTGCTAATTTTCTCAGTTATCATCTCCACCAATTGGTCGAATGTGGTTGTGTTCTTGTTGCGAACATCACTAAAAAATTAGAGGTTTATGTTCAATCGGTAGAGAGGGCCTTGGTGTCAGACACTCTTTTGCAGAAAATCATCTCTTCATTAAAGCGGCTGAGGTAGCTCTATAGAGGCTCGTCCGCTCCTTGCCTCATGTCGTAGAGGCATTGTACAGGGGCAAAACTGGGTCTTCCGATGAGAAATAGTTGATGAAGGTCTTCTTCAATTCTGGCCAGCTGGAGATGCGTCGGTTCTGAGCTTGTTGTACTACATCTTTGCTCCTCCAAATAAGGTAAGGTGGAAAGCTCTACATTTCAAGACTAGAGAGGCTCCTCGAGGCTCATCTCTATCTTGTAAGTGTTTACATAGTCCAAAGGGCCACCCTTGCCAATGTAGGGTGCAATATTTTGTGCGCGAAACTCGTGAGGAATGGATGTGTTCCTAATCCCTGCCGAGAAAGGTAGATTTTCGTCGTCATTGTCTATCGGAACGACCTCGTCAGTTTTTAGGTTATCTACCCCCGCGTCTGGAGAACGTGTTTAGCTTGTTGGTTGCTCCCATAGTACTGGGACTGTTGATATTGAGTCTGATGAGGCGGATGTAGCTGGAATTCAGACTTATCCATAGCCACTGCCTCTTTTGCTCTTCTTTTCTACCTATTCCTATATGGAATCTGAGGCTGGTCCCTCTTCGAAAGGCTCTCTTAGGGCCCATTTCTAGGACCAAGTCTGAGCCTGTCGAAGACGCTAGCTGACATTGAAGGTTGCGGCCTCCCCTCGTCTCGAGAGGAGTAGGAGTTGGTCTCTTTCCTATATGTTCTAGCCTGTGAGGCCTCCCCTCCTTACTTGGGGACGAAGATGGTGGCTACTGTTCACCCCTGGTTCTTCGTTGGAGATGTTTAGATTGGAGCCCTAGGACATTTTCCTCATTGCATATTCATCAGCTGGATGAAGCCTTGCATCTGGGCATGATGTTGGGCCAGCTGCCGCACACTAGTAGCCATAGTCCTCATTTCTCTTTCAAGGTTGGTGGGAGCCCTCTTCGGACGCCTTTTCCGTAGGGCTCCCTCGCCTCTCGTAGACGCGGTGTTTTAATTGGTGTCATGCCAAGCTTTTCTAGGGTTCTCATCTTCGTTGCTTCCACTCATCCTTTTCCTCAGTGGGTCAGTGGGTCTCTTGTTTAGGAAGGCTTTAAGCTTTTGGTCATGTTTCACTAGTGGTTAAATGTGTGGTTTTCTATAGACGGCGTTAATCTGTTGACCTCAAAAATGACTGCCAACAAGAACTCCACGCCTTCTCTTCCTACGTGTACGTTCTCCACACGCTTGGATGGCCACGTGGTCTTATGGTTGAGTTAAGATGGTGGTGTGTTTAGGAAAGAGTTGATAAGATGTTTAGATATGGAAGGCACACATTGTGGTAGAGGAGGTGGCTTGAGGGCCCCTAATCACTAATTCCCTAAGTGATATGAACACTTAAGCTAATCAACATAGAGGACTGGCGTTTCATATATTATTTTCTCAGATCTTTTTCATCTTTCTTTTCTAGTGGGAATGGCTTTGGTATTTATAGGCAAATCCCACTTGGTCGTCCCCTCCCTTGATGTGCGCAACGTGGCTCAATCTCAAGGATTTTTGCATCACCTCTTAGGTGTCATATCAGTGGTTAAATGAAGGGTCTTTTTCAAACGCATGCTAGGAAACTATGATTGTGACAAGTTGTATTGGCAGGTTGTCCAATCAATCTCCAGATTTGACTTGCGACGTCAGGGAAGCCTTCCTTCAACGCAACCGAGGTCGGTTTAAGGGCGCATCTTCCCAAATGAGGGTCTGCCTCTTATTCCTCATCTTTCCAACCTCTTGGGAGGAAGACGATTCCCAACCTTCTCAGTCCAGAGGCCTGGGATTCATCTGGCTTGCGAGTAACGTCTCCAACCTCTTCGGATGGGAAGGTAGACGTCTCCAACCTCCTCGGATGGGATGGGAGACAGCTGTCTAGGAAATTATTGACTTTGACTAGGCCACGTGGAGCGCAACGTAAGACTAGGGCATGACAAGGTTCATCTATCTCTTTATTTTCTTTAAGATAATTTCTTTGAACAATAATTCTCCAGTTCATTATTCGTTTCGTAAAGTAAGAAAATCGTGGGTCATTGCAACTTGTGCGCTCTGGAACTACCATCGAGAAAAATCTTTACTACATTCACTCACATATCATTTTGTGTTCACTCTGACAGGTGAAAAATCAGTTTAATTCTTTTATATAGTGTAGAGAAAATTGTAGGAAATATCAACTTTTTATCGTTCTATAGACTATTGCAACCCAAACCATAACGTGTGGTACCTTATTGAAAGATGAATCTGAATAGTTTTTTTTATCCTAATACTACCAGGTCATGGAATTTGGGACATTAGCTATGTGGTATCTTATATATAGGTCTTACTACTGAGGTTATTGATTGAGTTAATACATTATCACATGTCTATGGTGCTTTTTACGATTTCTCTTGCATGTTAAAGTTTAATGAATGGTGCTTTCAATGGTCACAATTTCGTCCCAATGAAATGTACAACTACACTTTCCAAACAGTTAAATTCGATAACAACTCGTTAATCTTTATTCGAATCTTGTAGGCTAGACAACAATGCCCCGAAGGCTAGAAAAACAAAGGACATGCTAGAATCAATTTTGAAAACTTATAAGGACTCTGGAACCTTAAACGAGAGGCATGTCGATTCTTGTGAGTCGCCATCTATCATGTGCAAATTCATAGTTAGCACTCTATTTTTATTTGTAGATTTCTGAAAAATAACATGGTAAGCTCTTATTACACGTTGGAAATTTTACGTGCTAGAATTAAGTAGGATAAAAAATTTATTACCAACGGATGTTAACACTCCCACACAACCCCAACCCCAACCCCAACCCCAACCCCAACCCCAACCCCAACCCCAACCCCCTATATACCAGAGAGTAAAACGTGTTTACGATGGGTGGCAACGGTGGAATGAAGATGACAACAATTTTTCTTCATTTTTCTTTTATTTTGTACTTTTTCCATTTTTTTCAAATTGTTTTTGAAGGTATTAAGGTCATTTACTGATATCCTTAAAAAATAAGTCATGTGTAGGGGATGCGTGACCTTATAACAAAATTTTGGATGAAAATAATCCAAAAGGACCCATGTGCACCCACTAGGTAAGTTTGTAGATGTGATCGTCAAAAAATTAAGAACGGGGATTCAAGTGCTATTGGCATGAATGTTTGGGACCAAGTGAAAATTTTCATATTTGATAAGATAACACGAGTTTGGAAACATTTTTAATTTTAATTGTTAGGTCTTGCACATTACCTTTTAACATGATTTGGATGGAATTCATTCAAAAGGATCTATG
The DNA here is from genome assembly GCA_023638005.1 of Forsythia suspensa. Taxonomy (NCBI): domain Eukaryota; kingdom Viridiplantae; phylum Streptophyta; class Magnoliopsida; order Lamiales; family Oleaceae; genus Forsythia; species Forsythia suspensa. The sequence continues at coordinate 26,536,430 of CM042670.1, read as the reverse complement.
TGCATCCATAATGCATGTTTCATTATTTAAGTTAGGGGATGTCATTGCCAAAACATTAAGAACGGGGACCTAAGTGATATTGGCGTAAATGTTTGGAGACCCCAGGTGAAAATTTTGGAAATATTTGTCAATTTAATTGTTAGGGTTTAGACGTAGAGTTAAATATTTCAATAATCACTGTACTTTTAGTTTCGTCTTCAATGAATCACTGAACTTTTAGTCTCGTCTTCAATCAATCACTGAAGTTTTAAATGTTGCTATTTGCTTACTAAACTTTGAAAAGTTACACTCTACTAATCACTTCTCGTGATTCAATAACGTTCAATGGACAGAAGCGTACACGTGGTTGACAGAACATCCACGTGGCACACATTTGAAGTTAATTTCGAAGTTAAATATTTCAATAATCAATAAACTTTTAGTCGCGTCTTCGATCACTCATTGAACTTTCAAATGTTGCTGCGTGCTCACTGAACTTTGAAAAGTTAAACTCCATTAATCATTTCTTATGATTCGGTACCAATGAACGGAAGAGCACATGTAGCTTACTGAACGCCCATGTGTCACACATTTGAGGTTAATTCCACCAACCAATTGAGGATGTCCCTCCATGTCATCAAAGCGCTTTTATCAAAATATGATTTATACATGAGAAACATTTATTCTTTTCCCCAAATTGAAATCGCTCAAAGGATACTCTCCCAAATTCAATTCTTAACCCTAAACCTTTATCACCTGCGACAAAACAACAGCACTACTCCCACAAACCAGCCTAATCGAAGACCACCACTCCATTTAGAAATGAACAATGTCACAGATGGATGGGTCACATGGAGGTAAGGCCATAAGTCTGTTGACATTTTTTTGTCGTATGTATGCACCTAAAAATCTGCATGTATGACATTCTTCTCTGTGAAACCTAACCCTAAACATGAAAAGCATAGTTTTTTTTTTTTATTTATGTTGAATTTCACGTTGCATGCCATTTATCAAAACATGTATTTCACGTTGAAAAATATGTATTTTGGCCGTATTGGAACTCTTTTAACAACTAACTATCCTTTTTTTCATTTGTGTTGCTAGATTTGGAGGAAGATCCAGACTTTATTGATTCTGAGAATGAATTTGAGGATGGTGATGATCTACTGTATGTGCAAAATGTCACGAAGGCATTGAAATGAGAGTTTAAAAGAGAGTACTTGAAGGGGCCGAATATTTTGACAATGAAGTAGATGAGTAGTAGTATCTATCTTGTGAAGAATTATTAAGTGATTATGCATCTGGTGATGAAGTTGATTTCTAAAAGGAATGATGATCTTCGATTAGGTTGGTTTGTGGGGGTAGCACTGTCGTTTTGTCACATGAGAAAATAGGAAAATAGGTTAGGGCTATGAGAATTGAATTTGGAGGAATAGACTTTGAGGGATTTTAATTTGAGGAAAGAATAAATTTTTCTTATGTATAAATCACATTTTGAAAAAGTGATTTAATGACATGGAGGGCCATCTTTATTTGGTTGGCGGAATTAACCTCAAATGTGTGCTACGTGTGCGTTCCGTCAACCACATGTGCATTTTCGTTCATTGGTAGTTACTGAATCGGGATGAGTGATAAACGGAGTGTAACTTTCCAAAGTTGAGTGAAAACGCAGCAAATTTTGAAAGTTCAGTGAGTGATCGAAGATGCGATTAAAAGTTCAATGATTATTGAAATATTTAACTCTAGAATTAACCACAAATGTGTGCTACGTGGGTGTTCTGTCAGTCACGTGTGCGCTTCCGACCATTTAACGTAACTGAATCGTGGTGAGTGATTAACGAAACGTAACTTTCTAAATTTCAGTGAGCATACAGTTACATTTAAAAGTTCAACGAGTGGTCGAAGACGCGACTAAAAGTTCAGTGATCATTGAAATATTTAACTCGTTATATGTATTTAGTCTCGTCCTTATTACCATATTATTATATTGCAAAAATATTTTTCAACTAGAAGTTATGAATTTTTGTATATATTAAATCAAGTCCATGATTTGCGTTAATCTTTGTGAAATTTCAAGACAATTTCCACAAACCTACTATGCTCATGTTCTCCTTTAAATTTGATTGAATGTTCAAATTTATGATTAAAAATGTTAACTAAATGATCACTTGAATATAAAGATTTGAAAAATTAAAATAATTCCCACATTTTCTTGAAAAGATATCACAACTTCTATAAAAATCTATCGCATTTGAATGAACGATCACATCTAAACGTTATATATATATGACATTTCATAAGGCATTTTCACACAATCAAAACTCATTATACTCTCTGTTACGGCCCAATCCTACGTGGACAGGGCAATCCCACTTGAGGCTCCACGTGGACACGGTCAAAGTCAACATGCTTTGGCTCAACCCTTCTCCGAGACCTTTTTGCGCCGATAATGTTATATAACCGAGGCTATTTGGGCCGAGTAGCTTGAATAACCGAGGGGTGGTTGCGTGCTAAGGAAGCCTTACCTACCAAACCTGTGATTCAATCTTGAAAAGACTGATGAGACTGCCTGCCAATGCGGCTTGTCACAGTCATAGCCCCTTAGATTGCGGCTGGAAGTGACTCTCTTATTAATGCTAATGACGTGACACCAAGGATGTGACTCAAGAACCCTTGAGATGGAACCACGTGTCGCACATCGAAGGAGGTCATTCTTATAGAATTTGCCTATAAATATTATACTTATTTTTACAAGAAAAGGATGTTGAAATCATTAATCTCACAAGAAATATCAAGTCTTCTATACTAATTATTCTTCAAGTGTTATAACCACCTGAAAAATCGTTAGTTAGGGGCCCTCAAGCTATTACCTTTACCATAGTATGTTTCTCTTTATCTTTTGTTATACATCCACCCGGTCCTAGGCTTATCTACGTGATTGAATAAGCCACTTGGCAGTCCAAGCAAGAAGAGAAATACACGTAGGAAGAGGAGGTGTGGGGTTCCTGTTGGCAGCCATTTTTGGAGGTCAACAGATTGGAGCCGCGCGTGTGGAAGAGTGTAGGATACGTTAAAACTTACCTCTGACGATTACAACACATTAAATGCCTGCAGCCATCTTTTCAACACGACCAATATGATGTTCCACACTCCCCAGGCCCAGGTAATCATTACACCAGCCGTCCCCAGCAAGCTTATTCCAAATTGGATAGGGGCGCTTCAGCTTCCAATGCCCTCTTTTTGGGCCGCCCCCCGCTTGCTTCTTAGTAAGGCTTCCGTGATGGCGGCTCGGTGATCCTCTTGGGACCGCCCCCCGCCGCTTTCTTCTGTAAGGCTTTCGCACGGCAGCTTGGCCGCCATCTTGGGACTGCCTCCGCATGTTGCTTCTTCCTTAAAGCTTTCGCACGGAGGCTCGGCCTCCCTCTTGGGACTGCCTCCGCCTGCTGCCTCTTCCTTAAGGCTTCCGCACAGTGGCTCGGCCTCCCTCTTGGGACTGTCGCCGCCTACTGCTTCTTCATTAAGGCTTTCGTACGGCGGCTTAGCCTCCCTCTTGGGACTGCCTCCGCCTAGTGCTTTCCCATTAAGGCTTCCACAAACCTTAGGGATAACCTTAGGCATCAGTTCCGAATATAACATTGCCTACGACAAGCACGGCACCCACATAAATGTCCGATCCCGAACTTGTGGGATTATTATTTTGTAAAACTATTACAGCAATTTTATTACAAGTGCATCCCCAAGTCCAATTCTCCGTTGGGTTTCTCACTTCTATTTCTCACCAAGCCCAGCACCCTACATAAATAATGGGGCCTGGACTTAGGGGACTATTGTTATGCCCCAATCCTACTTGGACAGGGCAATCCTACTTGAGGCTCCACGTGGACATGGTTAAAGTAGGGATGGCAAAAAAACCCCCACGACCAACCCGTCCCCTGCCCGCCCCGCCAAGAGCCGCCCGCCCGCCCCCACGAAGCAATAGGCGGGTTTGGCAGAAAAATCTGCCCGCCCGCCACCCCATGACCCGCCCCTAAAAAAAAATTTTTTTTTTTTTTTTTTTTTTTTTTTGAAAATCATAAAATATAGTAGAAATTATGATTTTCACTAAAATAAACTAAAGAAGAATCAAACCGGGTTAAAACTTATAAACTATTAACATTAACCACTTTACCACAACCCAAATCATATAATTTTTTGTTTTGCTTGGTATAAATATTTAAAAAAATTGTATATATATTTTTTAATTATTTTCAGTTTAACAAAAAAAAAAAAAAAAAAAAAAAAAAAAAAAAAAAAAAAGGCGGTTTGGGCGGGTGGGCGGGTCAGCTGCCGCCCGCCCGCCATGGTCAGGCAAGGGCGGGCCAAAGTCATGGGGCGGGGCGGGCGAGGCCGACCCGCCCCATTGCCATCCCAGGTTAAAGTCGACATGCTTTGGCTCAACCCTTCTCCGAGGTCGTTTACGCCAAGGAGGTTATATAACCGAAGCTATTTGGGCCGAGTAGCTTGAATAACCGAGGCTGGTTGCGTGCTAAGGAAGCCTTACCTACCAAACCTGTGATTCAATCTTGAAAAAGGCGATGGGAATGCGCCCGATGCAGGTTTGTCATAGTCATAGCCCCTTAGATTGCAGCTGGAAGTGACTCCCTCATTAATGCTAATGACGTGACACCAAGAATGTGACTCAAGAACCCTTCAGATGGAACCACGTGTCGCACATCGAAGGGGATCATTCTTATTGAATTTGCCTATAAATACTATACTGATTTCTACAAGAAAAGGATGCTGAAATCATTACTCTCACAAGAAATATCAAGTCCTCTATACTAATTATTCTTCAAGTGTTATAACCACCTGGGAAATCGTTAGTTAGGGGCCCTCAAGCTATTACCTCTACCATAGTGTGTTTCTCTTTATCTTTTGTTACACATCCACCCGGTCCTAAGCTTATCTACGTTGTTGAATAAGCCACGTGGCAGTCCAAACAAGATGAGAAATACACGTAGGAAGATGAGGCGTGAGGTTCCTGTTGGCAGCCATTTTGGATGTCAACACTCCCTCTATTTTATTGTTTTACAAAGTTCGTCAATAGAAGTAGAAATTTGATTCAATTCTGTACGAACGAAATCAATTCTATCTTAAAAATAATTGCTCGAGAGACTTTGAACACTAGATAGAGTAAAATTATCTTAAAAAATTAATGTTAACTTGTTAATCTCGAATAACTATGAGTTAAATTTATTTTCGTTCATCAATTTGAGTTTTGTTTTCATGATTATGGTTCGTGTTTATGACAAGGGTAATTATATTCACACTACATTATTTGTTAATTACACCACATTTTAATTGCAATGAAAATCTCTAGCTACTGCTCATTTTTACATTTATGTCTTTAATTTTTTTATCACATTCTTATTATCAACCTATGAATTTGCATGTCTTATTTTTGTCATTGATGATGATTTTGTCCAAAAAAAAATAATTAGGAGTGCATAATTTTTTTTTGCCCCTCATATTTTTAAATAAACAAAATAAATAACATATACAAAAGTTTAACAAAATATTTTCCCCTCATTTCAATGCACATTAACAGAATATTTTAACAAAAATCATCATCAAAGACAAGATGTGAAAATTATTGAAAGTTAATAATAAAAATGCGACAAAAAAAATTAGAGACATAAATATTAAAATGTCAAATATTGATGGACATTTATTGCAATTAAAATATGGTGTAGACAATAAAAACTGTAATGTGAATACAATTACCCTTATAACAAATCTGAGTTTACGCAATATTTAATTTAATCTTGTCATTATATACGTGTCTATATTTACAAACATAGAATTCTTTTTGTTGTGTACAAATTTAATTAATTTTATATACTATGTTTATATGGATAAGTTGAAAATGCACATAAATATTGCTGGTTGGGAAGTGCATGTCATTTTAAAAGTTTCCATAGCTCAAGAAATTTAATGAAAGGATACAATGCACCCTAATTGAGGGAAATGATCTCTTCTATTTGGTGGGGGAAATTATTTTGTCTACTGGATACTTGTCTATTGGATATTTTAGTTGTCCAATACCTATTGGACAAGTGTCCAAATGGATAAAATAATTTCTCTCGAGACAAAATAATTTCTCCCACTAAGTAGAGGAGATCATTTCCCCATAATTGATTCTTTTATGCATGTTGTGATGTTTCCCACTTTTGATAAATTCAGTTTTCAGCTATAAAAAAAACTAGAAAACACCGCTAAAACATAGCATTTACTATAACACAGATAATTAGAGATAGCAATGAATTAGGACAACTATTTCCGTTCCCGCCCCATTGAAAATTTTTAGCCTTATTGACCCCATCCTCGCTTAAGGCGGGCCGGGGCCGGGGCCGAGGGCGAGGGCGAGGGCGAGGGCGGGCGAGGGCGAGGGCGGGGCGCCCCACATCGTCCCTAAACCCACCAATTTGCGGGCGGGGTGCTCCATTGATCTTTCATTGCTCTAGTTTAAATTTATTTTTAAAAAATAGAAACTGAGAAAAACAAATAAACAAATTTGGGTGAAAGAATTAGAATTAGAAGAATTATGAATGTAGAATGTTAAGGATTAAGAAAATAAAAGTTTGTTATAATATTTGTATCAAATAAAACAATTAGAAGTTTGAAATTGAAGTTGTAATGTAGCGGTGAGGTTTTATAACTTAATTATTTCAACTTGGGTTCGAATCCCATTCAGTTCATTTACAACAAAAATTGTGCTTTTGAGTTTTATTCTATAATCTTTTTAAAAAAATAAATATTGAGATGTGGACCAGCCCCGAACCCGCCCCTATTACCCGAATAATCGGTGCGGGGCGGTGGGTCAAATTGTCATCGCTAGCCGAGGAAGGGAGCCTCGTTCACTGTCCCGTTTATTTATTTTTTAAATTTTTTTACATCATCGGTAACCATTCACGAGTTCGTACTCCTATTCAATCTTTTTGGGTGAATGCTGATGGTAATATGGTATTAAAAAGAAGAAAAAAAAAAGGGACGAGGAACATGTTCCACTTTTCTGAAAAGTCAATTACGCAGGAAATCCCCTCCTCGGGTTGGAACAAAGTGTTTTGCCATTCGTAGAGATAATGAAGAAATTTTTACTCTAATCTTATCCATCTGACCCAACTACTTTATGTTATTTTTTTGAAGACTCGAGCAATCGTGTTTCAAGTAAATATTTTTTCTGTTATGAAAAAAATTACCTAATTACAATAGAACCACTCAAAGAGAATTCCAATGCTTCAAGCCTTCAACGAAACTTCATATATAATTCGTGTAATGGAAGTAGAATAAGTTCTAGATACAAAATGTTTTAGACAAGTATTCTAGAAAAAAATGATGGTTTAAAATGGCAAATTGAAATGCCTTTTTTATAATCTTGGACGTGTATCAATTCATCCAAAAGTGGTGTAAAATGGCAAACTGGAATTTTCTTTTTTAAATAACTGTCCGTCCAAAAAGTGAAAAATGGCAAACTAGAATGCCTATTTTTTAATAATCTTGGACGTGATCTTTCGTCCAAAATCAGAAAAACAATAGCTTAGAGAATAGTTTCTCGACTCGGTCGCTAATCAGCTCGAAGCACTGGGTTGTTAGATCAGTGGTTTAATTGGTGAGTTAGTAGTTCAACCGCTAAGTCATTATTGTTTAAAATTTTAGATAAAAGGAATAATATAATAGGTTGAAAAGTTACGACATATTAATATTAAAAATAATTCTCCAGTATTTTCTTTATTATTTTAAATTGACTTATTACGATTTTCTTTGTACGAACAATATATATTAGTTGATATTTTTATTGCAAAATAATATATTAAATAATTAAATATTATTGAGCACAAATGCACAATATGTTAATAATTCACGGTTGGCCTGGTGGATAGCACTTGACAATTCATGAGATCTGGGGATAAAACCCCTCTTTGCATGAAGCATTTAATCCAAATGGACCAACCAGCCCGGGCTCGAGAACAGATATCACTAAGAGCATCTCCAATGCTCTCCATGGATTGTGGCTGACGTGACAATTAAATAGAAGGACTTCTAGATAAATGTGGAATGAGTGAGGCGGTGAAGTCAAAGTTCTCTCCAATAAGTTCCTTCTACATATTAATAATAGTGATTATGTGGCATTTATTTTTTAAATTAAAAATAATAAAACTAACCACTTAACAGAATTTAAATCTCAACTCTATTTCTTTTCTCAAACTATCGTCTTTATATCTCCTTCTTCCTAATGAAAAATCTAATTTACCAAAATTGTATATTATCCACACGATAGGTTATTTACTCCTCGAATTCACCACATTTGCATCTTGTGGCGTGCAAGCTTCGACATCAATTTTACCAGGTTTGAAAGATTTTTTGTGAAATGAATTAATATGGGTTTCTTTCGTAAATAAGTCACTTTTTAAAAATAATTTTAATTTTATTAACTTAATAAATTTATTTTAAAAAATACTATATAATTAATAATATATTAATTAATAAAATAATAAATTAAAATCAAATAGGACCATGTGAATCTCCACATGAATTGTTATAAAATTTGATCCAAAATTGCTTCTTGAGTCATTGATTATTTTCAAGTTAGTCATCCATCTTTATAATATCTCTACTTTAGTCTCGTAATTCATCTTTCATTTCAATTTTGTCCTCTTTTATTTATAATTCAAGTCCTTCAACTTTTTGATTTTTGCAAGTTGATCCCCATATTTATACTTTTATGTCAATTTAGTTATTTATAGTATCACTATTTGATCTGAGATGTTACAAATGATATTGTGTATCAATGTTTGATACAAATGTTACAAATAATATTTTGTAACAATCTATGTTACAAATTGAGATGTAAAACATCGATGATATAGAATATCAATTCATGTAACATGTGCTTTATGTAAAATAATATAATATAATCAGTAAGATATTCAAATGATACAAAATATCATTTTGTAACATTTGTATAAGATAGTGATACACAATATCATTTGTAATAATCTTATCAATTCGTGATACTAAAGCGAAAGCTATTATGCAACCGCAAAACCAACTCTAAACTTCAACAAGTTTATATTAATATACACATTGGACTCTAAAAACTTATTGATATTGTGTAACATCATTATGATATAGATATGTAACACAATGCCAAATTTAACAAATAAAACTCATGATTTCATCATTTTTAACATATGTAACATCAATGATACAAAATACCAATTCATGTAAAATAACATAATATAATCTGTAACATATTCAGTGATACAAAATATCATTTGTAACATCTGTATCAATCATTGATACTATAAAGGACTAAATTGATATAAAAGTATAAATATGGGGATCAACTTGCAAATATTCAAAAGTTGAAGGACCTGAATTGCAAATAAAAGTGGACGAAATTGAAATGAACCAGGAATTACATGGACTAAAGTAGAGATATTATAAAGATGAAGGACTTACCGTGAAAATAATCAATGACTTAAGAAGTAAATTTGGGTCAAAGTTCATGACAATTCATGTGGGATTCACGTGGTCCTATTTGATTTTAATTCATTATTTTATTAATTAATATAATATTAATTATGTAGTATTTATGAAATAAATTAGTTAAGTTGTTAGATTTGAAATTATTTTAAGATTGATAAGTAGTAGGCGTAATATTCCTTTTCACCAACCATCTTGGTGTGCTATCTAGTTTACCGAGTTCCTGGCCAAACCAGGTTTTAGAACAATGGCTTAGAATGGCAAATTACATAGCCTTCTCTATAATCTTACGGTCCAATTAAATCAACCGGCCTGTCGATCGGGTCAGGCTGCAAAACAATTGCTTAGAATGACCAACTTAAACATTGAATAGCCATCTTAATTATAATCTTAGAGCATCTTAAACAAACTCTTTAAACATATATTACTTTTTAATTTAAAGAGCCAAAACTTAAAATTCTACTCCAATGGACTCTCCAATTTAACATTTCAATTTAGAGAGTGAGTTTGGCTCTCCTAATGGCTCTCCATAACTCACCCTCTATTATTAAATGCATTGAAATAATTTCAATTTTCAATATTTGATATGTTGGTTTTAATTAAATAATATATACAAATTGTGAAGAAAATATATGATAAAAAGAGAAGAAAGAAATATATTAAATGCTTCTTGAGAAAAGTAAAATAAATAGTGAAAATAAAGAGGCTGTTGGAATGTTTAAAAAAAACGCTCTTTAAAATACTAAAGATGTTCTTTAAATATACATAAGCTCTTGTAGATGCTCTTAGATGTAATCGTTAGTTAAAATGTAAAAATAAAAAATGATAGTGTAAAATGGGAAACTGGAATGCATTTCTATATGCTTGAACATAACTATTCATCCAAAAGCGACGAACCCCGCGTTCGTGTATGTTGTGAAGTAACGTTAGGGTTGGACGTGGGTTGGGTTGGTTCGGTTTTAGGCTCAACCCGAACCTAACCTAAAAGAATCGGTTTAACAAAAATTCAACCCATTCCAAAACCCTACAGATTTGAACCCGACCCAACCCGACCTGATTAAACTTCAGGCAGGTTGGGTCGGGTTGGCGGTTTGGGGATCCAAAAAATTCAGATGAACAAATTCAACAACATTCAACAAAAAAAAATTCAAGAAAATAATTTTAACTAGCACCGTAGATTATCAAAACTTGTGGAAACTTTTTCTAGTGACATATTCAATAGATGAACAAACTCAAGAAATCTTGGTATAATCTTAAGAAACTAATATTAAAAAACCCACGGATGTTCCCACAACATTAAAAGAACAAATTGATTTGCACATTTTATTCCTTTTTACCTGGACAAACCCTAGCTCCGTTGAAAGAAGTGATTCATGGGAAGCTTCACAAACGTCAATTTGGTGAGTTTTTTTCGTTGATTTTCACTGGTCAACCATTTTGTGGGAAAATGAAGAAATACCTTGATATGAGTTTTGTGTGTAATTGCAAATGTATGAAAGACAACATCACAACGTAATCAAAATAGGGCTCAAGGAAGAAAATGAATGAGAGAAATAGATAACTAATTTTTTTAATTTTCAACTTCTGTTTTCTTCGCTGGATGTGAGATGGGTTTCAATTAGGATTAGGGTTGGGTGGAATCGGTGTAAAGGATTTCGACAAAGACGATTAGTGGTGACTAGCGCGGTATGGTGGCTGCGTTTTTTGTTGGAGAAAGAGGAGAGCGGAGGCTGAGGTTGCCGATTTTTTGGAAATGGGCTCACGCACCTGGCCTTTTGGTTCAGGGCAAACCCGACCCGACGTTATTTTGAAATCCAGAACCCGAACCCAACCCGATCCAACTCAAAAACCGACCCAAACTGCTCGAATCGGTTGGGTTGAGCAGTTTGGGTTGGTTTTTGCCCAACCCTAAGTAACGTTATCCATTCACGCTTTTGGCATGCCCACAAATTCGTTGGTAATACAAAGTCACATTTTTTTTGAAGTTAATACACTGTTCTGGTTTCGTTGTAACAACAGTTTCCAAGAGGGTAAATAAGAGTAATGCTTATTGTACATAATGCATTACATAAGTTTTTACAGAATATGACGTGGCATTGACAAATTGATTTTGGAAAGCATGTGGGCTCCATAAATTGTTTATTTGTGTTCTTTTCTTCAAAATTATTTAGCTAGTGTTTGTTTAAGTTTTTTTAAAAAAAACTTATTTTCAACCTGGTGTTTGTTTAAGTTTTTTTATTTTATTTTTTTTAAAACTTATTTTCAACCATATATTTTATAAGATCTACAAATTTTAATCACACATCTTATTAACTTTTACCCAAAAACTACATTTAATTAATGTACCATTTATTTGATTTCATTTACGTAATTATGATTTTAATGATTTACAAAGAAAATTTTGATGACTATATAGTTGAAGTTTTTGATATTCTGATATTAAATATGTTTTTATAAGTCGTGGATTGATTTTAGATTGTTGTGTCTTGACGGCCTATTGTTGAATTGTTGATTGATTGTTTTGTGTGTGTGTGTGTGTGTTGTTTTTAGAATTTATAAATATAAAATCGAGTTTCGACCAAGAGAATAAACACTTGTTTTTATTCTTTAAAAAGGCAGGTTAAAAAAAAATTAAGTTCCCGTGAACTAATTTTCGGATCCACCATTGATTGCACATACGTTTTTCTTCCCTGATAATTTAAATAAATTATTTAAACGGATAGAGAAGTATTTGATCGTGCCCAAAATCTAATTCTAATAAATTATCATCATTGATTAGAGGAAAAATCAAAAGAAACATACTTTATTAGAATTGCACATATGTTTTTCATCACCTTAATTAGATCGACAAAATCATTTTAACAAACTTGAACATATACTGCGACAACTTGAAAAATAAAATGCTTCATCCACTTGAAATAAATAAATAAAAATAAAAATAATAAATTTATAAAAACATATTTAACTTAGTTCAAATCATATCAGAATATTAAAAACTTCAACTATATAATCATCAAAATTTTCTTTGTAAATCATTAAAATCATAATTACGTAAATGAAATCAAATAAATGGTAGATTAATTAAACGTAGTTTTTGGTAAAAGTTGATAAAATGTGTAGTTAAAATTTATGAATATTGTAAAATATGTTGTTGAAAATAAATTTTAAAAAAAAATAAAATAAAAAACTTAAACAAACACCAGTTAAATAATTTTTGAAGAAAAGAACACGAATGAAAACGAATGAAAAGAACACAAATAAACAATTTATGGAGCCCACATGCTTTCCAAAATCAATTTGTCCATGCCACGTTATATTCTGTAAAAGCTGTTCCAAAATCAATTTGTCCATAATCAATTTGTCCATGCCACGTTATATTCTGTAAAAGCTGTAATGCATTATGTACAACAACCATTACTCGGTAAATAATAGCCTACCAAACTAATTTACCCGTTTCCAAGACCAGAAAGCTTTTATTACTTCAATTCACAGTATTTTCACAACCAATTTCAAAATCTCTACAACGCATAAAAAGCTAGTTCGTTTGAATTTGTTCGATTTACTTTTATTTTATTTTTAATTAATTGATCATCAGATTGTTGGAAAAGAGGAAAATGGAGAATTTGAGAGCGATTTTGGATGAAGTGTGCCCAATGATAAAGTTTAAAATGGCGGTGAGGCGCGCGAAGAAGCAGATTCCGCTGGAGTCGCACTGGGCATTTTGCTACACTTTGCTTAACAAACTCTCCAGAAGCTTCGCTTTCGTCATTCAACAGCTCGATGGAGATCTTCGTAACGCCGTGAGTCTCCTCTTCTTCTCCGTTATTATGATTGATTACAGCTTTTATGCTGCATCTTGAGAAGGATTTTGCAAATTTTTGAGATATGTATACTACAGTTGTTATCTTTCGAAGTATATCAGTTTGAGCTCCTTGTACTTTATAATCACTTTTTGAAAAGAATTTCAAAAACTCATTCTTGTTACATTTATTCTGAAAATAAAGTTTTTTACAAATTATTATTTTAATTTATTATATTATAGATTACATATATTAACTGAATCATTAATTACCGGATTTGATGATAATTTATATATTATAGAATCTTTTATTATTAATTATAATAACTGAATCTTTAAAAATTGAAATTGATTGGAATATGTATATGACAAAATTTTTTATTGTTATAACTATTAAATATATATCATTTATATCAGAAATATCTATAACAACCACAAACAAAGCTCATGTTCTCTTCAGTTTCAACATTTGTAACAATTTATGTTACAAATTGAGATATAAAGTATAATACCAGTTTTGACACAAAAAATCTTATGATATACACAATTGTATCATATGTATCATATTAACCATCAATGTTACAAACATCATATTAAACAATAATGTACCAATAACAAGTAGTATCATTTGTATCATTCATTGTTACATAATAACCAATTGTGTAACATGTGTTACATAATATCACATAAAATCAGTGTTACAAAACAATGTATTGTAACATCTTTATCATTCAGTGTTGCATAATAACTTATTGTGTAATATTTTTTTACATAATATCACATAAAAATCAGTGTTAAAAACAGTGTATTGTAACATCTTTATCATTCAGTGTTATATAATAACCTGTTATGTAACATTTGTTACGGAATAATCAATCATCATAATAACAATCTATATTCTGTAATAATCAATCGTCATAATAAGCTATTGTGTAACATTTGTTACCAGTGAGATATAACATAATTTATATTCTGTTACAAAATGGTAAAGAATGTACTGAGATATCGTGAAGATTTAGAGCTACATATATTTCGTAAAGATTTTTAGAGAAAATTTGCGTTGATTTTGAAAGATATGGATTAATCTCCTACCCATTTATTCTACCTACTCATAATGCCCACACTGAGGTGGCATTACATGGTTGGTAGTTCATAGCCCCACACTCATGATTTCTACCAATCATGTTTAGCCACCTCACCGGTGGGCGTTATATCTCCTACTCACCATGGGTAGGAGATCAGGCTCCTTTGGAAGATTTTGGTATGCTCGATTTGGAGGAGATTACCTTAATTTGAGGACGCGAATTTCAGTTATAGAAATGATTGCGTATCAATTATATTTTGTGTTGATTTTAAACCATTATTTTATTTATTAATATAATAATATAAAAATAGTATTTTTAAAATAAAAGAGTAAAATTCGCAAAATTAGAAATATTATTACAATGGTAAGTAGTGGATGTAATTTTCCTACTTTTTTTCATCAAATGTAAGCAAATGGGCCAAGTTGCTCATGGGCTCGGCCCATGGGCGGTTCTTATTCGTTTTAAAAAGAGCCGGTGAGTTGGACTTGGACTTCAATCTCGACACATGTCGATGTGCCGGCTCGTTGTAGATAGTTTAATTTATTTAATTTGCTTTTCCATTTTCATATTTTTTTCGAAAAAAAAATCAAGCCGGGCCCATGCATTCGTGGGCGGCTCGGCTCGGCTCGGCTCGCCCCCCGAGCTCAAAGGTAGAACCAAGTCTCGTTCTTGGACACGAGCTTTGCTCAGCTCGGCCTTAGCAGTGACTTCCTAGGGCTTAGCCGGCTCGGTTCAGCCTATTGCCATCCCAATGTATGTTTACATGATACATGTATAAGTGATATTTTGAGAAATTGGTACAAATGATCGCTCAACTTTGTCCTCAGTGCAAAAATCATCTCTAACGTTTGTTTTTGGCACAGAAGACCCCTAACCTATGTGTTTTGGTGCAGCTGCGCAATCGGTCCTTATTTGATGAAAAAGATAAATATGCCATTAGTTTTAAGGGATAATTACATGTTTGGTCCCCCAACCTTTCAAAATCGTTGAGAATATGCCCATAACCTAAAAAAATAGCATCACACATCCTCAACGTATGAAAAATTTGGCATGGTAGGTCATTTATTACAAAATTGCCCTTCTCTTTAAATAAACAAAAAAAAAAAAAAACATAATTGAAAACTAACCAAATGTACCCAAAAAAATAAAAAGTAAGAAATATACACCCAAAAAATAAAAAATAACAAAGAGGTAATCTTCTTTACAAACTCAAAATCTACCAAAAAAAAATCCGTCTGAACTGGAGAATGTGCTATTAGACAAGAAGCTAACCGCTCTATTCGGTACCGAGAAAGCCATACGGGTGGAGTCGAAGATTTTGTTCAAACTTGCGACACTCGCCATTATTATGTATTTGATTAACAATATGACTTCAATGTCTACTCAATCGATTTTTAGTGGGTATCCGGGTAATCTTAAACTTCTTCGCTTATTCTCTCGCCAACAATGGGATTCATTAGTTGAGCGAAAAAAAATCTTGATGTGAATGAAGGTAGTCATTTTTCTCGCTTGGGTACGCCATTAGCATCAAACATTTTAAAAATACTCTATGTGAATTTTCTTCAAGAATGTCTGCATCTTGTATAGGGATGTCATTGACTCGAGAACCAAGCATTTCTTCAAGTAGAAAGTTTCTTGATCAGTCAGAGAACTTGAAGAATTTTCCAGTTCAAACACCGAGGATTGGTTATCCTGCAGGAGCTAGTGGTTCTGGGATTTCAACTTTTGGATATGCAAACACTCCCTCTTCAACTGGACAATTAGCTTTTCGCTCTAGGGCACCTCCTGCCTTTTATTCGTAAGCGAATTTTCCACAAAGTGGAATTGTACCTATAAGTGGTAGTTCTCAAAGATTCTTCTCTTGTGAGTGGTTTAATATAATAGTTCACCGCCTAAGTATCCAGATTTGTACGAAAAGTGGCGAGGGTTGCTCAATGTTCAGATGCTAAAAAGAGAGATTGGTTTTCTTGAGGTGAGTTTGGACGACTCAATTTTCATAGTAAAAGTTGGATTTTTATTTTTATTTTTGGTAGATTTTAGGTTTTTGGAGAAGATGATCTCTTTTCTACTTTTTATTTTTTAGGGTACATTTTGTACTTTTTATTTTTTGGAGTACATTTGGTTAGTTTTCAATCATATTTTTCTTTTTTCTTGTTTTTTGATTTTTTGTATATTTAAAGGGAATGGCAATTTTGTCATAAAGGATGTACCATGCCAAGTTTTTCATACGTTGAGGATGGGTAGTACTATTGTTTTAGGTTAGGGGCAAATTCCCAACGATTTTGAAAGGTTGAGGACCAAATATGTAATTATCTCTAGTTTTAATTAGAGAAAATTGTAATTGGATTTTTAATCTTTGCAAAAGGTACAAATGGGTCCGATAATTTTATTTTTTATAAAAAATTAAAGAAAACTAACGAGTTCTTTTTTTTATTTTTTTTACTAACACATTTTTGACCAAATTGATAACGTACTAAATTGTCTTGTATATTTTACGAACTATATAACTAAAATTTAAGTTCATAATTATTAATAAATATGTTACATAAAATTATTTTATTATTATTAAGTAATTATATTTTTTAAATTTTAAATTTTTATTTTATTATTACAACATAAGAAGAAAAATAATTTTGTCACATACTTGATGCTTTAAAAGAAAAATAATTTTGTCACAAAGCATAAATTTTAGTTATTTTATAATAGTTCGTAAAATATACAAAACAATTTAGTACATTATCAATTTGGTCAAAAAAGTGTAAATTCAAAAAAAAAAAAAAAAAAAAGGACTCGTTAGTTTTCTTTAATTTTTTATAAAAAATAAAATTATCGGATTCATTTGCATCTTTTGCAAAGATTAAAAATTCAATTACAATTTTCTTTAATTAAAACTAAGGGCATATTAGTCTTTTTCATCAAATAAGGACCCATTGCGCACCAAAACACATAGGTTTTGGGGTCTTCTGTGCCAAAAACAAACGTTAGAGATGATTTCTGCACTGAGGACAAGTTGAGGGACCATTTGCGCCAATTTCACAAAGGTGAGAGGCCATTTTGCTAAATATCAGACCCATTTGCACCTTTTGCAAAGATTAAAAATTCAATTATAATTTTCTCTAATTAAAACTAAGGGCATATTTGTCTTTTTCATCAAATAATGACCAATTGCGCACCAAAACACATAGATTAGGGGTCTTATGTGCCAAAAACAAACGTTAGGGATGATTTCTACATTGTGGACAAAGGTGAGAGACCATTTGCACCAATTTTCCTGATATTTTTTATAAAGGTAAATCTCATATCGAATAAAAATGAAATAAATACTCCAGTTAACAAAGTTGACGTTTAAGATGAACCCGACTTGGTATAAAAAAGCCCATAATGCTAAAGTGAGCCATTTGATCCGTCTGGAAGCTCAAACGAGTCATCAGATTCCAATATTTGCTTGTTTAAACGAGTCACCGTCTTACGGAGCGTGTTAAAAGGTAAATCCAACATCAAATAAAGATAAAACAAACGTACAACATATAAATGTTTGAACTAATTCTCTTAACAAAGTTGACTTTTTGAAATGGAACTCAAGTGTTAATAATTTCTACAGTTAGTAGATTTAAGAAACAAATATTATTAGCCGCATTACATATATATAGTTTCTTCTCACATATGTAACTTATATTCAGTTTTTGAGCATGCAAACGATGTGGGAGGTAACATTATGTTAAGTATAAATGTATAAGTTTTAAGTGATTATATTTCACTTATCTTATTTCAGAGAATTATTCACCATCACCGAGACTGCTAATAATTAAGTATTTACTAATTGATTTATGAGATATTTGGTTTAGGCATTGATATCCACAAAATGTCATTCCACTTGCATGGTCTCTCATGCACTTTTTACATAGTTGGACAGCATTGTATTTACTTCTTTTTTTTTTTTTTGCCCTACTTTTCCAGATTTTGGCTTAAAAATAAGCCATCTATTTTTTTAGCATGTTGGGGTCAATTATGAAAAAATCATGTATGCATCGTTGATTTGGTCCAAAATTCAAAATGAGTAGATTGATTAGATCATCCCTCCCATTACTCTATTGTTGATCTAATTGGCACTCAGTCACAAGGGCTTGATCCTCGTCTAAACCTAATCGGTCGAATTATGTCCATCATCAATGCTTAAGTAGCTGCGACCCATATACATATATACGTGTTTTCACCAGCAAGTTCGCTAATGTGTCCCATATTTTTGACACAATGTAAACAATTTTTTCCCCTTTTGAGTATTTTATATTAACTTGCTTGATAACAATTAATTTCTGGCTGATTTTTTTTCACATTTGAGTAATTAAATAAATGTAGAATTCACACATATTGAAATTGATTAGTATATTTTTTATGATTTTTCTGCCTAAATCACATCACGAACAACTTCACAGACTTGGAGTAATTACTAATATATTTTTCTTGTTTGTACAAAAATTAGATAAAGAAACGGATTTTAACACAAAATTTCTTCAAATTTTGCAGGTTTGCATATTTTATTTGGTTCTTCGGGCTCTTGACACCGTCGGTACGCTGTACAATCTATTAGTTGCTTTTATACCATTGTTTCAATTACATCAAATGCACTCCATTTTGCCACACTTCCTAGTAGCTATCAATGAGTGTTAAGCAAGTCACAAGCAAGCAATCACAAATAATTTCTATCTTATGGGCGGTTATAAGGATTAACTCTTTGACCCGACCTTTTCCTTTTAAGATACCTACTTCTCTTATCAAGCTTGATATTTTAAGATGGAACTCCAAGACTGTGTATATCGTTACCTTGGCTTTTGATATTCCTTGGTTCTAGATGTCCAATTTGTGAGGAAAATATTTCCTCAAAAGTGCCAAAATTTATTATCAATTTTTAAAAGGAAAATCAAAGGTGGTTAATTTTTTAGTAAATTGACGGGTCCTTATTTAATTGGAGGAAAAAAGATGCCAACGTTTCGAAATTGTATGTCAGCCACTTTGGAATGGAATGGAATTGAAAAAGTTTTCAATAAGGCTTGCCGCTTGTGCTTGGCAGCTGCTTTTTGGGGAAAATTGATGCCACGGATTCTTTATCTTTGTAGTTTGTACAAAGGATAGAGAATTGTAAGCGTGGAAAACCTTAAAATTAAATGTCGTGCGATACTTGAGGGTTTGGGTGGTCGAGAGATTTATATGATTCTAACAAATTTTCATATAGTGAATATCACTCTGTCTTTGACAGTCCGTGACTTTTCTCCGGTTTTGGAGTTTTTCATGTAAAATCTGTGTGTTATATTTTTCTATATTTTTATATTTTTTCTAGCTTCTTAATATTTATCTGAACAAGGATTATGTGGACAAATCGATGAATTCGTCTCAATTCCCAACACAATTCAATTTTAAAACACATCATATTTAAATCTTTGATGGTTGATCTTAGAAAGTAAGTTAGCTTTTTCATGGGTAGCATATTGGGGCACATTTGTTTCTCTTGTAAGTCCTTACTCTTATTTATTTAGAGCTTGTTTGGTAGAGCTTAAAAAATTGATAAAAATGTGAAGTTGAAATCAACAATTAATTTTAATCACATATTTCATGGGATCCACAACTTTTCAACTACACATTTCATTAACTTTTTATCAAAATCTGCTAAAAAGCTCCACCAAACAAGTGCTTAAAATAATCCAGCATGTAACTCTTATATCGCCATCAAGCTTTACAGTATTGCACATTATTGTATCCACTTTTTCTACTTCATTTCGTCATCATAGTCACTCTTCAGTTATTATTTTGGACAGAGGATGATACAAGTATACCCGCGGAGGTTAAAGCACCTATTCTGATGGCTTTTCATAGTCACATATCTGACTGCCAATGGCACTTTTCATGTGAGAAAATATTTCCCAAAGCTGCCTATTTTGTGTTTGTTGGATGCTGGCTGTGGGAGTAGGGGGCAAAATGCTCCAGGCTAGCTGCCTAATCCTGGTTATTCTTTTTGCTAAAAGGTGGTAGAAATGACTACAAAGTTCTCATGGATCAATTCCATCACGTTTCCACTTCTTTTCTCGAGCTTGAAAGGAGGTATCTTTTCTTATCTAGCAACTATTGTGTCTGTTACATTATGAAGTTTGATTCAATTATGTAGGTATTGATCACGACCGTAGGGAGTTGTGTGTCACTACGTCTTCAATTTCTTCCCTCACAAAATCATCTTTTCCAAAATTTGCTCACCGCTTCAATCCATCTCTTTGATTCGATCATTTTTCTCAACCGATCATCTCCAAAATCTGTTCACTTCCTCAATTCATCTCCCTCGATCAATCATCTTCCTCCACCGATCATCTCCAAAATCTGTTCATAGCCTCAATCCATCATCATCATAGAGCCTACGGTCAGATCCCAAAGCAAGGAAGCGGTATACTAGTTTAAATATGTCTGCAGTTTACTGGTTTAAAAATGACAGAAATTTCCGGATGTCACCTACTATAAGGGTAACATAAAGCCATAGATAACAGCTCTTATAAAGATTACACGACTAGTTTGTCACACATGAATCTTGCCAATCTTATATGCATATATGGACTTTGAAAATGGGACTTGTACTGATAGTTAGAAGGCTAAGTAGGCGTCCAGTTGGCACCTCATGTTAGGATACATGGTTAGATTTTTGCTGGAAGTTGAATACGTGACTCTGGTGCAGTAAGTTTCTATTCCCACAAATGGATGCCTACGAAATGTGAACAGGCAGAAGAAGGATTTTCAATTTCATTGGCTCTTAATTTTGAACTTTGATACTGAGACACTTTTTGAAATCTGGGTCTTAGATACTTTTCTCACAATGAGTATCTGTACCATGTTGATTAATGGATTGGAAATTCTGGACTATGAAATCCACAGTTACCAGTAACAAAGCTATCAATTTATTTAATTATTTTAATTGATCATAGCATATATTTTACTCTGTTGTGATATATTGCTTTTCCAACGATGTCTTGGTGCCAATTGATACATTCTGCCAGCAACGATCAATTTGACAACTCGAACTTCTTATATCTCCACAATTAAATTTAAGTAGATTTTAGCAGATTTGAAAGATGAGGCATTCTCTATGATGAAAGTTGGCTTGTAGAGTTTTGAAGAAGCAAAAACTCTCTAAATGAATTCGGTATGAGGAAGATCGTACTATATTAGTTTTCTATTTGTTATGCTTTTGAGAACTAGTATTGTATGGTTGCTAAGTTGCATATTCCTACCACTAGTTCAATGTATACGCATTTTTCTGTGCATGCAAGATAAGTCGTGTTCTTTTCTGCAGTTATCAGGAGCCAATTAAGGATATTACAATGAAGATGGGTGCAGGAATGTCAAAATTCATCTGCAAGGAGGTACGTTAAAGACATCATGCCTTAGGTGATGTGTAGTGTGTGTAACATAGCTTTTAATATATGCAATGTGTGTAACATAGCTTTTAATATATGCAAACTAACTCCTGAGTTTTTTCAATTATTTTACTGACTTTGATGCATTTACTCCAACTCTCAAAGCAAGAAACCTGATATTTTGCTGGAATTCCAAAGGTTATTTTTCTTGATCTGTTTGATTTCACATGCACATGACAATTTTCGCATGAATAGATTTCACTGAAGAAGAAAGAAAGTAGTAGTCGAGCGCTTTTACTTACCTTTGTGTAAGACAAGTCAAATTACTTTGATAGTGCGACTTACAACTTCTTGTTGTGCAGGTAGAGACTATTGATGATTATGATGAATACTGTCACTATGTGTCTGGACTTGTTGGATTGGGGTTATCAAAGCTATTCCATGCTTCTGGAAAAGAAGATTTGGCTTCTGATACTCTCTCCAATGCAATGGGTATATTTCTTGAGGTATATTTCAACATGTGTATCTATCAGTGCCTTGTGTCTTTGAGATCTTTTTGTAATGATGGCCAGCTCGCTTATATGCAATATTTGTAGAAAATACATCTTATCAGAGATTATCTGGAGGATATAAATGAGATACCAAAATCACGTATGTTTTGGCCTCGACAGATTTGGAGTAAATATGTTAACAAACTTGAGGTACATCTCCTTCCCATGCTTCATCTGAGAGTTGCTTGTAATTTGTTGGCGCAATTAGAGCACTTTGCATTATCCGTATGTTTGATATTGTGTTTCTCAGGAGCTGAAGCATGAAGAAAACTCCATCAAGGCAGTACAGTGCCTGAATGACATGGTCACAAATGCTTTGACACATGCAGACGATTGCCTAAAATACATGTCTGCATTACAAGATCCAGCTATCTTTCGATTTTGTGCTATTCCACAGGTACATATGTTTTTAAATTGATTGTCAGATGGTTTACACTTTTCTACCACAACGTACTGTTTAGGTGTTAAGTCCTTCAACAAGATTCGATGTGTAATGTGGTGCATGTAGCGATAACTGAATCTTAAGTTTACGTTTCTCCTCAATATCTGTGTCAATGTCCTGCCACAACATTAGTTTAATTTGGCTGCATCACTCATGGAGGACCAAGTTTAATTTGTAACAACTAGGAATGGCTGTAGTTTATTGAGGTTTAAGCTCTTAAACTAAACAACATCCATCTGGATCAGCTTGATGTGTTACCTCTGACATGTGAAGAATCATCTTATTCCCTTTCTGTGTGTGGAGGAAACTTCGGGAAACATCAACTTCCTTTCTAGAGCTAGTTCTACAAACTATTGCCAACCAACCTAGAACTGTTCTGATCATACATCAAGAGTTGCATTGTGCATCTGATTAGTTTTTTTTTTTTCCCCTAACGGATAATACTACCAGATTGTGGAATTCGGGACATTAGCTATGTGCTACAACAACATTCAAGTTTTCAGAAGGGCAGTGAAAATGAGACGAGGTAAGATAAAAAATTTTTGTTCTCTTCTTGCTACAAGGGTCTGAATTATTTCATTTGATAGATTCAATGTGGTTCATTCTTCATACAGTATCACATATATCCAGTAGAAATGGAAAAGTGCAAATGTGACCATTAAAAGAAATGATCAAATATATGACTGTTAAAATTATCGAAGCAAGATCAATATGGATTATCACAAACAGGTTACAACTCGTTTGAGTTGACCTGCAATTTGACTCTCAATAATAATGATCGTTTGTCTCCCCCGGTGAAAGATTCTAAGTTTTTACATACGAGCTTGGCAATCAGAACATAGATGCTGAAAATCTCCTTGGCGCAGTATTTATATATAGTACTCCACATTGATGATAGAGAACCTAGAGAACCTAATTGACATGTGCATAACAAGAGAATATTTGCGGATGAGAGGCTGCCCTTTTTCAATAAATTTTGAGAAAATAAAGATTGTGGTTTTTGTTTTTATATGTCTAGTCTTGGTCAAGTAATTCCTCAACACCACCCCCGCCCCCTCCACCCGGGTGTGCTGTATCTTTCACAACCAATTTACTCTATCATTAATTTCTGAATTTTGTGGTATCTCTATCTAGGTCTTACTGCTAAGGTTATTGATCGAACCAAAACAATGTCAGATGTCTATAGAGCTTTTTATGATTTCGCTTGCTTACTGAAGTCTAAGGTATTGCTTTATCATGGCCTTTATCATTGTTTTGAGCATAATGTCTATCCATATGAAATAAAAAAGAAAGAATTTTGGTTGATCAACATTTTTTCCTTTCCATCTTTCATACAAAACTTGCTTCAAGTTTAAAAGTTACGAATCTTATATGCCATCGTGGGGATTTCTCCTGTTGTTGTAAAGCTATTATCTGAATCTTGTAGGTCGACTACAATGATCCAAATGCTAGGAAAACAAAGAACATGCTAGAATCAATTTTGAAAACTTGCAGGGACTCTGGAACTTTAAATGAGAGGTAGGTTAATTTCTGCAATCTGTCCTCTATGAGTATTAATTATCAATGTTGGCTAATCTGTTTCGTAACCACAAGGAAATCCTACATAAACAAGAGCGAGCCGACTTGCAATCCAATGCCAGTGAGTAGTCCTGAAATTTTCCTTTTATTTTCCAAACTAGATCTCTGTCCAGTCGATGTTTTCTTATTCTAATTTGAATGCAGATTGTTGTCGTCTTCATCATATTGGCTATTCTTCTTGCATACCTATCGACTGCTCAACCAAATAATATATGTAAGTGTTGCTTAGAAAAGCTTAATCAATTTACATACAAGTAAGTTTAAAACAAAAAGTTACCCAAGTACGTTTAAGTAATAAGTAACTTTTAAGCTTAGCCGAACATGCTGACAGGATTTGGCAAATGTTATCAGGAAAAGATTTTGTGTGCTGATATTTTGTTGTTTTTTACTTGCAGGATTGGTTTCTATGGGAAACCCTTGTCAAACTTGTATCATCTTATCTTTCATAATATGAGAATAATATATGAAGTGAGAAACCAAGTTTTTACTAGTATGTTGTGTTGGAAATTCGTTTAAAATTCGAGAAATTGACTAAGTGATTTGTGTCAACTTGGCCAAAATATACAAACCCGACCCAATCCGTTTAGGCAAATTAGTTTGCCATTTTAGCCGCTTCCGGAAGCGGGGATCGACCGTCCGGGTCGGTCTGGGGTTCGACTTGTCCGGTCGGTCGCGGGGATCGAGGCGGCGCCCTCGAAAGAAAATTCGTAATTATCTCGCATATTTAAAGGGTATATTTATATTTGGCAATATGAATGAATGAGAAATTACGGAAAATGACAATTTTGGGATCAAAGTTTTGACTATGTGATCGCATGGGTTTTTCCATATGCGATCGCAATCTGCCTAATTTTTAAGTAGAACGTTTTTGGTCCTTCCATGCGATTGCGAGAGACAAAGCCTTGCTATCGCATGGTTAAATTGATCAAGTTTCATTACGATTTTTTGTACCTTACGATTGCAATTTGGTAAAACCATGCGATCGTATAGGTTTGCGTGAACATACATGTCCTTTTGAAGTATTGCACGATTTGATTCCATACCTTTTTGTTTTCAACCAATCTTCAACGTTAAAAAAGGCCTCTGGACGTTCATTTTGACAGAGAACATATATGCAAAACAATCCATTTCAGTTTTTACATCATTTGAACAAAGTTATTGCATTTAGTGCATAACAAAATTCTGGTTTCATTTTCATTTCATCTTTTGGAGTACAAAATCGATTTTCGATTCGTTGTGTTTGTGTTTTGAAGTGCTACAAACACAAGCGGCGAAAGCCGTTGTATATTGGGAGTCAATTGCCATATACCATATGCACCATTGCGGGGCAAAATTGATTTAAGGACAAAGTGTTCAACACTTGCTTCGGCCTATTTTTCATTCATTTCATTCGGTTTGATTGCTTTGGAGTCATTTACACAGAAATCCGCCAACATGTTGATTAAGTTAGGAAAGTAATTCATAGTACTTTAAAAAGCCAAATGTTGTGTAATTTGCCCCTTATAATTTTTATCTTTGTATATTATTATGTACAATTATAGTTCAATTAAGTGTTTCTGGCTAACACCACACACTGTTTTTATGCTATTTTTTTTTTAGATTTCTCAAAATATGACAATGAGTTTCATGACATCTTCGAGATGTTACACTAGATAGTATTAGACAAAATTAATGAAGAAAAAAAAGTTACTTTTAAGTTTTATTTGTTGTCCTATACAATATTGTCACTGTGTAGCAATTGCACCTTTAGGACGCAAAATTGGAAGGACTCGACACTATTAGGATCAAATCATCGACTTAACATGAGGTTTGTTTCATATTAGTGTATAATCATAAAAGTAAACATATCTCGGTCTGTTTGAATCAATTAAAATTTTGTTAAAAAGATAAAGTCAAAGTCAACAATTAATTTTAACTATATATTTTAAGGATCCACAACTTTTACAATTTTTTAACTGCATATTTTATTAATATTTACCAAAATTTTAAAATTAATTTTATTGAAATCAAACGTACTCCTAATTTATTTATTTTTTGAAAACAAACATTACAATATATCAATTCATTACAACGCAATCTACGGACGAAATTAAAATTGGAATACAATCATTCCAAAACACATATCTAATAATTATGGTCACACTCCAATAAACAAAATTCCATGTCCACTTAGAACCAATAGCCAACTGTTTAAGACAACAAAATACTCAGACATCACTTGTCAACCCCTAGTGCTCCATGTGTTGTGTTTCACTACTTCTTTGGGTAAATTTCATTTTCGGTCATTGAACTTTCAACAAAATTTTAATTGTGTCACTAAATTTTAATGTTTCAATTGGATCACTGATTTTCAATTCATTTTCAAATTTCACAACTATGTCACGTTCTTTCACCTAACGTCCTTCAAACTAACAAAAATTACTTAATTGATAATGATAGTGATATCGTAATTGATATTTCACGTAATCACTACGCAACACTCTAGATTTAAAAATGGTAAAATAAAAAATTGATTTTAACACTTTTATAAGTTGGCGTAGTGATAAGTTAGCATGCCACGTAAAGATTACGTAGAATATTATCAATTAAATAATTTTCATCAATTTAAGATAAGACCGGTGATGAAATGATCAAATTTGAAATTAAATTTAAAGATCAATTTCCC
Source organism: Forsythia suspensa (assembly GCA_023638005.1). Lineage (NCBI taxonomy): Eukaryota > Viridiplantae > Streptophyta > Magnoliopsida > Lamiales > Oleaceae > Forsythia > Forsythia suspensa. The sequence continues at coordinate 26,509,415 of CM042670.1, read as the reverse complement.
AATTAACATAAATTAAAAATTAATGATTCAATTGACATTTTGCTAAAAGTGGAGTGCCGGCCCCACGCGTTTAAGCAATTCGTGTAAACACAAAGCTGATCAACATGCAGCAAAATCAGTCTATTTTCGAATATTTTGGGCAGTTTTCTGAAGTTATTAATCCGTTATTGATTTGATTTTGAATGGTTGCGCCACACAATTTTGTGTGGTCATTGTCAAGTTTGTACGATTTACTGTTTCTTTTTAATCAGATTTTTCAATAATTGCACTTTTGTGTGTGTGTGTGTGTGTTTTTTTTTTTTTTTAAGATACACTGAAGTTTTTATCGATTAATCAACTTGCTTTAATAAAAAATTATTGTGCAGAATAGTGTATAAGTATACGGTTTGCTTGGTTAAATTTAAATTATAATTTAAGTTGATAAATTAGTCAAATATATTTTTTATCTACAATTTAGTACTCACTTATTATTTACACATTTAATAAAACTCACAATTTATAAACACTTAAAAATAATTTTAATATTGTCAAACATACACAAAATTAAAATATACGCAATTGACAATGAATCAATAATATCCATTGCCAACAATATAGTGCTCAATAGTGCTATATAGCATAATTCATATTAGCATATTTAATAGCGCACCTCATCAACATTTTTGCTCAAACTATTCCCAAACAATACCTTATGTAGGGCTAAGATTCAACACTACCAGTAACAATGTAATTAAAACAAACCAGAAATTAAAAGAACACAACATAGCACAATCCCAAATCAGAGCATGAAGTATAGATTACAAGGTTTGGTCTTGGAAAGAGATCCAAGAACAAAACGAAATACTCATATGTACATCTATAACAACTCTCACACTCAAATAAAAAGTTGTTGTTCATCAACTTACACTGAAACATTCATTTCTCAATATTTTTCACTCAGAAATTGAAGAAAAAAGATGAAGAAGATGAAAACTATGAATGATAAAAAATCAGAGAGACTTTTTAGGGTTATGTACACTTTACTAGAGGTCAATTGTCTACCCAAAGAAAAGCCAAACCGCATTTATAGAAAATTCTAGAACCTCAATCCAAAGGCTTATAAAGGACCACATGTCATCATTTTAGTATAGGATGTGTTTAAGAAACCAAAGACGTAGCTTAAATGAAACACATTTTGCATCAACCATTTGATAAAGAGGGCCACTTAGAGATAAATTTGGCCAATCTATTTTCTTCTTTGGACTTCATTTTTACAATTTTGATCAAACTCAATATTACAGAATTCAAGCCTATTATCAGTTCTTAAGATTTTTACTTTCTTACTAATTTGATTTTCTGTAATGATTTTTCATTCTTTAAAAGCCAAAAAGGTGTGTGATTTTGATTTTAACAAGATGGTCCAAACTTTTCTTGAAAAATCATCAATTATAAGTAAGAAATACTTATAACCACACACGCAGTACTTACAGGGGTAGGGTCCTACAAATGACTGTGTATGTAATTTAATATACTCACAAATTTATAAATCCCAATTTTAAAAGGCAATCTACTTCCTTTTCTTTTAGGTTGTGTATTACCAGTCAAGGGGTTGACGATAGACAGCCCAAAGGACGGCAGATGAGAAAAGACATAGTTAGTATCTGCAAAATTGATCTACTTATTCTTTTTCGCCGACCCCGGCTTTCATTCCTTTATTCTACTTATACTATATGCTATTCTACTTCGCTAGTCACTCCTGAACTCGGATACTCCTCAATTCAGGAGCCAGAGAGCTAACCAACCACTGAACCGATAGACAGATAAAAGGACGTTAGCCCCCTGCCCTCTCTAGGGTTATCTTGCAACAAAAACCAAAAAAAAGGCCATGGGGACACCAGAATCTGCACTGATGTTAGGGGTGAAGAAAGCCAAACATTAGAAGAACTCAATCGTTCTAGCAGCGGCAAGAAGTCAATAAAAACCACTGACAGGAATGACCCAGATCAAGATACTGCAGTCCAGTCTTCGTTGGAAACTATAGGCTGTCCTTCAGCTTCTAATCGATTTGCTTCTCTGCAGACAGAGGAAGACACTCATGAAGTGGACGAATTCGGTGAAGAATTACTGCAAGGAGCTGAGGGAACCTAGCCCATGAACCAGATTGGAAAGGAAAAACCTTATGGTACATTGACTAAGGATTCTTCCAGGGTAGTTTAGTTGATGCATAGGCAAATTTTCATAAAGAGATATTTCATAGAAAAAGTTCATTCAATAAGTGTGAGGAGGGCTGTTTTGGTGAAAGAAAATGAGGAGTGGAAAGAGAAAAGCTCTATCTATGAATCAAGGGGGAGGACAGAAGGGCAAAAGAAAAGGCAAATCAAAACCTGCTGAAGGTGGTCCGACCAAAGCTACTAGGGTGAATGCCCAAAGGGCGAGTAAAGATTCAATCACTAAGACTGTCTCATGAATAATGTAGTCTTTAATGTCATGGGATTAAACATGAAAGAGAAAAATACAGAGTTGAGGGATCCCAATATCCTCCTAACAGTCAAAGTTTTCAAAAAGACTGACCAGATGTGACCAAAAAGGCCACACGAGTCAAAGTTAAAGCGACAAGGAAGCAATTACATAAATGCTTAGATAAGTCCAAAGATAAACCAATTTGGTGACAGTGTATTCAATAATGCTTTTGTACAAAGTTCTTTACTTGATTTTTAGCATAATAATGTTACGTAGCACAATTGCTATTTAACACCAGCTTAAGTGGACCGTAAATCTCGTTGATTTATTGGACAATGAATCGATAATATCCGTTGCCAACAAGATTGGTCCCAATAGTGCTATATAGAATAATTCATATTAGCATATTTAATAGCGCACCTCATCAACATTTTTGTCCAAACTATCCCCAAACAATACCTTATGTAAGGCCAAGATTCAGCACTACCAATAACAGTGCGATTAAAACAAACCAGAAATTAAAGAACACAACATAGAGATTTTTCAGCCTAAACCACGATGGTTCGATGACCGCTTCTAACAGCTAATCCCCTGTTGAGCATCCGTTTAAGGATTAAGCTCAAATCCACTAGCACAATCCCAAATCAAAACAAGAAGTACAGATTACAAGGTTTGGTCTTGCAAAGAGATCCAAGAACAAAATAAAATCCTCATATTTACAGCTATAATAACTCTCACACTCAGATAAAGAGTTGCCATTTATCAATTTACATAGAAACATTATTCTCTCAATATTTTCACTCAGAAATTGAAGAATAAAGATGAAGAAGATGAAAACTCTCAAGAATCAAAGAGACTTTTTAGGGTTATGTACACTTTACTAGAGATCAATCGTCTGCCCAAAGAAGAGCCAAACCGGCCTTTATAGAAAACTTGAGAACTTCAATCCAAAGGCTGATAGAGGACCACGTGTCATCATCTTAGTATAGGACGTGTTTAAGAAACCAAATACGTAGTTTAAATGAAACACACTTTTCAGCAACCGTTTGATAAAGAGGGCCACTTAGAGATAAATTTAGCCAGCCTATTTTCTTCTTTGGGCTTCATTTTTACAATATTGATCAAACTCAATATTACGAATTCAAGCCTATTATCGGTTTTTAAGATTTTTACTTTCTTACTAATTTGATTTTCTGTAATGATTTTTCATTCCTTAAAAGACAAAAAGGTGTGTGATTTTGATATTAACAAAATGGTCCAAGCCTTTCTTGAAAAATCATCAATTATAAGTAAGAAATACTTATAACCACACACAATACTCACAGGGGTAGGGCCCTACAAATCACTGTGTATGTAATCTAATATAGTCACAGATTTATGAATCCCAATTTTAAAAGGCAATCTATTATGATTTCCTAAAATGCTCACAAAAAATTAATTTTTGTATATTATCACATCCAAAAACACCTACTTTCTTTAGGAGTTGGAAGACTTTTCTCAATAAGATGACCAAGTCTTTTGTGCCATAATTCTGATTTATCATATTGAACAACTTAGTTGATTTAAGATTTAGGAATGTTATGAATGACTTTTAGGACATATATTTCATTTTGTTGAGAAGCATTTGCAATCAGAATATCTCTTTTACTGATTTTCATAGTACCATTACTAATTTGAGTGCAAAAACCTTCTTTATCTAAAATTCCTAAGGAAAGACTAGATGGTGGTTATTATTGAGTCCTAGAGTTATTTTCCCAATTCCTTTAATCTTGCAATTAAAATCATTTCCTAATCTTACCATTCCTCTATCTAAACTGAGTAAATTAGAGAACCACCATCTGTTTGAGCTCATATGAAAAGAACAACCATAATCAAGGATCCATTCTTAATTCTGTTTACTGATAGTGGTCACATAGGCCACACTAGTGTTGGTCACAACTTCTTCGTGTGGCTGCTTTCCCTTCATTTTGGGAGTTGTTTTTTTGATATGACATCTTTTTAAAACAATATTTGATTAGTTGTTCTTAGTTTCCATAGTAATAACATATTTTATTCTTTCCTTTAAATTTATTGTTGGTATTCTTATCTTTATTCTTATTGAAAGAATTTTTTTTTTTATTGGAATTATATTCTTTTCCAAAAATGTTATTACAGTGTTGTTGTTTCCTTTTACTGATCCCTTGACTTTAGCAAATAAATTTTTAGCAATTTAGTTTTTTTTTTATCATCTTTAAATTCTAATTCTCTATACTTTAAAGAAGTATGAATTATATCAACAATTAGTTTATCTCTACCATATTCTAGAGTATTTTTGATAGTTTTATATTTCTTTCCTAAAGTATTCAACATACTTACAACGTTTTGATCACTACAAATCTTTTCCTCACAATTAGCAAGATCTTGAGTTATTTTATTGAATTTATCCATATTTTCTTCAAGATCAATACTAGGATCAAATTTAAAACTAAAAATTGTCTTCACAAATAATATTTATTTGGTAAGGTTTTAGTAAGAAAAAGTTCTTCAAGTTTTGCCCATAATTCAGATGCCTTTTTAGTTTCTCCAACTTTTCTCATAACAGTATGAGATAAGTGAAGAAATAGTATGCTCCAAGCTATTTCATCTTGTTCAGTTTTCTTGATTTCTTCAAGGCTTTAGGCCATGATTCGTCAATAGTTTTAGCACACTTCTGTTGAAGCATTAATGTCCTAATCTTTTGGCGCTAGAGATTGAAGTCCCATTTGTTGTTTCATATTTCCAAATCAATTTTTAAAATAGTCATTTTAAGATTTTTGAAAGAACCAAATATTATTTTTAAGGTTTTTAAGAGAGATAATAAAAGGAACACAAAGAAAAAACCTCTCTCTTCTCCCAAAAAGAATAATTTGTGAACAAAACACAAATTATCACATATATCAGATAAACCAACAAAAAAGATCAGTTGTGTTGTCAAATTTTTTTTAGAGAAACTGTTTACACCATATTAAGCAGAATATTTACATAAATAAGCCCTTTTCATTCACATGCAAAGATATTTGTGTATGACTTAAGAATTTCCAACAACAACCAAAATTTTATACATAACAATATGTATATATGCAGTATATCCTTGAAAAATTAACAAAACACTAGTTGTACCCAAAAAAAAAATTCTTCTTAACTAACCCTACGTCCCTCAGATTCTAGGATTCTCTGTGGGAATCCTATATAAAGGTAAATATAGGAGATGTAGCAAATGATTAACAAGATATACCTATTAAGGTTGATTTCAGAGCAAGAAAATGCTACCAGACGAAGGATGCATGTGAAGTTTAAACAAGAATACCAAAATATTTCAAGAAACTCCTAGATTTGAAAGATTTCTTGATTAATCTTTCAATATATAATAGATCTAGGGTTCGAAAGGAGGTGACTTCAGGAATATGAACCTTCTGGCCAATATTATCTTTAACCAATACCACATTATGGCCAAGATTCAACACTACCAGCACAAGTGCAATTAAAACAAACCAGAAATTAAAGGAACACAACATAGAGATTTTTCGGCCTAAGCCCCAGAGGTTCGATGATCGCTTCTAACACCTAATCCTCTGTTGGGCATCCATTTAAGGATTAAGCTCAAATCCACTAGTACAGCCCCCGCAGGAAGTACATATTACAAAGTTTGATCTCGCAAAAAGATCCAAGAACAAAACGAAACTCTAAGATTTATAGCTATAACAACTGATAAAGAGTTATTGTTACATCTACTTACACATAAACCTTCATCTCTCTCAATATTTTCACTTAAATTGAAGAAAAAAGATGAAGACAATGAAGAATTTGAAGGATAAAAAATCAGAGAGACTTTTTGAGATTACTAGAGATCAACCGTCTTCCCAAAGGAGACTCAAATCGACCTTTATAGAAAACTCAGAACTTCAATTCAAAGGCTGATAGAGGATTAAATGTCATCTTCTTAACATAATACGTGTTTAAAAAACCAAAGACGTGTTTTACATGAAACACGCTTCTCAACAGCCATTTCATAAAGAGGGTTTCTTAGAGATAAATTTGGGCTAGCCCATTTTTTCCTTGAGCTTCAAAGTGCATGCAACCCACCACCTCACACCTTTGAAGAATAATGAAGATAGCGAGAATTGTCCAATGTTTCCCTCACTATAAATCCGATAAGATCATCAAAGTAAGATAAAAACTATCAAATATTTTCTTAACCAAATACCAAAATGACTTAAGAATAGAAATGTTACCAACCCCAATTCTATATTTTAGATGGTCAACAACATGTTGATCGTAAATCTCTCAACAAATTTCAAAATATTCCATCTGTCTCACATACATAGATAAATTTACTTTTATTTTCACACATACTATGAAAATTTAATTACTATAGTTGAAACTTGAAATAATTATTTACTTACACTTTTTCTAATATATCCATATATTAATATAATAGTAGTTTATATTTGTTGATAACTAGACACATTAAATAGGAGTATATTAGAAAATTAAAAAATTAACTATACTATCAATAAGGGAAGTTGACTATAATTTGAGATAGATGAATAAAAAAAGTAAACATATAATTGTGGGACGGGGAGAGTTGTAGTTTCCCTATCAAAAACATGTTTTACATTTAAGCGCTTCTTTGATTAAGTTTAATTATAATATAAGTTAGTCAAATTGATCAATATACTTTTTATTCACACATTTCATAGGGCCTATAATTTATTATCCACTTATTATCTACAAATTTCATAAGTGCTTGTTTGACATTGCTTAAATTATAATTTCAGCTTGTCAAACTGGTCAAATATATTTTTTATCTACACATTTTATAAAACTTACAACTTATTATTATTTATTATCTATATATATTCTATAACATCCATAATTTATAAAAATTGACAAAATAATTTTAGCACAATGTGAACGAAGATTGTAAAAATAAGGGTGTGATTCTAGAAAATTTTGACCACAGGGAATAACCAAGTGGTCGAATTGATAGCATAAATCTTGTAGAAATTTGGATTCGGTCCCAATATGCCGACCCATTCCTATGTCTATTCCATGCACCTAAGAAATGCCAGCCTGTCACTCGGTTTCATCAAATCAAACCACTTCATTTGCCATCTGTAACACCCCACCATGAAAGGGGAAATTGTAGTATTTGTCCTTAACCTATTGTTTGAATAGAAAATTAAACTCTAACCTTTATAAAAGAGCAGTTTAATCACTGACTTTTAATTATAGTGAACAACTAGTCTATACAATTTGCTCAAATCTCTAGTAAGAGCTTGTTTGAGAAAGATTTTTAACAAATTTTGATAAAAAATAATAAAATATGTGATTGAAAAGATAATAAAAATTGCGAGTTTCATGAAATGTTTGATTAAAATTAATTATTGATTTTGACTACAATTTTTTAGCAGATTTTTAATCTGGATGAAGCGATGGCTAAATCTTCACGTGATCCTAGGGGTGTCAATTAAGCCAAGCAACCATCTGTCCGAGTTTAATCCATCTAGAACTCCATACCAAGTCCACCCTCTATTTTTTTTTTCAAAACCTTCCATAATTTATACATGGGACCCTCCATTAATTTATGCATTTGGTTGCCCAATCTAAAGCATTAGTCTTTTATTGTTTTCAAGTAAATTTTTTTTATTTAGTTTTTAAAAAGAACTAAAAAAACAAAAGTTGAAGCCCTAGCCAACATGGCTCACTAACACCCCTACATGATCCTTATAACATGTCTCGTTGTAACATTTTTGTACATTGCCTAGATGAGAAAGAGAATTTAGTGTCTGTTTGGTTTTGTTAAAAATCAAATTTTTAGCAAATTTTGATAAAAATTGATGAAATGTGCGATTAAAAAGTTGATAAAAATTGTGGGTCCTATAAAATGTATAGTTAAACTTAATTATCGATTTTGATTCAATTTTTTATCAATATTTTAAGAAAAACTAAACAAATGCCTAGTTTTAAAAAATTAGACTCTCGTGGTCAGGGTTGCGTTGTAACATATAGTTGTGCAACTAAAGGTTAAGGACTAAATTGGTCTTTCAAAAGGTAATGAGAACAACTTGCAACCTATAGAATAGATTGAGGTCCAATTATGAAATTTTATATAAATAGTAAATTACGCGTAGATGAAGAGAGAGAGTAGAGATAATAAAGAAAAACCATTAACCCACCGCTAGTTTGTCTGCAAGAGCCAAGAAGTAGCCCACATTTAGTGCTTTACCCTATCTTTTTATCCCTCTTTTTATCTTCAACATCAGTGTGTATTGTGTGTGAAAATTTCTTTCTTTGTCTACACAAGCAAGAGTAAAAAGGAGTGAGGAATTTGAATTTGTTTCTGTTATGGAGTTTTGCAGCATTGAAGTAAGAGCTTTGAAATCGAGTTTCCTCTCACGCATGGCCCTGAAAATGAATTCACAAGTGCTTCTTCACGATGACGGGTGGTCTCTCACCGGAATTAACAGTGTCTCCGGTGATGATTTTCCGGTTGAGGAGCTTCTTAATCTTGATTTTTTTCACGATAAAGATTTTCAACCAGAAGGGTCATTTTCACAAGAAGAAGAAAGACCTTCTGTTTCAAGACTCTCCTCTCAAAACCGACAATCCAACTCTTCATCCAAGTTTTCCGGCGCCAGTGACTTTGATGATTTCCTTGTTGGCGAACTTTCAGTTCCGGTAACATCCAAAATTAATTTTTAGTGGTTTTTTTTTTTTTTTTTTTGCTTAAAGAAAAGGAACTCATTTTTTCAAATTTTTTACAGGTTGATGAATTGGAGAACCTTGAGTGGCTATCCCAATTCGTGGACGATTCTACATCAGGGCTTTCTTTGGTATGTCCCACCGGAAGTTTAGCAGAGAAAACCAGAGAATTGGACGGGAGCATCCCAGTAGTTCAGAAAACTCGGGTTCCATGTTTTCCACCGCCTGCTCCGGGAAAAGCAAGAAGCAAACGGTCCAGACAGAATAGAAGAAATTGGTCTCTGACGTCATCGTCGGTGAGTACCACGTCATCTTCTTCTTCGTATGGCTCTACCACGGACCCGGTTCAGGACACATACTGTTTTTCCAGCGTTGAAAACCAGCTGACAAAAAAGCAGAAGAGAAAACCGGCTGCTGAAACCGGTTCATTCTCCCAGACGGTTCGTCGGTGTACACATTGTCATGTTCAGAAGACCCCACAGTGGCGAGCCGGACCGTTTGGTCCCAAAACATTATGCAACGCTTGTGGTGTTAGGTACAAGTCCGGCCGGCTTTTACCGGAGTACAGACCGGCTTGTAGTCCCTCTTTTTCTCGAGATATCCACTCGAATAGTCACCGGAAAGTTTTGGAAATGCGGCAGAAGAAAGAGATTTCCGGCCTGGTTGAACCCGGTTTGACTCCGATGGTTCCTAGTTTCTGACTTTTAGAGATGGTTTAATTGTGAACCGGTGACTGAAAAACCGGTCCAGAAGGTAGACCGTAGACGATGGTATCATAGGGCATTTTAACGGATTTTAGGGAGGTTAAAATTTAGGTTTTGTTGTAAAATTATGAGATAATTATTGATGACTATTTAGACTTATCAGGATACTTAGCCTTATCAGTTTATTTAGATAAGTCTTGTTTAATTGTATCTAAATCTCTTTGTAACCTATTTTGGAATCCTATAAATATAGGTCCATAAGTCATAATGAAACACACAATTTCTTTCGTATCTCTTATATTCTCTCTGTCTTCTTCCTCCAATTTCATAACACGTTATCACCACGAAATTCTAACCAATAAATTAGCAAATAGATATTATTTTCTATTCAAAAAGAAAAGTGAGAGGAAACAAAACATTACGGCAAAAACGTGATTTCAGACTTTCAGTAACCCAAATTCCATTTTCCCAAAGTAGCAGGTATGCACGCGCCAAGGGTAAATTTATTCTTTAAATTTATATCATCCAAATCCATGCTGCAAATTCACACCCTCCAATTCCATGTTGAAAAAATGTACATGAAATATCACGTTTTCCCATGAGAATATAAGGTGTGTATATATATATGAACAATTAAGTATTATGATTACTGTGTTTATTATTATACGTGATCTTTTATATTATACGTGAAAATTCATATATTAGTGTATTTTATTGCGATATTACTGCATTAAAATAATTAAAATACATTCAGATTTGTTAACCAATAAATTTATGTTGGACATATAATTGCATTAAAGTCAGATTTGTAAATTTCCTTTACCCTAAAATAATATCATAACTGCATTAATTTATTATTGTTGTGATTACTCTTTCTGTCTTTAACTTGAATAATTATTCTTTTTGATATTCCTGTATAAATTTTAAATTGATATATATCATATTATTGCTCCTGAAGAGAGCATATATTCATAATGATATGTTGTTGTTCTTGAAGAAACACAACGTTAATATTTTAATGAGAATGTCACAATCTAACATATAAGTATTCTAGAAGAATATTTTTTTTTTGTTGCTTTATAATAAGCAAATATTTATATTATATATTAATATTAGGTAGAATATTAATTGCTCCCAAGAAACTGATTTTACAAGATATAATATTCTATAAGAATATTATAATATTGCTCTGAAGAGCAAATATTCTTGAGAATAATGATTTGTTGTTCTTCTCCGAAGAAGTACAACGTTATAATATTCTGTCAAAATATTAAATTTGCTCTTGAAGAGCATAACGTTACAATTTAAATATTCTAGAAGAATATTAATTTTTATGACGTTATAATTTTTATGAAAATATGACGTTATACTTTTTATATTCGGAAGAATATTGAGCGATATTCGAAATAATATTTTATTGTGTTCTAGAAGAAGCACATGTCTTGAAGAATATATCATATCACATAATTAAATTGTGATATAAATGAGTAATTAATCAACTAATACTTATTCCTGAAGAAAAGTATATAAATCATGTTATGTTGACATTGATTAGTGTGAATTATATGATTATACAATGTCTAATAGAAAATTAATTATATTTTCTTGTTCATTGTGTAGTTACTCAAATGGCGAATATCACAAAACTTGAGTTTGTTGCACTTGATCTATCTGGCAAAAACTATTTGTCATGGATCCTCGATGCTGAGATTCATCTTATCTCAAAGGGTCTTGGAGAGACAATAAAAGAAGGAAACGTAGCATCCCTGCAGGATCGCGCAAAAGCACTCATTTTCCTTCGTCACCATCTCCACGATGGATTGAAAATTGAGTACCTTACTGTAAAAGATCCAAAAATACTTTGGAAAAACTTGGTGAAAGGTTTGACTATCGAGAGAACTATAGTCCTCCCAAAGCCCGGTATGAATGGATGCACCTACGCCTGCAGGACTTTAAAACAGTTAGTGAGTACAATTCTGAACTATTCAGAATAACTTCAAAACTAACTCTGTGTGGAGAAAAAATCTCTGATGAAGATATGTTGGAAAAGACTTTCTCCACTTTCCATGCGTCCAATGTGATCCTTCAACAGCAATATCGTGGCGTGGTTTTAAAAATACCGGAACTCATATCACTTTCGCTAGTTCTTGAACAAAATAATGAACTGTTGATGAAAAATCATGGGCTACGTCCAAGCGGTTCCACCAGCATTGCACGAAGCAAGCAGTCTTCGCATTGCACGAAGCAAATGCAATATCAAGCCATGGACGCGGACGCGGACGCGGACGTGGACGCAAACGCGGACACGAAAATGGACGTGGGCGAGGACGAGGACGTGGATTTGGACGAAAAAATGGACATTATCAACCACAAGGTGACAGCTATAAAAAGCAAAAAATAAATGAAAATAACTCGTCCAAAAAGGAGCACGAAGAAAATTGCTTTAGATGTGGAATGAAAGGACATTGGTCGCGTGCACTGTAAATGCGGCAAAACATCTTGTGGATCTCTACCAAAGATCAATCAAAGAAAAGAAAAAGTGGAGACAAATTTTGCTGACTGTGATGATCCAATTGATGTGACTCATCTAGATGTCTCTGATTTTTTTGCTGATCAAAGTGGAAATATCAATCATTTGATCGGGGGAGGTGTGATAGAAAAAATAGACTAGTTTACTTTCGATATAGTAGTATTTACTTTGATTCAAAATTTTAGTTTGAAATAGGTTCCTTTAAAGTTTGAAATTTTGCGTTGTTAAACTAGTTCTTAGTTGATTGAATGTTTCTTTATGTTTAATTTTTTTAGTTTTAAACTCATTCTTAAAATTATCTATTTGATCATGTTTATAGATTCATGATGAATTGCCAAGATATCTCGTTTAGGTGATAGTGCAACTACTCATACAATTCTTCAAGATAAAAATATTTTTGGACTTAACATTAGAAGAAAATAATGTTAATGTCGATATCCGGTACATCAAATATCGTTGAAGGCTCCGGAAGAGCTAGTATTATCTTACCAAATAATACGAAATTGCATATAAATGATGCACTTTATTCTAGCAAGTCGGAAGAAATTTGCTTAGTTTTAAAGATATCCATGAGAATGGATACCACATTGAGACGATGCAAGAAAATAATTGTGAATATATTTGCATAATTTTTGTATGTCGCCGTAAGCAGATAAAAGAAAAACTCATGGCACTCCCATCGGCATGTATTATACATTCATAAAACATTTGAATCAAACAATGTCACGAACTCAAGTTCGTTGAACCAAAAAGTTTTATGCTTTGGCATGATCGACTTGGACACCCGGGAGCAATAATGATGCGCCGAATAATTAATAACTCACATGGACATCCTCTAAAGAACCGAAGATTCTTTTACCTAATGATTATCCATGTCGCTTGTTCACAAGGCAAGTTAGTCATTAGATCTTCTATTACAAAGGTTCGTGTTGAATCTCCGACTTTCTTAGAAAGAATTCATGGAGATATATGTGGGCCGATACACCCACCATGTGGACCATTTCGTTATTTTATGGTATTAATTGATTCTTCTACTAGATGGTCACATGTGCGCTTACTTTCTACTAGAAATGTAGCTTTTGCTAGACTACTTGCTCAAATTATAAAACTACGAGCTCAATTCCCCAATTACTCAATCAAGACAATCCGTCTTGATAATGCGGTAATTTAGATCACAAACATTCAATGATTATTGTATGTCAATCGGGATTGTCGTTGAACATTCGATTGCTCATGTCCATACACAAAATGGTTTAGCGAGTCGTTTATCAAACGTCTTCAATTGATTGCTAGGCCTTTACTTATGAAAACAAAACTCCCAACATATGTTTGGGGTCATGCTATATTACATCTTTGCATTATTAGTTCGTATAAGACCAAGCGCTTATCATGAATACTCACCTTTACAACTTGCATTTGGTCACGAACCCAATATTTCTCATCTACGAGTTTTTGGTTGTCTTTGTCCAAGTCTCAATTTCACCCCCACAAGCGTACAAAGATGGGTCCCCAACGAAGACTTGGAATTTATGTTGGGTTTGACTCACCATCCATTATTAGGTATCTTGAACCTTTAACGGGTGATTTATTTCTTGCGCGTTTTGCAGATTGTCATTTGATGAAATGAATTTCCCAACTTTGGGAGGGAAAAGCGCATCCCTGAAAAACAAGATAAAATTTCTTGGAATGAAAACACTCTATCTCATTTTGATCCCGCGAGAATCAATGTGAGCAAGAAGTTAAGAAAATCATTCACTTGCAAATAGTTGCAAACCAATTACTGATGTATTCGTTGATACAAGGAAAGTGACAAAGTCATATATTTCGGTGAAAATACTCCGCAAAAATTGATGTCCCTCAGGACAACCGCCATAGCAAATGAATCTCAAATACGCTAGAAGCGTGGTCGACCGATTGGTGCTAAAGACTACGTACCTCAAAAGAAAAAAGTACAAGAGAAAACCCAACTAAAAACTTTTAATGAAAAATGGTAGAAACGATTGATCAATCAAACATCGATAATGTGATTCTTGAAGAACCACGAGTGTCCGAAAACAATGAGATTTCAATAAATTATTTATTATCTCATAAATTATGGGAACAAAATAATATTGTCGTGGACAATATCTTCGCTTTAATGTGGCACTAGATATCATACAAAATGAGGATCACGAACCACAATCTATTAAAGATTGTCAAAATAGAAATGATTGGCCAAAATGGAAAGAAGCCATACAAAGGAGTTGAATTCTTAGAAAAACGAAAAGTGTTTGGACACGTAGTTCGAACCCTAAAAATATAATCCACATAGGATATAAATGGGTCTTTGTAAGAAAAATGAATGAAAACAATGAAATTACAAGATACAAAGCTTCGACTCAGTAGCCCAAGGCTTCTCACAAAGACACAGGATTGATTATGAGGAAACATATTCTCCTGTAATGGACACCATCACATTTAGATTTTTAATAAGTTTGGTGTGTCACAAAGGCTCGATATGCGCCTCATGGATGTAGTAATTGCATATCTGTATGGTTCACTTGATAGTGACATACACATGAAAATCTCTGAAGGATTTAAAGTGCCGGAAGCAAATGATTCATTCCCCAGAACAATGTTCTCAATTAAATTGCAAAGATCATTGTATGGATTAAAACAATCTGGACGAATGTGGTATAATCGTCTTAGCGAATATTTGTTGAAAGAAGGTTATAAAAACGACGATGTATGTCCTTGTGTTTTCATAAAGAAAACAAATATTGGATTTGCAATTGTGGCAGTTTATGTTGATGATTTAAACCTTATAGGAACTCCTGAAGAGCTCAACAAAACTGCAGATTATTTAAAAAATGAATTTGAGATGAAAGATTTGGGAAAAACCAAATTCTGTCTTGGATTACAAATTGAACATTTCCCAGAAGGATTATTTGTTCATCAATCTTCTTATACAGGAAAAGTCTTAAAACGGTTTTATATGGATAAAGCACATCCATTGACATCGCCTATGGTCGTTCGATCACTTGAAGTGAAAAAAGATCCATTTCGCCCACTTGAAGATGGGGAAATAACTCTTGGACCTGAAGTACCATACTTAAGTGCAATTGGTGCATTAATGTATCTTGCAAATTGTACTCGACCGGACATAGCTTTTTCTGTAAATCTCCTTGCAAGATATAGCTCTGCACCCACTCAAAGACATTGGAATGGTGTTAAACACATTCTTCGTTACCTAAAAGGTCTTTATTGACATGGGATTATTTTATTCACGAAAATTAGGATCATCTTTAGTGGGATATGCAGATGCGAGTTATCTCTCCGATCCACATAAAGCTAAATCACAAACAGGATATGTGTTTACACGTGGAGGAACAGTTATATCATGGAGATCTGTGAAGCAAACATTGACAGCAACATCTTCAAATCATTCTGAAATTATTGCAATGCACGAAGCAAGTCGAGAATGTGCATGGTTGAGAAACACGACACATCATATCCAAGTATCATGCGGATTACCTTCAACAAAGGATAGTCCAACAATATTGTATGAAGACAATGCAGCTTGTATTGCACAACTCAAAGGAGGCTACATCAAAGGGGACAGGACAAAGCATATTTCTCCAAAATTCTTCTATACACACGAGCTTCAGAAGAATGGTGACATCGATGTTCAACAAATTCGCTCAAGTGACAATTTGGCTGACTTATTCACAAAAGCATTGCCGACATCCACATTCAAGAAATTGGTGCACGAGATTGGGATGCGTCGACTCAAAGATCTTCAATGATTAATATTAGGGGAGTAGCTGTACTCTTTTTCCTTAGTCCGTGTTTTGTCCCACCGGGTTTTCGACAAAGGTTTTAATGAGGCAAAGATTTTCTTAATACTCCAAAACTTTAACAATTCATACTTTTTTTTCTTTTCGTTTGATATTTTGTCCCATTGGATTTTTATCAAACAAAGTTTTTAGCGAGACGTTTTTGTAGAAATAGTCATCAAAGGGGAGTGTTGTAAAATTATGAGATAATTATTGATGACTATTTAGACTTATCGAGATACTTAGCCTTATCAGTTTATTTAGATAAGCGCATTTAATTGTATCCAAATCTCTTTGTAACCTATTTTGGAATCCTATAAATATAGGTCCATAAGTCGTAATGAAACACACAATTTCTTTCGTATCTCTTATATTCTCTCCGTCTTCTTCCTCCAATTTCATAAATGGTTTTTATTTTTAAATCATTTGTTGTAATAGTCTACTTATAGATTAAAATAGTTCATTTTAAATTTATTGAATTAACATTTATAATTCATTTCAATTTTAAATTTACAAAGAGTCATATAAGATAAGTTTATAAGTTAACGAAAATACTTTTTCTCAAGTGTGAGTTAAAGGGTTAATTTCACCAACTATAATTGAAGTTCCAGCAAAATTAAAAAACAATCATTGAAGTTGCAAAGTTTTAATATCGATCACTAAAGTATACTAATGTGTTCATCAATGGTCACTTTGTTAAATTTCTAGTGTAAATTGATGACTTGTCATCATTAAGTGTCCATGTGGCACACAATCGATCGATATTTGACAAAAAATGACGCTACGTAGACTTAACGTACTTATAACAATAAATTCGAATCACAAATGATGCATCTAAAATATGAGGACTTAGCTTCAATTTTTGGACAATATTTAAATCAGATCCCCAAACTATTTACACAACCCAATTTAATCAATTGGAAAAAAATTAGGGTTTGAGATCATTTTTGGAGAAAATTTGGGTTGTGCAAATGATTTAGGGATCTGATTTAGATATTATCCAAAAATTGCAACTAGGTCTTCAAATTTTATATACATTATTTGTGTTCGAATTTTTATTATTATTAGTACATTAAGTTCGTGACATCAATTTTTATCAAATGTATATCGATTGTGTACCACGTAGACACTTAACGGTGACACGTCATCAATTTACATTGAAAATTTAATAGAGTGACAGTTGGTGAACTCATTAGTATACTTCAGTGATTGGTACTGAAACTTTGTAACTTCAGTGACCATTTTGTAATTTTATTGAAACTTCAGTGACCGCAAGTGAAATTAACCTGTGAGTTAAACACTTAAAATCTTTCATTTTTAGGGAAATTGGATGGTCTTAATTCTAATTAAAAAATTTGTAATTGAATTTCTAACATTTGTAAAATGGTGCAAATGAATTTGGTACATTTATTAAATAATATTTAATTTAACATATTAAATATATCATTATAGTCGCGTTGATTAAATTTTTTATAAGAGAAAAATTTAAATTATTATACTTTAAGTATATGTAATTGTTATGTGATATGAAAAACTTGAATAAAAATTAAGTTAAATAAATAACAAAATTGCGTATATAATTTTATGACATTAAATCAATCTTATTATTTTTTAACATAAAAATACTAATAACAATTAATTTACACATTATGTGTTCTTTATTTTTGAACAATAATAAAACGATAAATTAAAATATGAAGAATACAGTTGGGGTTATAATATTTGTAGTTAATAAATAAATAGCTCAATTAAATAAAAGTATTTGAGCATTAAGTTTGTAATATATGTATTTTTCTTTTTCATGTTGTAACGATGAAATAAAAGTTCAAATTTTAAATAATATAATTAATTAGTAATAATAATAATAAAATTATTTAACATGTTTGTTAATAAAGATTAAACTTTAGTTATTTTTTAATAGTTGGCAAAAAAATATAAAAAAAATTGGTATATTTTTAATTTGGTCAATTAAGTGTTAATTCAAAAAAAATAAAAATTGTTAGTTTCTTTTAATATTTTGTATATATTAAAAGTATGAGTCCTATTTGTACTTTTTGTAAATGTTAGAAATTGAATTTTATTTTTTCTCTAATTAAAACTAAAGCAATATTTGTTTTTTTTTATCAAATAAGAATCAATTACGTACCAAAACACACATATGTTAGAGAATTCTATATTAATAAAATAAATATTATAGACTATTTCTATACTGATAATAAAAATTAGAGACCATTTACACCAATTTTCCAACTCAATCCTGATGCTTCACAATATGACGAAGTTCCGGCACAAAAACTTATGCCAACATGTTGTTGAAAGTGTATTTACATAGTACAAATGACATTAGAGAAAATGAGGGAAGAGATAAATTGTTCAGGAATACATCTCTAATCAAAATATAAATTTGAGTCAGACTATGGATCCAATTCGAATTACATGGTAAGTTAAGTAACACACGAGTGCTCCAAAAAAATATATATAATGGAATTAATTAAAACAAGTAGATTGATAATGAAATACGTGTTTAAAAATGATTTTTGGAATTATTATTCTCATTGTCCTCTCAAATTATAATTTAATGCATCTATAAGATTATCTCCAATGCAACTATGAATTATACTAAAAAAATTTGCCACATCATCCTAAATACTCACGTCGTAAAGAAAAAAATGTAGGATGTCTAGCACACCGTCCACATTTGTATGGTGTGCTAGACATCCTCTATTTTTTTTATTTTATTTTTACTATTTATGTCTATCGAAATACGTGTTAAATTTATTTTATTTAATATTTGGATAGTATGCTAGACATTCTCTTTTTATTTATTTTATCATTTATGTCCATCAAAATATAAGTTGAGCCTATTTTATTTAACTCTTTATAATTTATTTTTTATCTAAATGTTGTTTAATAATTATATATTTGATTTTATATAATTTATCTAAATTCTCTTTCTCTCGTGCAATTTGACTATAATTTTTTTAATTTACGATTCCATTAGAGATGTCCCTTCTTCATTTTATTTGCTTATTTATTACGTGTACAACAATTTCATTGTTGTATTAGAAATGTTCTAACTAGATGACAAAATTTGTCGAAATTAAATATATACAAGAAATCAACAATAATATCATTCAAATAGTCACAAGAAGTCGAAAAGAATTGTAAAAGGAAAAAAGTCGATTGATTGTAAAATGGTTGATTAGTTTGAATGGGTACAAACAATTCGAAACGGTTGAGCCTTTCTAGGCGATTGCCTTTTGAAAAACGAGGTAATCACGAGGATTTGGTGCACCCAATTGTCCTTTACCCGCAATTCAGTATTTGGACCCACCCATATGACAGACATTCACGTCATTAGGTGGGATTTGAGCCCCACTCATTTTGTGCCTTATCACTAGGTTCAAAATTCAAATATATAGAATTATATGAGAAAAATATATTCTTCAATTATGACGTTTTTTTTTTATTTTTTTTTATATGTATATATATGTTGATGGTTCAAAAATTGATTTTGATGTTATCATTTTATTGATATTTTACTTAACGGCATAATACGTATACTACTATTTACATAAAAATTATAATATAAACACACGTGACATTAAAGTTTTATATCGATTTTGGTATTAGTGTGTTACCAGAATTGTACCAAATTGATAAACTCGACTAGAAAATTCAGAGAACTAGTCTGGTTAGAGTATCTTCAATGCAACAATATTGATTGTTGTACATGTAACAAGTAAAATAGAGACGGAGCAAAAAACATTTCCAATGAGATTGTAGATTAAGAAAATTATTGTCCAATTGTATAAGAGAGAGATGTAGATAAATTATAAAAAATTAAATAAAGGAAGCTTAATACACATTTCGATAAACATACATTATAAAAAATAAACGGAGGATTACAGCGTGCTAGACATCATCGACTTTTTTGCTTGTCATGTAAGCATTTTAAAGAGATGTAACGTACTATTTACTTTTTTATAAAACTTACTGTTTACTTTTTTCGTATCATTTGTTAACGTCTAATTCAATTTTAAAACATTAATGTTAAATTATCGACATATTATGCACACCACTATTTATAATGAAAAATATAGTATAAATGCAACGTTGTAATTGAAGTGAGATTACGAAAATACCCTACTATACCAAAAAAATAAAATCTAAAAATAAAAAAAAAAAAAATAGAAAACTGAATTTGTTTGCAGGTTAAAAGCAACACGGTGCACTCAATTTTTCTTTACCCGCAATTCATTGTCGCGTGACAAAAGCATAGTATGGACCCATATTATATGACATTCACGTTATCTGGTGGGTACTCTGGAGCCCACGGGTAGTTTTGTTCCCTGTTAGGTCGAATTAGGTCGTTGAAGATTATTATTAATTTCTGGAGGGTTGTTTCCGTAAAATTTGACAATTTATGGCGTGAATCTTAATACATAGTTTGTTAAGACGTGACATGTTGTAGTTATTAAGAAATTAATTATTTTAAATGTTTCAATAAAATCAACAGAATTACAAAAAAAGATTTAGATGATTGATAAAGAGTCAAGGGTTGATCAAATTATCGAAGACAAATAAATAAGTCGAAATTTAAGCCCACTTTCGATATAATCGGGAATCAAAATTCTTCAATGGAAACAAGAGTAACAAAAAAAAAAAAAAAAACACAAATAACATAGCTTTTTATTGGATCTTTGGGTTCATCTTAAAATACCAACTTTTGTTGAGATAAGTAGTATAAATTCTTAAATAGTAATTATTTATTTTATTTAAGACCGAAATGCAGGATTTATCATCAACATACTCATGCAAGATGAGAACATCAATTTTAAAATTTGGCTGCACGTGTGAGCTTAAAGCGTATCAAATTATTCGTTTGAACTTATTGGTCTTTGATACCATATTGGATCTTTGAACTCCATCTTAAAAGTTCAACTTATGAAAAGAATAACTCAAATTCTTATATCTTGTTTTTTAATTTCTAATTTATTTCTTACCACCCTTATATTTAATTTTCACAGTTTTTTGGGTGGGGGTGGGGAAGCGTAGTGAGACCAATAAAAGCATTAAAGGTCCCTAAACTTTCACTACAATTGCAACTAGGTCATTGAACTTCAATTTAGTGTAATCAGCCTACTATACTTTAATTTATGAGCAATCAGGTCACTCTATTAGATTTCCATCAATGAGCATGCTGGCATGTCTGTCCAAACTAACGATTGTCAATGTGTTAGTCCATTTCCCACTTGAGCTCATCTAAAATTGTACTTGCACATGGGTTTAA
The DNA here is from genome assembly GCA_023638005.1 of Forsythia suspensa. Classification (NCBI taxonomy): domain Eukaryota; kingdom Viridiplantae; phylum Streptophyta; class Magnoliopsida; order Lamiales; family Oleaceae; genus Forsythia; species Forsythia suspensa. The sequence continues at coordinate 26,487,911 of CM042670.1, read as the reverse complement.
TGAACTTTCACCGTACTTGCAACTAGATCATTGAACTTCAATTTGATGCAATTATATGAGCATTCAGGTCACTCCATGAATAAGATGTTCATTCTCATTCCTCTCATTTGCTAATTCTATTTCCAAAGTATCATATTTCAGATTAAAATCTACACTGATCGATGATTTACTATCGGCTAATACCAAGAAAAAATCCACATCCAATATCAACCTATAACACATAATAAACAAAATTAATCTTAGGTAACTGTAGGCCTTAAAACCCGTGTTTTATATGATATAACATGTTGTTTTAGCAATCAAATTATGTGTGTTGCAACATGCTATTGATATGAACTAGTTCTGTTTAAAATTGTGTTAGTTATATGTTGTACCTTTCTTTTCTTTCAAAACAAATTATATTTTAATAAAAATGATTAGTAGGTATTGCAATGTAATGTTTTTGATAATTTTATGTATACGTATGTTTTGGAAACGTGTTAAAAATAATTTGTTTTGATAAAATGTACTAATTTTTCATATTGTGATTTGATAGGATAATATTATAATTTTGTTGTTGTAAAACTTGTGTACTTAACACACATTTGATTCATTGCTTGTTTAACTTTTCCATTCCAACATCTTTATGACTAAGTATCACTATTAAATGATTCGTGATAAATATATCTTTTATGTAGAATGTAGGTAAGAATTAACACAAAAAACTCAAATATGTTCTTTAGTTCTTAGTATTCTACCGATTTTGGAAGTTTTCATTTTTGTTTGGCCAATTAAAAAAAAAAATCTTCAAGAACACTACATTTATATCATCCCGGAATTTTATGTGATTTTTAGGAATTTTTTGGAATTTTGGGAATTTTTATGGACTTGGTACTATAATTGAAAATAAATGAATTAGTGCCGAAGCACAAATACGGAGAATGGTGTTTCTTTTGAAAATAAGAAAATTTAAGCTGTTGAAATTGAAAAATAGCTATAACATTGTTGTGTAGCTGCTATGCAATGTGGATATAAATGGTTGCGTAGCGCATAACAACATGGATAACTATAAATAATTAAGGTCAATATAATTTCGTCAGATAGCGCAATAAAGGGCACATATTATTTTAAATAAATTTCAAAATAATATTTATGCCTCTAGCCTCACCCCCATAAATAGGAGACACTTTCCATTTGAAAATCACATATTCACATAAAGACCATTAGATAAGTTAGCTACTCATCTGATAAATGTAATTTTTCTTTATATAGTATTTTTAATTAAATTTAAATGAGCAAAAATACTAAGACTATTAAAACAAAATATGTCTTGAGGTCAAAAGAGCAAAAACTCTCTTTTGGGCTAACCTTACATGGAGCTTACCTGCCAAGTAAGAAGAGTTCTCATTCACGCATAACTAAATATTCATTAGGAGTTGAAAAACCTGACCGTTGGGATCTAGGGGTCGACTCCCTTGATGCATGGTGAGGGGTCAACCCCCTCGGGCAGCTCGGGCAGCTATACCTCGAACTGAAACGCGCATAACATTTTTAAAAAAAACTCAAAATAAAGATCTATAAAATGCAATGGACTCCTAGCTCAATAAGATTTTCAATGGTATATTATATTTCATGTGGATCTTTATATAAATCTTGGCACTCTAGTTTCTCTACGTGTTCTGCATGTTAGTTCCCTAGAGAACATACATCACACTGTTTGACTCTGGAACCACACCTTTGGTAGTTTGAGCCTCGTTTAGCCCTTAAGTTCATCCTTGGAGGTAATATAGTCATGATTAACATATGAATACTTGATTTAAGCAGATGCTAACCTAGATGCAAAATGTGGAGGAACGAAGTTGTGAAAGCTAGGATAAGCAAGGATAGAGGTAAGTAATGGTCCAACTGCAATGCAAACCAATAGCAAGGTTCTAAAATAAATAATGGATGGCAAAACAGAGAGGTGAAGCATCAAGATTTACAAGCTTAGGTGTGCCTAGCCTTTTGCGTTTTCAAATTTTAATAAAATTTTAATTATTCTAAAACTAAAAATAAATAAAATAAAACATAACATAACATAATCTTTTAAAACTTTCATATACCCATCTTATCAAATATTGATGAACTTCGTTTAAGATGTTCTTAGCAATTACATCATTGACATTTGGTTGTCTCATTTCCTTACTTGCACTCATAAAAGCATCATCTTAAAGAGTGGAATAGTTTGGTAAAAGGTTTACTTTTGTATTGATATATGTATGACTTATATACAAAACTTCATGTACATATTTATAGAATTAAATCAATGCAAAGCTGAATGTGAGGAGATTAATTGCGGGGAATCAATTGCAAGATTGAAGTCCTAAATCATTGCTTGCACTAGTTGACTTGCCATGATCTTAGGAGAAGAATCTGAACACTAATTACAGTCCACATTCAGTCTTGGAATGATTCTACTAATTGCAGTCCACATTCAGTCCTAGAATGATGCTAACGCTAGCCATTATGTAGGAGAATAATTTGCTTCTCTATTATGCCCCTGCAAGATGGTACTCCCATTGGAGATACTAATCTTAGTTCGTAATGCAACAAATTGTTGTCTTGAAAGTGGCTTTGTTAGAGCATTAGCAACCTGGTCTTTTGTAGATATGTACGAGACATTGAAGGTTCCATTTGTCACATGATCACGAAAAAAGTATTAATCAATAGCTATATGTTTCATCATTGAGTGAAAAATTGGTTGACCGAAAGGTATGTGGCACCAATGTTATCACAGTAAATAGTTGGACGCATAGAAAGGCTCACGCCAAGTTCTCCAAGTAGATTTTTAAGCCATAATACTTCAGCCGCTGTGGAAGTATTGTGGAAGTAAGAGCACGGTATTCGAACTCTTTTGATGATCAAGCAACAATTTTTTGTTTGCATGAGGACCAGGATATAGCATTGCCACCAAGATAGACAATAAATGCAGTTGTAGATCGGCAATCATCTTTATTCCCTGCCCAATCAGCATCGGAGAAGGCAGTGGGAGTTAATGGTTGAGCTTTTTTGAGAAATAGGCCATGATGAATGGTATTCTTCAAATAACGGAGAAGACGTTTGGCTGCTGACCAATGAATTTCTGTGGGCTGATGCATAAATTGGGCTAGTTGATTTACTGTAAATGAAATATCTGGTCAAGTGAGGGATATGTACTGCAGGGCTCCAACTACACTCCTATACTGAGTAGCATCAGTGGCTGAGTTGTTGAAATTGGTGTTGCGACCTCTTTTGTTCTTGTCATGTTGGTCTTTGCAAGCAAATCCTGAATGTATTTATGTTGTGTAAGAAGAAGGCCACTAAGAGTGGAAGAAAGTAATGTAGATTTCCCAAATCTTTGACTGAGAATCTGTTTGAAAGAGTAGTCAAAAAACGAGTAATAAAGTGTTCATTATTACCGGTAACAATTAAATCATCTACATAAACTAGAAAATATATTGTGATGTCCATGCACTTGTAAATGAACAAAGAAGTGTCACTTTTGAAGTTGGTAAATCTGAAGTCAAGCAAAAAACTTTTTTAGCTCATTGTACCAAGCTTGAGGGGCTTGTTTAAGACCATAGATTGCCTTATGTAGTTTGCATACATATGAAAGATGTGTTGAGTCAATGAAGCCTGGAGGTTGTTGCATAAACACCTTCTCAATGAGCGTCCCATGTAAAAATGCATTATTGACTTCTAATTGTCGAAATTTCCAGTCATGGATAAGAGCAAGACTGAATACCAAACGAATGGTAGTAGTTTTAGTAACAGGGCTAAAAGTCTCTCGATAATCCAACCCAGGCCTTTGATGAAATCCTTTTGCGACAAGCCGAGCTTTGTACCGAGAAATTGTTCAATCTAGATTTCTCTTGATGTGAAAAACCCACTTACATCCAACTACATTTTGTGATGCATGTGGAGGAACGAGCTCCCAAGTGCCATTTTTTACCAGGCATTCAATTCATCTAATATAGCTTGACGCCAATTTTCATCTTTAAGTGCCTGAGATACACAACTTGGTTCAATAGACTCTGGTGAAGGATATTTGGTTATAGTGTGATTTATTTTCTTGGGCTTAAAAATGTTGTTTTGGGACCTAGTTACCATTGTGTGGGTGCGAGTCATAGGGATAGTTGGAGATATTGGAGGTTGAGGAGATGGTTGTTGTGAGGATAAAAGGGGGAGAGAACTACATGTATCATAGTTAGAAGTTGGCATGGATGTTGATGAAGTAACAGCACCAGTAAAACCCAGACCAGAAACTGGAAGGACAGGTGTAGAGGCTTGCGATGTACCATTTGGAACAACTGAGATAGGGAGAAATAATACTACAAGAGAAGAAGAAGAAGAAGAATATGACCATTTCTGAAAGAGATGTGATGGTGGAGAAATTTTTGAATGGGACTCAATGTTGGATGGAAAAGATGTGCTCTACAAATTGAACGTGACGAGATATATAAAGTTTCTGGGATTCTGTGTTAAAACATTTATATGCACTTTGATTTGTAAAATACCCCAAAAAGATACATGGTTTTGATTTTGGCTCTAACTTATTTTTGGAATATGGTTTTAGCCACAGAAAACATAGACAACCAAAGACACGTAATTTAGCGTAGTTTGGTGTGGTACGATTATAGAAGTGTTAAGACAGGCGGGCTGGCCGAACCCGCATTGGCCCACCCGTCTCTACCCGGAACCGCGGGCCGGCCTGTGAACCGAACAGGTCATTCACGGGCCGAGGAGGCCGACCCGTGAATCGAACGGGTTGTTTACAGCCCGGGCGGTTCAACCTTTAACCGCTGGCCTAATTTGATTTTTTTTAATAAATGACACAGAGCCGTTTAAAGTGAAAGATGTGACGTGCTGTTTTAGTCTTTAAATATAAAAAAAAAATAGAAATTGAATTAAAAAATTAACAAATGTAAATTTATCATTGTTATTTATTTTTTATTTAGTAATTTAACACATGTTTTGCTATATATGTAAATATTTTTTTTAATTACAATAGGTTACAAATTTTTTTTAGTAATTTCTAAAAAAAATTAATTTTTTATTCATATGGGTCGAAACGAGTTGAACCCCGGCCCATATGGGCTCGACCCGGATGGACCGATGGGTGGGCCAGGCTCGTATTCAATTTTTATGGGCTGAGTTGACCTGACCCTCAATCTGTCTTGGTGTGGACTTTTTCTAATGCGGGCCGTCACCGGGCTTTATCAGGAGGTGGGCCGACCCGGCCCGCCTGATTCGGATTAACACCTCTAGGTGTGAAATAGACTTTCAAATGGTGATTTATATGCTAGAATGCTTGTAGGCAGCCTGTTGATCAAATAAGCAGCAGTCTGAAAAGCATGTGGTCAAAATTTTAATAGAAGTGAAGCATTGTAAAGAAGGGTTAGCCTAGTTTCAACTACATGCCTGTGACGTCTTTCAGTAGAACCATTGTGTTCGGGAGTGTGAGGTGGGATTTTGAGATGTTGAATGCCATGAGTGCTGAAAAATAATTTTATGGCTTCATACTCACCACCACCTTCAGAGTACATTGTGATGATAGGTGTTTTGAAAAACTTTTCGACAATAGATTTGAACTGAGTAAAAACTGGGTAAACATCAGATTTGCGTCGTAAAGGGTATAGCTAGATATACTTGGTAAAATGATCTACGAAGATGACATAGTAACGAAAGTCATCATTAGATAAAATGGGAAGGATCCCATACATCAGTATACACTAGATCAAGTGGTCATCTACTTTGTAAGGAAGAGGTTCTGAAAGGTAAACAATGACTTTGTTACATTGACATGGCACACAATGAAAATTCGACAACAATTTAGATGATAATGAGACTCGATTAGATTGAGCTAAGTAACTTGTGATTTTGACAGAAGGGTGGCCAAGTTGATTGTGCCAAATCTGAGGAGAGGCTTTTATTCCAACATATGCAAGAGGTGGAGAATGAGGTGATGTTCTAGGTTGTATTGTACTTGGCCATTCATAAACATCTTGCTTATTCTGGTCGCGAATTAGTGGTGCCCCCATGCTTAGATCCTTCACAACAAAATTGGGAAAAAAATTCAACAGAAGTTTGATTAGATTTGCAAAAACGAGAAACAGAGATAAGACTCTTATTTATGGAGGGAACACACAAAACATTAGAGAGATTGAAATTATGAGAATTGTATGGTAGAGAGATTGAACCAGTGTGAGAAATTCCAAGGCCTGAACCATCTCCAATAACAACATCATCTGGTCCTTCATATGTTTGCTGAAGGGAGAGGTTTTCAATATCAGATGTCACTTGGTGAGAAGTTGTCGAGTCCTTGAGCCAGTTACCATTGTAAAGAGAGTAGGTAGTTTTATGATTTGCTGTTGGAGTTGGTCATAGATGAGAAAATAATTTGTAACACCAATTAGCCTCGTGTCCTCTTTTGCCACAGAATTGACAAACTACTTGGACTGGAGTTGGAGCTTGATTGAAATTTTGCTGGAAGGAGAGATGCTGATTGCTTGTTTGAGGGGCCTGTGGTAATGGAAGAATACCATGAGATTGATGACTTGTTTGCTTCCTATTGGTGTTAAAGTTGTTGGACTTATGCTTGTGTGAAGAATTAAAAGAGTTAGTTTTGTGGGTATAATTTGCAGTAACAGGAAAAGATTCTACTGGTACTTCACGAGTCTTCATGTCCTGTTCATATCCTGTGAGTTTGTCATAGAGTTCCTCAAACGAGATTGGTGTGTCACGGGTTTTGAGAGTAGCAACAACTTCTTTAAATTTAGAACGAAGTCCACGAAAGACAATAATAAGCAGATCATCATTAGATTGTAGTGCACCAATTAAAGCCAATTCGTCGGCAATGATTTTAATACCAAGAAAAAAATTAGCAACAGGTTTCGAGCCACGTCTCATGGCTGCCAATTTGTCTCGGAGATGAACTATGCAAGAGTCTGACTTGCTGGCATAAAGTTTTGCTAATTTCTCCCAAGCAACTTTTCTGGTTTTCACTGATGAAACAAAAGGAATCACATATTCAGATAATGAAGCAAAGATGGCGTGTAATATCAATTGGTCTTGTTGCAGCCACAAATTATAATCAAGGTTTGGGCTAGACTTTCCATTGATTCAACAGTAGAAGAAGGGCAGACATAGGTGCCATCGACAAAACGGAGGAGATCAAGATCGAGAAGGAAAGAATTAAATTGAGCACACCATGAAGAGTAATTTGAAGGTGTTAATTTGAAAGGTAACTGAGCTGCAGCGTTGATTGTGATAAGAATACTGGTATTGGGTGGAGATGGATTTGAACTAGAGATGATAGGGGAAGACGCTTGTTCAGGAGAGTTATTGGCCATGAGGGAGGAAAAAAAAGAAAAAGATGAAAAGGTTGCTCGATGGAGCTAGTAGGGCTCTAATACCATAAAGAGTGGAATAGTTTGGTGAAAGGTTTACTTTTCTATTGATATATGTATGATTTATATACAAAACTTCATGTACATATTTATAGAATTAAATCAATGCAAAGCTGAATGTGAGGAGATTAATTGCAGGGAATCAATTGTAAGATTGCAATCCTAAATCACTGCTTGCACTAGTTGACTTGCTATGATCTTAGGAGAAGAATCTGAACACTAATTACAGTGATGCTACTAATTGCAGTCCACATTCAATCCTACAATGATGCTAACGCTAGCCATTATATAGGAGAAGAATCTGCTTCTCTATTACATCTATTTTCGTTAACCTTGCAAATTGATCAATGGGACCTAAAATATTAAGCCTTTTTCTAGTTTCCCCTCAATAATAAAAATTTCATTATCTTCTTCCTCATGTGTAGTCAAAGATATTACAACACCATCCCTCAACTTAGACTCGTTCAATAACTTTTCTAACTTCTAGACTTATTCTCGCCAATTTCGCAAGACACTTGGCATTTTGCTCTTCACTTGCCCCCGGACATGGTTTCACACCATTTCTTTTAATCCCCGCTTATGTAGACTTTGTGCCTATAAATTCACGCCTTTGTAATTTTACAACACAATGTGCATTTCACATTATTATGAATACTAGGATCTACAATAACAGCGGTTTCCCAACTAACTTCCCCATAATCTTTTATAGGTTCATTGTCTTTAGACCTAGAATTTGATGCATTAGATGAAGAGTCGTTTTGTTCCATCGATTCCTAGAAAATTCAATTGATATACATAAAAAATAAAACAATATCAATGATCCACTTTGATCCAACATTGGAAATTATGCCATTATGAACAAACAAATCATAAAACCTAAGACTATCCTAAATAGTAAATTCATTGAATTGCAAGAAATAAAATTATATACAAGAAATTAATAGAGCAAGACTTTCACGAACAATGAGTTGTATAATTTCCTCAACCCAATACTTTCAAGCAAGCAAAATAAACCAAAACAAATGTAAGGCAAAGAAAAGTGGAAAACCAAGAACGAATCAGCCAGACAGTCAAATAAGAAGCCAGAAAGAAGCAGTCGCCAATCGGAGGCTCAGAGCGCATAAGATTTTAGTCGCTACTTGTCGGTTGGAGTTTCAATTCAAACTATACACTTCTCACGCAGCAGATTTGAAGGGTTTTGAAATTTGGGTTTTAGGTTTTAATTTTTGGAGTGAATTGGGTTTTAGGTTTTTTTTGGCAGAATTGTGTTTTTGGATTTTGTTAGACTTATTTTTATGAGTTGGCCCAAATAGAATGCGTGCATATTTTAAGCATGATCGTGCATTAGGCGATCAACAATGTGTTGCATTTTAAATGTATTTAAACAATTCGTGGTGTTTTTACCACGCATCGCGCCTATACGTTCCTAATCGACGCATTAACGCTCAATTTAAAACACTGACGAATAGTATATGTATTATAATGTGTTCCAATGCGATTACATGAAATGTATATATGGAATATGGTAATGTTGCTGAATATTTGTATATGATAGAAGTTGTCGAGATATGATGTTGATATCAATGTACATGCCAAGAAGGGTTGAGCAAGGTTCGTCCCCAAAAAATAAACCCAGACGTGCCCGTGGCTCATGGGCTGAGCGGGGCCGCCGCATGAGCTCGGCTCGTATTAATTTTTTTTAAATGCATATTTTGTTTGGACTTTAAAAAATTAAAATAAAATAAGGTATGATAATTTTGTCATTTAAAACCCTCATCATTTTTTTCGAGCTTGGGATCGGCTACTTTTAGCTTAGGCGAGGTTAAAATTCTATACGAACAAGTTGTTATGTGTATAATTTTTAGCAAAACTTAAAAGTAAGAAAAAATAAATAAATGTACATAAACAATACTTACAGATTATGTAGTCAGATCTTGAAGTTCTTCGGCTAAAATGATGTCTACTTTATCTTGGATCTGAAATTCTACATCCTCTCAATCCTTTAGACAGATTAAACTCTCTAATACGTCTGGTTTAAGTCTTGACCTCAAACCATTTAGAATCTTGCCACATGTACTAAAAGTAAACTCCGATGCTACAGTTAATACCGGATGTGTTAGTAGATCGCGTGCTATATTAGAAACAATTTGGTATTGACGCTCGTTTTGTCTCTATCTCCTAAGTTTATCAAAATTATTTTTCTCTTCTTCATCTAATATAGTAAGCATGTCGTGACCAAAATATCTAGCTAATTCTATAGGTACATCTCTACTATTTGTTTATACATTCGTAGTACGAGAAAGTGAATAAGAAGATCTAGCTTGTTGAGTTTCTCTAACTGAACTAATGAAACTACAATAATCTTTATCGTCATTTGATGACGAAGAAGGGATTGGTACCTGAGGTCTTCTAACGTTCCTATCGGTCTTTTCAACATAAAATTTGTACATTTCACATAATGTGTTTTCTAGATTACCATACGTTATTGAATTCTCATAACTTAACTTATTAGAAATTATCAACACAATATGTTTTGTACTTTCTAAATTTACTCTAAGGTCCATAATTGATGCTAACGAGAACAACATAGATAATGCTTCCTAATTTTTTTTAAACTTCATCTCCATTGCAATAAAAAGTCTTATACCTATTAAAATTATTGGCAATAAAATAAAAATGATTTAGAACTAATGGACTGGTAGGATAATATACGCCAGTACATGAGTTTGTGGCGTTGAAAAAAACTTAGAAAAAATTTCTCACATGGGATGAGATTTCTCAATCATATGTTTGTAAATCATAATTTGGACTGCGTGAGTGTCGGCCGTTATAATAGACAGTTATACAGTTTCTGTTGACCTATAGTTAACTTTAAATCTTAATATTTCGATTATAACAAACAAATTAGTATTGTTTACTAACAATCTATTTCAAGTAATATTCAAAGCGCTACAAATCGAACTCTCAAACATGTCAAGATCAAAGTCAATCAATATAAGAGTTCAAGAAATTCAAGATTCAAAGTTCAAGATCGAAGAATAGATTTCTAGATAAAATTGTAAATGTACTAATTCTTTGATTTTTAGTATGAAATGGATGAAAGCTCAAAAATAATTTTATGCACAAAAACAATGTTGATATCACTTGCATAAAATATTTTTATCAAAGTCACAACTTAATTTCTCAAAACTTTTCGAAAAATGAAAACGGTCATCCGTTCTGAGGAAACGGTGAACCGTTTGGCTGTCATTTTCTAAAAAGTATCCATTCTAACTTTTATTGTTCTAATGGCTATCTTTGACCATCCAACTTATAGGTCGCCGTTTGGTCATCCGTTTTGACAGAAATCTGTAAAAATTCATCTCTATGAATACTTCTTCATTTATTATCATTGTAGACACTTACAAGAACATTAAGGGTGTGTTTGATTCAAACATTTTCCATGGAAAATGTCACTTCCATGGAAAATCTTGTCAAATCCAACACTTTTATTTTCCCACTTTGTTGTTTGATTGGCACATGGAAAAGAAAATACATTTTCTAGGTACAAGCATTTAAAGCATGGATTTGCCTTCTTTCTTGGAAAATATTTTCTTGCCTAGATAGTGGAATTTATTTTCCCACTTCCATGGAAAATATTTTCATTTTTCACCCTTTTTCCATGCTACCAATCAAACACACCCTAAAAGAAAGAATCACATAGAGAAAATTCATTCAAGTTTCATTGCATTTACTTCTTAAAAATCATTCAATGAAAAAAAACTTTGATTGATCAAATCAATTTTTGAATCATCATTATCATCAAAGTTTATTTCTAACACTTGAGCTTTTTATTTATTGCTATTCATTGAAGTGTTAGTATCTCTTAGTACTAAACTTGTATTTATCATTCATCAAGAGAGAAATACAATCTCAAATCTATTTCTTTCTATTATTGGGTCATATTGAGGTCCCTTTAAAGCTCAATATTGTATAAGGATCGGTGCTCCTTGTTTGTAAGTCACTGAAAGTATTGTATGGGTTTTGATTGCACCATAAGTCAATCAAAATAGTGGAAAGACCATGCTCGTGATGGAGAGCTTGGTAACGAGAGACGTAGATCATTGGTTGGATCGAACCTCTATAAAAATATCGTTTGCGCTCTCTCTACCCTTTTATTTGCTTACATTGTGCTCATATTTTTAATTGCTTAATTTATATCTCTTAAATTTCTTAATTTGAGATTATTCTACGAAAAAGTTTGTAAAAATCAATTCACCCCCTATTGGTTAGTTATTCTTGGGCTATCAATTGGTATCAGAGCAAGATGCTCATTTTTTTTCAAGATTTTACAATCTTGAGTAATGGTTAACCACAATATTCAAAGTCTTGAGAGACATTCTACAAATCGTCCTCCTTTCTTTAATGGCACTCACTACAAATATTAGAAAACTAGAATGATGATTTATATACAATCAATAGATTATAACATTCGGGAAGTCATTGAGTTTGGTCCTTATGTGCCAACAAAAATTATTAAGGTTGATGATAAACCGGACCAAGCTATTCCTAAACCTAGAGAAGAATATGATGAAGAAGATAAAAGAAAATTATCTTTAAATGCTAGAACTAAAAATTTGTTTTATTGTGCTTTAGATAAAAATGAATTTAATCGAATTAGCACATGTGATTCCGCTTATGATATTTGGCATGTCTGACTAACAAAGTTAAAGAAATTAAGATAAATCTCTTAACAAAAGATTTTGAAAATTTCTTTATGAAATAAAATGAACCTATAGTAGATATGATTACTCGCTTTACCGATATTATTAATGGCCTTAAGGGATTTGATCGAAAGTTTACTAACGGTGAACTTGTGAGTAAAATGCTTAGGTCCCTTTCGAAAGATTGGAATTCTTTGAAGATGTTGATAGAGAATACAAAAGATGTCAACACTTATCCATTGAAGGAGCTATATAGAACGTTGATGACTTATGAGCTCAACAATATCGAAACAAAGGAGAAGACAAGAAAAAGCAATGAAGAGATTAAGAAGCCCCCAAAGCGGCAAATTGCCTTAAAATCAACAAATGATGAAGGCTCCTTAAACATGAACATGAGTGATGAAGAACTTGATGATTTAGTTCTTCTTGTCAAGAAATGAAGAGACTTTCGAAACAATCGGAGATTTCAAAATAAAGAAGACAAGGGTGAAGAGAAAAATAAGAAGATCATTTGATATTATTGTGACAAACCCAGTCATAAAAGGATCGAATGTCTAAACAAGAGGAAATTCACCAAAAAGAATGTACTTCAAAATACATGGGATGATAGTGATGAAGACGATCATGAAGAAGATGAAATTCAAGAAGAAATCACCAACATGTGTTTCATGGCTATTGAAGATAATATAAGTACAAATAACAATGATTCATACAATGATTTATCTACCTCTTATGATGAGATTCTTGAAGAATTTGAAAAAACTTGTTTCAAAATATTCTAACATTAACAATAAACACTCATCATTGAAAAAAGTAGTCAAGAAATTGTTTATAGCACAAAAAAAATTTGAAAAGGAAAAGGATAATCATAAATCCTTGATTAAAGAAAATATTTCCTTGAAAGAAAAAGTTATTGACTTAACAAGCATTGTTCACAAGTTTACCCAATGAAAGAAAATTTTGAATTAATGCTTGATGAGCAAAAGTGTGTTTTCGATAAAGGAGGAATTGGATACAAACATTTCTTAAAACAAAAATTTCTCGAAAATATATTTGTAAGTCATCCAATTCTACTCAACAAAACATGACATGTAATTTTTGCAAGAACTTTGGTCATGTTACTTTTAATTGTCTAATTAAAACTATTCTTTGAAAAGAAACATAAGTGGATAAAAGAATCCAAAAACACTAACTATCGAGGACCCAAACTTATGTGGGTACCAAAAATCAAAAAATTGAAATAATTTTTATAGGTACCACGAAAAGTGAAGAGCAATTGGTTCTTGGATAGTGTTGCTCAAAACAAATGACAGGTGATAGATCATTGCTATCTAGCCTTAAAAGAAATGATGGAAGTCATGTAACTTTTGGAGACAATGCTAAAGAAAAAATCATAGGCATTGAAAATATTGATAATTATTCTTCTCCTTCTATTGAAAATATTTTATTAGTTGATAATTATAAACATAACTTACTTAGTATATGTCAATTATGTGATAAATGTTATCTCATTAAATTTGATTCTTCCAAATGTCTTATTGAAGATGCTATATCTAAAGAGGTAGTGTTCAAACTCATAGGGAGCAGAAGTAAGGATGTTTATATCATAAACATTGAATTTGAACTTGAAAGAGCGATAAAATGCCTATCAAGTATAAAAGATGATTCTTGGCAATGGCATAGAAGATAAGGTCATGTTAACATGGACTTACTTTTCAAAATCTCCAAAAAGAGCTTTGTAAAAGGTTTACCGAATATAAAATTTGAGAAAGATAAAATTTGTGATGCTTGTCAATTTGGAAAACAAGTAAAGAGTTCTTTTAAACTTAAACAACACTCTTCTACTACAAGACATTTACAGCTTATCCACATAGATTTATTTGAATCCTCTAGAACCGCTAGTTTTAGTGAAAAATATTATGCATTTAATATTGTTGATGATTTTTCAAGATTTACTTGGGTCATATTTTTAAATTTAAAAGATAAAGCTTTAAATGTATTTAAACATTTTTTTCAAGAGAGTTCAAAATGAAAAGTGATACACTATTAGCACAATTAGGAGTGATCACGGTGCAGAATTTGAAAATATTTCTTTTGATGAGTTTTGTAAATCAAAACGTTATGAACATAATTTTTCAGCTCCTAGAACTCTTCAACAAAATTGTGTAGTAGAAATGAAGAATCGAACATTGTAAAAAATGGCTCGGACTATATTGAATGAAAATAATTTACCAAAATATTTTTAGGCCGAAGCCATTAATACTTCATGCTATATTTTGAATAGAGTTTTAGTTAGTCGAAAGAAAACTAAAACTCCATTTGAACTTCGGAAAAATAGAATTCCCAATATTGGATATTTTAAAGTTTTTTGTTGTAAATGCTTTATATTAAATAGAAAAGAAAATTTGGAAAATTTTGATTCAAAATCCGATATTGAAATTTTTCTTGGATATTCATCTACTAGCAAATTAATAGAGTTTTTAACAAAAGAACTTTAGTAGTTGAAAATCCATGCAAGTTGTATTTGATGAAACTAACTCCTTTGAACATGAGAAAAATATTGATGATGAAGATTTAAAAATTCCGTTTAAACAACTAAGTGTTCAAAATCAAAATAAGGAGAATCCAAATAATGTTGAAAATTGACATGAGGAAGAAACAACCATGCAACAAAATGAAGAAGAACCTCTTGAAGAACTTAACACATCATCTTTACCTAAAGAATGGAGGTTTGTTCATTCTCATCCAAAAGATCTCATCATCGGTAATCCATCCAAAAGAGTAAGTACTAGAAACTCTTCTAAAAACTTTCTTAACAATTGTACTTTTCTTTCGCAAATTGAGCCAAAGAATTTTAAAGAAGTCGAGTTTGATGAATTTTGGATTCTAGCTATGCAAGATGAACTAAATCAATTTGAAAGAAATCATGTTTGGAATTTAGTTGCTAGACCAAGTTCACAAACCGTAATTGGTACAAAATGGTCTTTCAAAACAAACGAGATGAAAATGATACAATTGTGCGTAAAAAAAACTAGATTAGTGGCTCAAGGTTACAATCATGAAGAATGTATAGAATTTGAAGAAACATTTGCACCGGTTGCTAGATTGGAGTCAATTCGCATGCTTCTTGCTTTTGCTTGTCACAAAAATTTCATTCTTTTTCAAATGGATGTCAAAAGTGCATTTTTAAATGGTGTCATTCAAGAAGAAGTATATGTTGAGCAACCTCCCGATTTCAAAAATCATAAATACCCAGACAAAGTTTTTAAACTTAGAAAAGCTCTTTATGGATTAAAGCAAGCTCCTAGAGCTTGGTATGAAAGATTAAGCAAATTCCTTTTATCAAATAGTTTTCTAATGGGAAAAGTGGATACTACACTTTTTTTATAAAAACTAAAAAAGATGATATGATTGTTGTTCAAATTTATGTTGATGATATTATTTTTTGTGCTACTAACATTTTACTATGTGAAGAATTTTCTAAGTGTATGAGCAAGGAATTTGAGATGAGTATGATGGGAGAACTCAAATTCTTTCTTGGACTCCAAATCAAATAAACCAATGATGAAATATTCATTAGTCAAACCAAGTATATCTTGGATATTTTCAAAAAGTTTGAAATTGAAGAATTGAAGCCAATGAGTACCCCCAATGAGCTCATTGATCAAATTAGATAAAGATGATCAAAGTACTCCCGTTGATATAACACAATATAGATATATGATCGAATCTCTTCTTTATTTTAACTTCCAGTAGGCCCGATATTATGTTTAGTGTATGCTTATGTGCTAGATATCAATATAATCCTAAGAATTCCCATCTTAGTGTCGTGAAACGTATTTTTCGTTACCTTAGTGGAACTAGATCTTTAGGTCTTTGGTATCTCAGAGAAACTCATTTTAATTTACTTAGCTATTCGGATGTCGATTGGACCAGTTGCACAATTGACCGTAAGAGTACTAGCAGAACTTGTCATTTTTTAGGCTTTGCCTTAGTATCATGGTTTAGTGAGAAACAAAATTTCGTTGCTTTATCAACCGCCGAAGCCAAATATATATCGGCCGCTAGTTGTTGTGTTCAAATTCTATGGATGAAGCAAACTCTAAATGATTATCACCTATCATTTGAAAATGTACCTATCATGTGTGATAACACTAGTGCCATCAATTTATCTAAAGGTCCCGTTTTGCATTCCCAAACCAAACACATTGAGATTAGACATCATTTCCTACGAGATCATGCACACAATGGAGATATAACTTTAGAGTTTGTAAATACGAAAAAGCAATTGGCCGATATTCTCACAAAACCGTTAGCACTTGAAAGATTTTCCTATATTCGATGAAATCTAGGCATAATTGATGAATGTGAAGTATGTGGCTAACTCTTAATGGATGATATAATTGATTGAAATTCATACAATAAATGTGGTTTAACAATCCTTGCCAAGGACCAAATTGATAAACTTTGTGAAATTCCAGCAAAACCGCCTAAACAGACGACCGTTTCCTCGTCCGGTTACTCATCTGTTTGACTAGAAATTTTTGCAAAAATTAAGAGGTTTTATACGGACGACCGTTTAAGTGTCTGTCAGATCGCCCGTCTTGCCAGGGATTTTAAGTAGAAATCCCAGGTTCAAATGGTCAATCGTTTGAGCGAATCGATTGACCCTTTCGACGGAAATCAACTTTTTTAAGTTAGAAAATTTTCAAATTTCTTATTACCCACTTCGCGCAAACTCTCGTTTTTCTCTCCAAACCTCTCACCATTCATCAAATCTCCTTCAAATCCTTAAAATTTTTGCTCAAAATCAAAAACCCATATTATTCTCATTCTCAAATCCAAAAACTCTCCAATTTTTTACCACAAAATCATCAAATTCTTTTTCAAACGGACGAACAAAATCCTAGCTTCCTATAATCCATTTATAACAATATGCCTCGGGTCAAAATGGCTAGTAAGCATCCAAGGAGGGAAAGGGCACCTTCTCCATCCTCCGAAGAAAAGGCTCCTCTGAAAAATCGGATTGATAAATGCCCAATCCTCATCGGTAAGAACGTCGATCTCGCTTCCTTTACATATGAAGCCCCCTCATTTCATAGAGAAGAATACTTTGTTGCCATGGGTTGGGTTTCTATTATCACACTAGATGAAAAAGCATACCCCAATATCATGAAAGATTTCTATAGGAATATAATTTTTTTCTGGGGAACGGGTATCACTTGCATGGTTAGAAACAAAAGAATCAAAATTACTCGAGACCTTATTCGTTCTATTCTCAAACTTGAGGACTGTGACATTCGCCTTTTTAGTTCAAAAACAATTCCTCATCTTGAAGGGTATAATCCTGTTGAAGCATGTTGTCGTGTCACCGAAAAACACTTCAAGGCTCCCGCACGACTTAGTACCAATCAACTCACACTCTCATGTCGTGTCTTGCATAATATCATCTTCCACATTATCGTACCTAGGAAAGGTCACCTAGATGAAGTCAATCATTTCGATCTCTTCCTTATTAACTCAATTATAGTTGGGCAAAAAGTGGATTTTTCGTACATTATGATCAATCATATGAACACGATTTATCGCGGTCATAGACTTATGGCCTTACCTTATGGGATGATCCTTACTAAAATCTTCCAACACTTCGAAGTCTCTTTCCATGATGAAGTTGTACTCAATCTAAAACCCACCGACACCATCAATATTCTTACTTTAAAGCGCATGAAAATTGTTAAAGAAGATGGGCATGGGTGGCGAAAACTAAAGGCTTTGATGCCGAGTCGGGACCGTCTACTTTGCCATTCGAGGGCGGTGAGGAAATGGATGAGCCCAATGATGAAGATGCCCCTCCCCCATCTCATCCTAGACTGAGCTCACATAGACCATCATCTTCCACCTCCGGCTTCAACGATGACCATTACAATCTTCTCAATTGCCGGATTGACTCGCTTACTACTACCGTGGATGACCTACAACATACTATGAATGACTTACACAACACGGAGGCTAGCCTACAACATACGGTGGGAGGTTTACAAAATTCGGTGAGAAATCTACAACACTCGGTAGACGGTATAACATCATTGCTACAACAAGTGCTAGCTTCACATCAAGCACTTCACACCCGCCTTGACATGGTGTTTCTTTCGCCTCCGTCGGAGAACTTGTTTATCTAGTTTTTTCAGTTTATATGTTTTTGGAACACTTTTTACTTCATGTCGATTTATGTGCTTTTAGAAACACTCTTATGGTCTAGTTTGTGTTTATGTATCTTTTGAACTATGATTGTCTTTCAATTTCAAGTTTATCAATGAATTGCATATTTTATTTCATTTAGGTAGAATTTGTTTATTTCACCTTAATGTTTTGATTTTTATCTTTTTGTTTATGCCAAAAGGAGGAAAACGTATATGTGATGTGATGTGATGTGAAGTGATGAAAATTGGTAACTTGATAAATAGTGTGATCAGTCAAATGAAAAATAATATCATGTTACAAATTTACCAAATCATGCTCACTTGAAAAAGAAATGGGGAATATATGCTATCTTTTATCTTATTATTTGTTATATTCTCAATTACACATTCATATTGTTTGTCATAATAAAAAAGGGAGAAATTGTTGACCTATGGTTAACTTTAAACCTTAATGTTTTGATTATAACAAACAAATTAGTATTGTTTACTAACAATCTATTTCAAGTAATATTCAAAGCGCTACAAATCGAACCCTCAAACATGTCAAGATCAAAGTCAATCAATACAAGAGTACAAGAAATTCAAGATTCGAAGTTCAAGATCGAAGAATAGATTTCTAGATAAAATTGTAAATGTACTAATTCTTTGATTTTTAGCAATAAATGGATAAAAGCTCAAAAATAATTTTATGCACAAAAAATATGTTGATATTAATTGCATAAAATATTTTTATCAAAGTCACAACTCAATTTCTCAAGACTTTTCGAAAAATGAAAACGGTCATCCGTTCTGAGGAAACATTTGACCGTTTGGCGTGAACCGGTCAACCATTTGGCTGTCATTTTTCAAAAAGTATCTGTTCTGAATTTTACTGTTCTAACGGCTATCTCTGACCATCCGACTTATAGGTCGACCGTTTGGTCATACGTTTTGGCAGAAATCTGTAATAATTCATCTCTATAAATACCTCTTCATTTATTATCATTGTAGACACTTACAAGAGCTTTAAAAGAGAGAATAAAAAAATTCATTCAAGTTTTATTGCATTTACTTCTTAAAAATCATTCATTGAAAAAAAAACTTTGATTGATCAAATCAACTTTTGAATCATCATTATCATCAAAGTGTATTTCTAACACTTGGACTTTTCATTTATTGCTATTCATTGAAATGTTAGTCTATTTTAGTACTAAACTTGTATATATCATTCATCAAAAGAGAAATACAATCTCAAATCTATTTCTTTATATCATTAGGTCATATTGAGGTCCCTTTAAAGCTCATTATTGTATAAGGATCGGTGCTCCTTGTTTGTAAGTCACCGAAAGCATTGTAAGGGTTTTGATTGCACCATATGTCAATCAAGAGAGTGGAAAGAACGTGCCCATGACGGAGAGCTTGGTAATGGGAGACTTAGATCATTGGTTGGATCGAACCTCCATAAAAATATCGTTTGCACCCTCTTTACCCTTTTATTTGCTTACATTGTGCCAATAGTTTTAATTGCTTAATTTATATCTCTTAAATTTCTTATTTTGAGATTATTCTACGAAAAAGTTTGTAAAAATCAATTCACCCTCTCTTGATTAGTTATTCTTGAGCTATCAGTTTCCGTAACCTTTACATGATTCAAGCATTAAATAAGTAGAGTTATATCTATGATCTAAGTCTGTACATAAATATTTTTTTAGAAGAGAATTTTCTACACATAATTCATCAAATACTTATTTTTCAAGCCAGTGAGACAATGATATAATTTATGGCATACCTAATTTTTTTTTTTCTAATTGTGAATTTGTTAATTTTAAACCCTTTTGGACAATTAAATTAAAAATGTGACATACACAATGAACATGAAATAAAATACTACAAAAATCTAGATTTAATTCTCCCACTAATCTTTTTATTATTATATTATTAGGTGTAGTATCGTCAGATGTGAAACTGCGAATTCTAGATTCACAATTAAATTCATTAAAAATAGCCATTAAATAATTACAAATTTATATTCCATTATGAGGGTAGGCAATTACTTTAAAAATAATTATTTTTTATGCATAATCTATTGTTTATCAATACAATGTAAATTGGCAGCAATATATCATTTATGATTTTTGCTGGACCACAAGTTCGAAGTAAATGGTACAATCTGGAATATTTTTTTAAATTATTTATTATTTTTTTTTTGAATAAAACAATAGTGTCAAAATGAAGAGTGTTTCTAGTATAGGGTGCGTACTTTGGTTGAAAACTCGCCACTTGCCACCAACTGAGTCATGCCTTCCTAGCGCATGTTTTCTTGCGAATACACCCAGTTGTTAAGATTTGGACTAGAACTAGAAGATGCATCAAAAAATCCGAACTGAAGTTTAGCTTGATTTGTATCAACCTCTCCATATTTTTGCATAAACTTAGGATAATGTCAGTTTAGATGGCTTGTGCCACCACTCTTTTACCATGAATTTTTTTTTACAATATTTACACATTGCCTTGTAGTCTGGTTGTTCGTCTGCTGTTGTACCGATCTGCACTAATTTGAAATGTTCCCAACATCGAGCCTTTTCTTTTGTGACTTGTCATTTAGTAGTCAACTCAGTCGTTATATGAGTGTAGACCGTTTCTAACTCTTCATCAATATCCTCCAAATCAATGAGACTCGGGCTCCCAAAATCAGGAATTAGAATATAATTTAGCCCACTATAATCATCTATTTGGTGGTCAGCACTTCTTTGTGTGTAATGATCCATGTAGAAAAATAGAAATGTAGAAATGTAGAATTTGAATAGAAAAAATCAATAAAATAAGTAAATTCAACTCTAAATTATACAATAAAAGAACTATTATTGACAATATAATATTTTCAGATTGAGTAAGTTGAAAGTTGTTAATTTGTAATGAATATTGAGGTGGAGGGAGATTTTTATAGGAAAAAAATATAGCCGTTATTAAAAAAATATTCAATGAATAAAACGGTCACTTTTGTGAAAAGTGACCATTAAAGTGACCTTAACCGTCACTTTGTGACATTTAAGGACCCAAGCTTTTTATATAGCTAGGGTTGGCCCACGAGCCGTTATATGGGTCGGCCCTTAGATCGGTCCTCGAGCCAATCTAATGGGTTGGCCCATATTTTTCAAGGGTCAAGACAGCTCAGCCCTTGAAAAGAAAAAAGTCGACTCAGCCCTGGCCCGGATTGTCCTTCTACGAGTCCGGGCTTATAATGACTGAGCTTTTATGGGCCAAGCTGCTAGATCCATGTGTGACTCAGCCCAATTGACATCTCTAATGTAGTCTCTTGAGTCATGTTGAGACTATGATGGACACATAGACACAGATATGAAGATGCGTGATTGTTATTGACCATATTGATATTTGGGTTCAGAATTTTCTTTCTTAAAATTTTTTTGAGTTTTCAAAAAAGCCTTGTAACTAATTTACATTAAAGACATTAGATCCATCTGGATCATCCTTTGTAATTAAATAAGCTAAAGAGAGTTTTTCTCTTTAAGCCTTGTGGAAATAAAATATCATGTTTTAATTTCACACTACTCTTCATATTTGAATTACTTTGTACGGATCTCAGTTATCCAACCATTTACACCAAGCAGACAGGTGGCCATTCAGTGTGTGCAGGCAGTGGATCAAAGAGTGAGGCAAAGCAACATATTAAGAGGCACCAATTAAGTACAGTAAAACTTTTGAGAATCTCTTCTTTATCTTATAATTATATGATGTTCATATGGTATCTAATGTTTCTATTATTCATTAATCGTTTGAATTTTCGATCATTCCGCAGTTTTAAATACATTATTGTTCATATGGTATCTAATGTTTCTATTCTTGATTAATTGTTTGAATTTTCGATCATTCCACAGTTTTAAATACATTATTGATGTGTTTGAAAAAATGGCTGCCATTCCTAATGCAATTATTTGACGTATTATTTTCAATTTATAATCAACCAATGACATTTAATAATCATATAAAAACGATTGAAAATTTGGTCAAATTTTCAAAATATTTTAAAACTATAAATGTATTAAAATAGAGAAAATAATTAAAATTAAGGTCGAGCCGGTGAGCTGGCCCGGTTGCCCAAAATTAGGTTGGGCTGGCCTAGCAATTTACTGGCCCATTTAAATTGGGTCAGAGCAGTTCAACCCGATTTCATGTGTGGCCCGTTTGACCCTCTAGGTAGATAGCTAGAATACGATTTGGACTCTTTAATTGTTTATCTTGTGTCCTTGTGCATCGATCCCTTTCAATCTTTCAATCATAGGAATTTTTTCATAGATGCATCACTTTTCTAAAATAATTCCAAAAAGTCATTTTTGTTTCATTTATTCTAAAAATACTGTTTTTTAAAACTATTATTTTAATTTATTATATTATATATTACAAATAGTAATTAAATCATTAATTACCGAATTTGATGGAAATTCATATATTATAGAATCTTTTATTGTTAATTATAGTAATCGAATCCTTAAAAACCTGAATTGATTGGAATATATATATATATATATAAGAAAATCTTTTATTGTTATAACTGTCAAATATATATCATTTGTATCAGAAAAATCTGTAACAAACACAAACAAAACTCATGTTCTTTTCAATTACAACATTTGTAACAATCTGTGTTACAAATTAAGATGTAAAACATCAGTGATACAGAATACCAATTCATGTAACATGTACTGTGTAAAATAACATAATATAATCTGTAACATATTTAGTGATACAAAATATCATTTGTACCATCTGTATTAGATCGCGATACTAAACAGAAACTGTTACAACTACAAAACCAATTCTAAACTTCAATAAGTTCGTAATAATATACACATTGGACTCTAAAAACCTATTGATACTGCGTAACATCAGTATTATATAGTTATGTAACACAATGCCAAATTTAACAAATAAAACTCAGGATTTAATCATTTGTAACATATGTAACATCAGTAATACATAATACCAAATCATGTAATATGTGTTGTGTAAAATAACATAATATAATCTGTAACATATTCAATTATACAAAATATCATTTGTAACATCTGTATCACATAGTGATACTATAAATGATTAAATTGACATAAAAGTATAAATATGGAGATCAACTTTTAAAAATTCAAAAGTTGAAAGACTTGTGTTGCAAATAAAAAAGAATGAAATTAAAATGAAAGAAGAAGTATATGGACTAAAGTAGAGATATTATAAAGATGAAGGACTTATAGTGAAAATAATCAATGACTCAAACAGCAAATTTGGGTCAAAATTCATCACAATTCACTTGGGGATTAACATGTTGAGGTCCATATTTGGTTTTAATTCATTATTTTATTAATTATGGCAGTATTTTTAAAATAAATTTGTTAAGTTGATAAAGTTAGAATTATTTTTAGATTGATAAGTAGTAGATGTAATTTCAACTTCATCATATTGCCTTAATATCATGCCCTCCTATCGGTAGGAAGTAGGGGTGGGCGTGGGTCGGTTTTCTGCCCAACCCGACCCAAACCAAGTAAAATTCGATTTAGCAAAAAGCCAAACCGAAACCAAACCAAAAAAAAAATTTTGGGCCCGAAACCGACCCAAACCGACTCGGGTCGGTTCGGGTTTTCGATTTTGGGCAGTGTATAGCTAAAAAAAAATTTTTTTTAAAAACCGAGTCGGTTTCGGGTTGGGTTTTTCCGACCCGAAAACCACCAAAACCGACCCGAGTCGGTTCGGGTCGGGTCGGTTTGGCGGTTATTTTGCCCAACCCTAGTAGGAAGTTGAATCCCAATAAAAGAAAAATTGAACTAAAAGTCTAAATTTGTGGATATTTATAAGGTATCGAGTCAAGTTTGAAGAAAAGATCACAAAATATGTTACTCTCATCCTATGTGATTGATTTGATAATTTTCATCTGGTGTTCACCGGTGGAGGCAATGAGGCCCAAGGGTCCTGGGCCCCCAAGTTTTATTTTTTACTCTTTTTCTTATTAAAAAAATTACTTATAGACTTGTTATAACACTTCAAAATTTCTTTACATTTTTATATTTAATTATACGAGCTAGACGAGTCAAATTGACATCAAATAAAATTTTAATTAAATTGACATCTAAAAACGGAAATGGAATGGAATATTAAACCAAATTTTAACAGTCATCTTAGGCTTATTTTTTGAACTCGTCATTTATCGATTTTCTAATCCAAAAGATGTGTTTACTATAAATACTTTGAAACAATACCAAGATCCCACCTCAATGGTCAACTGGCAGCTTGCTTTTCTTTCCTGGTATACAATGCTCACAAAAAGACAATTTTCAAACATTATCACTTCCAAAGACACATTCTCTTTTGAGAAGTTGAAGGCCTTTTTTAATAAGATGGCCATGTCTTTTGTGTCACGAATATGACTTGTCAGATTGTACGGCAGAGTTTACCTCAAGTTTTAAAAAACAAAAGAATAGCATTTAAGACGTATATTCCATTTATTTTTTATGCATGAGACACCAAAACTCTTTTTCTACTAATTTCAGTAGTACCATTACTGATTTGGATACAATATCCTTTACCATATAAAATTCTTAATGAAATTAAGTTTTTCCTTAGATTTGGAACATGTCTAGCCTTTTCTAGTACCATTAAATGGTTGTTATTTAGCTATAAGGTAATTTTACCAGTTCCTTTTATTTCACAACTAACATCATTTCCCAATTTTACCGCTCCTTCATTTAGACTATTAAAGTCAGAAAACCACCCCTTATTTGAGCTCATGTTAAATGAACACCGTGAATTCATTCTGATCACTGATTATGGAAACATAAGCCACACCACTGCTAGTTCCTGCCTTATTACATGCATTAGATGTCTCTCCTCCATTTTGAGGTCAGATTTGCTACTCTTTAAAGCAGTATTTGATTAGATGATCTAACTTTCCACAGTAATAACATTTCTTATTCTTTGTTTTTGACTTATTAGGTTTATTTTCTTTTCTCTCATAAGAATTTTTCTTCTTATTGTAATTGTTTTCTTTTTCATGATTGTTACTGTTATAGTTATTGTTTTTTTTTTTACTGAACCTTTTATTTTTACCATTGAATTTTTAGTAACTAGAGCCTCTTTTTGCTCAACTTTAAACTCTAATTCTTTGTTCTTTAAGAAATTATGAATTATGTCAACTATTTGGTCATCCCTCCCATACTAAGGCATTTTTAATGTGTCTATACTTGTCTCATAAGGCATTTAACAAGTCAATCACCTTTTGATCACTATAAATCTTTTCATCACAATTTGTAAGATCTTGAGTTATTTTGTTAAATTTATTCATATTTTCTTCAAGATCAACAGCAGGGTCAAATTTGAAACTAAAGAACTGTCTCCACAGATAACATTTATTTGGTGAAGTTTTAGTTAAATAAAGTTCTTCAAAGTTTGCCCAAAGTTCACAGGCCTTTTTATTTTCTCCAACTTCTGTGATGACATCATCAGATAAGTGAAGAAACAGGATAACAACTTCAGTGCCTTTAGGCCATGAGTCATCAATAGACTTTGCACACATTTGTTGAAGCATAAGAGTCCGTATTTCTGGCTCCAGAGACTAAAGTCTCTTTTAATATTCCATATTTTTAGATCTACTTTAGAAAGAGACATTTTCTTTAGAATGAACACAGATTTAAACAATGTGTATTTACAAGTGTCGCAAAGATCACTAGTTGTGAACTAATCACAAATTATCACACGCATTAGGATCAAGCCACAAAGACCAACAATTATTACTCAACAAAAGACAACTTAAATACAAAAAAAGAGGTTGTTTACAATCAGTAAACATGGTATTCACAAATATTAAATTTCAAGATATTCAGACGTAGTTCTAATAAAACAATAATACACTAAGTAGCATGCAAATCTCATTGTTATTTATGTACACGATACGTAAAGAAAATCAACAATTTCTCATACCATACACAATTTTATCATTAGAGAAGTTTTGCTCTTCTTTTTACTAAATCCTAATTCTCTCGAATTGTGGGCATCTCTTGAGGAATCCTAGACAAAAGTAAACTTATGTCAATATTGAAGAGAGTCTTAAAAACATGTTTAATATTGGTTATTTAAAGTATAGGGCCATCTCTAATGCAGCGCCATTTTGACAAAAAACGTCAAAATGGCACTGAAATCTGACTCCAGTGCAGTGCCAAATCAGTACTCCAAAATAGAGTAGTGAACAGTGCTGCGCCAAACTGTTCATTTGGAGTAAATAAGTGAATTTTTTTTTTAATTCCAGTTTTGTCCTTTATTTTATACTTGTCAAATTTGTTTTTCTTTATATATCCTTTTTCCATACTCTTTTATAATTTTATGGTTTAATTTTACTTATGTTTATTTGAATTTCATTATTATTTTTATTAATATAAAAAATTGTAATCGATTAATAAAAATATTTAATGTATACGCTAAAATAAAATTACTCATATACGTTAAAATAAATTTACTCATTCCGAGAGTTAAATGACAAAATTAATTATGTTTTATATTTTTTTTATATTTGATCCAATTTTATTTTTTTTGATGTTTTTTTTTTTAATTGTGATATTGAGTATCGTACTTTTTCTTATTTTTTTTAATTAATGCAATAATTACAAAAATTAAATGTATTTTAAAATTTATATATTTAATATAAATACACTATATAATTAACTAATTTTTGAACTAAATTATTGTTCAAAATTAAAGATATAAATATATGAGAATAGACACTATTCATTTGGTGCAACATTTGAAGTAATGTGTTAGAGATGACATGTGGATTTGGTGTGAAAGTTGCACCATTTTAGTGCAAAAGTTAACCAATTTGAAGATATGGGTTAGAGATAACATAAGGTAGAGAGAAAATGTTACCAACTGCATATTCTACAAGAGAAATATACAAGAATACCAATTTCTTTCAGGATTCTTTCAAATTTGGGATTTTCTTGACAGTTCTTTTCAAGAAGTTGTAGATCTAGGTTTTTGAGAAAGGGAACCATAATATATGAATAGATTTGACCAAGATTGGCCTTCACCAAGAGCTCTGATACTACTGTAAAGATTAGATCACCCAAAATTAGGTCGAAATTCGTTCTTTACCAGCACTAGAAAATGAATCGAAACTCAAAAATAAGAACACAAGATTTTTCGACCTAAGCTCCAGATGTTTGGTGACCACTTCTAACACATAGTCATTTGTTGAGTATCTGTTAAAGATTACACTCAAATCTACTAGCACATTCTTAAATCAGACAAGAAAGTATAGATTACATGAGTTCTTACACAGAACCAAGAAACACTAAACTCTTCTCAAACACATAAAATTTTCAAAATCCTTACTAAGAGAAGGTTATTGTTCATCAACAAAATTAGAAACCTTCATCTTTTACAGAAAAACGAAAGAAAAAAAAGAGAGAAGAAGATGAAGATTAATCGGAGAAAAACCGACATAAGAAGCGAGAGAATTTTTGTGTTTTTGTGTCACTCATCTGAGAAGTGGAATTGATACGCCAATTTATTCATAGTAACCCCCAAAAACAAATCCAACATCCCACATTTATCCATGTGTCTTCATCACAAGCCATGTCAACATCAGATATATAAGCGTATTGTAAAACGTTTTATCACCAAAGTGTAGAAATTTCCTTTTACAGATTAAGGAAAAACCTATTAATAAAGAAAACTGTATATGGCCCAAATCATTCCATATTATTCAGTGATTTGCATTGATTATGAATTCCAAAATTAAAGTTTGGCCATTTTGGAAGTTGCTGAAATTAGTCCCGATTCTTGCTATTATGGAATCAATCTTGAGATATACTCGGTGATGGACCGAGTCTATAAAAGAAAGAATCATTGAGGTCCCTATTGCCATTCCATCTGCTCCTTTGCACCATCACTGAAAGGCTAGAACAAGACATTAGAAGCTCCCAAAGGCAGAAACGCAGCGGCTAAGAAAAGCTATTACGTCATCAATGGTCGGAGGTATTTCGATCATCCAAATTCCGCATTTGATCGTGTTTATTGCTATTTAAGCATATAGGATGCTTACAGTTGATATCAGAGCGATTATTTACCTCTGTCTTGATGCTTTATCAATCTGCAATTTTTTTTTAATCAACAATACCCGATATTTGTATGTATATTTTTTGGAGCTTTTATGAGGAATAATGTTAGAAATCATTAGTAAATTGATTTTCTAACATTTCTGTGAAAGAAACGCTATTTTTGATGTTCGGAAGGTTGAGAAAATGGCGGATCTGTGTTTACCGTCTGAAGGTTGAAGACAACCAAATAATAAAAAAAAGAAAGAAAAAAAAAGGAACCTTTATTCACGATTTGGGCATTTCAATTTAGGCCTAATATATAATTGTTTCTAGTCTTGTTCAATTAAAGGCCCAATTACTGTCATTTTGTGCCCAAAGACCTTTGACTTGACAAAGTACAAAACAATATCTTTTGGCCCAAAGAATTTTATTTCCTGTCCAAATGAAACGTCACATTCATAATTTTGGCATTTTTTTATGAATTGAAATTTTAAATTATTATGTGCTGTGATTATTTTTATTCTGTATGAATAATTCATTTTTTCATTATACATACTAATTTGAATAAAATATTTGGAGTGCATAATTACGAATTTTGTTTATATTTGTTCATATTGCTTATTATTACATGCAATTTTGTATATGAACAATTTTGGAGAATTTATATGTCTAGTGATCCATATAGTTTTAAATAATTAGAGATTAGCCACAGCATCTTTAATTATACAAAATTATATATTAAGTGGTTTAGAGTCACATATAAGAAAATAGATATTTATTGTAATTAATTGTACATGATGTAATATAATTATCCCACATGAATTTTTTATTATATTGGTATGATTAATTAGGATAAAATATCAAATTGTATTTCTTAATTTACCCACAAGAATTAAGAAAAGGGACATGATTTGATAGTTTTATCATAAATATATTTGAATCTAATTGAATTAGGACTTTGGCTCACTGGCAAGTTTTATGTCACTAGATTCTTAATTTTTATGGAACGTGATTTACATTGGTAAAACATGATTTGGATTTATTAGTCTCAAATTAATGTAATATATGCATGTATGTTTGATTTTTATGTAGTCATGCAGCCTGCAAATTTTTTTGATATTAAGTGTGAAATTCCTGAACTGAAAGGGGACAACTA
Source organism: Forsythia suspensa (assembly GCA_023638005.1). NCBI lineage: Eukaryota > Viridiplantae > Streptophyta > Magnoliopsida > Lamiales > Oleaceae > Forsythia > Forsythia suspensa. The sequence goes on along the minus strand of CM042670.1, from coordinate 26,458,373 downwards.
TAAGGTATGGAAAGAGAGAATTTTCCTTCATTTGGATGCATGGACATTGATTATGCTATCAGGAAAGACAAACCGACCATTACTATGACCAGCACTCCAGAAGAAAAGGCTCTTTATGAACAATGGGAGCGATCTAATCGCCTTAGTGTGATGTTCATAAAGACCAAAATCTAAAGCATCTTATCAGGAAACAAGATGGGTTCACATGTGGAGACTATTGGAACATGCAGTTTAGTTTTAAATAATAACCATGTTTTAAATTTGGAAAAGACCTTTTATATTCCAAGTTTTTCTAGAAATTTGGTTTCAGTTTCAAGACTTGTACTTTTGGGATATTCCTTTAATTTTTCAGATACATCTTTTAGTTTGTTTTATAAATCTGAGCTTGTTGGGAATGGTATTTTATGTGATGGTCTTTTCTCTATTGATTTACAATATGGTGGTGCTAATAATGTTATGCATGTTCACATTGGTAATAAACGTTGTATTATGAATGAAGATTCCTCTATATTGTGGCATCGGAGAATGGGACATATCTCCATAGATAGAATTAAAAGATAAGTAAATGACGGAGTACTTAATACTTTGGATTTTGCTAATTTTGAAACTTGTGTAGACTGCATTAAGGAAAAGCAGACTAACAAGTCAAAGAAAGGTGCCAAGAGGAGTACAGATATCTTAGAAATCATACATTCAAACATTTGTTGTCCAGACATGGACACACATGGTCCAAAATACTTCATCTCTTTTATAGATGATTATTCACGATACATGTATCTCTACTTGCTTCATAACAAGAGCGAAGCACTAGATGCCTTTAAGGCTTTTAAGGCAAAAGTAGAGAAACAATGTGATAAGCAAATAAAGATCGTGAGAACAGATAGAGGTGGAGAATATTATGGTAGATACACTGAGGATGGACAAGCACCTGGTCCATTTGCGAAGTTTCTTGAAGAGCATGGGATAGTTGCCCAATACACTATGCCTGGTTCTCCGGACCAGAATGATGTGTCAAAAAGAAGAAATCGAACATTATTGGACATGGTGCGGAGTATGCTTAGCAGCTCCAAGCTTCCTAAATCTTCGTGGACTGAAGCTCTTAAAATAACTGTGTATATATTGAACCGTGTTCCAACCAAGGTTGTCCCAAGGACACCATTTGAACTGTGGAAAGATTGGAAGCCGAGTTTGCGACATATGCGCATTTGGGGATGCCCGTCTGAAGTAAGAGTGTATAATCCACAAGAGAAGAAACTAGACCCAAGGACTATTAGTGGGTATTTCATTGGTTATGCCGAAAGGTCTAAGGGTTACAGATTTTATTGTCCATCTCATAGCACCAGGATTGTGGAATCAAGAAATGCAAAGTTTCTTGAGAATGACTTAACCAGTGGGAGTGATCAATTTCAGAACACAGTCTCTGAAAGAGGTCAACCTTCCACATCAAGTGAATGATTGATTATTGTTCACAACACTCCTCAAGTCCAACCGGGTGTTGTACAACAAATCAATGACACAACCTACTAATGCTGATTCTGTAGATCAAGTTGTTCAGGAAGTGCCAGAAATGGTTGAACAACCAATTGGACAACATAACCTTCAGGAAAATGTTGAACCAATGCTAAGAAGATCTACAAGAGAAAGAAGATCAGCAATTTCAGATGACTATATCGTGTATCTACAAGAATTGGACTATAACATTGGAGCTGAAAATGATTCTGAAACATTTTCACATGCCATGAGTTGTAAGGAATCCAATTTATGGCATAATGCTATGAAAGATGAGATAAATTCTATGGCATCTAATGGAGTCTGGGATCTTGTTGAGTTGCCTAATGGAACAAAGGCCATAGGGTGTAAATGGGTCTTTAAGACGAAGAAGGACTCATTAGGCAATATTGAAAGATATAAAGCAAGACTCGTAGCCAAAGGATTTACTCAAAAGGAAGGAATCGACTACAAGGAGACCTTTTCTCCTGTATCAAAGAAAGATTCTCTTCGCATTATTTTAGCAATAGTTGCACATTTTGATTTTGAGTTGCAACAGATGGATGTGAAAACTGCTTTCCTCAATGGAGAACTAGAGGAAGAGGTGTACATGAAACAACCAGAAGGATTCTCCTCTAGTAATGGTGAGCATTTGGTGTGCAAGCTTAAGAAATCCATATATGGATTGAAACAAGTCTCCCGTCAATGGTATTTAAAATTTCATGATGTTATCTCTTCATTTGGTTTCGCAGAAAACGTTATGGATCAATGTATATACCAGAAGGTCAGTGGGAGTAAAATTTGTTTTCTTATTCTATATGTGGATGATATTTTACTTGCAACCAATGATAAAGGTATGCTACATGAGGTGAAACAATATCACTCTAAAAAATTTGACATAAAGGATATGGGTAATGCATCTTATGTCATTGGCATAAAGATATTTAGAGACAGATATAAGGGCATTTTGGGTATGTCGCAAGAAACCTATATCAATAAAATTTTAGAGAGATTTAGAATGAAAGATTGTTCACCAAGTATAGCTCCTATAGTGAAGGATGATAAGTTTCATTTGAATCAATGCCCAAGGAATGACCTTGAAAAGGAACAAATGAGAAACATCCCATATGCTTCAGTTGTTGGAAGCCTAATGTATGCTCAGGTCTGCACAAGGCCTGACATTACATTTGTTGTTGGAATGTTGGGGAGATATCAGAGTAATCCAGGTATGGACCACTGGAGAGCTGCAAAGAAAGTTTTGAGATACCTTCAAGGGACGAAGGATTACATGCTTATGTATAGACGAACTAATAATTTGGTGGTAATTGGCTACTCTAATTTAGACTTTGCTGGCTGTGTTGATTCACGAAAATCAACATCTGGATACATTTTCATGTTTGCCGGTGGAGCTGTATCATGGAGAAGTGCAAAGCAGACTTTGACTGCTACTTCTCCTATGGAGGCTGAGTTCATTTCATGTTTTGAGGCTACATCGCATGGTGTATGGATGAAGAGTTTCATTTCTGGGCTTGGAATTGTAGATTCTATTTCTAGGCCATTACGATTATATTGTGACAATTCAGCTGCAGTTTTTATGGTTAAAAACAACAAAAGTGGTAGTCGAAGCAAGATATCGACATTAAGTATTTGGCCATAAGAGAACGTGTTAAAAACAAAATAGTGGTCATTGAGCACATAAATACTGAATTAATGATTGCTGATCCTTTGACAAAAGGCATGCCACCGTTTAAGTTCAAGGATCTTGTAGACCGTATGGGGCTTGGTCTTTTAGTTTGATTTCATCGTATGTGATGATGCTATTTTTAATGAAACTCTATTTCAGTTATGATAATTTCTCATATTTGTTTTATGCGCATTTATTTATTATTGTTGGAGAAATATCAATTAAGTTTGGACCTAGAATAAACATGAGGTTTGTTCATTAATATTTATGGACTAAAGTTAAGATACGAAATACATTGTGATACGTGGAAGATAATACTCGTTCTAAGAGGATCTATTGCCACGATTCATGTATTTGTTCTTACAATGGCAATTAATAGAATATATTCGGCCAAGTGGGAGAATGTAGAAATTTCTTTTTACAGATTAAGGAAAAACCTATTAATAAAGAAAACTGTATATGGCCCAAATCATTCCATATTATTAAGTGATTTGCATTGATTATGAATTCCAAAATTAAAGTTTGACCATTTTGGAAGTTGCTGAAATTAGTCCCGATTCTTGTCATTATGGAATCAATCTTGAGAAATACTCGGTGATGGACCGAGTCTATAAAAGAAAGAATCATTGGGGTCCCTATTGCCATTCAGTCTGCTCCTTTGCACCATCACTGAAAGGCTAGAACAAGGCATTAGAAGCTCCCAAAGGCAGAAACGCAGCGGCTAAGAAAAGCTATTACGTCGTCAATGGCCGGAGGTATTTCGATCATCCAAATTCCGCATTTGATCGTGTTTATTGTTATTTAAGCATATAGGATGCTTACACAAAGTGCAACATCAAAGTGGGCTTTGGATTTCGACCAGGACTTCCAATAAAAACACCAGGCCCATTTCTTCAACTTTTGGGCTTAAGTGGCAAGCAACTCTTCATAGAACTTGCCATTTTGGAAGTGTCTAAAGTCCAAATGATAATTCGACTTCAGTTTCATACGTAAAAATAAATTGAACAAATTCTATTTCATAAATTGAAACATGTTCTTTACATTAACCTTGTGAAAACTATCCACAAAAACTATAGACCCTTTATTGACAACAAAAGGATCATGGCACCTATATAGTCACCTAATATGTATAGTAGTCAGAGTCGTCTTCATGGGGCCTCAACTGTCTCGATGGCAAATGTTCAGTGGGAAATCTGATCACGTTCTTGCAATTAAAAGCGTAATAAAAGTGACGATTATGGGATCGGTCAATATTTCACAACCCTCATTGTCTTTGTTATACTTAGTTTCCATAACGGCCTTAGTTTTTTTCTCAAATTTTCGAGAAAAATGTTGACTTGCATGCAATAACATCATTACATACATGTTATAATATCACTCCAATGCTATTACTTCCATTCCTGCATCTCCTTTGAGAAAACCAAAAAAGAAAAAACAAGATAATCCACTTAACTTATAAAAATATTGTTGAGGAGTTCTGAAGGAGATTTTTAATTACTATTTTTTTCTATTTCACATGAAATAAATTAGTCATGAAACAAAGTTCTAGATACATTCTATACAGTAAATCTAAGCTTCAAGTTGATAAGATTTTGTTAGTATATTATATTTACCTTTTTTATATTCCTTCTTCATCACGAAAACTTTAACAAGATCCCTAGGTATCTCATGGACGATTTTCTTACAATGAAGGACCAGCTCAAAATAATCATTAAGGATGAATCCAAGGTCTTTTCCCTAATTGCTCCATTTTTTGTACTATAAAAACAAAATATTGTTCTTTGTCATTAAGGTTCGGCCACATTTCATTTATTTTGTCCTTCATTTCTACAACCTAACAACACAATTGCCAAACATAACAAAAGGTAGCCAATAATTAAAGTGAAATGGCAACCACTAAATAATAGAAGTAGAAAACTAAATAAATAGAATAATTCTTAACATTATGTAGTTAACAAGGTAATTGAATACTTACATGCTCTTATTTCAAGTTATTCTTATCACATTTCATGTATAACACAATACTTTGTATTGGATGACTCAAATCTATGAATTGTGAACTTTTGGGGGATCGAAAGTTTGCACATCGTCCCCATTAGTATTGCAAAATGAATTTGGCTATTGTAACACGAATTTATAAGATTGTGGATTGTTTGTTGAAATAAGGCTAATGGAACAGTAAAAAAATATGAGAAAAATTTGTCATTTTTATAAAAGAATGTGAATGATATTGAATATAAGCATTGAATAAAAAATTGAAACTCAATAAATTTCTTCTCTAAAAAATATGACATGTGCATTGCAATTAGATATATGATAGGCCCCCGATTCAAGTAACATACAAATGCGAATCAAGGTCCAAAAGGCAAGGGGTAGTAAGAGAATAACAAGTGAAGATGGGGTGAATTATGTGGGGCCCTGTTACATCAACAAACTGCATGTGCAAACCGTTAGTGGAAGGCTCTAGAGCTGCTGGAGAAGAATAAGAGGAGAGAAGGAAAAGATTGGGAGGCACCCGAAAGTTGGGACACTGAATGAGAGTTAGTGTCTCTCGAATTGCTCTATTATCTTGTAATTGCTTTATTATTTTTACATTCAACCAAAATATATTACAATACACTTTCTTGCGTTCAACTATTATAATTCTATTTATATTTTCGGATTTGAGCTTGAGTTCCTCTTCAAGGCTAGGTTAAAATCTGAGAAATCTACAATTCCACCCAAAATAGAGTCAGGTCCTATCATTTTGGTATCAGAGCACAATCATGGTAATGACCCTCGCTGATCATGTAGGTGTTATGGAAGGAAAAATGGAATAAATACACCAAGAGGTGAAGCTAAGCATGGAGACGATGAAGTCAGAATTTCAGAGGCAGATGACAACCTTAATGAAAAATTCAATTGGATAACTGACAACTAGGAGAAACAAGAACGGAAAAGGAAAAGGAAGGAGCCAGAAGGGGTCAAATCAACTGAAATACTCCTCATCGAAAAACTCGTTAGAAATTAAGATGATGAGCCACGAAAGTGAAGGAGGATGAGGCTCAGATGGAGGATGGCTTCTCAACTAATGGAACAAACGTTTGGAAATGCCTGTGTTCGAAGGAGTGGATCTCGGATGGGTGGATCTGCAAGGTAGAGAGGTATTTCGTCGTCAATCAGATGGCAAAGGGAGAACAGATGGAAGCGGCGATGGTGTGTTTGGAAGGAGAAGTCCTAGTCTGGTTCCAATGGGAGAAAAAATGTAAGAAGCTTCAAAACTGGGAAGAATTGAAGGTGAGGATGTTGGAGAGGTTTCGACCGTCACATAAAAGGTCATTGGAGGAAAAATTATTGGCCCTTCAGCAAGAGAGCTCCGTTCGAGATTACCAGTAGAGGTTTGAGACACTAGCTTCTCCATTGGAGGAGATGCTCGAAGCCATATTGGAGGACAATTTCATTAATGGGCTAAGGCCCAAAATTAGGGCAGAGATCTGTTTAATGAATCCCCAGGGTTTGGGCCAAATCATGGAGATAGCCCAAAGGATAGAAGATAAAAGCATTGCCCTTAAAAAGTCATTGGTAGGTTCTAGCCCAATTAAACACAAAGGCTTTTACTATCCACAGCCAAATCTGATTTATGCACTCTCAAGTCCCATTTATCCCATATTTCTCAACTATGGAGGATCAAGGACTTCTACAGAGAAGCCATCAAACCCATCTTTCAAGAGGTCGAGCGAGGTCGAGCTACAATTGAAAAATAAAAAAGATTGTGTTTCTGGTGTGATGAGAAGTACACTATGGGCCACCTATGCAAAAATAAAGAGTTGCAGGTTTTGTTGATCCAAGAGGAAGAGAAGTGGAAATTCAAAGAAGTGGGAGACGGTGAAGGGACTACGGAGGAAGTGAATGAGGATCGGAGAGGTAGTGGAGTTGTCTTTAAACTCCGTGGTGGGACTAACCCCTCCGCGGACCATGAAGGTGAAAAGGAAAAATTTTGGGGCAAGAGGTGGTGATCCTGATTGATTGTGGTGCCTTCCATAATTTTATTTCCACGAAATTGGTTCAAATATTGGGATTACCAAGGACTGCAACCACTGGCTATGGGGTCATAATGGAAACAGGACTCACAATACAGGTGTGCAAGAGGGTGGCGCTAGAAACTCAACGACATAAAAATTAAAGATGACTTCTTACCTTTGGAGTTAGGGAGTTCAGATGTCATCCTGAGTATGAAGTGGTTGGCTACCCTTGGCGGCACACATGTGAATTGGAGAGATCTGGCCATGAAGTTTCAGGTTGGGGGAACATCAGTGACGTTGCAAGGAGACCCAAGTTTGAATAAAACATTAGTGCCCATAAAGTCTATGATCAAGGCGTTTAGAGAAAATGGTGAATGGTGTTGTTGGAACTATGGAGTATCACATCTTATTTTACTGATGCTCAATTGGAAGTTCTGGAGCTCCTTCAAGTAGTGTTAGCAGATCATGAAAAGGTATTTATTGAACCCTGATGGTTGCCACCCTAATAGAGTAAAGACCATTCGATTATTCTACAACCCAGTACGGCTCCAGTAAGTGTTAGGCCATATCGATATCTGTATGTGCAGAAAAATGAGATTGAAAGATTTGTCCAAGAGATGATGGCAGCCGGGATAATGCAGCCAATGGTGAGTCCATTATCCAGCCCAGTTTTGCTAGTTAAGAAAAAGGACGAGAGTCGGCATTTTTGCATAGATTACACAGCTTTGAATCGGGTAATAGTGCCCGATAAATTTCCTATTCTAGTGATTGAAGAACTGTAAGACGAATTACACGGGCAGCGGTGTTTTCTAAGTTAGATTTGAAGACAGGGTACCACCAGATTCGGGTTGAAGATAAAGACATACCCAAGACTACTTTTCATACATATGAAGGGCATTATGAGTTTAAGGTCATGCCTTTTGGGCTGACCAACGCCCCCTTCACCTTTCAGTCTTTGATGAATGAAGTATTTTAAGGCTCATATAAGGTGGTTCGTCATTGTTTTCTTCGATGATAAATTGGTTTATAGCTGCAGCTTGTGAACATCTCGAATATGTGATGGACCTTCTTGTGGAACATCAGTTAGAAAGAAGTGTCAGTTGAGGCAGTTAAAAGTCAAGTATTTGGGGCACATTATCTCTCCAGATAGGGTAGCTATGGATCAGTCTAAGGTAAAAGCAATTTGCGAGTGGCCTATTCCTCAATGTCTACTAGAACTTCAGAAATTCTTTAGATTAACAGGGTATTATCGAAGTTTGTGCAATGCTACGGAAGGTTAGCATGGCCACTCACGAAAAGACTGCGCAAGGATAACTTCTATTGGGACGAGGTGGCAAATGAGTCATTCCAAAAATTAAAGGCAGCCATGGTACCGGTGCCTGTCTTGACACTTCCTGATTTCAACAAGCAGTTTGTGGTAGAAACTAACACATCATGATATGGTTTGGGAACCGTGTTGATGCAAGAGCGTCTTCTCATTGCCTATTATAGCCATGATATTAACCTTTGAAGTCGCGCTAAGTCAGTATATGAAAGGGAACTGATGGCAATTGTATTTGTTGTGCAAAAGTAGAGGCATTATCTTCTAGGACAAAAATTTGGGGTAAGAACCAATCAAAAGAGTTTAAAGTTTCGGCTAGAACAAAGGAAAGTTAATTTGGCATACAAAAAATGGTTGGTAAAAATAATGGGTTACAACTTCGACATCCAATACCGGCCGAGATTAGAGAACAAAGAAGTCGACGCTCTCTCTCGTGTAAATCTGGTGGCTGAACTGCTAGCCATAATGGTACCTCATGTAATTTTATTGACCCAATTGACTAAAGACATTAAGGATGATGAGGGGCTGCGGAAAATTATGGAAGAAATTGAGGTCAACCTATTAACCCATCCCACTTTCACAATATGTCAAGGTCGTCTGCTTTGTAAAGGGCAATTAGTGATTCCTAAAAAATTCACACTCGTGCCCTTGTTGCTACAGAAAGGGCACGATGGAAGTATTGGAGGACATTTTGAGATCTTAAAACATACTGCAAGCTAGCATCTAGTGTCTATTGGCCGGGAATGAAAGCCGATATTAGGGAGTATGTTGGTCACTGTGCAATTTGTGAACAGGATAAATATCAAACTTTATCACCAGCAAGGTTATTACAACAATTACCAATTCTGAATCAGGTTTAGAAGGAAGTGACGATGGATTTTGTTGAAGGATTGCCAAATTATAGGAGAAAGGATATTATATTAGTGGTGGTGGACATATTAAGTAAATACGCCCACTTCATAGGGATGAAGCGCCCATTTACAACTAGTAGGGTGGAAGTCATATTTGTTAAAGAAGTAGTTTGATTACATGGGGTCCCGAAATCAATAGTATCAGACTGAAATAAAATCTTCATAAACAAGCTTTGGGAAGAATTGTTCCATTTGCAAGGCACCAAGTTGAATCGAAGCACTGCGTACCACCTCAATCAGATGGATAGACAGAGGTAGTGAATAAAATACTAGAGACTTATTTGAGATGCTTCGAATCCTCTAAGCCTTGGGCAGAGCTTTGGTACAACACCTATTTGCACACTTCGTCTAAAACCACTCCCTTCCAGATTGTATATAGTTGAGAGCCACCTTCGTTGATCCACTATGAAAAAGGGGCAACAATCGTAGTCGCTATGGAACATCAACTACTTGAACGGGATCATATTTTTGATGAGTTGAAATTGCAACTGGATACTACTCAATCCAGGATGAAGAGTATTGTTGATGCTAAGAGAATTGAGTTGCAATTTGAGGTCGGAGATATGGTGTATCTAAAAATACATCCCTATAGGCGCAAGTCCATGGCTGCGCGTCCAAATGAGAAACTATCCCCGAGGTTTTAGGGGCAATTTATGGTAGAGAAGTAGATAGGGTAAGTAGCATACTGGTTAAACTTGCCTCCTACATCCCATATTCATCATGTATTTTATGTGTCTCAACTACGTAAGGTTATGGGACCAGTTCAAGATGTGTTGGAGCTGATACCACAAATCATTGGGAAACTGGAATTGCTGGTAGAGCTGATGGCTGTGTTGGGAAGGCGTCCCGAGACAGGAAGAAATATTTAGATCATTGACATTCTAATTCAATGGAAGGGATTGCCGTCTTTAGAAGCCACTTGGGAACCTTACGAAGTGATCAGTCAACAGTTTTCTTCCTTCCACCTTGAGGACAAGATGAATCTTGAAGGGCAAGGTAATGATAGGCCCTCGATTCAAGTAACATACAAGATGCGCACTAAGGCCCAAAAGGCAAGGGATAGTAAGTGAATAACAAGTGAAGATGAGGTGAATTATGTGGTGTCCTGTGACCTCAACAAACTGCATGTGCAGACTGCTAGTTGAAGGCTCTGGAGCTGCTGGAGAAGAATAAGATGAGAGAAGGAAAATATTGGGAGGCACTTGGGAGTTGGGACACTGAAGGAGAGTTAGAGCCTCTCGAATTGCTCTATTATCTTATAATTTCTTTAGTATTTTTACATTCAATCAAATTGTAATCACAGAGTGAAACTTCCCCAAAATATATTACAATACAATTTCTTTCTTTCAACTATTACAATTCTACATATATTTTCGGATTCCAGCTTGAGTTCTTTTTCAAGGCCAGGTTGAAATCTGAGAAATCCTCAATTCCACCCAAAATAGAGTCAGGTCCTATTAATATCAATCTAATTTTCTTCATTTGTACTACTCCTCTAATTGAGTTATACTCCAATATTGATTATTGTTTTTGTTGATCGTGTTAGTCATAATTAATCAATATATGAGGTCTATTTGTATTTGGCATAGGTTTAAAAACTCTCTAAGCTAATATAAGTGCTTTCACTCTCACTTGGTGGCTCATTCAAGCTCTAGTAGCCAACTTCTTTCTTCAAGTTTGCTTGCTTACAAATTGAGCTCCCTTGACCTATTTATATACACCGGTTGAAATCTATTTGATTCTATTGTTAACATCCACTCACTACGTACTACAATATGTTTACAAAGAATGTTCTAACAAGATTGTTTCCACAACTTTTTAGGCACCTTCTACGAGTTTATTGCATTTTTCTTACATAGAGCATTCTAGAATGTTGTTGTCTCCACATTTGTTTACAACATTTTCTCTCAATAGTCTTCTATAGAAAATTCTAGAATATTACTTTCTCACATTGCTCTATACTCGTGTACTTCACGAAATTAACCTCTTTCTAGAATATTCTAGAATCAAATTAATTTTTCAAGACTTCAAATTCTAGATTGTACAGATTGCATGTGTGCACAGATTGCTTGCGTGCACAGTCCGCTAGCCCTAGTCTTCAGTTGCATCTCTTGCGTTCAGTCTTCAACTACTTCTACGCTTGCCACCTCGTGGACCATAATGATTTTTCTTCTATTCGCGCCTTCAACACCTCCCCTTAACTTTGTGGTGTCTATCCTTCGACACCTCAACTGCAACACTTGCACCTCACGCACACCTGCACATACAAGAAAAAGATCCTTTCGCAACGGGCAGAATACGTTGCGAAAGGGTTTTGGCAACGTTCACCCGTACGTTGCGTCCTTTGATGTTGCCGAAAAGTATCCATTTACGGCAACAGACAATGTACGTTGTTAAAAAACAAAAGTACGTTGTGGTTTATTCTTTAGCAACGTTCTTATGTTCGTTGTTATTTCTCTTTAACAACGTTCAATGTCCGTTGCTATTTAGTTTTTAGCAACGTTCATATGTTCGTTGTTATTTCTCTTTAACAACGTTCAATGTCCGTTGCCATTTAGTTTTTAGCAACGTTCAAATGTTCGTTGTTATTTCTCTTTAACAACGTTCAATGTCCGTTGCCATTTAGTTTTTAGCAACGTTCACTGTCCGTTGTTATTTAGTTTTAGCAACGTAATTTGCACGTTGTCTTTGCCTATGTTGTCATTCATTTTCAACAACGTTCTTGTGCACGTTGTCTTTACCTCAGGTTTTTTATGATTTATTTTGAAACAAATTTTATACATATTCATGTAATTTCACAATCATTTAAATACAAATTACATTGTAGATAATAAAACTCAATCCATACACCACATCAACTCTTAACTGGAATTTATACAATATTAATGAAATTTGTCATACAAAATATAGCCTACAAGTTTTTTTAATTATACAAAATTTGAACCAAACCTAGCAAAACACATGTCCTGAAAGTTTCTTACAATGTTGTACATTTAATCTACCAAAATATAGCAAAACAAACTTGATAACTAACACCCCGAATCAACAAATCCGTAACATCAAACATTTATTGTCCGAAGATTCAAGTTCACATCACCTGATTGATCACAAATTCCTAAGTTAAATTCCAAACCAGGATTGCTGCAAGGAAATATATTCAATCAACTCACTAAAATACCTGGAAAAAGTAACATGGTGAATATAATTTGCAATGAAAGGCTAGTGCAAGGATTGGAATGATATCTTCGGCAAAAGCTTTATCAACAAAGTAAAGAAGAATGGACTTCGTGCACTCTATTGTGTTGGATGCAAGAAATGCCTTTTGTTCCAGTTTCTGCTTCGGCATGGACTTTATTTTTGAGTTGCTGCTTTGAACTCCAAGTCGATTTGATGGTAATTATCCTGATGTTAAGACCTCGTTCTGCCATTTATTTTGAGGTAAAGAAAAAAAGTTAGGAAGTTCAGCAGAATTAATCAACTAGAATAACTCTAATCAGTGACAAATGCTTCAAAAATGAAGACGAGAAGGAAACTAAAGACTTACACCAACAATAGGATGAGTTGGCTTGACACGCAAAGTGGTGGACGTCAATATAATCCCCTCCAACATTTCTTCTATATGTGGATATGAAGCGACCCTATTTTACACGAAAGGAAATCCAAAGATTCGATTGTAAGACCCTAGATCATGGATGTGCATAGATCTTACCAAAAAAACTAAACAAAGAAAAACGAAGAAAAAAGTAGTTGGATGGTACGTAATTCTCCCAAAAGCCTTACCTTCAAAACCATTTGCACCTCTCAGGTTGAATGACCAAATAGGAAGCATGGTACCCCGGGTTCTCCAATTTGATCTTTCGGGAAAGCCCCCTGTTAAAATAGCAACATACATTATCTTACATGCATCCAGCTTTTATTTATTTCGTATGATTACGAAACAAAGCAAAATAAGTCACTCCAACGAATGTCACCAAGATTCAATTGGTCCGAGGGAGGACCTTTCTTACATAGAGTGGAATAAAGGAAGCAACCCCAAGTGGCCGGATGAGTATGGAATGATAATTAAGTCGCACTTACGATTATGCGCAACAATGTGATCCAATGAAGGTACATATCCATGCAATCCATCACTTCCCCATGACCTACACGAAAGAAATTGACTCTTTTAGGTGCGAAACAAACCATTGTCCCAATTTACTACAACAAATTCTAATGGCAAAGATAATCGGTTTCCCAATCTTAAAAGATCAAATGACAAATTCTTTTGAAGTCTCTTAATAAGCAAACATGGAAAAGGGGAAAAACTACCAATGACTCGAAGGTATCATTGTGGAATTATACAATTGATGGAAATGCTATCAAATAAAGATCAACATAGGTCTATTCAACGTGAGTAAATGTGAAATAGAATCAGAGCATCCACTACATATCACTTAGGGAGTAACAATTTTTGATTAGTTGACTAATGAGACAGAAATTGGGGTGAATTAACAATGATACTTGTTCATTTCATTATTCACAATTTTTTAATTGCAAAAAAAAAAAAACAGCGCCACTCATTTGTAACGCCATGAACAGGGCTTTGCAAATGCCATGCAACATATTCAGATAATGTTCTGATTATTTTATAAAAAAATAAATTTAAGTTCATGGCATCTAAGCAGCAGATTAAGAGGAGTTTCAAATATAGATATTCATAATAATGATGAAAAAAATCTCACAAACACTTACACATCCAAATCCCATTGCATAGACCCCAAAGTTGAAGGAGATTAATTTTTAGCAAAATGAGTGTATCGTCCATCGAAAAGCGAGCAGGAAGAGCGATTGTATGTTACACAAGAAGTGCACTATGAAAAAACAAGAACCAAAACAGAGTCCTAACAAATTAGACCAGACTGTGTTCATTAAGTCCATGTATATTGATCGTAATACCCACGAAAGTGAAAAATGGCCTTTAAGAGAGAAGTCCAGAAAGCAAAGACTAAAGACAGTAAAAAACATGGTAGCTGTACATTTTCTAGATACGGGGAATAAAAACCACAAAAAAATAGACATCGGCAGCAGAAGCCCTTATTCCTTTCTCGGAGAGTGAATCCTGGAGTTCAAGAATAAGAATTTGACGGAACGGAATACAAACAAACCGTAGAATTCTCACATTTTCTTTGCAAAGTTGGTGATAAAGAACAAACATAAAAAATGTGAATTATAAATTTATGAAGCAAATACACATATAAATGTACAAAAGAATAAGGACAAATATACCACAATTATGCACTAGGAGAAGTAGAAAACAAAGTTACAGGACTAATGTTTCCTGCTTAATTTAACAAGCTCCACAGTCCGCTCCTGGTTCAGAAAGAGAGTTCTTCGTATGTAATAGAAATATAAATCATTGAAAAGTCGGCAGCCAAAACTTGATTACTACAATCAACATTCAATTGCCTTCACAAGTATAGAAACCAAAAAGTGTGCTATACTGCCATGCGAAGGAACATGACAACATGGCCCTCTACTCGGCAACTTCCCTTGTGCTCCTAACTTAGATGCTTATAATAGTGAGGACGAGGCATTACCAATTCACTACGCTCTATGCAGTTAACAAAACACATAAGCTCCACTATGCTGAAGTGATGATATGACAATAAAGTGATCTACCTGTCCCATTAACTGCATGACCGTGTCAAGAGCATAGTGACAACGACTACTACCAGCTTCTCCGACTGAACACGTGGCTGTTGGCACTATTCCTTTAAACTATAACAGGGCCATCACCCTTCATTTTCATTCAAGCCAAAATTCGCCAATTTTGTTTCCCAAACAAATTGCGTGGAAGGCATTGTGTTCTTTTTGCATGTGTGGGGAAAAAGTTTTACTGAAGCGATCAACATGGAAGTCCCAAGATTTCCAATGTCAAGAAAATTAATCAAGTAAAACCAAAACTATTCCACCAGGAATCAACCGAAAATCAAAGAAGAAGGAAGAAAAAGCAGGCAAATTATTAATTCAGACTCATCAATTGCACAAAATTCTCACTTTTTCTATCAGAATCCCCAACTCACTAATAATTTTCTAATACCCGTATATGCATGTACACATAAATAAAGAAAATTTAAAGGCTCTACTCCTAATTCGAATATTATATCGAGCTAGTAAACTACGAAGTAATAACATAAAATTTGATATACTATTAAAAACAACTAATTAAACAATCAAACGACATTTTTCTTCTAATTGTTACTCAAAATTACACTCAGGTCCTAACAGCATACATTTTATATGGATCAGCTCTAGTATAACCAGTGGTTTTCGGTAGTGGAATCAACATCTACAACTCCCCCAAAGAAGTCGAAATAAATATTGAGAACAATTTTTTTTTTCAAAACCCTATATAGTAGAGTCAATTGAATAAAAACAAAGAATGAGAAGATTACCTCGCGATTAACGTGAAGATTGGGCGATGCCTCCGATTCATATCGTGCCAAACCGTCCTCGTCTCGGAAAATAAATATGAAGAACATCTACATCATCAAGATGGATGATAATCCAAGATCTATCAGAAGATTCACGAACATGAAAGACAAATCTCAGCTTAGATTTCAAAATACTTTCTTCCAACCCAAACTGTGAGGAAATCAAAACATAAGGGTTTTGAATTGGATTTTGGGTTACATTTGGGGAAGAACAAAGTGAGGAGATGGATACATACGTAACGTATTTTGATGTTGGGGCAAATATTTTTAGTTTTCGCGGTGTAGGAAATTTGTTAATCTGCGCTCAGATTTGGGCTTTAGATTTTACAACGTGCAAAGAACGTTGCCAAATCTATTTTTTAATAAAAGTTTTAGCAACGTGCCTCTGACCGTTGCAAAAATGTTGTGGTATATGTTTTAACAACGTTCAGTGAACGTTGCTAAAAACTATGTTATATGACAACGGTCATTGCCCGTTGTTGAATAAGAAAATATATTATTATTTTGGCAACGGTCAGTCAAAAGGTTATATTAACAACATTCATTTCAATGCTGTTGCCAAATGCCAATTGAATTAATCAATTGCAACATACATTTGATGACTGTTGCCGTAGACCCATTTTAGGAACAAGTTTTTAATGAATGTTGTCGTTGAGATGTTGCAAAAGACACTTTTTGTTGTAGTTTAGGTGCAAATTTTGACCACATTTGCAGGTCTTCGATTGTGTCACGGTCAAAGCATGATGACAGCCTTCGTACACAGCTTCTTGTAATTGAATCAAAAAAATTATCAAACAAAAGCCATAGATTACGGCAGTGAAAAGGGATCTATCGTAGTACCTAGTGATTTACATAACTCTTACAACATGTTCGGTGGAATAATATTGAGCATTATCAAAAAAAAAAAAAATGAAATTTTTGTTTAATTTGTCTAGTCTTGTTCTACTGTCTACATAATGTTTATTTAAAGTGTTAATATGCAAGTTAGTATCAAACATGAATTTTATAAAGTTTTCTTTAATTCAATTTGTCTGATGTTCGAATTAAAAATTGATTTTGTATTACAAATAAATTTATAGAAATGTCCAAATTTTGATTCGATATAATTCAAATTAATATTTTGACAATTGAAGTTGAGTTAAATTAAAAAAATTAAAAAAATTAAAAATTAAAAATTAAACCAACTTGACAACTCTAACCTAAATCAATCCCAAGTTGCTCAAGTAAATTTCCAATTGAATATTATGAAAAAAGGGACAAATATCTTCTATATTTATATTTGGTCGATTCTCAACTTTATAAATATATATATTAAAAAAAAAAAAAAAAAGGTTTTGTGTAGATATTAATATAGGAAGCCTCATTTTATTCAAGGGAAAAGTACTAGCATCTTTTATTTTATTCATGACCAATTAATTAAGTGTCCGTTTGATTTTGCTAAAAATCAGATTTTTTGTAAAAGTTGATAAAAATTGTAAATCCTATGAAATGTGTAGTTAAAATTAATTATTGATTTTGACTTTAGTTTTTTTTATCAAATTTTCTATCAAAATCAAACAAAGCTTAAATTAACCTTATTTCACTTAAAAGTTTTGAAATCTCACAAAATGTTTCAAAAAATTTAGAAAGGGTAAGGTAGATTTGATACCTTAGCCTATTGACAAGGTTCGAGTCCAATGTCCGGCCAAATTCTCCTAAGCGTGAGTTATCAGTAAATTATGCATAAATCCTGATTTTTTTAACCTTTTTTCTAGTGAAAGATGCGTCTCTCACACTGTCGAATTTGAATTCATGAGAGGGTTTTGTTAATGAAAAACTCTTGTTCCAAAGGATTTCATAACGTTCATTTACAAAAAATAAATAAAATCACATTTCTTGATATTCATGTACATGATTCATGCGCGTTCTTTCAAGATATCGCTTGACTAATTCCAGTTCCAATAAAGACAAGTCCTACGCCAATTTAGCAGTAATAATGGAAGCAGTAGAAATCAGTGAATTCATAATAAATTTCTCGTACCGAAGAGTGCCATGCACGAATGGAGCGAAAAGAAATCAAAGGGAGTTATTCTATTTTTCAGGGGGAAAAAGGGAAGGAATTTTGAGGGAGAAAATGTAATCGAAAATTCAAATAAATCAATAATTGCATTTGCAGGTAAATGAGAATCTTCTGCCAATGACTCGCAAATGGGCCGTAAAAAGACAATAAATTTCTCCGTTTTTGGCTTTAAGAAATAAGACTATTGACCAGAACAGGTTTATCCATCTTTACTTTGACAAATTCTTTTACCAGTAGGAGAAAAAAGAGACAACGAAAAGGGTTCAGATTTGAACTGAAACTTGCTGTTCTCAGTAAAGCAGTTTCCTATTACAGGAATTAGGCCAAAGATTTTGAAGATTCCCCGCAGGCTGCAGCCACTAGTAACCACCAATCACACTATCGAACCGACTCCAAATAAGAACAGTATGGATCTTTTTCAGATCCCAAGACTACTATTCTTATAACTTATTTGGGAAGGTAGAATGTACCAATGCAATATTAAAGAAAAAAGAAGCTAAAATATTGTATAATATATTGTCCAACGTAATCCAATACTATGTACTATGCATGTCTTTGTATGTTTGTATGTTTTATAAACGATCAATTTGTTAGCTGACACTACAGGCAGAAAACCAAAAAGATGAAAAACCCCAAAAACAAATCATCATTAAATAGGAGTTCAACATTTTACTAGGGCTTTAGATAAAAGTATAAATACCAAAATGGATTGTAAAGAGTCAAAATGCTAGCAAGAAATGACCTGTACAAAATCATCCATGGACCCAAACTGGAAATTTTCATTTAGGTATGTAGATAATCACAATATACCCCTTTCCTGCATCGCCCGTTTCCATTGTATGGACATACTTTCTCCTTCCTGTTAAAAGGTCTAGGCCCCCCTCTGCCGAAAGACGACTGTCCATTCCAAGGCCTTCCGCCGCCAAAACCACCTGAGAATGGACCTCCATTTGGGTTTTGTTGGCCACCCCACATACCCTGGCCCCCAGCTGGGGCACCCCAACCTTGATTTGTGTTTCCTTGTGGTGGCCCTTGAAGAGGACCTCCTATTCCAGTTGGTAGCCCTTGAAGAGGAGCTCCGATACCAGTTGGCGGCCCTTGAAGAGGAGCTCCGATACCAGTTGGCGGCCCCTGAACAGTAGCTCCAACTCCACTTGGAGGTGGCCCCTGAACAGGAGCTCCGACTCCTGGTGGTGGCGCCTGAATAGGAGCTCCGATTCCTGGTGGTGGCCCCTGAACAGGGGCTCCCATTCCTACTGGTGGCCCCTGAATGGGTGCTCCTATTCCCGCCGGTGGACACCATCCAGGTACGGGTACCGGCCCTTGAAGTCGAACTGCTGGTCCTGCATTGCCATTTGGAGCACCCCAACTTGGAGTTGCAACCCAACCAGGATGTACATTTCCAGATGCGGGCCCTTGAACAGTAGCTCCAGAATTTCCAGCAGGAACAGCCCAATCAGAAGTTGCATTTCCAGTGGGCTGCACTTGAACAGGTACCCAGTTCATGTTCATACTTCCTGGTGCTTGAGTCCCCCAGCCTGGATTAGGATTTGCCTGCATTGTACCCCAGCCAGGGTTTGGATTTTCAGCCCAAGGGGCATTTGCCATCCCAGGTGGCTGCATGTTGGATTGAAGGCCAGAAGGCAGAGGTCGCCAAAAATCAGGTTGAGGCATAACTGCTATACCTGAGTTCGAGGAATTCCCGGAAAAATTCTGAACAGTTGACCCTACGCTGCCCCAACCATAAGCTTGGTGTTGTCCAGACTGTGGAATAGAAGCACTGGGCTCTACCTTCTGACTAGGAGCACTACCCGAACCACGAGTTTCAACTTGACGGTCTTGACTAATAACAGATTGAACTGGCTGGACGGTCATATTTTGTATGCTAGGCAGATGCCCATGCATCTTTACTGCATGTGGTTCACTAGTCACAGTTGACATGGGTGGTGTTTGACGAAAATCTCCAGATTTTGGCCCACCTTGTTCAGGTTTAGGAGCTGGACTAGAAGCAGCCACAGAACTCAGTACTGAAGAAGAAGCAGAAGAATCAGTCCTGAGTTGTGCCAAAGCTGCAGGAGGTGGCTTGAGCACTGAATTGACAGCGGGATGTTGAGTTTCACCCGGGAGAGGGCCCCCTTCTCCTCCAGTCCGACCTCCATTACTTTGTTTCGGGGTAGGAGATGGAAGGTTCAATGAATCATTTCCAAAACTTTTTTCAGTAGAGAGATTAGGGTTCTGCACAGGCTTTTGTGCAGCATTCGATCTCTTCATAACCTGGTGTAAGGAAGTTTCAGGAGTCTTAGCAGAATCAGATGAAATATGTGGATTATGCAGTTTATTGCCAACTTCAGGTAACTCTTTCTGACACTTCCCTGCCAAAGCATCAGCCAGAAGTATAGAGTCTTCTTGCTTCTCAGCAGTTCTCCAAATTCTTAGCTCTGCAGGGAAGTACCCTGTATTGCTCCATTTACGTAACTGTACTATGGAAAATGGTCCTTGCACTTTTCCTGAAGGATCTTGATAAAGCCACATCTTTTCCATTTCATTGATCTTGACTGCAGAAGCTTCTGCTACCCTAGCAGAGAGAGGTGCTGGGGAAGTGAGCGATGAAACAGCAGAAACTGGTTCAGATCCTGACACAGATCGAACATTCCGTTCAACAGATTCAAAATTAGTAGTTAAACTCGGCTTCTCGAAATTGTTAGATTCTTGGGTGCACGTTTCTCTGTCTCGTCCTTGATTCCATGAATTTTCATTCACTTTATCGACAATTTGGATAGCATCAGTTGAAATATTTTTAGCAGACAGATTTCTGCTTAATTCCCAGTTCTTAGTTGAATTTATTTCAGCACCACTCCAAGACTCTACTGCAGAATAATCACTTCCAGGAGAGATTGGTCCCCTTTCTCTCCTGCTAAAACCAGAACCTCTGGAGCCCGTGTAAGCATCTGGAGGCCACGTAATGTTTAGAATTAGAACTCCACAATCGTTACTGTCACATGATAGCAAATTAGAAAAGAATAGCAAAAAATAAATAAATGTAACCTCTTGGACTTTCATCAGTTTCACTGCCATCATCATCAGACTCATAGCTTGGATCCATTTTTGGATCTGCATGTATTTCAGGAATTTCCTCCAGTCTACGTCGACGCTCATCAGGGGTCTTCAAAAGCTGTAATTTCTCCACACATTCTCTAAGCGTGAACATCTGTCAAGGATAACTTACATTGCAACAGATAAAAACAAAGTCATAATGAATACTGAAGGTCAAGCCACATCAAATGATAATTGCCACTGGACCTATACATGACTGTTCACTAAAATTTGTTTTTCAATTGGCAATGGTGCATAATGTGGTTGTTTCGGTACTTCTGTCAGCCTTGCAACTCTTTTGAGTCATGTCTGAGTCGCAGAATCAAGGTCTAACCCAAATTAAGCATGGGCGGCCCCTTCTCGATATTGTGCCAATTCCAGTTTTGAACTACCACATACTTGTTTCATAGCTTCCAAAATAGTCGACACTCTAAGACATCAACTGTTACCAAAAGAGGGATCAGCTCAGCTTCAATAATGTTCTTTAAATTTTGAAATCCTAACAGTAGTTGAAAAACAACTCTGATTTTGCCCCAGATAGAGAATTTTAGCACTTCTATTGCGATGTAAAACGTGCCAGAATTGCAGAACTATGAAAGATACTACGTTATTTCCACTTGACAACAATTTTCCATGCTTCATGAATATAAGTTAATTTGGAATTCAGTATCAGACATTCAAACATCAGGTATAGCCAGGAAAAAAGGTCTTCACAACACCCAAGGTAACAAGCTTTGCAACCAATACGAAAAATTGTTTAAAAATAATAATAATAAAGCCCTGAATAAATTGTAAGTCATGTGGAGGACATCATTTTGCATAGAATTTCAGTAATTAAACCATAATGGGAAACGATGAAGCCCACTTTTCAAAATGTTTCTTTAGATGGAATCTCAGATTACACCATTCAGTAATTAAACTGTAATGGGAAACGATGAAGCACACTTTCCGAAATGTTTCTTTAGATGGAATCTCAGATTACACCATTGACTTCATTCTTGGAGTTGAGTTATAGGCTTTATTGTTGTACAGACTGACAACTTCAGAGGAATATTTGTATATATATATGTGTAATTTCTGTACTGGGGTATATAAGATTTCATGAAAGAACTTTAGTCACAAAATCAAACAGCACCACAGTGACATATCATATATACAAACAAAGAGGAGTAATTATCCATTGAACTGCAAGCAACAGATCCAAAATTAAAGACCAAGCAAATGCATATCTCAATTTCCAGAGAAATATAAAACTATATACTTGAGTTAATTAAATCAAGGGAAAAAGGATATTCCTTCCTACGCCCTAAATCACTTGCTCGATCACACAGATGACCAAGACGCAAAATCTCGGATTCCAGCCACTGCACAGCACAATAATGAAATAAGAAAACAGGATATAAAAGAAGGCATAATCATAAATAAATACTATTGTCACAGCTATATACTAAAGAAATCAACTGAAAAGAAAATTGTGCATCAAATATCACCAAAGAAGCACAAACCTCAACAAAATAAATGCAAAACCCCTCACATTTCAGTTAGTATCCAAAATCCAAGAAAACGTTCAGAAACTTCAATAGCAAAGAAAATCTGTATGCACAAATCAGCCTATAGTATATAAAATGTAGAACTATTTCTTTCATTCCTCTTCCTTTTCCCAACCTTTTAATTCAAACTTCCCATTGTTCGTTTTATTATTCCTTTGTGGGAAGTTCCATGATGGTCCATTGCAGAATGCATCAAAGGGAAATATACAAACATCACACCCTAAGAATAAAACGGTAAAACGGAGTTGGAGACACTGTTATCAAAAGCAGTCAAGGCTCATCTCTTGAGGCACCTTGTGCAAGGCATTCTTTAGAAGCCACAAAGCTTACACTTTGAGTGCCTTTGTCAAGGATTACGCCTTATCTTACTAGTGCATACACCTCAGGCATAGCCTTAGGGTGTTTGAGGCACGCAACAGAAACTTCACTACTCTTCTTTTTCTTTACAATGTTCTTGATGCGTGTTTTTGGTTTCTTTCATTTGAGTTTCTCTGTCTTTTAAACTCAAAACTAGCAAATTTCTTAAATAATTGGGCAGTTGTGTCATTTGTTTCAGACTTTTATTTCACGGCACATTGGTCCTAAGATTACAGTTTCCAACCATGTTACCGTTAAAAAGACCTATAACCACAGTAACCTGGGGCCTTGACCAGGCCGATGGTTGGGCCTGGTGGATAACTGTGGTTTATGATCAGTATGACAGCATAAAGAATTTGCATTATTTAAAATAGTTGTTCGAGGCTTACTGATGTAGAACGTGACAAGAAATAGGGAAGAGAGAGCATGAGAGAAGAATTAGAAGACTTTAGGGAGGGAGGGGTTGGAATATCAGTCTTTAATCATCAATAATAGTTTATCTTGCATATGAAATTCTAGGTCCTATTTGTAAAGTAAAGAACTTAAATCTAGAAAAGCTTCTAGTAAAATAACTACTAAAATGATAAAATTCTATCTAATAAAGGTATTTCAATCCTATTCAAATCCAACTATATCTTCAATTCTCATCTTCTTCGATATCTTCAATTCTTATCCTTGTTCCCATCATTTCTCCCATACTAAAAGAACTCGACTCCGACGAGTTAGAGGGGAAAAATCTGACCACAAAGGTCAATCTTTCCTTTTAACCAAGTACCAAGCCACTTCTGTAAGTTTACACAATGCACAACAGAAATAGAAGAAGCATGAAGGACTAGAACATAGGTATGTTTTGTAGTAACAACTTCCCATCATTGTTTTTTGAGATTTAACAGTTCTTCGCTATCATCATTGTATAAGATCATATGCTTCTTTTTTATGGAATCCAACGAATCAACAATTCCTTCATAAAAGTTGTAATTTGGGGGCCACCAAACTTGACCCTTTGAGCCAACCACATTCTCACTACACTCGCTTTTAGATATTTAGGATGGAGAAAGCTGAATCTAGGTCTCTTTTACATTGTCCTAGGGTTTTGTTGCCTTCTAAAAATATGCACGAGTCAAAATTCCTCATTTTCCAATCTCTTTAAATTCATTGCTCACAAAGTTTTCTTCTTCAATCATTAACCCTTCATTAACATCGTTAGTTTCGTGAGTTACCAAAGCTAGATCTGGGGAGGCACTAACTTCATCTCAGCAACCAACTCGTCTCCATACGTAATGTTGTTATTCTAATCAACAATACCATTAGTCTCTTTACACACTACAATCATCCAAACAAACCCCCAAAAATTTTACAGTTTGTGTCACGTAAAGTTTGAGCTTGACCGTGCACTTTTCAAACTCTCTCCACCAAATGTATATCAACAAAAAAACATCATCATTGTTCTTTTTCACACTAATTAAAAGGAGGGTAAGCAATTCTCAAGAGAGATTGTCGCTTTCTTCCAATATAAGAGTCACAATTGTCTCTATAGATATGAAGATATTCTCTGGATCATAATCTCTGAAGGCCTTAAGAAAATGTTGGAACATGTCAATTATCATTTGTTCACATTCTAGATCCAACATAATGACAGAATACCTTACGTTGGTCATCATTTTAAGTATCATGGCCCTCTTAGCTTACAATCTGCTCGATTTGTCAGGGAAAAATTGCAAATGATGATACAATCAATTGAAAGATATCTTTCATTTTCTCATCAACATATGCAGTATTGGGTGCAGTCACTTATGCAAGAAGCTACCGTGACTTTTATAACATTTGGATGCTTTAAAAGCTCAACTGCAACCAATGCTTTCATTAGTAGAGAAAGAGCTGTAACTTGTGAGCATGGATATGGCAAGTAATTGTTCCACTTTTGAGAGCAAATCTTCAATATGTTCAAACAAAGATAGGAGTTCATCAAGAGACCGTGGAAGCAAAAGAAGCTTTTTCCCGCTTGCCATCAACTATTTTTCCAACTATTTATAGACACGCCACAACATTTTGGCAACTACATTTTATCAGATTATTATAGGGACTATTTTGGACAAAGGAACATGCAAAAATAAAAAATCTTTGAAACCCTATAATAGCGACCAAACCCACACATTAACAATCTTAGGGCAAAGCGCAGAAAATTACCTGATCTCTCCTCCAGTTTTTTTTTTCCCTACTTTTCCTACTTTTTCCTTTTCTATCTTTTGAACTCTTCTTTCTTCTCTTCCTTTAATTTTTTTTTTTTTTTTTTGGAAAGCTAACTACAACAAACAAAAATAAATATAAATCAACCTGCTTGTTCACCTTCTTCTTCTTTTCTAACACAATTGAATGAAGAACACTAATTTAGAACAATACCATCCGTATATGAACAATAACCATGCGTGAATAGTACCCCACGAGTGAATAGTGTTTCGTCTTCCGCAGTAAAAAAGGTATACAAGTGAACAGTGATTTGTGAATAGTAACTTTTCTACAAAATGTTGTAGATTTTATGCTTGATGAACAATGCAGTCTGAGAAAAGAACAGGCTCTGATACCAAACTAACGTAGAACGTGACAAGAAATAGAAATAGAAAAAAGAAAGAGAAGAAATGAGAGAGAATAGAAAAAAATTAGAGGTAAGAAGTAATCACTTCTTAATCATCAATAATAGTCTATTCCGCATATGAAATAATATGCCTTATTTATAAGATAAAGAACTTAAATCTAAAAAAAACTTCTAGTAAAATAACTACTAAAATGATAAAATCCTGTCTAATAAAACTAGTTTAATCCTACCAACTATATCTTCAATCATCATCTTTTTCGATATTTTCAAATCTTATCCTTGTTCCCTATCACTTACGCCCTACTCTAGCCTCACATGAGTCTTTTATTAAGCGCCTCGAAACTTAATTTAGTGCCATGAGTCAAAGCTTACACCTCAAGACTAAACCTTACCTTTTCTAAACATTTTATTACGAGCCTCACCTTTTTGGGCTATTTTCGAGACCGATTTACGGGTTCTTTAAGTTTCTTTATTTTTATTTTTTGGCTTTAAACAGAAGGGTAGTAGGAAAGCGCATTTGCAAGTGGAGAGTGATGACAAAGAATGAGAAGCAATTGATAATGATGACAATGACGGGGATGATAGAGCCTAGAGGAATCAAATATATTGATGATTTTCTTAAACTTTATATGTTGTAATTATAGAAAACTTCTAGTTTGTTTCTATTTCTAGTTGTACATCAAAATTTTGTTATGTGATTATTAAGTGCTTGTTTGGTCTAGATTAAAATCTGCTAAAAGCTATCATCAAAAGTCAACAATTAATTTTAACCACACATATTTCCTGAGGTCACAACTTTTATTAACTTTTCAACAATACATTTTATCAACTTTTATCAAAAATTTGCTCAAAAGCTCTAATTTGAAAACTTGTTATTTGTTGCTTTATTAATCTATATTTTGTTTCTTTGCAAGTTAGACTTTTAAATTTGTTATTCTGTATTATTATAGATTTTCAAGATGGTTTTCAGTTAATCATGAGAATATATTTGTACTTTTATATTCTTTTGAATTGGTTTGTCTTGACTCTTGAGGCTTACGCCTCACAAAACCTCAAGGCTCACACCACCTCAAATAGGTAAAATGCCTTGGTAACCCGATTTAGCCTTTTTTAAAATTTGAGAGTTTGTCGGCACTTTTTTTTCCCAACACGTGACATACTTTCAAAGATCAACGCTTTTACCTAAACAAGTACCACCTTATTTCCTACAGATGCATCAAAAGTGCTAATGTGCTTCTAAGCATTGACACTAATGTTCTCTTTGTATGGAGGAAAACAGATTTAAAAGTCTCACTTAAATGCATTGTGGCTTTAGGCAAACATTTCCCAAAGAATTCATTTATATCCTCTTTCAAACTTGTCTCAATAATTCATTTCTAAAGGTTAATGACATACACATATGCATCGGCAGCAAGCCAATTAAGGCACAAATTATCACCTCTTAGAGTGGTACACATGATCATTCATGAAAATTGTAATCAATTTCCTTCCAAGTTAGGAAATCGCATTGACAACATTTAGTGAATCAACAAAACACATTTAATTATCATCCACAAGTTAGTGGTTAACCAAATATCTTTCAACCAAAAATTTGTGTAAATTAACATACATCATTAACTCTGGCTGCCTGTATTTCCATGGCCTTTTCAAGAATGTCACCCTACAATAACAAGCATCATTAATTATTATGTAAATACCAAGTTGTAGGTGAAAGATGGAGGTAAGCAAATAAATACCACAGTCAGCCTGCTGATAAGACCACATTTGATACTCTGGCGAAGCCGCTTGCATTCTTCCTGAAATATTAGAAGACGTGGTAAACAATTAAGTTTTTGTAACTGTCTTATGTTCAGACATCATTGATATAATAATAAATACATAAAAGGATAACAATTTAGTTTTGCAACCAATTTCAGATTGAGGTTTCACTGCCATCATTTCTATTGAAAAAGAACTCTGAAATAGAAAATGTATAAAGCATGCATCAATATTTGGAAACTTAGCATTACTCTTTATGGCGGACACCATTATTTCCTATAAAAGACTGATTCACTTCTCGAACTGAACCACTGGGTATCAAATATGTCCAATCTTAACACCATTTGAATAGTATTTAAGTGAAATGAATTCCAACATCATGTCTATCAGGAGATTCAATGATTTACATACACTGACAAGGCCAATGTAGCACAATAGCGGACAGCTGGACTACATCTAACAAGGGAATCCTAGCTTATCTTCGTCAATTATTTCCAGCTAATTAGTACTTGAAATTGTGCACATGCACTGGGGTTGAAAGTCAAACCCACGAGGATATTCCTTTTGTTGCAACAAAGGGTTCACAGACTTTTCTTTGGTAAAGGGTGGGAGGTGGGGGAAATGGTGGCTTTCAAGTTTGTTTTTAAGGGTATTTTATGCTAGGAGAAATAGGAGGTTCCTCCTAAGATAAATTCAATCACCTCGGTGAACTCTTGATTTGAGACAATGTCAATGGATATGATCTCTGTCTTGTTTAGGTTTAATATTTCCAGCATAATGTCAGATGTCCTTTTGCCAATTTTGTATGGTTCAGTAGCTTTGCTTGTACCTGCATAGAAAATATTTAGAAAGACGATTTCCAATGAAATATCAGATGAAATAGGACCCAGGTTGAATCATTGCCAACCTTAAGTTCCCAGGAAATCCGAACTAGCTTAAAAAGTTAAAGGTAATAAAAGGAAAGGAACAAAATGTTTACCTACAACTTGCACTAGTCTATACATATCTTGCTTCTGAAAACTACCAGAAATTCTTATTCTTACAAACATTCCAACAACTTTATCATGAAATGTCTCAACATCTTCAAGTAGATCCTCCATCAACTTCCGCCGTAGGTAAATCAAGCTAATGTTGTGCATGTCGATTGCTGCATATTCAGCAACATTAGATTGAGGGGCACGGTTTTCACCTTTTTTGCGTGTTTTACGTTTCCTATCTTTGACCCCCTTGGTTAGGATGTCAGCATTTCCATCAACCTCCAACTGGTTACTTTCAGTGTCAACAACACTCCCTTGAACATCATCCATCGGTGAATCCTCTTTTATAAGAAAATGAGATTCAAGAAGTTTTAACATCTCGAAATGTCCAACGCGTGATTTTCCAAATAGATTTTCAAATCTGGCATCACATATAATTTGACTTTTCCGACGAGGGTCACGAAGTTTGTGTCTTTTGATATATTCAAGCAAGAGAGCTTGTACGGCAAACTGAGATAGGAAAGAAGTGTCACCATTTTTCATGTGTGAAACAAATTCAAGAAGCTCTTCTGATGCCCACTTGGTGTTGTCAGATACAGAATTGCATTCATCTCCAGCTGTTGCACCTGAACTTACTGATTCCTCTTTTTTGGAGGGTGATTTTGACCATTTCTTTAGCTTTCTTCTCTTAGGTTTACGGGTTTCGAATTTTACAATAGCATCAGAGCCAGATCCTCCTCCATCATTAGTGTCTACCTGTGCCTCAGGCGACTCTTGTTTGATGGTGCCAGCAGCTCCTTTCCATGGATTCTTAGCCTCGGCAACTTCAACTGAAGATAGGTTAAGCTTAGACTTCAGTTCAATATAATAATCCTTGAAGAGATACTCCCAGCTACTTCTGTCATCAAAATCTATTTCAGCCTGCATCAGTCAAGGACGAGAGCAGAAGATCGGAATCCTGTATACAACTAATTTCTTGTTCTTTCTCTTCGGGGGCTGGGGATGGGAAATTGGGGGTTGGGAGTTGGGGATGCAATTCAAAAATCAAGTATAACAACCATAAATTGAAAAGTGTAATATTTTCACGAAATAATCCTTGCAGCATATTGACCAAAAAAAAAAATGAGAAGCTGAATAATACCAAGAAAAAATAATATATAATCATAATCAAGACAACACCTTGCCATGTGAAATTGGAAATAAATATTTGGTGGCAAATAGGAAAAGGCAATTGGATATGATGTTAAAGCAAAATGCCTAGTTTCTCCCAACTTTATGTTTCATTGAGATGTTCTTAATACAACACATCACAGAATTAAATGTTACAGGTTCTCATAACTGTGTTCGCATAGCTATAAATGTAAAAAATTTCAAAATTACACATATGAGTTTAACCAAACGGATGTAGACGTGTCTCCTCGGAGGGAAATTCTAGACAATATGAAAAGGAAACAAGTTTACTAATCCTCATTCCTTGAGGAACATTAAATTTTATTTCCTTACATCACATGAGGATGTGTAACCTACAATCAAGTGATCAAACACAGTTGTATACACATAGTTTCCGAAAGTTGAGCAGAAGACACGATAGGGTTCACCGACACAAAACAATAGTAAGTCCACAAGATTACATGCAAATAAGATGTCCAGAACCCAATTCTTCAAGGATCAAATGAATACCTGCTCAAACGTGCTTGGTCTAACTTAAGCAGTTTTTGACATTAAGAGTGTGATCTAATAAATAGTATGAAATATCCATTAACCTGTTTAGTCATATATATAGGAACCATAATCTCAATGCAAATTGAACTGTGGGTTACAGTACAAATTATAAACCACATTGAAAGCACTTCACTAACTGGCATGGAAAAGTTTCCTCACAAGCCTATAATGCAAAATTACACAGCCAACAAATGACAATCAAATATATTGAACCACACATACATATAAACATCCTAAACAAATCCAAAGGGTGGAGAGTTCACTTTCTAACCCAAGCAGGCGAACTTTGATGGAAGCTAACAGTAGATAGGTTTGTGCGTCGGAAGGGTAAGGGGGAGAAAGAGAGGGACTATGAGAATAACTGAGGGACTGAAAGATAGCAGACAAAGGTAAAGAAAAATATTTCCAAACTCATAGATATGACATTCTCCTTCAAAAGCAGTGGCCACTAGGCAGGACCTCTTGGCTCTCTCAGGTGAATGAAATATGACGTTAATCAGCAAGTATTTGTGTTAACAAACTACAAATGGATTGAGCTCCTTGGTTTCGAAGCTTCTAAATTGACAAATTTACAACATACCAATCTGCAGCAAGGTACTGAAGGTGAAAGGCGAAATTCATGTTCTTATTCTTGTTCTTGTTTGTGTCGACTCTTTATTATATGATCTATCTCTGCACAATATCTATCTATTTAAAGGCAAGAGCTGAAGGTATGAAGGCACAATTCTATCTCTGCACAATTTCTATTAAAGGCGATAGCTGAAGGCACAATTCAAATACATCCTGACTTGGGATTGAATGTCCTATTGTCGTTGATCTTATTTCAGTCCGACGCAAATCCATTAATCCACAATCAAATCTGGACCGTTGGAGGACAAATGGATTTACATCAAAAACAATCCCATTCCAGTTGTCATCCAAAGATGGAACTGAACAATCAAATCGAATAGATTAATGATCCGGATCGTACATGATCTAGCTCATTGAAAGCAGTCCGAAAGGGGAAATATCTAAAAGAACTATCCCAAAAAAGCCATGTATGATATAGCCATGAAATAATACTAAACATTGAATTGTGAGAACAAATGTCCTTGCTAACACTGCCAAAATTAAGGTATGATACATCACAAAACCTCAAACCACCACCAGAGAGATAGAGAGGGATGATAGAAGTACATACATCCTTGTTTCCCTGCTCATTGTTCTCGATTAACAAGACAATTCTCATGCAGGTCTCACAAAAGCCTTTGTTTCCACGAACACATAGGATAACAGCATCTCTAATACAACCCTTGCACAAGGAAAATGCACAGGTATAACACTTATAGTGGGCATTCTTCTCACAAATGCTGCACAAATGCCAACCTAAAGTACAAGAAAAGATAGCACGATGTGTATCAGTCAAGAGCATACTATACAGGCTTGCATGTTTCTAAATACAGCTAAAGTGAAGTGTAGAAGCACAGCAACAATCAAAACTTAAAAAGTGCCATAGATATACAAGTTCCTCCACTCAAAAGATCCCAAATCACGCATGTTGTAGTCAAAAACCTATGTGCTAGTATTGAGTACGAAATCAATCTAAACAAATAATAATCAAAAAACATGTCTAGAACTGATGAAACAGTGGTTCAAACAGATAATGTGACAAAGCAATCAGTGATGTAGGTCACTATTAACGCATCATTGTAAAATTTGCATATCTGACTGAGATAATCTGAACAGTAAAATGTTTACTGTGGGAATACTAACTTGTAGATCAAATCAGAAAGAGGTAACAGAAATAATACTGTGCTACATAGCCGATGGGAATTCGAATTACCCATCATGTAACTGGATATCAAAAGAAGCTAAATGTGAGGACTAAGTAATCTGACTCATTCACATGCACATTGTAATGTTTGAAATTCATTTTATGGATGGAAACTTCATTAACAAAACTTGGAGGTGACTTGCAGGAGTGTTAAAATAATATACATTTCCAATTAAATAAACTTTTCAAATATAACATTCACTACTTATCTCCAATTATGCATGCGAACGTGGGCAGAAATAGAGAGGGACACTTACCACAATTCCAGATCCCCTTGGCTTTGAAAAATGCCTCATCTCTATTAACACAAGATGGGTGATATGCTTTTGGGCAACCTCTGTGAATTCATAGGGAAAAATTATTGATAAACCCCATAAAACACAAAACCAACAAATATTTTTGAGAAACACGGGAATAATTTTTTTCTGGTTACATTCTAAAGATTATATGTCACGATACAAGAAACTCACCTGCGGTCACACATGACAAGGTCCCCACCATCAAAGCAAATGAAACAAACGTCGTCTCCCACAAGCTTCCTCCCTGAAGCTTTTGTTGCAGTCTTAGAACTTGACAGAGTCTTTGATTTCTTTCCTTTCTTCTGCTTCCCTCCAGAAACTCTCCCAGAGTCAGCCACATTAATTTCAGTCTCCATTTGAGTGTCTTGAGTCCCAGTCTCCTCCTGGGCAACCATTGCTTCATCTTCTTCACCTTGTACAGAAGCCAGTGAATCACCCAACTCCTGGAAAAACTCACCCACATCATCATTTGTT
The DNA here is from genome assembly GCA_023638005.1 of Forsythia suspensa. Taxonomy (NCBI): domain Eukaryota; kingdom Viridiplantae; phylum Streptophyta; class Magnoliopsida; order Lamiales; family Oleaceae; genus Forsythia; species Forsythia suspensa. The sequence continues at coordinate 26,425,800 of CM042670.1, read as the reverse complement.
TTATCAATCTCCATTTCACTCTCTATTGTTAATTCTGTGTCCTTGGATGAAATCTTCTCAGCCAAGTTACGACTTTTTGCCTCCATCACTGTTTCTGTCTCTGTTTCCATTTTAGTATCCGTTGATGGAATATCCTCTTCTGCCACTGCTTCCTCTGCAGTTTCTGCAACATTCACAGGCTCATCTGACTCTGAATCCTTTGAAACATCCACATTCGTATCCTTCTCCTGCACCAATTGGGCTTCCGCCAGCAAGCTATCTTCAGCAACCACCGCTTTCTCTTCAGCATACTCATCTTTTACAGCCTCTAATGACTCGGTTCCAACAACTCCCATACCACCATCTAATCCATGTACCTGCTCTCCTGCAGTGGCATTGGACACCTCGGCATTTGCTTCAGTCATCATCTCAAACTCCACTTTGGCTTTGGAGATTGAAATCTCTTCTAAATGATTTAAGTTAGCAGCAACCTTCTCCTTGCAGTCTATAGCACCCTCTATTGATACAAAGGTATCGCTTTCAACCATTTGAAATTCCATTGGCTCTACCTCCGCTACTTCCACTTTTTCAATCTTCTCTTCCTCACCTATCTCTACCCCAATCTCTGTCTCAGTTTTGGCATCTGATGCCTCCGATTCCTCTATCACAACCACGTTCTCCACTTTCGCGTCAGCCACTGGCACCAATTCTTCCCCGCCTTTTTTACCTATCTCTAAATCCCCAACATCAGAAACAGCCATTTCACCACCACCTTTCACCGCTTCTACTTCACCTTCAACCACCCGAATTCCCTCCACCGACTCCTGGCCCGCCTGTCTACAATCAATTACATTAAAAACAGTTTCATCGCAACCTCCTACATTCAACTCCATCGCCGCGTCCACCTCCAATCCCGTCTCCAACGCTCCATCTTTGTCCACACTACCCCACTCTTCTCCACCTTCCTCTTCCGCCGGCTTCTCCTCTGTCACCACCACTTCATCTTTCACATCCCAACCACTTAAATTCGAATCATCCAATTCAGTAAAAAACCCACATTGCTCCTCGCTTTGAAACACTTTCTTTTCCAAATTTTCCTCTTCCATTACCGATTTTTCCTCCAAAAACGGTATATTCACATTTGATAAACTCTCTTCATCATCCGCCATGGGAACCCAACTTTTTTTTTTCAAAACCCTAGCCCTTGAATTTGAGTAGGCACCGCACTATAGGTAATTACAGCTATGCATATGTGCATACGTGCTGCAAGAACGCTCAATGCTGATGAATTCTATTGTCGCTTGCGTTTTGGGGGGTTTGTTTGAGGAGCCAACACATGAAATTTATGACCGCTTGAGCCTTGAAAAGAAACTCCGGTTTTTATTTTGTGGATCATGGGCCGGAGAGTTTTCAAAGGGCCGAAGCAGGGTGGGTCCGGTGGGATGTTGTCGATGGGCCCTTGCGCCTTTTGGGTCTCGATCCATTCCTTGAGTTTGATTTGAGCTTAGTAAAATTTAGGGAAAATTTTGGACCGATCATCGTTAACGCTTGTGTAGTGGGTTGAAAAGTCGTATGATATAATCTTAATTTAACTAAAGTCATACTTTATTCTTAAAAAGACCAATATACCATCCAATTGTAAAAGCATCATTTAAACACGTAAAACCAACAAAATCATTTCAATAATTTGTTTAGAAATTCCTTCATTTACTTTTAACAATTTTCATCTTCTTCTTGTGTTTGATTCTTCTCACCGTAACCTGTAACCGCATACAAACAATTCGAAAGCTGATATTTCAATGGCAAACATATTTTTTTATTTTTTATTTTTTGTATAAAGTAACCATTTTCGGTTAAAAATAATCATGAAAATATTGAGATATTGTTCCAATTAAAACATATGCAATGCAGTTTATAAATGGAGTTTGGATAAACTGATTCAACTAATTTTTGATAATGTAGTTGTTGTGAGTTAGGATTTTATGTTGGAACATGTAAAATGCTTGATCTTATTTCAATAGATGTGTTTCAATATATGATCATTGTTTCTAATAATAGTGAAATTTGTTGATTTTTTTCTACATTTTTTAATGATAGTGAGTGATTATTCTTTCTTCATCTTGGCATTGCTCAAGTATGTGTTTGCTTGTTTTAAGGGACTCGAGATATCTTGGAAGAGCTTTAATTTGCAAAAGAAAATGATGTACATTAATCCCAGTAATCTTGTTTTAGAAGATTTGTGATCTTGTTTGAAAAAAAAAAATTAAAGATTGTTAAACCTATGATTCTTGTAGTGAACTTTTATGATTCTTGTAGTGATAATGAAGAACTAGGATCCGATCAATCAAGAAGCTGGGAGTGTTAATGAAAAGGATCAAGTTCAAAGGATGTTCAACAAGAAAAGATGAATGGTGGCTTCAATAAAGATATATTTATCCGTGATACTATTTTAGAGGATTTGTGATAATTGTTTTGAAAAAAAAAAAATTAAAGATTGTCATTTTAAGCTAAAGAGACGATTTCAAGCGGGTTAAATCCATTATAGGCGTAGCAAAGCTCTTGGTCTTGACCATCTCGTCGAGACCATTCCGAAAACATATTATAATAAAAATTAGAAAGCACGTGTGCAAATTCTATGTTCATTTCTATTGTGATACTATTTTTTTGCTCTTGTTTTGCATAATCTGAGATCAAACAACACACATGACTATGATACCATGCTTTTTATCTTTGATAATTGTATTATGCAAAACAATATAATGGATTAGAACATGGATTAAAACATTATAAAATTACTAATGCACATTACCTAAACAAAAGCAAGATCATAGATTAAAATAGTATCATAAACAAAACTAAGACATTCAAACATTATCACGAGGTTCAAACATTGGCATAATTAGACAGTATCAAAGAATAAAAACACGGTATCATAAATAAAACTCATTCCACATAGAATAAAACAGTATTATGGATTAAAATAGTATCAAAATATACTAATGTACATTACCTAAATAAAACAGTATCATAGATTAAAACTAAGACATTCAATCAGTATCATAGGATTAATACATATGCCTACATAGTTTTAGATGACTTCCCTTTAACTTGAGAATGATTGGCGTTCTTCTTTCTTCATTTTAGCATTTACTCGAAGTATGTGTTTGCTTTTAAAGGACTCGAGATACCTTGGAAGAGCTTTAATTTGTAGCAAAAGGATGTACATTTATCCGTGATCTTGTTTTAAAGAATTTGTGATCTTGTTTGAAAAAAAAAAAAAAAAATTAAAGATTGACATTTTAAGCTAAAGAGACTATTTCAAACGGGTAAAATCCATCATAAGCGTAGCAAAGCTACTTGGTCTTGACAAATCTCGTCGAGACCATTCCGAAAAAAACATATTATAATAAAAATTACGAAACACGTGTGCAAATTCTATGATCATTTCTATTGTGATCATTGTTTTTTGTGATTACATTTTACATAATCTGAAGATCAAACAACACACATGACTATGATATCATGCTTTTATCTTTGATATTGTTTAATTAGTCATATGTTTTGTTTGATACTTTATTATGTAAAACAAGATCATAGATTAAAACATGGATTAAAACAAATATCAATTTATATGAATGCATATTACCTAAATAAAACATTATCATGGATTAAAACTAAGACATTCAAACAAAGTATCACTTATTCAAACCTTGCCATAATTAAATAAGATCAAAGATCACATAGAGGTATCACGGGATAAAAAGCGATTATCATGGATTAAAAGCGGTATCAAAATATACTAATTACATAAACAAAACAATATCATGGATTAAAACAATATCATAGATTAAAACTAAGACATTCAAACAATATCACGGTTTAAACATTGCCATAATCAAACGGTATCACGAGATTAAAATACTATCATGGATTAAAAGCGATATCAAAATATACTAATTACCAAACAAAGCAAGTATCATAGATTAAAAGCAAGATATCATAGATTAAAACTAAGACATTCAAACAATATCACGAGGTTCAAACATTGCCATAATTAAACAATTATCAAAGATCACACACACACACACACACACACACACACACACACACACACACACACATATATATATATATATATATTCAAACGATATCGCGAATTAAAAGCAATTATCATGGATTAAAACATGTTTCAAATAATAGTGAAATATTATGACAAAGTTTCAATTTATTAAACTTTGCCATAATTAAACAAATATCATAGATTAAAACTAAGGCATTAAAAAAGATTATCATGGATTAAAACTAAGACATTCAAATATTAGATGATGGAACATTCAAGCTCCTATTTACAACAATTCTATGTCCATTTATATTGTGATCTTGTTTTTACGTGATATCTTGTTTTGTATAATATAGTATCAAATAAAATACCATGACTAAACATTAGATGATGGAACATTCAATCTCCTATTTCTGACAATTAGATGGTGGAGCATTCAAGCTCCTATTTACATAAGATAGTAGAGTATTCAAGCTCATATTTCTGACATTCAAGCTCATATATACAACATTCTATGCTCATTTACATTTGTGATCTTTGTTTTGTTTAATACAATATCAAATTGCTATTCTATAATACAAGATCAACAAATGATGTTACCTCATTGTTTATATAAGCTGGAAAATGATCATTGTTTACATAAATGCTAAAATACTCAACCTAAATACTCAACCCAAAGTTAATCATATTGGTCACCTCTCTTGTAGCACGGATAGATCAATGCTAAGCTGTTAAGACATTAAGAATAGAGTACAACCACGAAGATGAAGAAATAAAAAGCATACAAACCAAAGATAAGGATTCAAACTTTGTGACCAAAGTCCATAAAACGTTATTTTTTAGTTTCACACTAACAAAATCTTCACAAAAAAAAAAGCGCCTAAAAAGTGATCAAAATCTTCACCAATAAAAATGCCTAAAAAGTGACACTGTGCCTTAGAAGCACTCATGGGAGGTCATGGGAGGTGGAAGCGGTGGTCGCTAGAGGTCGTAGAAGGTGGAGGCGGTTGTCATGGGAGGTCGAGGAGGAAGTCATGGGGGGTGGAGACGTCTTTGGAGGTGGCGGAGGTTGTCATGGGAGGTGGCCGGAGGTTGTCGCATGGGAGGTGGATGAGGTTTGTGGAGTTGAAAGATTGTGTCAATGAAAATATGGTTAAAAAGGTGATTTTGGAATTAATATAAAATATTGATGTGAAGTATGACTTAATCACAATTTAAAAAAAAGTTTTGACCTAATTTGAAACAAGTCATGTGGAGATGACTTATTTGCAATTTTCCCTAAAATTTAAAGGATTTTTTTTTACAAATAACCACAAAAAATAAAGTATTTCTTAAAATACTATCATAGTTTCTAAATTTTGAAAATACTGTATATAACGTTTTAAGAAACAAAATCAAAAAAGCTGGGGAGCTTTCCATTCATCAAAATCACAAAAAACTCAATTTCCTTCCTTATAAATCACACACAGCCGACGGGAAGAAAGAGTGAAATTTCAAATAAATTTAGATTTGATCCTCAAAAAACAAATTAGATGCGAAATTACAGCACAAAGTTGGACGGAAAATCTCAATTCTAGCAATCATCTGTGAAATTTCATCCAAATAAACAAATTCAACGCGAATTTGCAACCATTATCCATGAAATTGCAGAACAAATTGGACAAAAATCTCACTCCCAGACGATGATGTGAAAACTGTTGCAATACAATTGTTTTTTGTAATGCAGGTTGCTGATGTTTTTGTTACAATTCTAGCCATCATCTGTGAAATTTCATCCAAATAAACAAATTCAACGCGAATTTGCAGCCATTATCCATGAAATTGCAGAACAAATTAGACAGAAATCTCACTCCCAGACATCATCTCTGAAAAATGTTGCAATACAATTGTTTCTTGTAATGCAGGTTGCTGATGTTTTCATTTGTAACAAAATTACAAATGTAACAAATGTAACACGTTCTGTTATTTCAAAATTACAAATGTAACCAGTTCTGTTATTTCAAAATTACAAATGTAACACGTTCTGTTATTTCAAAATTACAAATATAACAAATGTAACACGTTGTGTTATTTCAAAATTACAAATATAACAAGTTCTGTTATTTCAAAATTACAAATGTAATACGTTCTATTATTTCAAAATTACAAATGTAACAAACATAACGCGTTCTGTTATTTCAAAATTACAAATATAACAAGTTCTGTTATTTCAAAATTACAAATGTAACACGTTCTGTTATTTCAAAATTACAAATGTAACAAATGTAACACATTCTGTTATTTCAGAATTACAAATGTAACAAGTTCTTTTATTTCAAATGTAACAAATGTAATACGTTCTGTTATTTTCAAAATTACAAATGTAACAAATTCTAATATTTCAAAATTCGGGGGTGAAATTATGAGATTCTGAATTTGGGAGTGATATTAGGAGATTCTCGTTATGCAAACGTGATTTGGACCCTTTTGACGAGAGAAATTAGGCAGATGTTTTGAATTTGGAAGTGAAAGTACTGTTATATGTATTTGGGTTATAGGTAAGTAATGTGGGCTTTTATAATTGGACGGATATTGATATTATATTTGGGCTTCATATATTTGGGCTTTTTTTGAAAACAGTATTTCTGAAATAAAAAAACTTAAATAGTAAAATTGAAATTTGGAAACTAATTGGAGTAAGGAGTGCAATTTCCACAAATTTAAATATTAGACTAACAGCCCACTTTGAAATTTTAGTACCAGTTGTGAGAATTTTTTAAAATATTGAATTTAGAGTATCAATTATGAAATTTTTTTAAAATATTGAATTTGGATACTTACGAGAGATTCAATTTTAGACGATTTTTAGTAGAGATTTTTAGAACATACTAACACATGCTTGAAAGTTTATTATTTTGTGTTTCTAAAAGTTTTTTTAAAAGAATAGGATTAGAAAAAAAATTAAAAAATGTTAAAAACCACCGAGTTGGTGCGTTGAAAAATGCACTCAAAATTATACTACATTGGTTATGGATGATTTTTAAACCACTCAAAAAACTAATAAGTATTGATTTTTCCAACCTCTAATAAACTGTGTAACCTAAAACCGTCAAAATCAATGAGGAAAAAAAAACTCTCATTTTCTTTCTCATTTTCAAAATTTAAAACAAATAATAATAATAAAAAATTGAGGGCCGGGGCCGAGCCGAGCTCGTGGACAGCGCAGCTCGGCCCATTCGACCCACAAGCTCGTGGGCCGAATCGAGCAAGTTTTTTGGAGACGAGCCGAGCCATTGGGCCAGCCTGGCTTGGCTCGACCCATTTCCATGCCTAGGTTCGTGGACATCATGGGCCCAAGCTGAGCTCAGGCCACCCACGAGCCCAATGTTTTTAATTTTTCAAACATAAATTCCAGAAATTTAAAAAAAAAAAAAAATACATTTTTATTATAAACTAGTATATACCGCTTTTCCGCGGTGGATTCGACCGTAGGTTACGATTTAAATTCAATGGCAATTCAAATATGTAGCAGATGAAGAAGGTGGATTTGAGAATTTGATTTGATAAGAAAGAATTTGAAGAACATATGAGATATGATGGAGAAAAATCAAATTTAAGAATGATGTAGCAAATGAAAAAGAATGTGGATTTGAGAATTTGATTTGAGCATATTGAATTTGAAGAACAGGGAAGATATGATGGAAAAAAAACAATTTTGAGATTGAATATGAAGATAGACGTATATGTTTTTTTTGGGCCAGTAGAGGAGAAACTTCATACGATCGTGATTAGAGAGAATAATAGAAGAGAATAGAGAGAAATTATATCTTTCATTATAATTATGGATACATATATATAGGATTTTAAAGACTTGTATGGCAAGTAAGACATATCTAAATAAGGTCATCACTAATTTCATATAATTTGACAACACTCCTCTTTTGATGACCATTATTACAATAATTGTTTCGTTAAAAATCTTGTTTGACAAAAATCTAGTGGAACAAAATATCAAATGAAACGAAAAGAGTACACTTAAATGTTAAATTTTGGAGTGTTTAAGAAAATACTGCCTCATTAAAACCTTGTTAGAAAAACTAGTAGAACAAAACTTGGACCAAGGAAAAAAGAGTACATCAACTCCCCCATAATGTTAATTACTGATGATATTTGAGTCGGTGCATCCCAATCTCATGCACCAATTTCTTGAATGTGGATATTGGCAATGATTTTATAAATAAGTCAGCCACATTGTCACTTAAGCGAATTTATTGAATATTGTCACCATTCTTCTAAAGCTCATGTCTATAGAAGAATTTTGGGGACATATGTTTTGTCAAGTCTCATTTAATGTAGCCTCCTTTGAGTTGTGCAATACAAATTGCATTGTCTTCATACAATATTGTTGAACTATTCTTTGTTAAAGTCAATCCGTGCTTGGATATGATTGGTTGTGTTCCTTAACCATGTAATTATCGACTTGCTTCATGGATTGCAATAATTTTAGAATAATTTGAAGATGTTGCTGTCAATGTTTGCTTTACAGATCTCCATGATATAGTTTTTCATCTACGTGTAAACACATATCTTTTTAAGTAACAAAGAATGTGCTTGACACCATTCCGACATCTTTGAGTGGTGCAGACCTAACTCTTGCGAAGATATTTACAGAAAAAACTATGTCTAGTCGAGTGCAATTTGCAAGATATGTTAATGTTTCAATTGCACTTAAGTATGATATTTCAGATCTAAGAGTTTTTTCCTCATCTTCAAGTGGATGAAATGGATTTTTTTTACGTCAAGCAATCGAATGACTATAGGCGATGTCAGTGTATGTACTTTATCCATATAAAAACGTTTTAATACTTTTCTATACATTAAGATTGATGAACACATAATCTTTCTTGAAAATATTCAATTTGCAATCCAAGATAGAATTTGGTTTTTTCCAAATCTTTCATCTCAAATTCATTTTTCAAATAATCTGTAATTTTTTTGAGCTCTTCAGGATTTCCTATAAGCTGTAAATCATAAAGTTCCGCAATTGCAAATTTGTTTTCTTTATAAAAACACAAGGGCATACATTGTCCTTTTTATAATCTTCTTTCAATAAATATTCACTACGAGGCGTCTTATCTGAAGGGAACACACTTTTTTTTTTACTGTCGTGGTATGATTTGCTGGGCCCTCTTCTCGTTTGGGGATGCCCATGTATAAGAAGGAAACAAGGCTTTAAGATATCAATTCTATTTATCTTTCCTCTTTATTGCTAAGCTTATCGCTCAGACCCCTTACTTAAAGGTTCCTGAGCCTGTTTTAGTTAATTAGGAGGTTGTTTGTTGCTAGGGGTTAGGCCTTTCCATTGCAGACCCTTAGGAGACCACTCGCTAAGGCGTCATTTAGATGGCTCCTACGCTTGCTTTCTTCGAAGGATAAAACACTCAAAAAAGTAGTCTTTAATCCTTCAAGAATTTTCATATTTATGTTATTATCAAGTGAACCATACAAATAGGCAGTTACTGTATCCATAAGGCACATATCGAGGATTTGTGACATAGTCAAACTTATTAAAAATCTAAACGTGTTGATGTCAATTACGAGAGAATTTGTCTCCTCATAATCAATCACAGATTATTGTGGAACCCTTGGGCTACAAGTTGGGACTTCGTATATTATAATTTCATTGTTTTCATTCATCTTTCTTATAAAGACTCATTTGTATCCTACATGGATTACATTTTTAGAGATTCGAACTACATGTCCAAACACTTTGTATTTTTCTAAAGAATTTAACTCTGCATGTATGACTTCTTTCTATTTTGGCCAATCATTTTTATTTTGACAATCTTTAATAGATTATAGTTCAAAATCCTCATTTTGTATGATATGAAGAGCCACATTAAAAGGCGAAGATATTGTTCATGATAATATTAGTTTGTTTCCATAATTTATGAGGTAACAAATAATTTATTGAGATCTCATTATTTTCAGACACTTGTAATTCTTCAAGAATCACATTATCAATATTTAATTGATCAATCTATTCTACTATTGTTTTATTAAAAGTTTTTAGTTGGATTTTCTCTTGTACCTTTTTCTTTCGAGGTACAGAGCCTCTGCCACCAACTAGTCGACCATGCTCCTGGAATATTTGAGATTTATTTGCTATGACAGATTGTTTTGTAGGGACAACAATTTTTGCAGGAGCATTTTATGCTGGTACATATGATTTTGACACTTTTCTTGTATCAACAAACATATTAGGTAATTGATTTACAACTCTTTGCAAATGAATAATTTTTTCAACCTCTTTTTCACATTGATTGCTTCGGAGATCAAAGTGAGATAAAGTTGTTTCATTCAAAAAAATTGTACGCTTTTTTTGATGATGTAGTTTTCCCCTCCCAAAGTTGGAAAAGTCTGTTCATCAAAATGAAAATACACAAAATGTTCAGTAAATAAATAACTCGTTAAAGATTCAAGATACCTAATAATAGATGGTCAAAATCAACATAAATTTCAAGTCTTCGTTGGGACCCATTTTGGTACATTGTAGGGTGAAATTGGGACTTGGACAACACAACTGAAAATTTGTAGATGAGAAATATTATGTTCGTGACCAAATACAAGTTGCAAATATGAGTATCTATGATAAGCAGTTAGTCTTATACGTACTAATGATGTAACATGTAATATAGCATGACCTAAAACAGAAATTGGAAGTTTTGTTTTCATAAGTAATGACCTAGCAATCAATTGAAGTTGGATATGGGAAACTGAATGTTCAATGACAATCCCAATTGACATACAATAATCATCGAATGCTTATGATCTAAATTCACCAACATTATCTAGATGGATTTTCTTGATTGAGTAATCGAGAATTGAGCTCGTAATTTTATGATTTGAGCAAGTAGTCTAGCAAAATCTGCTTTACTAATGGAGAGTAAGTAGACATGTGACCATCTAGTAAAATAATAAATTAAAACCATAAAATAACAAAATGATCCACATTATGGGTGTATCGGCCCACATATATCTCTATGGATTCTTTATAAGAATGTTGAAAATTCAACATTAACCTTTGTACTGAAAGGACTTATGACTAACTTATCTTGTGAACAAGCAACACATGGATAATCATTAAGTAAAAGAATCTTCTGGTTCTTTAGAAGATGTCCATGCGAGTTATTAAATATTTAGAGCATCATTATTGTTCTTGGGTGTCCAAGTCGATCATGCTAAAGCATAAAACTTTTTGGTTTAACGAACTTCGGGTTCGTAAAATTGTTTAATTCAATTGTGTTTTATGAATGTATAATACATGTCAGATGGGAGTGCCGTGAGTTTTTTTTATCTACTTTTGACCAAATACAAAAGAAGTTATGCAAAGAGATTCGTTATTATTTTCTTGCATCGTTTCAATGCGGTATCTATTGCAGCGGAAATATTTAAAAATAAGCAAATTTCTTCTGGATTTGTTAGAATAAAGTGCATCGTTTATATGCAATTTTGTATTATTTGGCAAGATAATACTAACTATTCCAGAGCTTTCAACTATCTTCGATGCACATGATATTGTATTAACATTATTTTTTACTAATGTTAAGTACAAAAAATACTTTTTGTCTTAAAAAATAATATGCGTAGTTGAACTATCAACTAAACATATATCTTTGCAATTCATACTAGATGTATAAACATGACCAAATAGATATTTTTAAAAATTGAGTTTATAACCAAAATAAGTTAAACCTAAAGCAATACTTTAATCAACTTTTAAATAGTTTGACAATACAAATTAAAGTCTCAAAATTTAAAGAAAATAAAAACTTATTTCAAGCTAAACTCTTGAATCAAATTGAAATATAACTAAATTTTGAAGAACATGATTAAATATTGTATAATTATATAACATCTATGTGTCACACAAATCAACATCAACAATACATGATATGTATACTTTCCTTCAATGATAAGCATTATTAGTTAGTTCATTGATTACGCATCTATATCACTTTTTCTCTTCATTTAATTAGGTAATATAGTATTCTTCGAGACACATGCTTTTTCAAGAGCACAATAAAATAATATTTAGATTACTGCTCAATATTCTTCTGGAATATTAAAATTATAATGTCATAATTTTCATTAGCAAGTAATATTATTCTAGAATATTAATATGTGTTGTGGTACTTTGGGAGTAAAATACATATACAAAAATTAAATTATGTAAAGACTTACTCATCGGGAGCAAAAAAATAATAGGTGTTAGATCTTATAGCTTGTTTGGCACATCTTAAATTATAATTTCAACTGGTCAAATTAGTCAAACATATTTTGTATCCACATATTTTGTAGGATCCACAACTCACTACGCACTTATTATCAACACATTCCACAAGACCCACATTTATAAGCACTTAAAAAATAATTTCAACACCACTAAACATGCACTTACACAGTTATGCTATTCGGGAGCAAGTAATATTATGTTAGAATATTAACATAACGTTGTGCTTCTTTAGGAGCAACAACAAATTATTTTAAAATATTAAACTTTATAAAGATTTGCTCTTGAAGAACAATAGTTTAATATTAAATTTTATAAATTACGCTCTTCGGGAGCAAATAATATTCTATTAGAATATTAATATAACGTTGTGCTTGTTTAGGAACAACAATAAATTAATTTAAAATATTAAACTTTATAAATATTTACTCTTTAGAAACAATAGTTTAATATTAAATTTGATAAAGTACGTTCTTCGAAAGCAAGTATTATTCTGCCAGAATTTTATTATAATGTTGTGCTTCTTTAGAAGCAACAACCAATTATTTTAAAATATTCAACTTTATAAATATTTACTTCTTTAAGAACAATGGCAAAATGTTTTCATCAATTTTAATAAATATAAAGTTGTAGTTTTTCAGCAATGTCACAAAATTCCTCTACATTATTGATAAATATAAAGTTGTGCTTTCTTCAAGAGCAACAACATAATATCCATATAAAATATTGTACTTTTCAAAAGTAGCAAAACAATATTTGTCAACATATTGATGTAATATAACGTTGTGCTACTACAAAAGCAACAACAAAACAACAAAATAACGTTCTAGAATATATATATATATATATATATATATACTAGTTTTAAGTCCGTGCGTTGCACGTGTAGCAATTATAACATTGTAGAATTTAGGACAAATAAATGAATATTGTAGAATTTAGGACAAAATCCCACAAAAAGAAAAAAAATAGTCAAATTGGGCTTTCAACAAAATTTAAATGTTGGGGATGGTCAATAGTAAAAAAATTAAAATTGTGGATGAATTAGTTACAAATTTAAAAAGTTGGGACTGAAAGCGCAAATTAAAAAAAAAGAAAGAAAAATTGTCAAATTCAAATTTACTCGACAAAGCCCAAAAAAAGGAGGAAAAAAAATGAAAAAACTCGACAAAAATGAAAAAATTGCGGCTAAAAGGATTAATCTAATTTAAAAAAACAGTTTCAAAAATTGATGTCGAGTAACTCGATCAAATTATTTTTTAATAAATTATTGTTGAATAACTTGACAAATCAAAGACATTAATTTTATTATATAAAAAAAATTTGTCGAGTAACTTGACAAAAACTCAAAAAAAGAAAGGAAAAAAATTTCTTAACTCGAAAAAAAAAAACCCCACAAAAAGAAAAAAAATGGTCAAATTGGGCTTTCAACAAAATTTAAATGTTGGAGATGGCCAATGATATAAAAATAAAATTTATGGGTAAATTAGTTAAAAATTTAAAAAGTTGGGACCAAAAGTGCAAATTACAAAAAAAAAAAATAAAATAAATAACTTTCCAATTTCAAATTGGGCTTTGTCGAGTAACTCGACAAAGTCCAAAATAGGGAGGAAAAAAAATGGAAAAACTCGATAAAACAAAAACAAAAACAAAAACAAAATGGAAAAATGAAAAAATTGGGCTTTGTCGATTAACTCGACAAAGCCCAAGAAAGAATTTTTTTTTTTTTTTTTAACCTTTGTCGAATACCTTGACCAAAAAAGCAAAAAAAATAATTTTTTTCCCTTTGTCGAGTTACTCGACCAAAATTTTTTCTACCAAAAAATTCAAAAATTTAATTTTTTTTCTCTTTCATCGAGTAACTCGACAAAAAAAAAGTTAAAAATTTGTCAATTGGACTTTGTTGAGTAACTCGACAAAATGATATTTAGCATTAATCTTATTAAAAAAAAAAAGTTTGTTGAGTAACGCGACAAAAATCCAAAATTAAATAAAAAATTCCAAAATTAAAAACATATTTAGAAAAAATTAAAAAAAATATTGTCTAGTAAAAATAAAATATTTACAATTTTATTTTATTTTGTTGTTATTAGTTTTTATTTTGTTTATTTAAAGAGGAAGACAAAATAAAATTTGCAACAAAATTCAAAGGTCGGGGATGGTCAATGCTAAAAAAATGATTATGGGTAAATTTGTTATAAATTAAAAAGGTTGTGGACCAAAAGTGCAAATTACAAAAAAAAAAAAGAGCTAAAAGCCCACACATCTAATAAAAAAAAAAAAATTCAAATGACTTTGTCGAGTTGACAAAGTCAAAAAAATATATATATAAAAAAAATTCCAAATGACTTTGTCGAGTAACTCGACAAAGTCAAAAAAAAATAAATAAATATATTTTCAAATGACTTTGTCGAGTAATTTGTCGAGTTACTCGACAAAGTAAAAAAAAAAAAATTCAAATGACTTTGTCGAGTCGACAAAGTCAAAAAAAAAAAAAAATAAAAATTTCAAATGACTTTGTCGAGTAACACGACAAAGTCAAATACAAAAAAAAAAAAAAAAATCAAATGACTTTCTCAAGTTACTCGATAAAGTCAAAAAAAAAAAAAAAATTCAAATGACTTTGTTGAGTTACTCGACAAAGTCAAAAAAAAAAAAAAAAAATAGAATTTCAAATGATACTCGACAAAGTAAAAATAAAATAAAAAATAATTTCAAATGACTTTGTCGAGTAACAGCTTAAGTATTCACTATTGAACCACTTAAGTATTCACTATTGAAGCTGGAATTACAGCAGCCATGTATAACAAAGAAAATAGATAATTGAAAAACAAAAAAAGCAACTCTCAAGCTTCAAATTCTCCAAGCTGTACATCCTTAGCCTTCAAAGGAACATAATCTCCAAGATAACCTCCTAGATGATCTGCTAATGATGGCTTATCAATTTTCTCATGATGATATCATTTACAGACAAAATAGATAATTGTCTGAAATACAAGCCCAAAAAGAAAAAGTAGACATAAGCAAAACGAAAAGAATTCCATCCACTATTCTGTATGTAATCCCACCTCCAAAGAAAACTAAGCTCAGTACAAGAAAAGTTGTAGCAGATACACCTGTGTTTCCTTTGATCAAACCCTGGCTCTTAGCCATTGCATTTAGCCCATGAAATTCTTCCAAAACAGAAACCGCACTTGCCAAATGCCAAATTATACTGATGTAAACAAACCCACTTAGGTAAATCACAACAAGAGATATTAGAAAATTGGACCCACAAATTGTATTGATCCAAAAAGAACAGCCCACAAAATGAATATCAATATAGCTATGATATTGTATGCAAAAACTATGAGGGAATTCCATATGAATGTAACCATAAGCCTTTTCCAAACCTTTGGGACTACCTTAATCACCTTTTTAAGATTAATTTCATTTGCAGTGTAAATGGATGCAATTGTATAAACAACTGCAGAGGAACATAGAATACTTCACTTGGAGAAATTCAAAACTTCACTTGGTCATGGATTAACAAAAATTCCTTTGACATAGAAAACAATCACCGAACAATATGAAATTTTCAAGAAACATAGAATACTCACGTAGCTACCACATATCAAAATTTGATAGTCCGACGGCATGTTTCGGCTTACTAAAATGCTCACTGAAACATCCTAGGTAGTTTCTTGGATTCATACTGTCATAGTTTACAAAATTGTCCATAACTTGAGTTATATAACATGAAATTATGTGAAACCAAAGCCAATGGTTAGGTAACCCATATGGATATCGTCTCCAACTGAAATTATGTAAAAATACTTAATATATAAGGTGCAGCAAATTTTTGAGATGGACAACAGAAACTGCAGCTTAGAGAAATATGAAGTTTAGCAAAACCTTTCAAGTTCACATCATTAACGTGTAATCAAAACATGTGAATCCACTAAAACTACCACAAAACCAAGGTCCACAATAGTTTAAGAAGATATTTACACTACTTAAAGTTTTTTGATTGGTTTATAATAGTGATTCCGGCACGTTGACGGCATGAATATGAAAAACTGCCTAGGATCTTTCTGTGAGCATTTTAGTATGCCTAAACATGCCGTCGAACTACCAATTTTTGATATGTGGTAGCTACCTGAGTATTCTATGTCCCCTAAAAATTTCGTATTGTTCGGTGATCGTTTTCTATGTCAAAGGATTTTTTGTTACTCCATGACCAGGTGAAGAAAATTTTCAAAATAAGGGCAGTGTTACTAAAATTTCTTCACCCACTCATGGAGTAACAAAAATTTCTTTGACATAGAAAAAGATCATCGAAAAATATGAAATTTTCAGAGAACATAGAATACTCATTTAGCTACCACATATCAAAATTTGATAGTCTGACGGCATGTTTCGGTTTACTAAAATACTCACCGAAACATCCTAGTCAGTTTCTCGGATTCATGTGGTCGCAGTTTAGAAAATTGTCCATAACTTCAGTTATATAACATGAAATTATGTGAAACCAAAGCCAATGGTTAGGTAACCCATAGAGATATCTTCTCCAACTGGAATTATGTAAAAATACTTAATATATAAGGTGCAACAAATTTTTGAGTTTGACAACAGAAAATGCAGCTTATAGAAACATGAAGTTTAGCAAAACCTTTCAAGTTCACATCATTAACGTGTAATCAAAACATGGGAATCTACTAAAACTACCACAAAACCAAGGCCCACAAAAGTTTAAGAAGATATTTACACTACTTAAAGTTTTTTGATTGGTTTATAATAACGATTCTGGCACGTCGACGGCATGAAGCTAAAAAACTGCCTAGGAGGTTTCGGTGATTATTTTAGTACGCCTAAACATGCCGTCGGACTACCAATTTTTGATATGTGGTAGCTACCTGAGTATTATATGTCTCCTAAAAATTTTGTATTGTTCGGTGATCGTTTTCTATGTCAAAGAATTTTTTGTTACTCCATAACCAGGTGAAGAAAATTTTCAAAATAAGGGCAGTGTTACTAAAATTTCTTCACCCGCTCATGGAGTAACAAAAATTTCTTTGACATAGAAAACAATCACCGAAAAATATGAAATTTTCAGAGAACATAGAATACTCATTTAGCTACCACATATCAAAATTTGATAGTCCGACGGCATGTTTCGGCTTACTAAAATACTCACCGAAACATCCTAGGCAGTTTCTTAGATTCATGCGGTCGTAGTTTACAAAATTGTCCATAACTTGAGTTATATAACATGAAATTATGTGAAACCAAAGCCAATGGTTAGGTAACCCATAGGGCTATCGTCTCCAACTATAATTGTGTGAAAATACTTAATATATAAGGTGCAGCAGATTTTTGAATTAGACAACAAAAACTACAGCTTAGAGAAACAAGAAGTTTAGCAAAACTTTTCAAGTTCACATCATTAACATATAATCAAAACATAGAAATCCACCTTTACCAACACTTGGTCCTCTGAACTTAGAACTTCTCTTTGGGAATACTACAATAAATCTTGGTTATCTTGATAGCGTTGAAATGTCTTTATTTATGTGAATTTCGGATATAGAAATATCTGTGTCATACCATTATAAGTTGGATATGCTCTTAGTCATTTCTTTGACTTCTTCATCTTTTATTTTATTTTATAGGACAAAAGGGTGAGATTTGCCACATAAAAATAAAAAAAAAAAAAGAGGAAGGACAAGTCAAAAAATACGGCTAAACATTCAAAAAAAAAAGTCAACAAAAGCTGATTTGTTAATAATTTAATGAAAATTTGTGGGACAAAAGTGTGAGATTATGACCAAATTAGAATAATAAAACACTAAAATTACGTCGTATTGGTTGAAGGGTGAATAGTAAACAGGTGATAGACACTTATATTATAGTAAGGATATATATATATATATATATATATATATATATATATATATATATATATATATATATATATTGATTTGTATGTATTAACACAATATTTTTCTAGAATATTGATATGTATAATATGTGCTTTTTTAGGAAGACCAACTAAATATTCTTCTGCAATATTGATTTGTATAAATTAATATTTCTTCAGGAATATTAAAACAATATTATTTTGAAATATTGTTATGTAATAATTAATGATATTCAAGAAATATTTGTCTACCATTTATAAATATAGAATAATGTATAATCAAATACCATAGTAAAGAAAATACTAACAAATTCAAAAATCATTATTGTTCACATAGTGATTTATCATGAATGAATCAATCGATTTTGATCTTAACCGTTGAATTTGAAGAACAATGAGTTGTAAATTTTCTATCCAAATTTCAAAGCGATCAGATCAAGGATTGATGAGATATCAAAATTTGATCACAGCTCTGTGAGGCTACCTAGATTCTACAAATTTTCTAAACTATTGCTCTCGAATTTTCTCTCTATTTTGGGTGAACTTCTTCATACTCATAACGTGTTATATACTAGATAAAATAATATAAGAGAACATAGATAAACTGTATCTTTCATTATAATGATGAACATATATATATATAGGGTTTTAAAGACTCGTAGGACAAGTAACACATATCCAAATATGGTCATCAACAATTTTACATTTTTTGTAAACAGACTACATTTTCACAGCATGATTTGACAAGGCCGTTGCCAGCGGCCTTTTGCTTGTAGGCACGAATATGTTCTTTTTGCGAGCCGACTTGGTGTCTTAAAATTCACAAGTTGGACGGTCGCTTGGCGAATTTTGAGACCTTTTCGCCTTGAGGCTTGGGTTCTCACGAGCTCGGGTCTTTCATGGACCGAATCCAAACGATCCGATCTAACAAGTTCAAGAGTGGTCCTGTCCCACTCCAAAAAAAAATTTTACATTACAATTTTCTTTTTCAGTAAAAGTCCAGTCTTGAAGTGTAATTTTTTTTAAGTAGTAGTCCCATTCTAAAAAATTCTGGCTCCACCCCTACTGTGTGCAGGGAATAAAAATGTGGATATGCATACATTGTTTTCAAAACTAAAGCTTAATTATTATTATTTTTATTCAGAATAATTGTTGTATATACTATGAGGAAATGGGTGAAGAAATGAAAATAGATAATTCTTCAACAGATTTTGAGAGTATTTGAGTTTGGTTATCCATGGATGAATGAAATATTTTGACAATGGATGAAGGTGCACAATGCACGACGAATGAGGAAGTAGTAAAGAAACTAAAAAGGAGGAGGGTTTGATTTATATGAAGTGCTTGTTTGGTAAAGTTTTTTGTAGATTATAAGTAGTAGGTTCTATGAAATGTGTGGATGAAAAGTAGATCATGTCATTAGGTCACCAACTTCCTTGACCTTCCGGCACTGGACAGGCGTCAGCCTCCATACATGGTCTTACGACTTTGCGGAGACCTGTGTTTTTGGTAAACAGTCGCCCGAGCCTAGTCAGTGCGACCCCCTTTGTTAGGAGGCTATCAAATGTGTAGATAAAAATAATATTTAATCAACTTATAAGTACTTATATACACTTATAAACATGCACGAAGATCTAAAAATGAAACGAACTCACACATTGGTAAGGTAATATGTAATTATTCCAATTTTTGTTAGTCAATTTTAACATAAGTTGGTCTTAGTTGATAATTTATAATACGTAGTTATAAATAAACCATAAACATACTGTGTATTATGTAAATTTCTCGAGCTTTTAGGACTTTGTTAAAAGGAAAAAAAAAAGATCATCTATGCAAATAGGCATGGACGAAGCCACATGGAGCCGAGTGCAGTGACGTCACTGACCGAGTTTTGAGAAATGTTTGGAAGAGGATAACTTTTGCCTGCACTGAGTGTGTGTGTGTGGGTGTGGGTGTGGATGTGGGTGTGGGTGTGTGTGTGAGTGTGTGTTTACTTCTCTGCGTGTAAGTATATGTGTGTGTGTGTGTGTGTGTGTGTGTGTGTATATATATATTCTTACTATAATATAAATGTCTATCACCTATTTACTATTCACCTTTCAACCAACACGACGTAGTTTTGGTATTTTACTATTCTTAGTTTTGTCCAAATCTCACCATTTTTGTAATAGCCGCAATTCTTGACTTTTGTGTGTTTGGTGGAATCCCATGTTTTAGTTACACGTTAATGATGTGAACTTGAAAAGTTTTGCTAAACTCCATATTTCTCTAAACTGCAGTTTCTCTTGTCCAACTCAAAAATCTGTTGCACCTTATATATTAAGTATTTTTACATAATTCCAGTTGGAGACGATAGCCCTATGGGTTACTTAACCATTGACTTTGGTTTCACATAATTTTATGTTATATAACTCAAGTTATGGACAATTTTGTAAACTGCGACAGCTTGAATCCGAGAAACTGCCTAGGATGTTTCGGTGAGCATTTTAGTAAGCCGAAATATGCCGTCGGACTATCAAATTTTGATATGTGGTAACTACATGAGTATTTTATGTTCCTTGAAAATTTCATATTGTTCGGTGATCGTTTTCTATGTCAAAGAAATTTTTGTTACTCCATTTACTAATTCCAGTAGGCTCAATCATATTTTTTCACCCGGTCATAGAGTAACAAAAATTTCTTTGACATAGAAAATGATCACCGAACAATATAAAATTTTCAGGGAACATAAAATACTCATGTAGCTACCACATATCAAAATTTGATAGTCCGACGGCATGTTTCGGCATACTAAAATGCTCACCAAAACATCCTAGGTAGTTTTTCGGATTCATGTTGTCGCAGTTTACAAATGTGTCCATAACTTGAGTTATATAACATGAAATTATGTGAAACCAAAGCCAATGGTTAGGTAACCCATAGGGCTATCGTGTCCAACTAGAATTATGTAAAATACTTAATATATAAGATGCAGTAGATTTTTGAGTTGGACAACAGAAACTGCAATTTAGATAAATATGAATTTTAGCAAAACATTTCAAGTTCACGTCATTAACGTGTAATCAAAACATAGGAATCCACCAAACACACAAAAGTCAAGAATTGCGGCTATTACAAAAATGGTGAGATTTGGACAAAACTAAGAATAGTAAAATACCAAAACTACGTCGTGTTAGTTATAGCATCGATGGAAGGGCTTCCATCAAGAAGAACTAGTTTGGCCAAAGTGGATATATGAGCAGTCCAGTCTTTAGTACCAGCCATTTTGGTATGTTCAAGGAGATCGTGAATGTAATTTTGTTGGTAGAGAAATAACCCCAGTGATATTGAAATGACTTCAAAGCCTAAGCAGAAATGGAGATCACCAAGGTGTGTAATGGAGAATCTGGAAGCAAAAGCTTGAATAAAGTCTCGAACATAAGCACTTGAACCTCCTATGACAATTATATCATCTACATACACTAGAAAATACATTGTGAAACCACTGAAATTCTACCAAAAAAATGAGGTATCAAATGTACAATTAGTAAAATTAAAGGAAATGAAAAAATCTTTCAACTTGCTGTACTCCCACGGTGTTTGTTTAAGGCCATAGGGGGTTTTATGTAGACTACTTATATGGGTAGGCTTGATTTCAGTGATGAAGCCTTGAGGTTGTGATGTAAACCTCTTCATGGATTTCACCACAGAGAAATGGTTAACTTCTTATTGATGAACTCTCCATCATAACTTATTGCAAGTGTGGGAATAACGAGGATGGTTGTGGGTTTGACCAATGGATTAAAAGTACCATGATAGTCTATCCCAGGTCTTTTGTGGAAGTCGTTGGCAACCAATCTCACTTTGTTTGGAGAAATGCTTCAATCCGTATTATGTCTGATTTTATAAACACGCTTGCAACCTGCAATGTTTTGTCGAGGACTATGAGGAACCAACTGCCATGTAAAAATTTTAATGAGGGCATTGATTTCATCAGTCATGGTGTCTCTGCTCTGCACTTAGGTCCTTTCAAGGCTTAACTAGCATAAGTAGGTTCAATGGGTGTGGCAAGAACTGAGGTTGCTCATGATGGCTGAGATTGTGTAGAACACAGTTATAACGAGAAGTAGAAACGAGGGATCACAGGCTCGTTGAAAGGTCACTGCTCTGGATACCATAACAGATTTTTATTGAAAGCTTTAGTAAACTGCAATATTTTCATTGAATCATTGTACACATCTACATAATTCATATGCAGCAATTGCTTTAGAATAATATTATACTTGTCTGAAGCAACATTGAATCACTTCAGATTCTTCTAATTTCAAAATTGAAACAGAACCTGCATGATCCACTAGGCTGGCCTTCTTTTAAGTGAAGACTCTCAGACTTCATAAATTTCATGTTCTTTGCAATAGAATTTCAAAAGAAAAGGAAAGGCACTGTATATTGTGGTTGTCGAGTTACTCGACAACAAAAAAAATTCAACTATTATACTTAAACTTAATTAAAAATAATACAATCTATACACTGTAAGAGGAAAAGAAAAAAAAATCTTATCGAGTAAAATATATATGTCAAAGAAATTTTTTCTGAAGTTCACACTCGACAAAAAAAAAAAATAAAATCTTGTCAAGTGAAAAAAATTACAAATGGAAAAGCCCACCTTAAAAAAAAAAAAATTGCGTGAACAGTAGCTTGACAATGTTTGTCGAGTTGAATAGTATCTCGACAATGGTTGTCGAATTACTGTTCACGCGATTTTTTTTTTTTTTTTTTTTTTATTTGGGATTTTTCATTTCTTTTGTCTTTTTATAAATTTTTTTCACTTGACAAGATTTTTTTTCAAATATTTAGCAAATTTTTTTACCATTTTTCTAATTTTTTTCTCCATATAACTCGACAACCAACAAATTTCAATGATTATATTTAAACTTAATTAAAAATAATACAATCTATACACTATAAGAGGAAAAGAAAAAAAAAGAAAAAAAATTCTTGTAGAGTAAAATATATATGTAAAAGAATTTTTTTTTCTGAAGTTCATACTCGACAAAAAAAAAATCTTGTCAAGTGAAAAAAAATTAGAAATAAAAAAGCCCACCTAAAAAAAAATTGCGTGAACAGTAACTCGACAACCATTGTCGAGTTGAATAGTAACTCGACAATGGTTGTCGAGTTATTGTTCACGCGAATTTTTTTTATTTTTTATGTGGACTTTTCCATTTCCTTTGTCTTTTTATAATTTTTTTCACTTGACAAGATTTTTTTTCAAATATTTAGCAAAATTTTTTACCATTTTTCTAATTTTTTTCACTATGTAACTTGACAACCAACAAATTTCAACTATTATATTTAAACTTAATTAAAAATAATACAATCTATACACTGTAAGGAGAAAAGAAAAGAAAAATTCTTGTAGAGTAAAATATATATGTAAAAGAAATTTTTTCTGAAGTTCACACTCGACAAAAAAAAAAAATTTTGTCAAGTAAAAAAAATTAGAAATGGAAAAGCCCACCTTAAAAAAAAAAAATCACGTGAACAGTAACTCGACAAACATTGTCGAGTTACTGTTCACGCAAAAATTTTTTTTTTAGGTGGGTTTTTCCATTTCCTTTGTCTTTTTATAATTTTTTTTTCACTTGACAAGATTTTTTTTCAAATATTTAGCAACATTTTTTACTATTTTTCTAATTTTTTTTTACCATATAACTCGACAACCAACAAATTTCAACTATTATATTTAAACTTAATGAAAAATAATACAATTTATACACTGTAAGAGGAAAAGAAAAAAAAAATTCTAGTAGAGTAAAATATATATGTAAAAGAAATTTTTTCTGAAGTTCACACTAAAAAAAAAAAAAAAAAATACCTTGTTAAGTGAAAAAAATTAGAAATGGAAAAATCCACCTAAAAAAAAAAAATTTGCGTGAACAGTAATTCGACAACCATTGTTTGTCGAGTTGAATAGTAACTCACTGTTCACGCGAATTTTATTTTATTTTTTTTATGTGGCATTTTTCATGTCTTGTCTTTTTATAATTTTTTTCACTTGACAAGATTTTTTTTCAAATATTTAGCAAATTTTTTACTATTTTTCTAATTTTTTTCACCATATAACTCGACAACCAACAAATTTCAACTATTATATTTAAACTTAATTAAAAATAATACAATCTATACACTGTAAGAGGAAAAGAAAAAAAAGAAAAAAAATTCTTGTAGAGTAAAATATATATATGTAAAAGAAATTTTTTTCTGAAGTTCACACTCGATAAAAAAAAATATTATCAAGTGAAAAAAATTAGAAATGAAAAAGCCCACCTAAAAAAAAAAAATTTGCGTGAATAGTAACTCGACAACCATTGTCGAGCTACTGTTCAACTCGAAAATATTTGGGTGTGTATTTGACATACACACATCCCAAACAATTAAAATAAGCTTTTTAGCCCATTTTAACCTAACTTAAATTTATTTTTATTTTTATTTTATTTTGGGTGTGTGTTTGTCGAGCGTATTTGGACCTTGATTTTTTTTTTTTTTTTTGGGTGTGTTTTTTTTTTTTAGAGTTTAGTAGCAAATATATTTTTATTTAATTTTTTACTATTTAATTTTATTTCTTATAAGCAAATTGAACACAATTCTCTCTAAATTTTTTACATTTTTCAAATTTTTTGTTTAAATATTTTAATTTCATATATTTTTTTTGTCATTTCAATTATATTTAAAACTTAAAATTACGTGCAACGCACGTGACTAAGACTAGTATTTATATATATATATATATAAGTTAATGAAGGTGAGAGAGAGGTAAAAAGAATATTTCAAAATTTTACTTATGGTCCTTGAATTTTGAAAAATTAAAAAGTAAGGTCAAATGATTTTTTTTTTTTAAAGTGGAACAAAATTGAATAATACAGAAAGTATTTTTAGAGTTTTTGCTCTCAATTTTTCATATTTACCATGAATTTGGATTTATTTTAAGTTTCCTCCTGCGCAAGTGGTAGAGGTGAATCAAGTGTACGACTATAACTTCTATCTTTAACATGTTGAAGTTATGCTAACATTTTATTTTCTTTTTCGGTAATTATTTTTTCCAAAAAAACTCATTTTTTTGCCTACTATTTTTGACTTTTCAAACTTTTTACATTTGACTTTTCAAACTTTAATCAAACTTTTTACACTACAAAAAAGTTTGAAAAGTCAATAAAGTAACCAAAAAAATCTATTTTTTGAAAAAAAAAAACTACACCGAATAAGCCCTAAATCTCGTCTGCACGGAATCGGAATCCTGGCTCCGCCCCTGCAAATAGGACTCAATCTACAGGCAAGTAAGACAGTTCTTGAAGCCGTCACCTTTAAATAAGACTTTTAATAACATCCGTGTCATATTTTTTTTTTTTGGTCAATAATAATTTAAAATAAATTAATTTAACAAATTTAATTTACTGAAATAAATTTCATCACTAAATAAAATAGTGACATAAAAATAAATATTAATGACAAGAAAATCTGTACATAATAGAGTAGCAATTATAATACTACTTAAGATTAATAGCCAAGGTGTGTGTACATCACTTTCACAATTATGACCATAACTTAGATTAGCGATGCTTGGTTGGTGGGATGTTCACTCCTCGATCCGTGAATTTTGGGTGTATCCTATTTTGCATACAGTAAAATTTCTATAAAAAAAATGCATTTGGAACTATAAAAAATTATTATTTTAGAGAGATTATTAATTTATCAATTTATCATTATTATTCATATTTATTATTTTAGATGTAGGACAGTTTGAATAGTAGCAACAAATTTCGAAAAAATTAATATTGAATGCTATATATTTTATTAATTTTGTTTGGAATATTAATGTAAAGGCAACAACCATTGGGGAAATTGGCGCAAACTTTTGCCCTTATTGCAGAAATGGTTCCTAATCTTTATTTTTTGGCATAGAAGTTTTTAATCTATGTGTTTTGGTACAAAATTGGTCCTTATTTGATGAAAAAGACAAATATGCCCTAGACTTTAATTAAAAAAAAATTACAATTGAATTTATAACATTTGTAAATATGCAAATAGGTCCAGTACTTTTATTAAATAATATTTAATTTAGCATATTAAATATATCACTATTGTCGTGTCAATTAAATTTTTCATAAGAAAAAATTATAAAAATATTGCATTTTAGGTATAGGTAATTGCTATATAATGTGAAAATTTTGAATAAAAATTAAGTTAAATAAATAACAAAATGACGTATATAATTTTATGACATTGAACCAATCTTATTATATATTTTTAAACATAAAAATATACATTATCTGTTCTTTATTTTTGAACGATAATAAGATGATAAATTAAAATATGAAGAATATAATTTGGGATCTAATATTTGTAGTTAACAAACGAATAGCTCAATTAAATAAAAAATATTGAGCATTAAGTTTGAGACAAAGTTATTTTTCTTTTTATGTTGTAACGATAAAATTAAAGTTTAAATTTTAAATAATATTATTACTTATTAATAAAAAATAATTTTAATTAACACGTTTGTTAATACTTATGAGCTTAAATTTTAGTTATTTTATAATAATTCGTAAAAAATACAAAATAATTTAGTGTATTATCAATTTGTTAGTTTTTTTTTTTATATAAAAAGTAAAAGTATCGGACTCATTTGTACTATTTCCAAAGGTTATGAATTCAATTGAAGTTTTCTCTAATTAAAAATAGGGATAATTGCATATTTGGTCCACAACCTTTCAAAAAAGTTGGATATATACTCATAATCTTTAAAAATAGCACTAGACATCCCCAACATTTAAAAAAATAGGAAAATAATTGCATATTTGGTCTCCCAACATTTCAAAAATGTTGAGGATATACTCCTAACCTTTAAAAATAGCACCAGACATCTCCAACGTTTGTAAAACTTGGTATGGTAAGTCATTTATGACGAAATTATCATTCTCTTTAAATAAATAAAAAAAAGAAAAAAAAATTAAAAAATAACCAAGTGTACTACAAAAAAATAAAAAGTAACAAAAAAGTTATCTTCTTTATCAAACCTTAAAATCCAAAATCCAGCACCACTCTCAAAATCCACCATCACAACCCAAAAAACCCCATCCCACTAAACTTCCCAAATGTATATCCGAACCTTTTAAGAAGTCGAGGTTGAATTCAGTATTGGGCACCAATTGTTTGATATTTGGAAATTGGAGATTTCTCATATTTTTTTCTGGGTGCACATGTGAGATCATCCTTCACATTTTCTTGAATGCTTATTCTTCAAAATAATCAATTATTTTGCTAGCATTTGTTTATTATAATCTTATTCTAAGTGGGGAGATTTTATTGAAATGGGAACAGAGAAATGGGAGAAATGATGGAAATGGAGAGAGAGGATATGGAAGAAGCCATTGATCAACATGGGGATTCAAAGAGAATTCCTCCATGGATAAAACAGATAACAATTCGCGGAATTATTGCTAGTTTGTTTATTGGAATCATTTACAGTATTATAGTAATGAAGTTAAATCTTACTACTGGGCTGGTCCCTAATCTCAATGCTTCAGCAGCTCTTCTTGCCTTTGAATTTATCAGGACATGAACAAAACTTCTTCAAAAGGCTAATTTTGCGACAACTCCATTCAAAATGCATCTGAAAATGGCAATGGCTGAAGATGACCACCTTGGAATTTTTGGGTTTTTGGGAATGGTGGTGGATTTTGGATTTTGGAGTTTGATAAAGAAGATGACATTTTTGTTACTTTTTATGTTTTTTGGATACATTTGGTTATTTTTCAATCATTATTTTTCTTTTTCTTTTTCTTTTTGTTTATTTAAAGGGAATGACAATTTCTTCATAAATGACCTACCATGTCAAGTTTTTCAAACGTTGGGGATGTCTGGTACTATTTTTGAAGGTTAGAAATATATCTCCAATATTTTTGAAAGGTAGGGGATCAAATATGCAATTATTCCAAAAATAGGCATGGTATGTCATTTATGACGAAATTGACATTCCCTTTAAATAAACAAACAAACAAACAAACAAAAAGAAAAAAAAAAAAATAATTGAAAAATAACCAAATGAATTCCAAAAAATAAAAACTAACAAATATGTTATATTCTTTATCAAACTTTAAAAAATGAGAGGAAAATCTTCTTCAAAGCAAATCAGTACTAAAAATGGTGGAGTGGAATTAAAAAATCTTCTTCAAAGCAAATCTCTATGTCTCTTCTTTCTTTTTATTTCCCTAATCGATGCAGCAGCAAAGCCGAATCAGAAGCCAAAATGAAAAGCAAAGCCAGTTCCACCATACAAAGTCACCATTGGTTTTAGCCTCCACAGAAAATTGAATGTTGAATGTGTATTCTGTCTAAAGGTTTTGAAATCGGGTCTCAAAGCCGCTAAAGAAAAAGATACTATAGCTATCCCTTCTACAAGTTGTAGTAGATTCAGTAATTGATTTTTCCAATAAAACCAATGTGTTCTTCAAAGGAGATAACAATGAGAGTGAAAGGAGGTTGAGTTGATAGTGGAAGTGAATAGTGAGAGTGAAAGGAGAGAAATTAGAAGAATAAAAAAAATTAAACATTTGTTTTTCATGAATTAGTTAGCACAATTCTCTTGATACATTTTGTATTTTGTTTCTTTTCCAGTGATAGTGTGCGGTTGGCAGTTGATGGAGAGAACGGTGGATGGTGGTCGTGGGGTTCTGGTAGGGTGTAGAGAATGGTTTTCTAATGTTTAGGTGGCGGTGGCCGTGGCGGCCGACGATTTGTGTGGTGGTGGTGGTAGTGGCAGTGGCGGCGGCAGCCGATGATGTAGGTTTTTGATTTTCTAATTCCACTCCACCATTTTTAGTACTGATTTGCTTTGAAGAAGATTTTTCTCTCATTTTTTGAGGTTTAATAAAGAAGATGGCCACTTTGTTACTTTTTATTTTTTTGGGGTACATTTGGTTATTTTTTAATCATTTTTTTAATTTTTCTTGTTTTTCCATTTTTTGTTTATTTAAAGTGAATGACAATTTCATCATAAAGGACATACCATGCCTATTTTTTCAAACGTTGGGATGTCTGGTGCTATTTTTAAATGTTAGGGATAAATCCTCAACTTTTTTGAAAGGTTGAAGACCAAATAAGCCATTATCCCTTAAAATAAGGGCATATTTATCTTTTTTATCAAATAATGACGAATTGCACACTAAAATACATAGGTTAGGGACTTCTGTACCAAAAAAATAAAAGTTTGGGACCATTTCAGCACTGAGGACAAAGGTTAGGGACCATTTGCACCAATTTCCAACAACCATTGCAAATTATTTTTGGCATTGCAAGATTCGGTGAGATGATAGAATTGCTTCTGAACCATAAGTTGGTAAGGATAAACGTATCCATAGATTACGTGAAACCATTTCTAGTCTACACTACAAAAATGAGATGGATGGTGAACACCATTTGAATTATCTGAGTGAAAAATATACAGTGATGAAATCGCTTATTGATGAAGAAATTATTCATTGGGTACTCAATATGCCTACTGGGGATGATTGTGATTTATATGATAGCTTTATTTTATCAACTATTTTTCCAAAAGAAGATTTTAAAGCAGTCGTAACTTTAAATAATTATTTTGTACAAAATAAAATCGTATACCAAATGTGGTATATGCATTGCAAAAAATTAGGGATGTAGTTGTGTTTGGTTTGAGTACAAAGAAAAATCAAACAATTTTAGATGCATATTTTGAGTAAAAAAATGAATGGAAAAAATTGAAGTTGTCAAGTAAAAACTCATTGAGATTATTAATTGGAAAAGTTTTACAAATAGCATAAAAAAAACTAACTATTTCTTAAAATATTTTCCAATATTTTCTTTTAACCAAAAAACTATTTGTTTTTTTTTTTTTTATACTAGACTTTGTAACACAGTATATTACAGGTGCATATTTTGCTGCTTGTTCCTGTTACGAAAGTTGCAGCCACCACCATCAAGCTCACGTCACCACAAAATTACCACCACCACCACAAACCCACACAACACTACAACCAATCAGATTTGATGTCGCCACTGGAGTCGTCACCCCGCCATCTCTACTATTGCCACAACAATCACCAGATTGACTCGAAAAGGTCACTAAGAACAAAACTCAAATATCTTACACTCACCCAACGTGCCACCACCTCTTTCCCAGCAGCCATTCGCTTTTTGTCCCACCTCTTCGCCGCCACAGATATCACACTCCGCTACTACTTCCGCCAACACCTGAACTACAAAGATCCATACTCTCAACTCCAAGATGACACCAATACACAACTCTGCCAAAACCACAACCATTGCCACCGTCTATTTACAATACCTAAACCACCAAAAACTCAATCTCACAAAACAAATAAGTCAGATCCGACATCCAAAGTCGGTTCTCACAAAGCAAAGAAAAAAATCAACCTGAGCCTAAAGACGGATGGTGGCAGTGGTGGAGATGGTGGGGTGAATTGGAATAATTTTCTTTATTAATTTAGTATACTTTCCTGAATTGGGATCGCAAAAGGTTGAATCATGTTAGTAATTAGTATTCAAAAAGTATTTTGTAAGCTGAGCATTTGCATCTTTTGGGGTCAAATATTCGATTGGTGCCATACTTTCCACAATGTTTCTCGTTGACTATTAAACTTTAAAAGTTTTTGAACTTAATCAAATTGTTATCCCATCCGTTATTCTGTCACTTACCGTTTGAAAAATTAACGAAATGGATGATGTGAAAAAGGAAAATTCAGGGTTAGCAATCTTAAGGCGTTAGTTTAGGCCAGTTCACCAAAATTGCCACTACGTGGCTGAAAGTTTGTTTTGGAAAACGTAATTTTTAAGTAAAAAAAAACAAAACAAAATAAAATAAAGTGATCTAAACAAAATGGATTCAGTAATCCAAACAATGTAGAAGAAGAAATTGAAGCTGAAATCTCCAATTTCATCTTTAGCGTTCTTCATCTTCTCCTTATACCAAATTTGTGTGATGGAATGGTTCTCACAAATCAACTAGAATATGTGTTCTATTGTGTCACAGTGGACAATAATCCATTTTGAAGATGTCTTGGACCAAAGGCATTATCTGAGGAGACATTTCCGTGGTTGCATCAATTACAAAACTCCAAATGCTTGCAATTTTTACATGGACTGATCCTCCAATTACTAAGGGTTAAAGATGTAGTCTTATTGTTTCTCAGGAATTTGAAACTCTTCAAACTGTGATTGAAGAGTTGCGTCAAGTGCTTTTCAAATTGGACAATCTTGAAATGAAATAGAAGGGATGCGTCAGGATAACGAGTTGTTGGCGGAATTTCTGTAGAAATGACTCAAAGCAATCAAACTGAAATTGGAAAGGATGAAAATACACCGAGGCAAGAGTTGAACTCTTTGTCCTTAAGTCTATTTTGCCCCGCTACGGTGCCTACGGTAAACGGCAAATGACTCCCAAGATACAACGGCTTCCTACTTGTGGTTGAAGCACTACAAACCACAAGCACAACGAACCGGAAATCGGTTTTGTACTCCAAGAATGAAATGAAATGAAACACCAAAAGTTATGCACAAATGCAATGAATTTTTGGTTCAAAGATGGAATATGAGTGAATTAAAATTGCAAGAGTGTTTTTCAGATCAAATCTCAGTAAATGGACGCCCGAGTCCCTTTTAACGTTGAAGATCGGTTGGAAACGAAAAAGTATTAAACCAAATCGTGCAACACTTCAAAAGGACATGTCTCGTTTCACGCGAACCCATGCGATCGCATGGTTTAACCAAGCTCGCGATCGCAAGGTACAAAAAAAATAGAACAGATCTTCATCCGAATAACCATGCGATCGCAAGGTTTTTCCTCCCGCGATCGCATGGAAGGACCAAAATACATTCTGCTAAATATTTAGCCATATTGCGATCGCAGGTTTTCATAACTGTGCGATCGCATGGTCAAAATTTTGACCTAATTTTGTCCTTTTTCGTAATTTCTCATTCATTCGATATTGGTTTCGAGATGCCAAATATACCCTTTAAACATACGAGATAAACTGATTTTTTGCGGGGCGTTGCCCCGAGCCCCTGACGAGGGCGCCGCCTCGACCCCGCGACCGACCGGGCAGGTCGATCTCGCTCGGGCGTTGCTCAAGCGTGCGTCGAAGTGGCAAACAAATTTGCCTAAACGGATTGGGCCGGGACTTGTATATTTGGCTAAGATGACACGAAGTCACTTAGTTAATTTATCAACATTTTAAACCAATTTCCAACACGAGTTTTACTAGGTTGCATTCTACTTGTTGTTGGTGTATGTTGTGATTTCTTTTATTTATTGAATGGTATTGTTAGATTTGAAAAAGGGGTAATGAATTAGTATTATAGTATAGAATGTCTTAGCGTCTGCTTGGGAGTTTTGTAGTACCAGTTATGATGGTTTTTTAAATTACCAATTTTGGACGTTTATGAGGGTCCAATGTTCGGTAGTTTTAGTAACGGTTTGTAAAACAGTCAAACCCATGATTGCGAGTTTATTATTCAACTGTTCTAAAAGTTTTTAAAATAATAAAATTACATGTATAACCATATATTAAAAAATATAGGTATTTGTAAACAATATGAAGTATATAAAAATCTAAATATAAATATATATTTGACTGCAAAAAATTTCAAAAGCACATAAAAATTAATTGTTTGGAGAGAAGATGCAAAATATGCGTTAGAGAGAGAAGGGGAAGATGAAGTATGTATTTTAAGTTTAGGGTAAATTTAGAAATAATTATTTTAATGAAGATAAAATTGGAAGATAATTTTAAAAACGACAAACAAAAACTACTCAAATGGGTCCTTATTTTTATATTATTCTTGGCAACAATCATCCTCTACCTATTGAATTTGGCAAAAATAGTCCCTGCACATAGTTGATGACATTAGATGGACCATTTTTCTCTCAATTTTTTTTTAAAAATTTAACGTGGCTTTTTAACGGCAATAGTGGACGCATATGTTAAAAAGGATGATTTGTGTACTAGATGGATAGGTAAAGGATGTAAGTGCTAAAATTTGAAAGGTAAAAATGATTTGCGATAGCCCATACGTTAGAGACGTTTTGTGCCATTTTCCAATAAAAAAAGAATCAAATGTTGATAATAACTTTACCAAATGATAAAGTGACATGTATCCATACAAGTTAAAAAGCTTGAAATACGTTTGACCTCAATTTTCCTATAATGAATTCATGTATAGTTTTCCTATAATTAATTCATGCATTGTGAAGAAAAAGGTATGTAATCAAACCCCTGCCAAATTTTTGTCTAGTTTGTTTCTCTTGCATATTTGTCTTATTTTTCATATAGTTGATTTGACCGTTAGAGTGCAAACGATTTTTGTAGATTTGGAGCGATGATCTACTGACAGCTTAATCATACTAGAGTTTGACCCATCGTCAAATTCAAAAAATAAAAATAAAAAAATTTTATGTTTATGAATTTGAGAAAATTACAGCTGGAGCCTCTAGCACATTGAGAATACAGCAAATAGGTCATCAACCTATTACTTTGGCGGTTGCAGTCCCCAACATTTTATTATTGTAGCACACGAATCTCCAATAGACAATTGTACCCTTATCTTTGATTAAAAAATAATTTTTTATTAAAAATATTTTTACTCTTATCTTTCATTAAATAATAGACAAAAAAAAAACATAAAATAAATGAAAATATAAAAATAAAAGGATAAAGTTATTTATTGGGAGCTGTGGGCAACTTTGGGAGATTTTGTGGTTTAATTTTTATTTATTTAGTTTTTGGTTTCTTTAAAGGTAAAGTTTTATTTTAAACTAGGTTTGATAATTTTATCCATTCCAATTCTAAAAAATCGAGAATCGATGGTTTCCGACTAGTTCTTAGTTCCCGATACCTGGTTCAAACCTAGAATTTTATCTTCTTCATTTTTTTTAAATAACTTTTCCTCATTACCCATCCAATTGCGGGTTGCCCAATGCCCCAAACTGTTGACATATGGTTAACTTTAAATCTTAATGTTTTCATTATAACAAACAAATTAATATTGTTTACTAACGATCTATTTTCAAGTAATATTCAAAGTGCTACAAATCGAACTCGCAAGCATGTCAAGATCAAAGTCAAATCAATACAAGAGTTCAAGCATCTCAAGATCCGAAATTCAAGATTCGAAGATGAAGATCAAAGAATAGATTTCTAAATAAATTTGTAAAGGTATTAATTCTTTGATTTTTAGCAATTAAATGAATGAAAACTCAAAAATATTTTTATGCATAAAACCTATATTGATATCACTTGCATAAAATACTTTTTTCAAACCCACAAATTCATTTATCAAACTGTGGAAACGGTCATCCGTTTAGATGAAACGGTAGACCGTTTGGAGTGAATCGGTCGACCGTTTGGGTGAACCGGTCATCCGTCTGGCTGTCATTTTCTTAAAAGTGTCCATTCTAATTTTTACTGTTCCAACGGCTAGTTATGACCCTCTGACCTATAGGTCAACCGGTTGGTCATCCGTTTCGACAGAAAGTTGTGAAAATTCATCTCTATAAATGCCTCTTCATTTATAATCATTCAACAACACTTACAAGAGCATTTATAGAGAGAATCACATTGAGAAAATTTATTTTAAGCTTCATTGCATTTATATCTTCAAAATCATTCATTGAAAAACTTTGTTTGATCAAATCAAACTTTTGATTCATCATTATCAACAAAGTATATTTCTAACACTTGAGCTTTTTCATCTATTGCTATTTATTAAAGTGTTAGTCGCTCTTAGTATCAAACTTGTATCTATCATTCATCAAGAGAGAAATACAATTTCAAATCTATTTCTTTATATCTTTGGGTCGTATTGAGGTCCCTTGAAAGCTTAATATTGTATAAGGATCGGTACTCTTTGTTTGTAAGTCATCGGATACATTGTAAAGGTTTGCATTGCACCATAAATCAATCAATATAGTGGAAAGGTTGTGCTCGTGTTGGAGAGTTTGGTAACAGAGGACGTAGATCATTGGTTGGATCGAACATCCATAAAAATATCGTTTGCACTCTCTTTACCCTTTCATTTATTTACATTGTGTTTGTATTTTTAGTGGATTAATTTTTATTGCTTAAATTTCTTATTTTGAGATTACTCTACGAAAAGTTTGAGAAAACCAATTCACCCATCTCTTGGTTAGTTATTCTTGGGATATCAATTGGTATCAGAGCAAAGTGCTCTTTTTTTTTTAAGATTATACAATTTTGAGTAATGGCTAACCAAAATATTCAAAGTCTTGAGGGACACTCTACAAATCATCTTCCTTTTTTTAATGGCACCCACTATAACTATTGAAAAACTAGAATGATGAATTATATACAATCAATAGATTATAACATTTGGGAAGTCATTGAGTTTGGTCCTTATGTACCTACAAAAATTATTAAGGTTGATGATAAACCGGACCAAACTATTTCTAAGCCTAGAGAAGAATATGATGAAGAAGATAAAAAAAAATTATCTTTAAATGCTAGAGCCAAAATTTACTTTATTGTGCATTAGATAAAAATGAATTTAATCGAATTAGCACATGTGATTCCGCATATGATATATGTCATGTATTAGAGATAACTCACTTAGGTACTAATAAGTTAAAGAAACCAAGATAAATTTCTTGACAAAAGATTTTGAAAATATCTTTATGAAGCAAGATGAACCTATAGTAGATATGATTATTCGCTTTACCGATATTATAAATGGCCTTAAGGCCTTTGATCGAAAGTTTACTAACGGTGAACTTGTGAGTAAAATGTTTAGGTCTCTTTCGAAGATTGGAACTCCTTGAGGAAGTTGATAGAGAATACAAAAGATGTCAACACTTATCCATTGGAGGAGCTATATGGAACATTGATGACTTATGAGGTTCAACAATGCCAAAACAAAGGAGAAAACAAGAAAAAGCAAGAAAGAGATGAAGGAGCCTCCCAAGCGGCAAATTGCTTCAAAATCGACAAACGATGAAGGATCCTCCAACACGAACATGAGTGATGAAGAACTTGATGATCTTGTTCTTCTTGTCAAGAAATGGAGAGGGTTTCGAAATAATCGACGATTTCAAAAGAAAGAAAACAAAGGCGAAGAGAAAAATAAAAAGATCATTTGTTATGATTGTGCCAAGCCCGGTCACAAGAGGACCGAATGTCCAAACAAGAAGAACACCAAAAAGAAAGCATTTCAAGTTACATGAGATGATAGTGATGAAGATGATCTCGAAGAAGATGAAGTTCAAGAAGAAATTGCCAACATGTGCTTCATGGCTATTGAAGATGAGGTAAGTACAAACAACATTGAGCAAAAATGTGTGTTTAATAAATGGAGAATTGGATACAAACCTTTCTTGAAACAAAAATCCCTTGAAACTATATTTGTGAAATCATCCAATTTTTCTTAACAAAACAAAATATGTAGTTTTTGCAAGAAAGTTGGTCATATTGCTTTTAATTATTCAACAAAAAATAGACTATACTTTGAAAGGAAACATATAGGTGGAAAAAAGAATCTACAAACACTAACTATCAAGGACCCAAACTTATATGGGTACCAAAAATCAAAAATTAAAATAATTTTTGTAGGTACCATGAAAAGTGAAGAGCAATTGGTTCTTGGATAGTGGCTGCTCAAAACACATGACCGGTGATTGATCATTGCTATCTAGCTTCAAAACAAAGGATGGATGTCATATAAATTTTGGAGACAATGCTAAAGGAAAAATCATAGGTATTGGAAATATTGGTAATCATTCTTCTCATTCCATTGAAAATGTTTTATTAGTTGATAATCTTAAATATAACTTGCTTAGAATAAGTCAATTATGTGACAAAGTTTATCTCATTAAATTTGATTCTTTCAAATGCCTCATTGAGGATGCTATATCTAAAGAGGTATTGTTTATAGGGAGTCAAGTAAGGATGTTTACATCATAAATATTGAATTTGAATTTGAAAGAGAATTAAAAAGCCTATCAAGTATAAAAGATGATTCTTGGTTATGGCATAGAAGATTAGGTCATATTAGCATGGACTTACTTTCAAAAATCTCCAAAAATAGTTTTGTAAAAAGTTTACCAAATATAAAATTTGAAAAAGATAAAATTTGTGATGCTTGTCAATTTGGAAAACAAGTAAAGAGTTCTTTTAAACTTAAACAATACTTCTCTACTACAAGACCTTTACAACTTCTCCACATGAATTTATTTGGACCCTCTAGAACCGCTAGCTTAAGTGAAAAACATTATGCGGTTGTTATTGTTGATGATTTTTCAAGATTCACATGGGTCATATTTTTAAATTTAAAAGATGAAGTTTTAAATACATTTAAACTTTTTTGTAAAAGAGTTTAAAATGAAAAGGGATATACCATTACCACAATTAGGAGTGATTCATAGTGAAGAATTTGAAAATAAAGCTTTTGATGGGTTTTGTAAATCAAATGGACATGAACATAATTTTTCGGCTCCTAGAACTTCTCAACAAAATGGTGTAGTGGAAAGGAAGAATTGAACATTGCAAGAAATAGCTCGAACCATGTTGAATGAAAATAATTTATCAAAATACTTTTGGGCTGAAGCTGTTAATATTTCATGCTATATTTTAAATAGAGTTTTGGTTAGTCGAAAGAAAAATAAAACTCCATATGAGCTTTGGAAAAATAGAATTTCCAATAATGCTTTATATTAAACACAAAAGAAGATTTTGGAAAATTTGATCCAAAATTTGATGTTGGAATTTTCTTGGATATTCATCTACTAGCAAAGCATATAGAGTAAAAGAACTTTAGTAGTTGAAAAATCCATGCATGTTATTTTTTATGAAACTAACTCTATTGAACAAGAAAAAAACATTGATGATGAAGATTTAGAAATTTCATTTGAACAACTAATTGTTCAAAATCAAGACAAAGAGAATCCAAATAATGTTGAAAATCAACATGAGGAGGAAACAATCATGCAACAAAATGAAGGATAACCTCATAAAGAACCTAACATCTCATCCTTACCTAAATAATAGAGGTTTGTTCCTTCTCATCTAAAAGATCTCATCATTGGTGATCCATCCAAATGGGTAAGTACTAGAAAATCTTCTAGAAATTTTCTTAACAATTGTGTTTTTCTTTTGCAAATTGAACCAGAGAATTTTAAAGAAGAGTTTGATGAATTTTGGATTCTAGCTACGTAAGATGAGCTAAATCAATTTGACAGAAATCATGTTTGAGATTTAGTTGTTAGACCAAGTTCACAAACCGTAATTGGTACAAAATGGATTTTTCAAAACAAACGAGATGAAAATGGTATAATTGTGCATAACAAAGCTAGATTAGTGGCACAATGTTACAATCAAGAAGAAGGTATTGATTTCGAAGAAACATTTGCACCAGTTGCTAGATTAGAGTCAATTCGCATGCTTTTTGCTTTTGCTTGTCATAAGAATTTCACCCATTTTCAAATGAATGTCAAAAGTACATTTTTGAATGGAGTCATTCAAGAAGAAGTTTTTGTTGAGCAACCGCCCAGTTTTAAAAATTACAAATACCCAGACAAAGTCTTCAAGCTTAGAAAAGTTCACTACGGATTAAAGCAAGCTCCTAGAACTTGGTATAAAAGATTAAGCAAATTTTTTTTATCAAATGACTTTTTAATGGGTAAGGCAGATATTACACTATTTATAAAAACTAAAAAGAATGATATGATTGTTGTTCAAATTTATGTTGATAATATCATTTTTTGTGCTACTAGCATTTTCCTATGTGAAGAATTTTCTAAGTATGAGCAGGGAATTTGAGATGAGTATGATGGGTGAACTCAAGTTCTTTCTTGGACTCCAAATCAAACAAACTAATGATGGAATATTCATTAGTCAAACCAAGTATATCTTGGATATGCTTAAAAAGTTTGAAATAGAAGAATTGAAGCCAATGAATACTCCAATGAGCTCATCAATCAAATTAGATAAAGATGAGCAAGGTACTTCCGTTGATATAACAAAATATCGAGGCATGATCGGATCTCTTCCTTATTTAACCGCTAGTAGGCCCGATGTTATGTTTAGTGTATGTTTATGTGCGATATATCAATCTAATCCTAAGAATTCCCATCTTAGTGCCATAAAATGCACTTTTCGTTATCTTAGTGGAACTAGATCCTTAGGTCTTTGGTATCCCAAAGAGACTCATTTTGATTTACTTAGCTATTCGGATGTGGATTGGGCCGGTTGCACAATTGATCATAAAATTACTAGCGGAACTTGTCATTTTCTAGGCTTTGCTTTAGTTTCTTGGTTTAGTAAGAAACAAAATTCCATTACTTTATCAACCGCCGAAGCCGAATACATTTCAGCCGCTAGTTGTTGTGCTCAAATCATATGGATGAAACAAACTCTAAATGATTATCACGTATCTTTTGAAAAAGTTCCTATCGTGTGTGATAACACTAGTGCCATCAATTTATTCAAGAATCCCGTTTTGCATTCTCGAACCAAACATATTGAGATTATACATCATTTCCTTTGAGACCATGCACAAAAGGAAGATATAATTTTAGAGTTTGTAAACATTGAAAAGCAATTGGCCGATATTCTCACAAAACCTTTAGCACTTGAAAGATTTTCATATATTCAACGAAATCTAGGTATAATTGATGAATGTGAAGTTTGTGGCTAATTCTTTATACTTACTATAATTGATTGCATTTCATGTGA
The DNA here is from genome assembly GCA_023638005.1 of Forsythia suspensa. Classification (NCBI taxonomy): domain Eukaryota; kingdom Viridiplantae; phylum Streptophyta; class Magnoliopsida; order Lamiales; family Oleaceae; genus Forsythia; species Forsythia suspensa. The sequence continues at coordinate 26,385,820 of CM042670.1, read as the reverse complement.
TAACCAAATCGTTAAAAATGCATGATTTTTCAAGAAATCCTCTTAAGTGGATGACCATCTTACCAAACGGACGTCCGTTTGTTGCTAAACGGATGACCATTTGTTCATCCGGATCATCATCCGTTTAAACAGAGACTTTTAAAAAATTTGACAAATTGAAACGGTTGACCGCTTCATTAAACGGTCATCCGGTTGAGCAAAAATGGATGACTCCCTCCTCATCTATCTTTGAATCTGTTTGAACAAATTTTTTTTTAATTTTTAAGTTCTAACGGTTAACCGCTTAGTTAAACGGTCGTCCGGTTTAACTCAAATGGATGACACCCCTCTTCTTCCACCTCAGCATCCGTTTGAACAAAACCTTCTTTTTGAAATTTTATGTTCAAACGGTTGACCGTCTGAGTTAACCGATTGACCGTAGCAGCGGAAATCAGAGTTTTATTCTCAAAAAATTTCAAATTCTTCACTTGTTCTTCGCGCGACCCACGATTTTCTCTCCCTACTCCACTTCCATTCATCAAACCCTCTTCAAATCTTCCCAATTTACGTTCAAAATCAAAAACCCATATCATTTTATACATTTAAATTCGAAAAATCCCCGATTTTTATCCACCACATTATCAAAAATCACCCTCAAACGGTCTTCCTAAACCCTAAGTTTCATCATCCGCCTCAATCAACATGCCGCGGGTAAAAATAGCTACTAATTCAAAGAGGGACATGCCACCTTCTTCATCCTCCGAATAAGAGACACCTCAAGAAAATCTAATCAATCGTTGTCCGTCTTCATTGGTAAGAATGTTGATCTTGCCTCATTCACTTTTGATGCCCCTCCTTTCACATAGAAGATCTTTTTGTTGGTATGGGCTGGGTTTCAATTCTCACCCTAAATGATAAAGTCTATCCCTCTATCATCAAAGAATTCTATAAGAAAATGACTTTCTCTCCGGGAACAGATATCTTGTGCTTAGTTAGGAATAAACAAAAAAAACTTACTCAAGAACTTATTCGTTCTATTCTTCATCTTGATGATGGGAGTATTCGCCTATATACCACCAAACAATTCCTTATCTTGAGGGATACAATCTCGTTGAGGTATGTTGTCGTGTCACCGAGAAACACTTCGAAGCTTCCACACGACTAAGTACAAATCAAGTCACTCACTTTCGTATCTTGCACAATATCATTCCCATATCATCGTCCCTAGAAAAGGTCACCTCGATGAAGTCAACCATTATGACGTCTTCCTTCTCGATTCCATATTAATTGGGTGAAAGCTAGATTTTTCTTACATCATGCTCAATCATATGGATTCGGTTCTTCATTGTACTAGGCCTAAGGCCTTACCATATGGAATAATTCTTACCAAAATCTCCCAACATTTTAAAGTCTCTTTCCGTGATGCGGTCACCCTCCTTCCTAAACCCACCGACACCATCAATACTCTTACCCTTAGACGCATGAAAATTGTTAAAGAAGATGGACAGTAGGTGGCAAAATCTAAGGGATTTGATGATGAGTCGGGTCCCTCTACGTTGCTATTTGAGGGTGAAGAGGAAATGGATAAAGACGAAGATGCTCATTCACCAAGACAAGACCAAGAAGACCAAGACATAGGCCGTCCGTCCTCCACCTCCGGCTTCAACGAGGACCATTATAATCTTCTCAATGGCTAGATTGACTCACTAACTACCACCGTAGATGGCCTACAACATTCCATGCATGACTTACACAACACGACGGCTAGTCTACAAAACTTGGTGGGAAATCTCCAACACTCGGTAGACGACATCACATCATTGCTACAACAAGTGCTAGCTTCACATCAAGCACTTCACACCCACCTTGACCCGGTGTTTCCTCCGCCTCCTCTACTAGAGAACTTTTTTTTTTTTTTTTTTTTTTTGGTTTCTATGTTTTTGAAAGCAATATTATGTTCTAGTTTTCATTTATGTACCTTTTGAACTATGTTTTCCTTTGACTTTCAAAATTTAACAATGAATGGCATATTTTGTTTCATTTAGGAGAATATGACTTACCTTAATGTTTCGATTTTAACTTTATGTTTATGTCAAAATGGGGAAAATATATGCGATATGTGATGTGATAAAAATCATTAATGTGATGAAATCATATGTCATATGTAATGTGATGAAATATGATGTGACAAACAAATTAGTAAATTGATATCTTGATGGGATGAAAATTTGGTAACTTGGTAACTTGATAACTTGATAGATAATGTGATCAATTAAATGAAAACAATACCATTTTATCAAACCATGCTTACTTATATAATAGAAAGGAGGAATATATATTCTTTATTTGATTTTACACATCACATTGTTTATCGTAATAAAAAAGGAGAAAATTGTTGACCTATCGCTAACTTTAAACCTTAATATTTTGATTATAACAAATACATTAATATTTTTTACTAACGATCTATTTTCAAGTAATATTCAAAGTGCTACAATTCAAACTCGCAAGCATGTCAAGATCAAAGTCAAATCAATACAAGAGTTCAATCATCTCAAGATCTGAAATTCAAGAATCGAAGATCAAGATAGAAGAATATATTTCTAGATAAATTTGTAAATGTATCAACTCTTTGATTTTTAGCAATTAAATGAATAAAAGCTCAAAAACATTTTTATGCACAAAACATATGTTGATATCACTTGCATAAAATACTTTTATCAAAGCCACAAAGCAATTTTTTAAATTGGAAACCGAAATTAGATGAAATTGTCGACTATTTGGGTGAACAGGTTGACCGTCGGTTGTCCATCTGGCTGTCATTTTTCAAAAAGTGTCCATTCTGATTTTTACTATTCCAACGGCTAGTTCTGACCGTTTGACCTATAGGTCGACTGGTTGGTCATCCAGTTGGTAATCTGTTTCAATAGAAAGTTATGAAAATTCATCTCAATAAATACCTTTTATTTATTATCATTCAACAACACTTATAAGAGCATTTATAGAGAGAATCACATTGAGAAAATTTATTTTAAGCTTCATTGCATTTATATTTTCAAAATCATTCATTGAAAAATTTTGTTTGATCAAATCAAACTTTTGATTCATCATTATCAACAAAGTATATTTCTAACGCTTGAGCTTTTTTATCTATTGCTATTTATTAAAGTATTAGTCTCCCTTAATATCAAACATGTATCTATCATTCATCAAGAAACAAATACAATCTAAAATCTATTTCTTTATATCTTTGGGTCGTATTGAGGTCCCTTAAAAGCTCAATATTGTATAAGGATCGGTGCTCCTTGTTTGTAAGTCACCGGATACATTGTAAATGTTTGGATTGCATCATAAGTCAATCAAGATAGTGAAAAGGCCGTGCTCATGTTGGAGAGCTTGGTAACGGATGGCGTAGATCATTGATTGGATCGAATCTCCATAAAAATATCATTTTACTCTCTCTACCCTTCATTTATTTACATTGTGCTCGCATTTTTAGTGGATTAATTTTATTGCTTAAATTTCTTATTTTGAGATTATTCTACAAAAAATTTGAGAAAACCAATTCATTCCCCTCTTGGTTAGTTATTCTTGGGCTATCAATTGGTATCAGAGCAAGGTGCTCATTTTTTTTTAAAGATTTTACAATCTTGAGTAATGACTAACCAAAATATTCAAAGTCTTGAGGGACACTCTACAAATCGTCTTCCATTTTTTAATGGCACCCACTATAACTATTGAAAAACTAGAATGATGAATTATATACAATCAATAGATTATAACATTTGGGAAGTCATTGAGTTTGATCCTTATATACCTACAAAAATTATTAAAGTTGATGATAAACCGGACCAAACTATTCTTAAGCCTAGAGAAGAATATGATGAAGAAGATAAAAGAAAATTATCTTTAAATGCTAGAGCCAAAAATTTACTTTATTGTACATTAGAGAAAAATGAATTTAATCGAATTAGCACATATGATTCCGCATATGATATTTGGCATGCATTAGAGATAACTCACTTAAGTACTAATAAAGTTAAAGAAACCAAGATAAATCTCTTGACAAAAGATTTTGAAAATTTCTTTATGAAGCAAGATGAACCTATAGTAGATATGATTACTCGCTTTATTGATATTATAAATGATTTTAAGAGCTTTGATCGAAAGTTTACTAACGGTGAACTTGTAAGTAAAATGCTTAGGTCTCTTTCGGAAGATTAGAACTCCTTGAAGATATTGATATAGAATACAAAAGATGTCAACACTTATCCATTGGAGGAGTTATATAGAACATTGATGACTTATGAACAAGGTTCTAAAATGCGTAATGCGCAGCGAGGCGGCGAGGTCACGCATTGAGCCTAAGCGCGTCTAAGCGTGGCAATGCGCAACCGATGCGCAAAAATGAGCGATGCGATGCGAGGCGGCAAGGCCAAGCATCAAGCTTAGGCGTGCCTAGGCAAACGCATGTGCGAGCATTTTAGAACACTGCTTATGAGTTCAACAATGCCGAAACAAAGGAGAAAACAAGAAAAAGCAAGAAAGAGATGAAGAAGCCTCCCAAGCGGCAAATTGCTTTAAAATCGACAAACGATGAAGGATCCTCCAACATGAATATGAGTGATGAAGAACTTGATGATCTAGTTCTTCTTGTCAAGAAATGGAGAGGGTTTCGAAATAATCGACGATTTCAAAAGAAAGAACACAAAGGTGAAGAGAAAAATAAAAAGATCATTTGTTATGATTGTGACAAACCCGGTCACAAGAGGACTGAATGTCCAAACAAGAAGAAGTTCACCAAAAAGAAAGCACTTCAATATATATGGGATGATAGTGATAAATATGATCTCGAAGAAGATGAAGTTCAAGAAGAAATCGCCAACATGTGCTTCATGGCTATTGAAGATGAGGTAAGTACAAACAACAATGACTCATACAATGACTTATGTACTTCTTATAATGAAATTTTTGAGGAATCAATTAGAACTCTGATGCTATAAATACTACTTCTCCGATTGTTTTATGGTACACATTATTCTCACCCTTATAATCTACTCAAATTTCTTCTTGCTTGTCCCCCCATACCCCAAAGCGCTCCCCTCCTCGTATATTATTCTATATATTGCAAGAGTATCAACGATCGTCAGACCCTTTTTCTCCGGTGATCTTGGTGCCTAATGGTCGTTCTAATGTGTAGGTAACATACAGGCTGACAGAGGATTGACTGGAGATCTGTTAACACGTGGATAATGCAAATTCCGAAGTCAACACAATCTATGAGCTAAAATAAAGGTAAATCTTCATTTAATTTTTATTAAATTACAGATTATTTTCTTATTTTCAAAAACTGTTTGTGCAAAAATATTAAATTTCCATTGTTGTTTCAGTTTGTGCGAAATTTTCAGATGAGTTGCAAAAATATTAATTTTCAGTGTGTGCAAAAATATTGATTTTTCAATGTTATTACACTTTTGAATTTCATTTTGTGAATTTTACATTTCAATCAATCATTTTGGCAACTTTTATTTTTTCGATTCATTTTTTAATACGTCAATTTACATTAGAGGTTACGGATAACAAAATATATGGATTTCAGGGAATAGTAACTAAACATTTTTTCTCTACATTTGAATTGATGGGATGCTTTTGATTCAAATTTGGAATTCAATAAATTACACACCTGTTAATTAGATCAAAGTTTTGCCCTTATATGAATAGTAAAGCAAGGGCTGTGAGATTTTAATTTTGGGAATAATGGTCTATTCAATATCGGGTTTTTAGCATTTGATACATGATTTGATGTTGAATTGTAAATTGTTGCTTTAAATTGTTCTTTCTGGTGATCTAAATGTAGTGGATAAAATCTATTTGCAAGACATATTTTTTTTTGTTTTGTATTTAGCTATTGTCAGATGATAATCTTCATGACAACTGTGATTTTATTTTTGTGTGTTAATAAAATAATTGGTTGTTGTAGATGAATATCAACATAGTTCGAACTAAAAAGAATGGAAACACAAGATCCGCAATTTGATTGTATTTCACTAAAATTAATGGGGGAGATAATTCAAAATACAATTATTACATGAAAGTCTTTCAGAGTAATTCATTTAAGGCTGAAACTTCTAGTATGTGGAAGCATCTTGATAGTTGTTACGGATATAAGAATCTTCGATTTGATGAAAAGCAAAAGAACTTAAATGTGAAAAGAATAAATGGAGGGACCCGCGAGATCCTCATCGATCCGCAAGATCAACACTATCGTTGGAAGGACCTATGTTGAGGGCATACGATGAATTCGAGGCAAAAGTATGCGAAGGTAGCAAGTGAAGAACCGATAGAAAGTTGGCAGGTTCACGTACACCGGCCCAGAGCCCTACAGATCACGTTCACAGAGGAGAACAAGGTCGGTGTCCATTATCCACATTGCGATGCCTTAGTAGTTCATGCTGTTGTAGCTAGGAACGGGCTAGGACGAATTTTGGTCGATGATGGCAGTGCCATGAACATCTTGTTTGGCAGCATCTTCGACCAAATGATATAGATCACGAGTTGACGGCCATTTTAGAAACATTGTTCAGTTTCACGGGAGATAGCCTCGTCCCACGAGAGAGGATCACCATCCCAGTGGATTTTGGATAGCCTCCGTGTCATTTAAAGAAATTCATGAAATTCTTGGTGGTCGATATCCACTCCGCTTATCATGGAGTCTTCGTTAGGCCCGCGCTCAAAGACTTGTAGGCGGTCCCTCCATCCATCACTTGGCAATGAAGTGCTCAACACCAGGTGGGGTCGCCAAAGTTCATGGTAATCAGACAGAGGCAAGGCCGTGCTCCATGAACGTGCTTCGAAAGGCAGCAAAATACGAAGACGTTTATCCCGCAGTGATGACGATACAAACAGAACCGATGGATATCGACCTGAAAAGGTAGATGAGGATATGATACTGGCATGGACCCTTAGATTATAGGCTTGGATTAACTAGCCTCACCTACAGAGGAGTTGAAAGCATTCCCAGTAAACCCTTTAGACCCTTCCCAGATAATGCAGCTAGGGCAGAAACTAAAAAAATGGATGAATGAAAAACTGAAATAGTTCACGTGTGAGAATGTCGATGTCTTCGTGTCGAAGCACAGTAACATGGTGGGGATAGATCTATCTGTGGCTTGCCACACCCTGAAAGTAGATCCCAAGATACCCCATGATGCAGAAGAGAAGACCTCTGAGCACTAAGAGATATGGTGCCTTGAAAGAGGAAGTTGTTAAAATGCTAGCCAACGGGTTCATCAAACAAGCGGTCTATTCCTAATAGGGGTCCAACCCGTACTGGTAAAGAAAAATAACCACAAGTAGATGGTGTGTATAGACTTCTTTGACTTGAACTAGGCCTGCCCCAAAGATAGCTTTCCACTACCGTGCATTGACCAGTTGGTTGATGCGATCGTCCGGTCATAAGCTACTTAGCTTTATGGACGCCTACTCCGGTTATAACCAGATCCCTATGTTCGTAAGAGACGAAGAGCACACCTCATTCATTCTGCTGCATCGAGGATTGTCTTGCTACAGGATGATGCCCTTGATCGAAAAATACCTTGGATCCTCCTATCTCAATTGTGCAAGTAAAGCAAGCCACTCTTTAACTCGATGGGTAAACATTCAATGTGTATACATACAAGTAAAGCAAGCATGGTAGCGAGGGAGTGTGGTTCGTGGCCAAATTCTTAACTTGCTAGGTAAACATTTAACGCGTATACATACAAGTAAAAGCAAGTACAATAGCGAGAGAGTGTGGTTCGCGGCCAACTCCTTAACTCGCTGGGTAAACATTCAACGCGTATACATACAAGTAAAGCAAGAATGGTAGCGAGAGAGTGTAGTTCGCGGTCAACTCCTTAACTCGCTGGGTGATTTGCGTATACATACAAGTAAAGCAAGCACGGTAGCGAGAGAGTGTGGTTTGTGGCCAATTCCTTAACTCGCTGGGTAAACATTCAACGCGTATATATACAAACAACGAAATAAAGGCATCAGTTAACTACATTTGTCACGAATAAAGTGAAACATTGACATTTTTCATTAATGACTTTGATGTAAGCGACACAAACAAAAAATTACACAAAGCAACGGTTCCTACATCTCGCCGACCATTTAGGATCGGTATAACCCCTAATTTGGCCAACAACTCTTTGGCCTTCAAAAGCTACGCCAAGACTTCGGTCAACTCTTGTGTTTAGCATAAGCCATATCTTCGCACATTTTGAGTTTCAACTCAGCTTGCTTTCGAGCATTGACAGACACCATTTGGATTGTTTCGAATTTGATTATCTTGAACTCGACTTGTGCTCTGGTATCCTCGGCAAGGGCAAGCCTCGAACGAAGGATCTTGTTCTCCAAACGCAACTCATCAATGTCCTTAGAACCCGTTGCTGTCGAGTGCAGTTCATCAACTTTAATTGCCAACACTTTGTACAATTTACAATTAAGTACATGGCTCCGGGCGGTGCTCATCTCTGCCATTTTTAACATCTCTGATAGGTCCACATTGTTTGTCACCTTTGCACAAGAAGAAGTCAAATACTTATGAACAAAAGCCGCCACCATAGTAAACGGGTGGTAACTTTTCTAAAACAGCTTGGTCCAATTCATCTCGACGGGACCCAATGTTGATGCATTTGGTCCAGCCATAAAGAGCGGGAATGGCGATCTGCATCGCATCTTGAGAAGATTGAGTTGATTCTCCAGTTTTTTTACGATGAGTCATTCGACCTCGCTTGACCTTCCTGGAATCCATTGCGTTATCTTCATCTTCTACGGTCTCTTTTTGCACAACTTTCTCTCCTTCATCGTTGGCAATTCATTTTCCTTTGCCCTGCCGTCGGACATTCTTTGACAAAAGCAAGGATTCTCTAGAAATAAGAGAAGATGAAACACTCACGGCTGCTTCCGGCACCAATGGGACAGTGGCCATCGGAACGGACGCCGTACTCGATATCGAAAGTTGTAGGAGGGGAAGAGTCACTTTTCCGCCGTCACCTCGTGCACCAGTTATTTTGAACATTGGTATTTTGGAGAAGTAAAAACCGGCCATTGATAAAAACAGTTGAGCTCTGAAATTACAAGAAGAAGAAAAAAGTGAAGGAAACAATGAAAAATGATGGAAATATATATAAGCGTAATGCCTGATCCCAGCTATTAATGAAGAACCCAGAATCTAGACCGTCAGATAACAGACGCGTGTAAGGGCGCTATATTCTAGAAAATCCTAAGAAAGCGTAAAGGTTGCATAACTTAAATGTGCTTGGGGACTTGCACCTTCCTTACGAAATAATGACGCCATCAGCCTACGTCATGCGCAAAAATGTTTGCAAAGGCATCCCGACCAGAGATCCTTGTATCTCTTGCAAAGACATCCTGATCAAAGATCCTCGCATCGCTTGCGAATGCATTCTGATCAAAGAGCCTCACATTGATTGCGAAGGCATCATGATCAAAGAACCACGAATTGTTTACGAAGGTATCCTGATCAAAGAACCACGAATTGTTTACAAAGGCATCCTGATCAATGAGTCTCGCATTGTTTGTGAAGGCATCCCGATCAGAGAGCCTCGCACTAATTGCGAAGGCTTCTTGATCAGAAAGCCTTGCTATAGTTCGCAAAAGAATCTCATAAGCTTTGATGGGTGAACATGTTAGATTATAGTTCAAGTAATGCGTTTCAACCTCGATAATAGAACAACAAGGATTACAAAGTGAAGAAAAGTAAACATAAACACCATCTTACTACCCCGTTGCCTCTTTAGGGTCGACACAAGAAAGGGTCAACATCTTAACTAGTTAGTCTTTAGTCTTTGGGACTATTTACGCCTCGTCATCAGGCTTCACATCAACATAAGTCTGACTTCACCATGATAGGAGTCTCCCAAATATGATAACACTGCGATGATATCATATGAGTTGATTTGATGACTAATTAGCCATACTACTCAAAAAATGCCATTGACACCTTTGGCAGATGGCTTTCACACTTGTCATCCGAATCAGAATCATCAAAGCATCTATCATTGATGTCCATTGTGGAGATATCATTTGAAAACATCTCACTAAGGCTACTATGCCCAACCTTTTCCATGGTGTCCAAATCACCCCATTGATCTGAAGCACGACTAGGACACTTGTAAGGGCACACTTGGTCATGTAAACAATGATTATTGGCCTCTTTATTTACGAGGTGCTTAAGTTGAATGTTGGTACCAATTAGGTAACTTGCAAGGTAACATTCTTTGCCTCTTTCTCCAAGAGATGTTACAGCCATCGGAATGGAATAATGGGATTCACAGAAGTTCTAGACGTGTGAAAATTAAAATAGAAGACCCCTGAGTTTATATAGGGGCTGCATGGGAAACACAAGGTTTGATTGCATGGGAAATACAAAACATTAGATAAGGCTATTAATGAATAGCTATTCAATGGACATTTGGAACGCCATTTGCCACACGCGCCTTTCTACTTGCCAAGATATTAATGGTGTTAACCCTTCAGATTCAACAAAAAGGCTGCGCCATTAATGCCTGGAAGAATAACTCTTCAATTTAGATCCAACTCTTCATATCTAACGAAAAATGAGGACTCAATAACTACACGATCAATACTTTCACCAGAGGATGTCATCCTCGGCAACAAAGTCTCGTCACAAGTAAGGAATTCTACTGACTACATATTTCCATTACTCACATTACACAAAATAATTTTACTCAAAAGAAACAGTAGAAAATAAATTACATTGATAATGTTGGAGCGAATACAAAAGCGAAAAATAAAAATAAGCAAGTCCTACTTTCCCGCCGTCTCTTCAGGGTCGGCACATTGCGGGCATTCTCCTATAATGAGAGGAGTAGTTTGGGCTTTACCTCCATCCTAAGGTTCGTGAGAAGAGAAGGAACTTGGTGAACGTGAGACCCTCCGGGTAGGAAAGTCGTCAGGGGCATACCTAAAGAATGAAATGTCCCCCATTCTGGATGAGTCTCTCCGATCCTTTCGACCAATTGCTACCCATCGATCGTCATAAAAAGGTTGGCGAGTTGTAAGTACTCAGGCGTGTTGGAGAACTTCTCCTTGTATGACATCACTGTCCTAACCTCAGCCTCAGCCCGCTCCGTCCTCACATTCTCCACATCTTTCCTAACCTCGACCAGCTGTTTATCCTTTTCAGCAACCATGGCCTCAAAGTTGCTATTGGCCGTAGCAACGGCAATTTTGGCTGCGAAGGCCCGATCCTCGGCTAACTTCTAGGGGGCCTCGATAGCCCTTTTCTGGTCCTGGGCCTACTTCAAGCTCTTCTATGTGGCCTTCAACTCGACCCTCATACCTGGCCTTCAAATCTACCTCCGCGGCCACCACAATATCCAGCTTGAATCGAAGAGCCCTATTATCTATCTCAAGTTGAGCCTTCTCAACACTTATCGCCTTCAGATCTCCAGATAACTTCTTTGACTTGACCTCTTCCTTGATGAACTTGTCCTTAAAGCCCACGAGGGTACTGTACACCTCATTGTTCAAAACCATCCCTCGGACTAAATTCATCTCTACCAGTTGCAAGATTCGCTCATGGAAGCCTCATCGGTAGCTCTCTCTCACGTTTGGGTCCAGAAGTTATAGACGCTAGCCGCCATTATCAAAAGAGGCGCGGAGATAGCTCCATCATGGTGGGAGGTGATATGCACGCCTCCCAATCGGTCAAAAGACAAAGAAGAATTCCTAGCATCCCCAACCCCTTCAATAGGATTTGGTGAGGTCTGGCAACTTTCCTCAATCCGTCTGGTCTTGCGTGCATCATTGAAAAAATCCCATCCGGTCTCGAAAGCCTTTTTCTTCTGGCCAGCAGCCTCGTTCGTCCTCTCTGTGAGCCTCTTCTCCTTGTCTTGTGGAGGCATAGAGGACAGAGACGAAGGATGAGGGAGAATAGTCTGATCCAAAACTTGGGCGAGCGGGGGGAGGAAAAATAGTCGGTATCAAATTTAGGGCGTGGGGACCGCATCTTGCAACTTTTGTCAGCGAAGGCACTTGCACCTCTTATAACGATAGGGGGCGTGCCGGAGAACTTGACACGCCCGCACCCTGGACAAGCTTGAAGGTAGGGACATTCTTGAACTAGAACACAACTGTAATAATAACCAAGGCCTAAAATGTTAGAAATGATCATTAATGCAACTCCTATACAACTCAAATCACATGAGGCTTACCCTTTAGTCCAAAACGAATCAGTAAGTCGTGATTCTTGAGCAGATTGCTGAGGCTCCTGAAGTCCCTGTCGAATGCACGAACTTTATCCCACTTCAACCTCAAGTCACCGGTCTCTCTTGGGATTGGCAGCTTTCCACAATCTACAAAGATAAACGAAGCATTAAGTCAGGGACGAAGATCATAAGTCACACAAGACACTAAGTTATAATGAGTTCTCCAAATTGACGAAGGATAGACACATTGGGGAGGAGATCATCCGGTATAAATTTCCAATCCTCTTCGGCGAAGATGAACCTTTCCTTCCAGCTATGCACTTTATTAGGACTATTAGTCGTCGTCCTCCATTTTTGACCCAGTATGAGGGATATGTTGAACCAACCCGCGGACCGACAAGGCCGATAGATTGATTCAAATTCCTTGGAGATAAGTCCCCACCAACCTCGGCAACCCTCCACAACAAGAACGCCGCCACCATCAAGCCCCAACCATTTGGCATTATCTAACATGGGCCAGATTTCAGTCTCGCAAAACTTTGCAAAAGAACGGGTGCATTGGCAGGCGAAGGCTTTGTTGCATTGTCGGCTCATAAATGGCGACGAACCCTTCATGTAGGTCATCAACCCGCTCCTCAGGGCCGGGGATTTTGAGCACCACTGAGGCTGGGACATCCTAAAATAGCCTGATGTCTTCTAAGTTAGCCTCCCTGATCCTCGAGCGAACCATAGAAGCCTTAGTGGCCGAACGTCTCAGCTCTTCGTCAAGTCGTCGCCCGCCAGGGCATCCCTTTTATCTCAGGGACCCTCTCATTTCAAGGACCCCGTACCAAGCTTTCTCTCTCCGCTTTCATCATTTGCGACGCAACTGGGGTTTCTTCCCTCCCACTCATAGATACTGAAGGGGACAAGCAATAGTCGGTCTCTAATCATCTTTGTCTTGCCCCTCAGCCGAAGATGAAGATGAAACCTCACCCACGATCTCGGGATCAATACCGGCGGCAGACTGATTATGAGAATCATCATGTTTGGACAACATTGCTATTTTTCTTGATTCAAAAAAAAGATATCTCTTTGTAATTGCTAGAAAAAATAGCAGAAACAGCACCTAGAACGAGAAATCAAAATATTACAAAGATGGTACACAAAACGAAACACGAGTAAGCTCTACAACTTTACCTAACTGACACAACTGAACTCCTTAGTTGCTGGAAATGCCTTGAACTTCTCTGGTTTTCACCAGAACACTTAGCCAATTTCAAGAAGACGCGGAAGTAAAAGAAAATAAGTGGAAGGAAGCAACGATTTATATAGACTAAGCCTCATCAATCCCCACCGTCCAATTCAAAAGACACAATCTGAATTGTCCATCCAGTGAGCACGTGTCCAAGACAAGGCAAAAGGTAGGAAACGGAACCCTAGGCATTTAATGAAGCGAAAAGATGCGTGCCACGCGCGCCCCCAATCGTCATTCACGCACCAACAACATTTATAGCGCATACTCTCCGACTCATCATTGTCTGACCACTGTGACAACTTTGATTGACATCTCGGTCAGCATTACACCAACCACGGACATGTCACCTGAGGCTAAATCAATCAAAGCTCTCACCGCTATGAATAAGCATGTTTCGGGCTTGGAAGATTGTACTGCTTTGAAGAGTTCAAGTATACGTCAGCAAAGAACTCCATTAAACAATCTCAGTCAAGACGGTGGCCCACCATAGAATTTGACACCTTCGTCATATAAAAAAAAAATCTTCTTCAAAGTCTCACGCCTACTATAAATAATAGGTTTGGACTTGAGGGACTATTGTTATCACTATATTTTGGTAAGACCTCCATGTCGTTAGCAAAGGTCCAGTGAAGTCCTAAGTTAGGCTTCGCAAAGACCTCATAAGCCCAGCGAGGGCCTCTTGAATTCGTAAAAGGTCTCGAAGGCCCAACAACATATCAGCACTCTTGAACCAAAGTGCAGCGAAAGCCCATGAAGGGCCTCGACGCTCATGGCCAATCCAGTGAGCTTCACCGGGCTTCGAATCCATCATAATTCGCGGGCAGCATAATATTTCAGAATGACCAGAGATATGATTAAAGAAAGATTGTATTTGATTGGCACGCGAATTCTTACAAGGAAAGAAAATATCAATCTTCTAAAGATCAGACAATGTAATAAGAGAAACCAAATCAAATAGGGCTACAATCTAGGATATTGCATTGACAACCGATTATCTTTATCCTACAAGGAAGGAGGATCCAATCAGATATCTAATTGATTGTTTTCCTAAATCAATTAGAACTCTGAGACTATAAATACTACATCTCCGATTATTCTAAAGGTACACATTATTCTCACCCTTAAACTCTACTCAAATTTCTACCTGCTTGTCCCTTCCACACCCAAAAGCATTTCCCTTCCCGTATATTATTCTATATACTGGCAATTGACTTGATCGTTGGAGTACCAATGATCTTCGGACCCTTTTTATTTGGTGATCTTGGTGTCTAACGATCGTCCTAGTATACATGTAACATACATGTTGATAGAGGATTGACTGTAAATCTGTTGACACGTGGATAGTGCAGATTCCGACATCAACACAACTTATAAGCCAACATAAAGATAAATCTTCATTTAATTTTTTTTAAAATTGTAGATTGTTTTCTTATTTTCAAAAATTGTTTGTGTGAAAATATTAATTTTACATCGTTGTTTCAGTTTGTGCGAAATTTTCGGATGAGTTGCGAAAATATTAATTTTTCAATGTTATTTCACTTTTGAATTTCAGTTTGTGAATTTTACATTTCAATCAATCATTTTGGCCTCTTTTATTTTTTCAATTCATTTTTTAATACGTCAATTTACATTTGAGGTTACAAATAACAAAAAATATGGATTTTGGGGAATGGTAACTAAACATTTTTTTTTCTCTGTATCTGAATTGATGGGATGCTTTTGATTCAAATTTGGGATTCAATAAATTACACACCTATTAATTAGATCAAAGTTTTGCCCTTATATGAATAGTAAAGTAAGGGCTATGAGATTTTAATTTTGGGATAAATGGTCTATTCAATATTGGGTTTTTAGCATTTGATACATGATTTGATGTTGAATTGTAAATTGTTGCTTTAAATTGTTATTTCTGGTGATCTAAATGTAGTGGATTAATTCTGTTTGCAAGACAGATTTTTTTTTAGTTTTGTATTTAGCTATTGTCATATGATAATTTTCATGTCTATTGTGATTTTATTTTTGTGTGTTAAAAAATAATTGGTTGTTGTAGATGAATATCAACATTGTTTGAATTAAAAAGAATGGAAATACAAGATCTGCAATTTGGTTGTATTTCACTAAGATTAATGGGGAGATAATTCAAAATACAATTATTATAAGAAAGTCCTTCAAAGTAATTCATCTAAGGCTGAAACTTTAGTATGTGGAAGCATCTTGATAGTTATTACAGATATAAGATTCTTCAATTTAATGAAAAGCAAAAGAACTTAAATGTGAAAAGAATAAATGGTAGTAATGGTGAGGGTGCCATGTTGAATCTTACAACGTATGTGTTCAATAAAGAAAAGTGTAGAAGATATCTAGTTAGGATGATATAATTGATGAGTTGTCATTTTCTTTTGTGGAGGTTGAGGGATTTAAGGACTTTGTGCAAAAAACTATACCCTAGATTTGAGGTTCCATCTCGGAAGAACAATTGCTAGAGATATGATGTATCTATACAGTGAGACAAAAGAATCATTGATGAATAAACTTATTGATAATAGGCAAATGGTTGCTCTTAAATTCAAAATATCAATTACATGGTAATCATAGAACACTTTATTAATAGTAAGTATAAATTTCTTAAGAGGTTTGAATTTTTCAGTTGTTTCAAATCATAAAGGGAAGACAATATGAAAATTTGTTGAAAAATATTTGTTTGATTGGAGGATAGAGCACATGTCAACCAATATTGTTGACATGCAAATGCAAATGATACGACAGTCATTGATGTGATAAATAAATTGGAAAATAGATGGCATGATTTTAGGTGGTGCTTATTGGCATGTTAGGTGTCAACACACATCATTAATTTCAATGTTATGGAAGGGTTGAAAGAGTTTAATCGCTCCATAGCAAGTATTCGAAATGAGATCAAGTATTTTAGATCATCTCGTTCTAGATATATGAAGTTTATAGCTTTTGTTGAAAGGGAGAAGATTGGTTGCAAAATGATTGCCGTTCTAGACGTGCCTAGTAGATGGAATTCAACTTTTTTAATAGGATAGTGCATTAAATTTTGAGAAAGCATCTGAATGGATGGAGGAAAAAGATGGATTTTTATTACAAATATTTTGATGAGCGTGAAAATTGACAAGAAAGAGAACAACTACCGACTAGTGACGATTAGGAAAAAGTTTGAAAATGTGCCAAATTTTAAAAATATTCTATGAAGTCACATGAAATTGAGTTCGTCATTACATGTTATTTCCAATCTCTACTTCAACGAAGTTTGCAACATTGAATATGTGCTAACAACATTGAGTAATAAAGATGATAGTATGTTAAGTAGTATGACACGCAATATGAAGGTGAAGTTTGACAAGTATTTTGATACGATTGAGAAAATGAACAAGATTTTACTTTTAGCAATTGTGCTTGATCCCAGGTAAAAATTTGAGTATGTTACATATTGCGCATACATTTTGTATGATGCCAACAAGACCAATGATTTGAAAAATAAAGTGATGACATTGTTGTATAGTCTCTACAATGAGTACATAGTACGATACACTGATATTGGTGGGAGTAGTACTAACATTGGAGAAACTTTGATTGATGGTTCAGATTATGATAATGATTTATATGTATTTTATAAAGTTGACATGTGATACAAGAAAATGAAAAATAACATAGGCTTAGCAAAAAAAGATGAGATTCAAAAATATTTAGTAGAAAGTACTAAAGACCCTACAAATCCAAACTTTGATATTTTGTATTAGTGAATATTAATAGTTCAAGATTTTAAAATTTGGTGCTAAGATTGCGAAGGATTTGCTTGCCATTCCTGTCTCTACAGTTACTTTTGAATCAGCATTTAGCATGATGGATGAATTCTTAATTGATTTAGGGGTTCTTTGACTCCTAAAACCGTTGGTGCCTTTATTTGTACAAAGAATTGATTACGGGAAGAATATGGATTTTTAAGAGTACCCAAGATGGAGTTTGCATGGAAATAAAAATCGGCTATGTTTTTTGTTTTTTATTGCTTTTCTTTTTCGAAAGTTGTTATTCTTTTTAAGGACTTCTTTGTTGTTAGTTTTTAGTTTTGGTTAATCTTTTAGATACAATAGTGTTAGATTATTGAAATTTAGATGCGTGACTGTATATTACAAAATCACACAAGCACACACTAATAGATTTAAGAAAAAATTATTCCAAATTTACAACTTGCATTAACAAGTTTGGGATACAAATTTATTTCAAGTTTACAACTTATATGTACACATAGTTAATTTGAATTGACCACAAGGTAGTGATTAAAAGTAATAATATATTTGGGTAGAATTTGAATTGACTTTTTTTATTTCGATTTGGTTTCGGTTGAAAAGTGGATGGTTTTGGTTGTTTTTACACAATACTTGAATTTAAACGGGTGGTTCCAGTTCTTCCACTACCCGAATCAAACTACCCAATGTCAGGCCATTTTAAATAAAAAGATTTGAGTTATTAATTAAATACAATAGTAAAACCGTCAAATTGGAGACTCAAATATTATAAAAATGAAAGGTAGGGAATTGAGGCTCCCAAAATATTAGGTTTGTTACTCACAATATTTTCAATAGGTTAGTAACCTAGATGTCCTTTTAAATTTTTCTTAAAAGAAAAGTAGTAGTATAGTTGGAGCATGCTATGAGCATGTTTTAAGGGCATGTATTCACTTGAGATTTTTATAGATTTTTGTGAAATTCGTGAACTTTTAAATGATTTTTATCGATTTATTAAGAATTAATAAAAGTTTTCTATAAGTTTATGGAAGACGTTCATTAAAAACTTTTAAAGACTTCTATTTTTTTTTAAAAAAAAAAGTATAATGTAATATTATTTTAAACAATTTTTCGCATGTTCATATCATCTACACATGTAATTAAGAAACAAAAATAATAAATCATATTTATCATATCAATAAATCATATTTTGTATCAATGCTCCAAACATTTTTTCCCTGTATATGCAGTATTGTTAAAATTGAATTTCCCATATTGGGACTCCAATTATTATTATTTCTGTTCAAATAGCACAAATTACAAAAAAAAAAAAAAAAATAAAAAATAAAATAAAAAGAGAGAGAGAAAGGGAATTGTTGGTGGTTGTGGACAAAATAATAATCATACACACGAACACATAAAACAAAAGTTTGAGAAATGAATTTCTTAACACATTAGAGCTAAATTCGAGTAAAATGAACAAAAATGAAGATGAAACAATTGCATACAATTTCCATTCAAAAGTGATTATGATTTATTCTATATGTAATCTGAATATAGTATATACAAGAAAATCCTAAGAGTAAAAGAAAATACGTGTTCTTTATTTTAGAGATTTGGAAGTCTTCACAAATCTCATGGATATATTGGAGATATGTTTTGAGATTTGCTATTTATACTTTTTACCAAAAAGTCTCTAGACGTTTGGTAAGTAGAGAATTTCTCGAGCATATCCTAATGCATTTTGTGGATTGCTATCTAGGTAACACAAATATTAAAAAACTTCTAATCTATGTAGTATTGATGTTCTAATTAATAGACATTCAAATTCAAATTTTGGCATCCAATGAATTCTACGGGTTGCTATTTATACATTTAAATATGCATAGAAAATTTAAATTTTGTTGAGTCAACATGTCTAACAGAACTTCTGAATTTAGACGGAGCTCTAGACATTGTCTATTTCTTTCTACTACGTCAATTTGACCAGAGTCTTTGATAGCTTGCATTGGAGATGAATTTTTTTAGATATTATCTATTTTACTTATGCGACAATTTTTTTTAGCAATTGACGATTGTATTGGTTGCATTAGAGATGTTCTAAAAGTCATTTTCAATTTGAAAATTTTTAAATTGAATATCTCGCGACTTTTTAAAATATATATATAATTTTATTATACACACTAATACTTTCGAGAATCTTAAAAACTTTATATTGAGTGGGTAATTATATTTACACTACATGTTTTGTTAACTACATCCACATTTTATTTGCAATAAAGGTCAACAACTATTGCTCATTTTATACTTATGTTCTCAACTATTTTTTTATCACATTATTATCATCAACCCTTAATTTACACATCTTATCATTGTCTTTGGTGATGATATCTATCCAAAAAATTAATTAGGATGACGTAAAAGATTTTTTTACCAATTGTATTTTAAATAATCAAAATAAATAACAAATACAAAATATTTGACAAAATATTTTGTCCCTCATTTTAATGCACATTAGTAGAATATTTGGACAAAAATAGTGGTCAGATACAAGATGTGAAAATTAATTGAAAGTTAATGAAAAAATACGATGAAAAAAGTTGGAGACACATCAAAATGTCAAAACTCAAGAAATTTTAATTGCAATTAAAATGTGATTTAGATAGTGTAGTGTAGTGTAGTGTGAATATAATAACCGACCTTATGGGAGATTTTCAAAATATCTCGCAATTTTCTCAATTTTCTCATCCTCAATTGTGTTTATTTTCTTCTTCAAATCTATTATTCTCAAGTTTCACCTTATTATTAACCATCGATCACTCACCAACTTTTATCAATTTTTATTTTTCTACGATCGAATTCCATCATAGGGTAGTAGTTAGGTATATTAAATACCCCGGGTATACTTGTTAGCTATATTAAATGGGTAATTATATTCACACTACATTTTTTTGTTAACCACACCATATTTTAATTACAATGAAGGCTCCCAACTATTTCTATTTTTTTTGCATTTATGTCTCCAACTATTTTTTATCACATTCTTATCACCAATCTATTAATTTGCACACCTTATTTTTGTCTTCCATGATGACTATGTCCAAAAAATTAATTAGAATAGCGTAGAAATATATTTTTGTCTCTAATATTTTTAAATATGCAAAATAGATAATAAATACAAAAGTTTGACAAAATAATTTCCCATCATTTCAATGCACATTAACAAAATATTTGGACAAAAATCGACATCATAGACAAGATGGAAAAATTAATTGAAAGTTAATGACAAAAATGCGACGAAAAAAGTTGATGACATAAATGTTAAAATGTCAAAGGTTGATGTCATTCGTTGCAATTAAAACGTAGTGTAGATAATAAAAGTGTTAATATAATTACCCATATTAAATAGAGGTGTCAAGACAGGCAGGTCGACCGAACCCGCATCGGCCCACCCGTCTCGATCCGAAACCGCGGGCCAACTCGTGAGCCAAGGCGTCATTTAGCTGAAGAAGTCGAATCATTTGGCCGGCCCGTGAATTAGGCGGCCGCTCACGGCCAGCGATTCGACTTTTTTAACCGGCCTATTTTGATTTTTTTAAATAAATGGCAGAAAGTTCGTTTAAGGTAAAAGATGTGACGGATGAAGTCTTATTTTAGTCTTTTAAATATATAAAATAAATAGAAATTGAATTAAAAAATTAAAAAATATGAATTTATCATTGTTATTTATTTTTTATTTAGTAATTTAAACATTTTTTTTGCTATATATGTAAATTTTTTTTTTTTAATTACAATAGGTAACTAATTTTTTTTAGTAATTTAAAAAAAAATTAATTTTTTATTCATACAGGTTTAACCGCAGCCCACGTAGGCTAGACCTGGATGGACCGACCCAGCTCTTAACTCGTTGTGACGCAGACTTTTTCTAACGTGGGCTGTAATCGGACTTTATCGTACGCGGGCCGGGTAAACCCAGCCGACAATACCCCATAGATTTTCAAAGTCCAAGAATACCCCCTAAATTTCTACCTATCGGCAACGGCTCTGAGGGGTCACTCACTCATCTTCTTCTTGTATCTAAACCGATTATTCGGAGGAACGCCGTTGTATCAGGTTTCTCTTCGTCTCTCACTCTGGATCACAATTTTCCATTATGCAACAAATCCAAATGTAAACTAACGATTGTTTACATTTTATTTGTATTGGCAAAAATTTAGTTGTTACCACTAGAGTTTCAGATTTTTTGTTATAGCATTGTTTGACCGGTCTCGTTAGTTAATTTTGGTAATTTATTGGACTTATGAGCTAGGGTTTTCTTTATTTCTTGGATTGCCTAAATTTTTCATCCACACGTAGAATATGGATTTAAATTCGGTACTACGTATGAGAGGAAATTGAGTTGGTACTGAACTTCACATGGAAGGATACCTGCTGCCGAGGGCAAGAAATTAGCAAGGCCAAAGCATTTGACTCTGACGAATCATAATTTGCATGACATTTCTGAAAATTTCTATGTATATTTTCTTGCATAACCACGGGTTAGGGATGGAAGCAGAAAGGGATCTTTAGGAGGGATTCAATTCGTTGAGGTTTATGGTTTTGACGATAGAGTATAGGAAGATAGATGAAACTCCAGTCTGCTGGAGCCGCTTGTTGCATAGTATGATCTACCTACTACATATACTGAGTGTAGAGTTTAGACTGTTAGGAAGACCTGCATTTGATCCTGTGCCATATGGAAATTCATATGTTCTTTTTTATTTTTCAGTTAAATTTATAACCTTTGTCAAGCGTGATGCCTGCTGTTAGTCCTAGTCTTGGCAACTTGTAAACTGTTGTTGCAGGAGTTTTGTGCAGGCAGCAGCTGCACACTCTATATGTCACGAAATGGAGGTTTTCATGCCTTTCTTTTGTTAGGTGGTAGTCCATGTATCTTTAGCAAGAGGTGTTGCAATACTAAGGATGTGGTTGGCACCACTTTTTTGAATTAGCAAACTTATTGGTGCTGGTTTCCTGATCTATAATTGTTGTAAGGTGGTTTTCTTTGTTGAAAAAATGTTGTAAAGTAGTATGGGAATCTGGTGTTTTAAAATCATGAAGGATAAAGTAAAGATTTTTGGACTCATTGGCATGGTCTTGGGTGTGTGGTTGTGGTGGACAGGGAGGAGGCAGCAGCTGTGTTTTTGGTGATTATTTTGCAGGAGTGGTGATTTGGATTGGGATAGTTTTGAAAATGAGCTTAGACAGGAGCCGAAGCAGGAGCCCGATGGATCGTAAGATCCGCACTCAACGCTATTCCTATCGTGATGCACCATATAGACGGGATTCGCGTCAGGGTTTCAGGTTATTCAGTTTGAATTCATTCACATGTTCTTATTTTTTTTCTCCAGAATAGTATGCGATAGTTGGGAGAAGGCAACTGATGTACGGGAGCAGTCTCAAGTGGAAAACAAACCCTTACCTCATTTTAGGAGAAGCTTCTATGTGAATGCGTGGATCTAGATTGAGTCTGATTATTTTTGCTCTGAGATATTCACATTCTACGCTATTCTTCTCTCTGTTTTGTAGTGTTGTGAGTTATTAGGCAACTGTTTTACTAATATTTTACTTTGAATGGAAGTTTCTTTCTGGCAGATTCTAAACAGTTTTAAACTATGTTCTTTGCAGCCAGAACAGTTTGTGCAAGAACTGCAAAAGGCCCGGTCATTTTGCTAGAGAATGCCCTAATGTGGCCATTTGTCACAATTGTGGTCTTCCCGGGTAGGTATCCTTTTGGATACATTTGCTAGCTGGGTTGCTTCAATATATTTAATCACATTGGAACAGTAAGCTTTGAGCATGTCATATTTGTTTGCTTGACAAATTACTCGTCTTAGCAAAGAGGCAAGAGCTGTTGAGTAAATCTTGTCTTATTTTTGACATATTTGAGTCATTAATGCTGAACCTCCACTTTGTGTACCAATATTTCTTGTTATTATAGTTGTGTGTTTATTGGCTTCAACCAGAAGAAATATTGGTTATTTGCCATAGATTTACTTCTAGACATGCTATTTACCTTGATTTATTGTTCAAAACATCACGTTGCAAATAATATTAACTCATGCGTGTTTATCACCGGTTTCACCAACTAGACCCTTTGAGTGATCAATTGATTCAGTGGTGTGCTTTAGGTGGGGGGGGTGTTGATCCTATTAGGCTGGGCCCGTCCCTGTAAGGTCCCGCCGTCCCGCCGCCGCGGCATAAGCACCCTCTTGCTTACCTACGAGATGCTCTCTTAGTGTTCCCTGACCATTTTTGTGTCTGTTTTCTTGCTTGTGTTGTGGGTCTGGGTTTTTCTTTGCATTTGATTGAGGCTCTGAATGATTCACTTAGGAACAAGAAATTTTTCCATGATGTGCAGGTTGCTGTATAATTTGACCAAACTTTGTTTTTCCATTTTGGAGCAATGACTAGATTTTTGCTAATCTGGTTGCAATTCTCATTCCGATTCTGTGTTTTCTAACCAGTAAATTGCCCTCTGAGCTTAGAAAGTCTTATACTCTGTGTTTTAATGTTTGCTTTTTCCTTTGAAAATTTGGACCAGGCATATTGCATCAGAATGCACGACAAAGTCTCTTTGTTGGAACTGCCGAGAACCTGGCCACATGGCTGGCAATTGTCCAAATGAGGGAATCTGCCATACCTGTGGTAAGGCAGGACATCGTGCTAGAGACTGTGTAGCTCTTCCATTGCCACCTGGTGACCTGAGGCTGTGCAATAACTGCTTTAAGCAAGGTCATATTGCTGCCGACTGTACCAATGACAAGGCCTGCAAGAATTGTAGGAAGACAGGACATCTTGCCCGAGATTGTCAAAATGAACCTGTCTGCAATTCGTGTAATATATCTGGGCATGTGGCTAGAGACTGCCTGAAGGGAAATGTTTTCGATGAGAGGGGTTCTGGAATTCGTGGAGGTGGATACCGTGACATTGTATGTCGAAACTGCCAACAGGTAGGTCATATGAGTAGGGACTGCATGTCGATGGCAATGTGTCACAACTGTGGCGGAAGAGGACACCTGGCATTTGAGTGTCCATCTGGAAGGTTCATGGACCGCTTTCCCAGAAGGTACTGAAGGATGAAATTTGTGGCTTATTATATATTAGGTTGACCATATTCCACCTTATTTTGTTTGTCATTTGAACTCTGAGTGGTTTTGCACTTTGGAATATTTAAGGTTGAACTTCTTGAGTCGAAACTCATTTCTTTTGTAAAACTTTGAGTTATGAAAATAATTTTGCATTTGAAGTTCTCAACATTTAGAACATCTTAACCTATATACGAGGACATGGTAGTATATTCTGATTCACAATGTGCATGCAGTTGCAGATACTTTTCTTGATTATTCAGAGCTTTGGATACATACATTGTGAAATATTACTTGATTTAGGTAAGGATACAGGTTTCGAAAGTGGCGCTTGCTATCAAATTATATCATGAATAGTTTTAAGTGCATGTTTAAGGATCTCAATACCCGCTACCCTTAGGCTCATAGGGTAAAAGGACACAGGAAATGGAATATGTTAGAGAGGAGTACGCAGTGTTAGATTGTAATTGACAATACAGTGGACAACACTCATACCAACACCTCTCACTTGTAGGTTATTGAAGTTTCATAAGTGATTGATGGGAATATGAATTCGGGATTTATATGTATTACTCGACTATGTTAAATTATTTTATCTAAAATTAGAAGAAAATCTGTATTTATATATACTTCCTTGAAGTGGTAAGGCAGCTATCATGATTCATGGGAAAAAGCCATTCTGTGAAGTGCATTTCCGCCCAACTTTTCAGCTAAAAACGTATAGGCTTAATGCATTTTCAAGAGAGCACCCGCCTAACTAGTAACCAATACAGAATACAGATAGAGCAACTTTCTGTAAATTTGGTCAGAAAACACAAAATTATGGCCTCTGCAGCCTTTTCTAGTTAAAGAACGGAAATCCTGATCGTGACCATTCAAGAGGGAGTAAATGGGAAATTTGTGATATTGGTCCTTAAGTTATTGTTGGATAGAAAATTGGTACCCAATCTTTAAATTAAGCAAGTTGTTCAACCTTGCATTCTTCATTGTATGCTGTGTTTGGAAAGGATGAACTATCAAAGAAAAATTCAAATCGTCATTAATGGTCACATGACCTGCATAGAAACATGCCACAGTTTGAGATTTTAGGCATTGGCCTAGGTTGATAACAAAATCTAGCTTATCAAAATTGGATGTGTGAGAATTGCACGACAAATCAACTATAGATCTGGGTAGTTTATGGCATTAATGACCGGTTGTGCTACTATTATCAAAGGTTGATGACCAATTTTTTCCTTTTCAAAGGTTTGGGATTAATTTGCTAATAGAGCAATAGGATAGTGACAATAATGCAATTTTCACACAAATTTGAGAATAAATTTCATTTTCAAAGGTTGCACTTTGAGGGATTCAGGATTGTCTAGGGTTTCTCGGATTATTAAATTAATATTTTTCAATTTATGTCGTGCACGAATTTTTTTGAAAACAATTTTTTGTTCAAAGGTTGTAGTATTTTGTTTGAGCGACACAAGTATGAATTTTTCGAATTACCAAATCATTATTTTTTAATTTAAATCGAGTGGATGATTTTGTTTAAAATTAATATACCTAAAAATTCAGTCGAGTTTCATAAGACCAGAGAGCTATAACCAATGCCGACAAATGTCATAATAAATTCTCCACATGTTGAATGTCTCTTTTCTTTTTCTTTTCATTTTCTTCCCCCCTTCTCTCTCTCGTAAAATGAATGGTGTCATAATGTGCTAGAGGAGAAATTTTTGATGAAATCATTTATTAAATGAATTGCCCTATCTATAAGGGATACGTCAGGGGATAGGTTCGACTACTGAGAAGGACTCCTTCGCCCGAGTTAGTACCCCTGATTGATTGTGCTCTACAACGGCACCCATGAACCCTGAGCCTTCGTCCTCAGCCCAAGGTGAAAGTGGGTACTTTGGGCCATGAATGTGACCTCAGGATTGGAACTTACCGACGGGATCTATGGACTCGAAAGTACTTGGTCAGACAATAACCAGTTTCAATTAATTTATATCTTAAAATAGATGTATAAAGTTATCTTAATAACTAGTATAAACAATATTTTAAAAAGCGTAAAGTGTGATTAAGAATTGAGGTTGAGAGCTTGAAGTTTTTGAATCTGAGCGATGTTTAAGTGAGGTGAGAGGCATGAAGCAAAAAGATAAAAGACAAAGAGATAGCGATACGTAGTCAGAATTCAAAGCGTGAAAAATATTTAGACGAATTTTTTAGAAGAGCGGTGAGAATAAGATATTTGGTCCTGTCCACTTGAGTATACACCTGACATCGAGTCTGCACACAAGACCGCTGTAGAAGATGCCACCTGCCCCCCAGTCATGTCAACCAAAGAGATTGGGCCTGAGTCAAGGACCAACCAATCTTTACATCTTTAAATATAAAATAGAAAAATTTGCAGTGTTCATCCTCGACTTTTATAGTTTATTACTAATCTATCTTTAATATTTTTTAACATCTTTCATTTAATTGTAAATTACGTTTCCATTGACATATTTTGACGTATTAACCCTCCTCTTTGAATAATATAAACAACAATAAAAAAAAAAAGAAAAAAAATTACAAATAAAATTTTTAACTTTTCAAAATGTACAAAATATCTCATTCTCCACCCACTCCACCTTATCCCACCACAGCTATCACCTCCACACCATCATCTCTTCCACGCCGCCACCACCACCACCACCGCGAGACAGTCGCTACCTTCACCACTGTCAAATGTTAGAAACAATGGTGTCATTAATGAATGTTTTCCAGAAGCCGATGTTTTCATCATACTATTAAAAGCTTCAGGGTTTGATGTATTTTTTGGAGTGAGCACGCAAATTATAAGGTTTGATGGATGACGAAATGCAAAATAATTGAGGGGCATTACATAACATAAGGGCACTTTTATGGATATAGAAATTGAGTTACCAATGCCCATAGGCGGCTGATTTATGTGGAATGCACATTGTCACATACTGCAATTTGTTGTTAACACAGGTCCTTAAAGATTTGATATTTTTATGTGTTTCCTTATTCATACACCCATTACTGTATCCCAATTAATTTGGCTTTGAGCCTTTGCCAGTGTCAAAATCCTATTACTGGATACTGCATTATTAGGATGATTATTAGCTTTTAACATATCATTTTCTCAATAGATGCTACAACTTTGGTCTAACTGATACTCTGAACAAAATTTGCTCATTTTGTTTTGAAGGCTCCCATCATCACTAGATATGCAATCTTGTTTATATATACATACTTTTCTAATATTTATCAACTCCATAAAAAGTACTTTTTGACAATTTATTCTTTGCTTTTGGTGTTTTTCATAATTTCTAGAACTTCAGAGTGGCTAAAGAAGATGACAAAAGGAATGGCCATGTATTTTGATTTTTCATGGATTTAAGTGATACTGGTATAACGTTACAACTCAACATTCCTTATACTTTGATTTGTTCTACCTACTCAAAAACATATTTCCTTCCACTGAAGCTTTCAATGTTCTGATGAAAATAGCAGCTTCTGAAAAAACATTTATTAACTGGACTCTTATTTCTGCCATTTGACATTGGTGGTAGCGGCGACATGGAAGAAGTGGTGGTGTGGGTTTAGAAGATATTGTACTATTTGAAAAGTTATAACTTTTTTTTTTAAAAAATTCAAAGAGGAGGATAAATTCGTTAAAATCTGTCAATGAATATGTGTTTTACAATTAAATGAAAAGTTGAATATATTTGGTGTTAGAAGAAAAGTTAAAGGTAAATTAGTATTAAACTATAAAGATTGAGGACGAAAACTGCAAATTTTCCCATAAAATAAAATATGTACTTAACCGCATGCAAACTGTTAACTGATACTACGAGTAGTGTCGGCGCCATTTTCTTTCTTTTCCCACTCCTCCTCTTCTCCTCCTTTACACAACAAATTCTGCAAATAAATGCAGCCTTTAATGGCGTAGCCAATATCCATAATTAAGATCCATAACAACACTACACAATTATCCCAATAACCAAACCATGTTCAAATTACATCCTCCATATTTCCTTTATATATTTTCTGTAATTCTACTCAGATATCCATTAATCGAGTCAAGCTACCATGATTACGCCGACGTATTGTCAAAATCCATACTCTTCTTCGAGGGGCAGAGATCGGGGTACCTTCCGCAGGACCAACGAATTACTTGGCGGGGAAATTCCGGCCTCGGCGATGGGTGGATGGTTAATACGGACTTGACCGGCGGTTATTATGACGCCGGAGATAATGTTAAATTTGGGTTTCCGATGGCATTTACGACCACAATGCTGGCTTGGAGTGTGATTGAGTTTGGTGAAAACATGCCGGCGTCGGAATTGAGAAATGCTTTGGTTGCGATTAAATGGGCTACTGATTATCTTCTCAAAACAGTTTCTCAACCAAACCGCATTTTTGTCCAGGTTATGCACTCTCCTTATATTTTGTATTTGTGATTTCAATAATTCATTTGAGCATATTTGGCTAAGTTTTTCTTAAAACTTTTTTTTTTCAACACATAAATGCACAACTTTTATCAACTTTTCAACCCCACATTTTATCAATTTTATAAAAAATTTAATTTTAAACTATACCAAATAGGCAGGTGTTGTGAAAATAATGTGATTCAAGTTGTGATATCGTTAATAAGTAATAAAGTGGACTTTTTGAGTCCAGGATTATCGTTCACGAAGATTATCTTATTTAGATCTTAGTTAAATTAATTAAAGTGCTAGTCTATTGACAACAATGTAAAATCAATTGAGTTGAAAGATTTAAGTTAGAACTTTGGATTTTTCGAATGTAATAATAAACCGAAATCAAGACTTAATAAAATATGATGGTTGAAGCGTTTGGACGAACGAATTCACCTAGTTATCATCTCTAATTTCTCCTCTCAAGATTTATTCCTAAAGTTGTATTGATTCGAATTCACAAATTTAACCTAATTTACCTCTCTCGAGTTCAAATTAGTCCTATCTAATTAAGTCAACTTAGGCGGTGAATGGTCCCATTAGATGCATTAAATCTCCTAAGAATTCAATTCAAGACCAGTGACAATAACAAAAGCGTATCTCTACCTTTTATCCAATTGCCAAATTTTACTACGTGGTACAGATTAATAATTTACCTCTCGGTTCATTACAATCCACAAATCAATGACAAATAATGGCCAATTATCTCAAGCATTAAGAGAAGAAGTAAAATCAAATACATAAACAATTTATATATTAAAACTTGAGATTCGAAATTAAAGAATTAAACATAGGCTACATCGTTCATCCAAACATTAAATCTAGCTATTCATGGCTCGGGAGAAAGAAAAGATGAAGAGAAGGAAAGACATACTTAGGATCTTGAAAATAATAGATGAAGAAACGATGAATATCTTGCACCAAGAACTCTTTGTCTTCAAGCTCCAATCTTCAATTCCGCCTTTGTTCTTCGTCTCTTGGTATCTCTCTCTCTCGATATGATTTTACAAGATTTAACGACCCCAATTATGAGTGTATAACCCATATTTATAGTTCCCCAATAAGCCTAAAAGATCTCTAAAAATCGTGGGTTACATATTTCCTAATTGCTTTAGAACTCAAAAAGGAAATAAAATAAAAGAAAATCCATGGTGAGATTTTGGCACGGGCGAACATGAGCATGTTAAGTGACGCCTGTGCCGCATCAGTCGCCTCTGTTGCACTGCTTCTTCACCGGGCGATCGCCCGACTTTGAGCTCAGGCGTTCGCCCGGATCTCTTTTCTTCGTATCTGCGCTTTGGTCCTTCAACTTTTGATTGTGGTCATTTTAGTCCTCCCGATTTATTCTTTTATTTCACTTTAGTCCTCTTTTATTTGCAGTCGGGTCCTTCAACTTTTGTATGTTTGCAAATTGATCCCCATCTCAAGTTTTTGTACACTTTCAGTCCTTTTCACCTATTTTGCTTTGTTTTTCTCCAATTCCATCCGATCTTGAGTTTTGACTGAAATAATTAAATCACACACAATTAAGTAGAAAAGTACTTATGAGCACTTACAATTGTCCACTTTTAATAGTCTGACAGATAAGTGTAAAATCACACTTATCAAATACCCCCAAACTTGAACATTTGTTCGTCCTCGAACATAACTAATTACTTAAACACACTAAATAATATTAAAATATACTATAGTAGATATCTTGCCGCATTCGCCTCATGTTTTTGAAACAATCAAACAATTCATAATAAAAGTTCTAAATCATGCTACCAAAATCAATCAGTTTTACTTATCCAATGCTCGACGAGATATATGTGTGTACGCATAGTCAATTCAATCACCATAAGTTCGTTTGGTTGGTGATATTATGCCCCCAATGGTCAAATATTTCCTTTCTCGCTCAGAAGAATACACACCCCAAACCGATATTCAATTTTCTCACCGGGTATTAGCTCTAAAGTTACCCTCAAAACACTTATTCTTTTTTATTTCAAAAGTTGGTTAGGTCTAGCCAATACAATTGCTATCTAGATCGTGATGATTCTCCTTTTATCGAATGGTTTGGCCATCAAGCGTTCACTAGGTAAGTCAAACCCACTAGTCATCTATATCCCAAGTTATGTACAATGGTTCAATCTTCTTTTGCTTCTTCTTCTTTTTTTTTTTTTTTTTTTTTTTTTTTTTTTTTTGGATATATATCTCATGTGTAAGACCTCACTCCCTTAAGCTTTCTAGATGACCCATGTAGCGAGCTTTAGGCCGAGTGGCTCCCAGTCTGTAAACCTTGGGGCACCGAGGTTTGAGAAACCCAATGGACTTTATCACTCGAGTCAACTAGGCTACTGAAGAGGTATAAGATAATGCATGCGCCATGCTTTTCTTTTTTTTTTTTTTTTTTTTTTTTTTTTTTTTTGCAAGATAAAGAAGCGGGGATTAGATTCTAGCATCCGGTCAATACCTAGATTCCACTTGGTAACCAAAGAACACTCCACACATATATTACTCACGCGGAATCAACACATATCTAAACAACACGCATTGGTTTAACCACCCCAAACTATTCTCTCAATTTGGTTAGGTAATTGGTAGTCAATTGGTAGTTTTGGTTTTCTCAACTAAGATTCACTACTCTTTCACTGTATTCTATTCAATATACCAACCTAGCGTAGTGAAATTCATGACCATAAATCACACTTAATCGTATCTCACATGGATAAGTAAAGTCTATAAAACAAGCATAAGTAGCATAACATAGTCATAATTCATGAATTGATATCAGTTTCAAATAATATCATCATAGGCCGGCAAGGCTATCCAACATACAAGCACACAAATATTTTTTTTTTTTTTTTTTAAATAACACACAAAAATACTCAAAGTCACCCCCAAACTTAAAGTTCACATTGTCCTCAATGTGACAAAAGAAAGCAAAGTAAATAAGAAATAAGGAAAGAGACAACCTGAATCAAAAGGCATGGGGATAACAATCGGATTTTTAGCTCATCAAGATGTCATTGGTTTGGAATGACGATGTGCAACCTGAAATATGAAAAACAATGTGATTAAATATACGTAATCACTAAAAAAAATGGGAAACATGCTCTACTTTCTAATGCAGTCCTAAAATTCTACATGCAATGCAATAACTATAGAAAAGATAGAAAATGGGTTGCCTCCCATTTAGCGCTCGAGTTATAGTCAGAGCTCGACTCTTTTGCAAGTATCGATTATGGGCTTGAATTGATCTTTGGAAGTCTTGCATTGCTTGCAATTGCCGACTTTACACGCTTTTTCCTTTGCTCTCCATATTTTAACTCGACCCTTTTCATCTTTAATTGGTGCAACTAGTCCTTTTTGTGGCCGGTTTGCAGTTTTCTTGGCCAATTATTACCCCTTCATCAACTCTAAAGCACTCCTCGAGGTCGATTGGTTGCTCGGGTATGGTGTACATCTCGAATCTTGCTTCGTTCATCCTGCACCCTCAAGATTAGCTCACCCTTTTCAACATCAATAAGGGCCCGACTCGTTGCTAAGAATGGTCGTCCCAAAATGGTGGCATATTGCGATCCTCTTCGATGTCAAGGACAATAAAATCAATGGAAAGAAAAACTTTTCCACCTTGATGAGCACGTCCTCAACTACACCCGTGGGTACTTGATCGATCTATCGCGAAAAGTGTAGAGATACACTTGTTGCTTTTTACTTTCCCAACCCTAATCTCCATGTAGATGTAAAGAGGCATTAAATTTACACTTGCACCTAAATCACATAAAGCATTAAAATTATAAAATTCTCCAATTGTGCGAGGTAATTTAAAACTCCACGGTCTTTTAACCGGAGGCAACTTATTTAGAGAATAGCACTACATTCCTCGATTAGAGCCACCGTCTCGTTTTCATATGGTTTTCTCTTCTTGGACAACATTTCTTTCATGAATTTCAAATCAATGGCATTTGAGCTAATGCGTCGGCAAAAGGAATGTTGATATGCAGTTTCTTGAAAACTTCAAGAAATTTTTCAAACCGCTTGTCGAGCTTGTTCTTATGCGACCTACGAGGAAATGGAATTGGCGGCGCATAAGCTTTAACAGGAATTGGCGCCCTCACTTTTGATGATTCAAATGATTCTTTTGGAACTTCTTCTTACGATTTCGCATGTTTTGTTTGATTCATCTTCCTCGATTACCAACCGTTCATCATTTTTCTACGGTCTTTTCACTTGAATCTCTGGCGGTTGTACCCCGCTCCTAGTAGTGATTGCATTTACATTCTCTTGGATTTGTTTCGTAGTCTTTGGGTAAAGTGCACCGCTTTCTATCTGACAATTGTAGGGCTAACTGACCAATCTGAGTCTCTATTTTTCTGATGGACGCTTGTTGATTTTGACTGTTGATGTCCAATCGCTCTAATGCTTTATCAGTTTTCTGCATATACTGTTGGAACATCTCTCCTAAACTCGGTCCTCTTTCTGTTGAGCATTATATGCATTACCACTTTGTTGATTTTCAGACCATCTAAAATTGGGGTGTTGCTTCCAACCTTGATTGTATGTTTGTGAATATGGATTGTACTGCTGATGTGTATTATTCTGCACAAAATTGACTGTATTCGGAGAGGCCAATAACATACAATCGATGTCGAATGGTTAGCTCACAGCGTTCGCACATGATGGTTGCTTGAATTGCATTCACTCCTTGCATTTGTGTTCGACCAAGAGCTCCACCGCTTTGTCGATGTAGCAAGTTGTGCATTGGTGGTGATGGACCATCAATCTCGTGTATGCTCGCTACTTTTCTTGAGTGGTGCGATCGGATGAAAACATGGTGCGTGTGTTTGCAATCACTCTCATAAAGATCCCATGCTTCGTTGACATTTTTATTCGCGATAGACCCGTTTGCAGAGGAGTCCACTGTCGATTTAGACTGAGGAGATAACCCAGAATAAAAATATTGAGCTTGTTGGCCCTTTTTAATACCATGGTTTGGACATTTTCTGAGCAACTCCTTGAATCTGTCCCAAGCTTCATGATACCTTTCGCCCTCCAGTTGTTGGAAAGTAGAAATTTCCAACTTCATCTTTGCTACTTTAGCAGGTGAAAAGTATTTATTACAGAATTTTCTGGTCAAATCATCCCAAGTGGTGATACTAGCATGTGGCTCTGAATCTAACCATTCTAGGCCCCCCTCCTCAATGTATATGGAAATAATCGAGTCGATGGCATCTTCATTTACTCCTTGAAACCGAAAATTATGGCACATACGTAAGAATGCGGAGAGATGAGTGTTAGGATTTTCGATCGCCTTTCCATAGAACTGCGGTGATTCTTTGAAGAGATTAATCAAATCGCCCTTAATTGAAAGTCATTCAGACCAAAATTTGGATAAATAATGCTTGAACGATCGGGAGCTGCTTTGCCGGAGTTAGGAACCGAGCCGTTGGCATGTTTCCATCGTCATCTTCTTCCCATTCTTCATGTTGTTGAATTTGGCCGAGCCGCCATTCAAGTCGCTTCTCTGATGTTGCTCTTGCGACCTCTTGTTCAAACTCTCGTCTTATTTGTGCATCCGCCATCCGAATTTGTTCTTTGGTCTTTCTGTTTTTGGTTTGTGTTCTTTGCGTCTTCGATCGAAAGCACGTTCAATCTCGGGATCGAAAGTCTCAAGATTGCCGCCTTGCATCTGAAGCATGCAACAAACACCCTTTTCTCGTAGTGGAAAAAGGAAAAGAGTATCAAGATAAAAACTACTTAACTATTAATTTAAGGACCGATAATAAATAAGAAATAACCAAGAAAGAAAATAGTAATAAAAACACTAATAAAAGAAATTAATAATAATAATAATAATAATAATAAATAAATAAATAACATAAAATAAAATAAAACTAACACTAACGATTAATCTAAACTAATATTAAATAAGAATAGTCCCCAACAACGGCGCCAAAAACTTGTTGTGAAAATAATGTGATTGCAAGTGCACAATATCGTTAACAAGTAATAAAGTGGACTTTTTGAGTGGGATTATCGTCCCACGAAGACTATCTTATTTAGATGCTAGTTAAATTAATTAAAGTGCTAGTCTATTGACAACAATGTAAAATCAATTGAGTTGAAAGATTTAAGTTAGAACTTTGGATTTTTCGAATGTAATAATAAACCGTAAATCAAGACTTAATAAAATATGATGGTTGAAGCGTTTGGACGAACGAATTCACCTAGTTATCATCTCTAATTTCTCCTCTCAAGATTTATTCCTAAAGTTGTATTCGATTCGATTCACAAATTTAACCTAATTTACCTCTCTCGAGTTCAAATTAGTCCTATCTAATTAAGTCAACTTAGCAAATGAATGGTCCTTAATTAGATCATTAAATCTCCTAAGAATTCAATTCAAGACCGTGACAATAACAAAAGCGTATCTCTACCTTTTATCCAATTGCCAAATTTTACTACGTGGTCTAGATTAATAATTTACCTCTCGGTTCATTACAATCCACAAATCAATGACAAATAATGGCCAATTATCTCAAGCGTTAAGAGAAGAAGTAAAATCAAATACATAAACAATTTATATATTAAAACTTGAGATTGAAATTAAAGAATTAAACATAGGCTACATCGTTCATCCAAACATTAAATCTAGCTATTCATGGCTCGGGAGAAAGAAAAGATGAAGAGAAGGAAAGACATGCTTAGGATCTTGAAAATAATAGATGAAGAAAGCGATGAATATCTTGCACCAAGAACTCTTTGTCTTCAAGCTCCAATCTTCAATTCCACTTTGTTCTTCGTCTCTTGGTATCTCTCTCTCAATATGATTTTACAAGATTTAACGACCCCCGATTATGAGTGTATAACCCGTATTTATAGTTCCCCAATAAGCCCTAAAAGATCTCTAAAAATCGTGGGTTACATATTTCCTAATTGCTTTAGAACTCAAAAAGGAAATAAAATAAAAGAAAATCCGCAGGTGAGATTTTGGCACAGGCGACGCCGAGCATATTCTGAAATGACGCCTGAGCCGCGCAGAAGTCGCCTCTGTTGCACGCTTCTTGGTGGGCGATCGCTTGACTTTGAGCTCAGGCGTTCGCCCGAGATCTCTTTCTTCGATCTCGCGCTTTGGTCCTTCAACTTTTGATTGTGGTCATTTTAGTCCTCTCGATTTATTCTTTTATTTCACTTTAGTCCTCTTTATTTGCGGTCAGGTCCTTCAACTTTTGTATGTTTGCAAATTGATCCCCATCTCCAAGTTTTTGTACACTTTCAGTCCTTTTCACCTATTTTGCTTTGTTTTTCTCCAATTCCATCCGATCTTGAGTTTTGACTGAAATAATTAAATCACACACAATTAAGTAGAAAAGTACTTATGAGCACTTACAATTGTCCACTTTTAATAGTCTACAGATAAGTGTAAAATCACACTTATCGGTGAGTAAATGTGAAAAGTTTGTGTTTCCAATTTTCTTTCTTTGATATTATTGCTCTTGGTGATATGAGATTAGGGCCGCTAATTCTCAACAGAAAGAACCACCGTGGAAAACTTGTCCTTGTCTGGGAATTGGGGGCATTTGGTTTTGTGACTTTTCTCCGTTTTGGACACTTTGGGTCCCTCTAAGAAAATTACACTGCCAAAGCACCTAAGAGTGTGTGAAGCTCAATTTGAAGGAAATCCTAAGCCACTAGCTTCATCCTATCTAGTTAAATATGCAGTAAACTTGGACTAATATGTGGGTTGAAGATGTGTTGTCTAGAAGTACAAAGTGTTTTGTTGTGGGAGAGCTACTATGGCATGACCTTTGTAGAAGAAGAATTATTAGGAATGCTATCGCAGTTGGGAGTAATGTACTCTATAATTTTACTTATAAGTGAATTTACGGTGTATGATTTACGGGTAAATTCAACCAATACCCATCGAACTTTAATTGAGTTACTACTTAATCTTTGAATTTTAAAAGGTATCTCAATGGCCACCCAACTTTCAATTTGGTTTCTATTTAGCTACTGAACTTTAAAAGGTATCTCAATAGCCACCCAACTTTCAACTAAGTTTCTCATATATCATCCGTTACTTGTTATAACGCAATACGACGAAATATCCCACGTAGCAAACGATCTTGAAGCAGAGTGTAGTAATAATGTTATCAACAAAATGCACTATTCAAACACGTCTAATTCGCATGAATTTGGTTGAAAAAAACTAAAAACTTTTTCAATTTCTTTGAAATATAGCGTATTTGAGTAGTGCACTTTTACTAATTGAGAGAGATTTAATAATATTACTATGCTATATTGAAGAAATATAGCGTATTTGAGTAGTGCTTTTTTACTGATTGAGAGAGATTTAATAATATTACTATGCTATATTGAAAGAATTTTTGCCACGTAGGATATTTCGTCAGGTATTGCAAGTGAATGAGTAACAACTGATATATGAGAAACTTAGTTGAAAGTTGGGTGGCCATTGAGATATCTTTTAAAGTTCGGTGGCTAAATAGAAACCAGTTGAAAGTTGGGTGGCCATTGAGATACCTTTTAAATTTCAGTAGTTAAGTAGAAACTCAATTAAAGTTTCGTTGAATTTACCCTATGATTTACTTGTCATGAACTAAATCTGCCATAGACGTGGCAGAGCTCGATAAACTATAGGTTGTAAGGTTTGCTCAAACGACGTTATATAGCAACGACGACCATTATCACTTGCTTTGGAACTTTATATATAGTTCCGGAATCTGGCTAAAAACCTTTCAGGGATATTTACTGGTGTTGGTATTTAAACTCTTCGCTAGATTTTACAAGTATATATGGGTGAAGCTTCGGAACGTGTTCTTTATGTCTTAATTTCGACATCTCTATGATGGCCGAATTTCGACATCTCTATGATCACTTACAATAGAAGACCTTATTTTTCGTTGTGGCACTATACTGAATCGGCACAAATAGCATGCATGCTACAACTTCACTTACATTATGTCATGGAGGAGTTAAAAATCATGTCATATAGGATTCTGTCAATTAATTTCATGACTTATTGACAACATAATTTTCATTGTTTGATAATTGTCATATTTTCCAGGTTGGTGATCCAAATATAGATCATAACTGCTGGGAAAGGTCAGAAGATATGGACACTGCTCGAACTGTATACACTGTTGATGCTCCAAATCCAGCCTCTGATGTTGCCGGTGAGACTGCTGCAGCTCTGGCAGCCTCATCCATTGCATTTAGATCGTCCGATCCTGGTTATTCCGAGACACTACTGGAAACTTCCAAGAGGGTATTCAATTTTGCAGATGGTTATCGCGGGGCTTATAGTGATAATTCAAATATCAGGGATGGTGTCTGCCCTTTTTACTGCGATTTTGATGGATATCAGGCAAACATTCTTGTCACACAATTTACTTTTAATGTGAATCGCACCATTAATACATGTATCTTAATTTATCTGTACCTATATTGATCATATTTTAATTAACAGGATGAATTGCTGTGGGGTGCGGCATGGCTGAGAAGAGCCTCTCAGGATGATTCTTACCTCAATTACCTACAAAACAACGGCAAAACATTAGGTGCTGATGAGAATATTAATGAGTTTGGGTGGGACAACAAGCATGCTGGTCTTAACGTTCTCGTATCTAAGGTATTGTAACTTTTAAAACAAATTATTGATATTCAAATGCATGTTGAATTGTATGAAGTCTAATCATACCTACCATACACTAGTTCTCTCGATTTTTTAGGTGTATTTTGGGATTCAAGGGTATATTAGGCATTTTACATGCATTAGGTCGCGTTAAGTGAATATTGGGTGCCGTTTTTAGAGAGACACCAACTGAGAGGGGTGAGAGCACCATTGTAATCCTCTCTCTCTCTCTCTCTCTCTCTTCTGTTGTAGTGAAATTCTACAACGACAAGTAGACGTAGTTTTTACATTCAGGGTGAACCCTGTTAATCTATGAGTTTGCTTCTATGTGTTCGTCATTTCATTTTGTCTAATACTGCTCTGGTGATTGAGATTATGGCT
Organism: Forsythia suspensa; assembly: GCA_023638005.1. Lineage (NCBI taxonomy): Eukaryota > Viridiplantae > Streptophyta > Magnoliopsida > Lamiales > Oleaceae > Forsythia > Forsythia suspensa. Next base: position 26,347,002 of record CM042670.1, on the reverse strand, counting down.
TAATCCCTAACATTGCATGTAACGAAGACAATAAACGACATTGAAATTGTGCAATTTCCATAAATGACATGAATAATGCTGCAGGAAGTCTTGGAATGGAGCATGTACTCTCTTCAATCATACAAAGCATCAGCAGATAGTTTCATGTGCACGCTCATACCCGAGTCTTCGTCCTCCCACGTAGAGTTCACTCCGGGTGGTCTCATATACAGGCCTGGTGGAAGCAACCTACAACATGCCACTACCTTATCTTTTCTCTTGCTCGTTTATGCCAATTATTTAGAGAGATCGTCTCAGACTGTAAACTGCGGTAGCATTAGTGTTAGTCCAACAATGCTCCGAGGAATAGCCAAGAGACAAGTTGATTACATTCTTGGCGATAATCCTAAAGGAATATCCTACATGGTAGGGTATAGTAATTACTACCCACAACGCATACATCACCGTGGTTCATCACTTCCTTCCATCAAAGATCATCCCGAATTCATAGCGTGCAAGGAGGGTTCGATTTATTTTAACTCATCGAACCCAAATCCAAATGTATTGGTCGGGGCCGTTGTGGGGGGACCTGGAGAAGACGATGCTTATGAGGATGATCGTGTTGATTTTCGAAAGTCTGAGCCCACGACTTACATCAATGCACCATTTGTTGGTGTACTTGCATATTTTGTGGCCACTCCTAACTTTAGTTAGGATTAGAAAACATCACAATTTTTATTGGTTAGGGGAAAAGAAAGTCTCTCATCTTATGCTAAGGCACTAAGCAAAGAATGAAGAGGCTGATTTTAGGAGAGAAACTACAATAGCTCATTGTATCATTTTACGGAAAGTGATTGATGAAAGGTCCAATTTAACCCCTAAAATCTGAGTCTTGATTCAGATTTTATTTTTGGGTTGGAGGGTTGGCAAATACATATGGAGAACTTTCATTTATAGTTATTTTATTCCCTTTTTTGCTTTTTTGCTTATTGCAATTTCCCAACCCTAAAAATTAATATATTTGAAGTCGATTGAATAAATTTTTTCCATTGTTCATTTTGAATAATAAATTGCACTAAACAATAATGATATATCCTTACACTTTGAATGGGTTAGTGAAAATATGTCCCAATTCATTGAACGTTTATTGAATTTCATTTTGTAACAATTGAGTCAGAGATCACTGCTTGTTATGTTCGAGAAATCTCCCTTAGGACATTTACTGGCATACGGCCAAGCGAGCTTCTCATTGGCCTAAGCTTTGTGGGCATTACCCATTGCCAATGCACCACTCAGAAGTAGTTTTGAAAACCATAAAACGTGGATAAACGCGAGTTCGAGTTTCAAAGTTTCCAGGCTTAAGCGAAGTGTGATGCGTAACTAAGCGTGGAAGATACGAACTTTTTAGAACATTGCTCGTAAGTACTAATAATTGGGCTGAAAAGAGAGACGGGAAGGCCATAGACAAAAATGACAAATTTTTTTTTTTTTTTTTTAATTCAATCCAAATTTGTGAGCTAAGCAAAGGAAAATATTAGTGTGACAACAGATAATTTGTGTACACATCATGTCAACATCTAGGTTATTTTCGTAGTCTACCTAAAAGGTAAATTTCATGTGTGGTCACAAATCTTTCAGCTAAATTACTAAACTTTTAGCAAAATTTCAATTGAGTTACTAAACTTTAATTTATCCCAATTAGGCCAATAAACTTCAATTTTAGTTTCAAATTTCACTTTATTCTCAATTGTCGTTTCTCAAATTGATGAAAATTATTTAATTGATAGTTGTTGACGTCGAACACTTTGCATCCACGTGCAGCAGATCTCTAGTCACTCCTCCGCCAAACAGTATGTTACCGCACATTAGGACGATTGTTAGACACCAAGATCTCCGGAGAAAAAGGGTCCCGTGATCGTTGGCACTCCGACGATCAAGTCAACTGCGGTATATGGGAGATACACGGGAAGGAACAAAAAGGGTGTGGGAGACAAATGAGAGATTTGAGCAGAGTTTAGGATGGGATTCTTAAGCATAAAAAGTGCGTACCTTGGAACAAAAGGAGCGTTGTATTTATAGCGCAAGAATTCTAATTGATTTGGAAGATAAATCAATTCGGTCTTCAATCGGATCTTCCTTCCTTATGTGATAAAGATATCAAAGATTGCCTTCCTTCTTGAGTTTATCACGTTGCATGATTTTAGGAGATCATGATTGTGTTTCCTTGTGGAGATTCGTCGTCCAATCCAACGCAATCTTTCTTTAATTACTTCTCCGGTTGCCCCGCAAGATATCGAGTTGCTCGCCGGTTACGAATGATGCGTGGCGACGAGGTCCTATGGTTCGCATGCGGGCGCCGAGACCCTCCACATGACTCGCGAATTTCTGGCTGCCGAAGGTCTAAGCGTGTGACGGACCCTTCCAAGGCCCGGATAGGGTTCTTGACAGATTATGAACTGGGTCCTTACTGGGCTTGGATGGGGCATGTGCTGACGTGGCAGTCATGTCGTAATCGTGTGGTAACAATAGTCATATCGCAATAAATCTTTTACATAATTGATGCACAGTATGTCAACTTATCACTACGCTGCACTATGCAAATATTAAAATATAAAACACGTATTTCTATATTTTAATCTAAAGACATTGTCATAATTTTTATTTTACCACTTTCGTTTTTAGGGTGCCACAACAATTATGTAGAAGATTAGTTACGGTATCTCGGTCAACTAAGCAATTTAAGTTAGTTTGGAAGATAATAGGTAGCAAAATGTGACGTAATTGTAAACTAAATTGAGTTGACTCAACTATGATAAATTAATGTTTAGTCACCAATTAAAATTCTGTGAAATTTCAACTAGACCACGAATGAAATTTACCCTAATACATCAAGTTAGGATACAGGTCAAGGGACAAATGTTTGGGGTAACATTGATTTTCACGTCACCCTCTATGATGTGTTGACACTAATGCATGCAACCTATTTTGTATATAACCAACTACATTTATTGGTTTGCCATATTTGAATGGCCCATGTTTTTCGTGAATTTATAGGTTTAATTTCTAATTCATCTTAAATTTCAATGTCTTTTTTCTTATCTAAATTATAGTCCGCCTACACAAATATAAGGAAAATATAATTTTCGATTACATAGAATGTCACTTTATCATTAACAAATAAAAGAGAAAAAGAAATTTCTTTTGATATTGATTCAAATTGCGTCCCTACGTGGTTGGAAGAATATAAAGTAAGATTATTAGAAGAATTTAGAAGAATTTCTTAAATAGCAATTTTAACTTCATTTTTTTATGCTAACTAATGTTATACAATCCTCGTACCAAATATGCATAGAATGTGTAACATTAGACTATCAAATAAACTTTTCTGCTTGTATCTTTGAGAATTTTTTTTTAAAATCAAACACAAATACTTTAATTAAAATATAAAAATCAAGAAATGACAAAAAGTAACAGGTTTAATTCAATATTATTTATCAAACATGTTTTTAAGATCTATAATTATAAATTTAAGTGCAAGGACAAAGAATTATAAGTGGAGTGGAGAAATGTTGTGAAAGCATTCTGCTAGCCCATAAACGTACGTGTCCATTGGGCTTAAATTCTATCTTCATGCTGAGATAGTGGATTGACAAAATTTGACATGTTTGGCACACTATCAACAAGATAATTAACAAAATTTGTCACGTCTCTTACACGTATTGAATAATAGCGTACCAAAAATCTCCAAAATATCTCAAAGATTAGAGACAGTTCAAATAATTCAGAGTCTTAGGCAAAAAATTTAATGAGCTTTTCAAAAAATGGTAATCATAAAAATTAAATTGAGCAAATGACACCAACAAAAATTATGTCGATGATCGTCAAATGTATAATTATTAGTGATTTTAACAAAAAGCCATATTTATTGGTATTTGGAATAGAATTACCGTTGCTAACATCAATAGTTATCACCGACATACCTCCTTAGTGATTACCAACGATGATGTCATTAATGATCACCGACGGTACTTCAGTCGCTGATCGTTGAAAAGAAGTTGTTGGTGTTATCGACGAAACTATATTCTTTTTTTGCTTTTATTTTTTATAAGATAGTAATGGAATATTATGACGATGATTTAAGATATCTATTTTTTTTTTTATTTATAATATTAATGATCGATAAATTATTTTTCTAATTGTTGTTTTATTATTGACAAATTTCCTTACATTTTTATTAATTTATTTATAGGAAACAAAATCTTCGCTAAATTAAATTTATAAAAATATTTTTATTATTATTACAAACAAAAAAATTGTCATAATGTTAAATTATTTTTATAACTGACATAATTTTTTTGAAGATGATATCTAATCTATTTTATAATTTTATTTAAAGATGCAAGTTTTACAGATACATTAAATTTATTAAGATACTTTTTAAAATTATCACAAACGAAAAACTCCGTTGCTAATCTTAAATTACTATTTTGTTGCTTATAAATATTTATGTCGATAATAATTTTGTGGAAATTATATCCACTACTTGTACATTTGGAAATAATTTTAAATTTACAAATTGTATCTTTTTAAAATAAACTAACTTATTTTAATATTTGAATTTATTAAAATAAAAAAAAATTATTGCACGCACAATAACTAAGAGAGCATAAGTCTTAATCTAATTTTGAAAAAGAATCCCCAAATTGAATTGTTACCTACATTCTATTCATTTTTTCCTTTTCTCAATCTATACATGTGGAAATCTTGAATTCTAATTCCAATTTCTTCATCTTCTTCTTCAATATTATATAATTTCTTCATTTTGAGCACACAATGTTTCTCCATTGCAACATAAATACTTTGAACATATGTTACAAGTGAAGTGATTAACAAATGTAACGAACTATGTTAGAATGTATCATAATAGTTGATACAATTTGTAACATCAAATGCAATATATAGTGAACATAATTTTAGCCAAGTGTGTAACATCAAATGTAACAAGAAGGCTAACATATAATTACTGGTATAAAATTTAACATAATAACACGTATGGATTTAACATAATTACAGGCATAAAATTTAACAAAACGAATGTGCCTTCGCTGAATGTGTAACATCAAATGTAACATAAGGCTAAAGTAAATATAAGCATAATCTATAACAACGAATGTAACATAAAATACAAGAGCACTTAACACAATAACGTGGCGAAGCTAGAAATATTTCTTTTGATGAGCAAAAATTAAGTAGAAAAAAAAATTTAAAATAATATAACATTAATGAAAATATTTCAATACATTACTACAATGGTTTCCTACGCGTTTTCATATTTTGAAAATGTTGTGTAATTACATCATTATCACGTGATTTACGCCAACATTTAAAATTCAATACTAAACCATCAAAATTCAATATTAATTTCAGTAAAAATTAAGAAAATTAATTTTATTAAAATTTCAAATGATGAGCAATTGGTGTTATTGGTTATCACATGATTAACATTAATATCCGTATTTTATATCCCACCCAAAAAAAAAATGTTCCATGTTTGTTCTATTTGACTTTTCCTTAGCTAGTTAGTCTAAATCTCAGAGGCGGGAAGAAGAAATTACATTGGCTTGGGTAAGTCTCTCTTTTCAATTTGAAAGAGTTGTTAAGCATCGATATAAATTAAAATGGGAAAATTGTATATAAGTTACGGATTTTTTTATGGCTTTAATTTGAAGAAATTGAGTGAAATTTACAATAAGACTTGTTCCAAATTAGATGTCAAAACATCGATATTTTATAAATAGGTGACTTGTTCCAAATTAGGTCAAAAATATTTTTTAAATTAAGTCATATTCTTTAGCAATATTTCAAATTAATCCCAAAATTACCCTATTATCTACATTTTCATCGTAGCCCAACGCCACAAGCTTATTTATCGCCTCATTATACAAAAACTCCAAAATTTTTAGCAAGATTTCTTCCAATTGTTCTTCCGTACAGTAGCCCCACCCACATCCACTGTCATCAAAAACCAAATTCGGGTTGGGGTTTGACATTAGAATCGGGGTTTGGGTTAAAGAATTGAGCGACATATGGTAATTCCTAGGTTTGATTACAGATTTTGGATTTGTTAATTTTTCCCCATTATTATTCACAGTGGCGGTGGTTGTGGAGTGATCGAATTCGGGTTTTACCGATCGAGTCTTCCTGCTGGTTCTGATGTGTTTTTCTTAATAGTACAACCCATTTGAGAATTTTTCCGAATTCGATTACCAAATTGGCAAGAACAAGAAACCTAAAAAAGTAGAAGAAATTATAATCAGCAATACATATAACTACATATATGTATATATAGATACTTACAGATTGAATGATAAATCTGAGTTTAATTTCGTTCAGATGTTAAGAATGACAGAGAGATTTTGGTTGGGAGGGTTGGGAATTGGGTAGTGGAAGAATGGTATGATTAAGCTTTGGCTTTGGTGCTTCAAGGCTGCATCAAGGATATGTTAAGAGTGCCCATCTTACTCTAAATGGTAGTTTGAATTTTTGTAGGGATGATTTATTTGATGAATTTTTATATAGTGATCATGATTTGTTGTTGTAAATAGCAGGTTTGAATTTTGTAGGAGTAATACTGTATTATAGAAAACAATATCATAATATAATAGTATGATATAAAATAGTATCATTATATTAGTTGTGGCCATGATTTGTTGTTGTAAATAGCAGATTGATACTGTATTATAGAAAATAGCTTGAAACTTTATTATAGAATAGCAGCTTGATACTATATTAAGTTGGTCATTAAATTATTTCTTTGTGTTGTTAGTCATGTGTGTTGTTTGATACTGTATTATAAAAAACATTATCACAAAAATAATATCATAACATAAATGACATGGAATTCACATACGTACTCATAATTTTTACTATAATATGTTTTCGGAATCGTCTCCACAAGTCCGGTCAAGACTAGTTGTTTTGTCACTACTGACGATAGTATCATAGATAAATGTATATTAATATATCAATATCATACATGAAAGTATCTTAATAAAACAGTATCACAAACTATAACCTAATAAAATAACATTATCATAGATTAAATAACAGTATCATACGTTGAAATATTATCGTAATAAAATAATATCAAAGATAAAAGTATGGTATAAGTATACCATATCACTTTATCTAGATAAAACAGTATTATAGATATAACTAAGTAGAGATATTTTACTGCTTGAAAGAATGATATTTTTTTTTAAAATGCTCAATTAGTAGTACAATCATAGGCGTTGTTGTTAGAGGAGAGATAAAAAAATCTTTTATGATTGATCTCTTAAATATTAGATTACAATCGCGAGTGTTTTTAGGCCTTTTTTTAATGAATTTTGGTAGTTACAAAATAACAATAATAAAAAAAAAAAAAACGAAACTATTATTTTTAAAAATTGACTTGTAACCGTTTTTTTAATATTATTATTATCAATTAGTGTCTTATAATGACGTAAATTTCCCAATAATTTTTGTGTTACTTTGTTTTGAAAATTGTCTGTAAATTAAATTTATGAAAATAAGTGTATTTAAATAAGTGTATTTAATTATTACATAAGGAAAAAAATTGACTCAAAAACTGATGATAAAATTATTTGGAAATAAATTTTCTAAAATTTACCTTATCTCAATGTGAGGTCTTAGGCGATCGCATAATTTGTCTAGAGGTTGAGTCAGTTCTATGGTGGTGAAGGTATTGGGTATGAGAGAAGCGACGAGTGTTGGAGGCATGTGTGGAGGCACATATGGCAATAGAGGATTTTGCAGCCTGGATGATGGGGAGTTGGTTCAGTATGACGTCAAGCAAGGGGGAAGACATTTTTGCTAAAGTTGTGAATGTCAAAGACGCAGATAAATTTCATGTTAGCGATACTGTTGGTTCCAGAGGCATCGGTGGTGGCTAAGGATGTGAAGGCACTAGTTATTAGTTAGCGGATCCAACGATTGAGGCAAAGGTGGAGGGGGATGTGTCATTGAAGGTATTGTTTATAGAAAAGTGGAGTCGGAATTGTAGGTAGGGTGGGGCGCATGTGGGCATTTTGTTTGTGATTGCCTCAATTCAAGATGCTAAAATGGGTCGAGAAACGTAAAGTTACTAAACTCGTGATTATGTCTACTATATATCATTGATTTTCATTATATATTAATGAATGAATGAAACTATTAGGGTTTTTATTTCAACTTGTGTTGTTTTATTTTATACTATTAAAAATATGTTCGACCACATTATTATTATTACTCTCCCAATTTTCTTTTTCATTTTTTAATATCAAGTAATTACTCAAAATCAGTCTAGTACCTTAAAAAACACTAGAATGGAAGGACTTAAACGTAAAATAAATAGAAATTCTCAACAAGCTTTTTGTATTACTTGGTGAGAGTATTATATTCATGAAATATTTTTGTTGACCACAGCCTCACTAATTCAGATGTTTTAGGCAAAACTTTTGAGGGAGTCTTTCCAAAAACAATAATAAAAGATTAAATGATGCAAATGATCACCGATAAAAATTTCTTCGATGATAGCTTATGGTATTATTATAGGTGTTTGACCAGAATCAATATATGTCGTTGATTTTAGATGGAAATTATCGACGCATCTTCGTCAATGATTACCAACGGCAATATTATCGATGATGTCGTCGATGATGATATCGTCAACAATCATCGACGACATCATCGACAGTGCTACAATAACTGATCATCGATTGAAAAGTTGGTGGTGTCACCAACAGAAATTTATTCTCTCTTTATTTTTTATATTTTTAAAAAATAACTGAAGGAATATTACATATGTAACTTAATATTTTTTTTTTTTATTTATAATATTAATGCCGGATAAATTTTTTTCCAACTGTTGTTTCATTACTTTCATTATTAACATAATTTTCTAAAATTAGTATTTAATTTTATGTTTTTATATTTATTTATAGAGGAAATTTCTGTTGATATATTAAAACTCATGAAAATATTTAGTTTTTAATATTACAAACTGTAAATTTGTTAGTATTCTTGTACTATTTTTTCAATTGATATTTAATTAATGTCATAATTTTTTGAAATTAATATTATATCTCTTTTACAATATTATTTAAAAACGATAGTTTTATCAATACATTCTATTTAGATATTTTTTTTTTTAAAATTAACCAATAAAAAACTATTTTTAATCTTAAATTATTATTTTGTTCCCTAGATTTTTTCTTCACTAATATTTATTTTTTATTTTTATTACTTTATTTTACAACAAATTTTCTGTTGGTAAATTAAATATATGAAAATAAACGTTTTTAGTTATGAAATAAGGGAAATTTGATTCAAATATTCCGATGATAAAACTATTTAAAAATAATTCTTTGAAATTTGGGAGTTTTAACCTAAATATGGGGCCTTAAGCAAAAGCGCATTTTAAGCAAGAGCCACCAAGGGACATGTGACTATGTGAGGTCAATCGACCCACAAAAATTTAAAAATGGTCCAAGGCCGATCCAAAATGGCATAAGCTCATATCCAAAAATATAAAATAGCCCAGAATAACTCAAGCTCAAGTTCCAATCCAAATTATTTTAATTCGAGTTTTAACCCAAATTAGCTCAATCCTCATAGTTTTCAATCATATCAGTTCCTGAACACCCAAAATTTCAAGCCCAATTAATATCATTCTATTCAATTCTCTTCTCTGCAGATAACCATGCCCTAATTTAATTGTAATTTTCACTTCATTTCTTCAAATTAAAGCTACAATAAACTAAAATCAATCATAAATCTATTAACCCACTAGCTAGCTTGCAGAGGGATTAGGAGAGGAAGGTTTAGCTTGCTCTCTTCGTGGTCATTCTTTCAAAAGAATGATGTCCAACTGAAAAAAGAGACCGGCCTAGAACCATGTAATTTCTTCCTAAATCAACTCTAAATCTGTTAGCATTTATGAAAATTTTAATCTTTTTATTCCTTTTGTAAATTTTAGTTTTGATTTTCTGATTTTTTTTTTTTTTTTTTTTACTCCTTGGCTTTTGATTTTTTTTTTCCAGAATTTGTAAATTTGCTAATTGTTATTGATAATAGTTTATATGTAAATGAAATTGTTAGATGATTGTTGTTTTCTTTTTGGCTTACTTTATTACCTTAACTACTTATTATAATATTATTGGATTGTTGTGATTTGCTAACCAATATTTTGTTGCTTTATCAACTTATTATTAGATTATTATATCTTGCTAACATATTTTGTTGTTTATTTAGATATTACAGAATTTAATGTCAACAATTATACATATATCAAGGAAAGCTCAGTTTATTATTGAAGAGAAAAATATTGATGGAAAGAAATCAATGGTTAAATGACACTTTGATTGTACATATTGAGAATGATATATTTTACGAAATTGATAATGATGTAATTATACAATATTTTCAAAGTATGAAAATGCGTAGAGAACAATTGTATGAAAATGCGTAGAGAACAATTGTAGAAATGCATCAAAATATTTTTATTAGCGTTATATTATTTCAAAAAAAATTATTTAATGTTTGCCCACCCAAAAGAAAATATTCCTGGCCCTATCACTGACCATTTCATTTGTCTAAAGGTTGAGCTCTGCCAAAAAACTAAGAGTGGAGGTTTTATTTTATTGGAAAAAGTTTTTATTTAATCTTACTTCGTATTAACATAAATATTATATAAGACAAGTCTTAATTAAGTTTTATTTTATTGGAAAAAAGTTTTTATTTAATCTTACTTTGTATTAACATAAATATTATATAAGACAAGTCTTAATTTTCACTAGTCATCACCGATTAGGGTTCATCATCCTTCAACAAATTTGTTTTAGTCTAGTTGGTTAGGATACTCGGCTTTCACTTGAGAGACCCGGTGGCGGGCGGGCATCATTCGAGCTCGTGTGTTGGGCACACCATCATCAGTTTCACTTGACATTTTGGCAAGTATGTGTCATGCAAGAGTCGAGCTGGTCCTTGCTGATCTCTATGTCTCTGTGTTATGACAGCCAATCACACTTCTATCCTAAGGCCAATTCAACTTTATGGGCTCGATCTTATTCTCTAAAGTAAGCCCCACTCTTATGGGGTTGGCGGTCGACCACCAGTGGGCAGCCTTCTAGTAATAACTTGGCCTCCTTCGAACACGTGAGCCCCTCGTATTGCCATGTACTATGCCACGGCATTTTGCGGTGTCGATATGCCACACAACACGGAAGATGCTTTCCTTCCAACGGTGGAATTTAACACTTGCAATTTCGGTTGCCCTAATTTTTCTTATAAATAGGGAGCCGTCATTAAGATTTCATTAATCATCAATCAAAAGGAGAGAAAGAGGTTGAGGGTTTCGAATTCTCTTGTAAACAACTCTTTCATTATAGTGAATTATATATGGAGGAAAATGACGTAGTCTCACATTAAGGTGAACTTCATGAACTTTACGTGTTCGTGTATGCCTATTTTCTTGTGCGATATTTTGCTATCGGTAATATAGAATTAGTATCTGATTTTCAATAGACAAAAGTGCTACCACCAGATTTCGTTAAGGCTTCCATGTCGGCAAGAGTCCAGCTAAAGCCCCTTATAGACCCAAGTTAGGCCTCGTTAGGGCTTCATGGGCCCAACGAGGGCTTCCCAGATTCGCCAAGGCCTCAGATATCCAGCGAGGGCCTTGTGGATATGCTTAAGGCCCGGCAACATGTTATCACCCTCGAGTTAAGTGGAGGAAAGCCCACAAAGGGCCTCGACACCCCTAGCCAGTCTGGAGTGCTTCATTGGTCTTCGCATTTTCGTAGCCTGATGTTTTGGAATAACCAGAGAAGTAGTTAAAGATATATTGTGGTTGATTGCCTGAAGGATTCTCACAAGGAAATCGAATCCTAATCTCCTAAAGATTAGGTAACGTGATCAACTCAAATAAGGACTGAAATCTTAGAGATTGCCTTGACAATCGATTGCCCTTATCTCATAAGGAATGATGATCTAATTAGATATCTAATTGATTATTTCTCTAAATCAATTAGAACTCTTGTGTTATAAATACAACTTCCCCAGTTATTCCAAGGTATACTCTCTTTACACATTAATTTTACCCTTAAAACTTTGCTCAAATCTCTGTCTGCTTTTCCTCCCACACTCAATTGTTTTTTGTTCTCCGTATATTATTCTATATACCAGCAGTTAACTTGATCGTCAAAGTACCAACGATCGCGGAACCTTTTTTCTTGGTGATCTTGATGCCTAACGATCGTCCTAGTGTGTAAATAACATACCAGTTGGTAGAAGAGTGACTGGAGATATGTTGACACGCCAGACAAAGTCTGAGTTCTCGGCGTCAATAAAAAGTAAAACCTACAAAAGAAGACTCTTAAAAAACTCCTCCTTCAAAAATTAAACCAAATAAAAGTCGGGACGGATGGACCCTTTAAGAAACTAAATTTGGATAAAATTTTGGGTAAATTTTCTTTTACTTTATAAAATTGGGCCAATTTGTTTTTTTTTTTTTTTTCCTTTTTTTTTTATGAAAAAGATTTAGCTCACTACACAAGTTCATATTCCTCACCCTGAATTAATTACAATTCTGCCGCTTATAAACGTGACGTATTGTTTTTGAATTTTATATTGTACTTTATATACTTTTGTGTAATTTTGACTTTTGTTGATATCATCTTTCTAACCACATGAGAAGCCATCCACACATCCACTTGGCAATTGGCATTACCAATGGCCCACAAATTGAGAAATTTAAGTAAATTGTACTAAAAAGAGTGTTATTTCTATATACATTTTATACACTTGTTTTAAATATATTTTTCATGGATCTCATTTGTTTAAAAAACAAAGCTTATTGTTCTTTATAAAATAAGATAAGAAAATATGCAAGTGCTATAATTTTAAAATCGTGTCAAAGTACATTTAAATTCACATAGTCAAATTTTAATTTGAAAGATGGGATTTAAATTAAAATTTTTAAAATATACTCTTGCTTTTAAGATTGGTGTCTGTAATCGACACTATTCTTAATTTGGTGATTCCACGTATCCAAAATTTGAATTGAAAAACTTTCACCAAATTATTTGTCTGTAATAAAGATTGATTATAGAAGAGTAAATAATTATGTACCATTGTTACAAGCACATCTAATATAACTAGCTTAAAATTGTTAAGTAAAGAAAGAGTGGTCAAATAATTTATAAATATACAAGTTGTTGGCCCAAATGGCTGTTGATTTGCACGGTTGATACAATGATTTCAATCACACCAAATCCTGAAACTAAATCAGAGCCATTAACTATGAATCAACTATCAAACAAACAAACAAGTGACACTATGACAGCCTCATATTACTCTATTTTGGATTCTTTAACCTAAAAATATCAATCCTTCTTATCAAAATCCCATTTTTTAGTTTTCATTTTTTTTACCAGGTGGAAATAATCCCATCTATTTCAACCACTTGTACATTCTTCCACGTGGCAACTACCCACTGGCCAGTGCACGACAGCCTCAAATGAGACATCTTTTGGTACAACACACTAAACAATTATAAATTAGTACTGAGAGTAAGAGTTTTGTGGCAAAGAGAGAAACAAAGAGATAAGATTTTGAGTTAAAGGGTTGGCCTATTTGCCATTTGTGTGTCAAATTTTAGCAGCAAAAATATAGCAATGGCCTCAGCATCACTCCTTAAGTCATCTCCTGTTATTGACAAGGCTGAGTTTTTTAAGGGCCAGTCCCTTCGCCAACCCTCCGTATCCGTCGTCCGGTGCCACCCGAATGCTCCATCTTCACTCACAATCAGGGCATCGTCCTATGCCGATGAGCTCGTTAAGACCGCGGTACGTGTCAAATTTTTTTCATTGTTAGCTCTTTGCGTTCAATTTGTATGAATGTAGACGTTAGTTTGTGCACGACTTGTTATTAACATGCAGTAATAATATGGTACACGGCATAAAATATATAAGTTATAAACAGAAAACATTCATTATTCGGTCCCTATTTTCATTTCTCAAAAGACTTCAATTGGTACGTGCAAGAAATAGGCTGAATTGAGGGAATTTTCTCTCGAATCATGTTTCTATAAGATTCAATTATGTATTAGTTGATATCAATATCATGTACTGAACACACGCTAAGATTTTGAACACACTAAAGCATACTAATTCAAAGAAAGAGAGTAGAGTTTAGAGGTGTAAAATGAGAAAGGTTGTTAAGGCTGCCACGACTACTTCTCAGGCTGGTCGGGCGCTGACAGCTATGACTAGATATTATTAACATGCACCAATAATACGTTATCCGTGAACTAATATATATGTTTTTAATGATTTTATCTCGAACCAAGTTCATACAAAGGTCAATTTTGTACTAGTCTGTAACAAAATATTGAACACAATACAAATATTTTGAACACACTAAAGCGTACTAGTGCAAACACAGAGGGATGATGTAGAGGTGTAAATCGCGTCGCATCGTGAGGTTAGGCCCCACCCAGATCTTCTCCAGGACGGGCTGGGCGGCATCCTGATAGTCCGACCCGTTTTACACCTTTAGAGGAGTTTAGTTTTAGTGCTGCTACTATGTAAATGGATTGAAGTAACAAGGGAAAATGAATAATGCAGAAAACTGTTGCATCACCTGGACGTGGAATTTTGGCCATGGATGAATCAAATGCTACATGTGGAAAGCGTCTTGCTTCTATTGGGCTTGAGAACACCGAGGCCAATCGCCAAGCTTACCGTACCCTCCTTGTGACAGTCCCCGGCCTCGGCCAGTACATCTCCGGTGCTATCCTCTTTGAAGAGACCCTGTACCAATCCACCACCGATGGCAAAAAGATGGTTGATGTCCTAGTCGAGCAAAACATTGTCCCCGGTATCAAAGTTGACAAGGTAATGCACAAATTTGTGCTTCCACACCTCGTGTGAATGTTTAAACTTTTAGAGATGAGAAATTTTTTAACACTTTACATTCAGCTCCTACATAAGTTTGAACTTTTAGAGACGAGCGTTACATTCAATGATACTCAAATGCTAATTTGGATTGGAGCAGGGTTTGGTTCCCCTTGCTGGTTCAAATGATGAGTCCTGGTGCCAAGGACTTGATGGCCTCGCTTCCCGGACAGCTGCTTACTACCAACAGGGTGCTCGTTTCGCCAAATGGTATGCCTGGCTAACGATTTTATGAGTCCATTTCCTTGTTCTTAACAAGAATGTTGCAATTTTCATGTCCTAAATTTGGAATGCCTATACTGATATCTACCTATGCTTCATCTTTTAGGCGTACCGTTGTGAGCATTCCAAACGGTCCATCTGCATTGGCCGTGAAGGAGGCTGCCTGGGGACTGGCTAGATATGCTGCCATTGCTCAAGTATGTACCGAGTTTAAAGCAGAACCTTTCTACAAAAAAAAAAAAAAAACACTAATGCATGTTATATATACAGTATTCCATGTGATTAGACACTAACATTAACAAGATTTTAGCTTATTTGTCTTTCTCGATACAAATTAGTGCAGAGAGGTGTTAAAATTAACGTTGATTTATTATTCAGGACAATGGGTTGGTCCCAATTGTTGAGCCAGAAATCTTGCTTGATGGTGAACATGGCATAGACAGGACTTTTGAGGTTGCCCAAAAGGTTTGGGCTGAGGTTTTCTTCTACTTGGCTGAGAACAATGTTCTGTTTGAGGGTATTCTTCTCAAGCCGAGCATGGTTACTCCTGGAGCCGAATGCAAGGAGAGGGCGACCCCTGAGCAAGTTGCTGATTACACTCTCAAGCTCCTCCATAGGAGAATCCCCCCAGCTGTCCCTGGAATCATGGCAAGTATCTCAGTCTTAGTTTTCATACTTAAAGCTTATATCGATAGTTTTCCTTCATTGACTGATGAAACGAGATAGAATCAGAAAACTGGAATAGAATCGGACAAAGAGATGTTAACAGGGCTTGTTCACAAGTAGGCCGCATGTGAACTAGATGAATTAGACAAAGGTTCGATATGGAACCTAACCATGCTTGGCTAAGCTTAAAAAGTTTACATATAAGTAAATAAGTATGTTTTTAAATAAGTCAATTTTTTGTTGGTGGAAGATGAAAATAAGATACTAAGGCAAGAGTTACCCTCAAAATAAGTAATCTTTAAGCTAGCCAAACATGCTCCTAGTGTATGAGGCCACCAAGCAGCCTCTCCATTCAACAGCAATTAATTCTAAGCTAGATGGATGCTTCAACAAATCATGTGTTCTTGTGATCTTATGCATAGACTAACAGAGTCAATTGTTTGATTTGAGCAGTTCTTGTCTGGTGGGCAATCTGAAGTGGAAGCAACCTTGAACTTGAATGCCATGAACCAAGCTCCCAACCCGTGGCATGTATCGTTCTCCTACGCCAGGGCCCTCCAGAACACGTGCTTGAAGACATGGGGAGGAAGCCCCGAGAAAGTTAAGGCAGCTCAGGATGCTCTGCTCATCCGGGCCAAGGCCAACTCCCTCGCTCAGCTTGGGAAGTACACCGGTGAGGGTGAATCAGATGAAGCCAAGAAGGGAATGTTTGTCAAGGGCTATGTCTACTAAGCTCATTGCACTTGTTCGATATATGAAACAAGAATGTGATCATGAAGAGAGGAACATGATGGAGATGGAGCTTATTTTTGTTCATTGTATGTACTTTTAACCACTTAATAAACTTTGTGCTAATGAAACTAGTTAGTGTGTATCAATGGGTGGTATAAAAAATTTTCTACTTGAGGTTTGAGTACAAATACATCTATTCAAAACTTCAAAATTTATTAATGCCTTTGTAATGGATTCATTTGGCTTGCTGGTTCTTGATTACATCTATTTACCGAGCTTCTCTTCAAAACAGTGTCTAGATTGTTATGTCTTTTAAACAAGTTTGAACTTACCCAAAATGATATTGTGATATCTTATAACTGTTATAGTTATAAAAAAAGTTCACCAGTCATTTAGTCACCTACACCTCTATCATTGAGTTGTCAGCTTCTTACTCCCTTATTATTGGGATTGTCAACTTTTTTGACTTTCCAGCAATGAATAGTGTGATTAGAATTTATAATAGAGTTCAACTAGAACGATACTAAATTCCGAAGAAGAAAATACTTAAAATAGTCAGCCATATATATTAACAATATCTACTCGAAGAGCAGAGCCCTCTTTGGTAAGGAAACAATCCCCCAGCATAAAATTATCTATCAATTTTAAATTTGGATAAATTACGCTTAGAAATCTCATTCTTTTAAGTTTGTAATAATTTCTTTACATTTAATTTTTATTGCACGTATCATCCCAATCTTTCAGTGGTCCCTTTTAATTAAAAAACTAAAACAGCAAAACAAGAAAAATAAAATGGAAAATTGGAGTTGGGATGTTTAACATTTTCAAAAGTGCAAATAAATTCTAAATTTTTATTTTTTACAGTTCTTCATTTAAAATAATAAAAAATGTGTAGTAAGGTCCAAAACAATCTAATCCAAGCTCCTGCGTCCCTCAGTATAGATGTGCAAAAAGTAACTCTAGAATTTTGACGGATTACGTCCAAAGCTTCATTAGTTGATCAAAGTCATGTGATCTAAATTTAACCATTTTAACCTATTCACGTTTAATAATTTAAAACAATTATAAAAAAACAAAAACAAAAACATAAAAAAATAAGGAAACGACAGAGAGACGTTACACTCAATGTATGGTAACAAAGAGTATGTTATGACAATAGTTCTTCATTTTTTTTATTGTATTCTCCGTCCTAAACAGGCAAATTTTCACTTTTATTGTATTATGTTTTATTTTGTTACTAATAGAACAAACCACCTAGAACAATTTAATTATAAGTAAAAAAAGATATTGGCAACTAATTGTTAAATGCAGTGAAAAAATAATAGGTTGAATGGATACAACATAAAATACTTTATAACAACTTTTGATAGCATGTTTTAACATATTAAAAACGTACGTGAAACAATGAGGTGTAATGTTTCCAAATCCATAAGAGGTGAAATAATTTTAGCAAACTGCGAATAGAATTTTGTCATAATTACTTGTTTTGAAAGCAATTCCTTCACTAGTATCAAAAAAAGTAATTATCCAAACATGAATGAAAATAAGCTAAACCAAACATGCATTTAAATCCACTTTCGCCTAAAATTACCAAGCAAGACAAGAACAATTTAGTCAGAGAATGAGAAAGATTGGCTATGTGGCCATTTTCTGCTAGGCAATCCAAACGAAAGCAAGATTTAAGTACTCTACTTGTTTGGTCAGAGACTATGCATAACACACATCTAGCAATAGATCACTTGTGCCAATTAAATAATAACTGATTTTATGTGCATTTTTACGCAATGCTTTTCGCTTCCTAAGATGTAATTTACACGAGATTATCTACATCTCACTCTATTCACTCAATATCGAATTTATTCACTGGAGGCTGCACAATATTTCACCCTTTTCAACTTGCTAATTAAACAGAGACTTTCGTGGTTGTAAAGAAAAACGCAATGGTTAGACATCGCAGACTTGCTGATCTTCGAATTCCATCCAGCCCTAAATCCGCTCTCCCATCAAGGTGTCTATAACTGCAAGGAATTCAACGAAACGAGAAGAGATTAGGGCATTTGCATTACAAATTTTTTTAAAAAGAACCCAGTTATTATATCAGCTAAATATTGGTCAACATTCACTCACCAGCACAAAGGATAACCCTAAACCAGCACACAACCTAATGTTTTTTATGCGTGCATAAAAATGTTACAAGGTGAAATATAAATTTCACTAACTCAATTGCGTAAATCAACAGAAATGTAAGACGAGAGCCTTGTAATTGCATTCACAATCTAGAAATGCAGACACGAAATTCAGCGGATGCATACTTCTCCACGTGCTTATTTAGCATAACCATTTCAAACAGTCTATTCTACATGAGGGATAGGACCAGTACAAGCAATACTTCAAACCATTCTGGCATCTCCTCTGGAAAGATGCAGCTAAATAATGCATGAAAGAAGTGGCCTACGTCTGCACTGAGGTGAAAACCAAATGCACGTGTCAGAAGCAGAAACAACGGCAAACTTTAGAATTTAGATGTTTTGGGATCACGATATACATATTAAAAGCCATATGATAAGAATTGTCTTCTATGTTCTCTTGGTCCAGAAACGAACCCTACCACCAAAAAAATCATTTCTTTATTCATTTAGAAAGGTATACAAACTAAGAAAATAAATTAATAAAAAGAAATATTTATCTGAAATTGGTAATTTTTATTATATGTTAAGCATAACGGTGAGTTCATATTTGTATTATTTCTTAGTTGTTTAATGCCCTCTTTGAAACTACATTAGCAGAGAAAAACAGAACCACATTCAGACAATACAAATAACTTGACAAATAAATCATGCACTGCAGATAATCACAGTTCAATAAAGGTAACATGCCTAAAATAATACATGTCGAACTCGTGCTGAAACAGGAAGGGGAGAGAAGGGAGAGAGATCAGTCAGTGAAAATTTCACACAAATGCGTACCAGTAGAAGAATAGTTCAAATCCAGCGGAAGGTACGTTAAATAAGATACTTTTAATAAAGAATAAAGAAACTAACATATATACACTTAACATTTTCAACCATTTGGTTGAGTCTAAAATATTAATAAATGTTAATTAGCAAATTTAAACAAATAATTCAGTATAAAAGAATTGACTTTATCTTTTCTGGTTTAGTTTTCATGCATGTGTTTGTGATATAGATCTACAACATCAATCAATTCGTGTACCAATTAAATTGATAGCAAATAAGACAACCAAATCTTTTACGTCATCAAGTGTCAAAGCAATCATTCCACGACAAAATTCACGTGCCCTGGAAGAGCGTCTTGTAATGCATGAAGCCATATCACAACATAATGACCATGCTGTGGATGGCAATATCCAGCTCAAGATGGAGTGTACCTGCTGAGGCAGATGTGTTTTAAGATAAAAGGCATAAAATATCAATCTCATGTTTTTGGTGAACAACTATAAGGCATGCTTATGTCTTACCCTTCTTTATTTCATTATTACTAAATTTATCCTGTAATGCTGCTTGACTAATTAATACAAGTTAAATATTTTGCAGAGCAAACAACGTTTACCAGGATCCTAGTCTGGAGGAAAAGGACAATTTCTGTTTATTTAAGGGAAAATTGCAGCGGAGGTCCCCAACCTTTTACATTTGCGCAAATAGGTCCACTTTGGTCCCCAATGGACGGAAATCATCCGCTTCACCATTCAAATGCCCCATGCAAGGCATGTGGAGGAATGTTGTGAGTGATAAAATGGATAAACACATAATTTTAAGAAAAAAAAAAAAAGAAAGAAAGAAAGAAAATAAAAGAAAATGAAAAAAAAAAAAAATTAGCCCCACGCCAGCTCCCGTCTCCCTGTGGTTTTTGGCAACCCCCATCCCTTTGTTTTGCCCAATGTTTTTAAAATCGTCCGGTCATCGACCTGGAAAAGGTAAGGGTTAAGGGTTAGAAGGTCTATAGTTAATTTTCAACCATGGCAACTTTTATCCCAGCTTAAGTCATAATTAGCACCTTGGTTATTTTGTAATTAGTGGGTTGATCAGAGGCAAATTCTGTTGTGAATATGCTTGGAACACAACATTTCAATTCAGTCTCATTTTCCCAGTTGAGAGAGATCCAGAAGATGCTTTCTCTCTGTTTTCTATGGAGACAGACCATACTGTACAGAGGCGCTTCTGATATATTATCAACAAATGATGGAGATGGCATGCGCTACTGAAACTTCCATGGCTGTTCTCCTTTCATCCAAACCCAATCCCAATCTAAAGGCTTATATTTTCCCCAATTCCATTTCTGGCAGTGAGATAAGATACGAGAAAAATAATATTCTATCCTCGACAAAAAAAGTAAAAGATAAAATGATATTGACATGCAGATCACAAGCACAAAAAGCCAAAATTCAGAAGGATCAGCATAGTTCAGAATTTCACCAAATAACACGTGCATAATGACCTCGCATTTTCATGCCCTCATACCGAGCAGATAGTGTGATTTTGATAACTATGTAGGAAATGAGAAGAGAAGCTCTATCTTTCAACAACAAGAATAAAGCACTAAAAATATGCTGAAGTTAACGCTTATTCTCCTTTTAGTTTTCGTAAAGCAGCTTACTAATAATCTGGAACATCAATACTCAATACTTATATCTGTATGTCATACCTTCGTCACTTCTCAGGCTCACTTTTGAAGTATCCATCTGGAACCAAACTTGCACCTTCATGATGATTACCAATCAAAGCATCTACTTGTTCCTTGGAAGTCAAAACCCCAAACTTTCCAAATTATTTAACCATTATATCAAAGTGTGGTTTTTTAGACAGAAGGATCATAAACAAAACGTAACTGGTTATTCAGAGCTTGCCCATGCATCATAAATAGATTTCGAGACATGAAAATTATGGAGAAAGAAAATACCTGGTTATTTGGAGCTTGTCCATGCATCCGTTGAGGTCTGGCATTGAGATCAATCAGCTTATTATCCATTTTCCCATCATGGCTACTGTTATTAACCAGCATTGGATTCGAAGATACCCTATGATTTTGTTGATTTTCATTCCCTTTAAAATTAGACGGCTGAATATCACCTTGCTGTGATCCTGGCTCATCTAAACGTGTAGATTTATCCCCTGGAAACTATAGAAGCAAATCATAAAAGAAGGAAATATGAGGCCTTTTGCATGGCTGCTACAAAAATGAGAAGTATTGTTCTTAAACAACTACAAACCTCAACTCTCTGCCTTAATAGGAGATATCTTCCATGGGTTCTTTTACCACCAACATGGACAATCATATCACATTGAAGACAAAGAGAACTTCCATCGATCTCACAATAAAAGAAAGCTACATAATAGGGTCCAGTAATAAGTATATTTCAGAACGTGTTCCAACATTTCAAATATGAGGAAGGAAGAGAAATGAACCTGCATACCAGGTGCATTTTCACATATGTCACAACGCAGAACTGCACTGGGCTCAGCAAGCCCAACTCGCACGTGTCTACTCGCAAGCTTGTTGCACATATGAACCTGTCACACCATGTTAGCATAACATTGTGGCAACTACAATTTCGTAGAACATTCTTCAAACACGTAAGAAGGCGTGATGCAGAAGCCACTGCAATGCAAGAAAGAACATAAATGCATTCTTCTCAGACCTACTGATAGTTGTCCTGTCATATGTCTCCGACCCTCAGGATATGGCTTGATATTAATGGGGTAGATTTTCAACTTTTATATACATCCAGCAATTATGCATCCATTACCATGCACAAAATGTCATGGTGATCAATGCGTGATATAAGGTAATCAAAAGATGATTATTCTATATAATGAGAAGAACCGTCAAACATTCCAAATTACGTGGTTAGGACAAGTTTCGACCGTAAACACTAGGCTAAAGAGGCCATTACGTACTTGAAAAACGACCCATATATTAGTGACAAGAGATGTAATACAAGTTTTAAGGTACTGCAAGAATGATATACAACACATACCCAAAACAACCTGAAAACTCACAAAACACTACGACGTGGAAATATGCAATTCATAAGTAACTGCAACACCTACAATGGAAAAATAATTTTTTTTACCACATGAGATAGTGTTGAACATTATATCCATATCTCAGCTAAGATCCACGAACTATACTTAAAAATCGAATATGAAGATTCGATTCAAACAAACAAAACTGTACTACAACCTAACAAAACATAATCTAGCTAACAGATTTGACTAGCATTTACTACCTCAGTAATGCAAATAAATAAGTATTTCAATCAGATCCACACAAATACACAAACACGCGCGTAGATACACGTGTGGTAAAATCTACAGTATACCTTATCGTCGCAAGAACGGCAAAGAGCAGCCTCGTCGGCCGCACAGAAAAGAATTGCGGCTGCACTCTCGCAAACATCGCAAAGGGTTCTCATTATACCTATTTACTATTTCCTTCTGATTTCTGAATACCTGAATTTCTATATCAATTCACTATCTATAAACAAATCTTCATCACTTTCAATGATGTCATTATCAACTCCACGAATAACAAATGAATCAACTTTTCATATACTTAAATATAGATATAATAGATGTGTATATAAATATATATTAATACATATACATATATGCGTAGGTAGAGACAGGTGGAGAGGAGAAGGAAGAGAGGCGGCGGCGTAGGATGTTACATGGGGTGTGGGGTTGAGGGGAGAAGAATGGGAGCAGTAGTTCGGAATTGCAGAAAAGAAGAAAAGCGCGTATGTGTTTACACTCTCCCGATCAATACAATATACTCGCCACAATAAGCTGACGCGTGTGACTTTGATTTTGTGGTGGATGTACTGAATTGCCCTTATAAAATATTTCTGTATATTTTTTAAAAATAAACTAGTATACCGCTTTTCTTTGTGTTGGAATCCGACCGTAGATGATTTTAATGGATTGAGGAGTTAAGAAGAATATTAAAGATTGAGAGAAAGAGAGAGTTTTGTTTGAAGGGAGATTGATTTTGAAAAATAGGAAGAAGAATGAGAAGAAATTGAGGAATTGAGAGTGATATATAGATTTTGATTTGAGAAAATGAAGACGTAGTGATAGACAAAGAAATATTTTTTTTGTGTTTGTAGTGGAGTAAACCTCCTACAGTCGGTGATAAAATAAATTGGTGAAAGAGCGCGGTTAGAGATGAGGTCCAATATCAAATCTATTTACTTTACCCTTTTTTTCATATAGGTAAGAAATTTGTTCTAGAAATTATTTTATTGAAACATAATTTTCTTCTTTTTCTTGTTCGGTTTTCAATAAAAAAGAAATTAATTTTAAAAAAATTAAATAGATGCAGAAATTTGTTTATTTTTTTATTTTGGAATTGGAATAATATTATTTTTTATATTAAAAATGATTTTTAATATAAAATGTGAAAGACAGAAGACTAAAGTATGAAATTGTTTAGGATGAATTTTGTACTGCAAATTATAGGTAAAACAAATCTCATTTTTGCCCCCACCACCCCATACTTAAATCTTAATTGTTTTTAATATAGTAGCAAACTTAGATTATAATTTATATACGATGGTCATATTCAATTATTGCGGGGTTCTTTTTCTATTTTGAAAATAAATGTGTCTAAGTGTTTGTTTGGTAGAGTATTTGGTAGATTATAAACACTTAGCCTATAAAATATGTAGATAAAAGTAAGTAAAAATTGTGAGTCTACGAAATGTATAAATAAAAATAATATTTGGTCAGTTTATAAGAACATCTCCAATAGATTCTATGAATTGCAGTCTACGTGGTATATAAATAGAAACACTCCCAATCTGTGTGTATAGACGGTCAAGTCTAAAATTGATCTCAAATGGGTTCTATCTACACGATTTTATCAATCTTAAAATAAAAATAAATAAAATAATGAATAAGAGAGAAAATCTAAAAAATATGGTATGTTTTGTTTTTCCTATTATAAATTAACAAAAAAAAAAATTGTTGAGTCACTCCGTCCAACAGAACTTCTAAATCTAGACAGATTTTTAGACATTGTCTACTTTTTTTTCTGTTACGTCAAGTTGACAGAGTTCCTGTCAACTTGCATGAGGAATTTTTTAGATATTGTCTAATTTATCTATGTCACAAAAATATTTCAACAATCCATAATTATATTGGAGATACTCTAAGTGCTGAAAAACCACTCCCAAACATATGCTAATTATAAAAGTGCACCCCATAATGTGTTGTTGACTCAAACATAATCCTTATCAAGTTCCATTGCCATTTTACTCTTTCTTCCACTTTTTTTATTTTTTGAAAAAGAAAATGAATACTTATTAAATAGCAAAACCCTTAAAAATGATTTTTTTTCATTTTTTTTTCTTTATTAATATACACACTATATAAATCCTTGTGCTTGTTGTGTCCCCTAAATGCATGACAATTGGAACAATCATAATGTTTGACAACATTATAAACTTGTCTTAAAAACCTAACCCCAATAGAGGATGCAAATCCAATGAACAAAAAAGGGTCCATTGGAGAATCTAGAAGGGGGAAGGGGATGGGGATGGGGTGGGGTGGGGTGGGGTGGGGTGGGGTGGAGTGGGGCGGGGTGGGGCGGTTTTGTAGAACACTCTTTAATTTGTAGCCACTAATTGCAAAGTATTATGTGGAATGAAAGCAACCCTCTTGTATTTTTCATCCACCAATTTTATATCTGCCCTGTCCCATATATGATACACCCAACAATGTTTTTCTAAAAGGGTCTACAATAACATATTTTCATGAAAATGGATTGGATTTGCCCCAACCCCCGAAAAAAAAAAAAAAAATTAGGAAAAACATAAAAATAAAAATAAAAAGTTAAGGATATTGATTTAGGTGATAAACTTTCTTTAGGTTGGATTAAAGTTCAAGATTGATCATAAATTAAATTGAACTTCGTGTTCAGTTTAGTTTCGATCTAATTTGTTTAACATCAAAATCGTATTTAAAAAATCTTTTGTATGTCATCAAAGAAGAAATGATCAATAATTTTTACCTTTAACTAAAATTAGTAAATGAAAAGTTTATAACAAAAATAAATATAAAATTTAACAACTCGAGCAAGCAAAACTTAACTTGAAGCAACGGTAGATTGATCAATCAAGCTTGATATGCTATATTTAGTTTGGAGTGATAAAGCTTAGTACCAAAAAATTAAAATTATTAAAATTTAAGTCAAATTCAGAACACAACAAAATAAAATTAATCGACAAAGTTATTTGTAGCACAATTAACATGTACAAGAAATATTCGTTTATTTTATTGGATACTAAGAAATGAAAAAAATACGAGTTCATACATACTTACAAAGTAATGTGAATTTATAATGGAGTAAGAACTACTTACGTGTATGCTATATACAATATTTTTTATTGTTATGTGAAAGTATTGACTAGTGCTTGTTTGGTAAAACTTTTGGTGATATCTAAGTGGTGGTTCCTGCGGAATATGTAGATAAAAATTGTGGGTCCTACAAAATGTGTGGATAAAATAATACTCACTATGTCCCATAAAAGATATGCTTACTTCTATTTTTATATAGACTTATAAAACTTAATTAATACAATTGAAACCATAAATTTTACTCACATCTTTCATAATACTCCCTCCGTCCCACAAAGATAGACCCACTTTTTTTCACACAGATTAAGAAAAATCATTTAATGTAATTGAAATTATAAAAATTTCACACAATTATCCTATTATACCCCTATTTAAGTTAAATAGAAATAAAATACTCCCTCCGTCCCACAAAGATAGACCTGTTTTCCTTATTTATCCGTCCCAAATTATAGGCTACTTACTTTATACAAGATATATTAAATTTTTATTTTTCTTAATATACCCATATTTAATTTAAATTGTTATCAACTAAAATATATCTCTCTAAACTTTCATTTTCTTTTTTCTTTTTTCCAATGTAATTCTCTCTCTATCTATATAACTTTCTCTCTCTAAACCTTCATTAATGTTTTTTTTTTCCGTGTAACTCTAACTCTCTCTCTCTCTCTATATATATATACATATCTATTTTTATTTATTTCTATTTAACTTAAATAGGGTATAATGGGAGAATTGTGTGAAATATTTATAATTTCAATTACATTAAATGGGTTTTTTCTTATTCGTGTGAAAAAAAAGTGGCCCATCTTTTGTGGAGGACGGAGATATATATATATATATATATATATATATATATATATATATAGAGAGAGAGAGAGAGAGAGAGAGAGAATTATTACGAAAAAAAAAACATTAATGAAAGTTTAGAGAGAAAGTTATATAGATAGAGAGAATTACATTGGAAAAAGAAAAAAAGTAAATGAAAGTTTAGAGAGATATATATTTTGGTACCGATAACAATGTAAATTAAATAGGGGTATATTAGGAAAATAAAAATTTAATATATCCTGTATATAAAGTAAGTAATTTATAATTTGGAGACGAGATAAATAAGAAAAACAGGTCTATCTTTGTGGGACGGAGGGAGTATACTCCTACATTGAATAGTGGTAGTTCATATTTGATAATAATAAGACATATTAAATAGAGACATATTAGGAAATTAAGAAATTAACTATGCTCTCAATAAGGAAAGTAGACTATAATTTGAAATAAATATAGTAAATAAGTCTATCTTTATAGAACGAGGTAGTATTTAACCAATTTATAAGTATTTATAAGCAAACATGTACACATGTTAAAACCAATTTTTAGAAACCTGGACCGTACCGACCAGTTTAATCAGGAAAATCGGGAACTGGTCGCAAAATCAGTCTGGTCTACCAATTTAACATGGCATCAAAAAATCGGATCGAAAATTGGCGATACAACCGGTCTGATTTTAATAGTTTTTCGGTTCGAAATTTTTTTAGGGCAAAATCACTCATTTATGATTTCTTCATCATTTCTTTTCCATTTCTCCCATTGTTCGTCTTCTTCTTCATCAGCTGTTCCTCATTTTTTCTCTAGTTTTCTTCGAAAAATCATGGGCTAAAATTCTTCTTCACTTCATCACTTCATCAATTATTGTGGAATCTCTTCTCTCTTATGTCTTCATCGCACGTGCACCCATCAGATAAGATTTTATGTTCAATTGGAAAGTTTTTGTTGCTGGTTTTTAATTTTTATGTGTTAATATGTTATCTATAAACATGTATTTCCACTAATATTGGAATTAGATATTATGAAAAGTCTATTTAAAGCTAAATTTTGTGAGTAATTAGGTTTATAAATGTTGGTTTATTTATAAATAACTTATTTTTAGAAATATTGTGAGATTTTTAGATTAATTTTTAATTTTTAATTAAAATCGGTTCAACCTTTTGACGCTTAATTTGTTGCCTTTCTTGGATCAATGACCGGTCCAGTTTTCTGAACATCAGTTAAAACAAATGCTTTAAGGAACATGAGTGATAGTCTAGCATGAATAGGAAAGTTAAGAATTTATATATTAACTCTATAAAGAAGATAATTAAAATATATTGAATAGCTTTGATTTCATTAGAATATTGAAGTCTAAGTTGTATTTGGTTCCTATTCTACATATTAGGACAATGAAGATTTATTTTAGGGAGTGTTTGATTTTGAATTTTTATTAGAATCGGATTTTTTGTTAAAATTGATAAAAAGTTGACGAAATATATGGTTGAAAAATTGTAAAAAATTTTGAATTCCATAAAATATGTGGTAAAAATTAATTGTTAACTTTAAGTTTTTTTTAGCAAAATTAAAATTGATTTCAAACACAATATTCTAAGTTAAATATGATTAAGGGTATAAATCTGAATTGAGCCACCTGGTCCAAAGATGCTCTACGTGTTGGGGTTTCGGTCTAGCTGGGTCGTCATTAGTCTGCCTCTATAGTCGAGCTAGGATGAGCAAAAGGCTCGATGGCCTCTCCAACTATGCTGAGAATAGCATTTTTTTGCACATACTAACCAAGTTCAATAAAAATGTATAGGTCCATCCGATTAGATGCAACTTGCTTTATACCTTTAAGTAGGTGTTGTGAAAATTATGTAATTGTAAGTGTACAATATCGCAAACAAGTAATAAAGTGGACTTTTTGAATCCGAATTATCGTTCCCACGAAGACTATTTTATTTATGTATTAGTTCATTTAATCTTTAGTGATTAATCTATAGAAATCACTTTTAAAAATAAACTGATTTGAGAGATTCTAACTAAAACTGAAGATTTTCCAAAATAAAAAAACAAAGTTAAAACTTATGTGAAAGCTAAAATCAAGATTTAATAAAATAGGATGGTTGAAGAGCTTGGACAAACGAATTCACATATTTCTCATCTCTAACTTCTCCTCTCAAGATTTGTTCCTAAAGTTGTATTCGGTCGAATTCACGAATTTAACCTAATTTATCTCTCTCAAGTTCAAATTAGTCATATCTAATTAAGTTAACTTAGGCAGTCAGAATGGTTCTTAATTATATGCATTAAATCTCCTAGGAATTCAATTCAGACCGCATCAATAATAAAAGCGTATTTCTACCTTTCATCCAATTGCCGGATTTTACTACGTGATCTAGATTAATAATTTACTTTTCAGTTCATTACAATCCATAAAATCAATGAAATAATTGCCAATTATTCAAAACATTAAGAAAAGAAGTAAAATCAAATACTTAAGCAATTTATAAATCAAAACTTGAGATTCGAAATTAAAGAATTAAACTTAGGCTACATCATTCATTCAAACTAAATATTTAGCTATTCATGATTCGAGAGAAATAAAAGATGAAGAGAATTGAGTACATAACCAGATATTGAAAATAATAGAGGGGAAAACGTTGAATATCTTGCACCAAGAAATATTTGTCTTCACGCTCCAATCTTCAATTTCGCCTTTGTTCTTCGTCTCTTGGTCTCTCTCTCTCAATGTTTCGACAAGATTTTTCCGACCCTTAATTATGAGTGTCTAACTCATATTTATAGGTCCCTCATGATGCCCTAAAAGATCCCTCAAAATCCTTAAAATCGTGGGTTACACGTTTCCTAATTACTTTAGAACTCAAAAAAGAAATAAAATAAAAGAAAATCCGCTGAACAAAAAGTATATTGGGCGAACGCCCAGGCATTTTCCAGCGAACGCCCAGACAAAGGAATTTGCCTCAGTCACTTGATACTTCACGCCCAGCTTTGATATAGGGCGTTCACCCAGCTCTAATTTCTTCCATTATGAGCTTGTGGTTCTTCAACTTGGATTTTAGTCATCTTTAGTCTTCCGATTTCTTCTTTCATTTCAATTTAGTCCTCTTTTATTTGTCACTCAAGTCTTTCATCTTTTATATGTTTACGAGTTGGTCCCCACTTCTTCCTCTTCGTGCACGTTTAGTCATTCTTTGCCAATTTTCTTTGTTTCTCTCCAAATCCATTAGAACTCGGGTTTCAACCTACAACAATCAAATTAACACATAATTAAGTAAATATTCATTCAAGATTACATACAATTGTCCAGTTTTGACACTACATATAGGTGTAAATCGACACCTATCAGTACGTCATATGCAAAATAGAAAAAATTAAGGTATGCACTTATTTTTATTTAAAAATTTGAAATATATCGATATAAGTTATATTTTCATAAAATATTGACCAGTTTAAAATGTATTTGAGATTATTGAAAATATAATTTCTACTGTTTTCAATTATCACTTATTGATCACAACTAGCCTAAGAAAATTTTACAAAATAGACCATGTATATAAAATATATTTACAATTTACATACTATATTTTCAACATTTTCAATTTACATACTGAGTTTTTATAAACTAGTAACGGAAAACATACTCCGTTAACTTCTTGTTAACCTTCTGTTAAAGAAATATATAAAAAAAAAATTCAAAATATGTCATTATAAATAGGATAAATTGCAGTTAGTGTCCCCAATATTTGACTTCATTTGCACTTGTATCCATAGTATTTAATTATTAGCATCCATCACTCCAACATTTTATATGATTAGCAGCCAATGCCCTCATATCATTATATAATTAGCAGCCAATGCCCTCATGTGAGGCATTGACTGCTAATTATATAAAAGATTGAGGTGATGGATGCCAAGAATAATACTGAGGATACAAGTGCAAATGAATTCAAAGGTTAGTAACACTAGCTACAATTTACCCTTATAAATAACAAGAATAGATTGAAATAGCCTTACTTGCAAAATTATAAACCATACGACCCTATATATAACATTTGGAAACAATTTACATACTTTTTTTCTTTTTTAACAATTTTAACATTCTTGAAGTTTACTGACTTAAATCCAAGATTAATAATTATACCGTATTTTTATTCCCAAAAAATGGGCGCTCTATTATGCGGCAAATAAAAGATAGAAGATTTTCATTATTAACATTTTTTTTGCAGATATGATATCTATGCGATATTATTTTCAACAATTAATCATCATCTTCTTTGTCCACTTATCTTCAATTTTTCACATATAAAACTAAATCTTCTCTAAATCTTTGATATCTATGCGAAATTATTATTTTATGTATCAATTCCACAATTTCATCCAACAATTTTTTCTTTTCAATATGATATATACTCAAATTTCTAACAATGGTGACTACTTGAAAGGCAAACAAGAGGAAAATATTGGAACTTAGAGTTATCAGCAAATGGAGTCAAAGAAGAAGTCGGATATGTAAACCTGTCCCTAAGCTCAAGCACCATTTTCTTCTTTGTCATACACTATCATATGGGATGTTCTGAGGGCTTAGAAGCGCCAAAACCAAGAGAAACTCTATATCAAGAACCTAACGAGAAAGACGACAATGGCGAGAGGTAATCTTCGATCCCTTTGCACATTGATCTAAGTGATATGTTTTGAAGCATATTAGATTGTATTATAGTCTAACAGTTGGTATCAAAACAAGTTGAACCTCTATCTTGTTGTTTTGAGTTCTAAGGAAAACATTCGTAAAATATTGTGATTTTGAACTTTTGACTCAAAACGAGGTTAGAAATCATTGGGTAATTGGATTTCTAACATTTCTGTGATTTGAAATGGCAATTTTGGTGAAGAAATCGACAGGTCTACAACCGGGTCTGAAACTGGATCATTTGAACTAGTTGGAGATTGAAGATGATGTACTCTTTTTTTTTTTTTGGTCATTTTGATGCTTTTTCCTGTGATTTGACGTTTGTGCAGTCATTTAATATATGCATAATTTTATGTAGGCCTGGGCATTGGGTGGGTGGATTCGAGTATTTCAATATTCAGAATCGTTGGTTCGAGTTCAGGTATTTCGTAAATGGAACCGTTCGGGTCCACGTAAATTTTGGAACCAAACTCGAACCCGAACCCAAACCCAAACCCAAACCGTCGGTTCCGGTTCTGATTCAGTTCTACCCATAACAATTTTTAACACTTTGTTAATCTAATGCTCAAAATATGAATATAGCATCTAACATCTAGCAAAATAAGTCACAAAATAGCATCCATTAATAGAGTATAAACATTAAACACCAAATTACATACCCAAAAAACAAACCAAAAAAAAAAGTACTAAATTTTACAAATGCTAAAAATAACATAAAATTTTCCTCTCAAAACAACATAACAATAAATATTATCGAATTTTCCTTCCATCCCGTTGTTTCATTTGCTTCACCATTCATCAACCTTTCAAGACTAGACGAGAGGTGTATCGCAATTTGAGATTTGAGTGTGAAGAGATGAGACGAGAGGTGCGGCGCAATTTGAGATTAGATATATTGGAAGTGTGAAAAAGTGAAACTGGAGGCGGAGATTAGGTTTAATATTTGGATATCAATTGGGCCAATAACGTGATGATTTATTTGTGAACTTTATTTTGAGAATTGGATATATAAATTTCAGCCAATTAAGTTTGGTCCTAGGTGGTATATTTTTGGGCCTTAATTTTGGATTTTGGCCATTTTAATTTTCTTATTTAGTTAGTGTTGGGCCATTGAATAAATTGTAAAAAAAATAAAATTTCGGTTCCAGTTCGGGTACCCACGGTTCTTATTCAAGAACCAAGAACCGACCCGAACCCGATCGGTTCTCGGTTCTAGTTCTTAATTTATTTTTTTTGAAACCGGACCGGAACCTTCAGTTTCGGTTCGGGAGGTTCGGTTTTGGTTAAAATGCCCACCCCTAATCTTATGTTTAATTATGCAATATTTTGTGTAATGCTTAATATATGAGAATATTTTGGTGTATAAAATAACATATTGTGCATAGAGATTATTCTCATAACACTTAATTTTATGCATAAAATTTAAATGTTTATTGATTCATATAATTTAATTAATTAAGAATTAGTCACGACATCTTTAATTAAATAAAAATATATATTATCTTAGTTTAGGGTTACTTAAGGATTCATAGACAATAGTTGTTGATAATAAATAATTTTTTCTCCTCCTCCGAGCACGGCGGCGACAGTGGTGGAGACCTGCAAAAGATGGTGGGGCTTTTTTCTCCCGTGGCCAATCCAGTGTGATAATCAGTAAATGATTAAAACATATATGCAGAATAACAATATGGAGTGTATGAGAATTGTGTCTTCTATTTTTACCTAGAGGGTTGGCCTCTATTTATAGGGATGGGTGTCCATTCATCTCTCTTATTTGATAACGGGTCCCTTTATCTCCATCATTATTAAAAGTTAATGAGGGATGTTTCGTCTTCCGATTACTGGTGGTAGCTGTCATTCAATGGGTCGCCTGCCTGGCTAATCTGATGACAATTGGGTTATTACAATCTATCTGTCAAAAGCGTGCTCATGAGACTAACGAGGCAGGTGAATTGTTGAGGCGGGTGTACCAAGACGTGTCACCACAGCTAAATAACATATAGCAACTGTCATTATTTATATAATCATAAGCCCCTCTACTTTCCATAGACTACTTTTAATAGGCTGTTGTCAATGGAAAGTAGAAATAATCATCGCACCGCTCTTCTCTAACTTTTTCGAATGTAAGCTCATCGCCTTATTTTTTTCGGAATGAGAGGCTTATCGCATTGTTTTTCTGGATGAGGCTCATCACCTTGATTTTTAAACATAGGCTCTTCGACTTTTTAATCGAGAGACTCATCACCTTGATTTTTAAACATAAGCTCATCGCTTGTTTTTCGACTTGTTTTTTTTTAATCGACTCATCACTTTGATTTTAACATAAGCTCATCGCCTTGTTTTTTTAAGCGAGGCTCATCGCCTTATTTTTTTTCGATGAGGCTCATCGCCTTGATTTTCGCATGCAGGTTCATCGCCTTGATTTTTAAACATAGGCTCATCACCTTGTTTTTTTCGATGAGGCTCATCGCCTTGATTTTCAGATAGTGGCTATAGCCTTGATTTTTAAACATAGGCTCATCGCCTTCTTTTTCAATGGTGGCAAACACCTTGATTTTTAAATAGTGGTTATTGCCTTGATTTTTAAACATAGGCTCATTGCCTTATTTTTCAATGGTGGCTATTACCTTGATTTTTAAATAGTGGCTATTGCCTTGATTTTTAAATATAAGCTCATCGCCTTATTTTTCAATGGTGGCTATCACCTTGATTTTTAAATAGTGGCTATTGTCTTGATTTTTAAACATAGGCTCATCGCTTGATTTTTAAATAGTGACTATCACCTTGATTTTTAAATATTGGTTAATGCCTTGATTTTTAAATATTGGCTCATCGCCTTGATTTTTGGATAGAGGCTCATTGGCCTTGTTTTTTAGACAGTAGCAACTGTCATTGTTTTTCAGACAGTAGCAACTGGCCTTATTTCTGGCCTTATAAGCCCCTCTATTTTTCGTAGACTATCGTTAATGAGAAGTAGAAGTAATCTAACGCACTTGCTCATTTTTAATTTTTTTTAGTGCTTGGGTGAGCTCGCATGCTCGCCTTGGCAAATTTTATTTTTTTTGGTGCTTGGGCGAGGTCGCCTCGCCTGGAGTGAGGTCACCCGTCTGAAGTGAGCTTGCCTTGGCAATTTTTTTTTTCCATGTTTGGGCGAGGTCGCCTCGCCTAAAGTGAGCTCGCATTGGCAAATTTTTTTTTTCGTGCTTGGGCGAGCTCGCTTGCTCGCCCCGCCTCGCTTGGGCGAGGTCGCCCGCCTGGAGTGAGTTCACCTTGGCAAATTTTTTTTTAGCCGAGACTCTATCTCCTCACCTGACCTTTGTAGTGGTTGAGGATATTTTTGTCACATGTTGGATTCAATAGGTGCACTAGAACTTTCCAGCTAGTCTGATCATTTAATGGTTTATTTTTTGCTTGTCTTTATCGTTTTGAGGTTCATGCTCATCCCGAATCTTTCTTTTGTTAGACTTAGATTCATTTCGATCTTTCATACTTTTGGTAATAAGATATGCTTCTTCAGTATCCACATACTTATTTCTTCTCTTTAGTAACTCATGCATCATATCCGACGGGTTTTTGGAAAGTGACATCTTGAAAGGACGACTTCTAGTTCCACTCATAATGGCAGTGACCACGGTAGACATCTGCAGATCTTTGATTCCCAACGTTGCTTTATTGAACTGGACAATAAAATCTTTCAGCAGTTCGTCATTGTCATGTGTCAATTACATCAGACTGATAGCAGTTTTCTTAACACGTTTGCTGCTGGTAAAGTGTGTAACAAAACTTTTGGAAAACTCGTCAAATGTTACGGATCGATTTTGGGAGAATGGTGGCTACCCAGTCCCTGGCCTCCCGCCTAAGCATTGGCAGGAAAGCCTGCACATAATTGCATCAGAGGTAGCTTGTAACCTCATCAAGTCAACAAAAGACCTGAGGTGATCGACAGGATGAGAGGATCTGTCGTACTTCTCCATCTTTGGCTGTTTGAAGTCTCGTGGCAAAGGAACTACCATCACTTCTAGGAAAAATGGTATTCTTCCAACACTATAGATTGTTGCCTACTACTTTTATTAGACATAGCCTCAGCTATTTTACTACCCATCATTTCTTCTAATCTTTGTTCCAGGCTTAATACTAGTGTCTCAACCAGCGTAGGTGTGGGCATCCATGATAGTTGGCCCCTGTATGAATTTGAGCCAGATGTCAATGAATAGAAGTGGGACGCGGAAGGTGGAGCTAAAGAAACTGGAGCCTTCAGTGAGATCTGCCGTTGGCGGTGTTTCTATTGCTGGAAAGTTAGGAGTCTGGGAGGAACCCCTGGTGGTGATGGCCCTATCAGTGAAGGGCTAGTGCCCTAGGGGAGAGCCCCTGGTAGTGAAGATCCTACCGGAAGAGGGTTAGGATCCTATGGTAACTGAGAAACCGCAGCATTTCGATCTTGGAGTAAATCCGTTAAGGTCGCCACCTGAGCTTGCAATGCCGCAAGTTAAGCGGCAGAGGCAAATTCTTGTTGTGGGTGATTAGTGGCGGCATTGGACTCGGTGCCTATATCCCCGACAGGGGTTGGTGGAGCGGTTACATTCCTAGCTCTTTTGGTTCGAGCCATAACTTCTTGTGCAGTTCCCACAGACGGTGCCAAATGATAATATATAATTTTCTCCTCCTCCGAGTACGGCGGTGACAGTGGTGGAGACCTGCAAAAAGTGGCAGGACCTTTTTTCCCCGTGGCCACTTCGGTGTGATAATCAGTATATGATTAAAACATATATGCAGAATAACAATATGGAGTGTATGAGAATTGTGTCTTCTGTTTTTACCTAGGGGTTGGCCTCTATTTATAGGGATGGCCTGTAGTTATTGATAATGGGTGTCTCTTCATCTCCCTCATTTGATAACTAGTGTCCATTTATCTCCCTCATTATTAGGAGTTAATGAGGGATATTTCGTCTTCCGATGGCGGTGGTGGTAGTCGTCATTCAATGGGTGCGCTGTCAAAGCTAATTTGATGTGATTGGGTTATTGCGATCTATTTGTCAGAAGCGTGCTCATGAGACTAACGAGGTGGGCAAGTCGGTAAGGCAAGCGAATTGTTGAAGCGGGCGTGCCACCATAGCTAAATAACATATAGCAACTGTCATTATTTATATCATCAGTTGTAATTAATTATACTTAATATAATAATTTTTATCCCACAGGAACTTTTATTATATTTATATAATTAATTAGGATAAAATATCAAATTATTTTTATAATATACCCATAGAAATTATGAATAGTACATAATTTGATGGTTTTATCATATTGTAGGATAGAATATCAAAGTATTCTCATATTATACACATAAATCATGAATTAAGTACATAATTTGATAATTCTATCATAAAACACATGAATATGCTTGAACTAAAATTTTAGTCCACAGGCAAATTTTATGTCATTAGATTCATTATGCAAGATTTACATTGGTAAAACATGAAATTTATTCAATTAGATTTCAAATTTTGACATAAGCATTTATAAAATATATGCAGCTTCACAACCTGCTAATTTTTCTGATATTCGTTGTGATATTCATGAACTAAATGGTGATAACTATAATATATGGAATGAGAGAATTCTTCTCAATCTAGGATGGATGGACATCACATCAACTATGCTATTAGGAAAAAAAAAAGCCACCAAAGAATCATCGATACCAAAGACTCCGGTGAAGCGTCGTGCTTTATGAACAATATGAGCAATCTAATCACCTCAGCGTGATGTTCACTAAGACTCAAATTTTGGTATGCGTGGTTTCGTCAACCATGTTGAAAAGGTTCAGGACTTGCTCAAAGCAATTGATGACTTCAGATAAGGCAATGATAAGCACTTTAATCATAAAGTTATCATCCACAAGACTCACCAGAGTGAAAGGTGTGTGTGAGCACATCATGTAGAAAAGGGACATTGCGGCTCAATTTAATAAACCCGAGGTTGAGATATCCGACTCCTTCCTGGTGCACTATATCCTGAACATCCTCCCACAACAGTACGGGCCATTCAAAATCTCGTACAACACGTATAAGGATAAATGGTCAAACATTGAATTAATAAACATGTGTGTTCAAGAGAAATGGAGGCTTGTGATGGAGCATGGTGAAATTGTGATGGAGTATGCTGACTACAACGCGCGGGAATGGCCAACCTCAAGCCAATCAAAAGGAAAAAGGTAAAATACCACCCCTAAGCTGATATGAAGAAAGAGCCCACGTGTTACTCCTATAAGAAAAAGGGACACATGAAGAATAAATGCACTAAATTCAATAATGGCTTGAGGATAAAGGTAATCCAACCTCGTTTGTTTGTTATGAATCCAATATGGTTAATGTTAATATTAACACTTGGTGGATTGACTCTAGTTTTACAATCCATATTGCAAACTTCTTGTAGGGTATGCAAAACCTAAGGAAGCAAATATGAAATGAACAAATCATCTTATATGAAAACAAGATGGGCTCACAACTGGAAGCTACATGGACATGTGTTTTAATTTTAAGTAGTTGTGTTGTTTTAAAATTAGATAGGACCTTCTATGTTCCAAGTTTTTAACAAAACTTAATTTCAGTTTCTAGACTTGTATCTTTGGAATATTCCTTTGAGAAATTTTGAAATTTTGAAGAAATTTATGGCTACTATGTAGTATAAGAGCATGATGCTTATGATTAAAAAGTACGATGGTGTATTATTTGATAAAAATCTTGCCAAATACAAAATTGAAGAGTATGTGGAGTGTTAACATATGGAAAATATTGGTGTTATTGTATATGTCAGTCCTTGAGGATTTGAGGAAATTGAAATTCATTTTAGAAATAAATTTCAATTAGTTATAACCTATTCATTTATAGGGAAAGTATGGAAATAAGTTGTAATTTTTTTGAGAAAAGAGTTATAGCAATATTAGTTGTTGGACAATGTACAATTGAAAGAAGGTAAATTAAGCGAAGTAGAAATTATAGAACTGCAGATATGATTCAAAAGGGTTACCCTATTGATAGATTAAATTGAAAATCCATGAAGAAATGATGATTAAAGAGATGAAATAAATAATGGATTGAGAGGTGCTATTGACTTCAGTGAATGGGAAATTGTATTTAGTATGAAGCCTTCACTATCACTTTTATTTTTAGCAGCAAGAAGGTAGGAAATGGTAGTATGAATTTAGATTATGTGTAGGCATGTGTATGTTTAGATTGAGTAGAAATTGACCAAAGGTTGAAGAAGAAAAATAGGTAAGAAAGATTAATTGAAGAAAATAGAATGAGATATGGGATTAAAGAATCTCTACTTGTGTGGTGTATATTTAGATTTGAAAATCGAGAAAAAGTACAATTAGACGAGAAAAATAAGTAAGTAAGTTGGTTGGTAGCTTTAGTGAGCATCCGAGAAAATAGAATAGCTCCATTGACTTCATCCCTCGTGTATAGTGAATGTAAGTGTGATAGATTTAGAAACAAAGAATTAAAAGACAAGAAAATAGATAGGCCAGATATGAGTTCATAGAAAATTTAGTAAAGTGATACGAGATTAACCTTAATTGTATACATGCATTGTGTAGATTGGAGTTAGGCCACATGAATTAAGGATCAGTAAAAAAGATATGTTGATATATATTAAGTATGTGAATTGGGTACATGCAATCTTAGCAATATTTGGTTATTTAAAATGTCAACAAAGATAAAAATGATGATACGTATACGGTTAAACATTGAAGCTATATGGTATGATAATATTCATGTAGCTAGATTATATGATTACAAGAGTAGACATTGTAGATAATAATAAACATGAGATATGTTTAGTTTGATCTCAATATAATAGGCAATAATATATTTTGGTTACAAAGTGAATTGATCTTCCGATGACTATTGTTGGAATTATTATGTCACATTACATTTGATGGGGGATGATCAAATATGAGATGTGTTATGATAATTTTTTTTTTTACAAGTATTTCTTCATATGTATGTTTGAATCTTAGGAGTAGAATAATTTATGGTTTTCTAGATAAATATATTATAGAATACATCAATGACATATCCTTGTATTATAAGGCTATGATGCTTAACAAATGCAAATTTTGGTTATACTGGATGGTATTTTAGGTTAGGTGATTTCAACAAAAAGTGTTTGTGAACTCTTACTCTTTTAATGTGATAGAAGTACAAAATTTCCATAGGTTAGAAGGAAACTATTATCTCTTCTTGAAAGTTGTCCAGGGTAGCTCTTCGTTCGGCTAGCTTGTTAGAAAAAACATTAACTTTGTGATTACTAAAGAATGACATATGAGTTTTCAAGAGCTATAGAACTTATTAGTTTTTACTACAATATTTACTCTTTTATCTACATGTGAAGGGTTTGTGATTTACTGTAATACTTCAAGTCAAAGCTAGGATTGTTCAGTTATAGAATGAAAAGGTTATAGTCTATGCTTCTAGATAGTTGAAGGAATTTGATTGAATTTATCCAATTCATGATCTAGAGTTAACTATAGGTGTTGACATTGAGGATTTCAAGCTATTGCCTAAATAATGAGAAATGGCAGGTATTTATATATTACATGAGCATAAAATACATTTTTGGTAAAAAAGAGTTGAATTTATGGTAATGAAAATAGTTAGAATCGATAAAAGATTATAATTTCATAATTGAGTGTCATCAAGGGAAAACTAATTATATGTTTTCACTAGAAGGATGTGTAGTTCTACAATTTATTATTACAGTTTGTTATTTAGTTATTGAACTTAGAGTTTGCATGCCCAATTATCAATGTTCACTGTAGGAGCATTGTTGACTAATTTAAGTGAAATTTACTTTGTTTGATATTGTTGGTGAAACTTAATCTAAGATCATGAACTAAGTACATTGAAAGCAGAAGTTAGTAATAGAATGTAAACAAATTATAGTATTAGAGATAACAAGACCATTGTTTTGGAAAATAGGTTGTGTGTTCTTGGTAATGCAGAGTTGAAGAAACAGATTCTAAAAAAAAAAAAAAGGCAGCCCATACAATGCACCTATTAAGTAAACCTTATCATAAGGAGTTAGTTAAATTGTTGCACACTTCTAGTCCAGAGGAATGAGATCACATTATTGTAGACTTTTATTGGGACTTCCTCGTAGTTAGAACGATTGTGATGGATATTATAATACTCGTGCTTTGAATAGAATTTACATACAATAATAGTTAGTCTGCAATGACTCTTTTTTTAGGTTAAGTATAATATTAAATTATGCAAACACTAAATTATTGGAGTCAAAGTTAGTGAAGAAAGTTATTTGGTCAAACAAATAACTTGAATTCTTGAAAATCATCATAGATAGTATCTTGAATTTTAAATTGAGAATGGAGTTTTTATTATCGTACAAGAGTATTTTAGATTTAGTAAGTGGAGAAAAATGAGTCAACTATATATTGGCCGTAATGAAATTATTGAACGAATTAATCCAGTTGTTTACCAGTTAACCTTATCAGCTAAGTTGTTTAATTCATGATATATTCCAAGTTTCTATGCTTCACAAGTACATTCCAAATTCCTCTCACATTTTAGAATCTCAGCCAATGGAATTGGAAGAGAATTTAACTTATGAAGAATAGCCGGTTCAAATTTTGAACAGAAATGAGCAAGTTCAGCGAAATAAGATAGTTCGCTAGTTAAGGTCCTTTGGAAGAGACATACGATAGAAGAGGCTACATGAGAGAGTGGTGATCAGATGTGTGCTCAATTTTCTCATTTGTTTTGAGCCTAATAGATTGAATTTCGAGGACAAATTTTTTGAACGAGGTAAGATTGTAACAACTCCCTTTAAGTTAGTCAAAATCAAAATTGTATTTAGTCAAAGTCAATAAATTATTTTGGTCACGTCCAAGTTAAATAAGTCAAATTAGGACTTAAATTAATAAAATAAATTTGTTTGGGCCTATTTTATAAAATATAGTTACTTAAGGATTTAAATTACATGAAATAGAAGTTGGAGACCAATTTACCATTTATAAAAAGCTTTAGGGGCTAAAGAGTTATATTAGAATATGGGGGCTTAGATTGCAATTTTGGTTAGTTGCTTTTAGTTTTGGGAACCATTTGATCAGGGAAATTGCAGAGAGCGTCCACTGTAGTAAAGAAGAAAGAAAAAGGAAAGGAAAAAAAAGAAAAAGAAGAATGAGGTTGGCCGATTCGACGTAAATCAACTATTAAGGAAGTCCAGATTTGCTGTCCCAAAAACATGTCTCTGTCTTTTCAATAAAAATCTTATACATCATCAATAAAAACAAGTATGAATGCATTAAATATTGTCCATATTAATTCACTCATATATTTATTTGATAATGTGTAAGATTTTAATTGAGACATTTTTTGGGACATCAGATCTGAACTCCTATTAAGGCGTGGATTCTCCAACTTTTTCTTCATTTTTTAAGAGATAAGCAAGAAACCACTTATTTTAGAAATGAGGCTTCAATTTAGAGTTTTTGCTTATTGACTTCAATGTAAAATTTGTGAAGGTTAAATGATTGTTTTGAGTTTAATGAGCTAATTATTCAAATTTAGTGATGGAAATAATGGTGAAAATTTAGGGTTCTTGAAACTAGTGGATTAAATTCAAGATTAAAGCAAGTTTAAGTTTATTAAGCCCATGTTAGTTTATTTCTTATTCAAAAGGCTTATTTTGGTGGAGTTATTTGAAGTTTAGCATATTCACGTATATACGTTCAATTTTGGCCAATTATGAAGTTAATTGGAAAGGAGATTTGGTATAAATGTGCATTCTTTTTGAATTATAAGTTAAAGAGATAATGAATTATCTACTATAAAGTATTTTCTTGTAGATTTGAAAGATATCAAAGCCGTAGTACTTGGAAGTAAAGTGGGTGTTTGACTAGTATGTTGAATGTAGATTTACTTTGAGCAAGTGATTATTATGTGAGTCGTGAGATAACTTAAGTTTGATCTAAATTCCTATTTTAACTTTCAAGAGGTGACATAGAGATTGGTCAAGCTTATCAACCGAACTAGTTTGCAGTCTATAACTCTGTAAGTGGAAAAACTAATTTTTCAAAATATAAGAATTTAACTACCATGTATATTAGCTCATAATTATTTTGAATTTTTAGTATCACATTGATCTTATTTCAAGCATGATTAGTATCACATTGATCTTATTTCAAGCATGATTAGAATTTTTAGTATCACATTGATCTTTAGTTAGACGAGCATGATTTTCGTAATAGAATAGAGTTTATTAAAAAATCCAGTTCAATCAGTTCAAATTATTATTATATTTTATGATGAAAACACCATTACTCGGATACAGTTTGTAAAACCACTAGAAATTATCCAATACTGTTATCCACATAGGGGCTTGGGCTGTGTACAAGGATGTATTATCAGTATGGATGGTAAAAATATCC
Organism: Forsythia suspensa; assembly: GCA_023638005.1. Lineage (NCBI taxonomy): Eukaryota > Viridiplantae > Streptophyta > Magnoliopsida > Lamiales > Oleaceae > Forsythia > Forsythia suspensa. Next base: position 26,304,072 of record CM042670.1, on the reverse strand, counting down.
GATCCTCTTTAAACCTGATGGATACCCAGTCCGAATGGAGTAAAAAATTCCTGATCTGCGGATAAGCGGGACGGATTGGATCATGTCCACCCCGATCCGATCCGATCCGCCACATTTGAAAAATAAAGGAAGAAAAAGATAGAAAAAAGTAGTAAAGACGTAAAGTTTGTTTCAATATTTGTTTAATTTTTTGAATGACAATTGACAAAAAAAAATATACGGATCAATCTGCGAATCAAAGCAGTGATTTGCTCCGCCTCGGATCCGATCTGCCCTGAGAAATGGCATATCAATCCGAAGATTTGGATCTTCTAAAATTAATCCAGGACAGATACGGACCAGGCTGATTCGATCCGAATCCGTCCCGTTGCCATCACTAATTATCAGAAGTCTTTATGACCAACTCTTATACACAGAGGGACTTTGGGCTGTGTATAAATGTGCTTATCTCGAGAGGTCTTTGGGACCTACTTTCGTACACACAAGGCATTTGGGCCGTGTACGGAGTGCTCAGTCACTCTATGCGTGTATGAACAGATTTCAGATTACAAATTATCAGTGATTCATGATATCTCATGGTGTGATTTTTCAGTATATAACAGCTTATCTAATTTGCAGAAAACACATGTTTACTTATAGTATTATCATATGGTACTTCTTTGCAGATTTACTAAAATATCAAATGGATTTTTTGCACAAATGGTCCCTATTGTTTGCCCTTACTGCGAATTGATGACCTATCCTTCTATTTTTGGCAATAACATCCATATTTCTAACATTTCTTGGCGCAAATAGTCATTTCTGTTTATTGCCATTCAATTCTTTCGTTAAAAGAGCGCGTGCAGTGCATAATGAATCATGTAACAATTTGGGGCATAAAAAATAAAGGAAAATTTGCAGCAAAGGTCCATAATCTTTCAAAAATGCGTCGAAAGGTCCCAAACTTTTAAATAAATGCATGTCCGAATGACTTTTTGAAGAATTTCGTCCAAATTTTCGTTAGTTGACCAAAAGACAATAGTTCGACCTTAATTTGACTGACTTTAGAGCATTGTTTGGATTATTTTTTTTAATTTTTTTTCTAAACTCATTTTCAACTACATATTATATGGGTCTCACAACTTTTATCAATTTTTCAACCACACATTTCACTAATTTTTTTTTCAAAATCTCTTAAAAACTCACTTTTACTTTTAAGCTCTATCAAGCATGCACTTAATAAGAAAAAATAATTAAAGAAATGAAGAAAAAAATTGTCATCATTTAAAGAAATAAAGAAACCAACCCACGCTTGATGCCTAGTAGAGAAGATGATGACAATTTTTTTCTTCCCCTTTGAATTCTTACCTACGTAATATCTACCACTATAAAGCTAAAAGCTTCGAACTTTTCTTCTCTCATGGCTTCATTTTTCTGTTCTACAAAATTTTTCCTGCTACTGATTCTTCTCTCTACAGTTAATGTAGCCTTCATTATTCACTTGGAAACTTCCAAACCTGCAAATCATGTGTACGAGTATCACAGCACTTGGTGGTTCCGGGAGTGTACCAAGTGGGACGACGTCAACGCCGATTTCTTGTCTCTTTTATGGGTGGCTGTTTTCGAGAGGTTCCGGTGCTGGAAGACTACGTTTCGAGAATGGTTTGAAGGAGATTTCGGTGGTGGAAGACGTGGGTTTAGGTAAGAATCCGTCGCTCGGGTTCATTGTTGATCGACCAAGGAATTTGGTGGTTGTTTCCATCGTCGATGTATTGGAAATTTGTACAGTTTGGTGGCGGGCTATGATTTGATGACTTGGGAAAGGATTTTTCTAACTAAGCTCAGTAGCCCAGGTGAGTATATAATTAATAACAATTCATTTAATAACTGGAAGCAAGTTTTTGGCATGTGGTGCACTATTATTAAAAATTTGAACTTGGTAGATAATTGGGATGGGTTGTATGAGTGAATGGGATAGTGCACTATTATTCGTTTGCTATATAGAACATGGTAGATAATGGGATGGGTCCATACAATATGTAGTTGAAAATGAGTTTGACAAAAAAAAAAAAAAAGAGTTTAAAAAAAATAATTCAAACATGCTTTAAAGTTAGTCAAATTAAAGTTGGACTATTGACTTTTGGTCAACTAATGAAATTTTGGACGAAATTCTTCAAAATGTCCTTTGGGCATACATTTATTTAAAAGTTTGGGACATATGTGTTAGGATTAGAAGATTTGGGACCTTTCGACGCATTTTTTGAAAGATTTTGGACCTTTGTTGCAAATTTTCTTTTATTTTTTATGCCCAAATTGATACAGGATTCATTGTGCACTGCACGCGCGCTTTTAACGGAAGAAATAAACGGAAATAAACGGAAAGGACTATTTGTGCCAATAAATGTTGAAATAATGATGTTATTGCCAAAAATAGAAGGATATGTCCTCGATCCACAGTAAGGGAAAACTATAGAGACCATTTGTACAAAAAATCAAATATCAAATAATCCAGTTCTTTATATTTTACAGTCTGCATTACACAGTATATAAATGGAAATCAGTTTTCTTGAAAATTATTTCATGCTATTTAGCAGAAAAGTTTAAAAGTATTGGATTTTAGAATGATAATTATGCAAAAGTATAGATTAAATTTTCGATAAATATAGTTACATTGAAAAATATGCTTATTTTGCGAACACTCCACTCACTGAGCTATTAGCTCATATGTTTTCTCGCATTCTTCTTATTAGGTAGTTGTTGAGTTTTGAGCAGTTTGGAGAGTCTGTTGAGCTTAGTCGGAGCCACACGATTCATTAGTTTTTATGACTCATTCTTTAGACTATGTAGTTGTTAGTTTTAGAGTACATGTTCGTTTTATTTGTATATGAGTCATTTTGTAACACATGTTAGATAGGCTCATTGTGTTTTACTTCGATTTATGCACTATTCATTACAGTAGTTAGGATTGTTTAATTTATTTTATTTTGTAGAATGGTTATATGTATTTTGGAGGGGCAGGTGGTCCCCAAATTTATTTTGGCGCATTGTGTTTGGAATTTTTTTTTCGGTTTGGTTTAGTCCAATTTATAGGGAAACTCTACCAAAATTTTTATAAAATCTTTTTAGTCAAAGAAAAGTCAATCGTTCATAGAAAAGCTAAGTAGCCTTAGTGGTGAGTTCGACATCTAGCTGTCATTCATCATCGGTGCACAACACGTCTTGGGTCCACTGGATGATTCGGGACGGGTCGTGTCAGTTGATATCTTCAAATTAGAATATTGAAATATTGAAACAACATTAAAATGTTGAATTGTACTGTGATGAATTCCTTGTTAAACTTAAAAATCGTACGATGTTGTAAATTGGATATCCAATACAAGCATTCAAAATCTACTAGTAAAAATATTTTACTATTTAAGGTACAATTATTTCTTGGAAATTTTCCAAATAACTTGGGTATTGAAATATAATAATATAATCTGAATTTTGAGGTTTAAATGAAGTTAGAAGGAAGTATAATTCAATCAAAATTTTCTGGAAGTCCTCAAAACAACGTGTATAGCTCGGTCCACAATGGAATTTGAGTTTATAGCTTTAGATATAGCTGGAGAGAAAACATAGTAGCTTTTTAATTTCTTAGAAGACATTACGTGTTGGCCTAAGCTAGTGCTTGCAATTAGTATGTATTGTGATAGTTAGTTAGCTATCGAAAGATCACAAATTAGTATGTATAAAGGTAAGTCTCGAAACATTCGTCGTAGACATAATAATATTAAGCAGTTGATCTCAAATTGTGTTATCTTCATCGATGATATAAAATCAAAGAAAAATCTCGCAGATCCGCTTAGAAAAGACTTACCAAGAGATCAAGTATATTGTTCATCAAATGGAATGGGATTAAAAGCCTACTACGCATGAGTTTTGTAATGATAACTTAACTTGGTTGACTGGAGATCTGAAGATCTTGGTTTAATGAGACAACTAACTTATGAATATTCAATTTAGCACTTATGAGTTATGTACTACTCATTTCTATTATAAGAAAAACTGCTCTATGCAGAGTGTATGATGTTAAATTATAACTTTTAATGATTTTTATAACTTGGATAAACCAAGTAGTGTATGATAGAATGCTCTTAATAAGAGACCACCTATGTAAGTGTGAAGTGGTGCCTATTCTATGAGAATGTTTCAAGGCTTGAATTCTTTAAAGTACTTATGTAATCCAAGAATTGTTCAGGGCCAAAATTAACAGATGCGTGAGAACCGAAGGTGTTAGAGAGGTTATTGTGTATGTACTATTATCTTGGTTTACAACAACGGTTGAATAGTTCAAGACATCGTGTTCACTGATTAGCCAAGTAAATCCAATAGTATTCTACTAATGAATGTTCAAAGCCACAAGCCACCTATCCTGATGCAGTAGCTTTCCACTTGTATTCTCTTTTAATATCTGCATAGTCGTTTGTATTAATTTTCATTATGTGGGGGATTGTTGGAAATTGGTTTAGTAATGTTGATTTTGACCAACTTTGACCAATTATTTAAGTAGAACCCATTAGTTGATACAAGAATTATAAGGTCATACGTGTTCTACTACGCGAGTAAATTAACATAATATATTTAGGTGCTCGAATCAATTTCGGGTAAATGTGAAATTAAAGTCCAAAGTAAATCGCTTAAATATACGTATTGTTGAAAAATGAGATTAGAATATTGCGGAATATTCTAGAATTTGTTTGGCTGAAAAGTCGTGTCTTTTTAGACATGTCATTTTCAAACAGTCAATCTTTTCATTTTAGAAATATGTCTTTTGGATGTGCCTTTTTATAAAGTTGTGTATTTTGATTCACAATTTTTCAAATATTATAAATAGGCCCCTTATGATTACAAATTAAATCATTTCACTTTCAACCAAATGTCTCTACACTTTATACAAATTATTTTAGTATAGAAATAATTTCGGCATAAAGTTCAAGTCCAGTTTTCATTTAAAAATGGAATAAAATACTATTAAATTCGTTGTTCTTGTAATTTTGAGTGCTATTATTACGAGAAGTGAATCGTTGTATATTAGAAGACGTGTGCTAAAAAATTGTAAGCATCTTTACGGGACAATTTCGTCTCAAGGAGAAAGAGTCAAACTCTTGACTTGACCAAATCTTATTCTTCATTTCTCGATATATCTGTAAGTCGTCATTTTTCGTTTTGCATGCACGTAATTAAATTATCAGAATATAAATAATGCGCCAATTTTACCAACAGCTTTTTGGTTGGGAGTTTCAGATAAAGCAAGATCTATGAAATTGTACTAGTCTGTAGAATATAAATAATACACCAGTTTTACCAACATCTTTTTGGTTGGGAGTTTCACATAAAGCAAGATCTATGAAATTATAACTAGTATATAGAAAATCACTAATGCATCTATAAACAACAGATTATGCAATTGTAATTGAAAGTTAGAGGTCTCGATATTCACTTAAATAACATAATAAATCAAGAATTAAAGGCATAAAAATATAATGAAAAATTGAACCTCATAAACCCCTGGTAACCAAATTCAGAAATCATAAGTAAAAAAAAAAAGGGATAGAATCAGAAAGGGCAAAGAAGAGCTAGTGAGCTAGGGTTGACTAAAAAAAAAAAAAACAAAATCCAAGAAAACTTAAGATGAGACCCTGAAAATAAAAATACAAAAATACACTTACTTGGATTTGGTAGACATTGTGGAGAGGAAATAGATGTTGGAGCAAGATGAGAGTAGGTTGCCGCTAAAATGGCGACGTTTGTCTAGTGTAGTATATGAGAAAGTTGTACGCATTTCTGTATATGAGAGATATTTCTTGAGAAATTCCACTATGACTGGGTTTATAGACTATAGACAGCAGAGAAATAATAGTGATGCAATTGAAGAATTTACAGAAGAAATCATTTCGTGGTCGTGGAAGGGATTATGTTGGCGTTTGACGGCGGCACCAAGTCAGTTGGGGTTGGAGTTGCGTCTATGTTTGATAAAGTTTTTAGTTGAATATAAACAGTAAGTCTTACGAAATATATGAATAAAAAATAGATAAAAATCGTGAGTCCTACGAAATATATGAATAAAAATAATATCTGACTAGTTTATAAGTACTTATAAACACTAACAAATATGTTTGGCACACAAGTTGTGGGTTTGTAAGGTGGGATGAGGGTGTGGTGTGGTGTGGTGTGGTGTGGTGGGCGGGAGTCCAAATATGTTGTCCCAAATACACGTCCTCTTAGATCATCTCCAATGTTAGACACTTTCTAAAAAATCTATGTGGCAAGAGAAAGAAAATAAATGAAGAGTGAGATAGTGGAAAGAGAAAAAGAAAGAGAAAATAGATTAGAGAGATCTACACGATTTAATGAAAAAATGGGTGGAAGATCGTTTAACACAATGTCTAAAAGTAGGACGACTTTTTACAATAAATGCTACTACATGAGTTTTGTCGTATCCACCGCATTGTCTAATTAGCTGGACATTCAATATAAAAGTAGTATTGGAGATACTCTTAGCCATCCCTGCAATAGAAACTTTACACATTATAAATACAGACAGAAGTGTGAATGGATTAAATATTTTCATAATAATTTACTCATCTATTTATTTGATGATGCATAAAATTTTTATTAGAGAAACAATTAAGGAAACATATATTTGGACAACAAATCTGGATTTTGTGGGTGGTGAATATGACTAGCTGAATTTTTTTTTTTTATTTCTTTCTTTTGTAATATTTATTGAGATTAATTATGACGTCGAAAATAAAAGATATGGGATATTGGGATCCAGTTGTACTTTTTAAAAGGTTTGGGATCCTTCTACAATCATTTCTTAATATCTTTTTTTTTTCCTTAGTTTTTGTTTTGTTTTTTTAAGTTTAAGTGCAATTCTATTTTTTTAAAGTATACCAATATATTTTGGATGATTTCGTTTGGACGAATAGCGTTAATTAATGAAAATTTGAGATTAAAACTATAAAAAAAAGTTGAAAGCAAAAGTGTAACAAAAACTAATGATTAAAAACGAAAAATATAATTTAATGTTATGATTAAAACTTCAAAACCTTAAATCATTATAATGTTGGAAATATGTTTGATATCTTCCACTAATAATGTGCGTTAGGTTAGATAGTTATGTTTGTTGAGTGTGGGGAGTGGGACTGGGGATAGTAATTTAATTTAGGAAAATTTGCAGTTTTCATCTTTAACTTTTTTAATTTGTTACTAATCTATCTCAATTTTTATAATACCAAACATTTTCAACATTTTAATTAATTACAAATCACGTCCCCAATGATAGATAATAACATATTTTCACTCATTTTTAAATAAACAAAAATAAAATAAAGCTAAAAACAATAAAAAGAAAAGAAAAAAAAAATTAAAAATGTCCCATAACTTTTCAAAAAGTACCAAGTATCTTCTTTCCTCACAAACCCTACCCCACCCACTACAACCATCAACTCCACACCACCACCTCCTCCACGCTACCACCAACACATCACAACCCCTCAATCTGTCGATAATAATAAATTTAAGATAAAGTTCACTTAAATATGTTATTAATATTCATTAGTACCATAAATTCATTAAGTTCATGATCGACAACATTTTCACTACAAGTAGAAATGGTGAGGTGAGTTCTTTGATTTTTATTGCATTTTCACTATAATCAAATATCTATATAAAGTAAAATATCGATTCATATTTTTGCATTGTGAATTTTCAAAATTTTGAAGAATTTTTTTTTTTTGCTGTTGTTGTGGAGTGTGGTTTTGCATCAAATTCTTGGATTTAATTCAAGGATAAAAAAAAAATGTGAAAAATGGATTTAGGATTTCGTGTGTTTATTCATCTTCTACAATGTAGGTAATTCATGAAAGACTCTTATGATTCACCCCGATGCTTCTAAATTTGAGGTCAAAAAGCTTGCAAAAAGTTTGCTCTTCAAGTTAATTTCTTGAAAGATTCTTATGAAAATCTTTAATTTTTTCAATTTGTATTTTAAAATTTTGAAACTATAAATCTTGAAATTGATGTTCTTCTTTATTATCCTATCATGTTGGTTGTGAGTGAGTGGGGTGTGAGGAATAAGATACTTTGTAGTTTTGAAAAGTTATGTTTTTTTTTTTTTTTTTTTTTTCTGCAATTTTTTCTTATTATTTTGTTTATAGCTTTTTATTTTTTGTTTATATGAAGGAAGATGAAATTCGTCATTATTTGTCAATAGTGACGTGATTTACAATTAATTGAAAAGTTGAAGATGTCTGGTGTTATGAAAATTAGTTAGAGATAGATTAGTAATAAATTAAAAAGTTGGAGATGAAAATTACAAATTTTTATTTAATTTATACTTAAATTATTCTCTAAAACATTTGAAATAAGTTAAGAAATATATAATAATTACATAATCATAATAAACAGGAAAGATTGCATGAGATCTGAGAGTCCCAACCTTTCAAAATCATGTAAATGTGGTTCTCATATGATGAAAATTGTGAATTTGGTTGTTAAAAATCAATTTATTAAAGGACAATCATATCATTAAATTATTCAATTAGGTAGTGGTGGTTAGTGATGGGGATGATATTTGCTTTTCTCTTTTTTAATTTAAAATAAGATTATAATTGTCTTTTAGTTACACTTGTTTACTTTTAACGATTAAATTAACATTTTCCATCAGACGGACAAAACTTGTATGGTTTTGAAAGGTCGGGGATCCATCCAACTGCCACATTCTGTGAGTTGGAGACTCAAATACCATGTTAATTATCAAAGTGAAGACTTCCATTAGAAATATATATATATATATATATAAAAACTTACGGCATTTCATGCTCATATTAAACTATTTTTTATTGTAATTACGAAACAAATAGTCATCTTAGTAAAGATGTTACCTTTTTGTTAATTAGAATAAGTCTCAAAATATCAAGTTTTCATGCATTGTTAGAGTAGGATTCTCTCAAACTTTTTTGAAGTACTATCACTTTAATAAATCATCCATTTTCTTAGGCCGATAAATCTCTTATTGAATAATCATAAAAATAAATAAGCGTTACGATAAATAAATTTATCGAAATTTGAGAGGACAATGCACCAACATTGAAGTATAAAATATAATATTAATTATAAGATATTATATCCAGAATAACATTAATTGAAGGGCGAATCAACAATTATATAATATTAATAAGGGTATTATCGTATCAATTTTTTTTTCAACACCCGTACTTTTATATATGCTGTAGATGTGTATATTTGATAAAAAATTTGTAAATTATAAGTAGTGAATTTTTGAAATATGTAGATAAAAAGTGAATAAAAATTGTGGATCCTACAAAATATATGGATATTTATTGCATTGGAAAGTCTTCTACCTTCAATTGCACGGTCTATCTATTTCTCTTCATTTCAGTTTATTGCATTATTCACTCTATTTTTGTTGAATAAATAGATTTTTATTTATTTTAAATTGAATAACAAATTCAATAGAAGTGTCCATACCATTTTACTCTTAGAGCATTTTCAACTCAACAACATATATTATTGTACATGTAGCAAGTAATAGAGAGACTCGAGAGAAGATAATCTCTAATGATGTTGTAAATTAGAAAAATTGAAGTTCACATGTACAACATATATGATATTGATAAACTTTTAAAAATTAGATAAATGATGATTAACACGTATTTTGATGGTGATAAATTATAAATAATTAAATAAATGAGGCTTAACATAAATTTTGATGAAGATAAATTATAAAAAAAAATAAATAGAGAATGTGTAGCAGATTAGCACACCGTCTAAATGTGGATATTGTGCTAGATATTCTCTATTGTTTTTCTTGCCATGTACACTTTTTAGTGTAATTATTATTACATTAGAGATGCCCTTAAGTAATCGAAGTACAAAGTTAACTATCAAAATTGACAGAAATGACTAATTGAGCACCCAAATTCGTAAGTTATGGACCATGCTGACAAAAATAGGATGAGGTTGGATTTGTCACAGAGTCAATAGGTTGCGGACTATTTGTGCAAATATCCCTAAATTAAAATAAGGTTCGAAGTTCGATTGGTAATTTGAATTTAGCTTCCCATTGGTGCAACAAATATATGATGCTGATGTTTGGAGTCAATTTTTGGGAGAAAAATCAGCTCAACTTCACTTTGAAAGTGTTGGGTATCTTGTTTCAAAACTTATTGATCTTTCAGCCAAAATCAAAACCAAGGTTAGACAAAATCAAGTATAAAGATAAGCGTAAAAAAGGAAAAGAACACAAGATATGATTGTCCCGTCTTAGGGGCAGAGGCGATTCTCGCACACGGAGATGCCTACATACGCCTTTTTGAGGCTCTACAAGCGTAGATTCGGCCTCCCTTTGCACTAATATAAAACCACAACAGTCAAGCGTTTATGTTACAACATCAACCCACTCAGAAATAGCCCTAATCTTTCATCTATAGAGACTCCTTTCCAATCTCAAGAAACCGTATCCTTTCACAACAGATTAAAGGATATATATACTCAGACAACTACTGATGAATCCACCAAGGATTTCTTGTAGCGAGATACTTAAGAAAACCGGGGAGAACCAAAAGTTCACCCACCGTGAGAAAAGAAGAGGAAGAATCGGAGTAGGAGATGAAAAGAGATGAAGCTGTGCACTCACAAAAGCGTAACCCTAGAAAATGGCAGAAGAAGCCTATTTATCTGGCATTCCAACGGCTGAGATCAATCACACAATATCAACGGATGACAAGCAACCAACAACTTCAGCATTAGACGCGTATTTACAGATATAGGCATAAGCGTGTTTCTCCATTTCTGGGCTAACGATTGGGCGTGATTTGGGCTTCAAATTGGGCTTTTCACGATGAGGTTTAATCTCATTTATGGGCCATTCATCATTGTGGGTTTTGGGCCATTTGGTCACTAAAATACAACAATCTTCACCTTGAACCAAATGTAGCTTCATAGTGCAAACGGAAGGGAATCAGTAAGTTTACATGTCATAGCCTCAATTTTGCAAAAAGTTAAAACAAGTTAGTAAAAATACAAAGTTTAAGCAAATTAATCTAATACTAATATATCTACTACATATATATATTTATTAGACACATTACCAAATACTTAACTCGAATCAATGTTAAGTAAACTTAAACATGACTTGAACTTGTTCACGGTAGAGGTTTAGTTCCCATATCGTAGAGGATTTGGTCGAGTTGGAATCTTTTCAAGACTAATCAATTTCTTGGACACAATGTCCCTAATGAAATGTAATCTAACATCCATATGTTTAGTTCTATCATGAAAGACAGATTCTTGCATAAGCGAATTGCAGATTGACTATCGAAAACACAATAGCGAAATTATGAAGTAAATTTAATTTGAATGACAAACCTTTCAACCATAAAGCCTCTTTCACGGCTTGATGATTGCAACATATTGATTGATGAGTGGGATGGGGCTACTATATGTTGTAGCTGAGATTTCCAGCTTATGCAAGAATTACATAGAGTAAACATATATGAAGTAGTAGATTTCCTACTATCTCTATCATTTGCATAGTTAGCATCCACATATCCTTTCAGTTTTATCCCTTCACTACAATGTCTAAACACTAGCCCAACATTAGCGGTGTTTTTCAGATATCTAAGTAACCATTTTAAAGCCTCCCAATGTTGTTCTCCAGGGTTTGACATATATCTACTTAAAACACTCACAGAATAAGCAATATCAGGTCTAGTGCAAACCATGGTATACATCACAGAGCCAATCACATTAGAATAAGGCACTTTATTCATGTATTCTAATTCTTCAACAGATTGGGGACATTGTTCTTTACTTAGAATAAAATGGTTAGCCAAAGGAACCAAGTTCCTTTACAATCAAGCATAGAAAACTTCTTGAGAACTTTCATGATATAAGATCATTATTTTAACATCGAGTGGAATTAGATCTATCTCTAATAATATCCATTCCTGCAATTTTCTTGGCATTTCCAAGATCTTTCATTTCAAATTTCGAACTTAGAGCATTTTTAATATTACTAATTAAGTCAACACGTGAGCTTATTATTAGCATATCATCCACATACAACAAAGAAGATAACTAAAGTATTACTTGGAGGTTGATTTGAAATAGAGACAATGATCAAAATCATACATTGAAACCTAAAGATAGCATGAAAGTATCAAACCTTTTATTCCATTGCCTGGGCGATTGCTTCAAACCATACAAAGATTTCTTAAGCAAGCACACATAATCAGACTTATGTTTATCAATAAAGCCAATGGGTTGATTCATATAAATACTTTCATCCAAGTCACCATGTAAAAAAGCAGTCTTAACATCAAGTTGTTCCATTTCCAGATTGGAATGAGCAACTAGAGAAAACATGACTCTTAAAGTAGTATATTTTACCACAGGAGAAAATATTTCATTATAATCAACACCATGCTTTTGAGTAAACCCTTTAGCAACAAGTCTAGCTTTAAATTTACAAGGGTCAGAAGATTTATTACCTTCTTTGATCTTGTAAAGCCATCTGCAGTCCACAATGGATTTGTGTTGAGGTTTGGGAACTAATTCCCAAGTATGGTTTTATACAAAGAAGTCATTTCTTCCTTCATAGCATTCCACCACATATCGATTCACTTCCATTAATTGCATCATCAAAAGATTTAGGTTCATTATCACTTAAATCATCAAAAGATTTTTTTTCTAAAGCAAAGAAAGTCATAATCGAGAAAATCTAGAAGGAGTCTTAGTGGTTCTTCTATCCCTATCCTTGCTAATTGATAATCTTCTAATCCACGGTTTTGAGTCGATTGTGACTATCACTTCTCATTTGATTAGAATCATCATCATCGGGGACTATGATTGGGAATATCGGGGAATCCATATCAGTTTGGGTGATAACTATATTTTCGAGCTCCACCTCATTTTCGATGATTAGTGGGATTACTATCATCACTAATCTCGAGAGTATGTTTTAAACAAGGCAACTCATCTTCTTTGAAGACAACATCCCTACTAACAATGGTTTTAAAACCCCCCAAACTCCTAACCCATAGTCTATACCCTTTAGTCCCCTCAGGATAGCCTAAGAACACACACTTTTGTGACCTAGGATCCAATTTATCATCTTTCAGGTGGGAATAGGCAGTACAACCAAAGACTCTAAGATTGGAGTAATCAGTGGGCTTACCATGCCAGACTTCTTCAGGAGTCTTACCATTTAAGGCAGCAGAAGGGGACCTATTTACTAGATAACAAGCAGTAACAACAGCCTCACCCCAGAAGGGTTTAGATAGACCAGAACTGTTTAGCATGCATCTAACTCTTTCAAGGAGGGTTCTATTCATCCTCTCAGCAACACCATTTTGCTGAGGGGAGTAAGGGACAGTTTTGTGCCTTTTAATCCCATGTTGATTACAAAAATCATCAAAAGCCTTATTACAAAATTCAAGGCCATTATCTGTCCTTAAGCACTTCACAGTTTTGCCAGTTTGATTTTCAAGAAGAGTTTTCCAAGTTTTGAACTTATCAAACACTTCAGATTTATTTTTCAAAAGATAGATCCACACTTTTCTTGAAAAATTATCAATTATAGACGTAAAATATTTGTTCCTCCATGTGTGGGTGTGCTAGATGGACCCCATAAATAAGAGTGCACATAATCAAATATGGAGGAAGATTTATGTAAGCCATCGAGGAAAATTGAACTCGTGTTGTTTTCCCATGATACATGTTTCACGAAAGGAAGTTCGAAATTTTATCTTTACCAAAACAACCTTGATTTTGTAAGATACTTAACCCTTTATTACTTAAGTGAGCTAGCCTCTTATGCCAAAGATCGTTGAATCATTAATGATGAAATTAAGCATAGCATTACAGAAAGAAGGTTTTTCGGTTTGAGTAAAATCTGAGACCATTTCTTTTATATCCCTTGATAGCAAGTAAGGCACCCTTTGAAATTTTAAAATGACCATCACCAAATTTTCCAACAAATTTGGAATCTTCAAAATGTGCCAATAGAAATCGATTTTTAGACAAATCGGTATGTGCCTTACATTTTCAAGGAGATATTCAAAACCGATTGTCAAATTTTACTCTTACATTTCCTATACCATGAACTTCACATGCAACATTGTTTCCCATAACAACACTCCCGAGTTTACTTTAGCATATGAACAGAACAAATCAATATTAGGTGTCATATGAAAAGTACATCCGAATCAAGTAACCATTCATCGATTGACAAGTTGAAGACATGAGTTCACATAGATATCGGGCTCTTCATTATCAAAGACTAAATCTGACTCACCAAGAGTTTCGAAAGACTTGTGGTAACTACATTACTCATTCGGGGTTTTATATTTTGAGGATTGTTATTCAACTTATAACAATCTTTAATATAATGCCACAACTTACCACAATTGTAACACTTTTTCCTTTTACCTTTGATTTTGATCTAGACTTACCCTTGCCTTTCTTTTGTGACCCGAGCCATTTTGACTATTACCTTCTTGATTATTGGACCTGCCTATCTTTGTGATCTACCTCTAACATACAAGTTTTCACCATTACTTCTTGTCTCTTTATCATTTTTCAGCTCATGACTCTTACTTACTTAGGGCATTTATGATCATATCAACAATGATCATCCCTACCATATTTGATGGCACTCTTAACATCTTTATAGGCATCGGTATTGAATTTAAAAGAATTATGGCTTTATACTCATCAATACCTTTGTCACCACAGTTCTTAATGTCTTGAATCAACTTATTGAATATATCAAAATTTTCATCAAGATCCTTTGAGGGATCTATTTTAAAACTAAAAATTTTTCCAATAAAAAGCGACTTATTTGGAAGGGATTTTTCAAGATAGGTTGATTCAAGAGTTTCCCATAAAGATTGAGCATCATCAATGGTACCAATTTTTCTAAGCACGCAGTCGGATAAGTGAAGTATGATAGAGGTATAGGCTAACTCATCGCCCCTCAACCTTTTGATCATCGGACATAGAATCGGGATAGGATTTATTTATGGCCTTGGACACCTTTTGTTGAACTAAAATGCCTTTCATTTTTTGTTGCCAAATAGCAAAATCTCCTTTTCCATTAAATTGATCTAAATGAAAACTTAAAGTAGCCATTTATAACAATTTTAACACAGAGATGACAGAGAACAAGAAAAATACCAAGAAAGGGATATTTTATTCAAAAGAAGGCAAGAAACAAAATATAATCAAAATAATCAGACACAGGCACAAGCAAGATTTTTCACATAGATTTGGGAGAGGCCTATAATCAAGACCACCCCAGGATTCCGTGAGAATCAGGTTCTCAGGTCAAGGGGGGATCAAGAAAGCCTCAGGGGAGGGTGTTACACTTAAGATGACACGAATGGTTAAACAATATACGTTACAAATATCCTATACTTTGAAATATATATCACAATATTCACTGAGAACAAATCAAGCGACAAGTAGAAAGCAGAATATTTCTCTTGTATTAACTACACACCACATAGTGCATATACAAGACACCCACGAGAGTATGATACTTACAAATTACCGAGATTTGTCTCAAAGAATAGAGGCGAAAGTGTATTAAGCATCAAGAAAGCAGTTACCCTCGCTTTGATACCGCCTCGATACCACTTGTTGGGTATCTTGTTTCAAAACTTATTGATCTTTCACCAAAATCAAAACCAAGGTTAGACAAAATCAAGTATAAAGATAAGCGAAAAAGGAAAGCGAGAACACAAGATATGATTGTCCCGTCTTGGGGGCAAAGCGCTTCAGCGGAGATGCCTACATCCGCGCTTTTGAGGCTCTACAAACGTAGATTCGGCCTCCCTTTGCACTAATATAAAACCACAACAGTCAAGCGTTTATGTTACAACATCAACCCACTCGTAAATAGCCCTAATCTTTCATCTATCTGCACTCCTTTCCAATCTCAAGAAACCGTATCCTTTCACAACAGATTAAAAGATATATATACTCGAGACAACCACAAGAATCCACCAAGGATTTCATCAGAAAAGATACTTAAGAAAACCGAGGAGAACCAAAAGTTCACCCACCGTAAAAGAAGAGGAAGAATCGGAGTAGGAGATGAAAAGAGAAGAAGTCACAAGACTCACAAAAAACGTAACCCTAGAAAATGGCGGAATAAACTATTTATCCGGCATTCCAACTACCGAGATCAATCACACAATATCAACGGATGACAAGCAACCAACAACTTCAAGATTATACACAAAAACGGTTCTCCCTAAAATTGTTTATATATGATAGGAATGTCAAGCAGACTTGATCTATGCGTGGACTACTCAATATAACCATGATTAAAATAATATCCCTGCGGTCAAGGGGAACAGTACAATTACACTTCACTCGGTCCAATATACATTTGTCAATCTGTTACAGGAATGCCTGTCTTAGTGCGTGTTACATTTTCAGACGTGGAATGAATATATAAAGACTTTTACACCACAGTATATGATATTCAACTAGACTCGACTGAATTTTTGCCATGGAAATTTTCATGGGATTGATGAGTAGTTAAAAACAATATGGGATTGACATGTAAGACTAACTGAAAGTTTTAGGTCACTTCTGATTTTGATAAAAACAAAAATTTTGCGCCGTGTAAAGATGAATTACCAGCATCTTGTGTGCTTCGACTCATGTAAATATTTTACTAACATTTTGATTAAGTTCTGTTGGCACAACAACCTGAAATTAATTAGTTTTGACCGGAACTTTCTATTCTTTTCTTGTAGTAACAGCACGAAAGCTCTTAGACGCGAGAGGGAGATGCTGAGAAGGCTTATGTATAAAAGGTATACGCGACATGAAAGGTGTAGAATTTATCAGAAATGGGGCATCGAAAACGAACTCAAAGCAAAGGAGGTTACAGTTAGTCCATCGTCTATGGAGTGACACTAAAGATATGGATCACATTGGAGAGAGTGCTGCTATTGTTGCAAAGCTGATTGGATTCTCAGAGCAAGGGCACGGCCTTAAGGAGATGTTTGGCCTTACCTTCATTCCACCAGGCACAAGTCCGAGATCCTTTAGCTGGAAAAAGAGTATGAAATCCCTTTTGTGAGCTTGTACCTAGTTGAAAAGTACACGATACTTATGGCATGTTTGGCTTGAGAATTAGATACCACTCCACAGTGGTAAGAAAAATAAGCTAAAATGTTGTTCGTTATAGTGTCTAGTCCTCTCTATTACGTACCAAACATTCACTTATAGTTAGATATAATTAACTACTTTAGTTTGATTTGATGCATTTTGTCATGTTGAGTTGTTAATACGCTTGTGTAAGTTTTCTTTCATCTGCTCAAGTTAGAAGGCAATTGTGATGTAGAAATTGTTATTCCTTTTGCTTGAAAGTGTTGTGTGATGAGAATTTGATTCTCTCTTGAAGAACTACTACTTGTCAAATAGAAACAAGATCATGATTGTAACCCTTTTATGATGTGTTCAAGAACATGAACTAGCAAGGAACAAATATGATGGAGTACAAAACCATTTTTGGTTCGTTGTGCTTGTGTTTTAAAGTGCTACAAATACAAGGTAAGTCGTTGTATCTTGGAAGTCGATTGCCATAAACCGTAGGCACCTTTATGGGCAAATTTGACTTAAGGACAGTGTTCAACACTTGCCTCGACTTACATTTCATCATTTTCATTCGGTTTCTCGTTTCCAATCATTTACACAAAATCCGCCAACAATCTTAAGTCGAATTTTCAGTATTTTTGTGGTAAGTGACATCTCTTGGTTTTTGGTTGATCTTCTGTTTTACGTAAATAGAAATGAATACAACAATTGGTAATAATGATACCAATTCGAATGATACTTCGAATGCGGGAACTTCTAAATGAAGTATTCATACCGGTGTGATTCATCCGGTTGTGGCTCTCCTACTACAAGACATTCAAACTCCGTTCCATATGGAGGAAAACTGGAGAAGTTTATTGGGGTTGAATTCAAAAGATGGCTTCAAAAATGCTATTCTATCTCACGACCTTCAACTTCTTGGCGAAATTCTTGAATGAAGATCCTCCCACCGCAGACAAGAAGGAGAAAACAATCGGGCATCATTGATTGCTTTGGATGGCTGGAAACATTCAGAGTTTTTATTTAAGAATTATATTCTGAATGGTTTGGACAACACTTTGTATAACGTGTATTGTTCCAAGTAATCTGCGAAAGATTTATGGGAATCATTAGAAAGGAAACGAGATCAAGATGCGGGAACAAAGAAGTTCATCGTAGAAAAGTTCTTGGACTACAAAATGGTAGATTCAAAAACGGTCATCAGTGAAGTACAAGAATTGCAGATCATACTTCATGACATTCACGCGGAGAATATGTCTCTAAGTGAATCATTTCAAGTGGCTGCAATCATTGAGAAACTTCCACCCATGTGGAGGGACTTCAAGAACTATCTCAAGCATAAGCGCAAGGAGATGAATATTGAAGAACTTGTGGTCCGACTAAGGATTGAAGAAGACAATCGAAGTTTGGACAGGCGTGTTGGAAATAGCGTACCGCAATCAAAGACAAATGTGGTGGAATCCAACATCAACAAAGGAAAAAGAGAAAGCATTCCGTTGAACCTACAAAGAAGAATGCAAAGAAGTTCAAGAGCAATCGCTATAATTGTGGAAAAGCCGACATCGCTCCGCCGATTGTCGCAAGCCCAAGCGAACATAGCCGAATCTGATGTCATCTCAAATGGTATATCTGATATGAACTTATCGGCGGTTGTTTCAGAATGCAACAACGTTGGAAATCCCATGGAATGGTGGGTTGATACGGGTGCAACCCGTCACATATGTGCTGATAAAGATATGTTCACATCCTACATTCCAACCGAGGGAGAAAAACTATTTATGGGGAACTCCTCAACATCCAAAGTAGAAGGACAAGGCAAAGTGATATTGAAGATGACATCGGGAAATGAACTTAGCCTCAACAATGTTCTTCATGTACCGGATATTCGCAAAAACCTTATGTCAGGTTCTTTGTTAAGCAAGAATGGCTTTAAGTTTGTCTTTGTTTCGGATAAGTTTGTACTTACCAAGAATAACATGTATGTAGGCAAAGGTATGTAAAAGATGGACTATTCAAAATGAATGTCCTAAGCATTGTTATCGAAAATTATGAATAAAACGTCATCTTCCGTTTATATTCTCGAGTCATCTAATCTATGGCACCATAGATTAAGACATGCAAACTTTAATTCAATACGCAAGTTAATGAATTTAAGTTTAATCCCGAATATGTATTTTAATAATGGAAAATGTGAAACATGTGTAGAGGCAAAAGCGGCCAAAACACCTTTTCATTCGATTGAACGAACCACAACACCTTTAGAACTACTTCACACGGATGTGTGTGATTTAAAGTTCATACAAACAAGAGGTGGTAAAAGTATTTCATCACATTCATAGATGATTGTACAAGGTAGTGTTATGTATACTTGTTGAAAAGCAAAGATGAAGCTTTGAAAGTGTTCAAACACTACAAGATCGAAGTTGAAAATCAACTTGAAAAACGAATAAAAATGATTCGTAGTGATAGAGTTGGAGAATACGTTGCACCATTTGAAGAATTTTGTGCGAATTTGGAATCATTCATCAAACTCGCACCATATTCACTTCAATCAAATGGGATTCTTGAATGTAAGAATCGAACACTAAAGGAAATGATGAATGCAATGCTAATAAGTTCGAGGCTTACCTCAAAACTTATGGGGAAGCTATACTTTCGCAAATCATATCCTAAATAAGATACCACACAAGAATAAGGTTGAATCACCTTTTAATTATGGAAAGGTCGAAAAACCTTCATACAAATATCTCAAAGTGTGGGGGTGCTTAGTAAAGTACAAATACCCAAACCTAAACAAGTTAGGATTGGACCAAAGACAATTGATTGTGTCTTTATTGGATATGCAATCAATAGTAGTGCATATCGATTCTTGGTTCATAAATTCGAAGTACTTGATGTATATGAAGATACTATTATTGAATCAAGAAATGCGGTCTTCTTTGAAGATAAATTTCCTTGTAAAGAAAAGGAAGTAAGTTCAATTAAACGAACTTATGATAACATTCATGGAAATGACGACAATCTTCAAATAAATGAAGAACCAAGACGTAGTAAAAGGCAACGAATTCATAAGACATTCGGTCTAGAATTCGTAACCAATTTACTTGAGAATGATCCAAGGACATTTGATGAAGTAATGTCCACTCCCGAAGCTCCTTTTTGGAAAGAAGTTGTACGTAACGAAATTGAATCTATCATGAGTAATCATACTTGAGAATTGGTTGAACTCCCTCCGGGAAACAAAGCTTTAGGCTGCAAATGGATATTCAAAAAGAAATTGAAATCGGATGGATCAATAGACAAATACAAGGCTAGATTAGTAGCCAAATGGTATAGACAAAAGGAAGAATTCGATTTCTTTGATACTTATTCACCTGTGATAAGAATCACGTCTATACGTGTTTTAATTGCAATCGCGGCATTGCATAATCTTGAAATATATCAAATGGATGTTAAAACTGCGTTTCTAAACGGTGAATTAGAAAAAGAAATCTATATAGAACAACCCGAAGGATTTGTTGTAATCGAGAAACGAAAAGAAGGTGTGTAAACTTGTAAAATCCTTGTATGGATTAAAACAAGCACCGAAGCAATGGCATGAAAAGTTTGACAAAACTATGTTGTCAAATGGCTTTAAAATCAATGAAAGTAACAAGTGTGTCTACATTAAAAACACACCTAACGAATATGTAATTGTATGCCTATACGTTGCCGATATGCTAATTATGAGAAATAACTCAAAAGTCATTTCCTCGACTAAGAAAATGTTAACAAAACATTTTGACATGAAAGACATGGGAGAGGCGGATGTGATATTAGGGATTAAAATCTCTAAGACATCCGATAGTTTGTCATTATCGCAATCACATTATGTTGAGACTATACTTAAGAAGTTTAAGGCGTATGACGACAAACCAGTTAAGTCACCAGTTGACTTAGGTATACACTTAGCCAAGAATACTAGTGAGCCCGTATTTCAATTGAAATATTCACATGTCATAGGCAGTTTGATGTACATTACCAACTGCACAAGACCGGATATAGCATACATAGTCAACAAGTTGAGTAGATTCACTAGTAATCCATGTGTTGAACATTGGAAGGCATTAAACCGAGTTCTTAGATACTTAAGACACACTGTTGAATATGGATTACACTACTCAAGATATCTAGCGGTGTTTGAAGGATATACCGATGCAAATTGGATATCCGATACTAAGGATTCAAAATCCACTAGTGGTTATGTGTTTACTATTGGAAGTGGAGCCGTGTCATATAAGTCTTCTAAGCAAACATGTATAGCTCGATCCACAATGGAATTTGAGTTTATTGCTTTAGACAAAGTCGAGAAGAAGCGAGAATCGGCTTCGTAATTTCCTCGAGGAAATCCTATGTTGGGAAAAACCGGTTTACGCAATTAACATACATTGCGATAATTAGCTCAAGAATAGCAAGGCACAAAACAAGATGTATAATGGTAAGTCTTGACATATTCGCTTGAGATATAATACCATTAAACAGTTAATATCGAATGGTATAATCTCTATTAACTATGTGAAGTCAAAAGAGAACTTGGCTGATCCTTTGACGAAAGGACTTGCAAGAGATCAAGTATACCATCTCTCGAGGGGAATGAGCCTAAAGCCTATTGAATAGAATTACTATAACAAAAACCCAACTTTGTAGATTGGAGATCCCAAAATTTTGGTTCAATGGGACAACTAAGTTATAAAAGATTCGAAATAAAGCACTTATTCCCATTCCTAAAATTTGAAGTGCTATGCCAAATATGTATAAGGATAAGTATACATATATACTTTTAATGATTCAAAAACTTGAAATAGAAAGGTAAGAGATCACCTATGTAAGTGTGAAGTGGGATCGCTTCTATGAGAATTCGAAGCTTAATTCTCTTAGAGCACTTGTGAAACCAAAAGTTGTCCAGGGCCAAAATGGACACAACCATGAGAACTGAATTGGTTAGACAAGTCATGGTGTTGGTACAATTGTTTGGGTTTACATTAACGACTGGATGGTTCAAAAACACCGCGTTCACCAACTAGTCTAGTAAATCTGATTGTACTCAACTAAAGAAGGTTCAAAGCCACAAACCACATATCTTGATACTATGACTTGTCATATGTACTCCATTTGTTAGAGTCTGCATTTCATTTGCATCGTGTTTTGCGTATCAAAGAATTTCCATTCATGTGGGGGATTGTTGGAAATTGGTTTAAGAATTCGAGAAATTGACTAAGTGTTTAAAAAACAACTAAAGTGACTTCGTGTCAACTTGGCCAAAATATATAGACCCAACCCAATCTGTTTAGAAAAAATAGTTTGCTACTTCACCGCTCGGAAAACGAGATTCGACTTGCCGCCCGATCGATCATGGTCGAGAGGAGGAGGCATCGTAGGGGCTCGGGGGCAACGCCCCCAAAAGAGAATTCAAATTTCTCTACATGTATTGAAAGGTATATTTGGCATCTCGAAATCAATATCGAATGAATGAAAAATTACAGAAAAGGACAAAATCGGGTCATTTTTTGACCATGCGAAATACCCATGCGATCACAACTTGCCTAAATTTTAAGCAGAATATTTTTTGGTCCTAATATACGATCGCAGGAGACAAAGCTATGCGATCGCATGGTTAACTTGGATTAAATTTTGTTTTCAAAATTGTACCTTGCGATCGCAGTATTTTAAAACTATGCGATCGAATAGGTTTACGCGCGAACAGACATGTCTTTTTGAAGTGTGTTGCACGATTTGGCTCCTCACCTCTTCGTTCCCAACACTTCATCAATGATAAAAAGGCTCCTCTGGACGTCCTTTATGATACAGAATTGATATGCAAATACAATCCACTCATATATTCATCTCTTGAACTAAAATTCTTGCATTTGTTGCTTGAAATTCTGGTTTTCTATTTCATTTTCATCTTTGGAGTACAAAAACCATTTCTGGTTCGTTGTGATTGTGTTTTGAAGTGGTACAAACACAAGCAGAAGTCATTGTATCTTGGAAGTCGATTGCCATAAACCGTAGGCACTATTGCGAGGGCAAATTTGACTTAAGGACAAAGTGTTCAACACTTGACTTACATTTCATCCTTTTTATTCAGTTTCTCGTTTCCAGTCATTAATACAAAATCCCCCAACACCAACTCTCTGTGCAAGCTTAAGCAATTTATTTAGCAGGATCACATTCGTCTTTTTAAAGATTCACAAGAAAATGGCACTCATAAAGAACGGAGTTAAGACTTATAAACACTCAAAAAAGTGCTTCAGTCCCTTAATCATCTACTTTAGTGTTATTTGTGTCAATTTTCTAATTTAGGTTTGCGTAATCCCCCTGGCCCATGCTTGCCATAGGGAACAGGCCCACCAATTTCTCTCTACTAGGTTTGGTGACAGGCCCAGAAAAGGGATTTCTAATGCAAATCTGGAACTTAGGAAGTGTTATTTCTGTCAATTTCTCTTGTGTAATCTAACCCTTGGCTCAGGTTACTGTTGTGGACTTCAACGGAACCGGCCCACCTATTCATTTCTGGTAAGCCCAGAAGGATTTTCTTCAGCGAATCCCAAAACATAGCCTTTGAAATTGCGAAGCTAGTCTTCCACTCAAAGCGACGTCGTGTGATGCAAACCTGGAGCTTAGGAACTTTGGAGTAAAGTAGTGAAACAGTGTATGTGAGAGAGAGAGAGAGAGAGAGAGAGAGAGAGACTTCTAGAGAGAGAAAGGAGAAGAAGAATGAGCGTGGCTTCAGCAGCGTACCTGGCTCGACGAGCAGCTCAGAAGGAGAGGGTGAGAATCCTCTACAGACGAGCTCTCAAGGACACTCTTAATTGGGCCGTTCATCGCCATCTCTTTTATCCCGATGTAATTTCTACCTCTCCTCTTTCTTAGGGTTTATTACATTAATGCGATCTTAACACATTTCGTTCGATGAATACGTATGTTTATTTATATATGTGTGGGTGTGTGTATTTATTACATGGATTTATATGTATTGTAGATTGATAATAACAGAGGCCTTTGTATTTCTCCTTGTGTGTTTCAGGCCGATGCTCTCAGAGAGAAATTTGAGGCTAACAGACACGTGGTTCGTTCTCTTTCCCATTGATTTTGTTGTTTTTCGATTTCGAATAAAAAAAGTAAATATTTGGACAATCAAGAAAGGTTTTGGCAAATATGAGAAATGGTGAAAAATTGGAGAAAACAACTCCATACTGGTAACTAGGATATTTAGATGGCGATCTGATAATTCAGACTAGTTTCGCCAAATTAAATGGTTTTTCTTGTTTGCTATGTTGTAGATTTTGGTGTATCGGCTACCTATTTTCTGGTTGTTGCTTTAATAAGTTAAGTATATGGGTGTGATTTGTAATTTCTAGCTCTGGTACTTGTAGGGCGATTTTATATGGCAGTATCCTAATTATGAATTTGATGCTTGAAAGATATATAGGATAGGAGTGGTGTGTGGTACGCAGGAATGGATTTGGAGAGGAATGGAGCGAAAGTGGGAATGATAAGATTGAGAAATTACTCGGAATCGTGATTCCATTCCTAGCTCACTCTTGCAAAAACAAATGCTGCTAATTGGTTTGTAGATATTGCTATCTAGTCAAAGAAAATAATTGATACTTAGCTATGAGAAATTGTTTACGTGCCTCAGAATGCTTGATGATGTATCAATTTAATGAGTTTATGATGAAGACAAAGAAAGTAACATTTCTTGGAGAATTTGGATTGATTGCCATAAAGTTGAAAATTACATTAAACTTTAATTGCCTGGCTTATTATTGCGGGCTTTCAGGACAATATTGAGACCATTGATAGAATGGTAGAAGCTGGTGAAGCAACCTACAACAAGTGGCGGCATCCCGATCCTTACATTGGTAAGTCATGTTGGAGCATGTTGATCCTTACAATAATGCAGATTTTGATTGTGTGATGAAAACATCAAAAATAAATATGCGATGAAATGAAGAAGAAAACAGAACTTTTGTTGCATCTATTGAGATTTTTTTTTTTCAACGGAATAATACTTTTCTACACTTCTATTTTCATTTTTTTAAGATTATATTGGTAAAGATTTTTGTAGATTATAAGTAGTGGGTGCTATTAAATGTGTGGATAAAAAGTGGATAAAAGTTGTGGTTCCTACGAAATGTGTGGATGAAAATGATGTTTGACCGGCTTATAAGTGTATAAGCACACACAAACATACTCTAAATTCTTTGAATATATGATTTTACTTTATGAACCATGTCCTTGGAAAGATTATATAATACTATTAAACTTTCATTTTATTAAATTCTCTTTCTGAATGGCTTAGCTTTATGAATTTTGTACTTGTTAATTTTATGTAATGTTATAGTACTTTAGATCTGAAGATTTGGCATTGGTACTTCCTATTTAATTGTCTTCCCTCTGTGAACGCTTGTTAGGATTGATATCTTCCTATATTAGTCATATCTATGCATTGTAGGAGAGGTATATGGATCCTCAAGAATAGATGAAAGGGAGAGAAAAATGAAATTGATGTATACACTATTATTAGCATTATTAGATGTGAAAATAAAATCTTTTAATTTTTGTGTAACCTTTAAGTTTCGATTTGTTGAAGCATTCTTATACTTTACCAGCCTTTCAGTTTCAACTTTTACCTTTTCCTGTTTATACTTGCATCAATACAAACACAATATTGTGCGATGGATTATAGTGTTTCATCAGTATAACTGGGCTCATTCTGCTTGAGGCTCACATTCTTTTTTTATGAACAGTTCCCTGGGCTCCTGGTGGCTCCAAGTTTTGCCGTAACCCACCTCCACCTCAAGGGGTAATTGATTGAAATTTTATTGTCAACGACGCTTTTAGTAACTTTATCTTAAGACTTTCTTTGGGTAATTGGTTAGATATTTTATTGTTTCTGTACTTGGAATAACTGCCTAAATCTTTAATTTGCCATTATGCCCCCTTTTGCTGTTGCTATTTTATTTAAAAAACCATATCATATTTTTGAATTGAGATTAGTCCTTCCGTTACTGTCTTATTTGATCAGTCATGAGAACGACTTAGATTTTGAATACCTAATGATACATAATTGGTCTTAATTTTTGAGTTTAAGCTTTTACATTATAGTTACTGCCCCTTGGTTATATTTGCCTACTGATTTTGAGTCACATCAGTGTCTAGTTAAGATTTATGGATATTCACATATGCCTAAGCATTTGATAGATCTAGTTATGTTTTGCTCCTTTGGAAATTTACTTGAAGCTCAAGCACTAATCATTTCTTTTACTGGAAAAGATTTAAAGATTTAATTGTGCTCATCTGACTTTTATGCTATCTTTAGTCTTCGAGGTTCAATTTTCGATCCTTGATTTTTATCTTGGGTTTGTATGTCCAATTGCTTTTTTCCACCGTATGATATCTCTTTTTGTATTTTTATTCTAGTCTTTCTTTTTTTATTTATTTATTTTTTTTTTGGGGGTAGGGGTTGGTTTGGTGGGCGGGCATATGGGGGCTGCTGGCGTTGGAGAATTCAAGGTAACAATTTCATTTTTTAACATCAATGTCATTAGGTCGAGCCTAGTTGATAAACCCGGTAAATGGTGCACAGTTCCCTTTTTTCATTCATTTTCCTATACCCTGAGTAATTAAACAGAAATTTAGTAGTTCTTGGACATGTAAAATAGAAGTTTATTTGCACTTTGATGGTATTTCCAGATAGGGGAGTTACTTCAAGAATCAGATGCGCCATATCAGTACTGTAATTTCACTTCTGAGAATTTTATAATACTCCTTGTTGGGATAATGTTCACACTATCAATATTAGTACGGTGCAAATTTCTTTCCCTTTCTAGTAAGATGCTTATAAAAGCTCATGCAGTGAAGTCTCCTGGCCCTTAGCTAGTGCCATTGAGAGATGGTGTTGAGAGGGAAGAGTGGAAGGGACAGATTTTCTTTTTCTTTGAAACTTCTATAATTTTCAATCAGTTGCTTCCTTTCATGGCATTGTTGTTTGTCTTTCATGTATTCCTCCAGTCAAAGTGCAAGTTGTGCTTTCACTTATATTAGAAGGAGGGGAATCAAATTGTTTTTGTACAGTGTTACTATTTTTCATGTCCCCCATGAAATATGCTTTTAGTGCCATCTGGTTTATAATAACTTTTTGTTGCTGCTGCAGATTGAGATAATATACAACTATGGTCGCGAAGACAATGTTTGAATTATGATGGTCTTTCATGGAAATGAATAAAGGTCAGTGTCATAGTTGGCCTTTATTATAAATATATTCCTGTTTAAAGAATTAAATCAATCTCCACGGAGCCTTATTCCATCTATAAGGCCCCCGTGCCACTCAGTTGTGTCTTGGGAATTTAAATGGTTGAATATTATTCTATCAACATTGGGCATGTGTACTTGAGACTTCAACTGAAAGAGAAGCACATTTGTATTTGTAGATAACATAAATTAGTTTAATCGATGATCCCAAATTTGATGATATAGAAATATCTGAAGTCTTTCTTCCTTGTCAACTGCCATTCGGTCTATTTTCTGAAGCGTCCCCCTTCCCCTTCGGAAATAAGAGGGTTTTGTTGATGTGACAAATTATCTAATCTGCTGAAACTTTATTACCTATGCAGATTTCAGAAGGCATAAACATCTGGGAGAAGTTTCCGATTGATCTTGTTTGTCTAGGTCCGCGTGGTGTCAAATGTAAACCTTCTGAACTGAAATCTTTCTGTATTTGGTTTGATTAACAACATCAATGTGTTTCTTGGTTGATCAAAATTCAGAGTTTTATTGGGTTTTCAGATTTGGCTATCAATGTTACTTTTCGATATTCTAACAATCCCATTGGTGCAAATAGTGCATTGAACTTTCAGAAGCATCGCACTTTTGCAGTCAATTCCATCTTTAAATTGTTCGGCAAGCATTCTTATACACGTTCACCTGCAATCTTTTGCCATCTTAAACGTCAAATAGATTTCATAGCATGGATGTTAATTGCTAATGGATCCAATATACCCTCTATTTTAGTGTTTGAATCTGCTGCTGGTTCATTAGAAGTTGAAGTCCATATCTATTCCTAGACATTCATTTTATCCTGTGTACAAAAAGTTGCAGTGTTTATTTGTAGCTTAGATAAATGGACCGGGAATGTAATGTACACAAGACAGTTTTAAACTGCAGCAGGCAAATTCCTACTTGTGTAAAGATTTATGGCACTAACATTGATAGTAATGATATAGTTTACACATTATGTGTTCTTTACACATTCCGGCTTCAGTTTAAAACTGTCTTGTGTACATTACATTCCGGGTCCATTTATCTAAGCTACAAATAAAAACTGCAACTTTTTGTACGTAGGATAAAATGAATGTCTAGAGGAAGAGAAAATGTCAACTGATTTATCGATATCAAAAGATATCTGTATAAAATTGATTTGAGACACTTTTTTTTTTTTTTTTTTTTTTTTTTTTTATTGTTATTCCTCTGCAACTTGAAATCTATGGCACAGACCGTTGTCCAATTAATCATTTGTTTGTTTTTGCTTAAAAATTAGCAACAATTTAAGGGAAATTGGCGCAAATGGTTCCTAGCCTTTGCATGTGGAAATGGTCTCTAACCTTTGTTTTTTGGTGCAGTAGTTTCTAACATATATTTCCTCCGTCCCACAAAGATAGATCCGTTTTTCTTATTTATCTGTCCCAAATTATAGGCTACTTACTTTATATAAGATATATTAAATTTTTATTTTTTTTAATATACTCCTATTTAATTTACATTGTTATCAACCAAAATATATATCTCTCTAAATTTTCATTTACTTTTTTCTTTTTTCCAATGTAATTTCTCTTTATCTATATAACTCTCTCTAAACTTTCATTAATGTTTTTTTTTCGGTGTAACTCTCTCTCTCTCTCTCTCTCTCTCTCTCTCTCTATATATATATATATATATATATATATATATATAACATATCTATCTTTTATTTTTATTTAACTTAAATAGGGGTATAATGGGAGAATTGTGTGAAATTTTTATAATTTCAATTACATTAAATGAGTTTTCTTAATCTGTGTGTGAAAAAAAAAGTGGGTCTATCTTTTGTGGGACGGAGAGAGTATGTTTTAGTGCGTAATTTGTCCTTATTTAAAAAAAAAAGACAAAAATATCCTTAGTTATAATTAAAGAAAATTGCAATTGAATTTGTAACTTTTGTAAAATGTGCAAATATGTCTGATATATTTATTAAATACTATTTAATTTAACATATTAAATGTATTACTATAGTTGTGTCAATTAAATTTTTTATAAAAAAAATGTAAAGTTATTGTGCTATATGTAATTACATGTGACGTGAAAAATTTGAATAAAAATTAAATTAAATAAATAACAAAATGTCGTATATAATTTTATGACATCGAACCAATTTTATTATGTTTTTTAACATAAAAATATTAATAAAAATTAGTTTACACATTATGTATTTTTTATTTTTGAATGATAAATTAAAATATGAAGAATACAATATGAAATCTAATATTTGTAGTTAATAAATAAATAACTCAATTAAATAAAAATGTTTGAGTATCAAGTTTGTGAAAAAATTATTTTTTATTTTATGTTGTATGATAAAATTGAAGTTCGAATTTTAAATAATATGATTATTTAATAATAAAAAAATAATTTTAATTAACACGTTTATTAATAATTATGAATTTAATGTAAAATATACAAAATAATTTAGTATATTATCAATTTGTTAGTTTCTTTTAATTTTTTATAAGAAAAATAAAAATATCGAACCCACTTGTACTTTTTACAAAGGTTAAGAATCTAATTGAATTTTTAAAATAAAAATAAGGATATATTTATCTTTTTAATCAAATAAAGACTAATTGTTCATTAAAACACATAAATTAAAGACGGCTACGTTAAAAAAACATAAGTTGTGGACCATTTCTACACTAAAGGGAAATGTTATGAATTATTTGCACCAATTTCCCAAAATTTAAGTAAAAATTAACAAATAATTTTAATTATGTATTTTATGAGATCTACAATTTTTATTAATTTTTCAACTACATATTTTACCATTTTTTAAAATCAAAATCTATAGAAAAAAATACTAACACGTCTTTTGTGGTTGAAAGGGAAATTTTAAAAAATACTGACACGTCTTTCGTGCAAGTGGCAACCGAGATAGCTGCGATCACATGCATGGCAGTTAAAAAATAAAAAATAAAGTTGAACTCGTATGTTCTTCATTTTGGAACAAGAACCAATGTTTCACCATCTTCAAATGATACGAGAGAAATATATTATTTCCTTCAACCCTTCAACGAATACTTCTTTCCGGTGAAGGGCTGGAACTTGGGATCTTCTTTATTTGGAGGCTCTTGCTTCTCTTTTGCATTGTCCTGTAATACAGATGCAACATGGCATTGTTAGTCTGTCTCTCAGTGTGTGTGGGCATGCATTTGAGGGTGTGCGTGCACTTGACAGAGATGGAAGAGGGAAGAACCTTCTGTGTTTCTCGAGTACGATTTGTGTTTGAGCAGAAAACGAGTTTTCCCTGAGCTTGTCGGTTAGTGCTTTGTGAACTAGAACTGGATGCAGAAGACTGTCCACCATTGGAAACATCGGGTCTCTTATCTTTAGCTCCGGATGACGAAACTGGTGGAGATGGGTTCTTCAGAGGTTTTCCATCCAAGCGTCTGGCTACACCAGTAAATGGGTTTAATGTTGGTGCAGCTTCAGCTGGAAGCTCCTGACCTGCACAAAACATCAGGAAATGCAAAAAGAAAAATGCAAGTCAAACTTTCAGCATATAGCCTTGCCAAATCGAATCTCAATACATCAGTTCTCCAATGACAAAAACACCTACATGTGTCAAAATGTGCTGGGATGCCCGGAATTGCAAAAGTCCGGCCCACTGGCCCAGGCCAGACCCGACCCAACCAAGCCCCAGAGCTCGGTCGGGCCAGGGCTGTCTGTAGCCTCTGTGGGCTGTATTGAGATAAAGGGAATGAAAAGAAAATTTAAACAAAAAGGTCAAAGTCCATAGGCCTGGCACAACAGCGACCGTGACGATGGCCTTGGTGGACCCAAGAGCCGTACTAACATCTTTGACTGAAAATCATTTTTGGTTTCAAGCTAAGGTATAAAATACCCTAATGAACACAAGTTACACAACCACCAAAGATGTTACTGCATGATCACTGGTGGGGCAAGGGGTTGAATATGGCATCACAAGTATAGCAACAGAAAATAAAGTGTAATTCGACAGAGAAGAATGTAAACAAAGAGTAGTTTGACTAAAGGTGCACCTTCTGCTGGTGCTTTGCCTGTTGGAATAGAAGGAGCAGGTTTTTCGGGCTCCTTGAAATCAAGAGGAGGAGCAAAGTCCACTTCACAGTCTGTTTCAATAATACTTATGGCATTAGAAGGCTTTGACTCGATGATATCTATGTAATACTTTTTATTATTGTAAGCCACCATAATACTATCCCCAGTCGTTAAGCAAGAAAAGTTTCTCAGTGTCGTCTCCAAGCTGCACCAGAAATTTAAAACGAGTTCAACTTGGAATTCTGTTTCGATAGTAACAAAAGCAAAATATTGATTCAGTTCTTGGTTCATATCTGCCATCAGGTAGTTTACATATGTAACACGTTGTAAATAGAATGTGATATGGAATGTCAAGCTTCAAAGAGAGTAAAATAACCAACAATATTGCTTACAAATAAAAGACCTATATGTATATTCATATAATTGTTCCATCGGGATTTCGTCAGACCTGCCATTTGACGTGCAGAATCCTATAAACTAAAGTCTGAAGAAAAGATTGTACTCCTATATTATACTCTCCAAGGTGAAAAAGATACTTTGAATTCTTTCCCTGAATCTTCTTAAAGTCCCAAGAAGAGATTTTACAAAAGCAGTTTCCTATATAAATTTGCACATTTTACCTCAATTTACCAGTTCGACAGAATACAGATGATTATAGAAATGCATTGACAAGGCTTGACAACATATTTTGCACCAATTTCTTTTTTCAGTCCGGTAAAGTGTATTTCTTCCCTCTAATTCACCAGGATGTTGGAAATGCCGTATCTAATACCGACAAAACCGGTGCATTTAGGTCCTGAGGCCTGAAAATTGGCATGCAAACAGTTTTGTCACATATCATTTTTCTAGGCAAAACTTTGACCTCAATTACCATGTCTCAAGCATCAGCCGGGCAATCGAGATTTGAGATGAAGGAGACGAAAGAGAGTTTGCTAGTAGTCAATGAGCTGTAATACATCACCGAGCACTGATGACTAAAGAAGTAAAAAAATCTTGTCCATTGTACAATTACGTACCAAACAATGTCTAAAATTCTCTCTCTCATCACTTGGTGTACAAATGCAAGTTGATGGAAAGATTGCTTTAGCAAATTTTAGATTAATTCCTAAGTGATGATCAAGAGCACACCCTGCTGATACATAATAGAGTAATATCAGTTCTAAATAGTTGTTTGTTGTAAATTGCAACTGAACACGATGTGAAGTCATAATTCTGAAAGCACTGACCACAAAACAGAAGCTAGACACCAAATGAAAGGACGGAGTTACAGATTGAGCAAAACAATTAAAAAATAAAAAAATAAAACTCACTCACATAGCTTTTGGATTCGAAATATCCAAGAAGTCCTTTGTGTGCGGTTGCAATTTAACATATGTACCCTTCGGAAGGGTCATATTTTTAACTCCTACAAAGTCTCCTTCTTGTAACAACAAATTCTCCATCATCTACACGATGTTATACAATTAAATGATGCCATACCAACCGAGATGACCAAAACCAAAAAACCAAAAATTCAAACACAATCAAGCACTTAGATGTGCCTACCCAATATGGCATATATATCACGCCTTCTTCTGCAATGAACTCCAGAACCCCACAATGGGATACCCGCTCGGTAGCAGCATTTCGAAGCTCAAATAGCATTGGGTAATCAATATGAAGAGATGCTACAGAAATAAGGTTCATAATGGAATTTAGATAAAGAAACTAGAAGGAAACTCACCAAACAAGCACTGGAATAAGGGGATGTTAAGGACAATCAATACATAAAAATCAAAAAAGTCACAGTAACTTACCAAGACGATCAAGAGCAGATGGAGGCATTATAACTGAAACAATGAAAAGAAAATGCAAAATAAGATATCTTGCAGTCAATGAAATATCTGAATAAACTACCAACAATTTATATTGGGGGAATAAAGGATTCTTACCTTTATCGCCATTTTCTATCTGTGACTACAGAATTGAAAGATAGGAAGAAATTAGATTGCATCAAACTTAATAGGGCCATACATTTCAGGCACAGCATGTTACAAAAAAAAAAAAACAAAAAAGTATGCATTAAATTTTTCCACCTATTCCGAGGTGGAAAGGACCCAAAGAAGAATCACAAACATGGAAAACCCATGAATATGTGAAGGACGATTCTGTTTCCGATGGTTTAAAATCAAATTAAATTATCAAGTTAGCAAATTAGTACAGGAACTGGGAAT
Organism: Forsythia suspensa; assembly: GCA_023638005.1. Lineage (NCBI taxonomy): Eukaryota > Viridiplantae > Streptophyta > Magnoliopsida > Lamiales > Oleaceae > Forsythia > Forsythia suspensa. The sequence continues at coordinate 26,270,326 of CM042670.1, read as the reverse complement.
AGATTATAATTTGAGTAACAATTTCTCAGCCGTCCCACCTTGTCAATGAAAGATGCAGGATAACATCGATATGTTTGCTCAAATGAAGTTCCGTGATATCCATAGCCATCAAAAAACTGCAATCCCACAATTCAACCATACATCACGAACATCAATAAAATAACCACAGAAACTAAAAGGCAGCATTATCTATGATAGGATGTCACAAAAACCACAACATGCATACAAATAGAGTGCATGATTGTCATACTAAATTTATCGTGTAACTGCTTAAAAATGCAGTTTACCCAATGTCAACTTTAAGAAGCACGGAACTTAGCGAAAAATCATCCGCAAAAGCATTTCTGATTCTATATATAGGTTACTACAAAATTTGATTAGATAAACATATATTTGCAAAGGAAACACCGATAACCATATTTTGGTCGAAAGTTGGATCGCAGAAATCTACTTCTAAATACATGAACTATATATTCACACTACAAGTTCTTGCCTCAAATGTAAACAAAAAAGACATGATACTAAATTCCAACATTATTCTGATATAAAGTAACTCACAATTCATTGCAATGACAAATCAAATGGATTTACGTGGACCAAAACAGAAGTATTACTTCCCAATCCAATTTATTCGGTCTTCTCATAGGGATTAGTTCTATTTTGCATATCCTTACTCTATTTTGTAGAAACACAAAGTGCATTTTAAACACTGTCGTTCCAATTTGGACAACTTAATTTAAGTAAAAAAGTTGCTTATTTTGCTTCACTGGAAAAATAAGTCTACAAATTTTAGTTCTAGCCAAACACGATCTTAAACGTTACAGTGAAACACAGTGATTTAAAATTGTATACTACAATTCAAAGAAATAATCCTCGTACAATAAATCCACGAAAAATTAAAAATAGAAACCGTCTCAAACATACCATATTTATAATTTGCTATATCCCGGATAATGCACTGCCTCCAGCCTCCTCAATAGCTCAGAATTTTCTATAAAAGAGGTTGAAAAAATAAAGCTAACCGTTTATAAGAAAAAAGAGATGAAATTGAAACCAAAATAAATCAAAACGCAGAATTACTTTTTCGAATCTATAAAGTAGAGAAAAATAGGTGAATTTGAAGCAAATTTATCCAAGTACAAGTACTACTATTTGATAGAAAAACCTTCGAGAATTGGAATCGTATGGTAAAAGTATGAATTTGATGGAATCGAATTGGAGAGATTGATGGTTATGATCCCGCTTGTCTGGCTGTCCATGTTGTGCACGCTATTTCTCTTGCTGCCATGTGTACTCAAAAGATGCCAATTGGGCTTTTCATCGACCCGTGTAAGCATGGGCCCAATTGATATTTGTAGTTTACTAGTTTTGTTATTTTGAGGTATTTAATATTTTGTTAAATTGCATTTTTTCTTGCTTTTAAATTAATGGGTTGAAAATTCATGTTGAAATTGAGACAAAAGTGAAGTAACAAGACGCCTATACACAATTCTTTCACGTAACTAAGCAGTTGAACTATGATCGTTATTAAATGACCGTTCAAGTATATATTTAAAAGTCCATTATCAACAAACAACTCTTCCACATAATTAAACAATTGAACTATAATAAAAAATTAATGACAGATCGAGTAGATACACTTAATCTTGGACAAAGAGCCCTACACAGCACTTAAGAGTCCAACTCTCTCGGTGTGTATCAATAATTAGGGTTAGATTAGATAGTAGGAATCGATAAATAAAAAATTACTTTTTTCTTTATAATTTTCTTGATCCGAAAAACAATAAAAAGACCTGCATTTTTCTTCTTGAGAAATGGTCGTTTACAGTTCCATCTAGCGTGAATCACATGAAATGGATTAAAAAATGTAAATTCATTTTTCATTAGTGGCCATGAAAATGGCGTTCAAAAAGCAAGCTGATAGAAAATGTTACACAAAAGAGTAATAATATTCATAGTCGCTCAATATCGATAGTCATTCTACGTGACATTCTTCAATTGGATAAAATATTCATAATTAATGGCTATAAATACATTACTCAATTGGAGTAAATAATTCAACCAATTAAATAATACCGCGTATGATAATTATAGGTAGTGAGCGATTATGAATAGTATTAGCAATCATTATTGTCCCTGGTTTTGGTGCCATTTAGCTAAATTTCCCTTTTGATTGAGGTCCAAATTTTTTGTTGGCATAGGGAAACAGAAAACTCAACAGACAGCATTGCCTCAAAAAGGAGATGAAAAGAATTCACATTTGTTTCCCGGTAAATATCAATTGATGGAAGTGTACATAGCATGAAAATTGAAAATATCCCATTTTTGTCTATATCTTCATAAATTTAATTAGACAATATTGAATTGTATTTAAAAAATAAAAAAGAAAAATCTTTTTTGTTATAGTATCTAGTACCGTCTTATTATGCTTTTCAAGAGGGACATTAATAATTAGGGCATATTTGTTACAACAGTATTAGAAAATTTTGAGAAGAACGTCAAACAAAATTTAACTTCTTTTTTCTTGATGCTCTCTATTGTTGTCTAGCTTGAGATACCAAACATGCCCTTATAATAACCAAAATTAGTGGTGCAAAAATAGTCTGTCAGGATTTGTAAATCTTTCTCCCATCATACTATTAAGGATCAGCTTTGTGATTCAAGTCAAATCGACTTTTCCCTCCGTTTGGGAAGCTCATTTGCCCGTGCAACATCACAACGAACACAAATCAAAGTGAATTAAAAACATAATCCTTCTTAATAGCAAAAAGGTTAGAAAAGGCTCTGCTGTCAAAAGAACTTCACACAAATCAAAGGTAGTTATCTTTTGGTTTTGGTGTGCCGAGCAAGACATGACTGGACACTACAATGTACAAAATTTTAGATTATTGTTCTTCTTTAATGCCAATTAGTGCTATCCGATTGTCTATGCCAAAGCTAACAAACTCATGATGAATATAAGGTGGTAAAAGATGTAAACAAAATAACATCATACATGTAGTTATTCCATATTAATGTTCTACATTGTTCATAAATAATAACTAACAAATACACAACATTAACAAATCCAACAAGAGCGGTTTAAGCTCTTATTCTTAGAAAACAACTTCGATAATTCTACAAACAGAATTAACCTACCACAGAATGAATGCGGTCGGAAAATATAGAAGAATTTCAAGGTGAAGAAGATGAAGAACCAAAAAGAGCTGTTAAAACCTGATACGTTCCTTCCCACTTTGTTTTCCGAGTGATACCATCAAGCATTACAAAAGAACTTATTTAAAAGGTTGTACCTTAGTCAGCTCTCGACTGGCCAGCTCGTGAAGACAAAATAATTCCAACAATGAGGCCGTAAAGGGCCAAAGCTTCAGCAAAAATGAGAATGAGAATCATCCCAACAAAAAGCTTTGGTTGTTGTGCATTAGCCCTGCAAAATGACGTCTTATCTTGAGTATGAGAAAATAAAACCATTCTATGATGAAGATAATCTAGCCAAACCATTCTTGCTAAGACCATGAAGAAAGAAAACAGATAAAGAAAACCAAATATATCTCTAATATGCATGTATGTAAGTACAGATGCATGTGTACGTATATTCATTATATACACAGCCGGGCTGCCCCAGGCCTGGGCTGGCAGTCTACCTTCACACCTCTAGATCTACTGAAAGATCCAATTGGTCCAATGAAAATTAAATTAAATTGTCTCAACAATCTCAAACCTATTGTCAACAACAGAATGGCCAAGGGAGTAATCTAAATTGTTGTTCAACACAAACTTTAGGCACAAGTTCATGATAGGTGAGACCGTGATGGAAGGGAAGAAAGAAGTACTGATTCAGCCACAAAATAAAAGATTGCAACTTTTGAAAGGCTTTTGTTAATGGGAGGAACTTTGAGAATCTCAAAGAGATGATCTAAAGCTCAGACAAGTATCAACTTCTCTATTACATTAAGGGAAATGAGCCAACTCAAGAGGTATCAACTTCTCTATATATATAAAAGGGAAATGAGCCAAAAAGTAAACTGTCCAAACAACCATCCTTTGCCTCAAATGGGATATCTGGTATATTAATTTCTTTTAAGAAACAGAGAAAAACATGTTAACCCAGAAGATGGAGACACATGGCGAGTCAATGTTTTTACGGGTTAACCAAAGGATGACAGATGTACAACTAGAAGGTAGAAGTTAGAACAAGGCATTTACTAAAAATATTGGGCAAATAAAAGAGGAAAGGAGAAAGGGTGGATAAGCAAAAGGATGAAAACCATTTGAAGAAAGCATTCAATTACAATGTATCATATTTTGATAATCATTAACTCTAGTCAATATATGATGATTGTTACTAAATGTATACAAGAAAAAAATGGCATAAAATCGTGCATCACATCCATCAATGAAAATTCATTTTGTCGGAGCAAACATACAATCAAATTTCAATCATTAATTCACTAAAGTCATTTCACATAATCTACAATCTTCACCAAAAACTTATATTTGCACTTTTTGCTCAATAATGAATGTGCATGATGAATGTGCAAACAACCATAAATTAATAACAATACACACACCATATTCTCATAACATCTGAAATTCATATTTCTCAGAAAAACCTGCCCTATTTCTATATTCCTACAATAACCGATCAAGTGAAATCACTAACAAAAATAACACATTTGTCGTGCATATAAGAGTAACAACCTTCCGCGATTGTTTACACAAGCATAACATCATATGCATTAAATCTGCAATCTCCTTTAAATACCTCAAACAATAACTTGTTACTACAAAATACAAACTCGTCCACCAAGAGAAGAATTCATATTTCTCAAAAATCAGGTCTCTTGTTCTGTGTTTCTAATCTAACACAATTAACTAGGAATCTAACAAAGAATCTACCGTACATATACGTAACCTACATTCACTATTAACTATCAAATTGAAGACTCAAACTTCAAATCTACACATTAAACTAAATAAATTAGTTTCCAATACTCCAGGTACATAACTAGAATTCAATTCCCATGCAAAAACAAATCAAAAACCAATAAATCTAAACCAAAAATTAAGACTACCGAACACCAGCATCACCAACAATCCCAATAGCCATTCCAGCTGAGAGGCCTGCGAGGCCACAAGCAAGGCCCGAAGAGAGATGGGCATAGCCATCAAAAAGGTAATAAGACTTGGCCTTGGGATTAATCCCAGTACTGATAATCACGGCAATAATCAAACCATAAATACCCAACACACCCGCCATAACCACAGGAACAATTGACTTCATGACAAGCTCCGGCCTCATAACCCCCATTGACGCCACACCTACCCCACTCTTTGCTGTCCCATACGCCGCCCCCATACCTGTAAAAAAATAATTCCATCAAAATAAAATCAAGATCAAAATGAACACGGTTACTAAAAGTGCCCACAAAATGAAAAACCAATATATAAATAACAACAGAAGTGTAAAAATATATGATTTTTGGAATCAGGGGTTTACAGGAAAAGACTGCCCACAAAATAAAAAGCATTATTCACGACCGTAGGTGTTTCTCCGCTGCTCGAAGAACTGTGTGTAACTAAGTATTCAATTTTTTCCCCACAAAATTACCTCATCTAAAATTTGCTAACTGCATCAAACTATCATCTCCAAAATCTATTCACCTCCTCAATCAATATCCTCAATCAATCAATGATCTCCCTCCACCAATTATCTCCAAAATATGTTCACCACCTCAACCCATCACCATAAAAACAGTTCAAAATTTCAGTGATCCATTCTCATATATCCTAAGCTGTGGAATCTCACCGCGAAAAAAGGGTATACTAGTTTAAGTAAATAACAACTTAAATGTAAAATATATGATTTTGGGATCAGGGTTTACATGAGAAGACTGCCCACGAAATGCAAACCAATATTTAAGTCAATAAAAACAAAAATGTAAAAAAATATATGATTTCTGGGATCAGGGTTTACAGGAGAAAACGAGAGCAGCAGCGGCACCAAGGAAGCCGAAAAAAGGGGCGGTTTCATCGCCACTGAAGGTTGAAGACATTTTTGTTTGGATTGAAAATTAATGGGATTAGAAACTAAAATCGCAGTTTCTTTGTGCGGAGAGATTTTATTAAGAAAGAATGGATTGATGAGGGCTCGAAACCAGCGATGTTGGATGAGACTAGAGTTTATTACACAAATGGGGCAAAAATAGGGAGTTGAATTGAAAATATATATATTTTGGGGTTAAATATTGTAAAATTACAATATAAAGGATAAAGGTTATGTGACATGGATGTGTGTCCAGCCGAACATCAAAGAGATGATGATTCTCGATCGCTTTGATCAAATTTTAAAAAATCTTTCTCACTATTTAGAACAGTGGAGCTACATGTTGCAGTTGAGTCTTTCCTAGATTCATTGTATTCTGGCCTCGCAATCTCTTCTTCCTGGTATCCATCATGTCTTGAAATGAAAAAGAGAGAATATTTAATTTTAATTTTTTTACGGTGAAATTTGAGAAACTCTGCATTTAATAAGTTACAAAACTTACATTCCGTGTTATTCCTTTTAACTTACAATGTGTTACACTTGATTTTATACAGATGCTTATCTAGATACAAAATGTGGAGGAATCGGGCCTTGAATGCTTGAATAGGCAAAGATAAAGGTAAGTAACGATTCAACTATGATAAAAAACAATAATATGTTTTATTATAATATGCTCCTATGTGATTATACAAGATGTATTGTTGTTGCTATGTACATGGAATATAATGTTGCTGCTAAATGTTGCTGCTAAATATCTGTATATAATTGGAGTATTCAGAATATGATGCTGTTATCAATGTATATGGATACAAATATTGTCATACATCATTATGACTCATATATGGTGCACAAAATATATTGTGACACTCATGTACACGTGCATGATATATGCGTGAATTTGAAAGAAGTGGTTTTCCATAACTTGTACAAGAAGAAATAACGAGAATAAAGAGAGATGGCGTGAATACCCTATGTGTGTACCTTACTATTTGGTGTCTGGATAGATATACATGTTGAGACTCCCGACGGACACTCGGGGTAATGATAAGTGTATTTATACACTTATCTAGTGTTCATTTATTTTATAGCTTCTAGTGATTTACTCGAGTATTTATTAGTTTTAACCATATTTTCAAGTCTTAGGAACAATCCCAAACTTCAATAACACATTGGCAAAAAAAAAAGAGCAAAAAAGGATGCCAAAGAACGGAAGGAATGAACTTTTGCAAGAACCACGAGAAGATTCATGGATTAATAGCTGGCATATAATATATCATTGAAAAGTTATCAAATTTTGAATTCAACGCAATTTACGAATCACAATTTAGAGCTGTATGTGAGAGGTTATATGTGTTTGACATTTGGTTGCCAGGTTGACGAAATTACTCTAGCAAGTGTGCACGCTGGGAATGGTGCGTACACCCGCCAATGTATGTGAACTTTCTAACAGTTAAATGCTCCAACGCGTACTAGTTGTTGTTTGAATCCAATCTGGTTTCAAATTGTAGTATTTTAAGGGTATTTGGGCATGTCTCGGGCACAAAATTTAGGGATTTTTGGAGACGGTATATATACTTGGTGTAGGATTCATGGAAGATGATGCAATCTTGGAGAGAAAACACCATTGCATACACCAAATTCTAGGGTTTCAAGCTGGGAATTACATATTCAAATATTGAAGAAAAATATTTCAAGGTGAAGATTGGGGTTCGTGCTTCAAGATTCAACATAGGATTTTCAATTCTATATTTTCTCCATTAATTTTACGGCAATGTACTTAATTTTGTACAATTCAATGTGTTTATATAATTAGATGATGAGTAGCTATTTTCTTGTTGGGATGAATGATGTAACCTAATTTAATTGTTTAATTTCAATTTTCAAATTGTGACTCTAATTATGACTATGTGCTGAATTTTTAGTGTTGATCTAATTGCTTTTCTTGAATATGGCTAGTTTATGAATTTTTTGTGAGTTAGTGTTGAAACTGAAAGGTAAATACTAATTTTGCACTAACTATAAAAATCATGAATTTACAATATATGAGATAAATATATACTTCTATAATTCTTGGGGTCTTTAATTGAATATCATGTAATTCAATGTACTTGGATATGTTGAAATTCACATAGGATATATCGACCTAAGTATGTTGGATTATACTCAAGAGAGATTATCAAATATTTCAGATAAATCCAATCGTCAACACGGATGAAATAAATTATTTTAACAGGATAAGCGAAGTTAAACATGATAATGATAGTGCCATCGTGAGTCTTAACATTTTAAAATCATCAAGTTTTTTCAAATCTTTAATTGTTGATCACAATGGTTAATTCTTAGTTTAAATCTAATTTAGCTCTTGTTTGGCATAACTTAAATTATAATTTGAGCTGGTCAAACATAATTTTTATCCACACATTTTGTATGACTTACAACTTATTACTCACTTATTATCCACACAATCCATATGATTAGCGCTACCAAAAATGCACTTAAGAAAACCACACATCCATGTTATTTTAGCACGCAATTAAAATAATTAATTAAGATTAATTGGGTTCATAATTGGTAACACAATCCTCGTGTGAATGATACTTGATTCACTATAATATTACTTGTTGTGATATCGTACACTTGCAATATTCATCGAACATGTAGCCAAGGATATGGTATTCGGGTTCAACATTTGTATACAGGCAGTGTTGGGAGCTCTTCGGTGGTTGGGGATTGCGAATCGACATGGGCAAGCACTATATATCAGGGTTAGGCCTATTTGATGATTATATGCATGTGGAGTTTATTGAGTTGTTGTAGCGATTAGGACATGCATCCTATAAAATCTTGAATTGTTGTAGAGACTAAGATGGACTCACAGGCACTAGCCATATCATGCTTGTTATTGGTCATACTTATATTTGAGCTCATACAGTACAATGTTAAGAAGTTCGGGGTCCAAGGAGATAAAGACAAATAAGATATGAATATGACATTAAGTAAAGATATTGAGAAGAGCGTGAATTCCGAGAATGAAATCATAACGGTGTAAAGGATAGAAGATCATGCATATGTTCATGCATGTCATTACTTGATGAGTATTCGCTCATATAATTTTACTATGTAGGTATGACAATGCATATATTGTAGGTTTATGCCCACTCTCTAATGATATGACGATTGTGTATAGGGCACCGGCGTAATTCGAGAAGTCTATTGCTAGGGAAATCAAAATGCTATATGCTATAACCGATTCTAAAAGATTTATTTAGATTTTAAAAATATTGAAACATATTTTTATTGTTAACTCCCAATTACTTCCGCTCTCTATTTTAAGTAAACATTATATACTATAATTTAAATTATATTACTTTTGCCAATTAGAGTTAAATTAAATATTAATAGAATAATATCAATAGTATGTATGATTTCAAGTCTGTTATTCCATCTCAAATCCTAACACCACTCGTTTGGCATTGTTTCCTACCATTGTCGCTGCCGCCTTCTGCAACCACCACCACCTCCCAACGCCACCAATCGGGTCAGATTTCTTCTATCTCAAACACCCACACTTCGTTTCCCCAATCAGCACCATATTTCAATTCAATGACCTGCTATCTTTATTTATAATCTGAATTCGCTTAGTAACATGCAATATTACATTCAACCAACATATTTTGTTACTTGCACCTTATTTTCAAATAACATACCATATTATTTGAAGTGATATATCAGGTTACAAAGGGGATGTTTTCCTATCTATGGTGGGTAGGAGTTATAATGCCCATTGCTGAGGTGGCAGTCCATGATTGGCAATTCATGACTCTATACTCATTATTTTTTTCAATCATGGACTGCCACCTTAGCAGTGGACATTATAATTCCTATCATGGATAGAAGATCATCCCCGTAGGTTACAAACCACTTTTGTCATTCATGTTCAGATCAACATGTTACTTAAAGTAACATGTCATGTCATATTACCACCATTTTCGTCATGTAAGTTTAGATCTACATCCACTGTAGCATCACCAACCACCATAGCACTTCCTAGAGGTGACAAGATCGGCTTGGCTCGTGGGCCGGTCCATGTAACTTGAATTTTGAGTTGGACTGGCCCTGACCCAAACAAAACCGGGCCTACATGGCTCGGCCCATTCTAGCCCGCTAGGCTAGTCGGGCTTGCCCACAATTTTTTTTTTTTTTTCTTTGACACTAATAACTCATTTTGTGAATAGCCGCAATACATAATCCAAATAATATTAATCTAAAATGGTCTAAACCCGTCTCCAACTAAAATTCTTTTTTAGAAACATTAGTCCAAGAATTTCAAACTACAACATAAAATTGTTTAGATTTAATTAAAGTTTAGTTTAATAAAATTGTTTAGATTTAATTAAGGTTTAGTTTAATTCAAATTTCAATTCAAATTATGTTTGGTGTGACAAATAAATTATTTATTTTAAATTTACTTATAAGTATACTTTTTAATTTAAGCCAAACATGTTTATATCTAAAAGCAATAAGACTAGCATGTTTTTACTAATTATATTTCAAAAAAAAAGTGTCCATAAATATTTTACAATTAACCAAAAAAATTATTATTTAGAACGAAAATTGATGTTTATCTATTGACTAATACATGAGAGTTCCAATTTTATAAATTAATCTCTTTAAAAATCTCAAAATATATATTGTCTAAGTTTATCTAAGATTGTATTTAATGCAATGTATTAGATTGTATAAAAATTTATTTAAAAAAAAGAAAAAAAAGAAAATTAAGACGAGATTGACCCAATGGATGAGATTGACCGGACTGGATTTAAATTGATTGGGTGGTGGGCTAGCACATTTTGGCCCAAGATAAAATTGGGCCAAGACGGCCGGTCGATTCAAGTGTGGCTATGCTATGGCGGGCTTTAGCATTGCCAAATCAGTCCCCATTTGCCAGCTCTAGCACTACCATTCACAATCCGAATCCACATTCAGCCACCATCACACTCACTTGACGCCATCGCACCACCATCATCCCCGCCACCAACGCATCGCACCATCACCTCACCATTGTACAATATACATGACACCATCGCACCACCATTACCGATCTAGATCTAGATCCACATTGGTATCTCAATCTAAACAGAGAAAGAGGTGGTGGTTGACCAAAACTACTCTACAAATGTCGTAATAATGGTGATACTCTCCATTCTTATCCATTTTCCATATCTTAGTTCTTGGCCATTCCATCTCCGCCTTCTTCCACTGCCACTCTCTCTTCTATCGTATTTCATCTCCAACCATTTTCTCCTTCACTCTACAACACTTGCAAACTATATCTCCATTTACAAGAAGTCCTTATCGCTAATTATCTCTTGTTTTAATCTTTGTGTTTTGAACCACTTTATGAGGAGCACCGCCATGCCACACTACTTTGTCATCGATATGAAAATTCGGGACCCCAACATGGTTCTTCTGCTAATTGTTCTTTGTGAGTTGCACCAACATATATGAACCAGAAGCTCTTGAATCCCCTCCATCATTCTGGTGGGTTCTTTTGTGTAATTATGCAATGTCTAACACAATGTTGAATAAACTAGCTTTGGGCATCTAATTAATGGTGGAGTTTTGATACAATGCATTGAGAATGTGGCTTAGTGTAAGAATTTTGTTACTGCTTGTTTGGTGTAGATTATAAATTGGTTTATTTAATTAAGAATGGTAAAAAATATAATGCTACAAAGGCAAAATTTTTGGTCATATTAACTAGTTTATAATCCACACCAAACGAGCACTAATATAATAGGTGGTGATAGCGGTACAATGAAGGAAAGGATGGAGTAGGGGTGGCAAAAAAGTTCGTCGGCTCGGCCCAACTCGGACTTGTCGAGGGATGAGCACGAACTAGGACGGCCCGGCCAAAAAATACAAGAGCCGACTAGTTGGGCTCATAGGAACAAGCCCACGGCTGGTTTGGGCTGGTTTGGGCTCGTGCACACAAGCCCACGAGCCCAAAATCACGAGTCACTTAATCGTGACCGTTGGATTATCCAACGGTCACATCAATTTTATTTAAATTTTTTTCTCCTTTAAATACCCTTATTCTAAAATCATTTTTTCACAATTCAATCTCTTATCTCTCATTTAATTATATATTCAATCCATTAACAATTCTCAAATTTCATTATCTCAATATTAGTGTTATAATTAGTATATAATATCTCATTATCTAAATATTACTCTATAATTTTAAGTTTTAATTTTCTACTTCTACTAATTCTCTACATTTCTATTTTCTACTTTCTACTACATCTTCATCTTCTCATATTCTCTTTATTCTATTATTTCAAATAGCATACAATCGAAGTGATGATAAATTCAGTGGTCTTAATGATATTTCAATTTCAAACAATATTATTGATCAATTTGGTGGTAGCACTGATCCAATTGATTTGGAAGACTTTTAAGAAGATGCCGATACACAAAATACCATCGGCTATTGCACTAAATGAAAAGTCACCAAACAAAAGGCTAAGTGCTAGCAGCATTTTGAGTTGGTGTCAACTGATAAACTAGTGGACGAAGTCCCTGAGTTCAAACTACAGTGCAAACATTGTCAAGAGAAGTTAGCTTGGCAAAAGGGGATAGGCATGACCCATCTAAATAGACACTTTAAAAATGTCAATACAAACATGGAAGTTTGAATACAAATTAGGCACAACTTCAGTTTAGATCTCTGGGAACCGGGTCCAGTAGTCTCACTCTCAACAACTGGATATATTCACAAGAACTCATGCGCTACGAAGGACTGTTGGAATTGATGGCAAATGTCGAGTTTCCACTATACTTGATGGACAATCCTCATTGGACGAAATTCATCCAAAAATATTTCCAACTAATGTACGTTAATATTTCTAGAAATATATTTGGAAAGATACTATTGTTAGATATAATACAAAGAGAGAAGCTATTATTAATGATATTAATATTTACAACGGTGTTGTATTTTTTATATCAGACTTATGGACAAGTTGTAACAAAAAAGGATACATGGTTGCAACTGCATACTATATTGATAATAATTAGATAATGCATAAAAAAGTAATAGCATTTAAACAAATAAACTATTCTCATAATGGAAATAATATTATCATGTTTTATTAGGTGTGTTACATGAATTTAAATGTGATTCTAAGGCTCGTAGATTTACATTTGATAATGCAGACCCAAATAATATAGTAATTAAAAAATTAATGCAACATTGTAGTCCAGATTTTGATAGTATTTTATTTTATATTAGTTGTGTATGTCATGTGTTTAATTTAATTGTACAAGATAGATTAAAATTTATACAACTCTAATTAAAAAAATTAGATATACTATTAATTATATTTCGGTCTCACCATCAAGAAAACAAGTTTTTGCTACTCTATGTATAGAAAATAGATCCTAGACTTAATTTAGAGGGTTTGAAAGTGACAATAATGGCAATTTCAGAAAAATTAACTTACAAAATCCAGTAACGTGTGCTAATTTAGAACAAACTTTATCTTCTATGTATGAGGTCTATGCTGAAAAGGTCGATATGAACGTTGTACGACCCCCTAATCCAACATATACTTCTTAATCAACTGATGATATTGATTTATAGAGTTACGTCAGTACACATAGGAGTGGTCAAGGTCAACAATCAGTTGGTTCTTCTTTTAGTTATTTCCTTCCCCGTTCTAATGATACACCTGTAGAGTTAGTTAGGTATTTTACGCATGATGTGCTTAGTATGTTAGATGACGAAGAGAGAATTTTTTTGATATACTACGATGGTGGAGACAACATCAACGTAGTTATCAAATTCTTTCAAAAATGGCATGTGATCTACTAACATCTCCGATTTCAACTGTAGCATCGGATGCTACATTTAATACAAGTGGCAGGGATTTTGTCTAATATCAGGTCAAGACTCAAAGCCAAAATTTTAGAAAGCTAACTGTGTCTAAATGATTGGGATAACGCCGAATTTCGAATCTAAGACAAAGTGGACAGAATAATATCTGAAGAACTTGAAGATTTGAATATGGATTAATTAGATTCGTAGTAAGTATTATTTTGCATTAGTATTTGATATTTTTTTTCCTTATTTTAATAAAAAATTGTACATGTAACATCTTGTTCGTGTACAATTTTAACTTTGCATACTTTCAAAGTAGTCGGTCCCAAAACTATAAAAAGGAGGAGGGTTTTCAATCTTTAATTTTTAACATAAAGGATTCTTGATATTGTATTTCTTTTTTTATTTTCAAATTTTTAAAAAAAAATTTAAAAATAAAATAAAAATTGAGGGCCGAGCCGAGCTCGTGGGTAGCTCAGCTCGGCCCGTTCGGTCCATGAGCTCGTGTTGGGAAACTTACAAGTGAAAAATATTGATGGACTAATTTACTCTCAATTGTATCACGAATCGTGTTAGAAAAGTGAGATAACGATAGCTTTTTGGACGGAAGGATGTTTTGCACAAGAAATTGAGTAGTTGAGGATGTTAAATATCAAAATTTAGAAGGTAAGATGTTTTGTACAATAACTTCAATAGGTAGTGACGTTTTGTGCTAATTACTCCAAATAAAATTATTATTTTTATTATTAAGTAATTATTTTATTTAAAATTTAAACTTTTATTTTATTGTTGTATAAAAAAATAACATTGTCATAAATTTGATGTTCAAATACTTTTATTTAATTGAATTATATGTTTATTAACTACAAATATTAGATATCCAACTATATTCTTCATATTTTAATTTATCGTTTTATTTTTGTTCAAAAATAAAACACATAATGTGTAAATTAATTTTTATTAGTATTTTTATGTTAAATAAAATTTTTATTACATTCTTATTTAAATAAAAAATTATTACACAACTTGAACTTTAACAATTTGAACATGAAAACATGGATAATTAAACTTACATATAACAAGTTTGATCATCTCAATACCTATGGACATAATTTAAATAAAATTTCAGTCACTACCACTTGCCATCATGCCGCTATCAAACTATTAAATCCGGTAAATAAAATAATTTGGAACGTGAGCATTCAAAAAAAAAAAAAACCTCAATAGTATGTACATATGACTTCACACGACATGTCAAATAAAAATTATACACGACATGTCAAATAAAAATTATACACGACATATCAAACAAAAATAAAATTTTTATTACATTTTACTAAATAAAAATTATTACACAACTTGAAATAATCTTATTACATATTTATTTAACATAAAAATACTAAAAAAAATTAATTTACACATTATGTGTTTTATTTTTGAACGAAAATAAAAAGATAAATTAAAATATGAAGAATATAGTTGAATTTCTAATATTTGTAGTTAATAAACATATAACTCAATTAAATAAAAGTATTTGAACATCAATTTGTGACAAAGTTATTTTTTTATACAATAATAAAATAAAATTTTAAATTTTAAATAATATAATTACTTAATAATAAAAATAATAATTTTATTTGACATGTTTATTACTAAAGTATTAATTCCAAAAAAAAAAAAAAACTCATTAATTTTCCTTAATTTTTTATAAAAAATTAAATTATTTGACATATTTGCACATTTTGTAATGATTAGGAATCTACATACAATTTCTTCCTATTAAAACTAAGAGCATATTTATTTTTTTCATCCTATAATGACTAATTTCGCACCAAAACACATATGTTATGGACTTGTATGCCAAAAAATAAATGTTAAACACCAATTCCACACTAAGGACAAAGGTTATAGACCATTTGCGCCAAATCCCAAAAATAAAGAGGACAAAGGTTATGGACCATTTGTGCCAAATCCCAAAAATAAAAAGGTTCAGCCCATCATGATCATGCCTGTGTGCTAGTCCACTTGGTTGACAAGATATTGGCTCGGGAGAGGCCCAGGGCGATCCTTACCGTCCCCACTATGTCATAGATTTTTGAAAAGCGGGACGGGGATAAAAAATATCCCCATTTATTGCCCCATTTAAATAATGAATTATTTTTAATATTTTTTATTTTTTTAAATACGATTTAAATTTTAAAACATAAAAATAAAATAAAATAAAAAGATTTCGAGCGAATTCAAAAAATTTGGGTGGAGTCTATAACCCTTTCCCGAATGGGGCAAGATAGGAACGGGGTGGGGTCCGATATTTTGTCATCACTAGACAAACTTGGAAATGGAGGCGCAGTACCACACGAGCCTCTAGATAGGCCGCACCATGAGCCGATATGTATGAAGCGACGACTTGACATAATATGCATTTTTTGGTAAGAAGCACCTCACCATACTCCCTCTACACACCAAATAATTCTTCACACTAAAAGTTAAGTAAATTATTAATTTAAACATATTTCAACTTTCGTTGTACAAATGGTCTTAGATGATTGGAACATATTTTCTGTAAATTTGAAGAGGTAATACGAAAATTAATTTTCTAGTATAGGAGACGACCATTTTGAATATTCGAGATAGTAATGATCGGAAAAGAATAATGAAAATAAATTCATACGGTAAACCTTAAATTATAAGACCAAATTCACTAGTGATGATTTCATGAATTCAAGAAAATAATACATATCAACTTCATGCCAATACATAGACAATAAAAACTGATAATCTCTCTTTCTCAAGAATTCATTGCTCTTCAAATTGTTCTCTTTCCACCTTGAATTTTTCATAGCACAAATGCAGATAATTAACTTCTAATCCTTCAAATAAATGAAACAGCGAGCAAGCATCCCACTTATTTATTTACCCTTTGATGCTTACGGGTAAAGAATAAATGGGGGGTAGAGGTGACATTACTGGTGGCTGCGGTTGCATAGAAGGCTGGCTAACTGGTGGGTTTGGCATGGAAACAGGCGGCGGAGGTGACATGAAAATGGGAGGGAATGGTTTGTTAAAAATTGGTGGGAATGGAGGTAAAAACCATGGATAGCCAAAATCTTTCCACGGCAGAAAGTTTTTCCTCCATTGATAGAATGGGGGAAAGTTTTTGCTCCATGGAGGTAAAACCCATGGATGGCCAAAGTTTTGCCATTGGGGAGAGTCTCTCTTCCATCGGGGAGTTGAGGGAATAGGTGAATTGTAAAATGGCCAAGGGAAATAAGAAGTGCAAAATGCAGTTGAAAATTTCAGATTTTCCTTTGGTTTCAATCTGTATTTTCCATCAGTTTTTGATTTGAAAACTACAATCTTCGATTCCTCTAAGCCATTGAGGGGTGGACATGCAGCAGATCCACTGTGAAGTTGTGCATAGCATTCCTCATTGAGTTTTCCTTCCTGCAAAATCCTCTCAGGAAGTAAAACTTTGAATTTTCCTTCTTCATCAAGTTTTCCTTTCCCCTTTCTTTTTACTTTTCCATTCTTGAGCTTGCAGTCAATGGTTACATGAAGCCCTGCAAAACATGGAACAAACATTATTTTTTACTTCTTTGGCACAAACACGTGAAAAATTATTAGTTATGGTATCCAATACTGTCGAGTCGAGCGTGCACCAAGAACAACATAAAATTACCTGAAAAGGCTTGAATGGATCTGATGTTACTCTCTTTGCAATCAGCACATTCTGCAATCCCAACAACCTCAATTTTATTGTCATTTGCATAGCAAAAACTCACTGCAAATGCAAAGAACAAAGAACAAATTAGGGAATGAACCCACATTGGAAACTCCTTTGAGAACTTAAGGAGAGAATAACCCTGTAATGAATAACTCACAAGGCCTTTGTTAAACATATAGAGTGAATGATTGAAAGCTATATATAGGGAGGGAGGGAGATGCATAAATACACAATTTCTGAGCGCACTTAGAGCATGTTTGGCAGTTCTAGAAAAGTAACTTTTTAGTAAAAAAATTAATTTGAGAACTCACTTTTAGTAAAATAAGTAGCTTAAACTTTTGAAATTGCCAAACATGTTACAATTAAGTAATTAAAATAAATTTTCTTAGGTTATTAAAAGCATAGTTATCTTCATTGAATGAGTTTCAATTGCATAATTCTGGCTTTTTCTGGCGCTCGTTTGGTTTAGCTTAAAAATTTGAGGTCAAAGTCAACAATTAATTTTAATCACACATTTCATAGGACCTACAACTTTTATTAACTTTTCAACCACATATTTTATTAACTTCTATTAAATCTGCTAAATTTTTTATTAAAAATTTTGTCAAACAATCTCTAACTACCAACTCTCATAAACATTTTTGGGGGGTGTGTAGAATTATTGATTTTGTGTGTGTGTATATATAGGTCAAAGTCGTAGAACATAAATTCGTTTACATGCATCAAAGTTTTGAGGGGCTCGTTCAAGATTTAGTGTCTTTATATTATTCCGTTCTATAGAAAGTATTAGTCGTATTGAGATTTTCCTTTTCTAAATAAAAAGACGTATGCATTAATTCGTTCGATATATATATATATATATACACAATACTTAGATATATAGCAAAATAGAAAATTACATTTATAAGGGATTTATAGTCAACTGCATATTAACTTCACATGAAACATATTATATAAATGTCAACTAATTTTTGTCAGGATTTATATATGTAAATCCAATCTAATAAGCGTTTTGTTTATAAATGTCACCTTAATTTGGTCAGGATTTAAATATATAAATCCATTCTAATTATGACTAATGTGAGTGCGCTTGTTTGATAATTTTTTTTTTTAAAATTATAAGTAGTGGGTCCTACGAAATGTGTGAATAAAAAATGGATAAATTTTGTAGATCTTACTAAATATATGGATAAAAATTATGTTTGACCAATTTAAAATGCTAGTTGGATACACATATACATATAGAATTTAAATATTCAAAATATACTATATATTTACTCTGTGGATGGCATGTCAAAGAAGTGAGCTTGACGTCGTGATGCCATAGTACTCTTAAAATGAATTGTTAGATGAAAGTGAAGTGGTGCTCTTTTATATAGAGTTGTGTAAAGTGAATGTTATGCGAGTTGGAAGTAGAGTGCATCGTCTTGTAATTTTAAATTTTCAATCGTCTTTGTGTGTGTACGATGGATGTCACTATTTATAGGATTTGAGATTGTTCACGTGTTTTTTTTTTTTTTTGATGGAGCATTTTCTCGATTGGCGAGAATAACGATTAATGTTGATAAATACCGTATCTTCATTTATTATATATTTGTCCAAAAGTTTCTTCTCATTTAAAGCAGTTTGTTGAGTCTTACTAACTGTTCATTTGACAAAATTAATCAAGTCGCACCTTTCATTAGATTAGATAGTCCCACAAAGATGAGACTTTTTTTATTTATCTCGTCTCCAAATTATAGGCCACTTACTTTATAGAGTGTGTATTAAAATTTTCATTTTCCTAATATACCCTTATTTAATTTACATTGTTATCAACTCAAAACAAGTATTTAAATTTATTAGACTCATGAATGACTAATATTAAATGAGGGTATAATAGGAAAAGTGTGTGAAAAATTTATAATTTCAATTACATTAAATATATTTTCTTAATCTGTGTGAAAAAAGAAATGAGTCTATCTTTGTGGGACGGAGGGAGGATTAGCCCAAACCAATCACCATGAACTCTCTCGACTTAGAATTGGCTGCCCTAGTTTGTCTATTGAACGTACGTCATTTATGAGTGACTCTACACTAAAATAGTGAAGAAAATCCACAATATTTTACTTTAAAAAAAATCAAGTTTGATTGTAAACAACCCGGAGAATAAAAAAAAAAAAAATGGCAAAATAAATAAAAAACATAGTTACCCAAACACATAAATACAAAAATAAAGTAAACAAAATTCCAAACATCATTCCCCATAAGTTAAGAAAAATACACTTATGTTCGCATAACTAAGACGAATTGAAAAACTCACTGCATTTAAGGTGCATAATCGTCTTCTTCAAATATTTTGTGCAACTTTTTTCGTAAAATGGCCATCATTTAACCAAAATTTTGATGAAATTTGTGCGTAAAAAGGAAATTGCAGATTTTGAAATTGAAAGTGTAGAAGATATTTAGGTTTAAAAGTTAATGTTATGCATTAAGCATGATGTTTGCCACCCTCAGAAAAATTAGCTTGTGCATCTTACGTAAGAAAATTAATGCCAACATACAAAATATGCAAATGTTACTAAAAGTTGGAGACTGAAAAATCCACTTTTAAAGGTTGGGGATGAATTTACTAAAGGAACTACAATTTAGTGACTAATTGCACAAATTTTCCAAAAATATTAACGAAAGTTAGACATAGATTAGACTTTTATGTTTTGGTGACCAAATCTAATATTTTGTGACCAAAAGAGACATGTCAAGTTTGGTCTATAGATTTACATTACATTGAATTATAACTAATTAAGATCCCTAGTATCCACCTAGTGATGATATATCAACAATAATTATGATAACAGAATCTAGAAATAAATTCCATCGAAGTCATATATTTACTAAAAGATATACGCGGATCCATACGAGGTTAAATTTTTTTTAGACCGAACTAATTTATAAGAAAAATAAAATTTCTATATAAAAAATTTGTTTTTTCAAATTCTATTTTATCCTATATTGAAAAAAATATGTTTTAGGCCAAGGGGAACTCCAGAAAAGGAGAGTCCCCTATATCTGCCCCTGAATATATGAAAATAATGGAAAATCACACATATCTTCGCTTGAAGATTTTCATTTTATACTTCAAACAATCAAAGTTGAACTGCACTGGAACATGTTCCCAAAAAGTGTTAGGACCATACTTTAGTAGTTGGACAATTTATTTGCCATCAAATA
The DNA here is from genome assembly GCA_023638005.1 of Forsythia suspensa. Lineage (NCBI taxonomy): Eukaryota > Viridiplantae > Streptophyta > Magnoliopsida > Lamiales > Oleaceae > Forsythia > Forsythia suspensa. The sequence continues at coordinate 26,249,464 of CM042670.1, read as the reverse complement.
AATATTGATTAATTATTTTGTTTTAAATAAAATTGCATTTATATTGTTTAATTGAGCATGTGATAAAGTGTAATCGATCATTGCGCGATAATATAAATTGGGTGTTGCTTAAAGAAGCAGAGACATACACAACTTATATTTCGATTTAAAATTGTTTAGTAGTAGACCAATGAACAATGGCTGGCATTTTGTTCAAATATGGTCATAGGATCGACTTCTCTAACAATTGAGTGGATGGGTCTGTCTTGACCCTAGCGAGTGGATCTTTAGAATAGTGACATTAGTACACCTGAGAGCATATTGGACTGGATCATCGTGTAGAGTTTGATTCTGTAGTGTGACTATGCAAAGAATAAAATTTAACGTGATTGCCTTATGGATTGCGTAAATATGTAGCGGGATATGGTTGCTATTCGTGAGCTCGACAGACTTTGTGTTGAAATGTGGATATTAATCTCAATAGAAATTAATTTCATTTGACATAAATAACCAAATAAGATGGGAACATTTTGAACTCTTTAAAGATAATTGAAAAATGGTTTAAATCTACACATAATTAGCTCAAGGAAATTACCCTAAATGCGTGTCTGAAATGACTCTCCCAAGCAATCAGCAAGACTTCCTTCAACTTCCTAGCATTCTCCGTTGTATCTTCTTAGATGCAAAGTTAGGAAAAATTTGATATGTGCAAAACCCTAACTTTGGAAATCGTGCCTTTAAAGTGACCTATCAATAGGCCAAAATTAGGACAACACTTAAGAAGGTCAAATTACACTAATGCCCTTAGTGTAATCACAATAATATGAACCATTTTTTATTGGACTTATTGTAGTATATCAATTAAGTCATCTATCTATATTGGAGCCAAGAGAGGGACCAAATCTGACTCACAAGACCCGAGCTCCAATAGATATGTCTCAAAACTAGTCAACTCTTAACCAATTGAGACTTACAATTAATTCTGGTTTATCCTACTAAAGAAAAGAAAATTGCACTATCGTGTCAATTGACAATTGCGTACGCAAGTCATGATCCAATATTAATATTTTCCAACCATCATGCAACAAGTCAACTCTTGTTTGACCGTCAACATATTAGAATAAAAATGGTGATTTGCCCTTCCAATATGTATAGCCCTTCGAATCCCATTTTCGTAAGGCAAATTTTTTTGTGAATGTATCACAACAGAGAGTTCCAACGATCCGTCGTTAGACTACTGAGTTTAGATTTGATTGCCTATTGACAAGCGCGATTTTACACTTATCTAGGCTGTCAAAAGTAGACCATTTATGAGTACTTTTGAGTGTTCTTTTACTTAATTATGGGTTAATTTTCTTATTGTAGGTCAAAATCCGAGTTTGGTGGTGTTTGGAACAAAATTGGCAAAAAAAGACTATATTGAAATAAAAGTAGAAATATGGAGACCAACTTAAAAACGTCCAAACATTTAAGGACCTTGGATGAAAATATATAAGGGCATAATTGAAATAAAAGTTTAATTTAGAGGGCTAAATTGGCAATGACGTAAAGATAAGGGACTTACTATGCAAATAAATGAGGACTAAGATGCAAGTGTGGATGAAGTTGGCCCATGTCCATTGCATTGCGATCGCAGGCCATTGAAATTATAAGCATAGACCCAATTTCTCCTTCCATGCGATTGTGGGTATGGGCTTTCCAAAGATTCCGTTTCAGTACATTGTTTTTCTTTCCTTTTCTATTTAGACTTTTTTAAGACTTTTTTTGGACACGGATTGACGCACGAATTTAGAGTTATTCTTGGCTCTATAAATACACATTATTAGAGAAGAAAATGAGGATTCACAAGAGAATTAAATAGAATTCTTTACACAATTTTAGAGATATTTTAAGAAGAAAATTAAAGTTTGAAAAGAAAATTCAAGATGGAAGCAACACAAGTTCATTGAAGACTTTCAAGATTAAGAGTTGTACTTATCTTTTCTCTTCATATACTGGAACATGAATTATTGTTTTGATTTGTGCTTTATTTTCACCATGTACGGCTAAGTTATTTGTAGGATAAACGATGTAGCTATTGAATTCAACTCATGTTTAAATCTATAATTTGGATTTAGTTTTAAGTTGTGTTAAATTGGCATATTAATTTAGAGCCCGTTTGGTAGAGTTTATAAACTAGTTTATTTGACAAAAATAGTTTATTTGACTAAATTTTTACTTTGGTAGTCGACATTTTTGACTATTCTTAGTCAAATAAACTATTTTGCAAATTGATTTAGTTTTTATGATTTATTAACGAGAGTTAAATTCATAATATTAGTTGCATGTTAATCGAGAAATTGCACCTAAAACCCTCAGTGCTTTTCATGAATAAGTAGTTAAATTGAGAAATTGCAACTTTGTTTATTTAGTTGTCCTAAAGGATTAAACATCTTTCTTATTGAATTATCAATCGAGGGAGGAAATTTTGATATTAAGTGGTAAGTTAACTAGATCTCGAGAGAGAGACGAATGTTAATACTTTAAATTGGATTTGTTGACCGGTAACACAATATTTACACCAAAATATGAATTGAGCATGATTAGAGTTAACTAGTTAAATAGGAAGTCCTAACTATTTTCTCAAATGAATTTTTCTCATAAATCTTTTGTGCTTTCGTAGTATTTCTTACTAGCAATCTTTAGTTTAATTTTAGTCAAGTAAAAATCAACCTTTTATTGTGCTTTTGTTTGTTAAAGTTACTTGAATTAAAGTAGTAATTAATTATCAATCCCCGTGGGTTCGACACTTTATTATCATTATATTATTTGTTAATGATCCATCCACTTGAGGGATAAAATCAACAACACCTACTAGAAAATCATTCAGAGTGATGATAGTCTCAATTAAATGATTAACGGATTCCTTTTGCAATTATATGATATGAAACCGTGTCGTCCCTATTCTCAAAATATCAAGATTGATATTCTAATCAAGATCTCACTCATTGGTATCTCAAAGAACTTGAGCTAGCAATTAAATGTACATTATCCGCTCAAGATTTAGGTGACTCATTCCACGATCAAATATGGTCTTATTCCTAGCGGTCACGAATAAGTCGTCTATGCGGTCCTGTTCAATGTGCACCGAACACATCATTATTCTTATTTTCCACAAATCCCAATAAGAACAATATAATCTTATCAAGATAAAATCGCCCAACTTTATGTACCAATTGTGAACGATATGGTTTTGATCACGTCGCAATTTGTGTCTTAATATACTCGACCATCAAGTATACAATTTGTAACATCTTGTATGATCATGGAGACTTAGATTAATAAATCAAATTAAATATGCGAGTAAATGATAACATTGAATTATAATTTATAACGTCGTTTACAAAATTCTAATTTAAGGGCATTAAACTACACTTTAGTGTGTCAATGTGTGAGATCAATTAATAGAATCAAATACCTTGATATGTAGAGAACTTAGAGTAAAGCAAATATGTGATTTGTTCACAAATAAAATGTTGAAGAAAAATGTGAGCTTAAATGAGAAAATAACTGGAAGGGCAAAACAATCATGTAATGCCTTGAAAATTTGTAGTCCATTTTTAATTTATTTTAAAGGATAAAATAAATTTATAAATTCAAAATTAGTTGAAGGGTCTAAAGAAATCAAGGCGTTGGTAACTACTTTTAAGTCCGGAGATTAATAGAAAAATAATTGGGACGTGATAATTTATATTGGGGACTAAATCGAAAGTTGCATGTATTAGGACTCAATTGCATTAAGACTGAAGGATTGAGGCGAGGGACATAAACACAATTTTTGGAAATTCAAGGTCTTTCTCAGTCAATTTGGGCAGCTCTCCTCTGGGGCTGACTATGTTGATCTCTACAACTAACAAAATTTTACAATTCAAAGTTCAATGTGAAGTACCCGCAAGATCTTCATAATGGTATTAGAATTGAGCATTTTCTGGTTCACAGCGAACCTCTAAATTCAGTGCAATGTCGAGTTCTAAATCTGAAAAGTGAGTTTCAAAATAATTTATTGTAACACCCTGAATTTTCTCAATCTAGATGGTCACTTAAAAATCTTTAAATAACATATGAAAACTCCAAATAAATTTTTATGTGCCCTTGAATGGTTTTAAAATCTAACTATTGCTGGAAACTAACAAACGTGCAAGGAAAATTAAATTAAACTTTTGAAGCCTTAAGATTTTATCGAACTGCATTGGGTGTCGCCACAAATTATTTGGCCATCTAAACGTACTCCAAAAATTGTGATATTTGAACCGTAAGTCCTTGGTACCTTAGGCTACAACATATAAAAAAATCCGATCTTACCCATGTCTTTTGATATGAGAAAATAGTAGCCATACTTGCTTGAAAAACTCTTTTCGGGTACAAATAATGCTGTCCGATAAAACGATCATAATAAATTCATATGACATGATTTTTGGGTGATTCCAATTTATGATATTAGAAAACTTATATATCTATCAAACTCTATTGATTTGACTATGAAGTAGGTGATACATGCTAACAAGAAGAATATAAGCAAAATTTCTATAATAAATTTGGTAGGTTGGTAGTTTAGTTCCCTATCCACGATTCTAGCATAACATAGATATTTATTTCAAAAAATATGGTAAAAAATTTAAAATACACACAAAGTTGTGATATTTCAAAGTTTGGGGCAAAAAGCTAGAATTTTCAGAAAATACATCTTAACACTTCTTCAAAATTCCAAATGGCAACTAAATTATAAATTCAGTTTTCTACCACTTTTCAATATTAAAGAAAAATAGATTTAACATTGTATTTAACTTTATATAAAAAATGTCTTGATTATATCGACGCCAAACATAAGTAAAATAAAACCATGCCATTTTTTCACGATCGCTACTCTATGCCATCGCACCAACGTCAACCAAATCAATATGAAGAATTAATAATTTTGGGGTGAGTATTTCATAAGAAAAACTCAGTAGAAAATTATACTAAAATAATAAAAATTATACGAAATTAATAAACAACATGCCATTCACTTAAACATATGTAGCAACAACATAATTTTGGTAACTGACACTACATGAAAGTTTAAGTGATTACCTTCACTCACAGTATATATAAGTGATTACCTTCAATGGATCACTATCATCATGTTCCATCTTAATCATTTAGCATGGTATAAAATTTACGTATAATTTCTCAAAATAAAATTTGTAAAAACTTGCTTTAAATAGAATAATAAACTACCTTGCGAAATCGAAGCTTTTTGGAGCTGAAATGTTGATGGAAATTGACTATTTCTTTTCAATTTAATTCTGTGCCTTTGCCTTTTTGGTTAACAAAATCCTTGTGTTGTAGCGTGGTTTGGGTGACTGATAAGTACATTTTGTGCACTTATTTGGGCCTTTAAACTAAGCTTTTATCTCGTCATTTTATTGATTTTATACTTAATTTAGTATATTATTCTTCCAATTTCAGTTTTGGACTCGTTTATAAGCAAATGGAGAAGAATGGACGGAAAGAACAACAATTTGGTGAAATCGACGAGTAAGTTGAGTTTTTGAAGTGAATATCAAGGGCCAAACATTGGAGGATGAGGAAGAAGATAAAATCAATAAGTTTAAGGTGTTTTAGAGTGTGGTGAAGAGTTGAATCAATGGATCAAACTCCGGAAAGCCAAAGAACCGAATTGAGAAACCACCTACTGAAGCATGTGGGAAAATTTGAGTACAACTTTTTATATTAAAATATTCACAGGGAAAATAACATACCATTGGAAAGATAATTTAATTACGAGTCCAACACCTTTTACGGATCTCAATTTGGAGCTTCCTACAAGAGGTTATGACCATTTGAAAAACAGCCGCCCAATGTTATTTTTGTTGCAGGAATTTTGTTTCCTTTTCGAATTCCAATTCGATTAGGAAACATTTTAACCCACGTTTTAAAGGAATTTTAGGGATAGTTTTGGGCACGAATTAAGTAACTATAAATATGAGTTATTAACTCATAACAAGGGAGCCGAATTAGAGCCGATTTGGGAGCCAATTTAGAGAGAAACAAGAGAGGAATCAAGAAATGAAGATCAAGATTCATCATTTCAAGATCAAAACGAAGATCAAGTTCAAGATTTCTTCTCTTTCAAATTTTCTTCATATCCGGGTGATGGCTTCCATATTTTTTTTTTATTTTATTTTTTTCTTCTTAGTTTGAATTGTAAAGAAATTTCAATCGATAAAAGCTTTCTTAATGATTTCATTTAAAGAAGTCTTGATATATAATACAATCTGATGAGAGAGAGGAATACATACAAAAGGCTATATACATTCTATCAACCAATCAACTATTTACAAGTGTCTAACTAACAATTACACTTCACGAAATTAGGATGCCACCAATGTCGTGAATCATTAACAAGCAGCGAGTAATCGGTAAAACAATTCATCAATTGCACTTCACTCTCATACTTTCAATCATTTGCACTTCCATCCTCAATGCAAGGTTTATGTGAGAAATGATCCTAATCTTCATCTTTAACACCTCCTCAAACCTGAGTGTCTTGCGGTGACTCCAAGTTTGTCCTTCGAGAAACAAAAGCGAGAGTGTGATAAAGGTTTTGTAAGCAAGTCACTATCCATTCGAGAAGAAGGAATGTAACATATTTGCAACTCCTTTCCAATGACTTTATCTCTAACAAAATGAATGTCAAGCTCTATGTGCTTTGTACGAGCATGATAAACTGGATTTGAGGCAAGTGCTTTAGCACTAAGATTGTCGCACCAAAGAGTAGGAACTGCTTCTTGTGGGAAATTTAATTCCTTAAACAATGATTGCACCCAAGTTATTTCTGATGTTGCATGAGCCAATGCTCTGTATTCTGCCTCTGTACTTGATCTGGCTACTACATGCTGTTTCTTCGAGGACCATGATATTAAGCTATCTCCCAAATATACACAATATCCAGCTGTTGATCTTCTATCATCTGGACAGGAAGCCCAATCAGCATCAGCATATGCAGTTATATCCAGATTGTAGCATTTTTTGATCATCAAACCTTGATCAATTGTCCCTTAAAGTATCTCGAATATTCTCTTCAATGCCTTCCGGTGAATATCGGTAGGCATCTGCAAGAATTGGCTTGCCTTATTCACCGCAAATGTAATATCGGTCTTGTGTGGATTAGATCTTGTAAACCTCCAGCCGCGCTTCAGCACAACCGTGGATTTTTCATCGCCCCACCCTCATGTTTTGACAACATTTTTCCAAGCGCTATGGGAGTATTACATGGCTTCAAGTGTTGATAATCAAACTTTCTCAACAAGCTTGCTATATATCCTTTTGAGTAAGATGTAAACATGAGTTATACTGTGCACTTCAATTCCCAAAATTGACTAAGAGATCCCATGTCTTTCAAAGCAAAAGTAACATTGAGTGATTTATGAAGGTTTGGAGCAAGCTATTATTGTTTCTGTCACAACTATGTCATCAACATATATGAGTGCAAACACAACATGCTTCTCATTTGCAAAATAAAAGCAGAATTATCGACCTTTGATTGTTTGAACTTCCACTTAATTAAAGTAGAACTCAGCTTCTCATACCAGGCTCTTGGAGCTTGTCTCAATCCATACAGTGCCTTCTCCAATTTGCAAACAAAAGTTGGATTTGCCTTATCAATAAATCCCTCTGGCTGTTCCATGTATACAGTTTCTTCAAGATTTCCATTGAGAAAGGCATTGTTGATATCAATCTGTCTTATTTCCCAATCCTTTGCCACAGCAAGAGTCAATATAATTCTTAGTGTTGCAGCCTTTATCACTGGACTGAAGGTCTCATTGAAGTCTACACCAGCAGTTTGAAGGAACCCTTTTGCAACCAATCTAGCTTTAAATCTTTGTACCTTTCCTTCACTGCTATATTTGATTCTATACACCCACTTGTTTCCTATCACCTTCATGTCTGGTGAATGTGAAACAAGCTTCCATGTTTTGTTTCTCACTAAAGCATCAAATTCATCTTTCATTGCGTTTCTCCACTTGCTATTTGACATAGCTTTCCCGTATACTTAAAGGTTCGATTCTCTCGACTTTTCAATGTATTTGACTTGTCCAAAGATACACCTGGGCTTAAACACACCTCGCCTTGCCACGGTAATCATAGGATCTTTGAATAGGTGCTTCATTCATTTGTTCACTTATCTCATTCATCTGTTTCAACATTTTGATCTTCTTTGAGTTTCATCACATCCACCGATATTTTCTAGTTCTCCAATTTCTCTCGATAACTCATAAGGACGTTGGTGCATTATCGGGAATTAGGTGTTCATGTCCACTTGACAAAGGTTCTTGAGCAAGAGTTGCATCGGGAGGAATTGTATCAACTGAAGGATGATCTATTGTTTCATGACTAGACATGGTATTGAAGGGTAGATAGGAAATGATTACTCTTTCATTTTTTTGAATGATCTTTTTGTTTAAGAATCCAGCTTTGAAAGGAAAGTCTAGTTCATTAAATACTACATGTCTAGATGTGTAAATTCTACCCACTGGACTGAGACACTTATATCCCTTGTGTGACTCACTAAAGCCCAAAAACACACACTTCAATGAATGATAACTAAACTTGTGTTTTTGATAAGGTCTTAAACATGGAAAACAGGCACACCCAAAGGTTTTCAATGACTTGTAGTCTACACTCTTTCTGTATAGGACTTCAAAAGGAGATTTCATTTTAAGTAAGGGTGTAGGCATTCTGTTAATTAAATAGGTTGCTGTTTGGAAAGACTCCCACCAATAATGCAAGGGCATTTGTGCTTGTGCTAAGAGGGTTAAACCTGTCTCTGTCACGTGTCTGTGTTTTCTCTCAGCTCTTCCATTTTGTGCAGATGTATAAGGGCATGAATACCTCAGTTCAATACCTGAAGTAGAGGCTATATGTGTAAAAGATCTAAACTCACCTCCCCAGTCAGATTGTATGACTTTAATTTTCCTCTCAAGTTGGTTTTCTATCAATTTTTTGAACTGTATGAATATGTTTAATGCTTCAGATTTGTGCTTCATTGGATATATCCAAGTGTACCTACTATAATCATCCACAAATAGAATGTAGTATTTAAATCCGGAGGTGGAACTAATGGGTCTTTGGTCCCCATACATCGAGTGGATCAAGTCAAGTGGAGCAATGGCATGTGATGTTGATGAATTAAAGGGAAGAGAGTGTGATTTTCCATATTGACAAGCATCACAGAAGGATGATATTTCATTAACATTGGATTTTTCATTACATAATTTGAACACTTGAGACATTACAAGTTTTGAAGGATGTCCAAGTCTCTTATGCCAAACATCTAAATTTGATTCAAAAGACTTAATAGGAATCAAGCTTTTTCTTTCTTGGAACTTATAGTGAAGACATGTGTTTTGGAATTTGGGATAGTTTTGATGACTCGACTCATTTGATGATGAGCTGGTGACTTGATTTGGGAATTCCAAATGATACAATCCTTCCTTAAGCTTCCCTTGTAGCATAACCTTCTTTGTCAACTCTGATCCTTATGAAGACAAGAGTTAGGGTGAAATTCCATGAAGGCATTGTTATCGGTGATTAATTTGGACACACTTACTAGATTCTTCTTAACAAGACGGTACATGAAGCGATTATTTAGAAGTATAGGTTTATCATTCAAAGCGATCAAACATTTAATACCAGTATGTGCTATGTGTAGTGAGTTTCCATTACCAACTACCAGTCTTTCCTTACCATTATACTCCTTGGTCATGGTGAGATTTTCCTTTTCTCTTTGTTACATGATGACTTGCTCCGGTGTCGCAAACCCAGCGGGATCTTCAAGCGTGCTTGGAGATGCAACAAAAAGCGATGGTGTTGAGTTGTTGTTGCTCCCATTCTCGGTTGTTTGGCTCACGCCCATGTATCTCTCTCATCGTATCTATTAAAACACCATGAGGTTGAATGATTATTCATTCCACTTGAGATCGACATGGATTTTGATGCTCGATCATTCTTCCTCCTCTACCTCTATTTCTACCTCTTCCTCACGAAGTTGGATGATCCGCCATAGTTTCTGATTTGTTTCCTCTAGTATTATTGAAACCACTTCTTTGAACAAAGTTAGCGGATGCTTGATTAATATTTATGTTATTCATTCCACTTCTTCCGCATTCGGATGTTCAATTCTACTTTCAAATGTCATAAGTATTGATGTGAGTTCATACCAGAAATTTTTCTCTCGCTATTAATCGCACCACTATTGGTGTAAACTCTTCATCCAATCCAAAGAAGAACTTGTGTTACTAGATCTTCATGAGTGATGGTTTTCTAGCAATTTCAAGGTTGTCACCAATTGTTTCCTTTGTGGTGAGATATTGATCTCCGACATTGATCCTTTTCTCGGTTCTTTGAAGTTCACCAATGAGGAAGGTTACTCTAGATCATTCATTATGCCATAACTTTCATTCTCATTTTTTTTTATTTTATTTTCTTCTTCTTAAGATGTTAGGGTTAGATTTATTTAGTGCTAAGGATCATGATGAGATTATATCATGAATCCTTAATTTTTCTAACCTAGTTTTTGATATTTAAGCCAATTATCGTAGAGTCCGATAGGAGATAGAGATATACCGCTATGCTTTATGTGATCTTTAAGTATTCACAAATTCTAATGCATTCTTGTATGTCCAAAATGTCATAGAGATATAGTCGGGTCACATATAGGGATATGTTTAATTCTATTCGAGAGAGATTGTTAAACAAATTAGGAATATTGATCTTCATAATTAAATCATGTTATCAAATTCAACAGTTCGGGTTAAAGAGAATTGATATAAGTGGATTCGGGATCCTAGTACGCTTTTCTTTCTTTTTTTCCCAATTTTAAAGTAATTCTTCTTTAATTTAATCTCTGTATGTTTGAATTATAATTAGTTAATTGTTCTTAGTTTATAGTTTAATTAGTTCTTAATCATCAATTTTTCAAAGTTCATTAGATTCGGTTAATGTTACGTAATTGAAATTGAACTATCTAAATCTATGTGGTACGATACTTAGACTCAACATCCACTTTATTACTTGAGCGATCGCACACTTGCAGGAATATTAAAGACATAAAATCGTGACAAGTTTTTTGCGTTGTTGCGGATTTAATTTTAGTTCTTTTCGTTATTTTAACACTAATTCGAACTTTATTTATTTAATTTTTTTAGTTTACTTAGTTTCAATTTATCTTTTTTTTTTTGAGACCACAACACAAGATGGAATACAAGGAGATCAATGAAGACAATATGCTAGTTGGAGACTTTATGACTCCACAAATTATCCAGGCCAATCTAGCATTGATGAGGACAACATGCTTGTTGGAGATTTCTTCGCAATGCATCATGCCAATATAGCGAGATATGAGGCTACTTCGATATTGATGAGGATAACATGCTTTTCGGAGATTTCCTTGCAATGCAAAGATCCTCTATTTCTACCTCTTCCTCTCAAGTTGGATGATCCGCCATAGTTTCACGATTTGTTTCCTCTAGTATTATTGAAACCACTTCTTTGAACAAAGTTAGCGGATGCTTGATTAATATTTATGTTATTCATTCCACTCTTAACGCATTCGGATGTTCAATTCTACTTTCAAATGTCATAAGTATTGATGTGAGTTCATACCAGGAAATTTCTTCTCTGCTATTAATCTGCACCACTATTGGTGTAAACTCTTCATCCAATCCAGCAAGAACTTGTGTTACTAGATCTTCATGAGTGATGGTTTTTCCAGCAATTTCAAGGTTGTCAGCCAATTGTTTCACTGTGGTGAGATATTGATCTACTGACATTGATCCTTTTCTGGTTCTTTGAAGTTCACCAATGAGGAAGGTTACTCTAGATCTGTTCATTATGCCATAACTTTCATTCACCGCAATCCACGACTTGTTTGAGCTTGAGCAACCCATTACTCTCATGGCAATTTCGGTGTCATCGATGAGTCTGACCACCCCGTAAGTAGTCGATCGGAGAGATCCACTTGTCGTGCTCGGATTTGGCAACATCTCCACTCTTTCTCCATCATTGGTAATGGTTTGAGAACCAATGAATTCTCGTGGACACTTCATTGTCCCAAAGATGAAGTGCTTCAAGATTATGCCCTTTAATGATTGGCATAATCATGTTCTTCCATAGCGTAAAATTGTTTCTATCCGGTTTCACCGATGGTGTTTGTGTCAAATTCATTCCAAAGGGTGAAAGTTGATTTGCGACTCTTGGTGTATGCATTGTTGTCTTTGGATTCGGATGGAGAAGAGTTGTGGCCAGCTCGGTGTTAGCCATTATCAGGCTCGATACCAAGTTTGAATTCTTAGTATGTTAGGTTAGCTTTATTTTAGTGCTAGGATCATGATGAGATTTGTATAATGAATCTTTAATTCTTCGAATCTAGTTTTTGATATTTAAGCACATTTTTAATTCTGAATAATTGATATTGATTTCTTTTCATCTACAATTATGTGTGCAATAGTTGTATGATTTTTGTAGCTTATTTTACCTTCGAGAGATGGAAAATAGGTTATACATAGTATCAATTATCGTAGAGTCCGATAGAGTATAGAGATATACCGCTATGCTTTATGTGATCTTTAAGTATTCACAAATTCTAATGCATTCTTGTATGTCCGCAAACGTCATAGAAATATAGTCGGGTCACATATAGGGATATCTTTAATTCTATTCGAGAGAGATTGTTAAACAAATTAGAAATATTGATCTTCATAATTAAATCATGTTATCAAATTCAACGGTTCGGGTTAAAGAGAATTGATATAAGTGGATTCGAGATCCTAGTACGCTTTTCTTTTCTTTTTTTTCCCAATTTTAAAGTAATTCTTCTTTAATTTAATCTCCTGTATGTTTGAATTATAATTAGTTAATTGTTCTTAGTTTATAGTTTAATTAGTTCTTAATCATCAATTTTTCAAAGTTCATTAGATTCGGTTAATATTACTGTAATTGAAATTGAACTATCTAAATCTATGTGGGTACGATACTTGGACTCAACATCCACTTTATTACTTGAGCGATCCGCACACTTGCGGAATATTAAAGACATAAAATAGCTGACAAGTTTTTTGCGTTGTTGCTGGGATTTAGTTTTAGTTAATTTTCAGTTACTTTAACACTAATTCGAACTTTATTTATTTATTATTATTTTTAGTTTACTTTAGTTTCAATTTATATTTTTTTTTTTTGAGACCACAACACAAGATGGAATACAAGGAGATCAATGAAGACAATATGCTAGTTGGAGACTTTATGACTCCACAAATCATCCAGAGCCAATCTAGGATTGATGAGGACAACATGCTTGTTGGAGATTTCTTCGCAATGCATCATGCCAATATAGCGAGATATGAGGCTACTTCTGATATTGATGAGGATAACATGCTTTTCGGAGATTTCCTTGCAATGCAGCATACCAATATAGCGAGATATGAGGCTACTTCTGAGATTGATGAGGACAACATGCTTGTTGGAGAATTCATCGCAAATCATCCACATTTCTCTTGGAAGGATAATTACAATAATATCAGATCACGAGGTCCTCAGTTTCAGCAGCCAGAAAAGAGAATCTCACTAGAGGACATTCTTGGTAAATTCATCAAGAAAACTGATCAGTACATAGAAAAAACTAACCAGTTCATGAGACAAACAGAGATCAATTTTCAAAATCAATGCACTTCAATAAAAAATTTGAAAATATAGATGGGTCATATGGCAGTTGCTATATCAGGCAGAGTGCCAGATACATTGCCAAGCAATACAGAGGTGAATCCCAAGGAAAATGTTACGGCTATTACTACTAGAAGTAAGGTTCAATTACCAGAAATTCATGTAAAGAGGTCAGTTGCAAATAAAGAAAAGGTATATCCCGTCGCGATGAGGAGCACGTGGAATGTACTCAAGCGAGACAACATATATTAAAGAGAGTTCAAGTACACCACATGTTAAGGCAACCGTTCCTATCAAACCATATGAGCCTCCGATCCTACTTCCTCAGAGATTACAAAAGCACAAGTTAGACAAGCAATTCTCCATCTCTCCCTTTTCTTCTAAAATTGAATTTGTAATCAAGGTCGATGAAGAAGTTAAAGTTTTTGTGGTTGTGTTTGAGCATTGTACTACACTAAAATCCTATTTTTATGAAGAGCACAAATTCAAATGTTTGAGGATAAACGAAAAATAGTGCAAAGTCAATAGATACAAGCAAAGTAGGTTCTCTAAAACACTATTTAGAGTGCCGTTAAACAACCGGACAATAAGTCAAGCTAATGACTATAAATAAGCGCTTAATGGGAGGCAACCCATTTTCTAACCCTTTTATTTACTTGCTTTATATGTAGTAATTTTAATTAGTTTAAATAATTTAATAGTTTTTATTTTATTTATTATTTAATGCCCTTAAAAAGCTTCATTATGTCAATCGCAGGATGTCCCACTTTGCAAGCCGATAATATCTATGACATCATCTGTTGACCAAGAGTCCCAGCTCCACATCTAATTCCACTTCAACTGGACCTTCAGCCAGTCAGATCCATCTTCTCCACATCTATTTCCGGAGAGTAACCGATCTTTTTCCTCCTTTATTTGCTTTATTTTATTATTACATTGGGGACAATATAATGTTTTAGTTTGGGGTGGGTTAAGTATCATGATACTTAATTGATGAATTTTGAACTTGCTTATTTTTTGGATTTATATAACTACAAATTTTGATTTAAAAAAAAATTTATAATTTCTTTTTTTAAAAAAAAATATTTATTGTTTCATTTTTTTTTGAAAAAAAAATTATTAAAAAAAATTTTAAAAAAAAATTCTAGCAATTATTGAATATCTTGCCACCAATGATGATATTTGTTTGAATTTATGTACGTTTTTGGTTAGAATATTAGACAACACTTTAACTCATACTTTTATCTGAATACTTATCCATATTAGACTAGATTTGAAGCACATAGCCACTATTAACTTATCACTTATTGGAAACATGACTTGCGTGCTTTTGATTGATATTATTGACTTAGAATTATTGTGAAAAAAATCTCGTTCCTAAATTCTTAGACTAGTAACCAAACCAAACTATTTGAGAACAGTTTGGGGTGTTAAAGTTAGTACATGTTTTGGTAGAATTTTGATGGTTTGGATTTTCTGGGTCTCATCTTTGGTTGAATAGATTGTAGTCAAGGAATCTAAATCGAGCACTACTCTGCTGATAAAAAAAAATAATAAAAAAAATATATAACTAAAGCAATTAAGCCTGTTAGGGTATTTTAAAATTTGGTGTCCTAAGGTCATCTGACTTGGGAGTCATCGGCTCAAAGTTCGCTACATAGCTCATTATAAAAAAAAATTACATCTTTACTTCTCTTATAGCCTGTGGGACTCGAGCAATTAAGTCTGTTAGGGTATTTCAAAACTTGGTGTCCTATGGTCATCTGACTTGAGAGTCATTGGCCTAAAGCTCGCTACAAGGGCCACATAGAAAGCTTGTGAGAGAAGTATTGCATAGGATGTAAGACTGTTTACATGAGTAAAAAAAAGAGAGTTAGAAGTGCTCGATAAAGATTGATAGGTTAGAACCTAAGAGACTGAAGATGAGAATTTAGAAATCACTTACCATCCTAATTCTAAGAATACAAGGTTCTAATTTTTATCACTTTATTTGAAAAAAAAATTGGGTTAATTAGTAGGAACCAAATTTACTAGAACACTTCGGGATTTGAGAGAAAATTAGAAGTGTGATAAATTTATGAGAGGTGTAAGGAATAAATGACTACAAATGGTTCTGGAATATAAAAATATCAACAACACAATATTGGTCGTGGTCTAATATAGGTGTAAGTTCAATATTTGGCTATTCACACACTCACAAAAGGTCGAGCATCGGATAAGTAAAAAAAAAAATTATTTGTTGTGTTGTTTAATATAATTCTAAAAGTTTTACTTTATATTTGAACCTGAGGCATATGGTAAGAAATTTAATATTAACTCTGTTTCTGATTATTCTCTTAGCTTGTTTAAATTTGTAGTTTAGTTTAGTTTTTGTTTGAGAATGAACAAATGTTTAGTTTGGGAGTGTTTGATAAGTGCATTTTGTGCACTTTTCGACCTTTAAACTAAGCTTTTATCCCATCATTTTATTGATTTTATACTTAATTTAGTATATTATTCTTCCTATTTCAGTTTTGGACCCGTTTATAAGCAAATGGAAAAGAATGGACGGAAAGAGCAACAATTTGGTGAAATTAACGAGTAAGTTGAGTTTATGAAGTGAATATCAAGAGCCAAACATTGGAGGATGAGGAAGAAGATAAAATCAATAAGTTTAAGGTATTTTGGAGTGACAATGAAGAGTTGAGTCAATGGATCAAACAACGAAAAGCCAAAGAATCGAATTGAGAAACTACCTACCGAAGCATGTGGGAAAATTTGAGAACAACCTTTAATATTAAAATCTTCACAAGGAAAATAACATACCATTAGAAAGATAATTGAATTATAAGTCCAACACTTTTTACGGATCTCAATTTGGAGCTTCCTCCAAGAAGTTATGACCGTTTGGAAAACAGCCGCCCAGTGTTATTTTTGTTGTGGTAATTTTGTTTCCTTTTCGAATTCCAATTTGATTAGGAAACGTTTTAACCCACATTTTAAAGGAATTTTAGGGATAGTTTTGGGCACGAATTAGGTAACTATAAATATGAGTTATTAACTCATAACAAGGGAGCTGGATTAGAGCCGATTTGGGAGCCAATTTAGAGAGAAAAACAAGAGATGAATCAATAAACGAAGATCAAGATTCATCCTTTCAAGATCAAAACGAAGATCAAGTTCAAGATTTCTTCTCTTTCAAGTTTTCTTCACATCCGGATGATGGCTTCCATATTTTATTTTTCTTTCTATTTTCTTCTTCTTAGTATTTTAGGTTAGATTTATTTTAGTGCTAGGTTCATGATGAGATTTGTATCATGAATATTTAATTATTCGAACCTAGTTTTTGATATTTAAGCACGTTTTTAATTCTGAATAATTGATATTGATTTCTCTTCATCTACAATTATGTGAGCAATAGTTGTATGATTCTCGTGGCTTATTTTACCTTCGAGAGATGGAAAATAGGTATACATAGTATCAATTATCGTAGAGTCCGATAGGGGATAGAGTATACCACTATGCTTTACGTGATCTTTAAGTATTCACAAATTTTAATGCATTCTTGTATGTCTGCAAACGTCATAGAGATATAGTCGGGTAACATATAGGGATAGGTTTAATTCTATTCGAGAGAGATTGTTAAACAAATTAGGAATATTGATCTTCATAATTAAATCATGTTATCAAATTCAACGGTTCGGGTTAAAGGGAATTGGTATAAGTGGATTCGGAATCCTAGTACACTTTTCTTTTCTCTTCTTTCCCAATTTTAAAGTAATTCTTCTTTAATTTAATCTCCTGTTTGTTTGAATTATAATTAGTTAATCGTTCTTAGTTTATAGTTTAATTAGTTCTTAATCATCAATTTTCCAAAGTTCATTAGATTCGGTTAATGTTACTGTAATTGAAATGGAACTATCTAAATCTCTGTGGGTACGATACTTGGACTCAACATCCACTTTGTTCATTGAGTGATCCATACACTTGCGGAATATTAAAGACATAAAATCGCTGAAAAGTTTTTGCAAAATAGAAGTGAAAAAGAAGAAGGAATTTATGATCTTGCTGGCTGAAATGAGGGGCTGAAACGAGAGCAGAGTTTTATGCAAAAGGGGCTGCTGATTTTTCACTGTTTGGGCCGGGCTTTTGGACAGAAAAAGGGGGAAAAATGAGGAAAAGGAAGTTGGTTGCTAGAACTTTGGTGTAATAAAAATAAAGTGCTACTACTTATTGCCAGTGGCCAAACTTTGCTGAAGGAAGAAGGTAGTTTGGTGGAGTATTTTTGTATCTGAAATGGGGGAGAATCACAAGGATTTAAGGGACTGAAATGTGGAGAGAAAATGGGGAAAAAGAAAGAGGATTATTGCTCAAAGAAAGACTTGTTGGAAATGGTATTTGGAACTTGAATTAAAAAGAGATTGGAATGAAATGGGAGGGGCTGAAAATTTCTATGAAAGGGAGGGGCTACTGGACGTCTTTTTGGTGAAAATTGGGAGGAATAAATCAATTAGAATTGGCTGAATTTCATAGGGGAAAAGGGGTTGGAGCTGGCTGTTTTCTTTTCAACAAGTGGTGTGTGAAAAGGCTGATTTGAAGTGGCAAAAGTTGGCTGATCATGGAGCAGTTTGGGTGGTTTCTTCAGGTGAAAATGAGGGCAGAAAATTAGGAAATGTTTGGGCATTTATTTGGCAGGAAATAAGGGACTGTTTTGGGGTGTATTTTTAGTAGTTAGGTGGACCGGGATTTGGCTAAATACGAGAAGATAATTGGGCTAGAAAATGATTAAAACTAAGGTGAACAAAAGAGATGAATTTGGGCCGCCAATAAGATTAATAAAATTGACTGAAAATGAGCCGGGAAGATGTTTACATTTAGCCAATTTTTAATCTAACTGGTTGGTCAAATATTAACCCAAAATTAACTCAGGAAAGATAATCGGTTAAGAAAATATAATTAGTCTCGGTGATTAATAAAATCTCATGTTCGTCATATTAAATATAAGGCAAGCACGTGCAAAAATTAACGTACTAGGATGTTCATAGCGATGCCGGAAGCTAAAATTTTAAAACGTACTAGGAAGTTCATAGCGATGCTGGAAGCTAAAATTTTATTTTCTTGAAATTAAAGGACGAAATTTTTTCAGATGCTACAACCCTCTCCACTTAAAATAATTTCATTTTGAAATTTAATTTATTTGGTTTACTAGGACCGGGTACTTAGCTAAGACATCTTCTTCTCTTTTCTAAGTGACCTATCCTTCTCATGTCTATCCTACTGAACCTTGACTAAATGGATTTCCTGGTTTCTCAAAACATGGACCTTTTTCTCTAGAACCACCGCAAGCGCTTTCTCATAAGTCATATCATTCTTTAATTCTGATAATGTACCACATGCTTAGGATCATGCACGTACTTTCTTAACATCGAAACGTAGAATACATCATGTACTGTTGATAGTTCGGGTGGCAATGCCAGACGATATGCCACCTTTCCAATTTTCTCAAGAACCTCGAATGGATCAATGAACTGTGGTCTCAACTTCCCTTTCATTAGGGCTACATTAAGAATTTTTTTTCCCCAACCTCGAACTCTAATACTTTTCTTCTTTGATCGGCATAACTTTTATGACAGTCTTGCGCTGTCTTAATTCTGGATCTGGTCTTGTCTATTGTTTCCTCTGGTTTATCAACTAACTCTGGACACAAAATCCTTCTTTTGCCAAATTCATTCCAACAAATTGGCAAAAGACACCGACGACCATACATTGCCTCATATGATGCCATGCTGATAGTAGCTTGGAAACTATTATTGTAAGTGAACCCCACCAACGGTAAGTGATTTACCACCCAAATCCAAGACACATGCTCTCAACATATCCTCAAGGATTTGAATAGTCCATTCTTATTGGCCGTCGGTCTGAGGATGATAAGCCGTATTGAATTTCAATTTAGTACCCAAAGCTCCCTGAAGACTTTTTCAAAAATTTGAGATAAACCTTATGTCTCAGTCCGATACAATCGACACTAGTACTCCATAGAATTGGACAATTTTCCTAACATACAACTGTGCTAGATGCTCCAAACTGAAATTCATTCGGATTGACAGAAAATAAGTAGATTTCGTCAGATGGTCTACTACGACCTAGATGGCATCTTGACCTATTGCCGATCTAGAAAAACCTACAACGAAATCTATTGCGATTTTCTCCCATTTCCACTCTGTTATATCTGTTGTATTTAATGACCCTGACGACCTATGATATTATGCTTTCACTTGTTGATACATTTTGATACAAAATGCGCTATAACTCATTTTATGTTTCTCCACCAAAATGTATTACGTAATCCTTATACATTTTAGTTCATCTTGGATGTGCGATGTAAGGAGTGAAATGAGCTTCAGATAAAATCTCATTCCTTAAACATCCTTAGGCATGCATAACCGACTTTAGAACATCGAAGCATTTCCCCAACTAATCCAAATTCTTTCTTCTTTTCAGTTCCCACGTCAAACCTGATCTTTTCCAAAAAAAGGATCATTATTCTGAACTGCCACAATTCTATCTCCGAGTGTTGGTTTTAAAGTTAGACTTGCTATCATTTCAGATGCCCACACTGGTGTAGCTAAAACTTCAATTCTCAAAATCCTTGATCAAGTTATCTTGTTTCGATAGTAGTGCAAAAAACTGACCTATATTAATTTTTGCTTTGAGCATCTGCGGCTACATTAGCCTTACTAAATGGTATATGACCGTGTAGTCGTAGTCCTTTACCAATTCCAACTATTGTCGTTGTCTCATATTCAACTACTTCTGGGTGAAGAAGTACTTGAGACTCTTATGGTCGGTGTAAATTTACACTTGCTTCCATAAAGGTAATGGTGTCAAATTTTCAAAGCGTAAACTACCGCCGCAAGTTCAATATCATGTGTCGGATAATTGTGCTCATACTGCTTCAACTGTCTTGAAGCATAAACTATCACATTTCCATGCTGTATCAATACATAACCCAAACCGAACTTCGACGCATCAGTGTAGATTACATAGCCTTTTTAACCTTTTGGTAAAACTAGCACTAGTGCTGATACTAGCCTATTTTTTAACTCCTGAAAACTCCGTTCACATTTCTTGGACCAAATAAACTTAACACTCTTTCGAATATGTCATAAGACCAGCTATTTTTGAGAATCCTTCTATCAATCGTTGATAATAGACGGCTAAACCTAGAAAACTTTTCACTTCTCCAACATTTGATGGTGCCGACCAATTTGACACAACCTCGACCTTTTATGGATCCACTTCAATTCCTTTAGCCGTCACAACATGACCAAAGATTCCTATTATTCTAGCCAAATTCACATTTCTTGAATTTGGCAAACAACTTTTCCCTCTGCAAAGTCTCCAATACTGTCCACAGGTGCTCTTGATGTTGCTGGGAAATTTCTTGAATAAATCAGGATGTCATCAATGAACACAATAATGAACCGATCTAAAAATTGATGAAAGACTTGGTTAATCAAATTCATAAATACCGTAGGAGCATTCGTCAGTCCAAAGGGCATTACTGTAATGTCATAATGCCTATAGCGAGTTTAGAATGTTGACTTTGGTATATCTGATGGTCTGATCTTCAGTTAATGGTAGCCCGACCTAAAATCTATTTTTGAAAACACTAATTCTTGTAAGGGGATACTTATTTTGATCGTCAACTTATTCAGCTCACAGTAATCAATACACATTCTCATCGACCCATCTTTCTTCTTCACAAAGAGAACTGGGGCTCTCCACATAGAAACACTCGGTCTGATAAATCCTTTAGCTAGCAATTTCTCCAATTGCATTTTTAACTCTTGCAATTCTTTTGGTACCATCCGATAAAAGAAAAGCACATTCACTACATGAATGCCACATGTCCACTTTCCAGATTTTTATATTAAAAAAATACAAACTTTTGGACTGGGTTTTGGGGATCGATTCTTGATCAATTTTCAACGTCTTTTATATCGTTTCAAAGATCTCCTAGAGAGCTTTGCAACATTTTTTTAGTTGTAGAAAATGGACAATCACAATCGTACAACGATCATTACAATTTGCTCTAAAATGGTTGCTTCAACTTATAAAATGAATGTACTGATTGGAAAAATTTTCATCTTTTAATTTCAAGGTTATAAAATTTTTACTTCTGGCGTCGTTAGGAACTTCCTAGTACGTTTTAAAATATTTTAGCCACGTTAATTTTTGCACGCGCTTGCCTTATTTTTAATGTGACAAATATGAGATTTTATAAATCCTTGAGACTAATAAATTTTTCTTTATCCGATTATCTGTTTTGAATTAATTTTGAGTTAATTTTAGACCAACCAGTTAAATTTAAAAACTAGCAAAATTTAAACATCTTCCTGGCTCTTTTTTGGTCAATTTTGTTTATCTTATTTGCGGCCCATATTCAGCTCTTTTGTTCATCTTAGTTTCGACCCTTTTCCAGCCCAATCATCCTCCCGTATTTAGCCCAAAATTCAGTCCACCCCAAAACAGCCCCTTATTTTCTGCAAATAAACACCCAAACATTTTGTTATTTTCTGCCAGAAAGACACCCTATACAGCACAATAAATCAACCGCCCATTTCCCTCCCTATTTTACAGCCCACTTCTCTCCCATTTTCAACACCATTTACCCACTTAAAATGTAGCCAAACTGTCCTCAATCTCCATAGAAAAAACCACCCAAACTGCCCCATCATCATCCCACTTTTGCCACTTCAAATCATCCATTTGATACACCACTTGCTGAAAAGAAAATAGCCAGCTCCAGCCCCTTTTCCCCATATGAAATTCAGCCAATTCTAACTGATTTATTTCCCCAATTTTCACCGAAAAAGGTCCAGCAGCCCCTCCCTTTCATAGCAGTTTTCGGTCCCTCCCATTTCATTCCCAACTCCTTTTAATTCAAGTTCCAAATACCATTTCTAGCAAGTCTTTCTTCCAGCAATAATCCTCTTTCTTTTGCCCATTTCTCTCCACATTTCAGCCCCTTAAATCCCTGTTATTCTTCCTCATTTCAGATTCAAAAATACTCCAGCAAACCACCTTCTTCATTCAGCTAAGTTCGGCCCCAGTAGTAGGTAGTAGCACTTTTTTTTTTTTTTTTTTTTTTTATTACATTTTTCTCCCCATCCTTGGTCCCAAAGTTCCAGCAACCAAGTTATTTTTCCAAAATTTGTTTCCCATCTTTTTCTATCCCAAAACCTGTTCCCAACAGTGTAAAATCAGCCACCATTTTGCATCAAATTCTGCATCCGTTTCAGCCTCTCATTTCTGCCAGCAAGATCAGAAATTCTTCTTCTTCTTCACTTCAATTTTGGTCACCCAAACCATACCACAATACACGGATTTGTTAATAAAAGGGCAAAGGCATGAAATTAAATTGAGGAAAAGAAACAGTCAATTTCCATCTACATTTCAACTCAATAAGGCTTCGATTTCGCAAGGTAGTTTATTATTCTACTTAAAGAAAGTTTTTATGAATCTTATTTTGAGAAATTATACGTAAATTTTATGCCATGATAAATTATTAAAGATGGAACATGATGATAGTGGTCAATTGAAGGTAGTCACTTATGTTTGTTGTGATGACGGTAATCACTTATGATTTCATGTGGTGCCAGATACCAAAATTATGTTGTTTCTAAGTATGTTTAAGTGAATGGCATGTTGTATATTAATTTCGTATAGTTTATCTTATGTTAGTATAAATTGCTATGAGTGTTTCTTATGAAATACTCACCTCAAAATGATAAATCTCCATATTGACTTGGTTGGCATTGGTGTGACGGCGTAGAGTAGCGACCGTGAAGAAATGACGTAGTTTTATTTTACTTATGTTTGGCATCGATATAATCGAGCCATTTTTTTTTATGTAAATTTAAATACAACGTTAAATTTATTTTTCTTTAATATTGTAAAGTGGTGGAAAACCAAATTTATAATTTAGTTTTTGTTTGGAAATTTGAAGAAGAAGTGTTAAATCGTGTTTTCTGAAAATTCCAACTTTCTGCCCCTGTCTTTGAAATATCATAACTTTGTGTGTACTTTGAATTTTTGAGTCAAAATAGTGGTGTTTGATAGATATATAAGGTTTCTAATATAAGAAATTAGAATAACGCAAAAATCAAGTCTTATGAATTTATTATGATCATTTTACCGGGCATTGTCAGTTGTACCCGAGACAATTTTTCAAGGAACTTTGGCTATGGTTTTCTCGTATCCAACGACATGTACAAGGTCTGATTTTTTTGAAATGTTTTAGCCTAAGTTCCAAGTACTTATGGTTCTAATATCATAAATTTTGGAGCATGTTTAGATGATCAAATAATTTCTGGCCACACCTAATGGAGTTCGGTAAAATCTTAAGGCTTTAGATATTTAATTTAATTTTTCTTGATCACTTGTTATTTTTTCGTATTAATTAAATTTTAAAACAATTCAAGGGCATAGGAAAATTTATTTGGATTCGTTAAATGTTATTTAAAGATTTTTAAGTGACCCTCTGATTTGAGAAAATCCAGGGTGTTATAGCTTTGTATCAGAGTGCAGTAACTCTGCAAAAATTTTATAATTTTATTTTATTTTATATGATCTTTATTTTATTGTGTCAAGTTAAAAATTTATATGTTAAGATCTTAAAGTTTAAGTGTCACTACCCGCCATCGCTGCGCTACGCCAGATCTGAGGTAAATAAAGTTTGATAATTTTCTTTATATGTTTAATTACGATGGTATGTGAAACTTATATTTACGAAATTTTATATTCGTTTCATTTATGCTAAAATATTACATTGAGTTGAAAATTTTAATGTAGATATTAATTTCTTTGCACCATAAATGTTAAGAAAAAAGTGACTAAATTTTATAAAAAGTTTATTTAAAGTGAAGAGGCTCCACGACCGAAGAGGCCTAGAGTGCACGGAGGTTGGCTTAGCAATGATGATGCTAAGAGATAGCATAATAATAGCATTAGTAGACATGTGTTTTCTTTTCAGTCTTTATTTAAGAATGCTTGTAGAGTTACTTTAGTGTTGTTTAGTGCTAGATGCTTTTAGTTTGTTGTTTGTACCTCTTGAAGGATGATTTAAATATGAAAGATATTATTTAATTTTCCTTTGTTGATGGCTCTTTCAGATATTTATATCATTGTGTATGGTGTTTGTTACGATGGATTACAAATTCTTTTTACTTTTTATCCTAAAGGAAATGGCACCGATTACGCAAGCGAGGAGCTATCAGTGTAGTGACCGGGAATTTTTTTCCTCTTTTAATTTCATGAAAAAAAAAAAATTTAATTTTTTCCGTCTCTACTAACTTCCTATTAAGAATTTAATTGTTTTGTTCACATCAAAAGTTGCACACGTTTGCTATTAATTTTATTTGACGATTATGGATATTATTTTATCATAGAAGTCTTGTCAAAATTTTAGAACGAATAAATTTATCTTGAGCTAATTTCTTGGTTAATTTTCGGCCAACCATTTAATCTAAAAATCTACCAAGAAACTTTTCTACATTTATTTTGGTCCATTCCCGTCCCAATTTCTAGCCCAATTATAAGCCGTAAAACCATATTAAAAGGGGGGTTTTTTTTTTTAATAAATAAGCCATTTTTAAAAATTAATTCCAAATCTAACAACTTGACAAATTTATTTTAAAAATACTACATTCCTGAAATTATATTAATTAATAAATAATAAATTAAAATCAAATATATACCTCCACGTGAATTCTAAAGAATTTGACCCAAATTTGTTTCTAAAGTCTTTGATTATTTGCATGATAAGTCCTTCATCTTTATAATATCTCCACTTTAGTCGCTTTACTTCCTCTTTCATTTCAATCTCATCACCTTTCATTTGCAACACAAGTCCTTCAACTTTTATATTTTTACAAGTTGGTCATTATATTTATACTTTTATATCAATTTAATCCTTTATAGTATCACTATTTGATACAAATGTTACAAATGATATTGTGTATCAATATTTGATACAAATGATACAAATAATATTTTGTAACAATCTGTGTTACAAATCGAGATGTAAATGTAAAACATCAGTGATACAAAATATCAATTTATATAACATGTGCTGTATAAAATAACATAATATAAAATGTAACATATTCAGTGATACAAAATATCATTTGTAACATGTATCAAACAATGATACACAATATCATTTGTAACATTTGTATTAGATCGCGATATTAAACAAAAACTGTTACAACTGCAAAACCAACTCTAAACTTCAACAAGTTCATATTAATATACACATTGGACTCTAAAAATCTATTAATATTGTGTAACATCAGTATGATATAGATATGTAACACAATACCAAATTTAACAAATAAAACTTATGATTTCATCATTTGTAACATACGTAACATCGAGTGATACATAATACCAATTCATGTAACATGTGATGTATAAAATAACATAATATAATCTGTAACATATTCAATGATACAAAATATCATTTGTAACATATGTATCAAACATTAATACAAAATATCATTTGTAACATCTGTATCAAATAGTGATACAAAGGACTAAATTGACATAAAAGTATAAATATGGGGACCAACTTGCAAAAATTCAAAAGTTGAAGGACTTGTGTTACAAATAAAAGGGTTTTAGAATCTCCTTACTTTCTTCAATTGCAATTACTTTGAAGTAAAAATGATCGGGCAATGATATGTGAATTTTCTTTACAGTTTTGCTCTCCGAATATTTCTTTCCCAAAGTATAAGCTGTATTGGTGATGTCAATGAATTTTGCATAAAAGTCCTTGAATTGTTCATCGTCTCTCATGGTTAGTTGTTCAAGTTCTAGAGTAAGAATTTGAAGCTTGGAGGACTTGACAATAGAGGTTTCCTCATGAGTAATCTGTAAGATGTCTCAAGCTTCTTTAGCAATCTGACATGTAGAGATCAAACGAATTTGATTAGAATCCATAAAAGAGAATATAGAATTTAAAGCTTTTGAATTCCAATTTGTATAATTAAAATTAGTTGTTGTCCATTTGTCTGTCCTTTTATCTCTTTCCACACCATTTTCAACAATAGTGGGAGTTTTATAACTATAGACAATAGAGTGCCAAGCTTTTTCATCAAGAGATTGAATGTAGACTTGAATCCTAATTTTCAATATGCATAATTAGTTCCATCTAACACCGGTGGTCTAAATAGAGCTTCGTCCATATCTAGGTTTCTTCATATCGCATTTAAAAAGTGAACCCGCTCTAATACCAATTGAAAGATCTAAAAATCTAGATTAATTAAATTAATAATAATTTTAATCTAAATTAAACTAGCAGAACGTAGTCAGAACTGACGAGTGACAATGATAACAGTTCTAACTCACACAACAGTGTTCGTTTACCTAACATTGTTAAGTATGAAATTTAAAGAATTAAATACGAACACAAGATGTAACATGGTAAACCCGAAGAGAAACATCCATGGGCTCCCATGCTATGAGTAAAAATAATCAACTAATAATCTTGTTCAAAAATACAATAGTGTCGGTTTTTGTAATTTCGCAAAATTAACAAAATAACAATAAAAATAATATAGATCAACTTCCCTTTGATACTTCTTCTTTTGACTTGTTGATGAAGTGGAATCAAACCCATCGGTCTTGACTTTATCGCCACTTCCCTATTGTACTTGACCGCAACCACTACTTGGATTTAGAACCCCCGTTGTTAACTTCATGCCAAGTAGATTGAACAAGTTATGGAATTGTTCCTTGTGCACCAATTTGTTTTTTATTTTTCAATGAGTTTGAAGAAAACTTTTTGCTTTGAATACTAAATCAATGAAGCTTTCGAGTCTTGTTGCTCTTCAATTCGACGGCAATGATGCTTAATGAACAAGAACTCAATTTGTGATTTTAAAGTTTAATTCCTTATTGATTTGTACTCCTACTTATAGGTAAGTAATAAGCAATTTAGAAATTATTTCTTACCTAAAAATCTGCAATAACTATAGTACATTAGTAGGAAAGAATATATTTAAAAATATATTCTAGATTTGTAGAAAGAAAGTATTTAGAAAACTCAAGATTATTTTTAAATATTTTATTCCTAAACAAATCCAAAATAATAAAGGAAGATTCTTTAACCTACAAAAAGAGCTGTTAATAATATTCATGTCATTAGAATATATACTGATTTGAAAAATTAATCTTCATATCAATGCAGTCAGTCAGAACTAGCGTCATCCAGACCAGTCAGAATCAAAACGCTAACCTCTTCTTTTATCATTAAAAATCAGTAATATTAAGTGAGCTAAAATATAAAAAGAAAAAACATAACACTATTTTTTTTCAACAAATAAACATCAATATTCTTTCAAAATAATAATTTTTTTTTGTTAATTGTAAACTATTTGTTGACACTTTTTTTAAAAAAAATATATAAATAGTAAAAGCATGCTAGTCTTATTTCTTTGAGATACAAGCATTTTTAGCTTAAATTAAAAAGTTTATTTTTAAGTAAATTTTAAATAAATAATTTACTTGTCACACCAAACATAATTTGGATCAAAACTTGAATTAAATAAAATTATAACCAAATCTAAACAATTTTATGTTGGAACTTGGGATTTTTGGACTAATATTTTTAAATTGGAGACTTGGGCTTAGGCTATTTTAGATTGATATTATTTGGATTATAAATTTGGGCTATTTACAAAATGAGTGATTAGTGTTAAGGAGCAATATATATATACTAGTTTTTGCTACGTGCGTTGCACGTCCGTGAAAAATGTAGGATAAATTTTATGTTTAGACTGCACGTACGTATTGTTTGAATATATATGTATAAAAAATATTTAATATATAATACATAAATAATAAATATGAAAAACATATTTTTGAACATACCATTTAATACAATTAATTAAGTAAAATATTGAAATTATAATAAGAAAAGCAGTACCAAATAAGCACATAATTCGTATAAAAAAATTAAATAACTCGTAAAAAAAATTAAATAACTAAGATTCATAAACGACTTTGGTAATTGTACCACTTCGAGAATTTGAATTAGACCAAACTCCTGGTTACAACTTTTTCAGCTTTTTACTAATGACTCAAAAATCAGATATTAAAGAATTGTGTACAATTTGTTTATATCATCAAACAAAAAAAATTGGTGAAAAATTGAATGAAAATCTGGAATAGTAAAAGGAAAAAAATAAGGAAAAAATAATAGCATTTAACGGAGAAAACTGATAGAAAGTGTGAAAAGAGACCTACAATACTTATTTATTCATACGTTGGGATGTATGGTGTTATTTTTTTAGATTAGGGTATATTTCAACGATTTTGAAACGATAGGGACCTTTCATGCAATTATTCCTAAAATAAAATAAAAAATGAAAATGGGCCAATGCCCAACATGTGTAAAAAAAAAAAAAAAAATTCAAATTACAATGTTGTCGAGTTACTCGACAACATTGTAAAAAAAAAAAAAAATCAAATCCAATGTTGTCGAGTTACTCGACAACACTTAAAAAAAAATTTCAAATTCAATGTTGTCGAGTAACTCGACAACATTATAAAAATAAAAAAATTGAATTTGTTTATAAGATAAAATAAAAAAGATTAATGGAAAAATTGAATGAAAAGGTATAAAATAAAAACAAATAAGGAAAAATAAACTAAAGAAAAAAAAAATTTGTGAAAAAAATTAGAAAAAGACAAAGAAAATGAAAAGCCCACATTTAAAAAAAATAAAAATAAAAATTGAGTGAACAGTAACGTTACTATTCATTGGCGAGAAACATAGTAACTTTACTCAATTTATTTATTTATTTTCACTTGACAAGATTTTTTTCTTGTAGAGTATGAACTTCAATCTCTATCAATACACGGCTCGGGGGATTTGGTGAATGTGAAAGTTAGCGGCTCAAAGCTTAAGTTGAAGTACCTAGAGATCGTGTTTTGTTAGGGCATAGAATCTATTGAGATCTCTAATGTGAACCTTGTCTCGTTCAGTTATTTGGGCCATGGGATCAGTTTGCTTATTGAAAATGTTCCAATGCTCGACGAGATCTCCATTGGTGAGGGGTATTATGGGTTGGAAAATAATGTTTTTGGCCAGCTTTCTTGCTGTCTGTATCAGTTAGAGGTTCTTACGTTGGACATATATCGTCCCGAGGTAAGTAAATTAGGCATGTCCTTTTTTTATTTAATTATTTTTTTGTTTATACTGGATACATAATATGGCTATTTACCTTGGTTCTCATTTTTCAGGAAAACATGAAGATTTTTGCTTTCCCCGAGTTACCCAACTTGAAGCAATTAATATTAAAAGTTGGAGCATGGGACGACGATAGTCTCCTTGAATTTACTTCCCTTATAAAGTACTGCCCTTACTTGCAAAGATTTATGTTGCAGGTATGTTTTTTAACCTAGTATATGGAACAGATCCAGATTTAATAGTTCTTATATGCCTATCATCAAGCACAATTCATTCAAAAAGAAATCTGGTTTTCCAATAGTTGTTAATTGAGTGCCAGAAAAATGACGATTCCATGAATAACGAATCTCCGATTTAGCAAGTTGATCAATACTTCCATTATATAGTATTACTTTTTTGTGATTTGAAGAAAATAAGAAATAACTGCTCTATGACTTCTTGTTCTACTAAGAATACTCTTACTCTATTCATATGCTTATCTCATAACTAAATTTACGCAAAATGCTACTTCACTGAAATAGCTAAAGTATCCAATATTAATGGAGTGAAACCAAACAATTTCGATTTTAAGAAACTGAACATGGCTATCGCTGGATCTATGAATATTAAATCCTACTACTATTTTATCCCGGGCACCATCCTCATCGATAAAAACCAAAACATAAATGTACCGAAGATGCAACAATTACGTGAAGTTCAGAAATTAACTTAATGTCATTGCTTATAATGCATATTTGCTGATTTCAAGAAGAACAGGGCAAAAAGCACCAAAATGTGGACACCAAAAATAAATATATTATTTATGTGTGGATTTAAGATGAAAATGTTTATAGGTGTAAAATTTACTCGACAACCATTTGGTTGTCGAGTTACTCGTAACCAAATTTACCAGGTTTTGCCATGATTTTTAACCTCATAACTTAAGCACTAAGATACATCAATAACCCATGTAATTTGACTACCATCTGTTTGATTTAACCAATCGCATCTTCATACATTGGCAGAAAACGAGCAACAATATCAACGGGCATAGCTTGTATTATTAAAATCGAGAATGGTCATGAATCTTTATTTCAAGGCCACTTGTATTTTGATTGTGCAAGCACTCAAAAGGTGAAATTGGTGAAACATGAAAATTACTTTTGCGAAAAAATTGTTCATTACGCATCTACATTGGTGGGGCCACTGGACAGTAAATGATGGCTGCAACAAAGACCCTGAAGATATTGGTCATTTTCTTTTCTATTTTACTAAATCCAGTATGCCGAGGAAAGCTGAACAATGAATTGTTCATTGGCGAGTTACTCGCCAATGAACAGTAACTTCACTCGAAATTTTATTTATTTATTTATTTTTTCACATTTATAGGGCAAAAAGCACAAAAAATGTGGACACCAAAAATATATATATTATTTATGTGCGGATCTAAGATGAAAATGTTTATAGGTATAAAATTTACTCGACAACCAAGTTGGTTGCCGAGTAACTCGACAACATAAAAAAAAATCTAAACATTCTCAGACCAAAATCCAAAATCCAAACATGAAATCTATAATCACTTTATGTTTGTTAGGGTTGTAGTCTGGGTGTAGAAAAGGTTTGTTGAGTTTTGTGGAACTTTATTTTCTGTACTTTCACAATGGTGATTAATCATGAAATTTCAATTCTATGGTATTTTGTTTTCATTTTTGGTTTATTACTTGTTGGTGCATCTTTTTCTGATTCAAAATTTTGTTCATTTATCATATTATATATCTTTATTTGCGATAAATTACTGTTGGGTCTTTTAGTCTAAACTTTTGTTGTCAAATTAATTATTAGTTCAAAACAAGTATAAGTAGAAATTGTAGCAGATTCAAAGGCCCAAATATAGATAGATTTCTGGCATTTTATGTGTTATTGAACTTGTATTCTTGATAGATGATTCTAAAAAATGATCTAGCAACTATAACACTAACAAAAATCTTATTGAAGTTTTAGAAGATGGTGCGTTAGTATATATTCATGTTGACAATTTGTAGTTGCATATAATGCATTCTCTTGTAAATTAGTTCTTGTCTGTGAACAAGTTTGGTGCTTGTGGGTTTGGTGCTTGTGGATGGTAATTTTCTGCAGGTGCCCTGTCTTGTAAGCGAACACTTGCACCTGTTTATATACCTCACAATGAATTCTTTTGACATCTATATATGTTTATAAAATCACTTCCATATTTCACTTTCAGCTTGAGGACTCACGAATTATCATTTTGCCGAATGAAAAAGTAGCACAGTAAATATCTTTGAATCAGCATTGGCAAAATTGAACTGTTAATAATTTACTGTGATGCAGTGGACTCTTGCTGTGCAAAGTTGAAATTTATTGGTTGTCGAGTAACTAGACATCACTCGACAACCTCAATATATACAATGCCTCTTAAGATGTCCACCATTGTCCACCATTAGTGTATATATATATATATCTCCTGAAGAAAATGACTAGTCCTTCCAAAATTCACCAAAATATTTTCCGATCAAAAACAATGTTTAATAGAATCCCTTATACCCAAAATAAAAAAATTCAAAATTGAACACCAAAAAGAGTTTCAAATGCAAATGAGAATTGCAAGTTATATTTCTAATCACATCAAAACTCAGATGAAAATTGACAGAATCTCTCATATGAAAATTGACAAAATCCCAAATTACCAAATTACCAAAATAGAGATTTTCCAATTACCACAAAGGTCCAAACCCTTCAACAAACTAATTAAATCAACTTTTTGAAGTAACTCAAACTTGACAGAATCAAAAAATGCTTTCAAATTTTGGCTACTCTAAAATTGAGCTAAGCATGAAAAACTCAAGTGACCCATTACTTTTCTTAGAGTGGTAAAGAATCTTGATTTTGTGAAGAAGAAGATACGTGACCAATAGTGAATGGGATTGTTGAGACAAACCAAGTATTAATCTTTAAAAAAAAAAAAGTCAAAGATTGCGGCTTCAATGTCAAAACAATGGCGTATTGGACGAAAAAAACTACAGCAAAAAATTTAAGACTTTTATATTATTGTAAGGATGGATATATATATATATATATATATATATATATATATATATCTCGGTGGGCTAGACAGGCCGAGCCATATAGATGCAATTTTGTTTGAACCACAGCCAGCCTAAACCAAAATCCGAGCTATATGGGCGGCCCGCAGGCCGGACCAATTTAAGCACCTCTACCTATATCCTATATAGGACTAGGGAGCAGACGCCTAGGGCATGCTAAACAGTTTGAGTGGTGCTAGTATATATAGAGAAAATATTTCTTGTTCTTTCTATCGAGTTTCTAACTCCAAAATCTAGTTCTAGGTTTGAGTGCTTGG
Organism: Forsythia suspensa; assembly: GCA_023638005.1. NCBI lineage: Eukaryota > Viridiplantae > Streptophyta > Magnoliopsida > Lamiales > Oleaceae > Forsythia > Forsythia suspensa. Next base: position 26,216,153 of record CM042670.1, on the reverse strand, counting down.
TTTTTTGGTGCTTATTCACTTGTGTAGTCAATACTTTCAAGAATACTAAAGAAAAGTTGTAGGTTGGAACAGGGGTAGATCCATGAATGTTTTGAGCCCGGGCTACTACTGAAAAAAAATTCGCATGGGCTGTTTAAGATTTTTTTTTTTTTACACTATAAAAAACAACTTTTCTATAGCCCCCCCCCAAAAAAAAAAAAAAAAAAATCGGCCTTGGGTTGGAAGTACTTGGACTACTCAAGAGGAGAATGCAAACAAGTTTCGTTAGAAAGTTAGATTTAGAATTAATCATGGAATAAAGATATATTTCGATAAAACCTTTATGCGATTAATTGAAATGTTTATAACATGAATTGAATATCTAGCTAGATCCCATAATCGTAGAAACTTAATAAATTTATTGTTTTACGAACCTATTTTTCAACAACTGGTATTATAGAATAGGTGTAGATCTTTAATTTCGTGTCCTTACAATTTTGATTTTTGATAGCATGTTTATAGTCGATCTATGCCTAGGTTTCTTGTTGATTTGTAAGGAGTGACCGAATGATTGAATTTGTTTATTGGATGGATGACTATATAGTTCAATTAATTTGTGGACTATAACTAAATGTAGAAGACCATACAAGAGGTAGAAGAAATCATACTTCATGATACTAGTTAATAACACGTGCTTTATGTGTGATTTTGTAATAACATTGTGAATCTATTTTTATTTTTTAAAAATTTTAAATAATAAAAGTTCGATAGCTATTTCTTTATTTTTTTTATCCAACCATCAATTAGTACCTTGGGTTACTTAGATTAAAAAATTACAGAAACTAACAATTTGCTTGCAAATTTCGAGAAAAAACAATAGAGTGTTGAACATGATTGAAAATGAATTTTCGAAAAGAGGTTCGAGACAGCAACAAACAAGTAAATTATAGTTTTTCAAGAATTAAAAGTTTTGAGTTTATATTTCGCCTGATTGCCAGTCATATAAATTCGAAATCAGTCTCTAGTTATCTTTTTTTGTGCTTGAAGTTGATTATTGTTAATATGGGTACACTTGATATATATATATATTAGATGTCGGTTTTATATAAAATTATTGTAAAAGCTTAAAAACTTCAACTACCATCACATTTTAAAATTAAGAGATTGTAAGAAAATTATTTTTTTAAAAACAATAGTCCAAACATATCATTTTAAACTTTTATAACAAAAGTTTCAATCATAAAGAAACTCAAATTGACATTTCCACATATGAGGATGCGTTGATAAGCCAATAATAATTGGTAACCCATATCCATGCTTCTTTCGTGTATAAAAGTTAATATAAGTAAAAGCTCACTTTACAACTTTATTCACTTAGTGCTCCACTGTCAATGTGTGGTGATATTGGTTTTCTAAAGATCATTTATTCTAAGGATTAAGTATCTATTATAGCCATGTGTCTTCAATATAAGGTGTACAAAAGTTTTCAATTTTGCCCTCAATTTTTACCATAATTGAGGAAAATCATAGATTTACTAATGATAAAATTTATTATTCATCTTCATTTTCACTTTCATCTTCGCAGAGCAAAGTTTTTTTTGATGGCATGGCATTATTAACAAGTGTTGCAGAATCTACTTCTATTTGACAAATCCTAACAGCACCAAACAATATCTTTGATAATTCCTCCTCCGAATACATCTCTACCAAGAAACCCATGTCCACAATCACCGCCATAACGCACCCCAAAGCCAAGCACAAAATTGCGGTGGTGATTACCGAGCTACCAATATCAACATCCACTATAGTTTTCATGATCCATGGTTCCTTCACAATTTTATTTACTATCTTAAACCTACTATTGTGAAAAGCATCCGACCCATAAATAAATTGATAAATAGTAAATTGGAGTGATGTGTGATGATTAGAGTTGGAGGCTAGTGTTTCCAATTAATTATATTCAATTCATGAAATGAAGGGGTGTGTGTAGATGTATAGGTGAAGAATTTTAAAGATCTTAATTAATTAAGATTTAATTGAACTAATTTTAAAGGCTTTTTAAATTTATCAAGAGTAAATTGGAAAATCTAAAATATGAGTGAGGATATTTTGGTTCAAAAATATTTCTCCCTTTAAATTGGAAAATCTAAAATATGAGTGAAGATATTTTGGTCCAAAAATACTTCTCCTTATTAGGGCATTTTAGATGTAGCATAGATATATATAGATTATTGGAGGCTTAATTAATTATATTCAATTCTTGAATTGAAAGGGTGAGTATAGATTTATAGGTGAAGAATTTTGTAAGGCTTTATTAATTAAGATTTAATTGAACCAAATTTTACGGCTTTTTAAATTAATCAAGGGTAAATTGAAAAATCTAAATTATGAATAATGATATTTTGGTCCAAAAATATTTATCCTTTTAGGGCCTTTTAGATGTAGATGTATAGGTGAAGAATTTTAAAGTCCTTAATTAATTAAGATTTAATTGAATTAATTTTTAAGGCCTTTTAAATTAATCAAGGGTAAATTGGAAAATCTAAAATATGAGTGAGGATAATTTGGTGCAAAAATATTTCTTCCTATTAGAGTCTTTTAGGTGTAGTATAGATTTAGGTATTGCATTATTGTTAATATTGAAGATTTAAATGTATTGCATTATTAATATTAGTATTTTTAATTTCTCTTATATATAGGAAGAGTATCATTTTTGGATGTACAATAGGACCCGATGTTGGTGGTGGAAGCATTGCAGGAAGTATATCTAGGTAAACATATTTCTTTTTTAGGAGTTTGGGGGTAGTTTACTCTTTTATTGTTAATCATTATTGTACATAAAAGTTTTAACAATTTAATAAATGTACAATTAAAATTTTTAAACATTTAATCTATTTATTAAATTAAATATGAAGGTGAAAAGATGATCTCAATTTTTTTTTTTTTGGGAATTACGTATATGAAAGGAATGAGAAATCGGTTTTAGAAAAAAAAAATTGAATGGAAAAAATTGTAACCTTGTTTATTACTGCATTAAAATTCAAATCATGTCTGTCAAAATTGAAATAGAAATGAAAATATTATTTTTAATACATTATATTACAATTATTATAGTTTAGAACTAACATTTGAAACTTTTTTAATATTTTATTTAATTAATATATATATACACACACACACACACACACACACACACATTAATGTAAAATTATCTTTTAATATTTTATTTATTACTCTTTTATTGTTTATCATTATTGTACATTAAATTTTTAACAATTTTTTAAATGTATTTAATTTGTTAAATGAAAAATGAATTTTAAAGGATAATCTTTTAATTATTATTTTTATTTTTTTTATTTTTGCATTACGTAGATGAAAAGAATGAGAAATGAGTTTCAAAAAAATTTGAATGGAAAAAATTGTAACCTCATTTATTATCGCATTAGAATTCAAATCATGGTTGTCAAAATTGAAATAGGGATGAAAAGATTATTTTTAATACATTATATTACAGTTATTATAATTCAAAATTAATGTTTGAATTTTTTTTAATTTTAAATCACTTCTCATCTTATTTCTATACCTCAATAATATTCTCATAACATATGCAAGCATTGATACTTCTTTAATTTTATTTTTTACTAATATTTTCATTTACATCGTCAAATCAAAAATACCTAACAAAAAGAGAAGATACACAAACAATATTGTTTACAAGGTCTATTCCAAAGAATAGTCTATCATTACATTCTTTCACAATAAATTAGTAATTTATTAATTTTATTATTCATAAAATGCAGCCCTATAGATCTATATTAATACATCATCAATTATATAAGATTTGATATCAAGGGTTATCCAATAATCAAAGCTCAAATCACCAAAATGTCTTTACTAGGTTCAAGTTACCGTTGGTATTACTACCACATAAAACTCATCTCAAATTGCAATTGTACTTCTATGAATATAAATAAAATATCAATATTATTTATTATAACATAGAACAATACGATACATCATGTTATCAAGAAGCTTGTTGATTTATCTTTATTGCAATGACTACTTTAACATTTTATTTATTAACAATTGAAAAATAAAAAAAATTAAATAGACATTATTATTGCAAAACACTTGCAACGCACGCGTGCCTAACTAGTCTATAAATATCAAATATGTTAAGTTACATGGTGTAAATGTCTAGATTTTAAGAGGAGGTTTCACTCATATTTTGTGAAACATGTTCTTATACGTTCGATATAATTTTTTTTTAATGACTGAGTTTAAATTTTATATTGTGATTATTAGATGTACAATGTGGAAATTCTTCTATTAGATGTACAAGGTGTGTTGTGAAATTGTGTTTGTTATTCTTTGAATGGAATTATTATTTTTATCGAGTGAGTCTACATTTGTTGATATTGTTTACAATTGCAAATATACATGATGAAAATGTCTAGTTTGTATGGGAGGTTCGACCGTATTTTTGTGAATTTTATTGTTATTAGTTCTATATAATTATTTCTTTAAACAACGAGTCTACATTTGTTGATATTGCGCACAATTGTGTTGTATTTACAAGGTAATTAAAAAGTTTGTTAGATTCGAATAAGACAAAACGTGAACATTTGAAGCTTGAGCGAAGAGACAATATATTTTAGCATTTCAAACATTTGTTGTATAGAGACTTAGTATGTTGATTACATAATTTTATCTCCAATACTCTCTAGATAGAGAAGTATAGACTGAATTAAATTTCAAATATATGTATTAATTTTATGTATGATATTTCTTTCAATTTATAGAATTTTTAGTTTATTGCATTTGTTCGAATTGCAAAATTTATGTCATTATGTGTTTCTTTTATAAAATCAAATTAATTTCTTAATCAAAATAATTTTATTTTAAATAATATTACCGATGAATATTTTCCGTCAGAAATCAAATATTCTAACAGAAAATAAGATCCGTTGGATATTATCGTTGGTAATTCCCGACAGATTCTTGTATGTCGATAATTTCTGACAATTTTATATTTTGTTGGAAACTTTTGCATTGGATGGCGTGTATATATATATATATATATTTCTTCTTAGGTACACACATACACAATGGTGGAATCAAATGACACTTGATCACAGTAAATTTGGATTTATTTCGATAGCTTGAAACTATTAACAGAATAATTTAAATCGCACTTCATTTATCGTCAATCAAACTAATAAACTGTCTTTCAAGCCCCAGGGCACAGACAAGTTGGCAAAGGACGGGCATTGCGGGGCTCGCAACCTCGTGGTGGGAGTTCGATTCTGGATGGAGCAAATTAGGTGATGTAATATTCATTTATGGGTGGAAGCAACTTGGTGATGTAATATCCATGGAGGAAGGCTCCTTGGGCCAGTGGGAGTATAAAGGTGCACGAACCCCTGGTCAACTTGGGCATATCCCATGATTTACCTCCACCCATCAACGAGGGGTCGGGATGGGTGGTCCAGACATAGTCACAGTCTCTAACCAGGATACTGGGTAAAAAAAAAAAAAAAAAAAAAAAAAAAAAAAAAAAACTGTCTTTCAAATTATAATAGATTGTTGATTTACTTTTTCCAGTAAAACTAGTTAAGCTTTGACTCCATATTTTAATTATTTTATGTTAATTTTATTTTTCAATATAAGTCATGAAATATATGTATGTAGGTTGTTGTGCGATTTATATCCCGCAAGTGGACGGATCGTGGACAAGTAATATAGTGATAAAATAAAGTGTCGAACCCACGAGGACCAGATATTAATTTAACCAATTAATTTATAACCTAAATTTTAACAATAAAAGAAACACAGATTCAATTTTTGATTCTTAAGATTCTAAACTAAATTAACTATTTTGATTAAATTGAAAATAACAATAAGTAACTTAAAAAAGGTAAGAACGAAATCAAGATCTACTAACTCTAGGATTTGCGAATTCACCAACACTTTTCTTAATCAATTATCCGTTTAACTGTTTTAGCTTATAATTACCATAGATTGAAAATCAGCGTTCCTAAATTAATCGAAAGTCTCTCTCGATGGTCAATCAATTCTATATGTTATGCGAACTTCATTATCTCTAATTAAGCTTCGAACATAAACACATGCATTAAAATCTCAAGAACACCTAAATAGATTTCATAAAGCATAATAGTAATCTCTATCTATTATTGGACCCTATGTTATTCAATACCACGTGCTTAATCTATATTGAATCTCTCGACTTCAATATAGATCACAATATATTCTAATGGTGATCGGGCATTAAAATAATAGAAAAGCGCATAAAGAATAATCAATCCACAAGCAATTAATTACTAAAAAATGAAAAACTTCTAATTAATTAAAAATCATGAGGTTTCATCGTTCATCCTAGAAAAAGTAAATTAGCCGGACATAATTTCGTCAATTATAACAATAATTGACTTCATCATGATCCGGCGAAAGAAAAAGAAAAAGAAGAAGAAATAATTACAACCCGTGACTCCGGCTGAAGAATCCTCAATCCCGAGCCTTGATCCTCGATTCTCCTCTTGTATCTTGTTTCCAAAATTCGTCCCCCCCAAAAATCCCCCTTTGTTATGGCTATCATCTGGCTTTTATAATGTTTTCTAAAGACTCCAAGACGTGATTTAGGTAGGTGAATCAATGTGGACTTCGTAGAGTTCCAATTCAATCAGGAAACTGCCAAACTGCTTCCCGATACACCCTTGCGATCGCATGGTGTAATCACCTGCGATCGCATGGTTCAGTTGTTTTGCATTCTCGCCGATTTTTTATTGTATTGCGATCGCGAGTTTTCGTTAACCATGCGATCGCATGGTTAACTTAGGTTTGTTCCCGATTTCGCTTTCTTTGATATTTGCATGCTAAGCCCTCCGTGTCTCTTTATCTGCTCAATTTAGTCTTCTTTTCTTCGCTTTGTCCTCTTTTCATCCGATTGATACTTGACTTTGATTATTTCCTAAAATAATAAGAAAACAACATGCAATTAAACCGAAAACAACTAAGAGTACTCATAATCATCCATTTTGTGAGTCCGAGATAAGTACAAAATTGTACTTATCAAATACCCCAAACTTGAACTATTATTCGTCCTTGAATAAACTAGCTAAAAACAATCATGCACTTAAAGAAATAAGTAATAACACAATTCACAATATAAATAGCTTGTCGTTCTTGCTTGACTTTTGCAAAAAAGAAAACTTATAATTCATGACGAGTGTTGGGTATTACTATTGCAAATGTGATTATACTCAAACCATACTTGACACGTGTGTGAGACCCGTTAATCGATTAACTTAAATTCTATGGTGGTGATAGCCCAACCTTCGGGTCAACTTTTCCTTTCCCTCTCGTAAGGTACACTTCCCCAAAATGATGTTTCTCTCAAATCCCGAGATTTTGGTTCAAAGGTAACACTTCGCTCATTATTTTCTTGTTCGAGGCTAGTTGAGAAAACTAATAATCGTGACAACCTAGGTATATGAAGATTCTCCAATTTATGAGCACTTTCGACCAGAAAGTTTCTACTAAATAAGTCAAACCCATTAGTTATCTAATCCCCAAATTTACTTTGCAAAGGATTTTTTTTTTTCAAATATATAGATCTTATGTGCAAAACTCAATCCATTAAGCTTTCTAAATGACTCATGTAATGAGCTTGAGGTCGATGACTCCCAGGTCTTTCGAACCTTAGGACATCGAGTTTTGAGAAACCCCTACGGACCTTTTCACTCAAGTCAAATAGGCTACTAAACGAGTTATAAGATATTAATAAGGTGCAAAACGCAATCCATTAAGCTTTCTAATTGACTCATGTAACGAGCTTGAGGTCGATGACTCCCAGGTCTTTCGAACCTTAGGGCATCAGGTTTTGAGAAACCCCTACGGACCTTTTCACTCAAGTCAATTAGGCTACGAAAAGAGTTAAGCAATAATAATAATAATTTTTGTTCCTTGCGTGCAATAAGTTCATGCGTGAGGATTAGATTCCTAACATTCGGTCATTACTTAGTTTCCTCTAGCTGGTCTAAAGTGCTCCACACAAATTTTCAACATACATGGAATCAATCATAACTTAGATAGCCACTATCACAGTTTAATTACCACACTTTCTCACTATATTGGTTATTTGTTCGAGATACGGATGATTTTTAGGTTTAAACAGGGTATCCTATTATTTTCAACTTAAGTGCACCAACATAGCTAAAAATCATTTTAACTGGCCGACACAACACAATATCAAACATGGTAAAATAGTCTCACATTTAACCAATAGTAATAATCTGTTCACAAGTCATGGATTACATCAAAATTTTTAAAATTCATTATTAATAAGCAAAGCTATTCATATCACACAAACATGAAAACAATTAAATTTAAATATATTTTTTTTTAAAAATAATTTAACAATCAATATCAAGTATTATCATCGGATCAAACAATTTTTCACTACCCCCAAACTTGAAAGATACATTGTCCCCAATGTAAAAATAATTCAAAAGAGTATATAAAGATCAGAGACTACCCAGATGTGGATCGGATGGTGCTGAAGAAGAATTATGGTATGAACAATTGGTGGAGAGATCTGTACAAGTTGGTCGACAAATCTTTGCTTGAATGTCATCTAGTCGGTCTTTAGGTTGTAACCCTAAAAAGAAAAGAAAAATAATTTATTAACAGTAATAAAATATTTTTTTTTTTTTTTTTTGAAAACGAAAATAAATTTTTTTTTTTTTTTTTTTTTTAAAAAGAAAACGATTTTTTTTTATTTATTTATTTTTAAATTAAATTAATGGAAAAACGTACTTATGCAAGATGACGATGATTGTAGCCTCAAAACTTAAAAATTAAAAACCTACTTTAAATCCTAAAACCTAAAACGTGTAAATTATCAATTGAAATCCTAAAATTGAAATAATACTGAAATTTAAATAAAAGGGTAGAAAAATGGGTTGCCTCCCATTGAGCGCTTCTTTAAAGTCATTAGCTTGACTTTGTCGTGGTGATCGCTCAAGACACTTTGAATAAATCTTTGGAGGACCCGTTGTTCTTGCTTTGATCAACTCTCGAACAATTTTGTTTACCTTCCGAGCTTGATTTTTCTTTATCATACCGATATGATTTTGTTTTGCCACCGCTCGAATTCAACTAAGAAAATTTCACCTTCTTCATCATCTTTGGTCACGTACATGATGAAACTCCTCTTCTGCGCATATTCTTCTTCTCAAGTGGTGCCTCCCGGTGTTGGGTAACAACTTTATCATCTAAGCTCCCCTCCTTGGTCAATGACATCAATCTCAAGCAGAATCAAGAGCTTGGAAATTTAATTGCTTTGAACACATTGAATGTAATGTGTTCATCATTCACTTTCAAAGATAAGTTCTCCTTTTGGAACATCAATTCTCGCCCGACCAAGAGCCAAGAAAGGTCGACCCAAAATGAGTGGCACATCTCTGTCTTCACACATATCCGAATAATAAAATCGTGAGGAATATGAACTTGCCCACTTTCACCAATATGTCTTCAACGATTCCTCTAGGGCGTTTGATTGTTCTATCGCAAGTCGGAGTGTTACTTGTTGTCGGCCTTGCTTCACCTAAACTAAGTCGCTTAAAAATAGAATAAGGCATTAGATTTATACTAGCACCTAAATCACACAAAGCTTTATCAAAATATAAACTACCAATAGTGCAAGGAATATTAAAACCCCAGGTCTTTTAATTTCGGCAGAGCTTGTTTTGCAATATGGCACTACATTCTTCTCGTAAGCACGACATTTTCATGCTCCTCCAACTTTCGCTTATTTGCAAGAATGTCCTTCATAAATTTGGCATAGCTAGGCATTTGAGCTAAGGCATCTATGAATGGTATATTGATGTGCGACTTTTGAAAACATCTAGGAACTTCTTGAATTCTTTGGTCTAGCTTATGTTTTCGCAACCTTTGAGGAAATGGGATAGGAGGGACGTAAGCCGGTGGTGGAATATAGTGGTGGAGAGTCCTGCTCGTGCAACTTCGCATCTAATTTATTTTCTCTCGCTTTGTCGGACACGCTTCCTTTTCTACACCGGCCTAGTCACATGAATCTCTCAGTAATCGAACACACCTCCTCGTGGTAATTGCATTTACTTGCTCCTTTGGATTGACTTTGGTATTGCTTGGCCATGTGCTGGTTGTCTCTCATCAACAATTTAGCCAACCGCCCAATCTGATTTTCCATATTCTTGATAGCAACATCCTGTTTTCTCGCATCTCCTCCCTGTCTTTTCTCGCATCTCCTTCAATTCGAGAATGACTTCTTCCGGTCCTCCTTTTTTCTCTTGTGGCATTCCCCGATTTGGTGGATTTTGAATATTTTGAGTGTTGCCATATGAGAAGTTTGGATGACTTCTCCATCCGTGATTGTAGGTCCGTGAATAAGGATTATTCTGGCGACGTTGAAAATTTCGAGCATATGCAACTTGTTCGGGGATGATATATCAACTTTGGTCAAAGGACACTCGATGATTGATGGTTTGCTCCACATGTTACATGATTGGTAAAGGCATCCGAACCATATTAGCTGAATGAGAATATTTTATTGATTCCATCCGCTTGGCCAATGCATCAATTTTGCCAATAAAAGTGAATTGGTGTCCACCTCATGTAATCCTCGCCGCTTTCTTCTACAATCTCTCTTTTCGCCACATAATAAATTGTTCACTCATGGTTTCGAATAGATCATAAAGGTCACCGCGGATCTATTTTGGATAGAGCCACCACTGCAGAATCTCATCAAGAACGATTGGTTGGAGCTAGTCCGAATAGAAATAATGATTACGAGTCGCTAAAGGAAACCATGACTTGGACACTTCCCGAGCAATTGTTTGAATCTTTCCCATGCCTCGTGAAAATTTTCCAACTCGTTATTGTTGAAAATTGGAAATCTCATACTTCAACTGTTTACTCTGGCTGGAGGAAAATATTTCAATGTGAATTTTGGATCAGATCTGTCCAAGTAGTAATGCTCCCAGGCGGTAGAGAATCTAGCCATTCTCTAGCTTTATCCTTCAATGTATGTGGAAAGAGCCTCATCTTCAGTGCTTCTTCGTTAACACCGTGGTATTTGAAATTGCCACAGAATTCATCGAAGCGAGAAATATGGTAATGAGGATTTTTATCTCATCATCCCATAAAACGGCAAGGTTGTTCGAGAATAAATTCATCACATCTGGCCTCAACTGGAAGTTGTCGTGTCCATAAGGTGGATAGACTATGCTGGACCGATTTTCAACAATCGGTGGCATCATATACTCACCCATAAGAATATCTCGTTCACTAACTTCAACTGGTCGAGCTATTGGTGGTTGATTATTTATCTGATCATGCACTTGATTATCTGCCATTGTGTCTTGCTGTGTTTTCTTTTCTCGTTTTTCACGTTGTCGTCGGTGAAAGCTTCGTTCAATTTCTCTGGATCTAAATCAAATAGATCAAGATCTTTTGTACGTGGCATGCACACTTAACACCTGAAAAATTAGAAAATATATACAACTCAGCAGTATCACGAAGAACTAAAATAATAAAAGAAAATAATCTAAAATCAAAATAAAAAAAATAAAAATAAATAACAATAAAATAAAAAAAAAAAAATGTTAAAACTAAACTATCAATTAATGTAGCAATTAATAAACTAGTCCCTAACAGCGGCGCCAAAAACTTGTTGTGCGATTTATATCCCGCAAGTGGACGGATCGTGGACAAGTAATATAGTGATAAAATAAAGTGTCGAACCCACGAGGACCGGATATTAATTTAACCAATTAATTTATAACCTAAATTTTAACAATAAAAAAACACGATTCAATTTTTGATTCTTAAGATTCTAAACTAAATTAACTATTTTGATTAAATTGAAAATAACAATAAGTAACTTAAAAAAGGTAAGAACGAATCAAGATCTACTAACTCTAGGATTTGCGAATTCACCAACACTTTTCTTAATCAATTATCCGTTTTAACTGCTTTTAGCTTATAATTACCATAGATTGAAAATCGCGTTCCTAAATTAATCGAAAGCCTCTCTCGATGGTCAATCAATTCTATATGTTATGCGAACTTCATTATCTCTAATTAAGCTTGAACATAAACACATGCATTAAAATCTCAAGAACACCTAAATAGATTTCATAAAGCATAATAGTAATCTCTATCTATTATTGGACCCTATGTTATTCAATACCACGTGCTTAATCTATATTGAATCTCTCGACTTCAATATAGATCACAATATATTCTAATGGTGATCGGGCATTAAAATAATAGAAAAAGCGCATAAAGAATAATCAATCCACAAGCAATTAATTACTAAAACAGTAAAAACTTCTAATTAATTAAAATCATGAGGTTTCATCGTTCATCCTAGAAAAAGTAAATTAGTCGGACATAATTTCGTCAATTATAACAATAATTGACTTCATCATGATCCGTGAAAAAAAAAAAGAAGAAGAAATAATTACAACCCGTGACTCGGTGAAGAATCCTCAATCCCGAGCCTTGATCCTCGATTCTCCTCTTATATCTTGTTTCCAAAATTCGTCCCCCCCAAAAATCCCCTTTGTTATGGCTATCATCGGCTTTTATAATGTTTTCTAAAGACTCCAAGACGTGATTTAGGTAGGTGAATCAATGTGGACTTCGTAGAGTTTCAATTCAATCGTGAAGCGCCAAACTCGCTTCCCGATACACCCTTGCGATCGCATGGTGTAATCACCTGCGATCGCATGGTTCAGTTGTTTTGCATTCTGCCGATTTTTTTATTGTATTGCGATCGCGAGTTTTCGTTAACCATGCGATCGCATGGTTAACTTAGGTTTGTTCGATTTCGTTTCTTTGATATTTGCATGCTAAGCCCTCCGTGTCTCTTTATCATTCAATTTAGTCTTCTTTTCTTCCTGTTTGTCCTCTTTTCATCCGATTGATACTTGACTTTGATTATTTCCTAAAATAATAAGAAAACAACATGCAATTAAAGCGAAAACAACTAAGAGTACTCATAATCATCCATTTTGTGAGTCGAGATAAGTACAAAATTGTACTTATCATAGGTAACACATTTAATTAATTCTTGGCTGCATTAAATTAAGATTCGACAACACTTATACAGTGCAAAAAGCAAAATAATAATGGCGAAACTTTAGGGGTAGTTTCATTTTTGGACACTAAACTTTCATGAAAATCTTAATTGAGTCACCGATTTTCAATTTGTCACTATCAAGTCATTAAACTTTAATTTAGTTACACAATCCGATCACTCTATTGGTCCCCGTTAATAAACTTAACATCTTAATTCTACGTGAAAGTTATATTATAGTGGAGAACTGACTTGGATTAACTTTCAACCTAGATGCAATGTTCTTTTTATAACCCTAGATGCTATGTCAATTCAGTGAGAAAATGCAAACCCGATCAATTGACATGGCAATCCACTAGTTTTTCTTTAAGATTTAAAGTCTGCTTAGGATAGGGATGTTAAATTTGGTAACAGGGACTAATGGAGTGACTAATTGTGTAAAATTTTGTAACAGGGACTAATGGAGTGACTAATTGTGTAACTAAGTGCCTGCAAAGTTTTGCTAAAAATTAGTTTTTATTTTGATAAAAATTGATAAGATGTGTGGTTAAAAAGTTGATAAAATTTGTAGGTCAAGTGTGGTTAAAATTAATTGTTGAATTTGACTTTAACTTTTTAAGTAAAACCAAACAAACTCTAAATTAAAACCGGTGACTTGATTGTGATAAATCAATTATAAGTGAGCCAATTGAAATTTTCACGAAGTTGAGTTATCCAAAATGAAAATAACCTCGACACTTAATTGTACTCCATGCATGACCAGTATTTGATTGACAATGTCATGTAATAAAACTTAAGATAAGATGTTCACCGAGGTGGCAACTTTTATGCATGTTCATGCCTAAAGTGTATTACAGACAATGTTCTAAAAAGCATAAAGTGTGACTAAGCGTGGAAGCCGAGCTTCAAGTTTTTCGGGCCTAGGCGGGTCCTAAGCGATAGTGAGATAAGGGCATGGCGAGGGCGATACGTGATGCATAGCTAGACGTGGAGGCTGAGCTTCAAGCCTATGCGAGATTTAGGCGGACTTTTTAGAACAATCGTTACAGACGAGAATGCAGACCCTACCTCTCTCAAGGCTAGTATTCCAAGGTGATAATGATACAGTATCTTTTTACTGAGAGTAATACTATATATAAGCAGCGGTCTATTGGGTTTCACATGTAATTGTCCAACAAAATTTGAATGCATTTTCATTCATTGGACAATTACAAGTGTCTAGATTAGTGTTAAGCATTAATAATGATACATAACATTATTTTTTTACTAATTTATATATGTATGGTGCAAGGCATGAAGGTAGTGTAGGTAGTAAGTCTCTACAACATAATTCTTGAGTTGATGTGTAGAAACATGTATAATTATGGAGAATCATGTGAAGAATAATAAATTATACTACACGAAACAAGTTTGAAAGGGTTCCTCTAAACTTTTCTAGGACGTTGAGGACAATTAGTTAAAAAAAAATGTAGGGACAACATTATAGATAGCTATATGTAAAATAATAGTGAAGATATATAGAAGATTGTAGGAAGATCATTTTCTAATGAGTTTCTCAATAGTTAAAGGTGGAATTGACTAGAACTTCTCTCCCCACCGTGAGACTTATTTGATCTACACCATCCATTCAGAGGAAATGGATATATAAATAGGCTAATGGAGTACTCATTTGTAACCAAGTAAGAAACCAAACTAACAAGTTATTGGAGAGTTGTAATATTAAGAGAGCTTGTGAACCCACGTAGGAACAATTGACAATGTAAAACCTAGTAAGAGAATTTCCTAAGGTCTTACAAAGTTTTAATGTGCCCTCATGGTAATAAGAAATTAAACTATCTTGTATTAAAACTAGCTAAGATTTCTTTTTTGAAATATCCTTACTATCTAACCGGAAACTTACTCTCTTTTCTCTAAGCTCTTTCTTTTGTTCTTTAGTTGCTAGTAATGGAAGTTGTATAAGAGAGGGGAGAGGGAAATAGAATGCCCCACCACTAGTCTTGGCAATCTCTGGGCCCTTTTACCCCCAGTTATTCACGGATGTGAAGCCTTCTCCACCATAACATTTGACACCTACTCCACCTCTTACTCGTAACACTACTGAAATCTCTGGTGTTGTTCCTCTTTCCTTCTATTTTCCAACATCTGCTTTCTCTCTGTCTTGCCTCTGCCATCACTCTGCCATTTTCCTACTGCATTTTCCAGCGGTGGCTCCTCTCTCGCTCTACTGGTTCCAACTACCCTCGATCCACCAGTTTTGACTACCCTTCTTTCACTGGTCAAGGCCAATGCATCGGTCTTGTTCTATATTCTCCACCAGCTCCTTTTTGCACCTCCATAAACATCATCAGCTACCAACCACTAAGGCACCCGCTACCTCCTTGCCACTAGATTTAAGACTGGATCATTTAGTAGTTCTTGGTTATCTTGGGCTCGCAGAGTTTGGTTATCTCCAACTTCTACATTAATTTGCCTACCTTCATTACGTTATAAAGAGCCTGCTCTATTTGTGAAGTAGTCTCGGAGTGAACTTCAACAGAAAGATTTGGGCTAGCACCACTAGCATTAGAAGAATATATTTGCTTCAGAGTATGAGTTTGGAGTTGAAGAGAAAAAGGAATGTGTGTTGGCTCCATTAAGAAGATAGTGAAAGCTTCATAGAATAAAATTTCGATGAGAAAGAAAAATACTATTGATGCTGCCAAAATAAAAGTCCATTGATTATACTCCTCGTACCATTGTAAAGGATGTCTTATTAATAGTTTTCAAATCTCAATTGGCATTAAGAGTTTGTTTGTTAGAGCTTCTATTTAAAAATTAAGTTTTATTTTATCAAAGTTTTACAATTAAAAAATTGATTTTATTTTATCAAAGTTTTACCAAACAGGGGCTAAATCTCAATTCAATAGTATTTTATAACTACAAGGGATAGTTTTACCATATACCATAAAAAAAAAAAAATTAGAACATGTTATTTCACTTTTTTATTCTAAAAATATTGTTTTTACTATTGTAACACTTATTGTTACATTTCTTAAAAAAGAAGAAGTATGTGTTACATTTGTTAGATTTATTGAATTTGAAATCTAAAATATTGAAAAATAGTTGTGCAATTTTAATATAAAATTAAGTATGTGGCAAAATTATCATCCTTTTAGAATATGAAATACTTGTTATTATTTTGATAGGATAAAGTACTATTTGTGGAATTACAACTTATAAGTAGCTGAATTACCTAATTTATCTTCTTTGTTTGATTAGCAAACACGAGTCCGTTAAAAAAAAAAAAAAAAACCGCTAGCGATATGGAGTTTGCCATGTCGGTGAAGGTCTTCATAGTCAACTGTGAGGTTAAAAATAAATTGTGAACTGGCCATTTCATTTGTTGTTCAGCCCCGTCTCCTCCATTCTTCCCGAAACCAAATCTACCCTAAATCGCCCACAAAATCTGCGGCGCCTATTTTTACGACTTCAACCTCACCGTCGTGGTCGCCACCATATTTGCCCTTGTCATGGGAATGCTTCTTACACATGTTGAAAGAATCTTATGGAAAGTGGGAAAACTTGTGCATAATATCGGATAGACATCGGAGCATAGAAAACACAATATAGAAGGTATATCTGGAAGCCATGCATGGTGTTTGTTCCTATTATTTGCTACAAAATTTGAAGAAGACTATTGATAAGACTAGAAAAACATGACAGGTCACTACAATGCAGCTGTTAGAGTCTAAAGGCCCTACACGAAGGTTAAATTTGAATACCACATAAGCCAACTTGAGAAAATCGAAGAAAGGATTTGGCCTTATTTGGTAAGTTTTAATGTTTATTAGTATAACATGATGCCTTTAACATTTATAATACACTGGTTGACAAGTGATTATTCTTCTTGTAGGAAAACATTGAATATCATACATGGTCGAGGGCCTACATGACAGAGATAGATATTTAAAAATGGCACATAGTTGAGTCAGTCAATTCAGTTACAAAACCGGTAAAGAGTTTCTATATTGATTGCTTGTTGGAATTCTTTGAGATATGCCTTGTGCAAAATTGGTTTTCAAAATCGGAACCTTACACAAGCAACTTTCACTACACTTGCAACAAAATATGAACGTATGATGCGGGAAAATTTAAAAGGCGCAATCAAAATGAAGGTAACAACTCATAACTATAGTTACTTCATTGTTTAAAGGTAGCATGCAAGTGTAATTTTTTTGAAGAAACTAATGTTTCTACTGCCTTTTTTAAGTAAAAATTAAAAGACTTGTGTTTTTGAAATTGTTCGAGTGCTTTTAATTTTGTGTTACTTCCTTTTTAAGTAACAATATTCTCATATTACATAACATAGATTGTTACTCTGCCTGATTTGAGGGATTTTAAGCATGTTATGGATTATTTTATAAT
This sequence comes from Forsythia suspensa, assembly GCA_023638005.1. NCBI lineage: Eukaryota > Viridiplantae > Streptophyta > Magnoliopsida > Lamiales > Oleaceae > Forsythia > Forsythia suspensa. The sequence continues at coordinate 26,198,629 of CM042670.1, read as the reverse complement.
TTCAGTATTTATGTATACTAAATTCAGATAGGGTAACATGATGTGTTACTGTTTGTCATGGATTATTTTTGGTTACCAAGGATTCTCTCTTCACTCCCATATTCTTTTGCCTCTTTTGTGCCTGTTACGCAACATTGAGAAAAACATCTAGGAATCTGTTTGTATACTTTCTCCCTCAAAAATTAAAACTATTGACTACGTAGTCTATGGCTTCAACCTTTAAATCAATTTATCCACACGTCTTAAACATGATTTTTTTTCTTGTCTTGCCATTATCACGACTGTGGAGAGTTTTCATCCCCACTAACGATAAACAGGGATGCACGTCTGTCTTCAATTTTGAAATCACATTTTGCTCAATTCTCATTTTCTCATTTCTCTTCACCATTCTTCAAATCTCTCCTTACAATTTTGTTTCTTTTCATTATTCTTCAATGTGAACAAGCTTCTACGGTTGGATTCCACCGTAAGCAGTATACTAGTCAATAACCACAATAAAAAGTGAGATCAAAATGTTTCAACTTAATTATTAAAAATCATCTTGCAACATAAGCATTAAGTTAAGGAACTAAGACATCAATTTTCTTGAGTAAAAATAGAACTTGGAACAACACGTACGTGTCTTATAAACAATTTGATAACGCATTGAACATTAGATTAATCATTTTAGAAATCTCACTTTTTTAATCATGCCTAAACATATTAAATTTGACATAAAGACATACAAATTTGACTTTTGTGAGAGATTGTTCTTTGCGTGCTGTTAAATTAACCTGAACGTGTAATTCTATCTACAGAAACCCTTCCTTTCAATGGCTCCACAGGTCCCACACTAGTTGCCACAATCCATGCTCTGCCTGTTGAATCGAATAAAAGTCCTTAAAAATAAAAAAAAATGCCATATAAACATGTCATCCCTGTTAATGATGCTACCAAACAGAGTAAATCATTGGTTTAGATACACTAACACAACGTGTTACTTGCTTGAATGGTGTGTTACTCGCATGAGGAAGAAGTTAACACAATATGTTACTTGAAATACATCATATACAAACATTAAATCCGACATTAAAATGCAAAATTTGTTCTGGATTTCCCTCATTAAAACTCTCTATAGAGGTGCAATCTATATTACTCTCTCTGAGATCCTTTCATCGTCAGTATCATTACCTTTTTCCACTTTTTGCTTTCTGTATTTATAGAACTGGACAGCAAGAGTAAGCTGAGCTTCGTCAAGCTTGAATGACTTCGACATTTCTTCCATTTTCTAATGAACAAAATACTCAATGTATTTAATATAGACATCGCAATCACCATTGCAGAAAGAAGAAACAAGTCACAAATCTTACTTTTAAGTTAATAAAATCAATTTCATACATATACTGAAAATAAAATAAAGCTCAATTTGCATTTTATATTATATTACTAACATTTGTTTTTGCTGAGGTATTTTTTTGAACATATAATAGTCAATTCATCAAGAGGCTCTATGTCATCATACACAGTTCTACGGAGCCAGAAATTTAAGTCGGTCATGGGTGAAAAATAATAAATATAATAATATAAAATATGTAATAAAACAACAATACAAAAAATGACATACATTACAATTGTTCCTTACGGTTTTTCATACTTTGATATATCGTTATACAATAACTTCATTATCAATCTTTAAAAATATATCTTTCAAATACACAAATCCTTCACCAATAAAATAATCGCCTGCTCCTTGTTTTCCACTATTTGTTTTGAAAAGATAACAATACAAACAATATGCAGAATCTTTTTCTATACTATACTCCAAATAACTAGCAAATTCTTTAAACCAAGAAAAATTGAAGCATCTAAAATCTTTTCCAAATGGTTTTTTGGAAATTCATGATCTTGAGCTTCATAAAGACCATTTTGCATATATGCTCTTCGAACTTGATCTCGAATGTTAACATTGTAATCTAAAATTGGTAGCCTTAGTCTAAGATCAGTGGAAAGTTGTGCAACATAAAAATCCGTTTTATTTGATATCTCCCTATCAACGTTTTCATCAAGTGTAGATTTTATTTTGAAGAATCTCTCCATTGTCACGTCCCACTAAAATAAATAAATAAGTTATAATTAGTCGCGTGAACAAGTAAGAAAGTGCCAAATTAAAATTCGTGCAAATTCCTAAATTTAAATAGAATGAACTTTTTAATTAACTAATCATAATAATTAATAAATGTCCAATTTTTTATATAGAATGCTCAAAATTAACTACACATAATAATTAAAATAGGCACTACAACATATTTATTTTATTAAAACAGCACTACAGCACTGCAGCAATTTATTAAAACAGGCATTTATTAATTTTCTTGCAATCCATATATTTTACCTAGAAAAGCTGCTAGAGCATCAAATTATCAGAACAGCAGATTTCAGTGGTGGCCTGACTGAAAAGTGAAAAACTCCAAGTTCCAACAGCACTACAGCAGATTTAGCAAAACTCTGATTTTAATGTTCAAGCCGTGACGTCGACTGAAAACCCGAGGACTCTTCACGTCCAGACGAGGCTCCGGTCAGACCACTGGAGGCTGGAGCTGTCCACCGGAGGTGAGATTCACTGCCAACTTCAACGGCTTCCACCGTTCCATGTTCTTTTCGACAAGCTGCCATCTTGTATTCGTTTCATAAAATGGCCCATTACATCAACTTTTTTTTTTTTTTTTTAATTGTAGGCGGCCCTTTTTTTCCTGGACCTCCAAAAGTCCAGTGCAGGCACTGTACACAGCTCCGCCTATCTACAATCCCAGAAGCCCTAGCAACATAAAATCCACTATGGTACGACAGATAAGGAATGATCTCAGTGCACATCTTCACTGATTTACACACATGATGGTCATGAATGATCTTACGGTATGAGTTGTAGACATTAAGGCATCGATCTACACTATCAAAACGCAAGAGGATCGAATGCATGGTCAACTTCCCATCGAGAGGTGCTACATCCTTTACTATGTCCCCGAACATATGATAAAAGAGATTTATGCCGAGCAACACACCTCGATCATTCATAGAATTTTTTGAAATCATCAGAATGAAGGAGTCAAATGCATAATGAGTTGCAGTCAAACGGATATGTAATCTATCACTATGTTTGACTGTCTTTCAGAGATAATAAAATACAACATCAATATGCTATGCTGGAAATAAACAAAAAGAGCACTCAATGTAATGGTAAAAAAAAAAAATTTGGTGCACATAACATAAAACATATCTCGTCTCCTAAGCACTCTTCAAAAGTACGCAAGTTGTATAACCATTTATTTTCAACTTCATGGACTCCAAAGTCAAACGGTGTGTTTAGTATTTCATTAATAGAGCAGTAATATATTGCCCGAATCGGGCATGTCAACATATAATCCCATTCATTAATATCATCACACCTCTTCTTCCTACAACATAATACTTTAAAGAATTAAAAAAAGATTTGCTGATTTTACAATAACTATTTGGAAGAAATGAGGCAACTTCTATATTCTTCTTGGACAACCGTGTCATATACCATTACTCGAAATCAACAATGTCATTGACAGAAACAACATTCAATTCATAGCTTAATGTAGATGTACAACTCCTTATCTCTCGAATTATTGTTTTACTTTGTCTTTACAATCCAAAATTCGAGGTATAAGGAGATCTAAACATTGTTGCTAATTTCCTCACTCTTTTCGTTGGCACGTCGGGAGTTGTATCATCCACTAGGATATAATTATCAGCAGCCTCAATGTCCCGAAATCTCACAAAAAATTTAAAAAAATTAGTGACATTATTAATTGAATAAATGCGAGAAAAATATTATTTGTGGATAAAGTAACTTGTATTGTAAACATACCACCCGTGCTCCTTAGAAGTTGATAGATTTATCATGTAAACACTTTCATCAATCATTTTTAAATCATACTCGATAAATTCTATATCATGTAATTGAATATCATAAAAGAATTAGGTTGCAAATCAATCTTTAAGTCAAAACTAGAAAAGCAGTGAAGCAAATGAAATATATGTTCGCTAACAAGTGTCCCCACAAATAAATTTTTGTTTTTAATTGGTTTGCCTTCATCCTTGAAAATGAAAGGATCAAAATATGATACCTTAATGAAAGCAAAAAACTCAATTCAACTACTTACTAAACAAAATTTACTAAAAACATATTAAAATTATTATATGCACCTCAAACTCCGTAGCACCACGAAAGTACTTTGACTATTAGTTTTCTCACAATCAACTCCTTTCCCTTTTGAATTCTAAAATTGAACCTATAAAATATAAATTAGCACGATTCATGTATTTCAATACTTAGTAACATATATATTACTAAAGTTTTTAAACTGGTCTTCTTAATAAATCAAGTAACATATATGTTACTCATATGTGCAACACCATATTGAATTTGAGGCGGGTGTTGAAGATATGAAAAGATCGTGATATTATTCTCTTTGATATTTTTCCGATTGTATGAGATTATTTTTCTTTATAATTGATTGTATGATTATTACACAATCTTTTCTTTTAGGACCATTGTAACCTTATAAATAAGGTTTTCTACATTGTAATTACTCTACTTTATAATCTTAACATGGTATCGAGCATGTTTAATTAAAATTGCAATCTTCCATTCTCCGATGAGCGGCCCCGTGTCGCTCATCCGGCTAAGTTTTCTTGTTTAGATTATATGTCTTTGTCTAGTCAATGTCTGGGTTCTTGTTAGGCCACTATTTCATACCTTCATATTTGGGAGGATTGCTGGTACAACATATGGATCTTCGAAGTGCTATTGTTAACACGGTCTATTCGTTGTGAAAAATTGCTCGAGTATTTGGTTTTAACTTTGTTCTTTCTACTTATGGGATGTGCCCCACAAGTCTTGGTAATGGTTTGGTTAGATTGGTGGATGATAATATTTCTTTCGCACCAGCTTCTAGTTTTTTGTTAGGCTTGTTCAGCATGCATTGTAAATGCATTTCTGAAGTATCCTTTGACCCTTAAAAGATGATGATTTGCTTGGATCAATTTAAATTTCAAACTCAATTTGGTTTCTACAACACCATATTGAACTAAAGGGGTGAGTTAGAAGAGGGATGTTGAAGATATGAAAAAATCGTGATATTATTCTCTATGATATTTTTTCGATTATATGAAATTATTTTTCTTTCTAATTGATTGTGTGATTATTACACAATCTTTCCTTTTAGGACTATAATAACCTTATATTTGTAAGGTTTTCTACCTTGTAATAAGAAGAGATGATATATTGTACTTTATAATCTTAACAATATGTGCTACTTCTTACTAACTCAACCAAAAGAAGGAATTATCACATTACATTACTTATGCAATATGAGAGACATAGACTTCAGAAAAACTCGGTAGATTCAGTGAGACAACGAAACAAAACGGACACAACAAGATTAATCACAGTAATCATGTTATTGATTATAAAACAGACACAACCCCATTGCTACAGAAATTTAATGGACTTAACCGACTTAGAATAAATATTTCTTGTTTCAAAAGAATCAGTATAGACACAAGGTTCGTCCAAATGATGCACTGGCAAAAATCTAGTTACCCTTGTCAACGAAGAAACCATCAAACATTAGGTCCAATCTATTCATTGATAATGAATGTGCCACCAGCATACACCCAAAAGTAACACATATTGTAACACATATAGTAACACACATGTTACTAAAATTTTGATAGTATACTTGAAAGAATCAAAACATGATACCTTAATAAAATCAATGTTAGAAACTGAATTCACCTCCTTACAAAACAAATTTTACAAAAACACAATAAAAATATTACATATACTTCAGACTCCGTGGCACCACGAACAGTGCTTTAAATGTCAGATTTCTCACAATCAACTCATTTCCCTTTGGGATTCTGAAATTGAGCCTGTCATGATGAAAAATTAGCATGATTCATGTTACTAACCCTGGTAATATATAAGTACTAGATGTTATTTGGCAAACTGGTTTATTTGTCACATATGAGGGATGATATAGCCTACATTGAATGAATAGTAAATCAATTTATGCACAACCCGTAAGACACATGTCTCAAACACTCCGCAGAATCTTGCACTATCTTGAGTTTACCCTAGCTAGAAAAGGGAATATTGTTTAGAAAGACTATAGAGCTAGGTTTAGAAAAACCGTACATGTACAGATTGTCGTTGATATAAAGTCGACCTCAGGCTGTTTTACCTTGCTCAGAAGAAACTTGGAGATTTAGAGAAGCAAGAAGTTAACTGTGGTGGCAAGATCAAATGCCAAAGTAGAATTTAGAGCCACGGCGCATGGAAGACAAAGTATTGTAATAAAATGTATATAGTACACTAAACTTCTTAATAAAGTAATAATACATATAGTATAGTTGGAAGCACATCAAAACCATATGTTACTGTTGGAAACACATCAAAATTATGGCATCAAAACTTCATATAATTCATGATACATGATGTCAAATTTTAATTAACTCGCAAGTGTACGAATCTAGTGGAATATAGATAGGTAAAAACGAGGTCGATCCCACATAGACTGCTATGAGGAAGGTGTAATTTAATCCCAATTAACTGTTATTCTAGGCTAGTTGAGTTCAAAAGATTTGTTGTTGAAATTGTTTAACTAAAAGACTTAAGAAATAAGCTAATAAATGAATTGAGAATTCAAGTTGTGTAAAAACACCAAGGTTTCAGAATCCACCATTGTCTAATTTAGCAATTATCCAATCATTCATTAATTCCCAAGAAAAACACATACGACAACCCGAAATCAATCATTTGTCGTCCCTAAAGATTTATCAATCAAGTCCGTAAGAAGAATATCAAATATAGGCTCCCCTTATGCTTCAAATATAAACCACTTAAGCGCGTTTTTCAGTATCAAGCTCAATTGAAAGAAAACAAAGAATCAAAGAAGTTCTAAGCATTCTATGTATCCCAATTCGAATAGAAGATAACGAAAAATCAAAAGCAATTAATAGATCATATTATATCACCAAGCTTGAATTAAATAAATCAACATCTAACTATCAAAAATACATGATATTTAAGATGAAAGAAATCATATTTAATTAATTTAGTCAAGAACAAGCCATAAACGTTAAAGCTCTTAAGAAGGAATTAACCGAATAATTAAATAGTCACTAAATCAAGACAAGGTTTCATCATCTACCTTGGCTAAAGAAAACTAGAAGAACATGATTAAACTAGAAAAATAATAAATGATAAAACCCGGCATGGATTCAAGGAGAAGGAATCTTCGAAGAAGTCTTGATAGTCGAGGAGTTTTGTTCTCTTGATCTCTTCCGTCTTCTCTTGATTTGCTCTCCAAAAATCCAACCCGTGTTATGAGAATGTATCTCATATTTATACTACTCTTGTTGTCCCACAAAAGATCCCAAAAAGACCTAAAAATTCGTTCAAAATATTTTCAAGTTGGATTGGGACTCAAAAAGGAAAGAAAATAAAACGAAAATCATGACGAAAAATGGCTCAGGCGATCGCCTGAGCTATTCTCAGCGATCGCCCAGAGGCCTTTCTTTGCTCTCTGTTTGCGGCATCAAGTGTTGGGCGCTCGCCCAGCACTAATCTGGGCGAGTGCCAAATTTTATTGTTTGTGTAAATTGCAATCCGGTCCTTCGGTTTCCACTTGTAACCAATTTGGTCCTTCCACTTTAAGTCTTGATCATTTCAGTCCTCCATCTTTTCATGACATCAACTTTGGTCTTTCAACTTTACATCATCACCAGTTTAGTCCCTCAACTTTGCATTATCTCTAGTTTGGTCCCTCAACTTTGGGTTGAGTGCAATTGAGTCCTCGAACTTATGAGATATCTTCTAAATCATTGCTCTTTTTGCCCAAACTTCTCCAATTGTTCACCAACAAGTCCAAAACTGAAATAAAACAATAATAAACTAAATTAAGTAGAAAAGCAACTATATGACGACATAAATGATTAATTAAAAGGCTAAAATAAGTGCATAAAACGCACTTATCAAACACCCCCAAACTAAACCTTTGTTCGTCCTCGAACAAAAACAAACCTAAAATATAAATTAAAATTACGCTAATAGAATCAATGGAAAATCAGTCAATGTTAAAATCCTTACCATACGCCTCAAGTTCAAAATAAAGCAACACTTTCAGAAGGATATCAAACAACAACACAAAAATATTCTCTTATCCGATGTTCGACCTTGTGTGAGTGTGTGAATGGCCAAACATTGAACTTATGCATGTATTAGACCATGACCAATATTGTGTTGTTGATATTTTAGCAATCTCGAACCCTTTGTAGTCATTTATTCCTTACACCTCTCGTAAGTTATCACACTTCTAAAGCTTTTCTCTCAAGTCCCGAGGTGTTCTAGCGAAATTGGTTTCTATTGATCATTACAATGCTCTTTCTTTTCAACGAAAGTGGTAAAACTTAGCACTTGTATTCTGAGAATTAGGATGGTGAGAGGTTTCTAAATTCTCATCTTCGTCTCTAAGGTTCTAATCTAGCAATCCTTCCCGAGCACTTCTACTTTTTTTTATTTAACTCTCGCATTATGGCCTTACATCTGTGCAATACTTCTCTTTCACTAGCTTTTCTGTGTGACCCCTTATAGCGAGCTTTGGGTCGATGACTCCTAAGTCGATGACCATAGGGCACCGGGTTTGAAAATACCCTAGCGAGACTTAATTGCTCGAGTCCCACAAAAGCTAATAGAGTAGTGAAGATGTAAATTTATAAATGTCACTCTCTTTTCTTTTTATTTTTATTTTTTCTTATTTGTTTTTTTTGATGACAGGACTCATGTAGCGAGCTTTGGGCCGATGACTCCCAAGTCGATGACCATAGGGCACTGTGTTTTAAGATACCCTTATGAGGCTTAATTGCTCGAGTCGGATATTTCATTTAATTTTTATCACCGCAAGTAGTGCTCGATCTAGATCCCTTGACTATAACCCATTCAACCAAAGATGAGACCTAGAAAACCCAAACCATCAAAAGTCTTAGAGTAAGTAGTAACTTTCACACCCCAAACCTGTTCTCAAAAGCAGTTTAGTCACTAGCTCTAAGAATGTAGGAACGGAATTTTTATCATGATACTCGGTCAATAATATCAACACAAACACTCAAGTCATGTCTCCAATAAACGATAAGTCAAAGTGGCTATGTGCTTTCTTAATCGTGTCTAACATAGATAAGTAATCGATAAAAGAATGAGTTCAAGTGTTGTCTAATAGTCGACTAAAAATGTGCTCAATTTGAACAGATATCATCATTGGCGGTAGGATATTCAACACAAACGAGAAAAATTTTCTTTTTTTTTTTTTTTTTTTGTATTTTGTTTTAAATATTTCACCATAGCACCGAATGATAAGCAAATCGAAGTTCTTAAGTAACATGATACTTTATAACCCACTTTAAACAAAAACCTTACATTGTCCCCAATGTAAGAATAACATAAAGCATAAAGCAAAGAGTAGGAGGAAAGGATGGGTTACTCCCGGGAATAGATGTGGAGAAGAAGCATCTGGCGGTGAAAGATATTGAACACCGTGGACACCGCAGGATCGGTTTGCACAAAAGGTCCTAAAAAAAAACAGAGAAAACAACAAATGAAACAACGAAAGCAAATTTTTTTATTTTTTATTTTTTATTATTATTATTATTTTTAATAAAAACGATTTTCAAGAAAGAAGGCGGGATCACCCAGATTAATTTCTTCCTCCCCTCGCGAGAGTGAAACTCAAGTATGGTTTTAAACGTTGGCCATTAACCTTAAAAATATCACCATTTGTAGGGTTTTCAACCTCAATGACTCCATGGGGATAAACAATGCGAACGATAAAAGGGACGACCATCCGGAGCGTAGTTTACCACGGAAATAAATGCGGTAGAATTATATAAAAGTACTTTCGACTGGATGAATGATTTTTCGACTATGTGCTTGTCATGAAAGACCTTCATTTTGTGCTTGTAAATCTTCGCATTCTCATAAGCATCGTTTGAATTTCTTCAAGTTCGCCTACCGCAATTTTCTTTTTGACCACGCTCTCGCATATCAAAATTGAATTTCTTAATGGCCCAATAAGCACGATGTTCTAACTCAACGGAAGGTGACAGGCTTTCCATACACCAATCTATAAGGGGACATCCCAATGGGTGTTTTAAAAGTCATCATATATGCCCATAATGCATCGGTGAGTCGTGAAGACCAATCTTTTCTATCGTGTCGAACTGTTTTCTCTAAAATATGCTTGATTTCACGATTTGAGACCTCAACCCCGACCACTAGTCATGGATGATATGGGTGGCCACTTTATGTGTGATGGAGTATTTTGCTAGAAGGGTTTGAAAATGTTTATTGCAAAATGAGATCCCCATCAGCGATAATGGCTCGTGGAGTGCCAAAGCGAGAGAAAATATTGCTTTTCAAAAATGCCACTACGCTTTTGTGATCATTGGTCCTACAAGGAATTGCCTCGACCCACTTAGAAACATAATCGACACCAACTAATATGTAAAGATAACCAAAAGATGGAGGAAAAGGTCCCATGAAATCAATCCCCGGACATCAAAAAGTTCAACTACGAGAATAGGATTAAGCGGCATCATGTTTCTTTTGAAATGCTTCCCATGCGTTGACACCTATCACATGAAGAACAAAAATATGAGTGTCACGAAGAGAGTAGGCCAAGTAAAACCACATTGCAAAATTTTGGAGGTAGTCTTTTAGCATCGAAATGGCCTCCACACGCGTGGTCATGATGAGAATGATATAACATCAGAGAATTCACTTTCGGGACGCATCTCCTTATGATTTGATCAAGACATGATTTAAACAAGTAGGGATCGTCCCCAAAAGAAATTCCTCATCAAATTTTAAACTTAGTTCTATCCTGTTTAGTCCAATGTTACGGAAGTTTTCCCGTAACAAGATAATTAACAATATCAAGCAAACCAAGGCACAACATCAATATTCATGAGTTGTTCATCCGAAACAACTCATTTAATGGTAATTTATCTGCTTGCAGTCAAGCACAATTCGAGATAAGTGGTCACCACAACATTTTCGGATCCCTTTTGTCCCTAAATTCAATGTCAAATTCTTGCAAAAGCAAGACCCACCTAATCAATCTAGGTTTAGCATCTTTCTTAGTTAGAAGATATTTGAGGCGCATGGTCGAGAAAAGATAATAACTTTACACCCTACAAGATAAGATCGAAATTTATCTAAAGCAAATACATCACAAAGATTTCTTTCTCTGTAGTAGAATAATTTAATTGTGCATCATTAAGAGTTCTACTAGCATAGTAAATAACAGAAGGTAACCGATCCAATCTCTGTCCTAAAACTGCTCCTACAGCATAATCAGATGCATCACACATAAGTTCAAAAGGCAAAGTCCAATCAGGTGGTCGAATAACAGGTGCAGTGGTCAATACTTTCTTAAGATGTTCAAAAGCTTCTAAGCACGAATCATTAAAGATAAAAGGTACATCCTTAACAAGTAAATTGCATAAGGGTCTAGAGATTTTACTAAAATCTTGAATGAAACGTCTATAAAAACCAGCATGCCCAAGGAAAGATCTTACTTCTTTCACTGATTTTGGAGGTGGAAGATTGGAGATAAGATCAACCTTGGCTTTGTCAACCTCAATACCATTGCTAGAAATAATGTGGCCAAGAACAATACCTTGTTTCACCATGAAGTGACATTTTTCCCAGTTTAGTACTAAATTCTTTTCCTCACATCTCTCGCAAAACTAATGTTAGATGGCGCAAACAATCATCAAACGAGTCACCATACACGAAAAATCATCCATAAACACCTCAAGAAACCTCTCAACCATGTCGGAAAATATACTTAGCATGCATCTTTGAAAGGTAGCGGTGCATTACACAAACCAAATGGCATTCGTCTATATGCAAAGGTTCAAAAGGACAAGTGAAAGTAGTTTTCTCTTGATCTTCCGGAGCTATGGGAATTTGATTGTAGCTTTGAATAGCCATCTAAGAAACAATAATAAGCATGCCCCCGCTAGTCTATCAAGCATTTGATCAATGAATGGAAGAGGGAAGTGATCCTTTCTAGTGACTAAGTTCAATTTCCTATAGTCTATGCATACACGCCATCCCCGTAGTTACTCTAGTTGGAACCAATTCATTGTTTGCATTAGTAACTACAAGTGATACTGATTTTTTGGGACAACATGCACAGGACTTACCCATTTGCTATCAGAAATAGGATAGATAATTCCAGCATCTAACAACTTAAGGACTTCAGTTCTCACAACATCTTTCATGTTAGGATTTAACCTACGTTGCATCTCCCTAGTGGACTTAGAATTTTCCTCAAGATGAATATAGTGCATGCAATCTACAGGATTAATACCTATTATGTCAGCAATGGTCCAACCTAGCGCCTCTTTATGTTCAGTTAAAACACCTAACAACTTACCTTTTTGTGCATCATCAAGGGCAGAAGAGATAATTACAGGTAAAGTTTCTGCCTCTCCTAAGAATGCATACTGCAAAGTGTCAGGCAATGCTTTGAGCTCTAATTTGGGCGGTTGTTGAACTGATGGGATGTTCTTCTTCTCACTTATTGGAAGTGGCTCAATTTTTACATCTCCACTTACTTGTATCCATGACAGGTGTTGACTCAAGCAAAGTGTTCACCTCATCTATAGCACCATCAACATCAAAATCTGTACCAAAATGGGTTAGACACATCATTAAAGCATCATCAAAGTTAGTTGAAATACAAGAGTCATCAACCAATGCTTCTATCATGTCAACATCAGCAACATCCTCGTTGTCATGTGGTTGCTTGTTGACATTGAAGACATTCAATTCAATTGTCATGTTGCCAAAGGACAATCGCATGACTCCATTCCCGCAATTAATTACTGACATTAGATGTGGCTAGAAAAGGACGACCAAAAATCACGGGAATATGCTTAGTGGAGTCTCGAGCAAAGTTGAGTGTCAAGTACAATAAAATCAACAGAAAATAAAATTTATCAACCTGTATCAAAACATCCTCAACAATGCCACGAGGTACTTTCACGATCTATCGCCAAGTTGTAAAATAACGGATGTTGGTTTTAACTCGCCTAGTCCAAGTTGCATGTACACGTAGTAAGGCGGAAGATTGACACTAGCTCCTAAATCTAACAATGCCTTCTCAATTTTATGGTTTCCTATGATGCAAGAGATAGTAGGACAACACGGATCTTTAAATTTAGGAGGAGTGTTGCTTTGAATTATCGAGCTAACTTTTCGATTAAGAATGCCTTTTACGTACATGTAATTGTCTCTTTTTTAGTACATAGGTCTTTCAAAAATTTAGCATATGCAGGAACTTGCTTAATAGCATCAAGTAAAGGGATATTTATGCTTACCTGCTTGAAGATGTCCATCATGTCATTGATAGAATTACCTTGCTTTACCTTTGTCACCTCACGAGGAAATGGGGCTTTTGGGATGTAGGTTGGCTCATTATCTTCCTTGTGAGCTTCTTGACCGAATCATCGGTTGAGGTATTACCTGGAGAAATTAGTTGAGGCGTGTTTTGCTTTGAAAGATCCACTTTGTTGTCAACCAGTTTGCCCCGTCTCAAAGTCATGATGGCCTTAGCTTCTTCATGTTGGTTACTTGAATCTGTTCCAATATTGTGCACCCCTTTAGGATTAGGAAATGGTCGACTAGGAATTTACCTTTTTCGATAGTTGTTGCCAATTTGTTGTCTTGATGAAGCCAGTTGCCCCATCATGTTCTCCATATTGGAAATGGATTGTGCTGTGAGTTCGGCTAGTGCACATCTCCTTTTTGAACTCGGTGATGTGTGTGATTCGATGCTCCAAAGCGACTTGTGTAGCTTTTGTCAAGTTTTGAAATGCCTCTTCCCATGGTTTAGGTACATGCGAAGTTTTGGTTGAATTGTCTCAGGTCACGAGGGCTTGACTGCTCTTGTGTTGTCTTGTTGACTACCCCGTGACCAAGAAAAGTTGGGGTGGTCCCTCCAACCCGGGTTATAGGTGTTGGAGTAAGGATTGTAAGGAGGCTTCCTCATCATGTTGAGGGCATTAGCTTGCTCAAGACCGCTCGGGTTTCGGAGGACTATTGATTGTCAATGAGGTCAATTTGCGAGAGATGTCCTCTATCATGCACTTGACTTCCTTGATTTCGAGCTAGGTTCACCGCTGCAATTTCATATATACCTCTTTTCTTTGGTTCTGGTTCTAGATGATCGGCTCATTGTTGTGAATTGTCGACTTGCTTTTGAAAGAAGGTCCAGATCTCGTGGCATTCTTAGACATAAGCTCTCCCCGCTTGTGGCCATCAACCATTCTTGAATATGTGGTAGCGATCCCTCCAAAAGTATTGGCATAAATGCCATTTTTCATAGCCGTGGTGTGGACATTTCATGAGAAGCCCGTTGAATCTCTCCCAAGTTTCATAGAATGGCTCATCGTCTCTTTGCACAAACTCGAAATTTCCTGCGAATAGCATTAGTTTTGTGAGCAGGAAAGTATTTGTTCAAAAATTTAGCAACCATTTGTTCCCAAGAAGTAATACTATTAGCAGCAATGTATTAAACCAAGATCTAGATCTATCTTTCGAGAGAAAAGGAAATGAGCGAAGTTTAACATTATCGGAGACACATTCTCATATTTGAATGTTTCACATACTGACATAGAAGTCGGTCAAATGATTATAAGGTTCTTCACTATCTAAACCATAGAAAGATGGAGAGCAGTTAAGCACACCTCGGTTTAAGCTCAAAATTCCTAGGCGTGACACGAGGGTATTGTATGCATGAGGTGCTCAAATTAGCCAATGGACTAAAATAGTCCCCGAAAGGTCTCTCCTCAATTTCATCCCCATAGCTACTATTGCTTCGATTTCTTCAATTTTATCTAGATTAGTGGCTCGTTTTTTTGTTGGTGAAAAGTCCTTTCAATTTCACTATCTAGATGTTCTAGCTTAAGTTCTAGAGATCTACGACCAAGCATGCACAATGCATTTTTGATTTTTTGAATTTTTTTTTTTTAGATAAATAAAAAAAACGAAAATATAAAAACAAAATAAAATCCTAAATTATAACTAGTCAAGAATGAAATTAACTAAAATTAAATTAACCTTCGAGACGCTTGATCCAAGAACATGCGCCAAAAACTTGATGTCAAATTTTAATTAACTCGCAAGTGTACGAATCTAGTGGAATATAGATAGGTAAAAACGAGGTCGATCCCTGAGTAGACTGCTATATGAGGAAGGTGTAATTTAATCCCAATTAAGCTGTTATTCTAGGCTAGTTGAGTTCAAAAGATTTGTTGTTGAAATTGTTTAACTAAAAGACCTAAGAAATAAGCTAATAAATGAATTGAGAATTCAAGTTGTGTAAAAACACCAAGGTTTGAGAATCCACCATTGTCTAATTTAGCAATTATCCAATCATTCATTAATTCCCAAGAAAAACACATACGACAACCGAAATCAATCTGTTGTCGTCCCTAAAGATTTATCAATCAAGTCCGTAAGAAGAATATCAAATATAGGCTCCCCTTATGCTTCAAACATAAATTACCTAAGTATTTTTCATATCAAATTCCATTGAAAGAAGACAAAGAATCAAAGAAGTTCTAAGCATTCTATGTATCCCAATAAGAATAAAAGAAGATGAAAAATCAAAAGCAATTAATAGATCATATTATATCACCAAGCTTGAATTAATTAAATCAACATCTAACTATCAAAAATACATGATATTTAAGATGAAAGAAATCATATTTAATTAATTTAGTCAAGAACAAGCCATAAACGTTAAAGCTCTTAAGAAGGAATTAACCGAATAATTAAATAGTCACTAAATCAAGACAAGGTTTCATCATCTACCTTGGCTAAAGAAAACTAGAAGAACATGATTAAACTAGAAAAATAATAAATGATAAAACCCGGCATGGATTCAAGGAGAAGGAATCTTGAAGAAGTCTTGATAGTCGAGGAGTCTTGTTCTCTTGATCTCTTCTCGTCTTCTCTTGATTTGCTCTCCAAAAATCCAACCCGTGTTATGAGAATGTATCTCATATTTATACTACTCTTGTTGTCCCACAAAAGATCCCAAGAAGACCTAAAAATTGTTCAAAATATTTCCAAGTTGGATTGGGACTCAAAAAGGAAAGAAAATAAAGCGAAAATCATGATAGAAAAATGGCTCGGGCGATCGCCTGAGCTATTCCCAAGCGATCGCCCAGAGGCCTTTCTTTGCTCTCATTTGCGGCATCAAGTGTTGGGCGCTCGCCCTTAAGACTAATCAAGCGAGTGCCCACTTATTGTTTGTGTAAATTGCAATCCGGTCCTTTCGGTTTCCACTTGTAACCAATTTGGTCCTTACACTTTAAGTCTTGATCATTTCGGTCCTCCATCTTTTCATGACATCAACTTTGGTCCTTCAACTTTACATCATCACCAGTTTAGTCCCTCAACTTTGCATTATCTCTAGTTTGGTCCCTCAACTTTGGGTTGAGTGCAATTGAGTCCTCGAACTTATGAGATATCTTCTAAATCATTGCTCTTTTTGCCCAAACTTCTCCAATTGTTCACCAACAAGTCCAAAACTGAAATAAAACAATAATAAACTAAATTAAGTAGAAAAGCAACTATATGACGACATAAATGATTAATTAAAAGGCTAAAATAAGTGCATAAAACGCACTTATCAATACACATAATTCTCAATTCGTGGTACACATGACACTACAAGAAAAATGAGAATTAACAACCAATTTTTAACGACCAAATAAATATGGTCGTTAAAATATTTATCAACAACCAAAATAAAAATTTAGTCGTAAATAGTGTGTCACAAACAACTGTATGTTGAGCGAGTTGGAGATTAGATTTAACGACCACGTCAGTAGTTGCAAATTTATTATTTTCGACGACCAAGTTAAGGTTGGTCGTTGTATGTGTGGCGCCAAAACTTTCAAACCCGCCAAAACAAACAACGACGAAAACAATATATTTGACGACCGAATAATTAGTTGTAGTTAGACTAATTTAACGACAATCATATTTGAGTCATTAAAAGTGATAAAAACACATTACAACCAATAAATGTTTAGTCGTAAATAATGTGTCACACCTATTGTATTTTGGGATAGTTGGAGATGAGGTTTAACGACCACGACATTAGTTGTAAAGTATTTATATTCTACGACCAATGCAATGCTGGTGGTGTGTGTGGCGCCAAAACCTTGAAAACCGCCAAAACAATCAATTACCAAAACAATATAGTTGACGACCGAATAATTGGTTGTATTTAGAATAAGTTAACGACCATCTTATTTCAGTCGTTAACAGTGATAAACAAATTACAACCAATATTAAATGGTCGTTAAAAGGAATATTTGTCAACCATATTAGATGGTCGTTAAAAATACTATTCACGACCAATAAACTTGGTCATTAAAAATCGTTTTCAACTACTAAATGATATACTTGGTTAGAAATATGTTGTAACGACCAAAGTATTAGTTGTTAATCCTATATTTCTATGTAGTGGCCAAAATGAGAATTAACAATTAATTTTTTGATGACCCAATACATATGGTCGTTACAAATGTTTATCCACGACCAGAATAAATCGTTGGTCGTAAATAGTGTGTCACAAACATGAGTACTATTAAGTGAACGTGGGTGGACAACCAAAGAAGCGGAGTCCCATTATGTAAGTAGTTTTATTTGTTGCAATTGTATAATATATATTTCAAAATTATAATCATTTATTTATAATTTACATTGATCCACGTAATCAAATGTTGGACCTTTTACAAGAATGTAATTCTCAACTAGACCCAAATGAACACCTTATACCTTTTAAAGAATCAAATATGTGAGCAAGTTTTGGGCAAGAGATTTAGCTACGTTGATCAACAGAAAAATCCAAAGAAGACAAGGTTGAAAAATTGTGGTACTTACAGAGAGAATCTTCGCTTTTGAGAATGAGGTTCAAGATCTTCGTTCTCGGTTGAAATCTATGCGAGACATTCTTAAATCGCATTCTCGAAGAGTTTCTTACGTAGCCTATTCAACCCGACGGCTCCGTCTAATGGTTCAAATGGTGATAATTAATGAGTTTTTGACTTTATTATTTGTGATGGTGGTAATAGATACATATTTTCTTCAATCGAGACAATAGTCTCGCATCTCTACATTTTTGTTTTTATATTGAGAACACTAATATCTCGAACTGGGTGTAATATTTTGTTTTAGTCATAACATTTGATATTGACATATAGTTGTAGTTGATATTGTGATATTTTAATTGATTGAAGGCCCATAGAAATTTTAGTTTTTGTTAATCTTATTTATTTCTTTTACTCTTATAATTATTTATAGTTGTGGGTAAGATTTGCTTGTAGTATGATGTGAATGTGTGAAAGTTATGGAGCCGAGAATATTATTGTTGCCAAGCATATTTCTCGTTATTTTAATAGTTTGGTTGTTAATGTAAACATTTTACAACCACTCTTTTCGTTGTTAAAAGAAAGGCAACTAAAATCTTGTTACTTCAATGTTCATTTATCGACCAAAATAATTAATATAACGACAAATCAAACAGTTGTTGAAATAAAATCGGTTTTCAATATAAATATTAACAACCATTTCTCTTGTTGTTGAAATGAAAGGCAACTAAACTTTGGTTGCTTTCATTGTAATTTAACGACAAAAATAATTAATACAACGACAAATCAAGTAGTTGTTAAAATAAAAATCGATTGTCAC
The DNA here is from genome assembly GCA_023638005.1 of Forsythia suspensa. Lineage (NCBI taxonomy): Eukaryota > Viridiplantae > Streptophyta > Magnoliopsida > Lamiales > Oleaceae > Forsythia > Forsythia suspensa. Next base: position 26,179,788 of record CM042670.1, on the reverse strand, counting down.
TATTACATATTAACTACCATTTATTTCGTTGTTGAAATGAAAGGTAACTAAAATTTGGTTGCTTTTATTATATTTTAACGACAAAAATATTTGATACAACAACCAAATAAGTGGTTGGGAAATAAAAATCGGTTGTCACTATTAAATGTTAACGACTATTTATTTTGTTGTTGAAATAAAAGACAACTAAAATTTGGTTACTTTTATTGTATTTTAACCACTAAAATATTTGATACAACAATCAAATAAGTGGTTGGGATAAATATAATCGGTTGTCAATACATACCTTGTACGACCATTAATTTAGTTGCTGAAACAATACATGTAACGACCAATCGTTTTGTAGTCGTTGAATACAATCACCAACACCCCTTTGCCAACCAACGAACGACCAACTGATTTTGGTCGTTGAATGTAATTAACAACCAAAAAAGTGTATTCTACGACCATTTGTATGGTGGTTGAATGTCATATTTCTTGTAGTGGTGAGTACCTTAGTGCCCATATGTGCAAAGTTATAATCCGTATGTACTTTCTCAAATTTAATCAAATTTTGAGATACCACATTTCTAATAAAATACAGTCTAACATCTATATATTTAGTGCATTCATGGAAAATAGGGTTCTTACACAAATGAATGGCTGATTGAATATAAAAATATATAGTCACATTATCACTTAAAATACATAGTTCATTAAGTAAATCTTTAAACCACATAGCTTCTTTAAAGGTTTCAGTTGCAGTTATATATTCAGATTCAGTAGTGGAAAGAGTAACAATATATTGGAGTTGAGATTTCCAACTAACACACGAATCACACAAAGTGAACACATAGGATGAAGTAAATTTCTTATTATCTCTATCTCCACCATAATCAGCATTAGTAAAACCCTTTAGTTTCACACCATTAGAAACATTCTATATATTAACCCCACATCATAGGTACTTTTCAAATACATGAGCAGCCATTTCAAAGTTTCCCAAACAGCAAAAGCCAAGTCTGGCCTAGTACGAACCATCAAGTACATCACAGAACCAATCACATTTGAATGGGGAATTTTATTCGTATATGTAGCTTCTTTTTCATTAGTAGGTGATTGTTCTTTAGACAAAATAAAATGAAGGGAAATTGGAGCAAATGGTCCCTAACGTATCACGTTAGTGCGCAAATTGTCCCTAACCTTTCATTTTTGGCGCAATGGTCCCTAACCTATCCATTTAGGTGCGAAAATGGTCCTTGTGGACGGATTCTGTTAAAAATCCGTTAAACAACCTTTCATTTAGGTGCGCAAATGGTCCCTCTCATTGTTTTTGTCTTTATTAGTGGGGGTAAAATTGTCAAGTTACATTTTTCTTTCAATTGGCGCAAATAGTCCCTAACATTTAATTATATTTTGGTACACAATTGATCCTTATTTGATGAAAAAGACAAAAATATCCTTACTTTTAATTAAAGAAATTTGCAATTGGATTCTTAACCTTTAAAAAAAGTGAAAATGAGTCCGATACTTTACTTTTTTTATTAAAAAAAAATTAAAAGAAAACTAAAAAATTGACAATAGACTAAATTATTTTGTATATTTTACGAACTATTATAAAATAACTAAAATTTAAGCTCATATTTATTAATGAATGTGCTAATTAAAATTATTTTATTATTATTAAGTAATCATATTATTTAAAATTCAAACTTTAATTTTAACGTTACAATATAAAAAGAAAATATATTTGTCACAAATAAAAGTTTTAATTATGCTCAACCTAGCTCGATTTTATACGGTCTCTATTTACTGAGTCAATCCAACCCGCTTTTGAGCCACAAAACTACTGGACCAGTCTTATTTTAAATTTTAATTTAGTTTTGTATTTAAAAAAAAAAGTTTCACCATCTTCACACCCCACCCCACCCCACCCCACCTCCACCCACCCCACCCACCCCAAACATCGACTAGAAGAGAGGAGATTTCTCCCTCCCTCCGCCGCCGAAACCGTGGGGAAAAATCCCCCCTGGTTTTGCAATTCGCAGCCAGTAAATGGGGAGAATCCCCCCGGTTTCGCCGCAGTAAATGGAGGAGAGATATCCCCCGGTTTCGTGACCATTCGCGGCGAAACTAGGGATTTCTCTTCCCATTCATGGCGAAACCAGGCTAGTTTCGCCGTGAATTGGGGGATAAATCATTTCGGTTTCGCGACCATTCGCGGTTTCTTTTCCTCGAGTTTCATGACCCGAATGGAGGGATTTCTTGGCGATCGGGGAGGAGAGAAATCCCTCCCTTCGGGTCGGATTTTCGAGGTGAGGTGGGGTGGGTGGGTGGAGGGTGGGTGTGAAGATGGTGAAATCATTTTTTTAAATACAAAATTAAATTAAAATTTAAAATAAGACTGGTCTAGTAGCCTTGTGGCTCAAAAGTGGGTTGGATTGACTCAGTAAATATGAGACTGTATAAAATCGAGCTAGGTTAAGCATAATTAATACGTTTATTTGTGACAAATATATTTTATTTTTATATTGTAACGTTAAAATTAAAGTTTGAATTTTAAATAATATGATTACTTAATAATAATAATATAATTTTAATTAGCACATTCGTTAATAATTATGAGTTTAAATTTTAGTTATTTTATAATAGTTCGTAAAATATACAAAATAATTTAGTATATTGTCAATTTGTTAGTTTTTATATAATTTTTTAATAAAAAATTAAAGTATCGGACTCATTTTCACTTTTTTAAAGATTAGGAATCTAATTGCAAATTTTTTAATTAAAAGTAAGGATATTTTTGTCTTTTTAATCAAATAAGGATCAATTGTGCACCAAAATATAATTATAGGTTAAGGACTATTTGTGCCAAAAAAAGGTAAAGGTTAGGGACCATTTGCGCCAATTGAAAAAAAAAATGTAACTTGACAATTTTACCTCCACTAATAAAGACAAAAACAATGAGAGGGACCATTTGCGCACCTAAATGAAAGGTTGTTTATCGGATTTTTAACGGAATCCGTCCACAAGGACCATTTATGCACCTAAATGGATAGGTTAGGGACCATTGCGCCAAAGATGAAAGGTTAGGGACCATTTGCGCACTAACATGATACGTTAGGGACTATTTGCGCCAATTTCCCTAAAATGAATACCAAGAGGCACAGAGACAGGTTTACAATCAAGCATACCAAACTTTTTTCAAAACCTTAAACACATATGGAGTTTGATATACAATTAAGTAAGAATTAAACATATCTCTATTTATTTCCATGCTAAGTATCCTTTTAGCATGCCCAAGATCTTTTATATCAAATTCTTTACTTACTTAACTCATTTTTAATATTTTTTACCACCTTCATGTTAAAATCAATCAATAACATATCAACCACATAGAGTAACAAATACACACAATCATTTGAGTTGTGGTGTCTTTGGTAATACAAACAATGATTAAACTCACCCTCTTGAAACCAATTGAAAGAACATATAAATCAAACTTCTTATACCACTGTCCCTTGGCCACTAGCCTAGCCTCGTATCTCACAGGCTTACTCTCAGTGCTTCCCTCTTCTACCTTATTAACCCGTTTACATCCCTACAAAGGATTTATCCTTAGGTTTAGATACTAATTCCCAAGTTTGATTTTTAGCTAGAGAACTCATCTCCTCTCTCATAGCACTCACCCACTTCTTAGACTTTTCACATCGTATGGCCTCCTCATAGGTATTGGGCTCCCTAGCCACTAGTTCTTGATAAGTAGCATAGGCTATGGTATAGTCAAACATCCTTTGGAGTTTCCTACGTGGTCTTCTCTCCCTATCTCTAGCTAATTGATAATCAACTAGAGGGTTATGGTCAACGGGATGGTCTTCTATCACATCCTCATCCCTCTCATTCTCTACAACTTGCTGATCTTGTTGGTTATCACTCTCCACCTCACTAGGAAAGACAAGTAATGGGATGCTTACTCTCTCCACCTCACTAGGAAAGACGGGTAATGGGATGCTTACTCTCTCCACCTCAACTTCAACTGGAGACTCATCACTAATGGTTTCTTGCTGTTTTTCACTCTCGAGATAAGGCATCTCTGACTCGTTAAATTTAACATCTCTACTTATGATATTCTTTACACCATTTTGGCTTTTATCCCTTAACTCCCTCAGGGTAACCCAGAAAGACATACTTCTTAGCTCTAGGTTCAAGTTTTTCCTTACTCAAGAGAAAAAGCAAGATCTGACCAAAAGTTTTAAGCATAGTATAATCAACACATTTATCATGCCATTTTTCATAAGGAGTATCACCATTTAAAACAAGCAGATGGAGTTAAATTAGTCACTTAACCCCAAAATGAATTAGGCACACACGAACTCAACATCATACATATAAGCTTATCAAGAAAAGTACGATTCATCCTTTCAAAGCAACTCCATTCTATTGGAGAGTGTAAGGTACAGTTTTATGTCTAGTAATGCCACACTCATTACACAATTTATCAAAATCAGCATTGCAAAATTCAAGACCATTATCATTACGCAAATATTTTGTCTTTTTACCAGTTGATTCTCCACTTGAACTTTCCAATTTTTAAATCTAATAAAAATTTTACTTTTATCTTTTAACAAATAAACCCACACACGTCCGAAGAAATCATCAATAATAGACAAAAAATATTTGTTAACACCAAAAGTGGGATTGCTCCTGAGACCCCACAAATCTGTATGAATGTATTCCAACACTCTAGATGTCTTGTGTGTGCTAGATAAAAATGATATACTGCGATGTTTTCCAAGTATACAATGATCACAAAATGACTTGTCAGACACTTGATCCTTACCAAACACACCATTATCATTAAGGAACTTAAGTCCCTTAACACTAACATGAGCAAGTCTATTATGCCACTTGGGTGTGTGATTAGTGTCATGGAAACTATAGTGGAATTTAGACCACCTACCACTTCAAAGACACGCATTAATCGTAAATACCTTTTTTTCTAATAGCCTTAAAGGCTCTAAGTGCACCCTTAGTCATTTTTAACATGCCATTGCCAAGCACACCAACAAAATCTATTTCCTCCGACTCCCCCGCAGAAATTAAATTTCTACCCATGTGTGGAATGTAACTAACTCTTTTCAATGTGTGCACAAAGCCACTATCAAATCTAATAAATACATCACCAATGCCAGTAATGTTATATGCAACACCACCCCATGCAACGACATTTCCATGATTACTTTCATGCAAATGATCAAACCAATGTTTATTTGATGTGATGTGAAAAGATCCATGAGGAGTCAAGAATCCACTCATCCATATGGGAGTTCATAGACATGTTAATTTCACCAGTGCTCGAATTTAAAAGCATGTAAACCTCACTAGACTCCTCTCTAGGTACTAATACATTCCTCTCATTATTTTCTCTCTGTTTATTCTTTTCTTTATAGTAGTAAATGGCCTAATTTGCCACAACCATAGTACTTCTTCCCTTTTGCCCTGCCCCATGACTTAGAACGACTTATACTCTTTCTATTGCCACCACTGTTTTGCCCACCTCCACCTCCACTTCTCGACTGAGGTCTATCCCTCACAAAATGGACTTCACCATTTTTCTCTCATTTCTTTCAAACTTCAACTATCTCCTTACTTTTTAAAGAGTCTATGACAATGTCAAGTGTAAGAGTTTCCTCCCATACTTAATTATATTCTTGACTACCTTATATGAATCAGGAATGGCATTTAACAAAATTATAGCTTTGTTAATTTTTGGGACCGTTTCATCACAGATTTGTAATATCTTGCACAAGCTTATTAAAAATATCAAAATTTTCATCCAAATCCTCGATGAATCAATTTTAAAGTGAAAAAAATTTTCAAGGAGATAAATTTTGTTTAGAGTGGATTGGATTAAATAAAGCACTTTTAATTTTTTCCAAAACTTTCCTATGGATTCAAATTTTCCAACTTTTCACAAAACAGTGTCTAATAAATGCAATATGATAGAAGTATAAGCAAGTTCATCAGAATCCTTTTTTTGATCCTCAATAACATTAGGACTAAAAAATTATCAATAGCTTTTGAAACTTTTTACTGAACCAAAATGCCTTTTATTTTCTGTTGCCAAATAGAAAAATCACCTTTACTAGTAAAGATACTCAAGTCAAAACGATGTGTAGACATCTCAACAAATAAGAATACACACTAACAAGCACCTCAAGATAATCATGCAGAAAAATCTAAAAGCCTCAATATACACCGTTTTAGATTCCCAGAGTTTCGTGAGATTCGCGATCTCATATCAAGGGAATTGTCAAATGGGTAAAATCTAGGTGATAGTTCTAAATAATAACAATAATGCACAGAAACAAAATATCGCAAATAATCAGCGCCAAAACAAAAGCTAACACAAGTCACAATAATGGGCACGTCAATTCTTAGCAATAGTCAATGGTTATCCCACACGGTAACCCCAAACCTAATGGCCAACCCACACGATGGCCTTCTATTACATGAATTTAAAAGAGATTAGTCAATTTACTAGAGCGGACCAATCTAACGGTCCGTAAGATCGAAGAAATGCGAATTAATTTATTTTATTCTTACTTTTACATATTTAAATTTCAGCAGATTTGGAGCAGAAAGATGACACCAAGCTCGAATTCAAACTGACCAACAAAACACCGCTATCCAAATAATTAATCTGCAACCAATAAAATAAAAGTTAGAATCGCATATAAGTTTTTGTGCCCAAAAATTAATTTCTGAAAATAAAAAAGAAAATATTTGGCTGAAAAAGGATCGCTATATGTCATTGCACTGTCGTCCTTGGTCACCACCGATCCTCCACCGTTGTAGCTTCAAGTTCAGATCTAATAAGTTCTCAAAAGCCAACCATGCTCGATACCAATTTGTAAGAAAATAAACCTAAAACACTAAGTTAAATATGATTATTTAAAATAGAGAAATAAATAAAATCTGGACAATATTGAAAGCAAATATGAAAACTTCAATCTTCAGGATAGCAATGGTGAAAGGTTGAGGCTCAGATTAGCCAATCTTCAACAATGGTAACACTACAAATAATGACCAAAGCACACTCCTAATTAACCCACTATATTCCACACAAAGGAAAGGTTAATCTCCACAAAAGAAGAAGAAGGAGAAGGGACGAAAATAAGGTCGACCAATACATTGACAAAGAATGCATGAAGGAGATGTAAAGCGGCCAAGGTTATATCTCTATATACGTATTTGTTTTCCACCAAGGAATAAATAAGAGGCAGCCACTATTATCAATATATATATTTACACCAAAGGTAATTACCATATATATATATATATATATATATATATATATATATATATATATATATATATATATATATATATATATATATATATATATTGCATCCAATGACCAACTTAAGTGCCCTAATATAAATAGATTAACCTAAGATTAATTAACCAAGCAAGCGTGTCGTGGCCCATTAATCAAAGTTAACTACAAAGTGCTTTGACCCGTCTTTGTAATTGAGCTTCCTAATTGTTGGAGATTGGGCATTAATAATAAGTCTTCGATCATTGGCTACTAAGTATAATTAAACCAACCCATTAAATCATCATTGCCCCTTTGTTTGTTTGGGACCAAAAATCCCGACAAGGAATATATAAATGATTGTCAGTATTTATTATTTCAAGTGTGGTGAGATTGAAGGTTGAATGGGATTATCAGCTTTAGCAAGAGCAATGCTTTTAGGTTTGGCTGTAACCTGTATTTTAAATTGTTGCAATCATATTGTATGGATTTCAATTAGGCTTTATATGCATTAATTGCAGAATCTGTTTTTACTTTTCCCTTTATATTTCAAGTTAATCCTGAAGGGGTGATTCTTTCATTTTTGAGTTACTCTGGTATTGATCTTTATACACATTTTATTCTTCTGTAAAGAGTTACCAGTCGGTTAAACAACGACCCAATAAAAGGGGCACAGTTGCACTTGATTTAGTAGAAAAAAATATATATTACAAATGAGATAGTAAAAATCTAGTTATGAATAAAGCATATTTATTAATTAATTTTTTTTTGTAAAATAAGAGATAATAGTTGATGATCATTTAGTCTTATCACGATAACTAGCAAATATTTTTAATTACTCCAGAAGTCTGATTGTAACTCTTGTTGGACCCTTATATATGTGAGTTCATTGTTGTAATGAAATACACACTTTTTCTCATAATTCACTTATATTTTTCTCTCTATCTTTTATTTTCACAACACGTTATATATTAGCACGAAGGAGCTCACCCGCCTAGAGAGAAAATGTAAAGCCCATGATTTTCTCAACCCAGAGGGTCAGTATAAATATGAAAAATAGTGAATCCAAATTAAATTTCCCATTCCCTTGAAAGATTTTAAAATTTATCTGCAACACAACAATAACAAACGTGCAAAAAAATTCAAATGGATGTCAAAACTTTATAATTTTACCGATAACTCTAGATGTCACCAAAAATTATTTGACCAACCAAACATGCTCAAAAAATTATTACTTTCGACCTGTGACTACTTGACACCCTAAGGAACAACATATAAAAATTTTTGGATTTTATCAAGTCATTTGGTCTTTGAAATAAATGGTGAAGTAGTGTTTGGAAAACTAAGCCTCGGGTACAACCGACGCTATCCGAGAGAAAAATCATAATAAATTCATTTGATGTAATTTTAAGGTGATTCAAAATTTTATTAATAGACAACTTATCAACCTACCAAAAGCCACCGATTTAACTAAAAAATTCACATTATACAAAACGTTATGCTATTTTGAAAATAGGGGCAGAAAGCTAGAATTTCAACACTTGACAACTAATTTTTCATCTTAAACTTTCATTCGGCGACACTAACAAAGTTAGTGTCGCTAAGGATGGCAAAAAAAACCCTCCACCCCGAAACCGCCGTGCTTATTCGGGTAATAGAGGCGGGTCCGGGGTTGCCTTGCCCGCCCCCGACCCGTCCCATCAATTTTTGTTTTGTAAGATCATAAAATAGAATACAAATTAAAATTTTGCTAGAAATGGACTAAAGAAGAATCAAACCTGGGTTGTAATTATAAACTATAAATCTTAACCACTACACCACAACCCCAGTTTTGTATTTTTTTATTTTTTTTTTGGTTTGTTTGCTACAAATATTTAAAAAATATATGTTTCTTTTATTTTAGTTATTTGTTTCAGTTTAACAAAAAAAAAATTAGTAGGGTTGGCGGGGACAAAGTAGTTGTGCCCCTCCCGCCATGGTCGCAGGCGAGGTAAAATTTTCGCAAAGGGCGGGGACGATCCACCCCATTGCCATCCCTAAGTGTCACCTTTCAAAGTTACACCATTAAAACATAGTCAATGAATGATAATTTAATTTACATATAAAAAGGCTCGATTATATCGATGCCAAAATTATATTAAATATAGAACTTTTACGCCACTACTTTTTGTGCCGCTGCGCTCCCGCCAAGCCTTTCAATCTAGAAAGTAAATTTATTTTTGGGGACGTGATCATTTCATGGAAATACTTTGTAGTAGTTATACATGTAGTTGAGAAAATTTTATACAACAAATACGCGACATGCCAAGCGTCATAAAATCTTTGAAAATGTAAATTCTTGGTAACGGTTCCACATTTCTTTCAAGTGATCACCTTCGATCAAAAAATCGTACTAGGTGATCACCTTCAATCGCCAATCACCAACATAATATTTCCAACATAAACATGCCAAAACATGCTAGAAAAATTCATAATATTCATCTAGGTATGACAACGTCAAAGTAAGAACATGTCACGTATGTTAGCACATAACTTTCTCCTTTAAAAATTGTAATTCTTGTGCATGAATTTAAAGTATAACACTAACTAAAAATTGAGTTCCTCTTCCAGTTGATATGATGGAAATAATTCTTAAATCACCTTTCCAATAAATGTCCCACGTTTTCCCTTTCTTTGTTGTGAAAAAAAGTAATTACGGTGTGTGTTGTTGAAGAATTTTCCTACTTTGTTTTATAAAATCTTTCAAAGAGAAATGATTTAGATTAAGGAAAGAAGTTAGGGCTGAAACTGAAATTTTGGACTGCAAAGCAAAAGCAGATTTTCTGCTTGGACAAAAAATTTCCAAATTTATTTTAAAATAATAACCACAAAAAAGTGTAAAATTTATATAGATGTATAAACCTCCTAGAAGTTATTCTTGTTTAAAAATTGGCTCCCTCCAGTGATATCGAGATGTTAAACCATTTTTTTTCTTCTAAGGAACTATTGTCAGGTACAACTCGATGCAGATTACCAAAATTGTCATAACTAATTCTACGAGCCTCAAATTGATGTGATTTCAAGTCTAGGTGATAGATAACTCATAAAGGGACGTTTCCCAATTGGAATTACGCTAAAATTTAAAGCTTATCATCGAAGTGAAGGGCATATTCTGGGATTTGTGAGGGAAAAAGGGGGAAATAAGTGAATTTGTGAGGGAAAGAGGAAGTGGTTATGGATGAATTGAGGGAGGTAAAAAGGGGAAAGAATACTGTGAGATGGGGTTAAAAAAGAAAGGGAAAATGGTGAGAAAAAGGGAGTTGGTTAAGTTTTTTTTTTGGTTGATAATGGGGTGTCTTTGTGCTTAATGGGGAGACAGTTTTGGGGTGGATAATGGGACGGTTTGGCTGGCCATGGTTGGACCTTTGTGGGCTGATTCAAGGTAGACTTGGGGCAGCAGTGTTGTAAAATAACGTGATTGCAAGTGCACAATATCGTTAACAAGTAATAAAGTGGACTTTTTGAGTCCGGATTATCGTTCCCACGAAGACTATCTTATTTAGATACTAGTTAAATTAATCAAAGCGATAATTCATTGCAAATAATTTAAAATAAATTGAGTTGAAAGATTTAAGCTAAAACTTTGGATTTTTGAAAGTAATAATAAAGAAAAATCAAGAATTAATAAAATATGATGGTTAAAGCGTTTGGACGAACGAATTCACCTAGTTGTCATCTCTAATTCCTCCTCTCAAGATTTGTTTTCTAAAGTTGTATTCGGTCGAATTCACAAATTTAACCTAATTTACCTCTCTCGAGTTCCAATTGGTCCTATCTAATTAAGTCAACTTAGGCAGTCAGAATGGTCCTTAATTAGATGCATGAAATCTCCTAGGAATTCAATTCAGACCGCAGCAATAATAAAAGCGTATCTCTACCTTTCATCCAATTGCCGGATTTTACTACGTGATCTAGATCAATAATTCACTTCTCAGTTCATTACAATCCATAAAATCAATGAAATAATGGCCAATCATTCAAAGCATTAAGAAAAGAAGTAAAATCAAATACTTAATCAATTTATAAATCAAAACTTGAGATTCGAAATTAAAGAAGTTAACTTAGGCTACATCGTTCATCCAAACATAAAATCTAGCTATTCATGACTCGGGAGAAAGAAAAGATGAAAAGAATTGAAAACATAACCGGATCTTGAAAATAATAGAGGAAGAGACGTTGAATATCTTGCACCAAGAACTCTTTGTCTTCAAGCTCCAATCTTCTATTCCGCCTTGTCCTTCGTCTCTTGGTATCTCTCTCTCTCAATACGATTTTTTACCAGATTTTTCAACAACCCTTGTTATGAGAGTCTAAGTCCTATTAATAGGTCTCTCAAGATGACCTAAAATATCCCTCAAAATCCTCAAAATCGTGGACTATAAGTTTCCTAATTGTTTTGAACTCAAATAAGGAAATAAAATAAAAAAATTAAGCATGCCAAAAAAAAGGCTCGGGCGAACGCCTGAGCTTGTCGAGGGCGAACGCCCAGGTGGGAAACTTGACCTCGGCCTGTTTCTTTGCCGGTGGGCGCACGCTTGACTTTGGTCTAGGGCGTTCGCCCAGCTCATTTTCTGTCCATTCTGCGCTTGTGGTCCTTCAACTTTTGATTGTAGTCATTTTAGTCCTCTGATTCCTTCTTATATTTCAATTCAGTCCTCTTTTGTTTGCACCCCATGTCCTTCAACTTTTGGAAGTTTGCATGTTGATCCCCATCTCCAAGTTTTCGTACACTTTCAGTCCTTTTCGCCTATTTTGTTTTGTTTTTCTCCAATTCCATCCGATCTTGGGTTTTGACTTGAAATAATTAAATCAACACACAATTAAGTAGAAAAGTACTTATGAGCACTTACAATTGTCCACTTTTGATAGTCTAGATAAGTGTAAAATCACACTTATCAAGCAGTTAGGCCGATTATTTTGGGGTTGAAGGGGTCGGGTTTTGGGCTGGAGATTGGTGGGGTTTTGGGACTGGAAATGGGTAGGTGATTGTTCGATTTTTTTATTAAATTAGCGGGACAAAATGAATTCAATTATATGAGACAATTTTTCATAGACTATACGAATTATGAATTCAATTTGAATCCTAAAATAAAATAAGAAACTTTTTATTTGAAATAATCTAATCCGCCACAAAAATAAAAAGACAAGCGCACGGAATTTTATTGTGACCAAACAACTAAATTTCTGATATTTAAGAGGTATTGTTGCGATGCGGTGGACTAATTGAATTTATTTTCAAAGTCAAAAATAAGGATTTTCGTCTCGAATGATTAAAAAATTTTAGTCTCTACAACCCTCCCCATTTTAAATAATTGCGTCCTCAAATTTTAACTTACTTGGTTCATGAGATCCGGGTACTTGGCTAATACATCTTCTTCTCTTTCCTAAGTGGCATCATCCTCTCTGTATGAGGCACCTTATGGTTGTTGATGTCGTTCGCCAATTGTTGGGATGAAGTTGGCGAAAGGAGAATTTCAGGTAAATAATTGGTTGAGAAAACAGTGGAGGATATTTACAAGATCGATATGTAATTAAGATAACATAAGATAGTCAAAACGTTATGCCAACCGAAGGAGAAAAGAGTTAGAATTCCAAGTCCACGAGAAAGTTTTTCTTAAGGTACCTCTAATGAAAGGAATTTTATGTTTGAAAAGAAATGATAGTTAAAACCAAGGTTCATCGGCCCATTTAAGATTCTTGAGAAAATTGGAAAGGCGAACTCCACCAACGGCAAGTGATTTTCCCATTTACCACCCAAAATTAGAACACATGCCATGCCCTCAACATATCCTCAATGATCTAAATAGTTCGTTCTGATTGCTCATCGGTTTGAATAAGGTAAGCTGTACAAAAAGTTAACTTGGTTCTCATAGTTTCCTGAAGGCTTTTCCAAAAAAAATCGTTTTTCCGAGTTGCCACAATTCGCCTCTCGATTTTTGAGTCCTTGATCAATTGATCTTGTATTGTGTTAAAAGCTAACAATTGTCCCATGTTCTTTCTACTCAAAGCATATGTGACCACATTAACCTCTCAAGGATGGTAGATGATGGTGTAATCGTAGTCCATCACTAAATCCAATCATCGTCGTTGTCTCATACTCAACTCGTTTTGAGTGAAGAAGTACTTGAGACTCTTGTTTGAGACTCTTGTGATCGGTGTATATCTCACACTTGCTCCCATACATGTAGTGATGCCAAATCTTCAAAGCTGAACCACTGCTGCAAGCTCAAGATCATGCATTAGATAATTATGCTCATACTACTTCAACTACCTTGAAGCATAGGCTATTACTTTTCCGTGCTATGCATCAGTGTAAGTCATATAACCCTCTAAACCCTCGGGTATAGCTTTAACATACTAATTAAAATTGTCAAAAAGAAAAATAAGTTGTCAAACTAGTCAAGCTAAAAAAAAAAAAAAAATGGAAAGGGATAAGTCGGGAGGTGGGTGGCTTTTAATAACAAATTCAACTTTTCCTTTCTTTTCACTTTACCACTTTCGAGAAAAAGCAAGAAACAAATGACCATCCTATTCTCTCGCTCTTTCTTACTCATCCCATAATTGATACTACAAATTTTGAATCAAGAAAAAAAATAGAAAAGTGAGAAAAGTAATAGGAAACTTCAAACTTGGAGGAATTAATTCATTTATTCGGTTGCAATACGAGGTAAGAAGAGAAATTTTGATTTTAAGAATTGGTTTAATTGTGTGCTTATAGTAGGTTAAGAATTAGCAATTCAATTCCTAGTTTCAATTAGTGGATTTTATAAAAAAGGAGAATTATAAATGATATCAATTAACTACAATTGAAGGAGCAATAAGTTTGACTTCTATTTTGATTATTCAATTATTCTATGAAGTCAGCCAAGTGGAATTACATAAGTAAGTTTGAAATGTTTATTGTTATGGAATTAAATGTGTTGGGTGAGATAAACAAATGAGGATTGAAATCTGTTGGAAGAGAAAGCGATGGGTACCGAAATGGGTGTTTGGGAGGAATTGATTTCTAATATTTTATTTTCAAATTACAAATTCAGATTTTGGTTCTTATTATATTATCACCAATGGAAAATTGGATACTAACATTTGTTCTGGCTACATGTATAATATGGGCAACAAGGATGAATTTGAATGAGTAAATGGAGATAAAATGCTAAGTGAAATTGTGCCTTATTATTATTATCAAATTGAATTGAACATAATTGAGTTTTGACTCGCATAATTCTATTGCGATATCAGGAAGCGACTCGAATATCAGATCAATCTATCAACCGGTTTAGTCTCCAATAGATAACTCTGTGAGTGGCAAAAAATTAAATATTTCTAGAGAATGACAATTAATTATACTATTATGTTACGTGTGATTTTAAGGAATTATTTGTTATTTTACGTGATTATAATTAAATATTTATTACGTTATAGTATTTGTGAGATTACAAAGATTGTAAATTGATTACTTGTAAAATGGAATGCGAGAAATATGTGATATTGAAATCTACCAGAAAAGTACCCATGATTTTATCTATTTTAGTGCACTGAGGGGTCTTGACCGTGTTCTATATTATACTGAGGTGTCTAATTGGACGTGTACATATAGTTCACTGAAGGGTCTTGACCATGTACTAGGAAGTATTATTAGAGGATTTTGAGACCCATTCAAAGGTAATCGAGGTGGCCTTAAGCCCGTGTGTGGGGTGCCTAGTTTTGGAAGAGTTTACACACGCATGACTACATTACATATTTTAATTAGAGGGTACATTTTGGTGAGAATTTTTCAATATATTGTGATGTGATAAAGTTATAGTATAGATTTTAGCTGATGAATATACTAAGAATATGAGATTATATTACTTGCTTGAAATTAATGTGATGTAAATGTTGATTGAGATTTTGGACTCATTTACGTTAAGAGATTGTCTCTTGGTCTTTACTATTATTATTATGAGATGTTATAATGTGAATTATAAGTGATGTGAGATCAACTTCGATAATATGTATAAATGAAAAAGGTGTAGTTATTTTTAAAATTCTCCGAGCCTATCAACTCATGTATTTTCCAACGATGATTTTTCTTATCGGTGTAGCAGTTGAGTTTTGGGCATCTTTTGGTGATACATTCTTTTGATTTTGGAGTTAGAGCATCAAGATAGAACTAGTCTATATGACTCATTTCATAGAGCGTGTAGTCATTATTTTGGGGATACATGTAGATTTTTGGATTTTATTTTGCATCACTTGTAGATAGCTAGGTGGGCTCACTATGTATTTTGTATTCATATGTATAGTTTATGTTATTTAAATAGTGAAAGTTTTACAATTCAAATGAGTCTCTATCGCGTTGTTTTGTTGTGGGTATTGGAGGAGCAAATGGTCCATTTAGTTGTGAATCAATTGCTATTGGGATATGTGTTATTTTATTTCATGTTGGTTAGTCCAAATTACAAGGGAGATAATGCTGAATTTTTTTAAAAAATAAGTTACAATGAGTTGTAAATTGTAGTAGCCTTGATGGTGGGTCCAACCTCTAGTCGGTATCCACCATCGGCGCATGTCACATCTCGGGTATATATATATTGCTTGGGACGGGTCGTGTCAATTGCCAACGCTGGTGCTAATACTAGCATGTCTTTTAATTCTTAAAAACTTTGCTCACACTTTTTGGACCAAACAAACTCGATACCTTTCTGAGTTAACAGTGTCATACGACCAACTATTTTGGAAAATCCTTATATAAATCTCCGTTAATATTTGGCTAAGCCTAGGAAGCTTCTCACTTCACCAACTATCGAAGATGTCGGCCAATTTTTTACAGCCTCAACTTTTGACAAATCTACTTCAATTCCTTAATTGTCCCAACATGACCTAGAAATCCTACTCGATCCAGCCCAAAATTCACATTTCTTCAATTTGGCATACAACTTTTCCATCTTGAGTCTTCAATATTTTCCTTAAATGATCTTGGTGTTGTTGAGGGTTTCTTGAATATATCAATATGTCAACAATAAACACAATGACAAACCTGTCTAAGTACAGATGTAACGCCTAGTTGAACAACAAGAAACAAGTAGGCATAATCTTGTACCAGTGGCATGTTATCCAATAATGTCTCTTCAAATGATATATATGTCAGTGAGACTTACGAGATAACCTTAACAAGATGCCTTAAATCTCAACCATAAAACATAAACTCTTCACCTTCAGGTTGCCAAAACAATTCTTTCTTTGAAACACGCAATTATCGCAGGATTATTGCTCAGCCAATCCATACCCATAATTATATCAAAACCTTTCATTTCTATCACATTCAAGTACGCTTCTAAGCTCAACTCATAAAAATTTATTTGTACTGCCTACGCTATCTTATATGTATCTATAGGTCATATTAATGGCATACTAACCTCAAGTACATTAATAGTTCGTAATCTGTCAAATACACAACGATCACACTTGGTAAACAATGAAGGAGAACTCACAACGAAGAAGAAGAAATAATATCTTTTGATATTTACTCAATCCTTCGAGAAGAATGCACTCGAATTGAAAAAGGAAAATCCTACTCAACTACCACTATCTGAAGTATGGAAATTATACTACTATCCTCACTAACATTTTCACCGTTATCTTTACTACCTCATTCACCCACTTTTCTTTGGAATTCTAGGTTTCTTGGAAGGCGAGATCTCATCATCATATGAGGAAGGATGAGGTGCATCTTCGTGGATGTTCATCTCCGTTAGCACACCATCGGCCTCGGAAAACTCGAGTACATCATTCGTGCCTCTTCCTAGTCAACTCGAGTGCATCATTCCATGCCTCTTCCCACATTTCGTGCCTCTTGTGGCGGGGTAGGTGCGATCGACCTCCACAACCGATCATAAAT
The DNA here is from genome assembly GCA_023638005.1 of Forsythia suspensa. NCBI lineage: Eukaryota > Viridiplantae > Streptophyta > Magnoliopsida > Lamiales > Oleaceae > Forsythia > Forsythia suspensa. Next base: position 26,162,572 of record CM042670.1, on the reverse strand, counting down.
CATCTCGACCATATCTTCCCACTCTTTCGGCAATGTGTCAATGAGGTAGTGTGCATCCCATCAACCACTAACATCGAAAAAATGTCTCCTTACTTCCATCCACAATACCAGCATCATCTCCAATGTGCTGGTCCATGTCATGTCTCAGGTTCCATTGATATTGCTCATATCATCTAAAAATTTCATCGCTACCTATTGACCTCAACGTGCACATCTTCTTGTAGGTTCCCTTAGTCCGTACCATGTCTGTCATACCAAATATGAAAAGTCTAGTTAAGTGGGTGGGTTTCTAACACCTTTCAGTTAAATTCGAGGACTAAAAATAAACTATTACGAAATTTTGGTCACATTTTCAGAACATTTACTGCGTTAGAATAAATATCCACATCACATTTTCAACTCAACTTTTCTAAACATAACATTTTATTAATAATTGAAACGAATATAAAATTTCATATATATATATATATATATATATATATATATATATATATATATATATATATATATATATATATTTCATTTACCATATTTAAACATACAAATTTTTCAAACCTTTCCTTACCTTAGAGTCGGCAGCAATGGCGATGGCGAGTAGCGACATTGAATTTCAAATAAAAATCATTTAAAATTTGACTCAACAAAATAAAATAAAATAAAGATAAATAAAGTATAATAAACATTTTAAAATTTTTCGGAAGTCAACAAAAATGTAACCATTTGCTCTGATACCAAGTTGTAACGCCTTAGACTTCTTGACCCAGATGGTCACTAAAAATCAGAAAAATAATACTTCACAACTCCAAATTAAATTTTCCATTCGCTTGAAAGATTTTAAAATTTATCTGCAACAGAAAAATAACAAGTGCGCAAGAAAAATTCAAATGGACGTCAAAACTTTATAATTTTACCGATAACTCTAGATGTCACCAAAAATTATTTGACCAACCTAACATGCTCGAAAAATTATTATTTTTGACCTGTGACTACTTGACACCTTAAGGAACAACATATCAAAAATTTAGGATTTTATCAAGTCATTTGGTGTGTGAAATAAATGATCGTAGTAGTTGGAAAACTAAGCCTCAAGTACAACTGAAGTTACCCGGGAAAATAGTTATAATATATTCACCCGATGTGATTTAAGGTGAGTCTATATTCTACTACCAAAAACTTATCAACCTACCAAAAGCCACTGATTTCAGTCAAAAATTCACATTATGCAAAACGTTATACGGGCAGAATGTTGGAATTTAACAACTAATTTTTCATCTTAAACTTTAATTTGGCGAAGCTAACAAAGTTAGTGTCACCTTTCAAAGTTACACCATTAAAACATAGTCAACACATGATAATTTAATTTCATGTAAAAGCCTCGATTATATCGACGCCCAAATCATAATAAACATAGAACTTTTTATGTCGCTACTTTTCCACAATTGCGCTACCGCCAAATCTTTCAATCTGAAAAGTAAATTTATTTTTGAAGGCATGATCATTTCATAGAAATGCTCTGTAGTAGTTATACATGTAGTTGAGAAAATTATACACAACACATACGCAACATGCCAAGCATCATAAAATCTTAGGAAACGTAATTCTTGGTAATCGGTTCCACATTTCTTTCAGGTGATTACCTTCAATCACCAATCATACTAGATGATTACCTTCAATCGCCAATCATAATAGGTGATTACCTTCAATCGCCAACTTAATCTTTCCAACATAAACATGCCAAAACATGCTAGAATAATTCATAATATTCGTCTAGGCATGACAATGTCAAAGCATAAACGTGTCACATATGTTAGAACATAACTTTCTCCTTTAAAAATCATAATTCATGTGCATAAATTTAGAGTATAACACTACTTCAAAAATTCAGTTCTTCTTTTTTGTTGTTGTGGTGGAAATAATTCTTATCTCGCCTATCCAATAAATGCCGTGTGTTTGCCCTTTCTTTATTGTGAAAATATAATTACGGTGTGTGTTGTTGAAGGATTTTTATATTTTGTTTTAGAAAATATTTTGAAAGAGAAACGATTTAAAATAAGGAAAGAAGTTAGGTCTGAAACTGAAATTTTGGACAACAACACGAAATCGATTTTCTGCTCAGGCATAAATTTTCCAAAATTATTTTAAAATGGGAAAAAACCTCAGAAAGTGTACAAGTTATAAAGAATGTATAAAACTCCTAGAAGTGCATCTTGTATAAAAATTGGCTCCCTCCTGTGACGATCGGGATGTTAAAATGTTTTTCTCTCCTAATGAACTCTATTATCGGGTACAACTCAACGCAGATGACAAAAAGTATCATAATTAATTCTACGAGCCTCTAAATGATGTGATTTTAGTTCTAGGTGATAGATAACTCATAAAGGGACGGTTACCAATTTTAATCACCCTAAAATTTAAAGCATGCCATCTTAAGTGAATTTTTGAAATGAAGGGCAGATTTTGGGATTTGTGAGGAGAGAAAATGGGAAAAATATGGGAATTTGGGGCAGAACTTGTGAGGGGAAAGAGGAAGTGGTTATGGACGAATTTAGGGAGGTAAAAATGGGAAAAGAAAGCTGTGAGCTGAGGTTGAAAAAGAGAGGAAAATGGGGAGAAAATGGGAGTTGGTTATGGGCTTGTTGGGCAGTTTTTTTTTGGGCTGATAATGGGGTGTCTTTGGGCTTAGTGGGGGGATGGTTTTGGGCTGGATAATGGGGCGGTTTAGCTGGTCATGGGTGGACTTTTTGGGTTGATACTGGGAGGACTTTGGGGCAGCAGTTAGGCCTATTATTTTGGGGTTGAAGGGGTATATGATATAGTTTTCCATAAGACGAGATGAATTAGTAAATATTAGATCATCCACCTTCTTTTTTTGAAATATTTGAATAATACTGTAGAATCTAATTTAATTGTTAAATTATTTTATAACATTCGAATTTACTGGATATACCCTTTTAATTATTTAATTAATATATTTTTATAACTATCCCGTAACTAATGAACCCATTTTTTTAGGGAGTTAATTATATCAAGATCACAAATTTAAGAGTTATTCTCTCTATGATATATCATCTATTCTTATCTATCTTTCCTAAAATTCCGTCTATTATCTTCATCTACAGCATTTCGTCCCCAAATCGTGAAGATGGCACACAGTTTCATTTCATTTACCCTACGTCCATGATCCAAAATATCCAAACAATTTAATTGATTATGTCACCGGATCGAAGCATGAGCAAATCGAGGTGCAAAAACAAGAACATAAGAAGCAATTCAACGATGAAGAAAAAAAGATCTTCAAGGCAAATTAAAAACAAAAATATGAAGAAGAAGATCAACATTCCAGTTCAACAAGGAGAAAATGTTATACATTTTCTATTGTGTGGTTATATGCGAACAATAAGTTTTTTCGATTCTTATGGTTTTGGTATTGACGAAATCACTATTATTTTGTGCAATTTTCGAATTAAACTTTATTGTGGCTTGGATGATGTTGCATGTTCATAATACATAAAGAATTGGATTTTTTTGATACACACATATGAGTGTTTTTATTTCCTGCAAACCGAAATCCAGATTTTGGCTTTTTGGGCATATGATGTTTAAATAATTTCTAAACATTAATTTAGATTTCATTGCATGTTGTATGAGTATTACGACTTCTCTGTTTAGTTTAATTGCTAGACTTCGTGTTAACAGAAGAAATATAGTTTTTTTGATGAACCCAGTCAACATCGAAGGGTATTTAACTGAATGAAGGTTTTTTTGTCATATTTTGTTCGAATGTTGTAAACAAATCCAATTTTTTTTTTTTTTTATCAACGTGTTAGTATGCATAACAATCAATTCATTTTGGTTGTTACTAATTAATGATCTCTATTACATAATTAGATTATCACTCTTCACCAAAATAAGTTAACAATCTAAGTATGTCTCTATGTAATGTGAATGATCATTGCTAAATGATACCACAAATTGATACACCATTGTAGTCACCATAATATTTCAAGTACATTCTAATGTTAATGAACACTGTGAATCACATTTTTCTTGAGTTACTATTGCAAACGACTTACTTGATACCTTCAACTAAAACTAATTTTCTTATTACAATTATTTGTGAACTATATTTCTTGGAATATACTTCACATGTTGATTGAACACCGATACTTACATTTGTTTTGGGTTCACGATGCGAATGCTTGTCTTGATACTTTGTACAAAAATTATTCTCTTATTACTTTTCTATGTGTACTATATTACTTGATACCGTGATTATGACACTTTCATGTTTGCTACTACTACATGTTACTAAATTTAGTTAGAAGTAATAATTAATATGCTACTCATGTTTTGTAATTTTTCATATGTAAATGATTATCGATACCTAGTTTGGTACCACTTAATTCTTCAAATAAGAGACCATGTTTGTGTGCTTCATGACTATTTTGTTTTAAGAAATTCCATTTTTTGTTGATTATAGTATGTTTTCGTTATATTTGTTACCACTTAATGTCAATACATTTAGGTTTTGAAATGGTCATTAAAGTTCTTTCTTCTTCGTATTATTACATTGTAAAATTACAGTATATTTTATATTATGGACATATTTATTATCGTTTATCTTGTTTTTAAGTGCGAATATTTTGTTTTGGCAAGATGAGATAGTAGTGGGCCTCTTAGAAATCTGTTAATAAGCGCTATTATCACGGCCCAGTAATATCGTAAATAATGACAATGAATGCGATAAATCTCTAATTGTTGGAAAAGCCAAGTAAAATTGCAATTTTAGGATAAAAGTAGTGTATTTATGTTATTTTCCGATGAATTATGAATTCAATATGAATCCTAAAATAAAATAAGAAACTCATTATTTGAAATAATCTAATCCGCCACAAAAATAAAAAGGCAAGTGCGTGCAATTTTATGGTGACCAAACAACTAAATTTGTGATTTTTAAGAGGTGTCATAGTGACGCGGTGAACTAATTGAATTTATTTTCAAAGTTTAAAATAAGGATTTTTCTGTGGAATGATTGAAATTTTTCGGTCGCTACAATTGTAAGAACCGAATTTTTTCTCATTTTACTTTCAAGTAAATAAAATTTCTTACTTTCGGCATCGCTTCTTGCCTCATGGTTCGTTTTTAAAATTTGGTCACGTTAAAAGTTTGAGCGTGTTCGCTTCAAATTTTTTTTAGTCGACGACTATGGAACTAATTTGAAAACGAACCTTGTTCTATTTTCAAATGGTAAGTTTTGAATTTCAAGTTAAACGAGAAATAATTTATAGCTAGCCTAAATTTTTAAATTTTGTTCTCCGATTCTATCTAAAAATCCCGGCCATTTACTTTTGATTTCTTAGCCAAAATCGATTTACTTATCGACTCCAAAATTTAGCCGAAAACCCCACCCAAACAACACCCTAAAAATCACCTACTTAGCCAAACAACCCTTAACCTCTACCATTTTGCATCAACCAAACAGCCTCCATGCACAACAAGAAACCACCCCTGATCTAGCAAAAACGCCCTTACCTAGCAGCCCACTTCCAGTTTTTTTTCTCCACCAACTACCCTCACTTGTTAACCAATTTTCCCCCCAATAAGGTCCCAAAATTCGGCCAGCATAGTCTCTCTTTCCCCCATTTTAAAGCACAAAAAACGTCCAGCACTTCTGCCATTTTACTGAAAATTTCAGCCCTTCATCCTGGTATTCTTCTTCTCTTTCTATTCCAGCAAACTGCCCTCCACAACTCCCAAAGAAAAACGTCCCTCCAACAACAAGAAACCACCCCCATAATCTCCAAAAGTTATGTCCATTATCAGCCAACTAAAAGGTCCTTATTCTTTCCTTTTTCTACTCAAAATTCGGCGCCAGCAGCAGGAATTAATCTTGCTTCTTCTTCTTTTTTTTTTCAGCTGTAAAACTCCAGAAAAAATCATTCCTTTTTCCCTTCAATTTCGTGCAACAAGAAGCCTTGAAACCTTAGTCTCAACCACCAAAAATACTCTAGCATTTATCCATCTTTTCCTTCAGATTTTCGGCCAGCACACAATCTCCATTTTCTGCCATTTTAGTCACCAATTTTCCAGCAATTACCTTCATTTCTGTCCAGATTTCGGCCAGCAGAAAAAGGGGTTTAACTTTGTTTTAACCTTCACAAAAGTTCCTTATATATATACATCTATATATAGCGTGCGGGTTTTGATTTTTTTTGGAACTGCAGAAACAAATTTTTTTCATCAAAACTTCAACCGAAAACTCTTTTTCGAGGTAGTTTTACTTACTACTTTTAATGTGATTTTTAAACAACGTTTGGAAAATTATGATGTGATATAAATGCCATGCAAACCTAACTACGAAGGAACTTTATTATAGTGATCGAAGGTAATCACTTGTGACGTTATGTAGCTACCAATTTTTGTGTTCCTATGCACATTTAAAATGATGGCATGTCGCATTTATGTTTACGTATAATTTTTCCATATGTTGTATGTATTGCTATTGAGTGTTTATTATGAAATACTCACCTCCAAAATGAACAAATTTTCAGATTGAATTGATTGGCGTCGATGCGATGGCGTAGGCTAGCGAGCTTATCATGGAATTTCCTTTCTAGTTTAAGTTTTGACGTCGAGATGGTGAGTCAATTATGATGTAAATATGATTTTTAAGTCTTTGATTTAGTATTTAATTATGTAATATTTCTAGAAAACAAGATGTCGGTTCATTTGCCGTTAAAAGTTTTGAGTTAGAAATGCCTAATTTCATTTTTCTGAAATTTCCAACTTAATGTCCCTACTTTGAAAACTCATAACTTATGCTAGGGTTGGAGTTTTTGAGTGAAATCAGTGGCTATGGAAAGCCATCTATGTGGTCTAATAACAGCAATTTTAATCACTCAAAAATTCCATTGTATGAATTTATTATGAACATTTTAGCTGGCTGCCTTAGGCACCCGGGATAGTTTTTCAAGCAACTTCGGCTATCATTTTACCTACAAAACTATGTAGATAAAGTTTGAAATTTTACTATCTTATAGTCGGTAGTCCCAAATATATACAGTTCAAATTTTGGAATTTTTGGAATTCGTTTGAATAGTCAAATAATTTGTGGTGTCACATATCACGATATAGGCAAAACCATGGCAATTCCAATGGCAATTGATTACTTAAAGAAGGAATTCATGATGAAAGATCTTGAAAAAATAAAATTTTGCCTCGGCATACAAATCGAACATTTAGCCAATTGAAGTGTTGTTCATCAGTCAACTTATATAAGAAAAGTCCTCAAAAGATTTTATATGAAAAATTGACACATTCAGTTGATACCCAATGGCTGTTTGTTCACTTGAAGTGAAAGATGACCATTTTCGTCCTTGAGATGATAATGAATAACTTATTGGTCCTGAAATACCAAGGAACGCCTCAGATTTTATCAACCCGGAGGGTCACTAAAATAATCTCTAAAATATATTTGACGAATCCAAATAATATTTCCCGTGCCCTTGAATGGTTTTAAAAATATAACTTTTCTGGAAAAGAACAAGGGCGCAAGGGAAAAATGATTTTACTTCAAATTTTCATGGTTTTGCCTATACCGTGATAAGTGACGCCACAATTTATTTGACCATACAAACAAACTCCAAAAATTTCAAAATTTTTAATGTAGATACTTGGCACTACAGAATACAACATGTTAAAATTTCAAACCTTAGATACATTTTTTGGTAGGTTAAAATCTTAGCCGAAGTTGCTTGAAAAACTGTCTCGAGTGCCTTAAGGCAGCCCACTAAATCGTTCCTAATAAATTCATACGGTGGAATTTTTGAGTGATTCCAAATTCTTCCATTACAAAACATATAAGGATTTTTATAGCCACTAATTTCACTCAAAAAATCCAAACTTACATAGAGTTATGATTTTTCGAAGTAAGGGCAGTAAGTTGAAAAATTCAGAAAAATAGAACTAGGCATTATTAACTTGAAACTTTTAACGGCAAAAGAACCAACCTCTCGTTTTCCATAAAAATTACATAATTAAATATTGAAACAAAATACTTAAAAATATTGTATTTACATCATAATTGACTCGATCATCTTGACGTCAAAACTTAAATTAAATAAGGAAATTCCACTTCATGCTCGCTAGCCTACGCCATCGCATCAACGCCAACCAATTCAATCTAAAAATATGTTCGTTTTGGAGTGAGTATTTCATAAGAAACACTCAGTAGAAATACATACTAACATGTGAAAAAATCATACGGAAATATAATGCGACATGCCATCATTTTTAAACGTACATAGGAACACATAAATAGGTAGCCGGCACCATTAACTTAAGTGTATTCCTTCAATCACCATCATACATATGTGATTACCTTCAATCACAATCATAATGTTTCTTCATAAATCATTTTCATGGCATTTATATAACAACATAATTTTCCAAACATCATTAAGAAAATCATTGCAAAAGTAGTAAGTAAAACTACATTGTAAAAAAATAGGATTTCTGTTGAGTTGAACTGGTAGGTAAAAGTTGATTGCACCTTTCCTCAAATAAATTCCGTTCCTTTTCCTTTTTGATCTCCAATTTATAGTGTTATTGCATTGGGTATAATAACTAGAAAAAGGAAGGGAATTCTAGCTGAAAAAGGGAGAACCACAGAACTTGTTGGAAAAAGTGGCTGGAAAATAAGGGTGCAACAGATGCAAAAGCGGAAGCAAAAAAAGGGGCAAAGTAGGCCACAGGCTTAGGCCGTGATAGGCAATGACCTAGGGCCCCAACCATTATAGGACCCCTTAAATTGGCCCAATTTTTTTTTAAATCAGCCCATTACATTTGAGAAGCGCAAATGAAAATTTCAGCCAAAAATATAATATTTCCTTACAATTACAATCACGAACTCAAGAGGCGCTTGCTTGAAGGAGAGTAATAGAGTCCAAAGAAAGAGAAGGCGAGAAGTTCGTCTTTCTCACGTCTCTGCGAATACGTTCTGATTTCTGTGGTGTGCCGTTTATCAATCTCCCAATCCCAAGGTAAAATATGGCCATATGGTATTCCAATGCAAGACAATCCCTTTTTTCTCTGCGATTTCTCTCTCAGATGTCTTTGCATTAAAATTCTTCTCTGCAATCACCTTCTTGTTTTTAGTGAAAAATGTGTTGGGATATTTTCTCAAAACTTGGTAGTCAAAACTTGGAAGACATCTAAGTCGACTAAAATTACAAGTTTCCTAATCTTGGATACTTTGGTAGTCGAAACTTGGAAGGCATCTAGGTCAACTAAAATTGAACAAGTTTCCAAATCTTGGACTCCTTGGTAGTTTAAACTTGTATGAAAATTAGGTCATTCGTTAACTATAAATTAACATGGTTTATTCTCTTTTATAGGGGTGACCTGAGGGTTTTCTGAGAGAAAAATTGTAAGTCTAGCATCCTAGTTGTTTTTCTTGTTTTCATTGTGGGTTGTACAAAGAGTAGAAATTGGTGGGTGCGGTAAAGCTTAGGATATTTTTTTTTTTTGAGATACTTGGGGATTTGGGTAGGTGAAATCTATATGATTGTAACAATTTTTCATATAGTGAAAGCTTTGATAGTCCGTAAATTTTTCTCTATCTTCTATCTTTTTCTATTTTGTTATATTTCTCTGAACAAGAATCTTGTGGGCAATAAAGGAATTGATCTCAATTCCCAACAGTGGTATCAGAGCATCAGGTCGTTTCAGAGTGTTGGCGCACAGAGAAGATATGTCTATCAAATATGATATGGAGAAATTTGACGAAAGAATCAATTTTGGCTTGTGGCAAGTACAAGTCAATGATGTTTTGATTCAATCTGGACTGCACAAGGCTTTGAAAGGGAAACCTAACCCATGTTTCTGACAAAGATACTAAAAGGAAAGTATATTGTTGGAATTGTAGAAAACCTGGTCACGTGAGGAAAAATTGTCCAAAAGCAACATCGAGATACGGACAATATGTCTCTCTTTATGGGAGAGCGATGATGTCGCTTGAGTAAGTATTTACATCCTCATGGTATGCGCTAGTTGCCATGATAGAGGATGTTACTACTAGCGGGTCCACAAATTTGCACACGGGCATTGGCTTGATATTAATGCAAGGTGTGTGGTGGAATTGATGTCGATGGTGATGAACTTCAAGTAAATCAAGCAAGGGAGTTACACCATAATATTTCAAAGCAAATTTATTCGACATGAGCCGATGAAATTCTTAGAATTCGTTAATTCTAAGTGATTATACTTATATGGTGGAGTATGTTAATTCTCTGTTTTGAGAATTGGGATTGTCAAAGTGTACCCTTTTTTAAGTATCGAGATGAAGAGCTGCAAAAGAGATGATTGAGTTTTGACTCGTTTTTCGTCAAGGTGGAGATTGTTGTGATATTTTCTCAAAACTTGGAAGACATCTAAGTCGACTAAAATTACAAGTTTCCTAATCTTTGATACTTTGGTAGTCGAAACTTGGAAGGCATCTAGGTCAACTAAAATTAAACAAGTTTCAAATCTTGGACTCCTTGGTAGTTTAAACTTGTATGAAAATTAGGTCATTCGTTAACTATAAATTAACATGGTTTATTCTCTTTTGTAGGGGTGACTGAGGGTTTTCGAGAGAAAAATTGTAAGTCTAGCATCCTAGTTGTTTTTCTTGTTTTCTTTGTGAATTTTGTCTACAAAGAGTAGAAATTGGTGGGTGCGGTAAAGCTTAGGATATTATTTTTCTTGAGATACTTGGAGATTTGAGTTGGTGAAATCTATATGATTGTAACAATTTTTCATATAGTGAAAGCTTTGTGGTCCAAGTAAAATTTTTCTCTATCTTCTATCTTTTTACATTTTGTTATATTTCTGCGAACAAGGATCTTGTGGGCAATAAAAGAATTGATCTCAATTCCCAACAAAATGCAGGTGATTTGGTTGACGAGGGTGTTATGCTGTGGCAGACAGAATCACAGAAGCTATTTTTGGCATTTTCAACGTGTTAATCACAAGGAATGAGGTTATTATTATTACAAGTAGTTTGAAGCTTTCTTGTGTAACTATAAGTCTGTAAAAAAAGCATTAATAAATGGTGGAGAGTGGAACAGGAGGATCCATGTGGCCCAACAAATTAATATGGTTATTGGGTAATCCGTTAATGGCTAAATGATGTGTAGCCTGTGTTGAGTTGCAGAGTTGGATACACAGGGTGAAGGGGGATGGGGTAACCATTATAAATGTAGATAATTTAAATATTCCAATACCCATTTAAATTGTTTGCAATTTGCCATTTGAATATTTGATTGAAGTATATAGCATAAAAATAATTCTAGAATGTTTTTTTATTTGATTAGAGCATTTTCCTGTACTGAATTCTGATTTGAAGCCACTAATTAATATTTTTATTCTTTGAAAATAAAATTTTAAGTAAATAAATTAACCCCTTTTTATTGTTAATTTTTTGCAGATTAGATTTCAAATTTCAAAGATTGAATTCTCTCCAAATTAATCAGGTTTTATTATTTCTCACAAGATAGACTGAATGGATTGGCGATGGTGTTTATTGAAAAACGTGGGTCGGAAAGCAGATTGATTGTAATAGATTAATTGCTGAGTTTTTGTCACAAAATGCTAGAAGAATACATTTAAAGTGAATTTTTGAAAATTTTAAACTATTATTATTGTAGTTTTGAATGTTTTCATTAAGGGCACCATTTAAGTTTTCGTTTAAGGCCCCCAAAATCTCAGGGCCGGCCCTGAAAGGTGGCAGTTGTTTCAGAAATGTTGTGGCCGAAATTCTGGACAAAACTAGCTGAATAAGAAGGGCTTTATTGCTGGAATTTTGGGGCCAAGAATGAGAAGAGAAAAAGAGAACAAAGGAAGCTAACAACTTCCTGCTGGAAAGGGGCCAAACTTCTAAGAAAGGGGACTGCTTTTTGCTTGATGAACACTGAAATTCTAAGCCTACTGGTAGAGTATCTTTAGAGGTTTAAATGAGGGAAATTAAGGAAACTTTTGGGTGGCTTGAAGTGAGGGAAAAATGGTGCTTGGCTGGCCGAAATTGAGGATTGAAATTGGGAAAATTGGAGCAGTTTTTCGAGTCTCCTGCTCGAATGTTTTTGTGGCTGAAATGAAGGAGAGTTGGGGGTGGGTTTAAGGTGGACGAATTCTGGAACAAAATGGGGAAAAACAGTTAACTTGAGGGCTGAAATGTGGGGGAGAAATTGGGTAAGAAAGTGGGGCTAAATGGATGGTCATGGAGTAGAGGGGGGCGGTTTCTTAACTGTTGTAGAGTGACTTTTCAGCCTGTTTTGGGGAGTTCTTTTTGGGGTGGTTTTTGGCAGCTGAGGGGAGAAACTTGGACATTTCTGTATGGAGGAAAATGGTAGGTGGTTCAGCTGAAATAAATGGTAGAATGTGTGGGGGAAATGGGCTGAAGTGGGGGAGATCATGGGTATTTAAAATTTGAGAATTAGGGGATGTTTGGATGTTTAATTATTATAAAAATATTTAGTTTGGTGATTGACAAAAATTCTTTTTTTAGTTTGACACTAAAGATAAGGAAAATACGTGAACAAAATATAACGCACTAAAGTAATAAAATTCATTCGGAAGTTCGCAACAACACCAAAAACTGAAATTTATTTTTTGTAAAATTTTAAATGTCAAAAAAAAAAAAATATGATCGTTACATAACACATCTTAGTAAAATAGATGCACTATTGTATTTTGCTAATAGTTCATGATTTGAGACAATTTGGTTATGATGATTTAGGGTATTATATGATCCACATAAAGGTCATCAACCAGTTTATCTACTCACGTATGGCTATAATGACGATTAATATGACAGATATATTCACAAAAGCATTATCTAGTGCAAAATTTGAGAAGTTGATAAATAAGATATACAGCTCTCAAGTGATATTATCGTGAGGGGAAAGTAAATATGTGTTGTACTCTTTTTTCCTTGACCGAAGTTTTGTCCAATTGGTTTTCTTGCAACGTTTTTAATGAGGCAACTTTCATAACGTATAAAGAATAATGTACTCTCTTTCATTTAGTAGGGTTTTTCCCACAGGGTTTTAAACTAGTAAGATTTTAACGAGACATTTTGTGTGTGTAATGGACATCAATTGGAGAGTGTTATAAATATTATAGTTATATGGATGTCCATAACCTATAGGACATTTACTCTTAATATAATTATATGGTTTTACTCTCAAATATTATAAATTGTGTACGAGACCCTTGAAAGGAGCAGCAACAAGATCTTTTTTCAATGTAATTCCATTGGACCATCATGATGCAATCAACCAAGAGAATTGTGGTACTGCTTTAGAATTGTTTTATACAAGTTTTTGAAAGATGGTGAAATTGAAGAAATTGGCGCACGAGAGATGGATGACTCGATACAAAGATTTTCATTGGAATCATTAGGAGTAACATACTCTTTTTCTTTGCTCAGGTTTTGTCTCATTGGATTTTCTGATTAGGTTTTAACAACACGGCATTTGATTACTTTAAATTTTTTATAATTATTTTTTTTCTTTGTTTGGTATTTTGTCCTATTAGATTTTTGTCGAACAATGTTTTTAAAGAGTCGATTATTGTGTAATGGTTATCAAATGCATTGTTGTAAAATAAGTGATAATAATTGATAACTATTTAGTCTTATTAGAATACCTAACAAATACTCTTAATTACTTTAAAAGTCTATAAGATTGTAACTCTCATTGGACCCTATATATATATATGGGTCCATCATTATAATGAAATACACACATAATCTCATAATTCTCTTATATTTTTCACTCTCTCTTTTATTTTCACAACAAACAGTTTGAAGTAATTATGAAGATATTTATTTATAGTTTAATTAGAATAATTGATATTGTGACATATAATAGATTGTACATATGTCTCAATCGATTATTTGGAAATACGAAATAGATTAAATCTTCAATAGTGAGATAAATTTAATTTTAGTGCTTGTTTGATAAATTTTTTTAGCACATTTTGATATAAAATATATATATATATATATATATATATAAGTGTCTATCACCTGTATACTATTCACCCTTCAACCAACACGACATCGTTTTATTGATTTAGTATTCCTGATTTTGTCCAAATCTCACCCTTTTGTCCTAAACTTTTGACACTTTTTTTATATTAAATTAATCTCTTTAACCGCAATTTTTGACTTCTTCATCTTTTCTTTTCTTTTATTTATTTTAATATATATATATTAGTACCTTTCAACCGTAATTATATATATATATATATATATATATATATATATATCCATCCTTACACGTTAATGATGTGAACTTTAAAGGTTTTGCTAAACTTCATTTTTTCTAAACTGCAGTTTTTGTTGTCCAACTCAAATATTTGCTGCACCTTATACATTAAGTATTTTTAAATAATTCCAGTTGGAGACGATATCCCTATGGGTTACCTAACCATTGTCTTTGGTTTCACATAATTTCATGTTATATAACTCAAGTTATGGATAATTTTGTAAACTGCGACAGCATGAATCTGAGAAACTGCCTTCGATGTTTCGGTGAGCATTTTAGTATGCCGAAACATGCCTTAGTACTATCAAATTTTTATATGTGGTAGCTACATGGGTATTCTACGTTCCCTGAAAATTTCATATTGTTCGGTGATCGTTTTCTATGTCAAAGAAATTTTTGTTACTCCATGACCGGGTGAATTGTTTCTCTAAACTGCAGTTTCTGTTGACCAACTCAAAAGTATGGTGCACCTTATATATTAAGTATTTTTACATAATTCCAGTTGGAGACGATAGCCCTATAGGTTACCTAACCATTGGCTTTGGTTTCACATAATTTCATGTTATATAACTCAAGTTATGGACAATTTTGTAAACTGCGACCGCATGAATCCGAGAAACTGTCTAGGATGTTTCGGTGAGCATTTTCGTAAGCCGAAACATGCCGTCGGACTATCAAATTTTGATATATGGTAGCTAAATGAGTATTCTATGTTTCCTGAAAATTTCATATTTTTTGGTGATCGTTTTCTATGTCAAAGAAATTTTTGTTACTCAGTGACCGGGTGAAGAAATTTTAGTAACACTGCCCTTATTTTGAAAATTTTCTTCACCTGGTCATGGAGTAACAAAAAATTATTTAACATAAGCGATCATCGAATAATACAAAATTTTCAGGGGACATATAATACTCAGGTAGCTACCACATATTAAAATTGGTAGTTCGACGGCATGTTTAGGCATACTAAAATGCTCACGAAACCTCCTAGGCAGTTTTTCAAATTCATGTCGTCGACGTGCCGGAATCGCTATTATAAACCAATCAAAAAACTTTAAGTAGTGTAAATATCTTCTTAAACTTTTGTGGACCTTGGTTTTGTGGTAGTTTTAGTGGATTCCCATGTTTTGATTACAAGTTAATGATGTGAACTTGAAGGTTTTGCTAAACTTCATGTTTATCTAAGCTGCAGTTTCTGTTGTCCAACTCAAAAATTTACTGCACCTTATATATTAAGAATTTTACATAATTATAGTTGGAGACGATAGCCCTATGGGTTACCTAACCATTGGCTTTGGTTTCACATAATTCCATGTTATATAACTCAAGTTATGAACAATTTTGTAAACTGCGACTGCATGAATCCGAGAAACTGCCTAAGATGTTTCGGTGAGCATTTCGTGTAAGCGAAACATGCCGTCGGACTATCAAATTTTGATATGTGGTATCTAAATGAGTATTCTATGTTCCCTGAAAATTTCATATTTTTCGTTGATCGTTTTCTATGTCAAAGAAATTTTTGTTACTCAGTGACCGGGTGAAAAAATTTTAGTAACACTGTCCTTATTTTTAAAATTTTCTTCACCCGGTTATGGAGTAACAAAAGATTATTTGACATAGAAAACGATCACTGAACGATACAAAATTTTCATGGGACATATAATATTCAGGTAGCTACCACATAGTAAAAAATTGGTAGTCCGACGGCATGTTTAGGCATACTAAAATGCTCAACGAAACCTCCTAGGCAGTTTTTAGAATTCATGTCGTCGACGTGCGTAATCGCTATTACAAACCAATAAAAAAACTTTAAGTAGTGTAAATATCTTCTTAAACTTTTGTGGACCTGGGTTTTGTGGTAGTTTTAGTGGATTCCCATGTTTTAATTACACTTTAATGATGTGAACTTGAAAGGTTTTGCTAAACTTCATGTTTCTCTAAAGCTGCAGTTTCTATTGTCCAACTCAAAAATCTACTACACCTTATATATTAAGTATTTTACATAATTCCAGTTGGAGACGATAGCCCTATGGGTTACCTAACCATTGGCTTTGGTTTCACATAATTTCATATTATATAACTCAAGTTATGGACAATTTTGTAAACTGTGACAGTATGAATCCGAGAAACTACCTAGGATGTTGCAGTGAGCATTTTAGTAAGTCGAAACATGCCGTTGGACTATCAAATTTTGATATGTGGTAGCTACATCAGTATTCTATGTTCTGAAAATTTCATATTGTTTGGTAATCGTTTTCTATGTCAAAGGAATTTTGTTAATCCATGACTAAGTGAAGTTTTGATTTTTTTTTTTTTTTTTTGACTTTGTCGAGTAACTCGTCAAAGTCATTTCATATATATTTTTTTTTTTTTTGGTGACTTTCTTTGAGTAACTCGGCAAAGTCATTTCAATTTTTTTTTTTTAATTATTTGTTGTTTGGGCTTTTAGCTCTTTTATTTTTTTTGTAATTTACACTTTTGGTCCACAACCTTTTTAATTTATAACAAATTTACCCATAATCTTTTTTTTTTAGTATTGACCATCCCCGCCTTTGAATTTTGTTGCAAATTTTATTTTGTCCTCCTCTTTAAATAAACAAAATAAAACTAATAACAACAAAATAAAATAAAATTGTAAATATTTTATTTTCTTGAACAACATTTTTTAAATTTTTTCTAAATATGTTTTTATTTTAAATTTTTTTTCTTTTTTTGAATTTTGTGTAGCGTTTACTCGACGGACTTTTTTTTTAATAAAACTAATGCTTAATATCATTTTGTCGAGTTACTCAACAAAGTCCAATTTGACAATTTTAACATTTTTTTTTGTCGAGTTACTCGATAAAGGAAAAAAATTTTAACTTTTTGAGTTTTTTGGTAGAAAAAAAAATTAAATTTTTTTAGTCGAGTAACTCGAAAAAGGGAAAAAAAATTATTTTTTTTTTCTTTTTTGGCCGAGTAACTCGACAAAAGTCAAAAAAAAAAAAAAAAAATCTTTTTTTGGCTTTGTCGAGTTAATCAACAAAGCCCAATTTTTTCATTTTTCCATTCTTTTTTTTTTTTTTTTTTTTTTTGTCGAGTTTTTCCATTTTTTTTCCTCCCTATTTTGGACTTTATCGAGTTACTCGACAAAGCCCAATTTGAAATTGGAAAGGTTTTTCTTTTTTTGTAATTTGCGCTTTTGGTCCCAATTTTTTAAATATTTAACTAATTTACCCATAAATTTTATTTTTATGCCATTGGCCATCCCCAACATTTAAATTTTGTTGAAAGCCCAATTTCACCATTTTTTTTCTTTTTGTGGGGGTTTTTTTTTCGAGTTAAATTTTTTTTTTTCCTTCCTTTTTTTGAGTTTTTTTCAAATTACTCGACAAATTTTTTTATAATAAAATTAATGTCTTTGATTTGTCAAGTTATTCAACAATAATTTATTAAAAAATAATTTGGTCGAGTTACTCGACATCAATTTTTTGACACTTTTTTTTTTCACTTTGTCAAGTTACTCGACAAAGTGTTTGAATTTTTTTTTTAATTTTTTTCACTTTGTCGAGTTACTCGACAAAGTGTTTGAAATTTTTTTTTCACTTTGTCCATTTACTCGACAAAGTTTTTGAAAAAAAAATTTCATTATTTTTTCACTTTGTCGAGTTACTCGACAAAGTCATTTGAAATTTTTTTTTTATTTAACTTTGCTGAGTAACTCGGCAAAGTCATTTCATATTTTTTTTTTTTTTTTTGACTTTGCCGAGCATTTCACATGTTTTTTTTTTTTTGGTTGTTTGGGCTTTTATCTCTTTTATTTTATTTTTTGAAATTTACACTTTTGGTCCACAACCTTTTTAATTTATAACAAATTTACCCACAATCTTTTTTTTTAGTATTGACCATCACCGGCCTTTGAATTTTGTTGCAAATTTTGTTTTGTCCTCCTCTTTAAATAAACAAAATAAAAACTAATAACAACAAAATAAAATAAAATTGTAAATATTTTATTTTTACTGGACAACATTTTTTTAAAATTTTTTATAAATATGTTTTTTATTTTGGAATTGTTTTTTCTTTTTTGGATTTTTGTCGCATTACTCGACAAACTTTTTATTTTTTTAATAAGATTAATGCTTAATATCATTTTGTCGAGTTACTCAACAAAGTCCAATTTGACAATTTTTTAACTTTTTTTTTGTCGAGTTACTCGATAAAGGGGAAAAAATTTAAACTTTTGAGTTTTTTGGTAGAAAAAAAATTACATTTTTTTGGTCGAGTAACAAGACAAAGGGAAAAAAAATTAATTTTTTTGCTTTTTGGTCGAGTAACTTGACAAAAGTTAAAATTAAAAAAAAAATTCCTTTTTTGTGCTTTGTCGAGTTAATCGACAAAGCCCATTTTTCATTTTCCATTCTTTTTTGTTTTGTTTTTGTTTTGTCGAGTTTTTCCATTTTTTTTTCCTCCTAATTTGGACTTTGTCGAGTTACTCGACAAAGCCCAATTTGAAATTGGAAAGTTTTTTTTTTTTTTGTAATTTGCGCTTTTGGTACCAATTTTTAAATATTTAACTAATTACCCATAAATTTTATTTTTATGCTATTGGCCATCCCCAACGTAACATTTAAATTTTGTTGAAAGCCCAATTTGACCTTTTTTTTTTTTCTTTTTGAGGGGGTTTTTTTTTTGAGTTAAGAAATTTTTTCCTTTCTTTATTTGAGTTTTGTCAAATTACTCGACAAATTTTTTTTTTATTATAAAATTAATATCTTTGATCCGTCAAGTTATTCAACAATAATTTATTAAAAAATAATTTGGTGAGTTACTCAACATCAATTTTTGACACTTTTTTTTTAAAATTAGATTAATCCTTTAGCCGCATAATTTTTTCATTTTTGTCGAGTTTTTTTCAATTTTTCCCTCCCTTTTTGGGCTTTGTCGAGTAAATTTGAATTTGTCAATTTTTTTTTTTTTTTTTTATTTGCGCTTTTAGTCCCAACTTTTAAATTTGTAACTAATTCACCCACAATTTTTATTTTTTTACTATTGACCATCCCCAACATTTAAATTTTGTTGAAAGCCCATTTTGACTATTTTTTTCTTTTTGTGGGATTTTGTCCTAAATTCTACAATATTCATTTATTTGTCCTAAATTCTACAATGTTATAATTGCTACGGGCTTAAAACTAGTATATATATATATATATATATATATATATATATATATACACTATAATATAAGTGTCTATCACCTGTTTACTATTCACCCTTCAACCAACACGACGTCGTTTTATTGATTTAGTATTCCTAATTTCGTCCAAATCTCACCTTTTTGTCCTAATCTTTTGACACTTTTTTTTATATTAAATTAATAATTTTGGCGCAATTTTGACTTCTTCATCTTTTCTTTTCTTTTATTTATTTTATATATATATATATATATATATATATATATATATTAGTGCCTTTTAGCCACGCTTATTGACTTCTTATATATTATAGTAAAGATATATTCATTTTTCCCTTAATAAGTCATCAAATTTGATGCTTATTGATCCCCGATTGCTATATGGGGAACAAAAATAAATCAATCGATTCCTAAAAGTTTTGGTAAATTTCATTTTTCTAAACTGCAGTTTTTGTTGTCCAACTTAAATATTTGCTGCACCTTATACATTAAGTATTTTTACATAATTCCAGTTGAAGACGATATCCCTACAAGTTACCTAACCATTGGCTTTGGTTTCACATAATTTCATGTTATATAACTCAAGTTATGGACAATTTTGTAAATTGCGGACAAAGGCATGAATTGAGAAACCGCTTTGATGTTTCGGTATGCATTTTAGTATGTCGAAACATGCCGTCGGATTATCAAATTTTTATATGTGGTAGCTACAAGGGTATTCGTTCCCCTGAAAATTTCATCTTTGCTCGGTGATCGTGTTCTATGTCAAAGAAATTTTTTTTACTCCATGACCGGGTGAATTGTTTCTCCAAACTGCACTTTCTCGTTGACCAACTCAAAAATATACTACACCATATATATTAAGTATTTTTACATAATTCTAGTTGGAGACGATAGCTCTATGGGTTACCTAACCATTGGCTTTGGTTTCACATAATTTCATGTTATATAACTCAAGTTATGGACAATTTTGTAGCTGCGAATGCATGAATATGAGAAACTGCGTAGGATGTTTCGGTGAGCATTTTAGTAAGCGAAACATGCCGTCGGACTATCAAATTTTTATATGTGGTAGCTAAATGGGTATTATATGTTCCTCAAAATTTCATATTTTTCGGTGATATTTTCTATGTCAAACAAAGTTTTGTTACTCCATGACCGGATGAAGAAATTTTAGTATCGCCCTTATTTTGAAAATTGTATTCACACGGTCATGGAGTAACAAAAATTCTTTGACATAGAAAACGATCACCGAACAATACGAAATTTTAGGGGACATACAATACTCAGGTAGCTACCACATATCAAAATTGGTAGTCGGCGGCATGTTTAGGCATACTAAAATGCTCACCGCGAAACCTCCTAGGCTGTTTTTGGATTTATGCCGCCGACGCGTCCGCAATCTCTATGATAAACCAATCAAAAACCTTTAAGTAGTGTAAATATCTTCTTAAACTTTTGTGGACCTTGGTTTTGTGGTAGTTTTAGTGGATTCTCATGTTTTGGTTACACGTTAATGATGTGAACTTGAAAGGTTTTGCTAAACTTCATGTTTCTCTAATATGCAGTTTCTGTTGTCCAACTCAAAATTTTGCTGCACCTTATATATTAAGTATTTTTACATAATTCTTGTTGAGACGATAGCCCTATGGGTTACCTAACCATTGGCTTTGGTTTCACATAATTTCATGTTATATAACTCAATTTATGGACAATTTTGTAAATTGTGACAAAGATGAATCCGAAAAACTACCTAGGATGTTTCGGTGAGTATTTTAGTAAGCGAAACATGCCGTCGGATTATCAAATTTTGATATGTGGTAGCTACATGAGTATTCTATGTTCTCTGAAAATTTCATATTTTTCGGTGATCGTTTTCTATGTCAAATGAATTTTTGTTAATCCATGACTAAGTGAAGTTTTGAAAAAAAAAATTTTTTTTTCCCACTTTGCCGAGTCACTCGGCAAAGTCATTTGAAATATTTTTTTTTTAGTTGTGTGGCTTTTTAGCTTTTTTTTTTTGTAATTTGCACTTTTGGTCCACAACCTTTTTAATTTATAACAAATTTACCCATAATCTTTTTTTTAGCATTGACCATCCCCGGCCTTTGAATTTTTTTTCAAATTTTGTTTTGTCTTCCTCTTTAAATAAACAAAATAGAAACTAATAACAACAAAATAAAATAAAATTGTAAAAAATTTTATTTTTACTGGACAACATTTTTTAAAATTTTTCCTACATATGTTTTTTATTTTGGAATTTTTTTTTTTTTTTTGGGTTTTTGTCGCGTTAGTCGACAAACTTTTTTTTCAAAATAAGATTAATGTTTAATATCATTTTGTCCAGTTACTCAATAAAGTTTAATTTTTTTTTTAATGACTATGTCGAGTTACTCGACAAAGTATTTTGGAATTTTTTGGCCTTTGTCTACTCGACAAATTGGTAATTTTCATAAGTAGGTTTGGAGAAATAAAGAAAAAGGAGGAGGAAAAAAAAAATGTCAAAAGGCCCATTTGCTTAGAACGTAAATTGGTTTGAGAATCTCAACAAAACTAAAGGAAAAAAAAAGTAAAAATTGTGGAATGCCAAAAGCAGTGCGTTTTAGTTAAAAATTCTACAATGAAAATGTAAACTATGTCAAAAGGACGTGATTTGCAACAAAATTTAAATGTTGGGATGGCCAATGTAAAAAAAAAAAAAGTTGGGGTAGATTAGTCAAACATTCAAAAGGTTGGGACCAAATGCGCAAATTACAAAAAAAAAATGAAAAAATGTCAAATTGGGCTATGTCCAATAGCTTGACAAAAATCGAAAAAATAAAAATAAAAATTTCCTTTGTTGAGTAAGTCGACCAAAAAAAAAAAAAAGTAAAAAAATGGTCAATAGTAATCGACAAACAACCCAAAAAAAAAAAAAGGTCAAAAATTGATTGGCTTTGCTTTGGTTTATCGAGTAACTTGACAACCCAAATGCATCAATTTTATTATTAAAAAAAATTGTCGAGTAACTTTACAAAAACTCAAAAGAAAAAAAAATCTCAACTCAAAAAAAAAACCCCCCCACAAAAAGAAAAAAAGTGGTCAAATTGGACTTTCCACAAAATTTAAATGTTGGGGATGGCCAATGGCAAAAAAATAAAAGTTGTGGGTAAATTAGTTACAAATGTAAAAAATTGGGACCAAAAGCACAAATTATAACAAAAGGAAAAAAGAAAAAAAAGAAAAATTCTCAAATTCAAAGTAAAATTTTAAATGTATAATCAGCCAAATAATAAATATTAAAAAAAAGTAAACAAGAAAATCATCACTGCGAGATCTAGGGTTTAAAGAAAAATAGGGGAAAGAAGAAGAGAGAAAGAAAAGCAGGAGAAAGAAGAAGAGAGAAGGAAAAAAAATGGAAGTCGAGAAACTCGACAAAGTGATCTGACATTCTATTTTGTCGAGTTGCTTGACAAAATGGGAGTCCTGCTCGACAAAATGGGAGTCACATTTTGTCGAGTTCTCCCATTTTGTCGAGTTGCTCGACAAAATGGAGTCCTGCTCGACAAAATGGGAGTCACATTTTGTCGAGTTGCTTGATAAAATGTGACTCCCATCTTTTCGAGTTGATCGACAGATGGACTCCCAGTTTTCATTTTGTCAAATGTGTTGTGGGAAGCTTTGAAGATTGAGTTTCTTGAACTTTGAAGAATTAATTTGAATTATCAAAGTCTTGGTGCGGACAAATTGCTGTAAGTTTACCATATGTCTTTCTGGTTTATGTTTTCTATACTGTTGTATAGATGCTTCTATCTGGTTTTGTTATCTGCTTTAACGTTGGTATGTTCGAAAGTTAATTTTTTTACTACTGTTTTCGTCTTGAATTCTTGGTGTAACCTGGTTTTATATTCTTCTTTTTTCGGTGGTTTTTCTTTCATTTCTTGAAATATTGATTATTTTTGTATCTCTATGTTGGAAATTTATGTTTGCTTCTTTGGGAATTCTGGGTATTTTATATTTGCGTTGTCTATTTGTTAAATCTCGTGGATGAACAAAAAAAATAATGATATCAATGGATTCGATGTGAAGTATGAGGCGATAATTTTATTTGCTATTGGTTGTATTAATAATCATTCTTCATATTTTGTTGCTTTAAGATTATTTACTTCAAAGTTTATTTTGATGTTTCTTGATTTCTTTGGTCTTTTGTGGGTGAAGGGGAGGGTGAAGGAGGAGGATTACTGTTGTGCTTGACAATGTAAAAAAGTTAGTGCAATACATGCAATGCACAAAGTGTTTCCTCTTGGTCATGGGGAAAAGAACGTGAGACATTATGAGGAAAATGAGGCGAAGAATTATGAATTACCAGTAGGTGCAAAACCTGGTGGCCATGATGATGAAGATGATTCTACCTATATGATAGGCATTTCTGAGAAGAATGGTTCTGATGAACTACAGCAGCTAGTAATTATTACAGACAAGATAAAAGATGCAACTGTAAAGATCATGTGTGCTGGTAAACACAGTTGTGACACAAAAAAGAAGAAACAAAAAGGTAAACATAGTTATGACACAAAAATAGCAAGTGCCAAAAAAGGTGACTGAATTATAAAGTTCTTGTATCAAATAATAACTCATTTGGTTTTCAAATTTTAGTGTGAAGCAACTAAATTCTATTTTTCCTCTCATCCTTTATTTACATCTTGTGCTCTTTGATTCTGAGAATGAGATACATCACTTCCAGGGGCCTCAGTAGCAGAAAATTCTAACGAAATACCCAGAATGGATGCAAGATTTGCAGAAATTCTTGTGCGCAAGTGGTAGAATGTCAAATCTCAGGCTCTTGGACCAGATCATTTTCTTGGAAAATGGTCAGAGGTGAGAATTTCTTATTCCGTTTTTCCTCTGCTTTACTGGGAGATTTGCTATTTTTTTTCATCTTGTTTACGTTTGAGTAGAGGGATGAAGCCCAAAAATGCTATTTACCCATCTGGCCAAACATACTGTTACTATGGCCATAGGTGGTACTATTTTAATTTGTCATCTTAATTTTTGTTTGAGATAATAAATATGTCCAGGAATGCAAAGCACATATGGATTATTTATCTGTCATTTGGAGTATGACCTTGACATTAGGTTACCTAATTTAAACAAATGGTATTGGGTATATACTTGTAGTTGAAAGCCAGCCAAAGATTGGCAAAACTGACTCCTTTTTAATTTTGATTCTTTTAAACATGCTCTGCATCAATACATTGGTTAATATTGGTTATGTTTGAGTTCAGCTTTGGGGCCCATTTAATCAATAAAAACAATGAGCACCTTTAAGGGAATGGAATGTCGACTATTGGGTGAGAGAATCTTATAATACACTGGTCTCCTATTGGGAGCTCATTGCACTTATAATACACAGGTTTCCTATTGGGAGCTCATTGCACCTTAGATATGTTTCTCATGTTTGTTTCCTGGTGCAATTTTCCATGGTTTTAACTTTTCGATGATAATATTTTCTTGGAGAATTGATAAGATTATAGAGTTGGGACCTGCAGAATTTCATAAATAGCAACTTCAGTTTGATCTCTCAATAACATCATTAAACAGGTAAACGGTTAAAGTAGTTGGTTGTAAACTCCCACACGTGTTTGTTTAAACATTCTTGTTTGATTACGAGTCAGTAATGCTTTTTTCTTTTTTACATGTATTGGCCTTGTTGTCAATTAATTCACTCGTCATCCTTTACATATTTGAAATAGGTCATGGATGGTCAAATGCTAAAAATATGGACAGATCGAGCAGCAGAAATTCTATTAAGAAAAATATAACCAAATAAACACATAATTCGTATAAAAAAATTTAGTAACTCGTACAAATAAAAATTAAATAACTACGATTTGTAAACGATATTTGGATGTTGGTAAAGTGATGTGGTAAATTGACTATTTTTATATTTTTATTCAATTGCACCATTTCAAGAATTTAAATAGGACCAAACCCTCATTCTTCAAACTCAGTTCCAAGTTTTTCAACTTTTTTACTAATGACACAAAAGTCAAATATTAAAGAATTATGTACAATTTGCTTATAACATTAAATAAAAAAAAAGATTGGTGAAAATTGAATGAAAATCTGGATGAATATGTGAATAGCAAAAGAAAAAAAAATAATAGCATTTTTTTAGATTAATCTATAATATTATAAGATAAAATAAAAAAGGTTAGTAAAAATTAAATGAATCGGTGTAAAAGGAAAAAAAAAAAAATTTGTGATTGACACACACCACAATAATTTGGCCGTCTCTCACTTATCTAAGTAATGTAATTATTGAAAATTAAAATTAAAAATTAAAAGGGGTGAGGCGGGATGGATTTTTGAGGAAGATGAAATTATTTTGTACTTTTTAAAAGTTGTAGGACTTCATTTATAATTTTATTTTATTTTGTTGTTATTAGTTTTTTTTATTTGAAGAGGAGGACAAAACAAAATTTGTAACAAAATTCAAAGACCGGGATGGCCAATGCTAGAAAAAAAGTTATGGATAAATTTGTTATAAATTAAAAAAAAAATTGTGGACCGAAAGTGCAAATTATCAAAAAAAAAAAAATGAGCTAAAAGTCCACACAACTAAAAAAAAAATTCATTCAAAAGACTTTGTCGAGTAACTCGACAAAGTCATTCAAAAAAATCAATGGGCTAAAAGCCCAAAAAAAAAAAAATTCAATCAAAAGACTCTGTAGAGTTACTCGACAAAGTCAAATAAAAAAATCAATAGGCTGAAAGACCAAAAAAAAAATTATCATTCAAAATTATAAAGTTCTTATGGGCACCTTTGAACTTACCAAAACCATACAGTGTTAAATAACCCAAAAATACACACAATAGTAACTTTTTAATCATAACATATCGCATTATGTTACTTTACATAGTAAAACTAAGATGGTAAATGTAGAAATAAAAAGATTGTTAGAGACGTATAATAACTAATAAGATAGCAGTTGTTCAACATCCTATTAACAAAAACTTTTGTAGAAAAATTGTAAAATATCGCATGCCTTATTTGAAACATATCAACATCTAGGCAACATGAAGAAATTAGTAAACAACGAGAAATAAACTCCAAACCTCCTCCGAACATAACAAACAATGTATTACTTTTTAAAAAATAAGTAACCTATCGTGTTATTTTCTTGTGCAAAAACTCAATTCATAGTCTGTATTTTTTTAAAAAAAAAATTGTTTATTAGCCTAAAAAATTCGCCTAAACAATTTCGACCTTACCAACAATGTCATAACACAAGTGGGATCCGTATTCCAACTATTTCATAACCTGTGTATTCTCTATTATGAACCCATTTTTCAACATAAGGTAAGTCAATATAGTATTTACACAGAGAGAGAAAAAATAATATGTAAAATTAATTTGAGCACTGCCAAACATGCACTTATTCTAATCAAATTTTAATTTATAACATTATTAGTAAGAATGTTATAATTAAAAGTTATAAAAAATAAAATATGTTGTTGATTTTTTCATTGAAAAAAAAATTAGAAATGTAAAAGCTCACCTTCAAAAAAAATAAAAATAAATTTGCGTGAACAGTAACTTTTTCGAGTTACTATTTAACTCGAAAAAGTTTGTCAAGTTGAATAGTAACTCGACAAACTTTTTCGAGTTAAATAGTAACTCGGAAAAGTTCATTCTTTACGTAAAAAAAAAAAAAATTTGGTATGTGAACTTTTTCATAACAAAGTATTAAAAAAAAAAAAAAATCATTTTCCCCACTTTCTTTGAGTTACTCGGCAAAGTGTTTGAATCTTTTTATTATTATTATTTTTTTTTGTAATTTGCACTTTTGGTCCACAACCTTTTCATTTTATAACAAATTTACTCATAATCTTTTTTTTAGCTTTGGCCATCCCCGACCTTTAAATTTTGTTACAAATTTTATTTTGTCCACCTTTTTAAATAAAAAAAAAAACTAATAACAACAAAATAAAATAAAAAAATGTAAATGAAGTCCTACAACTTTTAAAAAGTAGTCCAATTTGATTTTGACATTTTTCCATTATTTTAATTTGCGCTTTTTGTCCAAACCTTTCAAATGTGTAACTAATCTACCCCAACTTTTTTTTTTTTGGGCATCGGCCATCCAACTATCACCATTTTGTCCTACTTAATTTGCATTAAATTTTTATAAAATCAGCTTTAGTTGACTTTGCTATTTTTTTTTTTAAAGATTTGACTTTGGTTTTGTTGAGTAACTCTAAAAAAAATACAATAAAGAAAAAAATACAAAAATTTATCAGATAACTCGACTTTTTGTTAACTGGAGTTCGACCAAAAAAATAAAAAAAGTAGAACATGAACAAATGAGAAATTATATTTATGTATTTTTTTTTAAAATGTCGAGCATTTAATTTTTTTATTAATTTTTTTTTATTTCGGTGTGTGTTTGTCGAGCCAACAATCAAAATGGGACGATTTTTATCTTTCTTAATTATTTTTATGTATATATTTGGGTGCAAAATTGTCCAATTTGACTTTTTTAATTTTTTTTTTTTATATTTTGGTGACCATCCAACAATGATTTTACCGTTTTAATTTTTTTTTTTTTTTAAATATTTGGGTTTGAGTTTGTCGTGAAACTCGACAAACTCAAACCCTCAACAATTAAATAAAACTCAAACCACCCCCCAACTCGACAAACTCAAACCCCACTCCCAAACAATCAAATAAACCCAACAATCAAACAAAATGGGCTAAAAGCCCATTTAGACATTTTAAATTTTTTTTAAATATATATTTGGATGTATATTTAACAAACCCACACCCCAACTAATTAAAATGCACTTTTGAGCCCATTTTAACTTAACTTAAATTTTTTTGTTTTTTTGTTTTTTTTTTGTGTGTGTTTGTCGATCGCATTTGGACATTTATTTATTATTATTTTGGTATGTTTTATTTTTTTAGAGCTTAGTAGCAAATATATTTTCATTTAATTTTTTACTATTTTATTTTATTTTTTCTTATAAGCAAATTGTACACAGTTCTCTATAAATTTTTTATGTTTTTCAAATTTGTTTAAATATTTTAATTTCATATATTTTTTTGTTATTTCAATTATATTTAAAACTTACAATTTTTAATACATTTTCCACGTGACGTGCAGCGGAAAGTACTCGACAAACAATTCTTTTTTAAAAATAAGATTAATGCACGAGCAAAGTAAAATAATTTTTGACTTTTTTTGGTCGTTTGTCGAGTTACTCAACAAAATACATTTTGACATTTTTTTTCGCTTTTTTATTTTTTTTTTTGGTAGAGTTACTCAACAAAGAAAATTTTTTTTTCCTTTTTGGGTTTTGTAATTTTTTCAATTTTTTATTTGGATATTGTCGAGTTACTCGACACAGTCCAATTTGATTTTGACATTTTTCATTTTTTTATTTTGCGCTTTTGGTCCAAACCTTTCAAATTTGTAACTAATCTACCCCAATTTTTTTTTAGGCATTGACCATCCAACTATCACCCTTTTGTCCTACAAATTTGTATTAAATTTTTATAAAATCGCTTTTATTGACTTTGCTATTTTTTTTTTAAAGATTTGGCTTTGGCTTTGTCGGGTAACTCTAAAAAATACAATAAAGAAAAAAATAAAAAAATTTGTCAGATAACTCGACTGTTTGTTAACTGGAGTTCAACAAAAAAAAAAAAAATAGAACATGAACAAATGAGAAATTATATTTACGTATTTTTTTTAAAAATATCGAGCATTTAATTTATTTATTTATTTTTTATTTGGGTGGGTGTTTGTCGAGCCAACAATCAAATTGGGACCATTTTGATCTTTCTTAATTTTTATTTATATATATTTGGGTGCAAAATTGTCCAATTTGACTTTTATAAATTTTTTTTTTTATATTTTGGTGACCACCCAACAATGATTTTACCTTTTTAAATTTTTTTTTTTTAATAATTGGTTTTGAGTTTGTCGTGCAACTCGACAAACTCAAACCCTCCAACAATCAAACAAAACTCAAACCCTCCCAACTCGACAAACTCAATCCCCACCCCCCAAACAATCAAACAAAATTGGCTCAAAGCCCATTTAGACATTTTAATATTTTTTTTAATATATATTTGGTGTATATTTAACAAACCCACACCCCCAACTAATTAAAATGCGCTTTTAGCCAATTTTAACTTAACTTAAATTTTTATTTTTTGCTTTTTTTTTTTGTGTGTGTTTGTCGATCGCATTAGGACCTTTATTTATTATTTTTTTTGGTATTTTTTTTCGAGAGTTTAGTAGCAAATATATTTTCATTTAATTTTTTACTATTTACTTTTATTATTTCTTATAAGCAAAACTTACACAGTTCTCTATAAATTTTTTACATTTTTCAAATTTGTTTAAATATTTTAATTTCATATTTTTTTTTGTCATTTCAATTATATTTGAAACTTTTATTTTTTTAATACATTTTCCACGTACGTGCAACGGACGTACTCTACAAACAATTCTTTTTTTTAAAATAATATTAATGCCTTAGCAAAGTAAAGCAATTTTGACTCTTTTTTGTCGTTTGTCGATTTACTCAACAAAATACATTTTGACCATTTTTTTCACTTTTTTATTTTTTTTTTGGTCGAGTTACTTAACAAAGAAATTTTGTTTTCCCATTTTTGGGTTCTTGTCGAGTTACTCAACAAAGCCGAATTTTTTCATTTTTTTTTTTTGGGGTTTTGTCGAGTAACTCGTCAATGAATAGTACAAATTCTTGTTCACCAAAAAAATCTTTTTTTAATGACTTTGTCAAGTAACTCGACAAAGTCTTGAGAATGAATTTTTTTTTAATGACTTTGTCGAGTTGTTCGACAAAGTCTTTTGAATTTTTTAATTTTTTTTAATGAATTTGTTGAGTTGCTCGACAAAGTCTTTTGAATTTTTGAAATTTTTTTTTTAATGACTTTGTCGAGTTACTCGACAAAGTTTATGAATTTTTTTTTTTTGTTTTTTTTAACTTTGTCAAGTTACTCGACAATTTTTTTGAAATTATTTTTTTTTTTTTCCACTTTGCCGAATAACTCGGCAAAGTGTTTGAAATTATTATTAATTTTTTTTCTCACTTTGCCGAGTTACTCGGCAAAGTGTTTGAATCTTTTTTTTTTTTTTTTTTTTTGAATTTGTGTGGGTTTTTAGCACTTTTTTTTGTAATTTGCACTTTTGGTCCACAACATTTTTATTTTATAACAAATTTACCTCTAACCTTTTTTTTAGCATTGACCATCCCCGACCTTTGAATTTTGTTGCAAATTTTATTTTGTCCTCCTTTTTAAATAATAAAAAAAAACTATTAACAACAAAATAAAATAAAAATTTAAATGAAGTCCTACAACTTTTAAAAAGTAGCCCAATTTGATTTTTACATTTTTTTAATTTGCGCTTTTTGTCCAAACCTTTCAAATTTGTAACTAATCTACCCCAACTTTTTTTTGGGGCATTGGCAATCCAACTATCACCCTTTTGTCCTACAAATTTGCATTAAATTATTATAAAATCAGCTTTTGTTGACTTTGCTATTTTTTTTTAAGATTTGGCTTTGGTTTTGTCGACTAACTCTAAAAAAAATACAATAAAGAAAAAAATACAAAAATTTGTCAGATAACTCGACTTTTTGTTAACTGGAGTTCGACCAAAAAAATAGAACATGAACAAATGAGAAATTATATTTATGTATTTTTTTTAAAATGTTGAGCATTTAATTTTTTGCTTTGTAAAGGGATGTGGTAGTTCTCACATATATGTTTGTGTGGTAAATGGATTCAAAATTGTTGCTTTCTCAAAGCCTGTGTGACCTAAAAAAGGTAAAAAAATAAAAATTGGGTTGCGGTATATATATGAAAGAGTATACAATAATGATGTATTTGGCAAATCAAATATCATGGTCTAATAATCAAACATTCTGATTAGTTGATAATATTAGTATTAGTTGGGAAGTTTGTGAAAGATTCCTGCGAAAAGTTTCATTAACGCCTAATTCGTGTCGAGTAGTATTTATCTAATCATACTTCATAAATAAATTATCACGGGCACTTGACATGCATCGCACATTTGCCAAACTAGTGTGTGTATATATATATATATATATATGATGAATCTCTCTAAAAGTGACTTCTCCATGTTTCTTCTTCAGAACATGAAATGGATGTGCGAACCATCTCACCAATTTTAAAGTATGGTTGTTTTGCAGAATCCACCACAATCTATAAATATTTTGCTTTTTGTAGAGATAGCTTTTGTTAAAAGTCCCAAAACAAAACATAAATTGTGATCGCAGTTTACCAATGATGATACTATCAATTTAATAAAACCAATACATATCAACTCCATGCCAATAACGTTGGAAATTAAAAATTGAACCATCTCTCTCTCTATCTCTCTAGAAGGGGTTGAATAAGTTGTATTCAAATTGTTTTTTGAATAAAATATAATAATTTTACCCATTAACCAATGTGAACACACATTAACGTGTTGATTATCTGTTTTTTTTTTTTATTTGTTGTTGTTGGGGATGGGGAGGGGAGGGGAGGGGAGGGGAGGGGGATCCAATTCTATTCGAACACACGTGAACGTGTTGATTAAGAAAATGCAGTGACTTAGAAAGAACATAAATATATTGTTATGCCAACTGTTAATCGTCTAGACTAACTTTAAACAGTATTCTTGAATTACATGCATCTTTTGAATCGCGCAAGTTATTACAGAAAGTAAATAGAAAATCCACACGCAATATAATATGATAGAGACTAATGGAAAACTCCGTGGGCTCGTATAGAAAGACATGATACGATCGTCTCATACTTTTGGAATTACAATTTAATGATTAAATCAATGAAACAGTAATAGTAATACCAAAAGAAATAATAAAATAAAAGCAACTAAAATTTTTCCTTGTTTTGTTTTCTTTCAAATTGTGGAGGAATGCAATCAAATCTTGATCTTGCGTCATTCGTATGAAGGAACCCGAACTTCTCCTCCACATATCCAAATAAAAACCATGTTCTTACTTTCACGTCAAAATGTCATCTCCTATGTGCAGCCCAGACTTTCCATGAGGCAAAAGAGGAAAAAATTTGATGGCCCAAAATTCTAATTTTTTTTTAAATATTGAAATTTCATGCACAAATTGAGCCCATTCTTTTTCCAAATTCCAACATGCCCATTATCTCAATCATATAGACTAACAAATCCAAGAGTCCTAAACTATCATTATTCATTAACATAATTGTTAATTGAGAAACAAGAGAACGAGGCAAAATGACCTAATTCGGTAATGGCAGACTAGAGAGGTAAGGTTTAATTTTATTTTCTTGATTTCATTTTTTTTTTTTTTTTTGAATTCTTGTTTCTATTTGCCTACAATATTAATGCAAATATGTATTTTGTATTTATTAGAGTTTTTTGCAAGTTCGGGATAGATTTTATTTACTTGAATTTATTTATTGAAATTTTGGTTCATTTTGCATTCAATATTAATGAGACAAAATGCATGTGTTTGAGGGAGTGATGTGAAGGAAACGGGTGTCGAAAAAAATTGCAATTTTTAGAAGGTGGTGGGAAGTGGGTTTAGAGTTTAGAGATAATGGGGCTTACAACAATATGGATAGTGAGCAATGTTAGCAATATTAGATTTTTTGCAATTTTTTTACTTTTTTATTACTTTAGTGTTACATTTTAAATGCTTTGTAATTTTTTGGTTATTTTTTTATGTAATTTTGTTTTTCTTCAACTAGAATATAAATATCATTTAATTTTTTCAGGTTTATGGTTTGGCTTTGTTGGCCTACAACTTGGTGTTTCGATTCTTCTAATTTGACCCACTTTGAAATCTGTATTTTCCGGTTCAATTACTTTGCCATTCTCAACAATTGATTACAGAAAAATTTGTAACTTTTGTATATGGGGTATAATTATAGTAGTGAAGGTTCTTCATTCACATTTTAGTTTCTTTTATTCACTTTGCACAAGGCACACAGAGATGTATGTTGATCAATTGCACACGCGCACATAATTAAGTATTGTTGTTGGTGTTGTTTTATAGATTATCCTTGAATTTTGTTGGTTTGGATTGAATTGATGGTGTTGGATATGAACATTTGTGTTGATTTTTTTTATTTATTTATTGACAAATTGTTGGTGAGTGATCAATGAGGTTAAAAACTTGACTTGTTGGATTATTAAAATAATGAATTTTTTTTTTTTTTGTTAGAGCTAATCAATAAAAACATTCACATAACATACCTCCTAAATACATGTCTGGAGCTAAAAAAACAAAGGGGAGGGAAGAAGCATTAATTCAAAGTCAACCTGGAGATATTGATAAGTACTTTAGTAGCAACAAAAAAATAAAGAGGGAAGAATCAGTTGAAAATTTGGTGAATGAGAACAAGAGAATCAAAATGACAATGAACATGATCAATTCATGAATGAGAATGACGAGGAAGAAGTGGTGCAACCTTCGAGTGTGTATGAACTGAACAAGAATGGAGAAGATGGTGTTAATATAATTGAAGATGTTCAACAAGAATAATTAAATCAAGAGGATTACTTTTCTTTTGATGTTGATGATCCAAAGAAATGGGATAAAATTGATCATAAACTTAGAGAATATTTAGTTAAAAGTGGTCCAAAAAGAGACAATATTCTCATGTTTCATAAAGATAATAACGGTAGACATTTTGATTCATCGCAATATAAGCGTTTGTTGCCAAATGGGGAGAGAAATGATAGAGGTGGCTAGTATATTCGATTTCTTTGGACAAATTGTTTTGCTTTTCGTTGCAAGTTGTTCAAGACAAATAAAACCATGTCTAAAATTAGACAATTGTGGAATGAAGGATACAAATATTGGCATAATATGTATCAGGTTCTTAGAAGTCATGAATCAAGAAATTAAAGAGCATATTGATTGCATGACTAGTTGGATTGAATTGGAAAGAAGACTACAAAAAAATAAGACTATTGATGAAAGCTTGCAAATAGAAATTAACAAAGGAAGAACATTGGAGACAAGTATTAAAGAGGGTAATCGCTATTGTACAAAACTTGCCAAAAATAATTTGGCATTTGAGGAGATTGTTAGAAGCTTTATGTTGAGAACAATGGCAACTTTCTGCAAATGATCGAAATGATTGCTCAATTTGATCCGATAATGGAAGAGCACTTCAAGAACGTGAGATTTATTTTACATATCCTAAATTCAAAATGAATTGATACAAATGTTAGCAGGTGCCATGAGAAATTCAATTATAAAGCTCTTAAAGGATCTTATAATGTTTCTTCAAGACATAGAGAATCGAGGTTTGATAAGGCTATGGTTGAAGCTAAACAAATGGCAAATGAAATGGGAATTGAACATGTATTCCGGGAAAAATGCATAATTCGAAGAAAAAGCAGTTTGATGAAAGTGGTAATGATGAGGTAACACAATCAACTGGTGAATCTTTTAGAGTCAATTACTTCTTTTTTATAATTGATCAAGCTCTTTCTTCACTTCAAACTCGATTTAAACTATTTCAAAAATATGAGGAAACCTTTGAATTTTTGTTTAGTTTGGAGAGGTTAGAGGATGTTGATGATCATAGTTTGTTGAAGTCTTGTCTTAATCTTGAAAATTCTCTAATATGTAATGGTTGTTCTGATATTGATGAAAGTGATTGATTTTTGAAGTTGACAATCTTAAAGTATCATTTATCAAGAGAAGAGAAAACAGAAAGGGCAATTGATGTGCTCAACTTTTTAAAGAAAATGAATGGTTGCTTTCCAAATGTTCATATAGAATATAGATTTTTGCTCACTATATATACCACTCACAGTTGCATCTGCAAAAAGAAATTTCTCCAAGTTAAAGTTGATCAAGGATTATGTCCTATCAACTATGTCACAAAAAAGATTTAATGGATGGCTATATTGTCAATTGAAAAAAAATAGTTGAACAACTTGATTATGCAAACTTAATTAGTACTTTTTGCCTCAAAAACTATAAGGTGTGATTATTTAGAATATTTTTAGTCTTATTATTTGATTAAAATATAAATATTTTGGATATTATATATTATTTACTGGTTTATTGTTGAGTTTGAGTTTATAAATTTTGTAGAGAAAACTCTTATGGAAAAATATAAAAATTGAATGCACCCTACAACATAAGGATTAAATTTATAATTTGTCTGAGGTGTGAAAAATTCAAAGTCCAGCAATGTCTATGTGCCTTTCATTTATCACTGTTTTTACAAGTCTTCAAAAACGAAGTTAAAGAAGTTTGGAAGTTAAGAACGATTTTATCAACAATTTTATCGATGATAAAAAATATGCAGGCGGTTTTTTCTCTCTTTAGGAGCATGAAAGGTACTCACTTAAGTCGTTCAAGGCATGAAGATATCTATTGAGTCGTGTTCTAATTAATGAAAAAAACGGTATTCAAAAAAATCAAAGAATTACTACAATTGAAATCCTACTAAAGAGGATTTATCGTTTTGGTAGGCAAGTCTATAATTCTAGAATCTTGAAGAGTATTTAAAAAGCCAATAAGGTAAGTTCAATTGATTTTGGATTCTTTATAATCTCCTACTCTATTTAGAATCCCACGATTCTAAGAGAAAATTTTGAATTTTCACAAATTATGGGTACTTTATGTCTCTTTAGATAAGTCCAAATGAGGGTAAATTCAACCAATGGCCACGCAACTTTAATTGAGTTTCTACTTAACCACTGAACTTTAAAAGGTATCTCAATGGCCACCCAACTTTCAACTAAGTTTCTCATATATCACCCGTTACTCATTCGCTTGCAATACCTGACGAAATATCCTACGTGGCAAACGATCTTTCGACAGAGTGTAGTAATAATGTTATCAACAAAAATGCACGACTCAAACATGCCTAATTCGCATGAATTTGGTTGAAAAAAACTAAAAGCGTTTTCAAGTTCTTTGAAATATGACGTATTTGAGTAGTGCACTTTTACCAATTGAAATAGATTTGATAATACTACTATGCTACATTGAAGAAATATGGCGTATTTGAGTAGTGCACTTTTACTGATTGAGAGAGATTTAATAATATTACTATGTTATATTGAAAGAGCTTTTGCCACGTAGGATATTTCTTCAGGCATTGCAAGCGAATGAATAACAGGTGATATATGAAAATTTTAGTTGAAAGTTGGGTGGCTATTGAGATACTTTTTAAAGTTCGATGGTTAAATAGAAATCAGTTGAAAGTTGGGTGGTCATTGAGATACCTTTTAAAGTTCAGTGGTTAAGTAGAAACTCAATTAAAGTTCAGTGACCATTGGTTGAATTTACCGGTCCAAATGAGCAGGTGAACATACTAAACAACTTTTATTACTTTATCATTGACCAACTTATCATGCATCAACTCGACTCTTAAAAGCATACTCTCAAATTAACTAAAGGAGATGTATTTAATCTAGAGTTTTAAAAACTTTGATTGAAATTTTTTAATTAACCGGCTTTTATGAATTTCATTAACTTTTAAATATTTTAATTGACTTCTCTACTTATACACATTTTCATTTTGAAAGACTTTCAAGAAATTTTTAGACTTTTATTTTTTCCATTAAAAATATTGAATATAAAAGTATAACGTCCCACAGTTAACAATGAAAAGACAAGAAAGAAAAAAATGTTTAGGAAAATATTGAAGAGAGAAAAACACATTGAAGAGAGAAAAATATTAATCTTCTTTTTCATAAAAAAAATAGTAATTAATCATGGTTCTAAGGTTCGTAGAAGGAAAAAGAAGAAAGAAGAAAAAATGGAGGGTATTCTGAAAAAAGAAAAATCAAATCAAATTTAAGAGAGAAAATATTAATCTTCTTTCTCATTTAAAAAAATGGTAATTAATCATGGCTCTAAGATTCGTAAAAGGGAAAATGAAATGAAATATTGATGAAAGAAAAAGAAAATCATAGATTGAAAGACATTTTTATTTTTTGAAAATCTCCAAAAATCTTGGTGTGAATGAGAGACAAATGTGATGTTTTTTATTTATACTATGTGCTCACAAGTTAGTATGTCGAGAATTATATAAAAAGTCATTAAAAATCATTAACATTTTGAATAGCCCTGATTTTCATAGGATATTAAAAAGTCTAGATTGAAAATCACGTGACTTTTAAAGACTTTTTAAAAGTCTATATTGAATACACTCATATAAGAGCATCTACAAAGGATATGTTAATTCAATTATTAGTGTCATATGTTAGGTAAAGTCAAATTTATCTCTCCAATAGTTGTGTTAGCATTAAACATTTATTTACGTCATAAGTTAACAAGTTTACTAACTATAACTCACCCTATTTAATTTTTACTTTTCTTTTTCTTGTTCTAATCTCATGTATGTCAAACAATTATGAGCAAAGTTGGCTCCAGCAATTAGAAAACAAAGAAGAATATGTGCCACTCCTTGGAGAATCAACAACATCATTATTCTATAAAGAGGTTACAGACCTAGGAGACGACAATGAAGAAGATTGTTATGGTACTATGACAAAATTAAAGATTTAAAAAATTAATACAAATAATAATTTTATACCCACATTAGAGACAAAGCATGGGCTTCTCTACAAGGACATACACAAGATAAGCACATCAAAAGGAAAGTTGACAATTGTAGGAAAAGAGGGGTCACTAAAGCAATTACCTCTTTTGGAGCCATATGAAAATATGACACACAATCATTTTAGTAGTATTGTGATGATCAACGAAGCTTCGTAAGATCATCATTATCAATAAAGTATTGTAATATTTCTTCATCATTAACAAATATTTATTCCTACCACCTGTAAGTCTTCTTACTTAGTAGCAAGCTAGTGGTAAATGTAGCGAGCTACTTTACTTAATTATTTAATTTAGCGATCTAGTTAACTTAATGTAGCAAGCTAGTATAATTTCAATTATTAGCAATCTAGTGTAATTTTAACGAGTTAATTAATTTAGCGAGCTAGTTTAATTCTACTTAATTTAGCAAGCTAGTTTGTTAATATAGGCAGCTAGTTTATTTTATTAATTATTATTATTTTATAGTTTATTTTGTTTGTTTCATTATTATTGTTTGTTAGTTTGTTTGTTATTTGTTTATATGTTCTAGTTAACTTAATGTAGCAAGCTAGTATAATTTCAATTATTAGCAATCTAGTGTAATTTTAGCGAGTTAATTAATTTAGCGAGCTAGTTTAATTCTACTTAATTTAGCAAGCTAGTTTGTTAATATAGGCAGCTAGTTTATTTTATTAATTATTAATATGTTATAGTTTATTTTGTTTGTTTCATTATTATTGTTTGTTAGTTTGTTTGTTATTTGTTTATATGTTCTAGTTTGTTTATGTTTTAAGTTTAATATAAATAAAAATTAAAAAACTAAAAAAGGGTCATCATCCTGACTCCTTATCTCCTCCGATTAGCTCCTCCTCCGTTCCTACTTCTCTCCGTTCATCTCGTGATTCTGGGAGCTTGATATATATATATACACACACACACACGTTATTATGTTGAATAGATGGTTGAGTAGTTAAATTTGACTAGTCTAATGTGATAGTCAAACACTAGATAAACTTAACATGTAGATGTGTCAATTCACTATATTGTCTATGTGGTAATGTTTAGCTAACTAAAGTTGACACATCCAACCGGATGCTCTAACAAAGCCAACACGATAATGCTGAATAACATTTATCACCACATTTATTTTTCCCAACATTTTCCTTTCAGATGTTTCCTTTCTTTGAATATTTTGATAGCATAAATGCAAATTTTAACATCTAAAATAAATTAAACAGCATCCAACTCACTTTTACACCCTTTGGAGCCTATGGGTGAGGAGCGAGTGGAGGAAGATGAGGGAACCATCCAATCTTAGGGTGGTGGAATCCATGCTCTGGAGGAATTATTGGGAAAAGAGGAGGCCATGCAAAAGGAGGACAAGGTGTCCTGTAGAAGGGTGGGATTGGCTTATAAATTGGAACTGGTGGAGGAAGTGGCTTTATTGGTGGCTTTGGTGTATGGATTGGAATTGGTGAAGGAAGTGGCTGGTAAACTGGTGGTTTATAGATTGGAACTGGAGGCAGAAGCGGCTTTATTGGTGGTGGCTTTGGTTTGTAGAATGGAATTGGTGGAGGAAGTGGCTTTACTGGTGGAGGAAGTGGCTTTACTGGTGGCTTTGGTTTGTACATTGGAATTGGTGGAGGAAGTGGCTGGTAAACTGGTGGTTTATAGATTGGAACTGGTGGCGGAAGCAGCTTTACCGGAGGTGGATTTGGTTTGTAGATTGGAATTGGTGGATGAAGTGGCTTTACCGGTGGCTTTGGTTTGTAGATTGGAATTGGTGGAGGAAGTGGCTGGTAAACTGGTGGTTTATAGATTGGAACGGGTGGTGGAAGCGGCTTTACCGGTGGTGGCTTTGGTTTGTAGATTGAAATTGGTGGATGAAGTGGCTTTACTGGTGGCTTTGGTTTGTGCATTGGCATTGGTGCAGGAAGTGGCTGGTAAACTGGTGGTTTAAAGATTGGAATCTGTGGCGGAAGCAGCTTTACCAGTGGTGGCTTTGGTTTGTAGATTGGAATTGGTGGATGAAGTGGCTTTACTGGTGGCTTTGGTTTGTAGATTGGAATTGGTGGAGGAAGTGGCTGGTAAACTGGTGGTTTGTAGATTGGAACGGGTGGTGGAAGCGGCTTTACCGGTGGTGGCTTTGGTTTGTAGATTGGAATTGGTGGATGAAGTGGCTTTCCTGGTGGCCTTAGTTTGTGCATTGGAATTGGTGCAGGAAGTGGCTGGTAAACTGGTGGTTTGTAGATTGGAACGGGTGGTGGAAGCGGCTTTACCGGTGGTGGCTTTGGTTTGTAGATTGGAATTGGTGGATGAAGTGGCTTTCCTGGTGGCTTTGGTTTGTGCATTGGAATTGGTGCAGGAAGTGGCTGGTAAACTGGTGGTTTATAGATTGGAATATGTGGCGGAAGCAGCTTTACCAGTGGTGGCTTTGGTATGTAGATTGGAATTGGTGGATGAAGTTGCTTTACCGGTGGCTTTGGTTTGTAGATTGGAATTGGTGGAGGAAGTGGCTGGTAAACTGGTGGTTTGTAGATTGGAATTGGTGGCGGAAGCAGCTTTACTGGTGGTGGCTTTGGTTTGTAGATTGGAATTGGTGGAGGAAGTGGCTGTTGAACCGGTGGCTTTGGTTTGTAGATTGGAATTGGTGAAGGAAGTGGGTGGTAAACTGGTGGTTTGTAGATTGGAACTGGTGGCGGAAGTGGCTTTACCGGTGGTGGCTTTTGTTTATAGGTTGGAATTGGTGGAGGTAGTGGCTGGTGAACTGGTAGTTTGATTGGAACGGGTGGTGGAAGTGGCTTTAGTGGTGGTTTATTGATTGGAGCCGGTGATGGAGGTGGCATTACCTGTGGCTGCAGTTTCATAGGAGGTTGGCAAACTGGTGGTTTTGGCATGGAAACAGGCGGAGCGGGTGGAATTGACATGTAAATGGGAGGGAATGGTTTGTAAAAAATTGGTGGAAATGGAGGTAAAACCCATGGATGGCCAAAGTGGTTCCATGGGGAAAGTTTTTACTCCATGGAGGTAAAACCCATGGATGGCCAAAGTGGTCCCATGGGGGAAAGTTTTTCTTCCATGGATGAAGTGGGGGAAAATGTGAAAATGGCCAAGGGAAATCAGAAGTGCAAAATGTAGTTGAAATTTTCAGATTTCCCTTTGGTTTCAATCTGTATTTTCCATCAGTTTTTGATTTGAAAACTACGATCTTAGATTCCTCTAGGCCATTGTGGGCTGGACATGCAGCAGATGCACTGTGAAGTTGTGCATAGCATTCCTCATTGAGTTTTCCTTCCTTCAGAATCCCCTCTGGAAGTAAAACTTTGAATTTTCCTTCTTCATCAAGTTTTCCTTTTCCCCTTCTTTTTACTTTTCCATTCTTGAGCTTGCATTCAATGGTTACATGAAGCCCTGCAAAACATGGAACAAACATTATTTTTAACTTCTTTGGCATGTTTGGTATGTAGTACTCAACGCTACTATCAACTATCATATACACGTGAAATGTTATTAGCTATGGTATCCAATACTATCAAGTCGAGCGTACACCAAGAATAACATAAATTTACCTGAAAAGGCTTGACTGGATTTGATGATTCTATCTTTGCAATCAGCACATTCTGCAATCCCTACAACCTCAATTTTCTTTTCACTTGCATAGCAAAAGCTTACTACAAATGCAAAGAACAATGAACAAATTAGGGAATGAACCCACATTGGAACCTCCCTCTGAAAACTTAAGGAGAGAAAAACCCTTATAATGAAGAACTCACAATTCACAATGTTTTTGTTATACATATAGAGAGAAGGGGAGATACATACATGCACAAAGGGTAAAAAACCTAAATGGTCCCCAAACTGTACTTGTTGTGCGAATGACGCCCCTAAATTTTAAAACAGACTTCGTTAGTCTTTCAACAAAACATCGTGAACCCCATTAGTCCCTCTGTATGCTTCAGCCATTCCAACTAACGAAAATGATGAGTTGAAAGATGAAATTGCTTACGTAGCCGTTAATTTGACCAACTCAGTATCTAAAAAATATGGTTGGTCCCTGAACAATACACTTTGCGCTCAAAAGGTCCCTAAACTTTGTTGGAATGACAAAGACAAACGAATGGACTAACGGGGTTCATGTTATTAAGTTAAAGGACTACACATGTGCGTTGTTAAGGTTCAGGGACCTTTTGCCTACAAAATCTATTGTTCAGGACGAATCATCTTTTTTAGATGCTAAGTTAGCAAAATTAACGGCCACGTAAGCAATTTCGTTTGCCAACTCATCATTTCTATTTGTTGGAAGGGCGGAGGCATACAGAGGAGGTTCACAATGTTTAGTTGAAGGACTAACGAAATCTGTTTTAAAGTTTAGGGATGTTATTCGCATAACAAGTAAAGTTCGTGGACCATTCAGGTTTTTTACCCCATACATAAACAAACTCTGAAATGAACTTGGAGCATGTTTGGCTGTTCGTAGAAAAGTAACTTTTGTTAGTTAAAGAAAAATAACTTTAAAAATCATTTTGGGCTGAATAGACTCTGAAGTAGCTTAAAAATGAATTATTTTTAAGCACAACCAAACATGTTATAGTCCCATAAAGGTAGAGTAAAATCCAAAATCAAAAGAAATATTTTTTAGCTTATTAAAAGCATAACTATCTTCATTGAATGAGTTTCAACTACA
This sequence comes from Forsythia suspensa, assembly GCA_023638005.1. Classification (NCBI taxonomy): domain Eukaryota; kingdom Viridiplantae; phylum Streptophyta; class Magnoliopsida; order Lamiales; family Oleaceae; genus Forsythia; species Forsythia suspensa. The sequence goes on along the minus strand of CM042670.1, from coordinate 26,119,809 downwards.
TGATTCTGACTTTTTCAACTGAGCCTACTTACCAACTCTCATAAATTAGACACTGCTTTATATAACCATGGGGTTAAATTTATTGAATTTTTTGTGTATTTATGCAGATATATAGCTCGGAGACGAAGAACAAAAGTTGTTTTTTTGCGTCAAGCCCTTGAGAGGCTTATCATTCGAGATTTACTATCTTTCTATTTTTCCTTTCTATGGAACGAATCGTATTGAAATTTTCCATTTTCAAATAGGACGCACGTATTAAGTAGTTCGATATAAGGCATTTATAGCCATCTGCATAATAATTTCAAACAAACATTTTTTATATAAATTTCAACTAAATTTTTACTTCAAAAAAGAAAATCTCAACTAAATTTCGTTAGATTTTAAATATATAAATCCAATCTAATAAACAGTTTGTTTATAAATGTCAACTAAATTTTGTTAGAATTTAAATATATAAATCCAATCTAATAAATAGTTCAACTAAATTTGTTATCTTCTTCCACTTACACTTTCGTGGATCAAGACATATTAGTGTAGTTCAGCAATTTTCTAGGTAACGCTTCCATTGTTAAAACTTAAAATAAAAAATAAGACAAGAGTTTACATTGTTAGTCAATAAAGGAGCACGAGTTAAGCCTTAGATGGCATGATTTTTGCAAAATATGTTGTGTTGCGCTTAATAGCTGTTACTGAAAAATATTGGAGATTTATACATTCATGCATCCTGTCGACATATCTCATTTTCGTAATAAATGTGGTAATTCTAACTTTCGTGGATCAAGACATATTAGTGTAGTTCAGCAATTTTCTAGGTAACGCTTCCGTTGTTAAAACTTAAAATAAAAAATAAGACAAGAGTTTACGTTGTTAGTCAATAAAGGAGCATGAGTTAAAACTTAGATGGCATGATTTTTGCAAAACATGTTGTGTTGCGTTTATTAGTCAATAAAGGAGCGCAAGTTAAAACTCAGATGGCATGATTTTCGCAAAACATGTTGTGTTGCGTTTAATAGCTGTTACTGAAAAATACTGGAGATTTATACATTCATGCATCATGTCGACATATCTCATTTTCGTAATAAATGTGGTAATTCAAACTTTATTTACTGGATCCAATTGCAGTGTCAAGGATTTGAAAAGCTATAGACTATTTTTATCGTACCTCTGAATTTGCGGGTACCAATTTCGGAATGACTATCCAAAAAAATCGCTGCTAACATGATTTGATTGTTTGTTGTCCTCTCTTTTGAAATAAATTCACTAGCGAAATGTAGTAGATCGCTACATTCGACATTTCAAAGCCAATTACATATGTTTTACTGTGGACAAAAGAAATCAACATTCAAAGTTATTGATATTAAAACTTCCTCAAGTTGAAGTACTTCTTGAATGAAACTAAAAATTTCAAGTACCGATGCTTCGGAAGTTGTGAAATCCCAAAGTAGACGTTCCTCATTTCCGTAATAAATGTGGTAGTGCGAACTTTATTTATGGATAGAATTGCAGTACTGAGGATTTTGTTTTCAACTTATCACCGAATTCATAGCAACCAATTTTTAGGGTGACAGCGCGATAAAATCCTATGTGAACGATATTCGATTATTTGCCGTCATTTCTTTCGATGAAGGAAATTAACTAGCGAAATGTCGTAGATATCTACATTCAACATTTAGAAGCCGGTTACATCCGTTTACCCGTGGACTGATAAGTGCGTTTTATGCACTTATTTTAGCCTTTTAATTAATCATTTATGTCGTCATATAGTTGTTTTTCTACTTAATCTAGTTTATTATCATTCTATTTCAGTTTCGGACTTGTTGGTGAACAATTGGAGAAGATTGGGTGAAAAGAGCAATAACTTAGAAGATATCTCATAAGGTCGAGGACTCAATTGCACTCAACCCAAAGTTGAGGGACCAAACTGGAGATAATGCAAAGTTGAGGGACCAAACTGGAGATAATGTAAAGTTGAAGGACCAAAGTTGATGTCATGAAAAGATGGAGGACTGAAATGATCAAGACTTAAAGTGGAAGGACCAAATCAGTGACCGTTGAAACATGAAGGACCAAAGCGCAAATCTTTAAAGAAGACAAGCTGGGCGATCGCCCGGCTTAATGCTGGGCGAGCGCCCAGCACCTCGAATCAAAAACAGAGACCTAATGGCCTCGCCTGGGCGATCGCCCGGGAAAGCACTGGGCGATCGCCCAGTGCATTTTTGTCTGCGTTTTTTTATTCTTATTTTCTTTCCTTTTTTAGCCCTAATTTCGATAGGTAATGTTTGACCCACGAATTTTGTATTCTTTGGAGATATTTTGGGGCACAATTAGGGTAGTATAAATATGAGATATATGCTCATAACAAAGGGTTGGATTTTTAGGGAGCAAATCAAGAGAAGACATCAAGAGAACAAGAGATCAAGACTTCCTCGACTATCAAGATTTCTTCGAAGATTTCTTCTCCTTGAATCCATGCCGGGTTTTATTAATTCTTGTTTTTCTAGTTTAATTATGTTTTTCTAGTTTTTCTTTATCCAAGGTAGACGATGAAACCTTGTTTTAATTAAGTGATTATTCCGTTATTCGTTTAATTCCTTCTTAAGAGCTTTAACGTTTATGGCTTGTTCTTGACTAAATTAATTAAATATGATTTCTTTCATCTTAAATATCATGTATTTTTGATAGTTAGATGTTGATTTAATTAATCCATGCTTGGTGATATAATATGATCTATTAATTGCTTTTGATTTTTCGTCATCTTCTATTCGAATTGGGATACATAGAATGCTTAGAACTTCTTTGATTCTTTGTTTTCTTTCAATTGAGCTTGATACGAAAAACGCTTAAGTGGTTTATGTTTGAAGCATAAGGGGAGCCTATATTTGATATTCTTCTTCTGGACGTGATTGATAAATCTTTAGGGACGACAATAGATTGATTTCGGGTTGTCGTATGTATTTTTCTTGGGAATTAATGAATGATTGGATAATTGCTAAATTAGACAATGGTGGATTCTGAAACCTTGGTGTTTTTACACAACTTGAATTCTCAATTCATTTATTAGCTTACTTCTTTAGTCTTTTAATTAAACAATTTCAACAACAAATCTTTTCAACTCAACTAGCCTTGAATAAATGCTTAATTGGGATTAAATTACACCTTCCTCATAGCTTGATCTCTGTGGGATCGACCTCGTTTTACTTATCTATATTCCAATAGATTCGTACACTTATGAGTTAATTAAAATTTGACATCAAGTTTTTGGCGCCATTCTTCGGGACTCAAGCGTCTCAAGGTTAATTTAATTTTGGTTAATTTCATTCTTGACTAGTTATAATTTAGGATTTTATTTTGTTTATTTTATTTTCGCTTTTTTTTTTTATTTATTTAAAAAAAAATATTTTCAAAAATCAAAAATCTGCATTGTGCATGCTTGGTCGTAGATCTCTAGAACTTAAGCTAGAACATCTAGATAGTGAAATTGAAAGGACTTTTCACCAACAAAAACGAGCCACTAATCTAGATAAAATTGAAGAAACCAAGCAATAGTAACTATGGGGGATGAAATTGAGGAGAGACCTTTCAGGGACTATTTTAGTCCATTGGCTAATCTGAGCACCTCATGCATACAATACCCTCGTCAGTCACAATTTAGGAATTTTGAGCTTAAACCGAAGGTGTGCTTAACTCGCTCCTATCTTTCTATGGGTTAGATAGTGAAGAACCTTATAATCATTTGGTGATTTCTATGTTGTATGTGAAACATTTAAATATGAGAATGTGTTTCGATAATGTTAAACTTCGTCTATTTCCTTTTCTCCGAAAGATAGATCTAGATCTTGGTTTAATACATTGCACGCTAATAGTATTACTTCTTGGGAACAAATGGTTGCTAAATTTTTGAACAAATACTTTCCTGCTCACAAAACTAATGCTATTCGCAGGGAAATTTGAGAGTTTGTGCAAAGAGACGATGAGCCATTCTATGAAACTTGGGAGAGATTCAACGGGCTTCTCATGAAATGTCCACACCACGGCTATGAAAAATGGCATTTATGCCAATATTTTTGGAGGATTGCTACCACATATTCAAGAATGGTTGATGGCCACAAGCGGAGGAGAGCTTATGTCTAAAAATGCTACAGAGATCTGGACCTTCTTTCAAAAGCAGGCTGACAATTCACAACAATGAGCAGATCCTCTAGAACCGAGCCAAAGAATAGGGTATCTATGAGATTCGCAGCAGGTGAACCTAGCTCGTAAATCAAAGAAGTCAAGTGCATGATAGAGGACATCTCTCGCAAATTGACCTCATTGATGATCAATAGTCCTCCGTAACCGAAGGCGGTGTGCCGAGCAAGCTAATGCCCTCAACATGATGAGGAAGCCTCCTTACAATCCTTACTCCAACACCTATAACCCTGAGTTGGAGGACCACCCCAACTTTTCTTGGTCATGTGGTAATCAACAGGATAACACAAAGAAGTCAAGCCCTCGGCCAGCCCTACCGATAGTTCAACCAAAACTTCTCACGGCTAAACCATGGGAAGAGGCATTTCAAAACTTGACAAAAGCTACACAAGTCGCTTTGGAGCATCGTAATCACACCATCACCGAGTTCAAAAAGGAGATGCGACTAGCCGTAACTCACTGTGCACAATCCATTTCAATATGGAGAACATGATGGGGCAACTCGGCTTCATCAAGACAACGGTGGCAACAACCATCGAAAAAGGTAAATTCCCTAGTCACCATTTCCTAATCCTAAAGGGTGCACAATATTGGAACAGATTCAAGTAACCAACATGAAGAAGCTAAGGCCATCATGACTTTGAGACGGGCAAACGCGGTTGACAACAAAGTGGATCTTTCAAAGCAAAACACGCCTCAACTAATTTCTCCGGGTAATACCTCAACTGATGATTCGGTCCCAAGAAGCTCACAAAGAAGACAATGAGCCAACCTACATCCCAAAAGCCCCATTTCCTCGTGAGGTCGACAAAGGTAAAGCAAGGTAATTCTATCAATGACATGATGGACATCTTCAAGCGGTAAGCATAAATATCCCTTTACTTGATGCTATTAAGCAAGTTCGTGATATGCTAAATTTTTGAAAGACCTATGTACTAAAAAGAGACAATTGCATGTACGTAAAAAGGCATTCTTAATCGAACAGTTAGCTCGATAATTCAAAGCAACACCCCCTAAATTTAAAGATCCGTGTTGTCCTACTATCTCTTGCATCATAGGAAACCATAAAGTTGAGAAGGCATTGTTAGATTTAGGAGCTAGTGTCAATCTTCCGCTTTACTCTCGTGTACATGCAACTTGGACTAGGCGAGTTAAAACCAACATCCGTTATTTTACAACTTGTCGATAGATCCGTGAAAGTACCTCGTGGCATTGTTGAGGATGTTTTGATACAGGTTGATAAATTTTATTTTCTGTTGATTTTATTGTACTTGATACACAACCTGCTCGAGACTCCACTAAGCATATTCCCGTGATTTTTGGTCGTCCTTTTCTAGCCACATCTAATGTTGTAATTAATGCGTGAATGGAGTCATACAAATTGTCCTTTGGCAACATGACAATTGAATTGAATGTCTTCAATGTCAACAAGCAACCACATGACAACGAGGATGTTTGCGATGTTGACATGATAGAAGCATTGGTTGATGACTCTTGTATTTCAACTAACTTTGATGATGCGTTAATGATGTGTCTAACCCATTTTGGTATGATTTTGATGTTGATGGTGCTATAGATGAGGTGAACACTTTGCTTGAGTCAACACTGTCATGGATACAAGTAAGTGGAGATGTAAAATTGAGCCACTTCCAATAAGTGAGAAGAAGAACATCCCATCGGTTCAACAACCGCCCAAGTTAGAGCTCAAAGCATTGCTCGACACTTTGCGGTATGCATTCTTAGGAGAGGCGTAAACTTTACTGTAATTATCTCTTCCGCCCTTGATGATGCACAAAAGGTAAGTTGTTAGGTGTTTTAATCGAACATAAAGAGGCGCTTAGGTTGGACCATTGCCGATATTATAGGTATAAACTCGTAGATCGCATGCACTATATTCATCTTGAGGAAAATTCTAGGTCCACTAGAGAGATGCAACGAGGTTAAATCCTAACATGAAAGATGTTGTGAGAATCAAGTCCTTAAGTTGCTAGATCTTTGGAATTATCTATCCTATTTCGATAGCAAATGGGTAAGTCCTGCGTGCATGTTGTCCCAAAAAATCAGGTATCATTGTAGTTACTAATACAAACAATGAATTGGTTCCAACTAGAGTAACTACAGGGATGGCGTGTGTGCATAGACTATAGGAAATTGAACTTAGTCACTAGAAAAGATCACTTCCCTCTTCCATTCATTGATCAAATGCTTGATAGACTAGCAGGGGCATGATTATTATTGTTTCTTAGATGGTTATTCGTGTTACAATCAAATTCCATAGCTCCGTAAGATCAAGAGAAAACTACTTTCACTTGTCCTTTTGGAACCTTTGCATATAGACGAATGCCATTTGGTTTGTGTAATGCACTGCTACCTTTCAAAGATGCATGCTTAGTATATTTTCTGACATGGTTGAGAGGTTTCTTGAGGTGTTTATGGATGATTTTTCTGTGTATGGTGACTCGTTTGATGATTGTTTGCGCCATCTAACTTTAGTTTTGCGAGATGTGAGGAAAAGAATTTAGTACTAAATTGGGAAAATGTCACTTCATGGTGAAACAAGGTATTGTTCTTGGCCACATCATTTCTAGCAATGGTATTGAGGTTGACAAAGCCAAGGTTGATCTTATCTCCAATCTTCCACCTCCAAAATCAGTGAAAGAAGTAAGATCTTTCCTTGGGCATGCGGGTTTTTATAGACGTTTCATTCAAGATTTTAGTAAAATCTCTAGACCCTTATGCAATTTACTTGTTAAGGATGTACCTTTTATCTTTAATGATTCGTGCTTAGAAGCTTTTGAACATCTTAAGAAAGTATTGACCACTGCACCTGTTATTCGACCACCTGATTGGACTTTGCCTTTCGAACTTATGTGTGATGCATCTGATCATGCTGTAGGAGCAGTTTTAGGACAGAGATTAGATCGGTTGCCTTCTGTTATTTACTATGCTAGTAAAACTCTTAATGATGCACAATTAAATTATTCTACTACAGAGAAAGAAATGCTAGCAGTAGTATTTGCTTTAGATAAATTTCGATCTTATCTTGTAGGGTGTAAAGTTATTATCTTTTTTCGACCATGTCGCCTCAAATATCTTCTAACTAAGAAAGATGCTAAACCTAGATTGATTAGGTGGGTCTTGCTTGTGCAAGAATTTGACATTGAATTTAGGGGAAAAAGGGTGCGAAAATGTTGTGGTGACCATTTATCTCGAATTGTGCTTGACTGCATGCGGGATAAACTACCATTAAATGAGTTGTTTCGGATGAACAACTCATGAATATTGATGTTGTGTCTTGGTTTGTCGATATTGTTAATTATCTTGTTACGTGCAAACTTCGAACATTGGACTAAACAGGATAGAACTAAATTCGGTGAAGTGAGGAATTTCTTTTGGGACGATCCCTACTTGTTTAAATCTTCAGGCCGATCAAATTATAAGGAGATGCGTCCCGAAAGTGAATTCCACGGTGTTATATCATTCATCATGACCACGCGTGTGGAGGCCATTTCGATTGCTAAAAGACTACCTCCAAAATTTTGCAATGTGGTTTTCTTGGCCTACTCTCTTTTGTGACACTCATATTTTTTGTTCTTCATGTGATAGGTGTCAACGCATGGGAAGCATTTCAAAAGAAACATGATGCCGCTTAATCCTATTCTCGTGGTTGAAATTTTTGATGTCCGGGGATCGATTTCATGGGACCTTTTCCTCCATCTTTTGGTTATCTTTACATATTAGTTGGTGTCGACTATGTTTCTAAGTGGGTCGAGGCAATTCCTTGTAGGACCAATGATCACAAAAGCGTAGTGGCATTTTTGAAAAGCAATATTTTCTCTCGCTTTGGCACTCCACGAGCCATTATCGGTGATGGGGATCTCATTTTGCAATAAACATTTTCAAACCCTTCTAGCAAAATACTCCATCACACATAAAGTGGCCACCCATATCATCCACAGACTAGTGGTCGGGTTGAGGTCTCAAATCGTGAAATCAAGCATATTTTAGAGAAAAGCAGTTCGACACGATAGAAAAGATTGGTCTTTACGACTCATCGATGCATTATGGGCATATAGGATGACTTTTAAAACACCCATTGGGATGTCCCCTTATAGATTGGTGTATGGGAAAGCTGTCACCTTACGGTTGAGTTAGAACATCGCGCTTATTGGGCCATTAAGAAATTCAATTTTGATATGCGAAGCGTGGTCAAAAGAAAATTGCGGTAGTCGAACTTGAGGAAATTCGAAATGATGCCTATGAGAATGCTAAGATTTACAAGCACAAGATGAAGGTCTTTCATGACAAGCACATAGTCGAAAATCATTTAGTCCAGTCGAAAGTACTCTTCTATAATTCTACCGCATTTATTTCCGTGTAAGCTACGTTCCCGATGGTCGCCCCTTTATCGTTTCTCACATTTGTTTATCCCCATGGTGTTGTTGAAGTTGAAAATCCAAAAAATGGAGATTTGTTTAAAGTTAATGGCCAACGTTTAAAACCATACTTGAGTTTCACCCTCGCGAGGGGAGGAGGAAATTAATTTGGGTGATCCCGCCTTCTTTCTTGAAAATCGTTTTATTAAAAAAAAAAAAAAAAAAATTTGCTTTCGTTGTTTTTGTTTGTTGTTTTTCTGCTTTTTCTTTTTAGGATTGCTTTTGTGCAACCGATCCTGCGGTGTCCACGGTGTTCAACATCTTTCACCGCCAGATGCTTCTTCTCCACATCTATTCACGGGAGTAATCGATCCTTTCCTCCTACTCTTTGCTTTATGCTTTTTATGTTATTCTTACATTGGGGACAATGTAAGGTTTTTGTTTGGGGTGGGTTATAAAGTATCATGTTACTTAAGAACTTTCGATTTGCTTATCATTACAGTCAGATGTATGGTGAAATATTTAAAACAAAATACAAAAAAAAAAATAAAAAAAAAAAAAAAATTTTCGGTTGCTATTGAATATCCTACCGCCAATGATGATATCTCGTTCAAATTGAGCACATTTTAGTCGACTATTAGACAACACTTGAACTCATTCTTTTATCCGATTACTTATCTATGTTAGACACGATTAAGAAAGCACATAGCCACCTTGACTTATCGTTTATTGGAGACATGACTTGAGTGTTTGTGTTGATATTATTGACCGAGTATCATGATAAAAATTCGTTCCTACATTCTTAGAGCTAGTGACTAAACTGTTTTGAGAACAGTTTGGGGGTGTTAAAGTTACTACTTCTATTCTAAGACTTTTGATGGTTTGGGTTTTCTAGGTCTCATCTTTGGTTGAATGGGTTATAGTCAAGGGATCTAGACTGAGCACTACTGCATGGTGATAAAATTAAATGAAATATCCGACTCGAGCAATTAAGCTGTAAGGGTATCTTAAAACACGGTGCCCTATGGTCATCTGACTTGGGAGTCATCGGCCCAAAGCTCGCTACATGAGTCCTGTATCTAAAATAAAAAAAAAAAAAAAAAAAAAGAAAAAGAAAAGAGAGCGACATTTATAAATTTACATCTTCACTCCTCTATTAGCCTGTGGGACTCGAGCAATTAAGTCTGCTAGGGTATTTTCAAACTGGTGCCCTATGGTCATCGACTTGGGAGTCATCGACCCAAAGCTCGTTACAAGGGTCACATGTAAATCTAGTGAAAAGAAGTATTGCACGGGATGTAAGACTGTTCACATGAGTTGAGTAAAAAAAAGAGAATAGAAGTGCTCGGGAAGGATTGCTAGATTAGAACCTTAGAGGCCAAGATGAGAATTTAGAAATCTCTCACCATCCTAATTCTCGAATACAAGTGCTAAGTTTTACCACTTTTGTTGAAAAGAAAGAGCATTGTAATGATCAATAGAAACCAACTTCGCTAGAACACCCGGGATTTGAGAGAAAAGCTTTAGAAGTGTGATAACTTACGAGAGGTGTAAGGAATAAATGACTACAAAGGGTTCGGGATTGCTAAAATATCAACAAGACAATATTAGTCATGGTCTAATACATGCATAAGTTCAATGTTTGGCTATTCACACACTCACACAAGGTCGAACATCGGATAAGGGAATATTTTTGTGTTGTTGTCTCGATATCCTTACGAAAGTGTTGCTTTATTTTGAACTTGAGGCCTATGGTAAGGATTTTAACATTGATTGATTTTCCATTGATTCTATTAGCGTAGTTTTAATTTATATTTTAGGTTTGTTTTTGTTCGAGGACGAACAAAGGTTTAGTTTGGGGGTGTTTGATAAGTGCGTTTTATGCACTTATTTTAGCCTTTTAATTAATCATTTATGTCGTCATATAGTTGTTTTTCTACTTAATCTAGTTTATTATCATTCTATTTCAGTTTCGGACTTGTTGGTGAACAATTGGAGAAGATTGGGTAAAAGAGCAATAACTTAGAAGATATCTCATAAGGTCGAGGACTCAATTGCACTCAACCCAAAGTTGAGGGACCAAACCGGAGATAATGCAAAGTTGAGGGACCAAACGGAGATAATGTAAATTTGAAGGACCAAAGTTGATGTCATGAAAAGATGGAGGACCTGAAATGATCAAGACTTAAAGTGGAAGGACCAAATCAAATGACCGTTGAAACATGAAGGACCAAAGCGCAAATCTTTAAAGAAGACAGCCGGGCGATCGCTTGGGAAGCTTAATGTCGGGCGAGCGCCAAAGACTCGAATCAAAAACAGAGACCTAATGGCCTCGCACTGGTGATCGCAGAAAGCGGCGATCGATCGCCAAAGCATTTTTGTCTGCTGTTTTTTTATTCTTATTTTCTTTCCTTTTTAGCCCTAATTTCGATAGGTAATGTTTGACCCACTTAATTTTGTATTCTTTGGAGATATTTTGGGGCACAATTAGGGTAGTATAAATATGAGATATATGCTCATAACAAAGGGTTGGATTTTTGGGAGCAAATCAAGAGAAGACATCAAGAGAACAAGAGATCAAGACTTCCTCGACTATCAAGATTTCTTCAAGATTTCTTCTCCTTGAATCCATGCCGGTTTTATTAATTCTTGTTTTTCTAGTTTAATTATGTTTTTCTAGTTTTTCTTTATCCAAGGTAGAGCGATGAAACCTTGTTTTAATTAAGTGATTATTCCGTTATTCGTTTAATTCCTTCTTAAGAGCTTTAACGTTTATGGCTTGTTCTTGACTAAATTAATTAAATATGATTTCTTTCATCTTAAATATCATGTATTTTTGATAGTTAGATGTTGATTTAATTAATCCATGCTTGGTGATATAATATGATCTATTAATTGCTTTTGATTTTTCGTCATCTTCTATTCGAATTGGGATACATAGAATGCTTAGAACTTCTTTGATTCTTTGTTTTCTTTCAATTGAGCTTATATAAAAACGCTTAAGTGGTTTATGTTTGAAGCATAAGGGGAGCCTATATTTGATATTCTTCTTCCGGACGTGATTGATAAATCTTTAGGGACGACAATAGATTGATTTCGGGTTGTCGTATGTATTTTTCTTGGGAATTAATAAATGATTGGATAATTGCTAAATTAGACAATGGTGGATTCTGAAACCTTGGTGTTTTTACACAACTTGAATTCTCAATTCATTTATTAGCTTACTTCTTTAGTCTTTTAATTAAACAATTTCAACAACAAATCTTTTCAACTCAACTAGCCTTGAATAATGAGCTTAATTGGGATTAAATTACACCTTCCTCATGCAGTCTACGTGGGATCGACCTCGTTTTTACTTATCTATATTCCAATAGATTCGTACACTTGCGAGTTAATTAAAATTTGACATCATGGACCAAAGATATCAATATTCAAAATAATCGATATTGTAAAAACTTCCTCAAACTAAAGTACTTTCGAAAAAAAAAAATTGCAGTAGCGATGCTTCGATAGTTGTGCATTTGTAATGTCGACGTCATGTTAATGTGGAATCAAAATATAAAAGTGAATCTAGGGTTACTTTCTAAAAATCCTCACGGAAATGGGATCATTTCAACGGCTCATAGTCACTCCCTATTTCTCGCAAGACAAGGATGGTAAGGAAAGCATTGACAACATTATGTAAGACTCTTCACATATCCCATTCTAGTGCCCCACGCCTATGTCTTAGAAGCTTGGTATATCAACTCTTAGCCATTCTAGTGAGATTTCACTGCAGGTTTCGCCTACAAGTCTAACTCTTTCTTAGGAGGAAAGAGACTCTAAGTAGTCTTACTCACGTGAATGGATCTCCATGATAGCATAGGTCATGTCATACCGATAAGACAATCTTGTTAGAGACCTAATTAGGTAGTCTATCTTCTCATGGTCTTCCAATTCCCAATAGAAGATGCTATAATCATAAAACAACCCCTGCTAATTTATTTAGATGCCATGTAATCGCGTTATCGTGCTCTATGAAGAGGCTATCGAGTTCTTCCAAAATTCTGAGTTTGACTTGGTCTTGGTGAATGATGTTAGCCATAATAAGTCTGGAGGGTACACGGAAAGTCTGGAAGTTACTAAACTATGTTTAAGCACGTAATCAGATATGTATTCAAAGTTTACATTATATATACGCGGGACAATCTTTAAAAGAAAAGCATATGGAAAGGCATAAAAGTTACCACTTAATTCTTGCGCATGTAATCATTAAATCGTTAATGCATTTAAACTTCATATTATTCATAAATATACGGAATAGTACAGTTGATAGGTGGCCTTTCACACCCCAACGGAATTAAGACGGTAATTAAGACGGGTGACTTCCCCAACCGACTTACAAGTATCTATTCACCTTCCACCTCTATAAGAAATGTTGTCTATAGAGACGACTTTTGTCGTCGCTATAAGTCGAAAAGTCGATACTACAATGTTACAGCGACGACTAAATGTCGTCTCTATATGATAGTGGGTATAGTTTTATTGCGACAACATTTTGTCGTCGCTATAATTGTAGCTTCTTTAGTGACGGTAAAGTCGTTGCTATAGGAGTCAAATTTTTAATAATAAAAAAAAATTAATTTTATACACTTGGTGGACTCCTAACCTGACCCGTTATTTATGGGCATGAAACCAGACCCGCCAAAGGCCCGACCCGATCCACTAAGGTTTGTCAAGCATTTTTATTTTAGAATAATTGTAATGTGATTCAAACCCATAACCTAAGGGTTGTTAAATTACAACCAAACCATTAGAGATAAATAAATTCTTGTGATTATATTTGTTTCTATAATATATATTAGTTCAATGAGCAATATTTTCTATAATTGCTATAGAGACGACAATGTCGCCTCTATAGGTACGTAGATTTTGTCGTCACTATAGGTTAAAAAAAAAAAAAAAGCAGCAAAGCTTCCCGCCATCTTCTAAAACAAAAGCAATGATTAAATTAATTTATAGAAACGACAAATGTCATCGCTACATCTCTCCCTACAATATATCGACAACATGAGTTAGTCGTCGCTATATACTCTATTCTATAGCGACGACAGAATAGTCGCCGCTATTTGTCGTCGCTATTGCCACTATTTCTTGTAGTGTATTCTCCGAAGTTTCAAAAATATCAAACCCTTCATATTACGTATTTTTTTTCCTTGAAATTAGCATTCATGATTCATGCATATATATACTCCAACACAATAAGGAAGAGTATGCCAATCTATTTTCCCATTTCTAATAATTTTCAAAATATATCATTTCGAAGACCAGATGAAGGAAAGTTATACGAACGTCAGGAAAAGCAGGCCAGCCGGCGGATTGGAGCCCGGACATCAGGAGCATTGATATCAACAATTTTCCCAAAAGAAGTTTGGCAGTGACAAATTGGGCAATACTTTTAAATTATATACAGATAAAACGAGTTCATAATAGAAACAAGTAACAAAGTCCTCCGTATCTACAAGAGAAGGTTACCTATTCGGTGAAATCCCGCAAGCATATGGGTTCGTTGATAAATAATAGTAAAAGTGAGTAAAAGATTATCGTTCTCACAAGGATTTAGATTTTAACTTAATTTTGATCAATTCGAGCTTAAATCGAATACACACAATAAATAATTGAATGAAGTAATTATAACTATGCCTATATTACGAATATGATTTAAACTACGCACAAATATGGTTTTGAGGAAAATTTAAGTATGTGAGTTATGCTATGAATCTGACTCCACCATTAGCATCTATTATATATTACTCTCAAAATCCTAACTTTAATCTATTTTATGCTTCAATTGACAATCAATAATCCTAACTTATCTAATAATCTCTTTCAAGTAGAATTAAACTTATTTTTATATACGGTCCAAAATATTCCTATTTCAAATTCGAATATATAAAAACAAATTTAATATCAAGATTGTCAAATTCAATTGCACAAAGCATAGAAGATTATGCCTAACTTCTATAGAACTTTGTATTGGTTGCCAACAATCAACTAAACCTACTTTGAACCTGGAAGCAAAATAAGTCATAAATAAGTTCAAAAGTTGATCATTCACTCAAACAGCAATATAAACTTTGACACCAATCAATCAAACATAAATTAAGATTAGAAATGAGAATTCTTGAATTACAACTTCAACTAACAGTTTACATCATCATCCTTAGTATTTAAAGAATTAGCCTACTATGATTGAATTACAAAAATACATAATTAATTGAGAATTTATCACCAGCATAATTAATTACAAGAGTAAAGTTGAAGATTAATTTTGTCCCCTTTGGATGTTTTCAATGGAGTGTACAAGAAACTCAACTTTCACTTGCTTGAAATCCCAAGAAACTTGCGAGGATGAAGAAACTCTCGTAAAAATCTTGTTTTGCCTCCTTGTTCTCATCCAAAATTCGACTCATTTTACATCTAAGTGTTCTACTATTTATAATGGTACAATTATGGTTAAATTTCATGCCCAAAGTCTCCCAAAATATGTCCTACAAATATGCCAAAAATGGCCCAATGTTGCTCCTACGTGTTGTCCGCTCAAGCGGGATGCGTCCTGCTCTAGGGAACTGAGATGGTCGTCAAGCGACTATTTGTCAAATGGTCATAACTTCTTGGACGAAACTTCGAATTGTGATCCGTAAAAAGTGTTGTACTCATAATTTAATTATATTTCTAATGGTATATCATTTGTCTTATGAAAAAAATTTTACCAAATTTTGTGCTCTAATTTTCCACATGTCCTGGTCATAGGAGTCTCAATTCGCTCTTTTGATTTTCAGGTGTTTGTCCTTCATCTTCATTATTACTACAACACACCTTAAACTTGTTAGTTTTATCTTCTTTCTTATCCTTCAATGTTGAGTTATTGATTTTCACTTCAGAACCTCAATTTCTTCTCATTTACTTGCCGATTTCACGGATGTGACTCGAGTTTGGGAGTTTCGTCCCACAATCACAAAAATGATTAAAATTTAACAGTTATCGACTCTAAAACTCGGGATTACACGAAAACTCTTGATTAATGTGTCGAGATAAGTGTATAAATTACACTTATCGAACTCCCAAACTTGAACCTTGGCTAGTCTCAAGCAAAAACAAGACAAAACAAAAACTCAAAAACATACAAAGAAAAGACTGTGAACACCGTTGGACTTCTTACCATGTTTGCCTCTAATTTAGATCTAAGCATTTAATTCAAGAAAAATACCCAAATATCGCTACATAAAAGATTTTAACAATTATCCAATGCTAGACTTCTGTGTGTGTGAATAGCTATTTCCAATCATTACTTTAATCCGGATAAAGTTATGCAAACAAATAGATTCTTAAGTCTTTTCAATCCCAACCCTCAATGGTCATGTTTTCTTTTATACTCTCGTGAATTTCATACCATATTCAATTATCTATCACTTTTCCCCGAGGGTTTTCAACCATGAATAAACTTACTTTTTAATCTTCATTCTCAAGCTAGAAGGATTTAACGAATGAAAATGAAGTTTAGATGAACAACGATTCTCCACGATGTCAAGTGTTCTAGTCTCTAGGTCTTCCTAAGTAATTCAAACTAACTAGGAATCTAAATTCCCTTTCGTGTCCAAGACTTAGCCAGGCAATTGCAGTATTTTTGTTTTGTTTATTGCTACTGCTTTTCTTTATACTCTTTTTTTTCACCACAGTAAGTAGTTTTCGCTCTAATACTGAGGCAGCCATCTTCCATGGTAGATCGTCTCCTATATATTGTTGATACATAGGATCAAATTACTCAAGGTTAGTTTTCACACGAGTATAGACAACTTTTTTAAACTAGATGCGTCTTGACTAGTGCAGTGTCTTTCACTGGGACAGAAAGTTGGGATTAGAATTCTAGCGAGCAATCAATGCCTAGTTTCAACCCGTCAACTTGGACTACTTATACAATATGTCAATGAAGGCCGAATAATCACTTCTCTAACTATCACCGTTACCAGCTCAATCTCTCCAAAACTTATTCTCAAATGTTGGTTAAGTGTATTTTTCTAACCGAATATTTAGAAATCAAAAGCATTACCTAAAGTCTTAAATTCAAGCCTCCATTCTCATCACATAACTCGTCTCCAAACTTAAGCAACAACATAAATAGATATGTGCTCAAAGTAGCCTTAAGTCTCACACGAATATGAAGATTAGCAAAACTTAGCACATTGTAGCAATACTCAATCAATTTTCAACAATTAACCTTAGTCCAAACACAAATCATCATAAGCTAGCAAGTTATCCAACTACGTTACATAAAGAAAAACATTTTGATTTTTTTTTTTTTTTACTTTTTGACATTATAGACTCCAGATAAATGGAAAAAAAATAAGAAAAAAATTGACTCAATAAGTCGACTCTATCCCCAAACTTAAATCTATATTGTCCCAATGTAAGCTAGAAGACAAATTAAGAAGGTAAAGAAAAGGGTCACAATACTCCTCAAACTTATAGTGAATCCTCTAAGTGGGTTTGACGAAGCTACATTCTCTGGTTGCTTGTTTGTGCATCTCCTTTTGAAGTTTTCCGGTATCAAATGTTGCCGGTTTGTGTTTCTTGGACTTGTTTCTTTGAAAGAGCATTTCTTTTTCCTTTACATGGACTAACATCTTCTTGGATATCGTACCTATCACAATTTAATGTTGACCACCCATATGTGAACTAATACAACTCCATAAGTCAATATCATCAGTTGACGACGAAGTATTTGTTGGAACAGGGGTCGTATGACGTTTCTACCAACCTTTTCAGCATAGACCTCATACATTTGACATAAAGTTTGTTCTAAATTAACACACATTAGTGAATTTTTGTACGTTAATTTTTTTGAAATTTTCATTATTGTTACTTTCGTACCCTCTAAGTTAAGTCTAGGATCCATAATACATGCTAATGGAAATAACATATGTAACTGTTCCCAATATTTTCTAAATTTAGCTTCCGTAATGTGTATAATATTAGAAAAAAAGAGCAAAATCATTATACATATTAAAATTGTTAACAATATAATAGAAATGATTTCAAACAAGTGGAGTAGTCGGATAATATACACCATAACATACATTTGTTGCGTCGAAAAAAAAATTTCAAAAATTTTCTAACATGAGCACATATTTTCCAATCATATATTTGCAAATCATATTTTGGGCCGTGTGAGTGTCGGCCATTATAATATGCAGTAATGCAATCTTTGTAACATTCATAAGATTCAAGCATGAGATATGTTGAATTTTCCCATGGCCAACATCAGTACAAAAATATTTTCTTGCTGGTGAAACCGTAATATAATTAATAGCATATATTTTTTTCTAATTGTTCTTCTATAAATTTTAATCCATCTTTCACAATTAAATTAAACACATGACATATGCAAAGAATGTGAAATAAAATACCATCAAATTCTGGACTAAAATGTTGAATTAATTTTTTAATTACTATATTGTTGGGGCCTGCATTATCAAATGTAAAACTACGAATCTTAGAATCACACTTAAATTCACGTAACACACCCAATAAAGCATGAAAAATATTAACTCCATTATGAGGATAGTCAATTTGTCTAAACGTTATTACTTTTTCATACATTATCCAATTAATATCAATGTAGTGTGCAGTTGCGGCCATGTATCCTTTTTTGTTATTACATGTCCATAAGTCTGACATAAAAGATAAAACGTTGTTATAATTATTAATATTATTTATAATAACTTCTTTCTTTTTATTAGACAAAATAATAGTGTCTTTACGAAGAGTATTTCTAGAAACAGAAACGTACCTTGGTTGGAGATATTTTTGGATGAAGTTCGTAAAATGAGGATTTTCCACCAAACTCAGTAGAAACTCGGCATTTGCCACCAATTCTGGCAGTCCTTCGCGACGCATGTTATCTTGTGAAAATATACAATTGTTTAGATTGGGATTACTACTAGACCCGGCTTTAGAAGAACCAAACTAGAGTTGTGCCTGGTTTGATTCCAAACCTCCATGTTTGAATTGACACTTTTTGAAGTGTCTGTTTAGATGGGTCGTGCCTATCCCCTTTTGCCAATCTAACTTCTCTTTACAGTGTTTACACTGTGCTTTGTGCTCAGGGACTCTATTTATTTGTTTACAGTCGACACCAAGCCTTTAGTTTGGTAGCTTTTCATTTAGTGCTAGAATTGGTGGCCGTATGTATGTCGACGTCTTCTTAAATATCAACCAAATCAATTGGATCAGTGCTACCTCCAAACTTATCAACAATATCGTTTGGAATTGGAATGTCATTAAGACCACTAAAATCATTATCACTTCTATTGTTGGCCATTTGGAACAAAATAATAAAGATAAGAGTATAAGATGAAGATATAATAGAAATATAGAGAATTACTAGAAGAAGTAGAAAATTAAAACTTAAAAGTATAAACTAATATCTAGATAATGATATTTGAGATACTAATTATAAACTAATTTTGAGAGAGTGAAATTTGAGAATTGTTGTTGAATTGAGTATATAATAGATTGAGAGGTTGAAGTGTGAAAAAAATGAGTTTAGAGTTGAGTATATATATAGGAAAAAATCCAAAATTTTAAAAAAATAAAAAATAAAAAATGTGCAGCTGACCGGTCACAAATGTGGCCGTTGAGCACGAGCCACGAGCCGCTTGTGCCCACGAGCAAAAAATGGGCTCGGCTCTTGGGCTTGTGCCCACAAGCTCGTACGAGCCGGCTCGTATTTTTTTTTATCCGAACGGGCTCAGCGCTCTTTTTTTTTTGGACTTGGCCCTAGCTCCCATTATGGGCCGAGCTTTGATGGGCCGAGTCGGCAAGCCCACGAGCCGCTCAGCCCATTTGCATCCCTATCAAATCCCATTTATTATAAATTTTGAAAACATAATAAAATTGTGGGCCATCTAAATCATGGATAACCATCGATGGAGGGATTTTGAATCGAAATGCAAATAGAAGAACAAAGTTGTAGCGCTACAAATCTACTGTTAAAAAACTAATACATAGTTTTATTTCAATGTCATGGATGATCGTCGAAGGCGAGCTTTCGGTACGGATATTGCAGCCATTAATCGTGGTTTAAAAACATGTCTAGGTATTATGCATTCAAAATATTCAAATAGTTGACTGACCTCACCAAATTCTTGATCATTGACGTATCCAATTATTAAAAAGTGTGTGGCCGTATATTTTTTGTCAAAATTGACGACAACAATCAACAAAAATAGAAAAACAGAAATGTAGAAATGAGATGAAGCGAGGTATGCCGTAACAAATCTCCTTGAAACATATTCATCCCCTGTAAAGGTGCAAACATGATCAAAGGACATCTATCTCATAAGATATAATGCTTCTTCGAAAGTCGGTACTGCACTTATGCCAATCTTACCAGTCGTATCAAATAATAACTACACTCTTCTCGAAAAGAATGAACTACGATCTTTTAAAAAAAACTTCAAAAATTATTTAAGCAGAATTTTGGAGAGAAATAGAAAATTTAAAATCAATTAATTCATAGTTGATTTGGAGTGGAAAAAAAATTGAATTTAGGGATCCCTATTTATAGGATTTGAATTGTCTCTTTGAATGTGTGTGTGCCTGAATAGGTACATCGTTTGGTTTAATTAATCTGAGCCCTTGATCGTATAATTTCATATTTTATGTGATGTGATGGTTCATATTAAATCTTAAATGAATGTTTCTATTCATCATACATATTCACCAATTATGAATAAATATGTCCATTCATTATACACATTCATCAGTTACGTGTTTTTTATTGGAGACATTTTCAATTCAACAAAAATTAATTGTAATGACCCGCATCGTTAGATATGTTTAATGATTCAACTCGATTAAATTCAATTACTTCCAACGATCCTCCACATGAATGAAAGAAGTTGATTCAAATCAAGGAAGACAAAAGAAGAGTACTATTTGAAAAATAACGCATTAAGATAGGTAGCTTTCGCTTTGAACATTCTTTAGTAATAATCTATCGAACTCACTTGGCTAATCAGTGAACGTTTTCAAATGTCAGCCGTTATTGCAAGCTCACAATAGAACAAACACATCATCTCTCATATCAAACTTGGTTCTCTATTGTGTTCGTTATTTCGGCCCTGAACTACTTGGGTTATGTAAGTGCTTTAGAGAATTCGCCTAAGTAAAATTCTCAAAGAACCGACCACAGTCGCACTAACATAGGTGATGTTTTATAAAGAGCACACTACAATATTGCACTTGTACCTTTACAAGACATAGTAATCATTAAAAGCAAAGTTTATCCTCAACAATCTTTGTAGGTAGCACTTTTGCATCATAGAAATGGGAAAGAGTTAAAACACCAAAGTGCTTCTCATCGAGTCATTCATAACTAGTTTTTCTATTGAACCTAGACCGTGGATCTCCAATCTCGAGGTAAGGTTTCCATTAAGTTAACTCATTATAATTTAGGCTTTAAACTCATTTCCCTCGATGCGCAGTCTATTCTCTCTCTAGATAAACCTTTTGTAAACGGATCCACTAGGTTATCTTTTGACTAATAAAATCAATTGATATTGTTCCATTTAAGAGAAACTTCCAAACGGTATTATGTCTACGACATAACTTTCTGTTATATACAAAGTTTTCTACTCTGGCTATAGTTGCTTGGTTATCACAATGAATACATATATTAGGCACAGGCTTCGGCCATGTAAGAATATCTTCTAAGAAGTTTCTAAGAAATTCCGCTTCTTCTCTTGCTTTATCTAAAGCAATAAACTCGGATTCCATAGTTAACTGAGCTATACATGTTTGTTTTGAAGATTTTCAAGATATAGCACCACCACCAAGAGTAAATACATAGCGACTAGTGGATTGAGATTCATCTGTGTCTGATATTTAGTTGGCATCACTATATCCTTCAACTACTGGAGGATATTTTTCATAATGTAATGAATACTCTTTGGTACGCTTCAAGTAGCCCAACACTCTAAGTAATGCATTACAATGTTCATTACTAGGATTATTTGTATATCGACTTCTCTTACTTACTGAGTACACTATGTCTGACCTAGTACAATTTATTAAGTACATTAGGCTTCCAATTATCTGGAAATATTCTAATTGATTTTTTCCATTTCCAGTATTCTTGTGAAGAAGTACATGAGAAAGAAATGGATTACTAGTTTCTTTTATACCATATGTTTTAAATCTCTCAATCACTTTGTCTACATAGTGAATTTGTGACAAAGTTATCCCATTAAATGTTCTAGAGATTTTCATTCCTAGAATCACGTCTGCTTCACTCATATTTTTCATATTAAAGTTATTGGTGAGCATTTTCTTTTTTTATTTAATAACTTTCATATTAGTCCCTAATATGAGCATGTCATCTACATAAAGACAAACCAATATGTATGCTTCTCCAAATTTATTTTTAGTATACGCATTTATCGCATTCATTTATGGTAAATCCATTCTTAATCATGATACTGTCAAAGTTCTCGTGCCATTGTTTGGGATGTTGCTTCAATCCGTATAAGGACTTGATAAGTTTACAAACTTTATGTTCTTATCCTTTCACTTTGAAGCCTTCTGGTTGTTCCAAATAAACCTCCTCGTTTAATTCACCATTTAAGAATACAGTCTTAACATCCATTTGATGTATATGTAGGTTACACAAGACAACTATTACAATTATAACCTGGATAGAAGTGATTCTTGTTACCAACGAATAAATGTCAAAGAAGTCAATTCCTTCTTTTTGACGATATCCTTTGGTAACAAGCCGAGCTTTGTACTTATCTATTAAATCATCGGGTTTTAATTTTCTCTTGAAAATCTATTTGCATCATATTTGTTTGGTTCCAATGGGAAAATCAACCAATTGCCAAGTATTATTACTCATAATGGATTCGATCTCGCTATTTATAGATTCTTTCCAGAATAAGGATTCCGAGCTAGACATAGCCTCATTAAACGTTTGAAGCTTCGTTCTCTATTATGAATGATATAAATTCTGGACCAAATGACTAAGTAATTTTTGCTCTTTTACTCCTATTGGTTCAAACTCTTTATTGCTTTCAAGAGTAGTATCACATGTTCTCTTTTTTAAGTATTTTTGGGAATATCTCTTTTATTAGAGAACACATTTTCAAAGAATTTGGCATCTCTCGATTCAATAATAATATTGACATGAATGTCACTTATGTCAGATGTATGCACACGAAATGTATAAGCACTACTATTAATTGCATATCGATAAAAATGTAATCAATAGTTTTAGGACCTAATTTAAACCTTTTTGGAAGTCGAACAGCCACTTTTGCTAAACACCATCACACTTTCAAATATTTGTAAGAAGGCATTCTCCCTTTCCAGTTTCCATAGTTCAAAAGGTATCGAACCAATTTTCTTGTAAGAAACCTATTTAGAATAAAGTTAGCAGTTAGATGTGCTTCCCCCCACAAGTTTTGTGGTAATCCAAAACTAATAAACATAGCATTAACCATGCCTTTTAAAGTTCTGTTTTTCCTCTCAACAACTCTATTGTGCTGAAGAGTGTATGGAGTAGTTGTTTGGTGAATAATCTCAAACTTAGCGCATAATTCATCAAACAGTAACGAATCATATTCACTGCATCTATCATATCTCAATACCTTGATCGTCTTACCAAGTTGATTTTCAACTTTATGTTTGTAAGTGATAAAAACATCTAATGCCTCATTTTTATTACTTAATAAGTATATATAGCAATATCTACTGTGATCATCAATAAAAGTGATAAAATATTTTTTACCACCTTGAGATTGAATAAATTTTAAATCACAAATATCATTATTTACCAAACCTTATAGTTCACTACTCCTTTCAATTAAATTAAAAGGCTGTTTAGCAAATTTTGATTCAACACAAATCTTACATTTATGTTTGTCTTCTGTTTCAAGTTTAGGTATAAGTCCTAAACCTACTAATTTTCTTTAAAAAACACGATTAACGTGTCCTGATCTACTATGTCATAAAATAGAAGATTCAAGCAAGTAAACACAAGAATCAACTTTATTAATAACTTATGGATACAAATACTTGGACTTCTTGTCTACAACAGCAACATTGGCCTTAAACAAACCATCTAGTAAATAACTTTCCCAACATACATGCCCCCTTTAGTAAGTACAAATTTATCAGACTCAAACACCATTTAAAACCCTTCTTACTAAGAATAGAGCCAGAAATCAAGTTCTTCCTGACATCTGGGACATGTACCACTTTGATCAACGTCAATTTCTTCCCGAATGTGAATTTTAGAATAACTTTCCCAGTTCCTTCAATTTTAGAGGCTGTTGAATTGCCCGTGTAGAAATGCTCGTCATGATCCAACTTTGTATATTATGCAAACAGTCTCTTGTTTGCACAAATATGTATAGCGACTCCAGTGTCCACCCACCAATCCTTGGTATTTGATACCAAGTTAACTTCAAAAACAACTGCAAATAGGTTCATGTCGGCAACATCTGTAGAAATGTTATCTATTTCTGTTATGTTGGCTTGGAGGAGTTTCTTCTTCTGTGTATCTTTATTTTTTCAGTAGTCCTTTGCACGATGCTCTGGTTTTCCACAATTATAATAGTCCTCTTTAAACTGCTTTTCATTATTGTTTTCCCTTTGCCCTTAGACGAGATCGAACGCTTCCTTTTCTTGTTCTTAAACTCGGAATCTTCTACCATGTTAGCTTTTGCTTCCATGTTTCGCACAAAAATTTTCTTTTATGCAGCCCTATTGTCTTCTTCTATTCGAAGTCGAACAATTAGATCGTCCATTATCATCTCCTTGTGCTTGTGCTTGTGCTTGTGCTTGTGCTTGTGCTTGTGCTTGAGATATTTTTTGAATTCTTTCCAAAGTGGAGGTAGCTTCTCAATCATAGCAGCAATCTGGAAAAACTCACTCAATGTCATGCCTTCTGCCTCAATGTCATGGAGTAAAATCTCCATCTCTTGAACCTGACGCGTGACCATCTTTGAATCGATCATCTTGAAATCCAAAAATTTACCGACAATAAATTTCTTAGTCTCAGCATCTTCTGTTTTATACTTTTTGTCAAGAAAATACCACAATTCTTGTAGGAGCAATACACATTCTACAATGTATTGTCCAGTCTGTTGAGAATGTAGTTGTGGCATAGGAAGTCTATATGTTTCCATGCTTCAAATGGCCAACTGTGTATTTTTTTTTTGGCAGCATTCTTATTTGTTTGAGGAGGGCATTCTTCACACAGAAACTTAACCAAGTTCAACATCGTCAGATAGAACAGCATCTTTTGTTGCCAACGTTTGAAAGTCGTGCCATTGAATTTTTCCAACTTTTCATGTTGAGATACTGGCAGCATGACAAACTGATTGGACCTAGAACTCTGTCCAATCTCTTACTAGTATGCTCAGTTTTACTAGCCATCTTTAAGTAACAATACAATTGCAGAAAGTGATATCAATATTTTAATATTGAAAACATGTAAATATATTACGTTACAAAAGTAAATAAATTTGTCTTAAAATTGTTGTCAAAATTGACGAGAACAATCGAGAAAAACAAAAAAATAGAAATGTAGAAATGATTAAGCGAGATATGATGTAGTAAAGTTCCTTAAGACAGATTTCGTCCATGTAAAGGTGTAAACATGATCAAATGACATCTATCTCCTAAGATACAATGCTTCTTTCAAAGTCGGTACTGCACTTACACCAACTTTGTCGGTCGAACCAAAGAATGACTGCACTCTTCTCGAAAATAAAGAAATGTGATCCTTTGAAAAAAAATTCAAAAATTATTTAAGCAAAATTTTGGAAAGAAAGAGAAAATTTAAAATCAATTATTTCAGAATTGATTTGGTGTGAAAAAATTGAATTTAGGAGTCCCTATGTATAAGATTTGAAGTGTCTCTTTGAATGGGCATGTGCCTCTTCATGAATAGGTGCACTATTTGGTCTAATTACCATTTCATATTTTTATGTGATCTGATAGTTCAAATTAAATCTTCAATGAATGTGTCTATTCATCATACATATTCATCAATTATGAATGAATGTGTCCATTCATTATATCCATTCACCAATTACGTGTTTTTTATTGAACACTTTTTCAATTCAACCAAAATTAATTGTAATGACCCACATCATTAAATATATTTACTGATTCAACTCGATAAAATTCAATTAATTCCAATATATTTCTACTAAAGTAGTGTACTTTTGGAAATGCAAGTTACTACGCCTTGGATTCTTCGAATAGAGTGACTATTGGAATAGGACTTTTGAGTTATCGTTTTCCTGCCATTCCCATTTTGAATTTCATTTCTCATTAGTAGCAGCTATGCATTCAAGTCATTCGAGGTGTTACGACATGTCAACAATGAATATTATCCATCTTTGAGTCATTATTATTCCAAAGGATGACATCGAATATCGAAGCAACAATCTTCATGTTTACATGTTACAAACTTCACGAAGTTTCTAAGAATATCTATCATCGAAAAAAATTATAATTGTACAGATTATGGATAGTAATTCGACAATCTGTTACTGTCGACACATTACGTAGAACTTTGTTCAATATTTCGATTCAAAAACGTAACGTGGGCTATGGTGTTAGGTTTCGATGTTCTACTTGGCATTATCTTGACACTTCAACATTTTTACAAAGATGTTCATTCTGATGGCCCATATACGAATAATGTTCGTTGTGATAGACCATACTAACCACTAGTTTTTGAACATCGGAGGTAGAATTTTATTTGACTGTAACAAATTAGCCAATTTTCAGACTATATCTACTAAAAATCGCCTTTTCACCAACGAAAATTTACCAACGGATTATTTCCGTTGGTAATTAGCAACGGATTATCCGTTGATAAAAGTGACGATCTTTCACCTACAGCAATCAGCGACGCCTTTTTAGTTGGCAAAAGTAATAGGTTTTCACCAACGAATTTTCACCTTTCACCAACGGAATATCCGTTGGTGCAGAGTGATTCTTGTTACCTACGGAAATTCCGTTGGTGATATTAATTAATTTTGAAAATCAAAAAATATTTCGACCTTTCACCTACGGAATATCCGTTGGTAAAGAGTGAATCATATCACCTACAGAAATTCTGTTGGTGATATTAATTAATTTAGAAAACCAAAAAATATTTCGACATTTCACCAACGGAATATCCGTTGGTGAAGAGTAAATCATATTACCTATGGCAATTCCATTGGTAATATTAATTAATTTTGAAAACCAAAAAATATTTCGACATTTTACCAACGGAATATCCGTTGGTGAAGAGTGAACTATATTACCTACGGAAATTCCGTTGGTAATATTAATTCATTTTGAAAACCAAAAAATATTTCGACCTTTTACTAATGGAACATCCGTTGATGAAGAGTGAATCATATTACTTACGAAAATTCCGTTGGTGATATTAATTAATTTTAATATTTCGGCATTTCACAAACGGAATATCCATTGGTGAAGAGCGAATCATATTACCTACGGAAATTCTGTTGGTGATATTAATTAATTTTGAAAATCAAAAAATATTTTGACATTTCACCGACGGAATATCCATTGGTGAAGAGTGAATCATATTACCTACGGAAATTCCGTTGATGATATTAATTAATTTTGAAAACCAAAAAATATTTTGACCTTTCACCTACGGAATATCCGTTGGTAAAGAGCGAATCATATCACCTACAGAAATTCTGTTGGTGATATTAATTAATTTAGAAAACCAAAAAATATTTTGACCTTTCACCAACGGAATATCCATTGGTGAAAAGTGAATCATATTTTCTACGGCAATTCTATTGGTAATATTAATTAATTTTGAAAACCAAAAAATATTTTAACATTTTACCAACGGAATATCCGTTGGTGAAGAGTAAACTATATTACATACGGAAATTTCGTTGGTAATATTAATTCATTTTGAAAACTAAAAAATATTTCGAAGTTTTACTAATGGAATATCTGTTGATGAAGAGTGAATCATATTACCTATGAAAATTTCGTTGGTAATATTAATTAATTTTAATATTTCAGCATTTCACAAACGGAATATTCGTTCGTGAAGAGTGAATCATATTACCTACGGAAATTCTGTTGGTGATATTAATTAATTTTGAAAATCAAAAAATATTTCGACATTTCATCAACGGAATATCTATTGGTGAAGAGTGAATCATATTACCTACGGAAATTCTATTGGTAATATTACAAGAATTCATTTGTCTCCAATGGTTTGGTTGTAACTTCATAACTCTTAGGTCAAAGGTTCAAATCACAATACATCCATTCTAAATTAATAAAATAATAAAAATACTTGACAAAGCTTAGTGGATTGGGTGGGTACTTTGGTGGGTCGAGTTTCAAACCCATAATTGACAAGTTGGGTCAAGGGTCCACCAAGTATATAAAATTAATTTTTTTTAATTATTAAAAAATTTCACTATTACCTACGGAATTTTCGTAGGTAAAGGCTTGGGACATTACCTAAGGAATTTCCCTTGGTAATAGTGCTTGTCATTTCCGTTGCTATTTTAAGGGTCGCTGAAAGTTACCAACGAAATTTTTGTTGGTAAAAGCGTGTGTCCTTGCCAACGAAAATTCCGTAGGTAAAGAATTGGGACATTACCAACAAAAATTTCGTTAGTAATAGTGTGTCATTACCAACAAAAATTCCGTAGGTAATGGCACACGCTTTTACCAACGGAAATTCTGTTGGTAACTTTCTGCGACCCTCAAAATAGCAACAAAAATTCTGTTGCAAATAGCCGTTGGTAGCGACTATTAGGCACGGATATCGTGGCTTAAGCAACGGAAAATTCGTTTATAAAGCCATGGTTTTTTGTAGTTTAAAACGAACTGTGATGTGCGCTCTCGACATTAATGAAAGTAATATTAAGTTGAACAATGGCGCACATAATTATCAAAATAGTTGACTAGATTGGAAACGTTAAATCGAAACGTATAGATTACCCAATTCGTATTCTTTTGAAAAGTATAGACAATTTGATTTTCAAAATAAATAGACTAACAGAGCTATCACTCGAGACTTTCAACACACTATTTCGAAAATGTGCTTCACTTGTCCTTATTTCAAAATTACGAATCTGAGTAAAATCAAATGTTCATGTTCACACTCGTTAAGGCTAACGATAATTAGTGCAAAAATTTGCAACAATGCCGAACATAATATTTTATTTTTCTTGTAGTGGGAAAAGTATTTTTTTCGACATTCCCAGTATTTACTGAATATTTTTCAACACTAAATCATATGAAGTTTACATCTCCACTACACCAAAACAAGAGCACAATATAACGAACTTATTATTTCATTTTCGTGTAGCAAGAAGCAGTTTTTCAACATCCTCCCATAAATACCAAATATTTTCACACGCAGTGTCATCCGAAGTTTACATCTCAACTAAACTGAAACAAGAACACAACATAACGAACCTATTGTTTTATTTTCATGTAGTGATAAGTAATTTTTTCAACATCTCTCCGTAAATACCAAATATTTTCAACATAGTGTCATACTAAGTGTACACCTTAACTCACCGAAACAAGATCTCAAACATATTGAAAATATAGAGTAGTGAATGTTTTAGAGGCAATTGCCCCTAAGCTATAAACGTACCTTCATAGGTAAATGTGAAAATGGGCGATGGTGAGACAAGTGAACAAATGAGATAACGAAGTTGATCGCGAGTGCAAGCACCACGAAGAGATGATTTGTGTTTGATCTGCTTCTTCGCCTTTTCGAATGAGGAGAGATAAATGAAGTTTCAAAGGGCTTTTTTTTGTTACTTTTTGACTTTTTGAATTATTTATAGCAGGAGTTGTTATGTCAAAAAGTATAAACTAGTCACGTCAACGGTATTATGAGTATTTTCAGAAAATGTTAGACATTTTAGAGGAATTAAGAATAGTTGACATTTTTCAACTTCAACTAGTGAATTGTACGTGCAAGACACGTGTTTCATTTTAATTTAGTAATTAATAGCGTGGTTATTATTAGTAAATTTCTTATTTATTTTCTCGTTTATTAAAGATTAAGCAAAACATATATTAAAATTTATTGAAAAAAATACGTATTATTTAATTTGATGTGCTTAGTTCGATGTACACTTAACATGCACATACACACACACACACACACATCAGCCTTGTCATTTTTAAGTTGTTTATGATGCTATTCTCTTCTTTTTCTTAAGCTATTTACGGAAGCTGATACATCAGTCAATATAAGCATTTATTTTAAATGAAATTTACTGCTTTCTATTTGAAAATATGCCCACAAATTTCACAAGATGACATTACAGGAGCAACATGGGAATTATGAGATAGTAGTGGTGTCATCACATCTACAATCATAGTATTTGCTTTCATCTCTTTCCCTGCTTAAGAGAAATTTTTTTTTTCACCGATTTTAACCAATTTTGAGTAGTATCGTTTATAAATGATAAAAAAAATTGGTACTTGTTAGTTTTTTGGAGCACCAATTTTAGACAATTTTTAAACCGTCATAAATCTGTGTAGTGTAATTTGGAGTGTATCTCCCAACTCTTCAAATCGGTAGTTTTTTGTCATTCTTCAAAATTTCTTTCAATTTTACCCTACTTCAAACAATTATTTTCAAAACTACTCTAAACTTAATATTTTGCAATATTAAAAGAACATGTACAAAAATAAAATAAAATACAAGAACATAAATTTAATTTTATATTTCCAATGATAGGTGGATATATAAAAATTTTAAAATTTCATTTTTTTTATATATGGATATATATTTAATATGATTCTTTTAAAAAAAATGTTTAGAACCACCGGATGATTTGACTGTTTCAAAAATCGCTATTAAAATCCACTCAAAATCGAATCCCTCATAAACGCCAAAGTACTTTAAAAATCTCACATAATTGGTGATAGGAAAATCATACGCTTACCTTAAATAGAAAAATCAGGTAATGCATGCTTTTGAATGATTCTAATCCAAAATAATAAAGAGATTGGATAAATTTGGTGGGGAACTGGTTGTGGATCAGTGATGCAAGACAAGTAAAATTTTAGATAAGGCGAAACGTCAATTGTATAATTGAGAAAGAAAACGAAAGGAAATAAACAACGCAATTTCAGGGGGGAAAAAAAGAAAACAAACAATATAAATGTCAAAAATGAAGAAATCCTTGTCTTTTATCAGTGTTTCCTTTGTGTCCCTTCTGCCGGTAGGTTGGATGACTGTTGGTGGAGAAGTGGTTATGGATCGGTGATGGAAGAGAGAAAAAATTTAGATAACATGAAAAGTAAAAGGTCAGGTGTATAATTGGGAAAGAAAACAAAAGGAAATGAACAATGCAGTTTCAGGAGGGAAAAAATGAAATGAATAGTGGATGGGCATGATTTCCTATGAACAGTGCCAAAATATGTTCACTCTTTTAATAGATAAGGATTATCAAATAGAATTTACGCCGCAGTTTTCTTTTTAAAACTTCCATAAATCCTTTAGTTTCAAGTCATATTTAAATCTTAAATTATTGCTTTCGAGAAAATTCTATCATGCTTAAAAGATTTTATTGAAGTTCAACTGCTTTAAAGTATAAATTTTCAATTTTTAGTTAAAATTGAATATTTTTATAACCCAATCTAATCCAATTTAAATTTTCAATTACACGTAACAAAAAAATTTAAAAATTAATTGTTCATAAAATGTAAATATAACAAAAAAAACTAATAACTAAATGTAGTTAATTGCATGCTTGGCTAAGCTTTTAGATGTAAGTATGTAACTTAAAGTTACTTATAATTAAATATTTATTTCCGAACACATGCCTATACGTTTCTATTTTCATATTTATAAGTAAAATTACTTATTTTGATAATAAAATATATATTTGAAGATTAGTAACTTATTTTTAAATTCGATAAAAATTACTTGTATCAAAATGTAGTTATCAACTTGGATTTGATCTCCTCCACCTAGTGGGGAGAATTATTTTGTCCATTGGACAAGTGGTGGAGCAAAGCCCACACTCCACCAATGTCCACTTTACAAGTGTAGTAAAATAATTCCTCCCACTAGGTAGAGAAAAACCGCCCTGGTTATTAACTTATATGTAAATTTAAACAAGTACTAAATTGATATGTAGTAAGTGGTACTTTAGGCACTTGACTAATTTTTTTCTTTCAAAAGTGTTTAAAATTTTAAAAATAATAAAAAGGAAAATATGTTACCCAAAATAAACCTCTATGATTTTTAAAATTGAAAAGGTCTCCTCGTGAAGGTTTCCGAAATTTACTCTTTACCATACATTGTTCCCCAAAGTGTCTTCACATTTAAAATATTTTGTTGTGTGTTTGAGTACTACATATTAAATCACAATTTTCTTCTTTACTATGTACCATACTCATTCTTGCTCCAATTATTTTTAAATAATGTTCTACCTACATTAGTTTAATTCCCAATGACAAAATCGTTCGAATCTCAACTTTATCATCACTTAATCCTCGCATGTCCAGTTGTATGAAACAAAAATTTAGCTTCACAACTCAGGCGGGTGTCTACAAATTTGGAGTGAGGCATATTTTCTGTCATTCAAGACTGATCATGCAACTATAAAGAGAAGTGAAGGACCAACTTACTCATTTTTAAAAGTCAACCCAACTTTCTATTGAGACAATAAGTTTGAGGCCAATGCTGCAATTTTCTCATAAAATCAGGACACACAAGGGTTTAGGAATTAGTGACAAACTGAAAATAATTAACTCAATTGACAAAGTAAGCAAATATTCTAAACAAAATCTCATACTTCCAACAAAACCTTCAGTTTTGGACGTCAATTTTCAGTCAGTCAGTCAGTCAGGCACTCAGGCATTTAAAATGGCTAAACTCTCAAAATTGTCACCAAAACAAAAATGAAAATGTAAAGTTTCTTCCTCGTGCTACAAGGCAGGTCCTTTGCAGACTAATTTTTCGAAAACTACTTCACCTTCCTAGCTTCTGCAAATATGGATCCTTAAGTTATGTTACAAGGATTGTTACCTTGTTTTACTCCTCATACAGTTATCCGTCTGAACATACTCGTCTACTTTTTCTTCTTTGATTTGCTCGACCCAGATTGAGTATATGCAGTTCCCTGATCAATTAGGAAGAAGAGGTTAATTATTACACTTAATATCAAGACTATTTGTTTCTAGACCAATGGTAAAAACAACCCCCACCACCACCACCACCACCACCACCACCACAACAAAAGGCAACTCCTTCAAGGGGAAGGATAAAGGAATGGATGTAAGGGAATCACAAATCAAAAACTACGGAGGGCTCAAAATGCATAGTTACGAACCTGCAACCACTCGTCCATTGAGGGATCAGTTGTCCCAGTTCCAACTTCCACCTTCGGCGACCTCTTGGTTTTCTAATGAGAAAGAGGGTGTCAAGACAATTGTTTCAAAAATAAATAAAGGTGCTATAAATTAAATATTAGACCAATCGACAGAACCAATTGCTTGCCTTGCTCTTCAACTTAAATAACATCAGCAAAACCATAATCACAAGCACGGAGGTATACGATAAGTGCATGTTTGATAAGCAATAACGGACATGAGTATAATGTACAAAATTTTAACTTCTTTATCTTCTTTCACAGTGTTCGTTGCTATTCAATCCTCCCTACCAAATACGTTAAAAGAGTAAAATATCTGAAAAACAACTCCATTGATAAAAAGATTACACGTATTATTACTTTTCTTCCACACTACTTTCTAAGATCAAGAGAATAAGGGGAAAAATGGAGAGTGTAACCACGAGAGAGAATATTTTAATAGGCTCTTTCCCTCTCCCTCTACACACAAACATGTGCACTAACTAGTTTACAAGGAGACTTCTTAAAGCACAATCAAGAGAGAACATACAATATTGCTGCCAGGTTATCTATTTGCTTGCAAAACAGGGATAAGGAAATGGCTACAATTAAGTCGATCGGCTCAACCCGATGTTTCAGTGTTAACATGGGCCATAACATGCTGATTGCAGTAGGTTAGTAAGGAATGTGGAAAAACACTGGCAGTTCTTAACAAAACTAAGCTGTTCAGAATTCTTAAAATTTATATGGATCCACATATAATTTTACCAAGAAACTCTTTCTACTGACTATCTCGATATAATATTGGGCAGCTTCTAGCTAAAAGAGCACAAGCACAGTAATAAATAGTCACCTTTGAAAAATGTTGTATCCTGCCACGTATCCAAAAGCCAAGAAGACCAAGAAGGGCAATTCCAAGGCAAAACAGGAAAACAGACTCAAC
Source organism: Forsythia suspensa (assembly GCA_023638005.1). NCBI lineage: Eukaryota > Viridiplantae > Streptophyta > Magnoliopsida > Lamiales > Oleaceae > Forsythia > Forsythia suspensa. The sequence goes on along the minus strand of CM042670.1, from coordinate 26,085,862 downwards.
ACTGAGAAGGCCACCCGCCTCGGTAACTTCAATGGTGCCATTATAGAATGTACTTTGGTAAGGGTTCTGGTCTATCTCATAAACAATTGTGCCGACAAAATCAAAAGCTCCAGGCTGCAAGATAATGAAAAGTGCGCATTGATGTGAATCCAGGTATTGACATGCAGCACAAAACTGAACAATACACTTCATCTATAATACAAACTTACTTGCATAAACTTGCTGATAGAAAATATGTATGGGAAAGTAGCTTGAGCGGAAGGAGGTACTGACGCATTGTTAAAAGCCTAGAGAATGCAGACAGAGACATCAGTAACCAAACTTTCCTAATAAATCCAATAACACCCACTGTGACCTTTAAAATTCAAAAGCTATCCACAGAACCATACAGAATGAAGTAATTTTCGAAGTATACCAACTTGAGTGAGAAAGATGAGTGGAAAAAGAGGATCTAGTAGTCCAAAAACCACCAATCCATAGGAACACCATATATCAATTTATGTGAGCCCTATGGACTGCCGTGTCCATAGGTTGTGCAAGTTGAGGCTGGGGTTGTTACAAAATCTACTCTTATCCAAAAGCACAGACCAATCATAGTCCTGATTTTGCTTTCATTCAAGAACACAAGAAACAATAGCGCAGTTGCCTATCGAGACACCATTTTAACAGCATCACAAAAATTACAGTAAACGGAAAAGATGCATACTTATTCAACTGTTCTAACTACCAACTCATCATAGCTTTTTCTCCTAAGACTGGACTCTACTGGCCATATATCTAAGAACTAGGTCATTGTTCTAACAGCTCCACGTGAACTAAATCATATTCACATTTCATGTCGTCACTCATCACAGCTGCCCCTGCAGTTATACCCAGCCAGGAGTCATATCCAATGCTCTAGAAATAGAGTCTTACAAACAAAATCGGCAAAGGCATATATAATCTTAGCTTGCTGAAAACGGTGACCTATGCACACATCTTATAATAATGTAGCAAGTCACGTTATTCACTAATTCAAAGTCCTGCAACAAAGACTTCAGATATTCCACATAACATAGCATGATCCAATCGCTCACAACTCCAAACATGTTCGACCATTAATCGCCAATACTTCCATAACATTTCTTCGGCCACAGATAACACAGGAATAAATATTTGAACTCCTTTCCAAGGAAGGGGAAAATATCATGAATGAAAGAGCAACTGAGCAGGTACACAAAAGATACCTGGGCAGAAAGATTTTGAACCAAATATTGGTGATCAAAGGGAAGATGGACAGTGGCCTGGATGGCAATGACATTCAGATATGATTCCCCTGTTTTTATTATCCAAAAAAGAGGCAGGTAAAATCATCTCTCCTCGAAGTTGACGGAAACGGTATAATTAGAAACTATTATTTATTAATTACATAAGCAGCAACTAATTTGCATATGATTACACATTCATACGACAAAAGACAACTTCATGGGTAAAAACGGCAGAACATAAAAGACAATCATTCACTGAAAAACATTAACAGACCAAAAAAACAACGTATATAGGTCCAAATAACAAAGAGTTACCCTCATTTTTAATTCCAACTAGAAGTTCACTTTCTTCCCCAGCCACAGCCACTGTAAAAGGAAAAACAAGAAAAACAAAAGCTGATTAGATATACTGATACATCTCTCTTAATGGTCAACTTTATTAAACATGAAGACGAAATTAGCACGTTAGCAAACAGTTGAGAGTCTGAGACAAAGCTTATTAAAGAGGGCAGGAAAAGGAAAAATTATTCCGACAGAAGTACTAACATTTAGAGGGGTTTCTTGGGAAAACACAAACTGTTTCCACTCCTGGAGCTGGACTGAAACTCCCACCAGCACCAAAATCTTGGGCATCCTCACCAACGATGCCAAGATCTCCTCCTTCCTCAGCTGAGTCGACTACTTCTGCATCCGGGTCTAGATCACATCTCACAACTACCAAGCAAAAGACCAAATTAATAACAAACATCTAAATTTTCAGTAAAATATCTTGGAAACGGAGTCATAAAAATTGTGGAACCTTGGAAAGATATAATCTTTTGAAGCACAAGGTACTCAATTCACTTTATCATGCAAAAAGGAGAAGACAATATAGTTTTTGGAAACTGCATTATAATTTAAATTCGACATGCAAAAAAAAGTAGATATATTGCACAATCACAACTTTTTAAAAAGGAAAAGAATTCATTTTGTCTTCGCAAGTACTTCCAGAAAGTAAAGCAATCACTCACAAAAGCCCAATATTAAAACCATCACTCATTCAGCAACTGATTTTGCGAGAAACAACCACATCCTTGTCTCCCATCCGATCAAATCACATAATTATACATTGGAATCAAAACACTCAAGAAATTCATAATCTTAATCCACTAATAAAAAACCTTAAACTACAAACATAAGGATCCAATTTTATAACAAAACCTCGATCCAGACGAATCTCGTTAAATTCCAAACACTGGATGATGTCTATATATTTAATTATCAAATTCCAAGTAATGAAATGGAAAGTGTTGAGAAATGGATCTGGATTTGAGATGCTCACCATGGAGGAAGGAGGATGAGAAAATGAGCAGAGAGAGGATCAAGAAAACCCTAATTGTCATTTCTTTCTTGCTTTCTTTCCTGCTCCGAAGAGAGAGAGGTGTGTGGGAATGCCGTGAATCTGTAGAGAGAGAAAGTAACGGAATGTACTTTTTTGTGAAACCGAGACTAATTTCTAACGTGTGGACTAAACACCCAAGTGAAGGTCAAATTGCACTATTATTGTTTGAATAATTTTAATTACTGAGTTTAAGGGCATCTTCAGGGTTCTCACCAAAAAAAAAAAAACATTTTGTAGTATGATTTATTTGACTTTTCAACACAATTTGAAATAAAATGATCAAAATACCCTTTGAACTTTTAAATAACATTTCAATGATTGAGGGTTATTTTGTCATATTGCAAATAATGTGTAAGAAATTTTCATAATGTGGTCCACCACATTAATTGTAAAATGGATTTTTGGAGACAAAAAAAGGTAGCCGAACAAGCACTAAAAAAGATAATTTTAGAGCTGATTTGATTTTACTTAAAACTAGTATATCACTCGTGCGATGCAGGACACTTGTTTTTCAAGATAGTAATTTTAAAATATTCTAAAAGTATATTGTTTATTTATACATTCAAATAGAAAAAAATTCATATAAATAACATTTGATTATGAAAAAAAAAAAAACAATATAGTTAATCCAGATTTTGAAACACCTCTTTGAAAATCACGTTTGTGGTCGAACTGAGGTGGATTTTGAATCGTATGATTTAATTTTGAAATTATCATATATAGTTTATTAGTTTAATCGACTTATTATTTTTAATCAATAAATCAGATCATTTAATAATATAACACAATTATATATTTTCCGTATATTGATGTTTTTTTTTAAACTGCAACCTATTTAAACTCACTATAGAAAGCATAAAAAATTTGTAGGGAAAATAAATCTATTTCTGGAAAACTATTGCATTATTGCTAATAGTTCTCGTGTATTGATATTTTATTTTATTTTTTTGAAAACACAATTTATTTAAATTCCTCAACCGGTATAAATTAAAAAATCTGAAAAGTGATTGCATTTATCATATATAATATTAACTGTTATAATTCATTTTTGCAAAAAAATAGAATAAATAAACAATCAATGTATAAAACCTATTAAAGAATCTGAAAAGTTTTTGCATTTATCATATATAATATTAAATGTTACACTTTCTTTTTTACAAGAAAAAGAAAAAAAAAAAATAAACAATCAATATGTGAAACCAATTAAAGAAAACAAACTTTTATGTAGTATTTATGGTGGAACTTACCAAATCTGGAAAGAAAAATGGCAAAAAAATGTGTGCATGAAATTTTCGACGATGGGAAGCATAAAAAATTTGAAGGAAAAATAAATCTATTTCTGGAAAACTATTGCATTATTGCTAATAGTTCTCGTGCATTGATATTTCATTTTTTTTTTTTAAAACACAATTTATTTAAATTCCTCAACCGGTATAAATTAAAAAATCTGAAAAGTGGTTACATTTATATCATATAATATTAAATGTTACAATTCGTTTTTTGCAAAAAACTGGAGAAAATAAATAAATAAACAATCAATGTATAAAACCCATTAAAGAATCTGAAAAGTTTTTGCATTTATCATATATAATATTAAATGTTACACTTTCTTTTTTACAAGAAAAAGAAAAAATAAAATAAAATAAACAATCAATATGTGAAACCAATTAAAGAAAACAAACTTTTATTCAGTATTTATGGTAGAACTTACCAAATCTAGAAAGAAAAAATGGCGGAAAAATGTGTGCGTGAAATTTTCGACGGCACTTCTTTTTTATATATATAGATAGATAGATAATATTAAATGTTACAATTCATTTTTTGCAAGAACATAGAAAAAATAAATAAATAAACAATCAATGTATAAAACCCATTAAAGAATCTGAAAAGTTTTTGCATTTATCGTATATAATATTAAATGTTACACTTCATTTTTTACAAGCAAAAGAAAAAAAATAAAATAAACAATCAATGTGTGAAAACAATTAAGGAAAACAAACTCTTGTGCAGCATTTATGATCGAACTTACCAAATCAGTGTGTGAAATCAATTAAAGAAAATAAATTTTTCTGCAATATTTATGGTGGAACTTACCAAATCTGGAAAAAAAAATGGCGGCAAAATGTGTGCGTGAATTGATGTTTCATTTTTTTTTGTGAAAACACAATTTATTTAAATTCCTCAACCGGTATAAATTAAAAATTTGAAAAGTTGTTGTATTTATCATATATAATATTAAATTTTACAATTCATTTTTTGCAAGAAAATAGAAAAAATAAATAAATAAACAATCAATGTATAAAATCCATTAAAGAATCTAAAAAGTTTTTGCATTTATCATATATAATATTAAATATTACACTTTCTCTTTTACAAGAAAAAGAAAAAAAAATAAAATAAACAATCAATATGTGAAACCAATTAAAGAAAACAAACTTTTATGCAGTATTTATGGCGGGACTTACCAAATCTAGAAAGAAAAAATGGCGGAAAAATGTGTGCGTGAAATTTTCGACAGCACTTCTGTTTTTATATATAGATAGATAGATAATATTAAATGTTACAATTCATTTTTTGCAAGAAAATAGAAAAAATAAATAAATAAACAATTAATGTGTAAAATTTATTAAAGAATCTGAAAAAAAAATTGCATTTATCGTATATAATATTAAATGTTACACTTCGTTTTTTGCAAGAAAAGGAAAAAAAATAAAATAACAATCAATGTGTGAAAACAATTAAGAAAAACAAACTCCTATGCATCATTTATAATTGAACTTACCAAATCAGTGTGTGAAACTATTTAAAGAAAACAAACTTTTATGCAACATTTATAGCGGAACTTACCAAATATGGAAAGAAAAAATGGCGGGAAAATATGTGCGTGAAATTTTTTACGGCACTTCTGTTTTTATATATATATAGATTTTGTTAAAAAGTTGAAGTCATAATTAATAGTTAATTTTAACCATTTATTTTGTGAACCTATAACTTTTTACAATTTTCAACAACATATTTTATCAATTTTTATTAATTTTTACAAAAAATCTGATTTTAATCAAAATCGAACGCACCCTTACTTTCTTTATTCATCTATTTCAAATTATAAGTAATTTTATTTATTAATTGTATAGTTAATTTTTAGTTTTGCCCCTATTTGTGTTTTGTTATTACTATTCAATGCAGAGATATATTAAAAAATTATTAGTAAAATTTATAGTTCCAACTATATTAATTATATTTTCTTTGTTTTACTAGTTCCAATTATATTAATTACATTTTTTTAATCTGTGTGAAAATGCGGGTAAACATATCTATAAGCTTGAGGGTCGGTGGGTCGGTCTAGATATTTAAATACCCAAAACCACATGTTACACTTCGCATATTTCATAAATAGAACCATTTGGGTCAACGTAATTAATTTCCGTACGGATTCGATTCCACCTATAACATTTTTAAAAAACATCATGATTTGACAACATATATTTTTTTTAAAAAAAATGCAAACCTGTTAACATTAAAATACGTTAAATATTAAAATAATTTATGAACAAACACATAAATTAGGGATAGAAAAAATGAAATCACCTTTCACAATTGAGGATTTGTTTCGATTATAGAGGTGCCTTCACCGTCTTATTATGTGTTGGACGAGAGAGGGATGAGCGAGAGTGCAAGACAGACGATAATATTTGTATTGTGTATATAAGGAAATAGCGATTGAGAATTTGAGATTTGGTTATTTGGAATTGAAACAATTGAATTTGGGTTTAGGAGTGGTGAGTTTTGTATTTTTGGTTTGGATCTTGGACAGTTGGACTCTTGTCTTTAGTATTGTGGTGTTGGGTTGGGGGTCATTAGGTTATGGTGAATAAATTGTAAGTTTTTATAAAAAATAACGAATTCGGTTCCATAGTCGGGTACCCATGGTTCCAATTCAAAAACCAAGAACCCATCGGACCCGGTTGGTTCTCGATTCTCGATTTTGGATCCTAATTTTATTTTCTTGGAACCGAACCAGAACCTCCCATTCCAATTCGATTCTAGTTAAAATGCCTACTCCTACACATCTCTATGGGACGAAGACTTGGTTTGGTATTGCTCTACTTTTAAGAGAATCAGCTTCTACTGTACTGTAGAAAGAATCAGCTGTGGGAAGAATCGGATAAGTGTTTGATGAGTTAATTTCACCAACAGTCACTGAAGTTACCTTAAAATTTTAAAATGATCACTGAAGTTCAATAGTTTCAGTGGTGGTCACTAAAGTATGAAATTCTTTCACTAATGGTCACTCCATTAAGCTTTAGTGATGTGTCATTTATTTATTGCATTGTAGTCCATATACTTTGTATAATATTCACTTTAGTCCTTATATTTTTAATTATATTTCAGTTAAGTCTTCTAAAAATTGTATCTTAGGTCCTTAATCTTTTACATCTTTACACTTGATCCCCAAATTTTTAATTATCTTTCAGTTAAGTTCTTTAAAATTACATCTTAGGTCATTCAACTTTTTATATCTTTACACTTTGATCCCCAAATTTTCAATTATCTTTCGATTAAGTTCTCTAAAAATTGCATGTTAGGTCTTTCGACTTTATACATCTTCAAATTTTGGTCTCCAAATTCTTGATTTTAGTGGCCAGAATAAATACAATTTTAACGGTCAAAATAAGTGCACTTTTTATTAAATTCTTGACTTTACATTCGAATTTTCACCTAAACGAACAAAATAATATAATTAAATAATAAACTACTTGAATAAGTGCGAATTTTACACTTATTTTGACTACTAAAAATTGACATTTGTAAATTCTATCAAGTAGTTTATTATTTAATTATATTGTTTTATTCATTTAGGTGAAAATTCGAGTGTAAAGTCAATAATTTAATTGAAAGTGCAATTATTTTGATCATTAAAATTGTACTTATTTTGACTACTAAAATCAAAGATTTTGTGACCAAAGTTTGAAAATGTATAAAGTTGAAGGACCTAAGATGCAATTTTTAGAAGACTTAACTGAAAGATAATTAAAAAATTGGGGACCAAAGTGTAAAGATGTAAAAAGTTGAAGGACTTAAGATGTATTTTTTGGAAGACTTAACTGAAAGATAATTAAAAATTGAGAGACCAAAGTATAAATATGTAAAAGATTGTGGACCTACGATGCAATTTTTAGAAGACTTAACTGAAATATAATTAAAAATATAGAGACTAAAGTGAATATTATATAAAGTACATGGACTATTATGCAATAAATAAATACCACATCATCATTTCAAGTTAGAAATTTAATAGAGTAATAATTAGTTAAATGATTTCATACTTTAGTGACCATCACTGAAACTATTGAATTTCAGTTACCATTTTAAAATTTTAAGGTAATTTTAGTGACCGTTGGTGAAATTAACCCGTGTTTGGTACTCTTGTTTCAAAATTGATTTATGTTTCAAAAGCAGCATTTGAAGCGTTTCGTAAACAAAAGTAATTTATTGCTGTAAGAATATTAAATTACTAAAAAAGACATTGATTATAATAAGGTATTTTGTATTAGTATTACTGTCAGAAATGGTAAAATTCATTTTTTTTTTCTTTTTATAGTAACATATAATATTGTCAAATATGTTTTTAACAAGACAATGCATTGACTATTGTTATTTTAAAATAAAAATAATAAATATCTAATAAATTTTAAATTTTATAAAAATTACAAAATAAAAGCATAGTCATATAGTGCAAAAATTAATTAAATTTATATTATTTTTTATGCATCAAACTTGCATCAATTCAGTTTCTCAATTTCTCAATTTTCATATAATAGAAAAAACGTCAAATAATTTTAAATTATCATTGGAATGTGTAGAAAATAAACCTAGGATATTAAAAGATTTAGTTTAATTAATTAGGGATAAAATGAGTATTTTAATAATATATAAATGAAAATGCTAAAAACAGAATTTAAAAAGCTGCCATTTTTTCTCAAAATCTATTGTCAGATAAGTCAGATTATTTTATAATCACTTTTAAAATTTTTGTCAAATGGCTAAATCAACTTCTGATTGTTTGAGAATCAAAAGTTTGGCTCCAAAATCAATCACAAACGGGGTTGAAGAAAGTAATATTTATTACCATTTGTTACGAATGATTAATTTATGTGGCGTGTGATGTAGTATTAAATAATAGGAACAACATAAGAGTTAGAGCTTGTTCGGTTTAAGTTTTTGGCAAAAAAAAAAAAAAAGAGTTTTTTTAGCTTAACAATTTTGACGTTTCAAAGTCTTTTAAGATGAAATGACTATATTGCCTTTACTATTTTGAAATAGAAATGTGTTGATTAAAGGTAAAATAGTCATTTCACATTTAAAAACTTTTAAAAGCCCAAAATTTCAAGCCCAAAAAACCCATTTTTTGTCAAAAACTTCTACCGAACATAATCTTAATTTATTATTCAGATCATTTAATGTCACGTAATCATCAACACGGGTGATAAATAGTATTAGTATACTTGCTTCTACAAAAAATTGATCTTTAAAATAAATAAATAAATAAACAAGTTTGTCCGATGTTAAATTGGCATGATTATTGTGAAAATATGTTTCGGTCCAAATTTTTCACGACACGTTGTGAAATAAAATATAACTTCGTAAAGTTAAAAATGTGTTGAGCACACAATGATTTTATAGAAATTGGTGCATAAATTTTATTTTACAACTAAAACGTGCATGCGAATACGTGCAAAAATTTCACTTACATAAATATAGAAAATAGATTTAATCGAGGCAAAAGTTGGACTCTTTCTCCTCAAGACGAAATTACAACACATTGGTGCTTACAATCTCTTAGCACAAGTCTTCTACGATACAACAGCCACTACTTGTAATAGTATTCCAAATTACGAGAACATCGAATTAGACAACGTTTTTGTACTCTCCTTGAATGAAAAAAACAGACTTAAAACTTTATGCCGAAAACATTTATTGACTAAAGGATTTATGCAAGAAAGTGCAAGGTCTGAATATCTGTGACTGAAAGTGAAGTTATGGGTTTTGTAACCGGGATTTTGGCGCAAATGGTCCCTAACCTTTTTCCTTAGTGTGGAATTGGTCCCTAACGTTTATTTTTTTGGCAAACAAGTCTCTAACCTATGTATTTTGGTGCGAAATTGATCCTTATAGGATGAAAAAAATAAATATACCCTTAGTTTTAATTAGAAGAAATTATCTGTGGATTCCTAATCATTACAAAATGTACAAATTGGCTCAATACTTTTATTTTTTATAAAAAATTAAAGAAAACTAATGATTTTTTTTTTAGAATTAATACTTTAGTAATAAATATGTCAAATAAAATTATTATTTTTATTATTAAGTAATTATATTATTTAAAATTTAAACTTTTATTTTTTTGTTGTATAAAAAAAATAACTTTGTCACAAACTTGATGTTCAAATACTTTTATTTAATTGAATTATATGTTTATTAACTATAAATATTATAAATCCAACTATATTTTTCATATTTTAATTTATCGTTTTATTTTCGTTCAAAAATAAAACACATAATGTGTAAATTAATTTTTATTAGTATTTTTATGTAAAATAAAAATGTAATAAGATTATTTTAATGTCATAAAATTATATAAATTATTTTGTTATTTATTTAATTTAATTCTTAAAGTAAAGAGTGAGAAAAAAATTTTAAGTAAAGAAAGAGAAAAATGATTTCTCACAATGATTTCCCCCTCTTTAAATAATATAATTACTTAATAATAAAATAATAATTTTATTTGACATGTTTATTACTAAAGTGTTAATTTTAAAAAAAAAATCTCATTAGTTTTCTTTAATTTTTTTATAAAAAATAAAAATATTGGACCTATATGCACATTTTGTAATGATTAGGAATCTACATACAATTTCTTCTAATTAAAACTAAGGGCATATTTGTTATAAAGACTAAATTTGCACCAAAACACATAGGTTAGGGACCTATTTGCTAAAAAATAAATATTAGGGACCAATTCCACACTAAAGGAAAAGGTTAGGGACCATTTACGCCAAAATCCCTTTTGTAACCATATAAGCACAAAGTTCTGTCACATGAATGTTTTTCCCCCCTTTTGAAAGAAAACAATTCTTCTCATTTAGACTTATCATAGGTTACAAAATCCTCAATAAAGCTCGGGGATTCTCCAATCGAAACTGAATTACCAAAACCTAAAATAGCATTCTTAGCTAGAGCTTGATCAACATAATTCGCTTCATGTCGAACAAAAGCACAAATTAAAGAAGGGAAGTAAACTAAGTACTCCGATATTTGCATCAAGATAGCTCATTTTGTGGATCTGGTTGGAAAATTAGTTAATGCTTGTACAACATTGAAGCAATCAAACTCGATTGAGGCGATAGCAAGGCCACAAGAGTGTGCAAAAATCAGTTCCCTCCAAGATTGCAATGCATTCAATAGTGTAGAGCTAGATTTTCCAAACAAAAGCCTTAGAAAAGCTACAATCACCTCTCCATCATAGTTTCTACACATTCTCCCAACCACAACTTTGTATTGATCACCACCATTCTGAAGAGCAGCATCCACATTCAGTTTTAGACATCATGCTACTGGTCGGTTCTCACCTAACCGATTGGTTCCCAATCTATCCACTACCTGCATTGCTTGAAATTCGTGTTGAAATGAAAAGGAATCACTAACAAGCTTATCTGGTGGGCTTCCTTGCTGATTTCCAAACACATAATTGTTTTGCTCCCTCCAACAATTTTTGCACTCATCAACTAGTCGTGTAGTTGTAGCATCAATTCACCAATACATGAAAATTTGTGTAAGAATTAATGTCCAATGTCCAATTAGTTGGGTCGGACTTAATTACTTATTGGACCAAATTAATTAATTAGATTAATTAATTGGGCTTGTTTGTTGATGGTTTCTAGTTGGACTATAATTAGGGCTATGGTTAGACCCGCCTATAAATACTAAGGTACAACAGATTAACTTTTAGAAAGTGGTCTTCATTACTTGCTAGGACAAGCAAAAGACAACTCAATACAATTACTCTCAAAAGTTCTGCTTTCATCTGTTCTTGATCGTGGAAGTCCATATCTGTTTTTGCTGTGTGGATTACCATTGGAGGCTAGATAATTGGACAGCTGTGATATTGAAGACCGTTCATCCAGCTAATCAGATAATTAGATTCCACGGTATTCATCAAGGTAAACTTTTATCACGAATTCTATCTAAGTACAAGATTGATCTGGCTTATAGGAATTGCAGATTTAATTTTCGTTGTACATTTATAAGTCAATTCCTTACAAATTGTGTACCTCAAAATCACCGTGATCCCATACTGCTGAAGCAGCTAGACAGTTGATAATGCTGTTTATAATGTCCTCAATCACTGCAAATAATCTTGGGCACAATGGGTAAATTTCTGAATGTCAACGCCAAAGGTTTGAATTAGTCGAAATGATCTCAAGAAATGCTCACCATACATAGAATTTTATCTTAAGAGGTATGTTGAGACCCCACACAAATTTCCACAAGCTAGATGCTATTAGTAGATGTGTCTTCTCCATTCTTAGTTAGAGACATATCAACCTTATAACCCGACTTAATGATATACACACCCTGCAACTCGAAATGCCATAATGGTACATTCTCAACTGTAGGTATTCCGCCATAAAGATAATATTAATCATGAATCAAGTGGTAAGAATCATTCCTATTGACCTTCAAGAATAGCAGCCAATAGGATCCCCACGCCTCATCTATCTACGTGTATTTTACCAACACACTTGGAAGGCCACGTGGGCATGTGGATCACTATGGTACACTTGAGATATAAGAAGGAAAGGTATTTGAGTGTGAAAGGGACACGTTGTGGCCGAGGAAGTGGCTTGAGGTCTTCTAATCATAGATTTCTTAAGTTGTAGGAAGGACATTTAAGTTAACGAATGTAGAGGACTTTGGTTTAATATCTTTTCTCTAGTCATATTTTCATCATCCTTCTCTTGTAGAATGGCTTTGATATTTATACACCAAAGGCATTTGGCCAGGTGCTCTGGATGCATAACAAGTGGCACAATCCCTGGAGGTCCTCTTTGTCGCTCTCAAAGTGTCATGTCCAATGTTTGAATGCCCCCCTTTCAGCAGTATGCTAGGGGCCTAGGACTGTGAGAAGCCGTATTAATAGGTTGTCCCATCAGTTCCTTTCAGGTCTAATTCGCAGTGTGTCACAGAAGTCTTACTCAACACGCAACCGGAGTTGGTCTTGATTGCCTCATCCCTTCAAGTGCCTCTTCCCATACTTTCTCGATATTTAAGAGAACCGCTTCAGTATGATGTTATCACTTCCAATAGGCATTGTTGACTTTGACAAGTCCACGTTGTAATGGAGTGTAACAATTTCAATATTAATTCTATTTGCCAACTCTCATCTGTGTGCATTTAAGTGCCTGTTTGATTTTCATAAAAATCAAATTTTTGTAAATTTGATAAAAAAAGTCTCACAAAATGTAGTTAAAATATGTAGTTTAAAAGTTGATAAAGAGTATTTAAAAGTTTGTATTCAATGTAGACTTTTTCATCTCTAAAAAATATTAAGACTTTTAAAGACTTTTAAAAAGTCTTAAAAGTAAAATCAATTGTTGATGAGTTTTAAACGGGTATTCAAATTGAGAAAACACAGAGATTCTCTATTTAGAAAAATTTAAGTTAAAAGCAAAATCAAACAAAGTCACATATAATTATTTGAAACTTTGCTTAATAGTAGAAAGATATCCTATCTTGTTTGGAGTTATATGCCGAAAAGTGTATGGGGAAGGAAGTCATGGACTACTAAAAGCCGTTATTTTTTGTCCATTTTCAATTCGCCAACGTACTCCCTTTTCAATCAATTGTCTTCCCCATATAATACTGCACCATAAAATCGAAGCCCCTCATTTCACCTCCGCATAAAAAAATGAAGATTGATCATATAATACTTATCCTTCAAAATTTGAGTTGATAGTGACTCTATGTTTATCAATTACCTCGAGCACTGTTTTGCTATCGAAGCTTGGTTGAAAGCAATCGGGTCTATAAAACCAATCTCACCTCTAGATTTTGGTTGACAGAGTTGAGTCCATTGCATCCAATGACCAGTCTTCTTTCCATTCGATTGACCCCACCATAAACAAGATACAAGTCTTTTTATGTCATCACATAAAATGAACGGAATTTGGAACACGGACTAGTCTATGTTGGGATCGATTGTGCCACCGTTTTTATAAATATAAAAAATAATTGTTCCCACCAAAACTGAAGTTTCTTGTAAATCCATTCATCGGCCCTTTCTAAAACCACATTTTTACTCCACGCTATCACTGAAGGGAGCCCCAAATACTTACTATCCGGAATGTCTTTTGAACATTTAGCAAGGTATTCGGATTGAATCCCACTTGACTCGGTCATACGATTTGCTCATATCCAATTTCACTGCCATATAGCCCAACTTGCCACACATGCGACGCTTTAATGAGTGTAGCAATTCAAACGCTTCAATAAGGTTGTATGTGATCAATCTGCCGTTACAAATGCACTCTGATTGTAGGAAATAATATTCGGCAGAATTGATTTCAACAGTCTGGCTATCGTCTTTGTAACAATTTTATAAAATATGTCACAAAAGACTTGTTGGGATTTTGTGATCCCAAAAAAAATGCGGGATTGTGATGATTAATCGGACCCGTTATATCTTCAAAGACTTTGAGCCCAGGATTGAAGACAATTGTAGTGCACTCCACAATGTGTCAGTCCAAATGTATTGAAGGTTTTATTGGACCACTTGTAGGATTTAACGTACATTTAGGTCGTTGTTCAGTAACTCACAGTGCATTTAACCCGTTTAAGGCTTGGCGGCTAATTTTATAGTATAATCACGGCCATATGGAGTTATCTCCGTTATTGGAAGGAAAAAAAAAAAGAATATATATGTTCATTTGTCTCTACGTCTTCAATCTCTCGCTCAAAGGAAACTCTCTTTCAAACAATCTTATCATTGTTCTATTTACTGACTCAATCCTAAAATCATAACCAGCACAGCTCATATCGACATCCTCGCACATCAAAACTCCATTAGGAACAAATGAGTTTAAATCTCAGTGACTTATTCGCATAGATCTTACGGTTGGATCCCACCGCAGGAAAGCGGTATACTAGTATATTATAGGTTAATCACAACCATGTGGAGTTTTCTCCACTACTAAAAAAATAAATAAATATATACGTCTGTGTGTCGATACGTCTTCAATCTCTCTCTCTCAAACCAAACTTTCCCTCAATTGTTTTCTGTGAGCAAAGAATTATCAGCAGCAAAACCAAAAAGCAGAAACCACATTCTTGTTCGCGGTGGATAATCAGCCGCCGCCTTTCATCCTTTTCTTAGTGAAATCAGTTCCCTTTCGTCTGTCCTTCATTAATTGGTGTTATTTTCGTGGAGTTGGACAATATTAATTTCTATTTTCTTGCAAGCAAATAACGATCTAGTGAACTATTTTTCCTAACAAGACTAATAGGCCTGAACTCCGTAATACTTCTCGGACATTTAACCTTAGATATAAGTACCACATTAGTGTCATTTGATGGTAGAAAATGACGTGAAATACATCCGGGCCGGTGCCTTAAACGTCTCCATGTTAAACAGAGCATTCCAAACCTCCAAGACTGTGAAAGGTTCTGAAAGATAGTGTGACATATCTCTGTGAATGCATGGTGTCATGTCTTCAAGTGCTGAATGAATTTGATTTGGTGTTGGGGATGATGACATCAGAAGTGTTGCAAGGAAGCCAAATTGTTTGGGTTCTTCGAAGGAAGACATTTTTTTTTTGGAAGCTCTGATACCAAAATGAATTTTAAAAATAAGAGAATGAAGTTGAAAACTCTATGTTGTATTATTTGCAGAAGATTACAGCAGTTTTTATATATTGAAGATTCCAACGGTAACAACAACTTGAATAAGAAAGTAACTAATGATGAAATATCATTCCTAAAAATATGGGGGAAATGTAATTTGACTGTTTCAACGCTGCAAAGCTTTTGCATATTTATGGTATAATGTACATACATGCTTCAATCATATTCCCATGAATCACAATCGTGATGAGCAATTAAATTAGGGTTTTGAGTTCTTGTTATCAATCATTCTAGTTTCATAGCTTTCAAATACATAGAGCTTGTTCAATGTGGCTTTTTTGGGCCAAAATGGTTTTTTTTAAGCCAAAATTTTTAACTTTTCAAACCAAATGGTGGCTGAAGTGACCAAATTGTCACTAATCCACAAAATACACACATTTTATGGATTAAGAGCAATTTGGTCATTTTAGCTACCATTTGATTTGAAAAGTCAAACTATAAAAAACCATTTTAAAAAAAAATTACATCGAATCTTGCTCTTAACATTATAAGCGTACTAATCTAGCTAATATATCACGAGAAGACAAATTCCGTGATATATCATTATTTGCACATGATATAATATTGATTAATTTCTTCTTTCTTCTTGCGTCTTTGCCTTTGACGAAAGGTATGGAAGTAGAATCTAATTGAAGTGAGATCGCCTAAATGAGCAGTTTACAGAGCTGGGAAATGGCCTTGGTAAATAAACTTCTCATTTTTACATTATGATGAAGTGGCAGTGATTTTCTGTGTATGAGCTAGTCAGACCAATTGTAGATCGATTTTCGTATAAAAGCACAGTAATACAATGTTTTTGGCATGTCTGATTCCAAAAACACAGTACAGAGAACATAAAAGTGGAGTGATCTACGTGACTTTAACATTAGGCTTTTGTTTTTTGTTTTGCTTCGTTTCTGGAACGCTTCCTTGTTGTGAGAAATATGGAAATTCGAATACCATAAGATGATTATTTATAGATCCTGATAGACCTAAAATGACAAAGGATCTATACTCAGCTGATACAATTCAAATGCCGAAAGATTTGGCTTCACAAGTTAACAGACTAGCTGGGTATGGTGATTTTTAGGAAGGAAATTTTATTGTCTTGAGGCCATTCAATACAAGATTTCTTAACTTGTTTACATTTTCAAGCAGTTGACTCGGGAGAAGAATAAGAAAAGGCATCTCTTTAATTTGACAGCAGAGATTGTAGTCCATGCATCCAAGGGTTGCGATGGATCATTCTGTAGTTATGCACCCACCTTCTTATCCCTTTTCAGTGCCCGTGCTCGTCTACCAGCATCCATCTCTGCAGCCATTCCCATTGTTCAACTTATGTTCTTGAACTGCTTTCCCTCCAACATGTATCTTCTCAGGTTATGCAGCCAGGTAGCAGGTCTCGCACCAGGCAAACAAGGTGTTGAGTAAAGTTTAGGGAAATCTGGAAAAAACTTGATCAACTCCAAGGCACGAAAGATCGTTATATTTTAAGAGATGTTTCTCCCCTATCCAACAAAGTCACGACTGGGGTATGAAAGAAAATCTCTCTCAGGATACAATGGAGGCGTTTGAATCAAACCGTGATTATTTGATCAAACCAAGAAAACACTCTATACGAAATTTGATGATGCCAAAAGAAGAGAGAAGAAGAGAAATTAATCCTCCTGCAAATGTGAATTCGCCCAGAATTAATAGGAGAAAAGGCAACCATTTGAATAGGCGTGTCCCTTGAAAAGAATGGACGCACTTGTAGGAAGAAATTGCACGTATTCAAATAGGTCGAACCCCGCGGCAAACGCATGTGAGGGCGGCAAAACATTCGCAAAACAAAGGATGAACACGCAAAATGAAGAAAATATTTAACACAAGGTTCAGGGAATAAGTCATCAGATCAAGAGGAGAGTATAGTAGAGAATAGTGATTGTCCCTTTGATTTTTAAACAGCTCTTGAGCTTAAAACACCTAGATGACTGTATCTACATAAGAACGTGTGAGTCAAAATGGTTTTAGATCATAAATGTTGGAAATTTTTAGAGTTATGCAATGTTTGGGCATAATTTTGTGTGAGATCCGTTTCTTTATTGTGAAAAATAAAAGTAAATTTGTGTTCTCTTTCGAGTGAACATAGAAATTATATATTTACACGATAATGACATTTGAAATTATATGCAGGATATTCCTTGTCAAAACAAAGAAAATCCAAAACAATGCTGAAGAAAGAAAACAGCTTTACTGATGGATACAACGGTGGACATGTATAGGCAATTTTAGCGTTATTCGAAACATGAACTGTTATAAGTTTGTACTAGTTCAAAATCACAAATACATACTCTTTACATACCTCTATTGAGCCCATGTCAAAAATTGATTTTCTGGAAAAAATAAAAAAAAAATCAATTTTTTTTATGAGTGGTTTGTGGATTGAAAATTTTATACTATTCTACATAGTACTTATTGTTTATGTTGACTTTTTACATTCTATCTCACCAACCACTTGGTAGAAATGGATGAAAGAGCCTCTACATTATCATGAATGGTTGAATTTAATGTCATTTACAAATGTGTAAAAAGAAATGGGGCCACAAAATCAAAGGCGAAAGATGAAATACTTAAAAAGGGGCAAGTGAGATTGAAATTTGATTGAATGGTAGGATAGTTTGTCTAAATATTTTAATAAAATTCTCCACTTTTAAAGTATCAAGTTTTTATACTAATTTGATTAAAACTAAAATCAAATCGGAGCTAAGTATTAAAGGTGGGTTTGAATTTAATTAAAATTGATTTTTTTATAAAAGTTAATAAAATTTGATGAAATATGTGTTTGAAAAATTGTAAGACAATGTCGGTCCCTGAAATATGTAATTAAAATTAATAGTTGACTTCAATCAATTTTTAACAAAATTTTAATTGATTTCAAACAAATTCTAACTATTAAATTTATAATTAATCAGAAAGTAAGTAATGATGAGATATCATTCCTAAAAATATGGGGAAATGTAATTTGACTGTTTCAACGCTGCAAAGCTTTTGCATATTTATGGTATAATGTACATACATGCTTCAATCATATTCCCATGAATCACAATCGTGATGAGCAATTAAATTAGGTTTTGAGTTCTTGTTATCAATCATTCTAGTTTTCATAGCTTTCAAATACTTAGAGCTTGTTCAATGTGGCTTTTTGGGCCAAAATGGTTTTTTAGTTTCTGATTTTTAAGCTTTTCAAACTAAATGGAATGGTGTTTGAAGTGACCAAATTGTCACTAATCACACAAAATACACACATTTTATGGATTAAAGCAATTGGTCATTTCAAATTCTTATTTGGTTTGAAAAAATCAACAATAGTGGTAAAAAATCATTTTGGCCCCAAAACCACATCTTGCTCTTAATATTATAAGCGTACTAATCTAGGCTGATATATCACGAGAAGCCAACTTCCGTGATATATCATTATTTGCACATGATATAGAATTGATTAATTTCTTCTTTATTCTTGCGTCTTTGCCTTTGACGAAAGGTATGGAAGTAGAATCTAATTGAAGTGAGATCGCCTAAATGAGCAGTTCACAGAGCTGGGAAATGGCCTTAGTAAATCAACTTCTCATTTATACATTATGATGAAGTGGCAGTGATTTTCTGTGTATGAGCTAGTCAGACCAATTGTAGATCGATTTTCGTAAACTTACAATATAAAAGCACAGTAATACAATGTTTTTGGCATGTCTGATTCCAAGAACACAGTACAGAGAACATAAAACGTGACTTTAACATTAGGCTTTTGTTTTTGTTTTGCTTCGTTGCTGGAACGCTTCCTTGTTGTGAGATATATGGAAATTCGAATACCATACGATGATTATTTATAGATCCTGATAGACCTAAAATGACAAAGGATCTATACTCGCTGATACAATTCAAATGCCGAAGGATTTGGCTTCACAAGTTAACAAACTAAAAGCTGGGTATGCAACACTACGGAAGAGTCTCGTGAGGTGATTTTTGGAATGAAATTTACCCGTCTTGAGGCCATTCAATACAAGATTTCTTAACTCGTTTACATTTTCAAGCAGTTAACTCTGGAGAAGAATGATCTCAGAGAAGAAAAGGCATCTCTTTAATCTGACATCGAGGGATTTAGTGCCCTGTATCAGCAGAGATTGTAGTCCATGCATACATGGGTTGCGATGGATCATTTTGTAGTTATGAACCCACCACCTTCTTATCCCTTTTCAGTGCCCGTGCTCGTCCCCATTCATCCATCTCTGCAGCCATTCCCATTGTTCAACTTATGTTCTTGAACTGCTTTCTGAGCAACATGTATCCCCGCCGGATATGCAGCCAGGTAGCAGGTCTCATGCATCAGGCAAACAAGGTTCCGGGAATAAGTCATCAGATCAAGCGGAGAGTATAATGGAGAATAGTGATTGTCCCTTTGATGTTTAAACAGCTCTTGAGCTTAAAGCTGGATCTACACTAGAACATGCGAGTCAAAGTGGTTTTAGATCATAAATGTTGGAAAATTTTAGAGTTATGCCACATTTGGGCATAATTTTGTGTGAGATCCGTTTTTTCATCGTAAAAAATAAAAGTAGATTTGTGGTCTCTATATCGAAATTATTTATTTACACGATAATGACACAGTTGAAATTATATGCAGGATTCCTTGTCAAAACAAAGAAAATCCAAAACAATGCTGAATAAAGAAAACAGCCTCAATGATAGAGTGATAGATACAATGGTGGACATGTATAGGCAATTTTAGTTTTATTGGAAACATGAACTGTTATAAGTTTGTACTAGTTCAAAATCACTAATACATGCTCTTAACACACCTCTATTGAGCCCATGTCCAAAATTAATTTTCTGCAAAAAAAAAAAAAAAAAAAAAATTTTTTATGAGTGGTTTGTGGATTGAAAATTTTATACTATTCTACATAGTACTTACTGTTTATGTTGACTTTTTACATTCTATCTCACCAATCACTTGGTAGAAATGGATGAAAGAGCCTCTACATTATCATGAATGGTTGAATTTAATGTCATTTACAAATGTGTAAAAAGAAATGGGGCCACAAAATCAAAGGCGAGAGACGAAATACTTAAAAAGGGGCAAGTGAGATTGATTAAAACTAAAATCAATTTCAAATTTTTATACTAATTTGATTAAAACTAAAATCCGATCGGAGCTAAGTATTAAAGGTGTGTTTGAATTTAATTAAAATTGATTTTTTTTTTTTTGTAAAGTTAATAAATTTTGATGAAATATGTGGTTGAAAAATTGTAAGAAAATGTGGGTCCCTGAAATATGTAATTAAAATTAATAGTTGACTTTGAATTCAAATTTTCAACCAAATTTTAATTGATTTCAAATAAGTTCTAACTATTAAATTTATAATTAATCAGTAATCTAGGGTAAATAGCACAAACGCGTCCTTACTTATTGAGGTATTGTGGAAAACGTCCTATCTTCAAAATTTTGGCATTTTCACCCTTACCTCTTGGATTTTCAAAACAAAACGTCCTTTAGTCCAAAAATATAGGGTAAATTAGTCCAACCACTTTTTCACATATATATTACTTCTTTTAAAATTTGAGGCTTCCCATGCAATTTTCAAAATTGCACTGGCGACCCAGTCCCCAAATCTATCCCATTTACGAACTTCAAAAATGCAGTATAGATTTTCATCAAAATTCATCAAAACCACGTTCCCGGGCATAAGCGATAAACAAATCGCACACATCAAAATCCCCAGACGATGCAAAAACTCCCGAAAGCGAAGCATGTACCACGAAATTATTCAAATTCCTACGGAAAAATTCTTCTTACAAAATTCATAAGCGAAAAATAAACGGCATGTCTTGGGCGACCCGAGGCCCGTGGCTCCAATACCACTGATGACTGACCCTTTTGGGCCCTCGGTTGAGGGACGATTCGGAGGTTTTTCTTACACCCACCGATTGAATAGGCGGAGAGCCAATGGCTTGCATATGGGTTTTAATGGTGTCGACGGGGAACATGGCCATATGCTCAATCATGTGCGGCAATGGGCAGGAGATCATGAACCGCCAGAGGCGAAGGCCATCGGACTCCCGTGAGATAACGGCGATTTCCGAGTGGTAATTGGGCAACTTAGGGACTGTATTAGGTCGACTGCGGAATTCGGGGGGCGGCGTGGCGGAAAATTGAATTCAATTTCAGCGGGGCCAAATGGAATGTTCAAAATACGGGGTTCCAAAGTTTGGGGATTTTCGCAATAAATAAATATATATGTCATTGTAATAACTCCGTTTTCTTTTTGCTTTTTAAGCTTTGTATGTGCAAAGGACTAAACCACGTTTTGAAAAATACGTGTGTGATTTGTTCATTATTAATTTCTATTGTTAAAATCTGTTTGTGCCCGGGGAACGTGGTTTTGATGAATTTTTGATGAAAATCTATACTGCATTTTTTGAAGTTCAGAAACAGGGGATAGATTTGGGGACGGGGGCTGCCGTGCAATTTTGAAAATTGTATGGGAAGCCCCCAAATTTTAAAAGAAGTAATATATATGTGAAAAAAGTAGTTGGACTAATTTACCCCTATATTTTTGGACTAAAGGACGTTTTGTTTTGGAAATCCAGTAGGTAAGGGTGAAAATGCCAAAATTTTGAAGATAGGGACGTTTTCCACAATACCCTCAATAGGTAGGGACGTTTTGTGCTATTTACCCAGTAATCTATATCTATACTAATTCTAAAAGTCCCTTCAAGGGAGAAATATTTTTGGAAGATATTGTCCCCCAAATAACTTATAATTTCTAAAATCATCTTTTAATTAATATAATTTATTTTGACTTTAATTTAAACTATTTAATACTATATAAATATTGTATTTTGTTCATTAAAAGTGATTTGTCTCTTTAAATTCCATTATATATTGTAATTAATGAAAATAAATAAAAATATACTAATAAATTTTTTTATATATTGAAATTATTATCTTTAATTGTAAATAATCAAAGAATCAGTCTTATTATGCACGAAAATTTAAGCAAATTTCTTTATCAACATAACAAAATAATATGAATTTGGCTTTGCATTTTAACTTTCTTATTATTGATTCATACTTTCTTCCCTGTTCCAAATATGGGATAAATATTTATGGACGATATTATTCGCTCAAATAACTTATAATTCTTAAAATCATCTTTCAATTAATATAATTTATTTTGACTTTAATTTAAACTATTTAATACTATATAAATATTGCATTTTGATCATTGAAAGTGATTTGTCTCTTTAAATTCCATTATATATATTGTAATTAACAAAAATAAATAAAATATACTAATAAAATTTTTAATATATTGAAATTATTATCTTTAATTGTAAATAATCAAATAGTCAATCTTATTATGCACAAGAATTTAAGCAAATTCCTTCATCAACATAAAAAAACAAGATGAATTTGGCTTTGCATTTCGATTTTCTTATTATTGATTCATACTTTCTTCCTTTGTTATTCATCTTTGTTTTTTATTATGCCAAGAATATTTTTTTCCTCGCAATAACGATTTTTAATCTTTGATAATTAGTTTGATAGTAATGTGGTAATAATGGATGTGTTAATTTTCCATGAATGATTCACTAATTATAAGAATATATATGATGGTAATATTGATTTTAAATTTTGATTTCTATATCTTTTTTTCTTGATTTACAATATTTGTTCGATGTAAAAATGTTAATTATCGTGGTAGTCTTGATAACAAAGGATTTAAGTTCGAATGATGTTTTATGTTATTTTGTAAGCAATTAAGCGTATATTTATTGTGGAGGAGCGAGTTAGAAACAAGGAATTAGTCTTACTCTAACTCTTTTCAAGACGCGTGGTGAGGAAGGCATAAGCTTGGATAAAGTGAGTCGTATTATGTATAAGGTGAATGTAAATATTGCATAATAAGTGGTTTTATATAATGAGTTAAAATCATTGTCAAATATCGGTTGTTTTGATTTTTCTTGAAATTTAATAATATTTCAAATGGAATTAGGAAAGAATGCATGTTAGTTGTATTTTTAATGGCCCCTAATTAGAATAACGGGTTTATTATCTTGGTCATGAATCTTCACGAACTTGATGGATGGATAAGAGGCCACGTGTGCTTTCCATCACAGAGTCCGGTGAGACCCTCACCACTGAATTCATATCCACCCTCTTTTTACTTTGTTAACACGTGGCAGCTCAACAAAAGAAGGCTCGATAATACCCATCATTTTGTTAGCCGGACATGGAATACGACATCGTACTGCGTCCGCAAAACTGTCAAGTGCGGCGATGACTTCTGATTATTTATCATGGGCAAGTACGCTTGACGCGCGTATGTATCACGAACCCTCTTTCAGGTAAAAGTAGAAGATTTGAGGTCATTTTACATTGATTATAAAATAAGTAATTTTATAATATGGGGTTAGGTGAAATTGATTATAAAATAAGTAATTTTGACAAAATTCACGGTCTCTTCTGCCTTGAATTTTATAATATGGGGTTAGGTGAAATTCAAGATTATTTTATTGTCATATTTTAGAATAAATTTTGTTACATTCATAAACGTAGTGATATCATTAGATATATTATAAATTACTTTATTTTAAAAATTAAATTATCGTGTTGAAAATAAGTTCAGCTCAAAACAACTACTGAAAAGTTAGATGTTGACAAGACTGATTTAATGTACGTTTGACTAGAAGCATGTCTAGCTAAATTTATAAAAAAAAGTAACTTTAAAATCTAAACAAATATATTTAAAAGCTGAAATTGTGAAAAATTACTTTTTTAGTTATTATTTTCTCAAACATGTTTATTATTCTTTAAAAGTTACTTTTTTTAAAAAAAAAAAATCTATACAAAATTTTACTTTTTGAAAAGTAGTGTAAGTGTTTACTTATTTTTTGGCTTGGTCAAACATGTAATTTATTTTGAGCATTTTTGTTTATAAGTTGGTCAAATATTATTTTTATTTACATATTTTGTAAAATTTATTTTTTATCTACATATTCCGTAGAAATTCACTGTTTATAATTTATAAAAATTTTTACCAAAAATACTCAATTTGACTGTAGAATTAAAATTATGATTGAAAAAATTAAATTTTTATTTAGAAGTAAAAGAAAATATATTGTGAACTCCACGCTTAAAAAGCGCGTAGGATAATGGTAAATTCAATGAACAGCGTATTGGCGTAAAAAACAAAGCCACATATTTAGGAAGGGATTGAAATCAGAACCCTCAACTACCACCGGATAGAGAATAGTACATACAGATTGGTGGTGCTAGCCGCTTCTAACAACAGTATATACGTATGGCGGTTGTGTCCACGTCACTCACCGGCGCCGGATCTCAACTCTCCGGCCACTTCTCCGGCCTGCGCAAGTCATTTCTCAAGCTCGAAAACTCGAACTTCAACTCAACTCAGTCTTTCTTCCAAAATGTGGATTCTCACCTCCGCCTTTCGTCTTCTCGGAAAGGCTGCCGCGCCGTCGTCACCATGGCTGGCTCCGGCAAGGTAAAATTTGTTTTTTTTTAATAAGTTTTGCTTTTAATTTATAGTTACTTACATTCAGATCTGAAATTACTTAATGAGGCTTTGAAAGAAGACGAGGCTTTTAGAAATAATGAACTGAAGTTTGTCAAATTGTCGCTTCTGTATTGGCATTAGCATTTGTCAATGTGTATAACGTTCTTTCCTTCTTTGTCTATAGTATGTTGTTCAAATAATCTTTCTTATTTAATTCTCAGAAAATGCCAGATCTTTTATAAGAAGATGTGTTTTTTCTGTTTCTTTTTCTAAGTTGACGAGTTTAATGCATTCTGGACTGCATCTATGCGATATCTAATTTTTGTTTCGTTTTGCTTGCAGTTCTTTGTTGGTGGAAACTGGAAGTGTGTAAGTATCTTTCCTTTTTGCCATTGACGGATTTCATTATGACTGAGTTCAGATATCAATTCACTTTAAAAAGGTTTTGTGCTAATGTGAACAGTGACCTTTTTCAATCTTCTGGTTGAAGTGTTTGAGATGTCCTGGCTACATATAAGACGAGTCATAAAATTCTTAATTAGTGCAGTGGACTTGAAATTAGTTGAAAATCAGTTCAACTTTAAATGAAGAAATGACTCATTGCCCTAATTGCGTGCTCTACCAAATGCAGTGAAAGAGTAGTGATTTGCAACATTGAAGGGAAGGTGTGTAGACTACAGAAATATAAATGGCAAAAAATGGATGAGAGGATAACATGAAAAAGCAACAAAACAACATAATTCTCCAAAACTCAAAGATAGATTCTTAAAAAGTTGAAATTATGTTCAATGAAATTTGAAAATAGCCAACTAGGGGGCATTGTCAAGGAGAACTGGAAAATTTTTATGTTTTAGAAAACTTTTACTTATAGTTGCCCTCCTCAACTGTCAAAAGAATATCGTAACCTCATTAAAGGTTAATGAATTTCTTGCTATTCTAGCAGAACAGAGTTGGTTGTACACAAAACCATCGATTTAGTGTTCTTTTAGGCTCGTATAACTCATCTATTTTTTCGCTTCTATCTCTCCTGCAGGTAGTATAGATATAATAGTTTGAGTGATGGTGATCGTTCTTTTTGTCTTTTGTTCTACCTTTGCTTAAATGATTTTTTTCTTTATACTTTATGTAGAATGGGACAAAAGACTCCATAAGCAAGCTTGTCTCTGACTTGAACAGTGCGACATTGGAGTCTGATGTTGGTGAGTTTTGTCACACTATTAATGTTTTAAATCATCTTGTCTGAATAAAGAGAAGGGCTTTATGTTCTTTTTTGGTTTAGAGATTGCAAGCTGTGGGGAGTAGTTGTTCAACTTCATCTTCTTTCTCATAATTCGTC
Source organism: Forsythia suspensa (assembly GCA_023638005.1). Taxonomy (NCBI): domain Eukaryota; kingdom Viridiplantae; phylum Streptophyta; class Magnoliopsida; order Lamiales; family Oleaceae; genus Forsythia; species Forsythia suspensa. The sequence continues at coordinate 26,059,402 of CM042670.1, read as the reverse complement.
GTGGTTAGCCTCCATGTAGTTGTGAAAATATACAAATGTGTAGCTGTTTAGAGCTTCTGCATTCAGAATATGAAGCTTCACTCTTCTTGCAATGTTGGGTGTTAAGCATCAAGATTTCTAGACTTGATTGAATTATTTATTTGATTTTCTTGATACCAGTTGTAATAATTTGTGGAGAGAATACTGGGAACTTTAGTTTATCTGCAATAGTAGGTTCCATGTAACATTTGAAGAATTCAAAGCGGCATGTAATTTCTTTATAACCGGTAAGCAAGTGTATATTATCTATTGCAGCAAAAGCATCTATTGGAGAATTATGTAAATGATGTATACAGATTGATCAGTTTGTAAAATACGTATCCACAGCTTATCTGTAAGCTATTTTATTGAAGTGTGGTGTTGAGGAAGAGATAAAGGGAATGTGGACAGGTCTTCCTTTTTCAGCTTGTTTATTTCTTCTTCACCTACCACTTTGTCTGATGCATCCAACAAGTCACATTGGAATTTTCTCCTTCATCCGATAATATTTAATTTCCATGTTTATTTACACACATGTATTTGAATCCCAGTTTTCCTTTGACCTTTGCAGATGTTGTTGTGGCACCTCCTTTTGTTTACCTCGATCAAGTAAAGAACTCATTAACTGATCGGATAGAGATAGCTGCCCAGAATTGTTGGACTGGAAAAGGTGGTGCTTTTACTGGAGAGATCAGGTGAAAGTCCTTTTTTGTAAGTTTAGATTAACAGTGATATGCTAGCTACTCCTGTACTTCAAGAATCAGGTGATATTTTGCTTGGGACAAGAAATAACTGAATCAATAAAGTATCGTTTTTATTTTTTAATTTGTATTTTTTTATTGTACTTAGTAGTTAACACCACAAAGGCGTTGCTTGACCGTGTCTTCTAAAAGTCTACTGCAGCTCTGGAAGTCTTCTAGAGTCAATCAAACAACATTTTATTGAGATGCGTGCTGTTGCATTTGGCATTGGGATAGTAAGAAGTAAAGCCATTTGTCTTTGACATTCTGATGTTTGGTGGGATATGTATGGGATGCTCATGGAAGAAGCTAGTAGATGTAGTTTTGAATATGTTCTTATTGGAATTTGGGGCATACAGATTATCTAAATTTCACATGGAACTACATGCCGTATGCTTTTATTGGCCATATATGAGTTATCTAGTCAGTTCATTTGTTGAACAGTCAACTTATTGATCAATTTTCAAGTAAATATGGATTGGCTTACTTGTAAGAAACTGATTCCTTGGTTGATCAGTCATCTTTTCATGATTAAAGTTTTCATGTGGTGGATCCCTACCTCCAGTTGTCTCTGTATTCTTGTTATACCAAATTAGTGAAGTAAACATGCCTTTCCCCCTCTCTTTTCTGTATGTTTTTTATCGCAAACCTTTAACTTTAGTAATTTGAGTTGGTACACCTTTTCCTATCTGAATGTCTTCATGTCATGGATTAGACAAATTTAGTTTCATGTAATAAGCTTATTTTAGCCATTCTTTTTTGTAGTGTGGAACAATTAAAAGATCTTGGATGCAAGTGGGTTGTTCTCGGGCACTCTGAGCGGAGACATATAATTGGAGAAACTGATCAAGTAAGAGCAGTGAAGGATCTTTTTAATGATTTGTAATTTCTCCAAACAAAGAGTTATCTAATCAGATAACAAGTTATCTCTGATTTATGCAAAATCTGACCTATATTTGCATATATTTGCATAGCCTGATGAAACCATTATGATGTGCAGTTTATTGGAACAAAGGCTGCATATGCCTTGAGCCAGAATCTTGGAGTTATTGCCTGCATTGGTGAGCTGTTAGAAGAAAGAGAAGCAGGAAAAACTTTTGATGTCTGTTTTCAGCATATGAAAGCTTTCGCAGGTAAGTTTAGCTTCCCTCTCTCTCTCTTCGCTGAATTACATCTGTACCTTTTGTGATATCACCCCCCCTCTTCCGTCCTGAAACAATCTGGTTGTACTGAGATCCTTTTTTGAAATCATTCATTGATTTTTCACCATTGTTTACAATTTCACGATGAGCAGATGCTGTGCCCAGTTGGGATAACATTGTCATTGCATATGAACCTGTATGGGCTATTGGAACTGGTAAAGTGGCCACACCAGAGCAGGCTCAGGAAGTGCATGTAGCTGTTCGTGATTGGCTTAGTAAGAATGTTTCAGCAGAAGTTGCATCTAAAACACGTATTATTTATGGAGGTAGGGAGTTTCAGCTAAAACTTCAAGATTTACTGAAAAATTGTCGATCCTATCTCTGCCTTTTTCATTGGCATAGTACGAATACAAATAAATTGTCTATCCAACTCATAATTAATCACACTTACAATTGTCTCCAAGAAGCTGGTATCAACTCAATAATGAATTGACTCGGATATTTTAGTTACTACTAATGGCCAATTGCCAATTGCCAATTGCCAGTTGCCAAATTTGGCCAATTTACTTCTATTTTCTGAATGTTTTCAAATTTTCTCCACAGGTTCGGTGAATGGTGGTAACTGCGCAGAGCTTGCAAAACAAGAAGATATTGATGGATTTCTCGTGGGTGGTGCTTCCCTGAAGGTATTGCCATGCTATTCGTATTGTCTATGTTAACATGCAATCTGTGAAATGGAACACGCTTCTCCTTTATTTCTATCCCATTTTCTCATTTCCCTTGCCTCATGTCCAAATAAATTTCTCATACATGCTTTTGAATAAAACTGGTGAAAAGGAGAGCCCTCTATGTTTTCCATTTTACCAAAATAAGCACTAACCAATGTCCTCCATGCTTGTATAAAGAGAGTGGTTCCTTGTCTTGATGACAACTTATAGTCCCTTAATATGAAAAAATGTATAAGAAGTAATATTTCATGATTGCGCACTAACTTCACTATTAGATGCTTCTATATGAGGCTAATCACACTTGCTTCTTTGAAAGATCTTTTGTCCTCATCTTTCCACTAGCACACTTAGAGAGAGCAGGACAAGGTTGAGAATGGTGGAGTCATGAATTTCATTTTACAAAGCTGACATCATTGATTTATAGAATTGATTTATAATACTTATGTAATAACTGATTAACTGTTATGAAAATGTGTGCTGTATCAACCTGTAAATTGTGGATTGCAAAGTAAAGATAAAAATGGTTGCTGGGTGAGCTGATTATCGTTGAGGGACTTTAGTTTGAACAAGTTGTGGATAGTGGGATGCAAGTGATTTTGTTTGTTGCTCATTTAATTCTGGAAAACCTGGTCAGACGTTGGGTTTGAGCTGAGGTTCTAAACCTTCGGGGAATTCCCAGTATGTCAGCCTAACCTTATGTTTTGGATTGAGGAAAAAGTGGTTGTGCCTGGCCCACTTAACTTTAGGCAAGCCAGACCAAAAAAAACTAAACCGGTTTCCAGCATGGGCCACCCAAAAAGGCTGTGCCGCCCGGCCCAGTTTCAACCTGAGTCAGTTGTTTGAAGCTTTTCATTCTTCTCATGATAGATTAAATCTTGAGATGGATCTTCGATTTTCTGTGTTGCAGGGCCCTGAGTTTGCCACCATTATTAACTCTGTGACTTTCAAAAAGGTTGCTGCATGATTATTTAGTGGACGGAAAAAATGGCTCACAGTACCAAGCAATACAACGCAGCTAACATTGTGAGCTGCTTCTATTTGGGGGTAATTTGATCACCCTTTTCTCATCCATAAATATGCGAAGCATTGCCTCGTTTTGCTTGGCATAACAAATAATGTGTAATGGAACAATAGAGTTTGTCATATGATGTTTTCTCACGGCACTTTCACAATTTAGTTAAATAATTAGCAATTTTGAAATTGTGGAGTGAATTTGTGATTGTTCATCTTATAAAAACATTAGTATATTGCAAAAAAAAAAATAAAAAGGGTGTTTCTAGCAATGTTGATGTAGTTCATCATTAAAATTGATCTTATTACTTCACATTTCAGTTCATCTTGAAATTCAATTGGTTTATAATGGAATAAGTGCAGATAGATACAAAAACTTCTATGTATATACAGCATTGTGCAAATAATAACTGTTGACTGTGATGATACTGAGTGTGAATACATTCATCTTACATGAATCAATAATAATTTTGTTCATTCGTACCTGTGCTATGAAAAACAATTGTTATTTGATTTAAATGAGTCAGGACAATGACTTTGTTCGAAGATATGTTTTTATGGTTGTAGAAGTCTGAATTGTCGATGTAAATTAAATTTGTCAATGACATTCTCAAGTAGCATTGCCTTAGTGTACCCAACCATGTTCAATATCCCCTTTTTATATTAAGCATGTTAAGTTGAAGGCTGATCGCAAACCCAGTCTCTTTCAGCGCGTATTCTTAGAGACAAATATTTCCCCAGTGTCTGTTCATGCACGCAGATGTGAAGGGTGGATGTTCCTACCTCTCGAGAAGTCTGAAGTCTTTTGTGGGGGTAAAGAACTCTTTAGGTGGGAACTCAGATGGCGAATTGGGGATGGGAGTAGAGTCGCAGTTTTCAGTAGTCCATGCGTACAATGCCCACATTCTTTTTTACCTGTTTCACCTCATATGGGGGATTGTCTTACTAGTGTGGCGGAACTGATGAGGGAGGATGAAAGTTGGAATATAGATATTCTACACAATCAACTCTTACCAATTGATAAGGACCTCATCCTTTCTCTGCCCAATGGAGTGATATCCATGTGGCATTATGAACGACATGGCACAGTAAAGTCGGGTTGTTGGTTAACACGATCGATTAAATTGATTGAATCTCAACAGGTAACAAATTTGTTGATTAGACTGTGGAACTTCCTTTGGAGCTGAAATATTCCTAGTAAAATTAAGTTCTTTATATGGAAAATATTTTAGAGATATTCTGCCCACTTATCAAGTACTCAAGTCCTGAATCGCTGGAATATTGCTGTGGAGGCCTTCCTGAGTGCATCAGTTGAAGTTGTCGTTTCGACATTGAGAGATGGACATGGATTCTATGGTATTGGGATAATTTGTCGAAACGAGAAGGGCAAGATGGTGGCAGCCTCGTCCTTTTGCAGGTGAGTTGAGTGCATGGCTATACTCGATGTGGCTGAGAATTGCCGGAGCACATGGGCTGAATATATCGATAGTGGAGTGAGATTGCAAGCATTGCAGTACATGAAGCCATGGACAAGAAGGAGCTCTCTGAAGCCAAATCGGATAGTTGTTGGCCTCTCATCCAAACATCTCTTGCTCCTTGATCCCAAGGGAAGCGAATGAAGTGGCACATACACTAGCTAAATTAGCCCTTGAAAAGTTTCAGAACACTTTTTGGTCGAATAACTGCTATGTATTACAAAAGAAAAGAAAGAAACTCTGTCAAATAATGACGTTATAAATGTTTCGGGATTTAATTATGATAAATTTGTACCAAAACAACGTTAATTTCTTTGCAAATGGAGTGTTAATCAAGTTCGAGAGCTAGAGGTTCTTGAATTGAGCTATTCTGTACAACTCATGGTTACATGTTACCTCTTGAATTGAGCTATTCTGTACAACTCATGGTTACATGTTGAGATTGAATTGAAAGTTGAAACAGACAATAAATAGGGCATGTTTCGGCTAAACTTAAAAATTTACTCATAAATTTATGTACAACATGAATAATATATTTATCATTTGTTTTGATTATCACTAATTTAAGTGATAGGTAATCTTCTAATTCATTCTTCAATTCACTACAACTAATAATAAGGACATTGATCTCCTCCCCATGGTGGAGAGGAGTTATAACCCACCTCCCCCGACACATGTGTTCGGTGGGGATTGGCTAATAAAAAAGTCTTGACAAAAAATCAATGATTGTTCAACCCCACTGTAGACATGTGTCCGGTCAAAGCCAGGGGTGGGGGAGTGGGGTTATAACTCTCCCGACGATAGGGAAGAGATCAATGCCCCTAATAATAATAGCATTACTTATTTTTATTAGTCAAATAAGTTAATTTACCTACATGATCCTTTTTATCAAAATTTGAAAAAGTTAAGTTTATAAATGAGGTTCCATTTGGAATTGATTTTAGACAACGATTTTTATTCTCAAATAATCAGAAATTATTTGATGTACTTGGTAAATATAAGAATACTAATTAATTAAATTAATTTATTTTCTAATATATGTCTATGCTTTTATTTTGTAAATTTTGAGATTAAATAATAAATTTTATTATTTTAAAATAATTATAGTGAATACATTGCCTTAAGAAAAATATTTGATAATAATACAATACTAGATAATAATAATAATATAAAAATGTATCATTATAATCAATGTTCATTTTAATAATTATATATAGATACCCTAGACATCAGCAATTTTGAAATAAAAATTTACCAAACATTTAACTCAATCTTCATCCAATTGATTTTTTTTTTTCAGCACAGCAAAATCTTAATTATTATTTTTTTTTTAAAATCAGAGTAATAAAAAATCAAGCTTAAATAAGTAAATTATAAAATAAATCACTACTTTTATAGATCAAAGTTTGTTATTACTTTTAAGAGATTGTTTGGTAGAGCTTAAAATATGCTAAAAAAATTATATTCAACAATTAATTTAAACAACACTTTTAAAGGGACCCACAACATTTTAAATTTTTTTTTTTTAACCATATATTTCATCGATTTTTTATCAAGATTTTTAAAAATTTCCACCAAACAAACCCTAATAAATGAGTAATTTTCGTACTTTAAGAAAAAGAGTAATTTATCTAGAAGGCTACGTAATGAATTGAAGATTTCAGGCTATACAAGTAAAATAGCCGACATACGCACAAAAGTTCACCCTCTAGCACCATGCAAAAGGTGGCGCGTGTGGTTTACTCCGTAAGGCGCAGACGCCGTCTGCCGCCTGACGCCTGACGCCTGACGCCAACCACACTGACGTCGTTTTCACCAACATCACAGACTATCTGTCAGTCTTACACGTGCACAATCTGACACAATTCCCTTCTACATAACTTGCATTATTGTTGCTGTTTAAGTGTTAAGGTACGTCCTAAAGCCCCAGTCCCGATGCACTCCACTCACATTTTCCACCATCAATTCACCCACACGTCATTTTCCCAATATTTTTACCCCAATATTTTTACAGTGTTACACCCACCGCAAGTCCCAAAAATCCAAAAATCATTTAGCTGTCTCTTTTGCTGACGATTCATGTTCTATCCGTGACTAGTGTGTCACAGCTTTCAGTCTGCTCCCACCTATATATACATACATATATTTGTGTGTGTGTATCTGTTGATAGGTGTCTCCATCTACCAGTCACACACCGGTTGATTTGTTGATCCCACATAGGAAATATGAATATATGATTGTTGTTTTTTAAATTTGCACTCTCTGGGTGATCCATGTTTCTTTCATCTATTTGTTCATCCTCGGATTTACAGCTCGTGTAAGTGGATTAATATGGGTTAATTTATGAGTTTTTTTTCTTTCCTGAAATCTTGTGAATTATTCATGAATGTCTTATTCCCGGCTCCTCTTGATCTTATGAGAATTATGGGCTTATGGGGTTCTCTATTTCTTGGTTCTATCGAGTGTTCTTGATTCTCTATTTGATTGCTGATAAGAAAAATCTAAATGATTCGGTTTCTAAGGAATCTTGGGGCCTTTTTTATAATTTTTTTGGCATGTTCTGTTTTTGGAGGCGATATGAGGTAAAATGGATAGCGATGGATGTTGAACTGTTCTTATTCTTGAATTTCTTTATTTGATTTTGCAAGTTTGCATAGATTGTAATGTGTACTCAGTATTCGCTTATACAGTTGTATTTGAATTGGATATTTGCAGATTATAGAGCCCATAATTCCGCAATCAATCATTTGGGTTTATTGATAATCGAGTACTGGAAGAATGTCTCTGCTTTCAGTGGATGTGACTCAAAATGGTAGCATAAAAAATGTGGATTCTTCGAGTAGTGTGTTTGAAATGGAAGAATTTGATTTTTCGAGGTTACCTGATCGGCCTCGAAATTTGAATATGGAAAGACAACGATCTTTCGATGAAAGGTCCCTTGCTGAGATTCCAATGGGGTTGTCTCCACATCCCCCTTCTAGAGCTGATAACTTAAATCGAGTTCTCGACCATTTAGATGGTATATATTCACCCGGTAGAAAATCCGGGTTCAATACTCCTAGATCGCACTTTGGTTATGAGCCACACCCCATGACTGCAGAGGCTTGGGAAACTTTGAGGCGATCTTTGGTGTACTTTCGTGGTAGACCTGTTGGGACGATTGCTGCTTTGGATAACTCTGAAGAAAAACTCAACTATGATCAGGTGAAAGCCCGTGTACTCTTTCATACCTATCAATCACATTGTCTTCTTTATTAATGATATTTGCCGACGGTTGAGCATTTGTTACTCAAATTATTATGACGTGCATTGCTGCATATCTCGTTTGGTTAGCCTCGGATGAATAAAATTGGCAGTCCGAGCGGAAAACGAGAACAGTTTACTTAATGTAGTCTCATCATTTTTTTTTTCCAATTTGATTGGGGGTACGGAGAGAAACTGGGAGTTATGTTAGACTTTCTGGCAACTGGTGGTCAGTTGTTCACAAATTGATAGTTGTGCTTTTCTGAGAACAATGTTGGGTTCATAACTTGGTGTAGAGGTAATACTTAGGTTAATGAACTTGGAGATTTGTTTATTATGAACTCTATTTCAATGAATAGAACTTTTGTAAAAAGGACAATATTTTTCCGAACTATGAAATTTGATTCCAAGAAGTAAATGATTAATTATTTTGGTCCAAGAGGGGAAAGGGAAATTTCATTTGGTTACTGATCTTTGGAAGCTTTAGGCATTGTCTCTAATCAAAATCATGAATATGGCAACTGAAACTATTAAATCTTTGTAGGTGTTCGTCAGGGACTTTGTTCCAAGCGCACTGGCTTTTCTGATGAATGGGGAACCTGAAATCGTAAAAAACTTTCTCCTGAAGACTCTTCGTCTTCAATCATGGGAGAAAAAGATTGACCGATTCCAACTGGGAGAAGGTGTGATGCCAGCGAGTTTCAAAGTATTACACGATCCTGTAAGGAATACTGAAACATTGATAGCAGATTTTGGTGAGAGCGCCATTGGGAGAGTGGCTCCTGTAGATTCTGGATTTTGGTGGATCATACTACTTCGGGCGTACACAAAGTCTACTGGCGACTCATCTTTGGCTGAGATGCCTGAATGCCAAAAGGGTATGCGCCTGATACTCAGTTTATGCCTCTCAGAAGGATTCGACACATTCCCAACACTTCTTTGTGCTGATGGATGCTGTATGATTGATCGTAGAATGGTGAGTTTCTCAGTCAATACTGAATCATTATTTGTATCATACAGTTATTATGATTTTGCTAAAAAACTGATATAGGACCCGGTTTTTAATCATGCTTTACTTAAAGGGAATCCATACACAAGGCCTATTATAGCTTTCAGGTTTCCCGAACTCCTCTTCAGTTGTTTTGCATAATTCGGCGGTGTTAATTCCCCTGAGAACTGTGTATACTATAGATACCTATTATGTTACCACTTTTTTGTTTGGAGTTACTCCGTTATCCACTACCTGAGACAATTATAGAGGTTCATTAGTAAACGCAAATCTTCACACAGGGCATCAGGTGAAACTAGCTTTATTATTATTTATTTTTCATTCTTGTGACTTTTAGAAGTGGCTAACAAATCCCTTGTGGGAAATCGGATTAAAGGACCATAGGGACTGATCTCTATGTTCTTGCCAAAATCATTCACACCTTTGGGACGGTTGCTCTACTTTCTATTGCTGCTTCTCATATGTGTTTTCTATTTCTCCTCTTAATGGCTTCAGTTTACTATTTACATACAGTTACCACATACAGACTCTGGTGACATGTCTGCTAGGGACAGGGGCGGAGGGGGGGTCCTGGGGGACCAGGACCCCCAACCTCCAATTTTTTTTTTTTTTAATTTTTTTTTTTTTTAAATATTGTGTTTGATTCTCTTTTAATAATTAGATACACAAAAGGGTAAATTGAAATTACAAATTTATTGAATAGAATGTCGGCCAAAATTTGTTTAGGAAAAATCTATTTTTTCAAAAATAGTAGAATCAAACATGCTTTTAAGATCACTTATTCTTCCTAATAATCAACCAAAACAAAAAATAGTAAAGTCCAAACTCAACAATGAATAAACTAAACAAATAAAATCCAATCTAACTCGGATTAAATTGGAATCATTCAATAACCAAGAAAAAAGTAAGTTAGAAGTTAATCTTAACAAACAACGTAAGTGAGTATCGAAGTATAACGCCTAACTCGCATGAATCGATTGTATTCAATATTTTCTTGTAAACTTCTTAAAGATTATGACATAAAAAATATTAGATTCTCATAAAAATTGACTCAGTAATCGTGGTTTAAGAAAAAAATAAAATCGGGGCAGCCCGAGATGCCTCCCGACCCACCACTATTTGAGGACCCCTAACAACATTAAATTCTCGGCTCCCATCTGGCTAGGGAGGATTGTGTAGCACTAGAGTGTATTAAGGAAGAAAACGAAACTAAAATCTTGTTCATTATATATTATAGTACCATGCCGACATGCCCCTGATGTATTCTCTTTCGTGTTTGTTGAATGTTTTCAATTCATTTTCTCACTGCATATTTTATAACTGATATACATTCTCAGGGTGTTTATGGATACCCGATTGAGATACAAGCACTCTTCTTCATGGCTCTAAGATGCGCCTTGGTTTTACTCAAGCAAGATACTCAAGGAAAGGAGTTTATAGAAAGAATTATCAAGCGTCTACATGCCTTGAGCTACCACATGAGAAGTTACTTTTGGCTGGATTTGAAGCAGCTTAATGATATATATCGATATAAAACAGAGGAGTATTCTCACACAGCAGTCAACAAGTTCAATGTCATGCCCGATTCTCTGCCAGAATGGGTTTTTGACTTTATGCCAATGCATGGGGGCTACTTCATTGGAAATGTTGGCCCGTCAAAAATGGATTTCCGTTGGTTTTGCTTGGGCAATTGCATTGCAATACTTTCATCCTTAGCAACGCCTGAACAGGCAACGGCCATTATGGATCTTATTGAATCACGTTGGGAGGAGTTGGTTGGAGATATGCCTCTAAAAGTTTGTTATCCAGCTATAGAGAACCATGAATGGCGGATTGTTACGGGATGTGATCCAAAAAATACTAGATGGAGCTACCACAATGGAGGATCATGGCCAGGTTATCCTTTTATTATCCTCATGATGGAAATTTGATGAGATTAACTGATATTAATGACATGCTTTTGAGTGAACTGCTTATCTTTGCCAGCATATTGTAACACGGGAAAACTGTTGGACTTCTAGTTAGGAAAAAAGATAAATAAGTGGCAACTTCACAACTGAAATTATTTCTGCTTTGTAAATTTTAGTTGTTTTATTTGTGAATTTGGTTCTGTTTTAGAATTTTTGGAAAATTCTTTGATATTGAACCAGACACTATATTTAAATGGTTCTTAGAATAGTTTGAAATGGTTCTTGGAATAGTTTCAATCACTTTCTTCTACCATATTATCCTTCTGATATTTAGTTTAATTATGGTGGGTGCAGTGCTTCTATGGCTTCTCACAGCAGCGTGCATCAAGACAGGGCGCCCCCAGATTGCTAGACGAGCTATTGAACTTGCTGAAGCCAGGTTGTCAAAAGACGGCTGGCCAGAATATTACGACGGAAAACTTGGTCGTTATATTGGGAAGCAGGCTCGGAGATACCAAACATGGTCTATTTCTGGCTATTTGGTGGCAAAAATGATGCTCGAAGACCCTTCACATTTGGGTATGGTTGCACACGAGGAAGACAAACAGCTGAAACCTGTCTTGAAGAGATCATCCTCGTGGACCGTCTGATCGTAAATTGCCAATCTTCTATTTGTCCAGAACACATTGTTGATATCTTGCAAGATGGGGAGAGATTCAGGTAAACTAGGGGATCATAAATGAGGGTTTAGTTTTAGGCTTTTGAGTTAGGAGCCTTGGAACTAACTTTTAGCATGTAAGAGTAGTTTTTATTTCTTTTATTAATACTAATTTCATTCTTTTCGTCTTTACGTGCAATCTCATTTTTCTATCTTGGTTACTGCGTTAGAAAAATGATGTTCAATTTTAATGTACATCTTGTTGGACCATCCCATCGATGATCTGTATTGAAGACCGACTGTAACGATCAACTCAGTGCAAGAGTGTAGCGCCAGTTCTGTAGTTTTCGGGGCCTAAGGAGAATTCTATAAAATGGTCCCCAAATTGTAGTATGCGATCAAAATTCACAAGTCTTTTACGGTATTAATTGTTAACTTAAAAAAAAAAAAAAATAGCAAACATGGATCCCCTTCGATTTTAGGTCATATTTGTATAAATATTTTTGGGGGGCCAATTTCAATGTATATATGAGGAATGATCTCCTAAGCACGGGTGCTAACTTATGCTAAGCACTAATGACATGGCATGTCTATTTAATGAATAATAGTAGATTCTACATATTCAATGTATAAATGAAATATACATTAAATAGAAATGTCATGTCATTAGTGGTGTTTAGGACATCATTCCTCATATATATACATACACATATATATATATACACACACACTAGTTTTTGCTACATGTGTTGAACGTCCGTGAAAAATGTAAGGATAAGTTTTAGGTTAAATATCTAATTGAAATGACAAATTTTTAGTATTTGTGGATTTTATGCACAAAATTGTCTACCACAATTTATATAAATATTTCTAAAGGTTTGAGGAAATTAGATAACAAAGAAGGAAGAAAGTGAAAAAGAAGTTATTTATATTGCTATATAATATTTACTTTGAAATAAATTAATATTTTTTTTATTTAGAATTTATAGAAATATATAGAAATGAAATTTTCTTATTATTATTGTACTCGACAAATATTTAAATTTTTGTTGTATTTTTTATTTTCTTTAATTTTGTTGGAAACTTAGTTATTGTATGATTCGTTCAACAATTTTTTTTTTTAGGACAACATTTTATTTTTTTCCAATAATTTGAGTAATAATTTAAATATAACAAATACAAAGAAAAAAAAAAAAAATTTTTAAAGGTTGTCGAGTTACTCGACAACCAATGTTGTCGAGTCAACTCGACATCAATGATTGATATTTTTGTTTTTGTTTTTTTTATTACTTCACAAAATTGGTTTTTTTTCCTGTTTAAATTTTTTTTCCCTAAACCCGTTTAATTACAAAAAGAATATAAGTTAAAAGTTTTAAATATATATAAATAAAATTTAATATATACAAAACAAATAAAAAAATTAAAAATTATCTAGGTTGTTGTTCAGTAATAAATAAAATTTAACAAATATGAAAGATGTTGTTGAGTAATTATTGGACAACCATGTTGTGATATATGGTTGTGAAGTTATTAGTCAATTTTTTTGTTAGTTTTTTTTTTACTTTTTTTTTGAAACATGGTTGATTAAATGAAATGACATTTAACAAATCGGAAAAATAAAAAAAAAAAAATCTTAGGGTGCGTTTGATTGCAATACATTTTTTATGAAAAAATTTTTTTTTCCATCTATTTTCCAACTAAATGTGTTTCATTTTTCTATGGAAAACACTTTTTCTCACTTATTTTTTAATTACGTGTTTGATTGATTTGTAGTAAAACGTTTTCTCATTTACGTTAAAAATGCAACATTTTATTTTTATTGTTTAATTGTTTTTATTACAGTGAGTTGCTCAATATTTTTTTTTTCACAAAGTTTAATTTTTTCTTAATAACTTGTAATAAACTAAAATTTAAAATTTTTTGTTTATTTTTGTCTCATATCTAGTTCATTGTTATAGGAAATCGCTCAACAAATTTTTTTTTTTTTTTTGACAAAGTTTTTTTTTTTGTTTTCCAATAAGTCGATACACTAATAAAATAAATTTAACAAATAAAAAATAATTAGGGTTGTTGAATAACTGGACAATTTATTTTACTAAATTGATTATACAGTAATCATAAAAATTTATGAAAAAGAAAACAAATAAAGACAAAATATTCAATGCAGAAAATTAACTTTTGTTTATATAAATCAATGAGTTTTTAATATTTTTTTAATCAAAGAATATTCTTATTTTTAAATTGATAATTGTTAAATTGTTAATGACACATTAGCTCTTATCGTTACATTTATAATTATTGTTTTATAAACATACAATTGTAAATTAACTCTTAAATTAATCTAATCATAAATGTATATAAGCTTTAAATAAAATGTCGAGAATCTCAACACAAATTGGGAAACAAAAATTGGTTCTCAATTAAAACCAAATGTAGTTCCCATCATTTGTCGCCAATGTTGACAATTCCATTGTGTCGATTTTTTTTGAGATTATTGAAATGATATTCCGTATATTGCTTGCACGTACTAGGAGGAGGAGAGATCCTTAATTACGGATATCGAGTAAACAAGGACATTATGCCAAGATTTATTTTCACTAGCTTGTCGACCGTTGCTTGACCGCCGTCTTCGAGTTCGGGAGAGCATATTGCATTGTTGATATTTTAAAATGAGACAAAATCGAACTAATTATACAGTTTAAAAAAAAGAAATAAAATTTCAAATGTATAATATGTAAATAATAAATATAAAAAACATATTTTTGAACATACTATTTAATTTGTAAATTAACTCTTAAATTAATGTAATAATAAATGCATCTAAGCTTTAGATAAGAAGATTATAGTAAAATGTTGAAATTCAAGTATGCTATTAAGAAAAGTAGAACCCAACAATATGAATTACATAAATTGAGTAAACACATAACTCATACAAAAATAAAAATAAAAATAAGAAAAACTAAATACATGCTTTGCAAAAAATTTAAAACTAAGATTTGTAAACATTAATATTTTACAGGCCGGAGGCCGGGAGTAAAGTGATATATGGCGCTTAAACAATCCATTTTGTTGAATTGGATCAAACACTCAACTATCAAAAGCCAAGTATTAATGAATTGTACACAATTTGCTTGTTACAAGATGAGATACCTACAAAAAAAAAAAAAAGATTTGTGAAAAAATTGAATTAAGGAACTATAATTCATCTGGATCGAATCTGCATTATATTTCGACGATGGGTACAAAAGGGGAGAGTCTGTTCTAGATTTATTAAACAGGTATCTCAATTACAAACCAAAGTTTTTCAAAGCAAAATCAGATTTTGTGACAAAACTCATATCAAGAGAAGGCTTGAAAACAATTTGTGATACATTTATGCAGCTAGGTGGAGAAGAAAGGCTATTGATTTTAAATTTGGTACAAATTTCAGAACATGAAATGGCATTTCCACATAGGGCTGGAACTTTGTTTAACCTATTATACTACACAACTTGGAGAAAACATGGGCAGTAGGAAGCTAGAAACAATCTGGAATGGATTAAAAGACTTTATAATGTTGGCAAATGTTGTGAAAATATTGTGATTGCAAGTGTACAATATCGCAAACAAGCAATAAAGTAGACCTATGAAGTCTGGATTATCGTTCTCCTCAATACTATCTTATTTAGATACTAGTTAAATTAATCGTAATGCTAATTTATTGAAAAGAATTTGAATTGAGTTTATTTGAAAGATTTAAACTAAAACTATGAATTTAGGGAAATAATATAATAACTTATGTAAAAGCAAATAACAAGAATTTAGGAAAGAATGATGGTTTAAGAGTTTGGACGAACGAATTCACCTAGTTGTCATCTCTAATTCCTCCTCTCAAGATTTGTTTCTAAAGTTGTATTCGGTCGAATTCACAAATTTATCCTAATTTTCCTCTCTCGAGTTCAAATTAGACCTATCTAAATAAGTTAACTTAGGCAGTCAGAATGGTTCTTAATTAGATGCATTAATTCTCTTAAGAATTCAATCAAGACCGCGGCAATAATAAAAGTGTATATCTACCTTTTATCCAATTGCCGAATTTTACTACGTGGTCTAGATTAATAATTTGCTTCTCAGTTCATTACAATCCACGAGATCAATGAAATAATGGCCAGATATTCCAAGCATTAAGAGAAGAAGTAAAATCAAATACTTAAACAATTTCTAAGTCAAAACTTGAGATTCGAAATTAAAGAATTAAAATTAGGCTACATCGTTTATCCAAACTATGAATTTAGCTACTCATGATTCGGGAGAAAGGCAAGATGAAGAGTTTTGAATACATAACCGGATCTTGAATAAAAGAGGAGAAAACGTTGAATATCTTGCACCAAGATATCTTGATCTTCACATTCCAATCTTCTTGATCTTGGCCGTTCTTCGTTTTCTTCGTTGTTCTTTTCTCCGTCTTCTCTTGTATTCTTCAAAGAATTAACCTCCTCTCTTTTGACCTAGGTCATGTCTTTATATAGTGTTTTACTAAAATTGAAACTCATGTACATAAAAAACGTAAAAGACCCGACTAGAATTAAAAATAGTCTAAAAAAGGTCCAAACACGTTGTCAAGCAAGCGCATTGCCGCTGATCAATCGCAAACCGTAGTTTGACCGTGGTAAACAGAAATATTTGTTTCCAAATTCTGGTTCAATCCCCAAATTTGCACACTTGGTCCTCCAATGTTTGACATGTAATTTATTTGGTCATTGGTCATATTTTTGTCATTTCTCCTCTTTAGATATCTTATTTGCATCCCAAGTCCTTCAACTTTGAATTTTATCATCTTTAGTCCTCTAATTTATTCTTTTATTTCAATTTAGTCCTCTTTTATTTGCAATTCAAGCCCTTCAAATTTTATATGTTTGCAAGTTGATCCTCATATCCAAGTTTTTGTACGCCTTCAGTCCATTTTCACCTATTTTACTTTGTTTTTCTCCAATTCCATCCGATCTCGGGGTTTTGACCTAAAACAATTAAATAGACACATAATTAAGTAGAAAATCACTTAAGAGTATTTACAATTATCCACTTTTGATGGTCTAGATAAGTGTAAAACCACACTTATCAAATACCCCCAAACTTGAACATTTGTTCGTCTTCGAACATGACTATTTACTTAAACAATCAAACAAATAATATTAAAATATACTATAATAGATAGATTGCCTCATGATTTGCCTCATGTTTTGAAACAACTCAATCAATTCATAAAAAACTTTTAAATTATGCTACTATAATTAGATTTTTGCTTATCCGATGCTCGACTGATATGTGTATGCGCATAGTCAATCCAATCAAATTAAACTTTTAGGTTGGTAGTATTCTGTTTCCCCAGTGGTCAAATATTTTCTTTCTCTCTCGTAAGAATACACACTCTCCTATTGATGTTCAATCTTTCACCCTGGGTGTTAACTCTATAGTTGCCCTCAAAACACTTATTTTTTTACCGCTCAAAATTTGGTTAGGTCTACCCAATACAATTGCTATATAGATATGTGATGATTCTCATTTTATTGAATGTTTTGGCCATCAAGCTTCCACTAGGTAAGTCAAACCCACTCCAAGTTTAAGCTTTCTAGATGACCTTATGTGTAAGACCGAGCTTTTTAGCCGATGGCTCCTGTGTCCGTGCGATAGACTTTAGGGCACCGAGAATTTTGAGAACTCCAATGGGCTTTATCACTCGAGTCAACTAGGTTACGAAGAGAGGTATAAGATAATGCAACTGCAATGCCTTTAAATTTTTTTTTTTTTTTTTTTTTTAGAAAAGAAGCAAGATAAATAAGCGGTGATTAGATTCCTAGCATCCGGTCAATACCTAGATTCCACATGGGAGCCAAATACATTCCACACAATTATTACTCAAGCACGGAATCAACACCTATCCAAATACCTTCTGCATTGGTTTAACCATCCCCAAACTATCATTTCAACTGGTCGGGTAATTTAATTGTCAATAGGTGGTTTTGGTTTTCACAACTTATGTTCACTATTCTTTCATTGTATTCTATTCAATACACCAACCAAAGTTAGTGATGCTCATGACTATTTTGCTTACACGTAATCATCTCTCACATGGATAAGTATAGTCTATAAAAACATCTTAAGCAACATCACCTAGTCATAATTCATGAATTGATAACAGTTTCAAATAATATCATCATAAGCCGGCAAGGTTATCCAACATACACACACACATAACACATTTTTTTTGAAACAATACACACACATAACAATAATGAAAATAATAAAATCTCACCCCCAAACTTAAAATCCACATTGTCCTCAATGTGACAAAAGAAAGCACAATAAATAAAAAAGGAAAGAGTTAACCCGAATCAAAAGATGTGGAGACAACGTCGGTCTTTCAGCTGATCAGTATGTATTGTGATTAGAATAACGATGTGTAGCCTAAAATAAAAAATAATAATTAAATGTATTCATTTACTAAAAATTGGAAAACGTGATCTACTTTCTAATGTAGTCCTAAAATTCTACATGCAATGTAATAAACATATAAGGGATAGAAAAATAGGTTGCCACCCATTAAGCGCTCGATTTATAGTCTAGAGCTTGACTTATTACAATTATCATTTATGGAGGCTTGAATTGGACTTTGAAAGTCTTGCATTGTTTGCAATTACAAGCTTTGCACGATTTATCATTTGCTCTCCATATTTTAAATCGGTCTTTTTTATCTTTAATTGTTGCAACTAGTTCACCTGTATTTGGTTTACAGTTTTCTTGGCCAATTTTCACCACCTCATCAACTCTAAAACACTCTTCGAGGTCAATTGGTTACTCGGGTATGGTGTACATACTGAATAATGTTCATTCATCATGTATTCTCAAGATTAGCTTACCTTTTTCAACATCAATAAGGACTCGACTCGTCGCTAAGAATGGTCGTCCCAATATGACTGGCATATTCCGGTCCTCTTCGATATCAAGGACAATGAAATCAACGAAAAGAAGAACTTATCCACCTTGATGAGCACGTCCTCAACCACACCTCGTGGGTACTTGATCGATCTATCAGCAAGTTGCAGAGACACAGTTGTTGCTTTAACCTCTCCCAAATCTAATCACCTGTAGACAAAAATGGGCATCAAATTTACACTTGCACCTAAATCACATAAAGCATTAAAATTATAAAATTTTCCAATTGTGCAAGGTAATTTAAAACTCCCTAGATCTTTTAACTTCGGAGGCAACTTATTTAGCAAAATAGCGCTACATTCCTCAGTTATAGTTACTGTCTCGTATTCATCTGGTTTTCTTTTCTTGGACAACATTTCCTTCATAAATTTTAAATATAGTGGCATTTGGGCTAACGCTTCAGCGAAAGGAATGTTGATGTGCAGTTTCTTAAAAACTTCAAGAAATTTTTCAAACTGCTTGTCGAGCTTGTGCTTTTGTAACCTCTGAGGAAATGGAATTGGTGGCACATAAGCTTTGATAGGAATTGGCGCCCTCACTTTTGACAATTCAACATATTCTTTTGAAACTTCTTCTTTTGATTTTGAATGTTGTTGTTCAGATTCATCTTCCTCAACTACCAACTGCTCATCATTTTCTCTAGTCTTTTCACGTGAATTTCTGGCAGTTGTACCTCGCTCCTAGTAGTGATTGCATTTACTTGTTCTTTTAGATTTGTCACTGTATTGCTAGGCAAAATGCTTTGTTTCATATCTGACAATTGCGGTGGCTAAGCGCCAATTTGAGTCTCTAATTTTTTTATAGGCGCCTGTTGATTTTGATTGTTTGTGTCCATCCGCTCCAATACTTTATCAGTTTTCTACATATACTGTTGGAATATCTCTCCCAAACTTGGTCCTCTTTTTTCTGAGTATTGTAGGTATGGTCACTTTGTTGATTTTCAGACCACCTAAAATTTGGGTGTTGCTTCCAACCCGGATTGTATGTTTGTGAATATGGATTATACTGTTGATGTGTATTATTTTGCACAAAATTGACCTGTTTGGAGATGCCAATAACATACAATCTGACGTCGAGTGGTTAGCCCTACAGTTTTCACACATCATGGTTGCTTGGATTGCATTCACTCCTTGAGATTGTGTTCTGAGCATAAGCTCCATCTGTTTTGTCAAGGTGGCAAGTTGTGCATTCATAGCTGATAGACTGTCAATCTCATGTATACCTGCTACTTTTCTTAGAGTGGCACGATCAGATGAAACCATGGTATGTGTGTTGGCAATCAGCTCATATAGATCCATTGCTTCGTTGATATTTTTATTCGCAATGGACCCGTTTGCAAAGGAGTCTACTGTTGATTTGGACTGAGAAGATAGTCCAGAGTAAAAATATTGAGCTTGTTGGCCCTTTTTAATACCATGGTTTGGACATTTTTTGAGTAACTCCTTAAATTTGTCCTAAGCTTTATGATACCTTTCTCCATCCAGTTGCTGAAAAGTAGAAATTTCGAGCTTCATTTTGGCTACTTTAGCTAGTGAAAAGTATTTGTTACAAATTTTCTAGCCAAGTCATCTCAGGTTGTGATACTAGCATGTGGTTTTAAGTCTAACCATTCCAGAGCCCCATCCCTCAAAGTGTAGGGAAATAACCGGAGTCTAATGGCATCTTCATTTACTCCGTGAAACTGAAAATTATGGAACATACGTAGGAATCTGGAGAGATGAGTATTAGGGTTTTCAGTCGCCTTTTCATAAAACTGCAGGTTGTTACTGAAAAGATTAATCATATCAGCTCTTAGTTGGAAGTCGTTCTGACCAAAAGCTGGATAACTTATGCTTGAACGATCAGGAGCTGCTGCCGGAGTTAGGAATTGAGCCATTGGCATGTTTCCATCGATATCTTCTTCCTGTTCTTCATGTTGTTGAATTTGCTGAGCTGCCATTCGGGTTGCTTCTCTGAGCAGCTGCTCTTGCGACCTCTTGTTCAAGCTCTCATCTTATTTGTGCATCTGCCATCTGATTTTGTTCTTTGGTCTTTCTGTTTTTGGTTGTGTTCTTTGCGTCTTTCGTGCGAAAAAGCACGTTCAATCTCGGGATCGGAAGTCTCAAGATTGTCATTCGAGTATCTGAAGCATGCAACAAACACTATTTTTAGTAGTATATGATATAACAAAAAAAAAAGAACAAATTAACTCCAAAAATTAATTTAAACTGATAATAAATAAGAATAGTCCCCGGCAACGGCGCCAAAAATTTATTGTGAAAATATTGTGATTGCAAGTGTACAATATCGTAAACAAGTAATAAAGTGGACCTATTGAGTCTGGATTATCGTTCCCACGAAGTCTATCTTATTTAGATACTAGTTAAATTAATCGTAATCCTAATTTATTGAAAAGAATTTGAATTGAGTTTATTTGAAAGATTTAAACTAAAACTATGAATTTAAGGAAATAATATAATAACTTATGTAAAAACAAATAACAAGAATTTAGAAAAAAATGATGGTTAAAGCATTTAGACGAATGAATTCACCTAGTTGTCATCTCTAATTCCTCATCTCAAGATTTGTTCCTAAAGTTGTATTCAGTCGAATTCACGAATTTATCATAATTTACCTCTCTCGAGTTCAAATTAGGCCTATCTAAATAAGTCAACTTAGGCAGTTAGAATGACCCTTAATTAGATGCATTAATTCTCCTAAGAATTCAATCAAGACCGCAGCAATAATAAAAGTGTATCTCTACCTTTTATCCAATTGTCGAATTTTACTACGTGGTCTAGATTAATAATTTGCTTCTCAGTTCATTACAATCCACGAGATCAATGAAATAATGGCCAGATATTCCAAGCATTAAGAGAAGAAGTAAAATCAAATACTTAAACAATTTATAAGTCAAAACTTGAGATTCGAAATTAAAGAATTAAAACTAGGCTACATCGTTTATCCAAACTATGAATTTAGCTACTCATGATTCGGGAAAAGGCAAGATGAAGAGTTTTGAATACATAACCGGATCTTGAATAAAAGAGGAGAAAACGTTGAATATCTTGCACCAAGATATCTTGATCTTCACGTTCCAATCTTCTTGATCTTGGCCGTTCTTCGTTTTCTTCGTCTTCTTCGTCGTTCTTTTCTCCGTCTTCTCTTGTATTCTCCAAAGAATTAACCACCTCTCTTTTGACCTAGGTCATGTCTTTATATAGTGTTTTACTAAAATTGAAACTCATGTATATAAAAAGACGAACAAGACCCTGACTAGAATTAAAAATAGTCCAAAAAACGTCCAAACGCGCTGTCTGCGCATTGCCACGATCAACTGCAAACCGCGGTTTGACTGCAGTAAACAGAAATATTTGTTTCCAAATTCTGGTTCAATCCCCAAATTTGCACACTTGGTCCTCCAATGTTTGACATGTAATTTATTTGGTCATTGGTCATATTTTTGTCCTTTCTCCTCTTTAGTTATCTTATTTGCATCCCAAGTCCTTCAATTTTGGATTTTATCATCTTTAGTCCTTCAATTTCTTCTTTCATTTCAATTTAGTCCTCTTTTATTTGCAATCCAAGCCCTTCAACTTTTGTATGTTTGCAAGTTGATCTCCATATCCAAGTTTTCGTACGCCTTCAATCCTTTTTCGCCTATTTTGCTTTGTTTTTCTCCAATTCCATCCGATCTCGGGGTTTTGACCTAAAACAATTAAATAGAAACATAATTAAGTAGAAAATCACTTAAGAGTACTTACAATTATCCACTTTTGATGGTCCAGATAAGTGTAAAATCACACTTATCAGCAAAGAACTACTTATTTGAATTGCAGGGATATGGATTTGGGAAAGGATTTGAGTAAAATGCAAGTTACTCAAAAGTTGTTGCTACTTGGGGTCATATGTATTTCAAACATAATTTCAAGAAATTGTCAGAGGTGAAATACCGGTTTGTTGGTTGTCGAGTTGTCGAGTTGCTCGACAACCATGGTTGCCTGCAAGCACTAGTGGTGGCACCTGACTACCGAAAACCTGAGGTGCCCTCATTCTTCCAACACAAAGTTCTGTTACTACAACAACTACAACATCACCCATCCGTGCCTCGACAACATCGACAACGATCACCTGGTGCTCACTCACAGTAATCAGCGCGGTTTCCCTCCTCTTTCAGCCTTCTGTCTCTATTTACTGTGATGAGGACGACTGTTACGATCTCTTAGGGTAAGTCCACAATTTCTCCTTTTCCTCTAAGTCACCCATTTCCTTTTCCTTAAGTCACCCATTTCGAAGCGTATCTCAAAATGCCAATGCCTCTGAGATCAAGAAAGCTTATTACAAGCTTTCTCTTAAATAGTAAGTTCTGCCCATTTTTTCTTATTTTTATTTCTTTAATTTGGTTGTTAAATTTTGTTTATTATTTGTTTCTTGTTTGTAGTCATCTGGATAAAAATCCCGATCCAAAATCCAAGAAGTTTTTTGTTAAAATTGCGAATGCTTATAAGGTAACTGTTTACTTTTTATTCATGAAGTTGATTCCAAGTTCTTTGAAGCTAGATTTATGCATTATGTGTCTATATATTTGTATATACGTAGTGAATGTAATTATCTTTTATACAATCAAAGCGGATGCTAATTCATTGACCATATTTGCTGATTACTTTATTTGGTATGAATAATGAATTACTTCTTGTCGAGTTACTCGACAAGAAGAATGAAAAAAAAAAATTTCTCGACAAGAAGAACCAAAAAAAAAAAAAAATTGGTTCTTGCCGAGTAAGAAACCTTATGCTAGTGAACAGCTCTGATTTGTCAGTAAAACATTCTGGGATATCCCGAACAATTTGCACATCATATTTCATAGTGGTGTCAATCCGGGTTAGGCGGGCCGGGTCGGCCCGCCTCCGATGAGGCCCGGTAACGGCCCGCGTTCGAAAAAGCCCGCGTCACTACGGGTTGCGGGCCGGGTCGGCCCAGCCCACGAAATTTTTTCAAAAGCTCGGCCCACCCATTGGCCCATACGGGTCGAGCCCATATGGGCCGCGGTTCGATCCGGTTCGGCCCGTATGAATAAAAAATTATTTTTTTTTGAAATTACTAAAAAAATTTAGTTTCTTATTGTAATTCAAAAAAAAATGTTTACATATATAAAAAAAAAATGTGTTAAATTACTAAATAAAAAATAAATAACAATGATAAATTCACATTTGTTAATTTTTAATTCAATTTCTATTTTTATTTATATATTTAAAGACTAAAACGTGAACGATCTCGTCACATTTTTTCACTTTAAGCCGCCTTCCGCCATTTGTTTTTTATTTTTATTTTTAAATATCATTTCAAATATGAAAGTTTGATTTTCTCGCCCATTTTTTTTAAAAAAAAATCAAAATGGTTCACTGCCCACCCAGCGGTTGGCCTCTTCGGCCCGTGAACGGCCCACGGGTTGGCCTCTCGGCCCGTGGAACAGCCCGGTTCACTCACGGGCCAGCCCATGTTCCGGGTCGAGGCGGGTGGGCGATGCCGGTTCGGTCGGCCCGCCCGCCTTGACACCTCTAATATTTCAAGTAGTCAATAAAATGATCTACATCAAATATGTCTTCAAATTTCCTGTAATTGTGTAAATTTCAATACAGAAACAAGTAGCAATTGGAGATTCTAATGAAGTCCGTATCTTATTGCATAATGAAGTTGAAGAAACATGAAATTATATTCAAAAACTTTAAGTGGCCAGCTCCCAAAAAGTATCAAACCGGCTCAACTCACACAGTGTAAAAGACATAGTTTGTGGACAAGACAAGGTTCCAAAGAAAGATAGCTGATGAATCATGATACAAGATGACTTCATCATGGAACTTGAACAGATAGATTAAATTTTGCAATACTTTGTTCTATCCATGCAATTTTAGTACTCTCGTTATTGTAATCTCGTCAAGAAGCAAATATGACATCTGCAGCAAAGGCTTGGGGATCTACTTGAGCTTTCTTGCTATTGTAATCTTGTCAAGAAGCAGTGCAAATGAAAATAATCAATATCACAGATGCCGTCCTAAAAGTGGATGTGCGTAACACTAAGCCATTGAAGTTTTTTTTTTTTTTTTTTTTTTTTTTTTTGTGGGCGGGGTTAGTGTTGTCGAGCCTAACTTGACAATTGAGTAATTGAGAATGGGCTTTTAAGTTTTTTTTTTTAATGGTGCCTTTTACTTTCTTTTTTTTTTTAAATGGCGCCTTTTTTTTTTTTTTATTCTTTATTCATTTATTGTAGTGTGTGCAAATTAGTCCATTTTGACAACAAAATTTTTCCTTTAATTTATTTTTCTTATTTTTTTTTCTTTTACACCTAATTTTTATTCATTTTTTTACTTTTTTTTTAATTTTACCTTTTAAGTCTACAAATTATTCTAAATAAATGCTATTAATTTTTTCCTTAATTGTTTTCTTTTACTATTCACACATTCATCCAGATTAAACTTGTAGGACTTTATTTGTTATTTTATTTTATTTTTTTGTTGTTTTTAACTTTTATTTTATTTTTTTATTAAAGAGGAGGGCAAAAATGTCAAAAAATGTCAAAAGGACGTGATCTGCAATCTGCAACAAAATTCAAAGGCTAGGATGAAAATTGCTAAAAAAAAGTTAAAGATAGATTTGTTATAAATTAGAAAAGTTAGGGACCGAAAGTGCAAATTACCAAGTGGAGATTATGTGATTTCAAGGCGCTTCTCAAAGCTTCGAAACCAATAGCCGAAACAGCTATTGAAATGTAAGATAAGCAAAGTGAAATAGTTAAAAAAGGAAAAATGATTTCTGGGACAAAAAAGGAAAAATTACTACTCTACTCAAGATTCCATTCTACAATGATACATGTATCATGATGGTTTTCTCACGCACTGCAATGAGAAAAATTAAGAAAAAAATAAATCAAGCTCAATAAAAAATACATACATACATACATATATATTCATTTTCATCATCTGGAACAGTTCTGAGGAGTTCAACAAAATTCCTCTAACTCCGCCCATTTCCTTGTTCTGTGTTTTTTGCTTACTCTTTTTACTTTGAGAAGAGAATTGAAGGGGCTCTCTCTCTCTCTCTCTCTCTCTCTCTCTCTCTCTCTCTCTCTCTCTATATATATATATATATATATATATATAAAAGTTCATAGAGAGTTGCTATCTCTCACAAACAACCATGACTCGACAACCATCATGGTTGTTGAGCTGCTTGACAACAATCAGGTTGTCAAGTTGCTGGACAACCATGTTGGTTGTCCAAATTCTATTTTATCTTGCACCGCATCTAACATCATATGATATTCTATGTTAGCATTCTTACTGATTCTAACTTGGAGTGGTTGATTGAGGGATACCTACTTAGAGCCGCACAAATAAGTGATATTCTTGCACATATTTTGATATGGCATTTACACGTAGGAAAACTATTAATTTAGTTTTTCATTTGATATTGAATTAATTGTAGACTTATAGTTAGTCTACAAGACACTTTGATCATACTTTAGCTTATATATAATGAACATCATGAGAAAATTTAGTGGCTGAAGTTTTTCCCCTCCCCCCATATGGTTTATGTGATACATTTATACTATTTATTGTGGTACCTTAGTTTTTGTTTAACTTTTTCACTGTTCTAGAAATGTGAGAACCATCAAGTCTTCAGCTCTCTAGCAGATAGAACTCTAAGTCATGAGTATATGTCGAATAAATAAATTGGCTGGCATTTTATGTGATTACCATGATGGTTGTCGAGTCATGGTTGTCGAGCAATGGTTGTCGAGCTGCTCAACAATTATTTGTCGAGTTAGCTCGACAAGGAATTATGCTGATCATTGGTCCTAGTGGTGGCTCTTTGCATTTGATGATTGGCCCCTACTGGATGAGCTTCCTAGGCAGCATCCCTCCAGCAATTCGGGTGGCAAGCCAGTAGTATCAGAATTACCTTGGTAGTATAGTGCGAGTCCTTCTTATTACAAATGATAGAGAGAACAAGAGGAAGGCCACCAAAGAAGGCATATCTACAGAGACAGATAGATAATAATTGTTGGAAATGTTAAGTAGATCTTGTTTGCTCAGTTCAACTGTTTATTTTATTTCTAAGACATAATGGTGCTTGTTTGATTCACTTCTGCTGACTTTCTATACTACTACTAATGTTTGAAATTTTCCCAGAATCATTCTAATATTATCTTAATTCTTTTTGCTACTTCTGATTTTCTGTCTATAGATTTACATACTCTATAGGCACATGAACTGAGGGAATTTAGTTAGAGATGGCAAAAATATCCGATCCGTCCCGAACCCGATGGATACCCGATCCGAATGGAGTGAAATATACCTGATCCGCAGATCGGCGGGGCGGATCGGGACAAATATCTGTGATCCGCCGCGGATCTCGGGGCAAATCGGATCGGGGCTGCCCCGATCCGCCTCCGCCCGAATTTAAAAAAAAGGATTAAAATATTGAATTTATATTTTGTTTTATATGTGATTTGATAATTAAAATATTTTTTGAATAAAAAATTTATCACTTTCGACATATTGTGGACCTTGCACAAGGTTTAGTGAGGAGGATGATGTTGTTTAAACTCTTATAGTATAGTAGTAAAGCTTGTTTCAATATATTTTAAATTTTTTAAATGCCAAAAAAAAATATGGATTAGTATACGGATCAGGGCTCTGATCCGCCCCGATCCGTATCCGATCTGCCCCGAAAAATGACGGATCGCGGGGCAGATTTGGATCTCCTACAATTATTACGGGGCAGATTTGGATCAGGCCGATTCGCCCCGATCCACCTCGTTGCCATCACTAAATTTAGTTCTACTGCAGTTGAGTCACTCAACAATTTTATTTTTTGTAGTTTATATTCTTAGACAAAGTTTTTTTTTTAATTTTTTAGTAATTCGATGACACAATAATAAATAAAATTTAATGAAAGAAGAGAAAAAAAAATTGGGACATAAGTCGACTTTGTCGAGTAACTCATTGTCAAGTTACTCCACATAGACTTTGTCGAGTAACTCGACAAAGTCCTTGTCGAGCATTAAATAATTTTTTTTTTACTGTACTCCAAACATCTAGATTTTTTGTTTGTTCTTTTTGTCTATTATTGTAAATTTTGTATTTTTTGTAAACCTATTTAATTATTACAATTAGAGTCACTTAAAAAAAATTAATATTTTTTTAGGTAATAATTTGGTCAATTTATGGAGGAAAAAAATTAAATATTTTTTTCTAAACTTTTGTACAAAGCTCGACAACAATTGTTGTCGAGCCAGCGTGACAACTGCTTGATGACAATTGTTGTCGAGCTAAATTTGAATTCTATTTTATATATTTCATATATTCCCTCGTATGTATACATATTCAATTATTTATTCCCCCACTTTATATATAAGCAATTTTTTTGAATCCCAAGAAGACTATCCATCAAACCAAACCATGGAAGAAATCCTCCCACGAAAACAATTTATCATCAGGTTCGGAGTTTGACTCTGAATCTGCAACTTCCAAAGTGCCCTTTTCCAAGAGGAAACAGTAGAAGGGGAATAGAGAAAGGACCTCCATAATTCGAAGAGAACCGATAGAAAAACTCAACTTTGCTGCCCATCACAAAAGGAAGTGCGAGCCAAGGAACTGAGGAAGAATGAGGTTGCCATAAATGGGCTTTCTTAATTCTTCAGTTTTTGGATGAAGAGAAATTCAAAGAAACAGTCCACAAGTAAGTTCTTTATGTTTCTATTATAATTTTTTTATGGGTTTGTAATATTTTTAGTATTTTTTTGTTGATTTTTTTGGGGTTTGGAAAATGAATGAAGGTTGGAGAAGGAATCTGGGTTTTTCCTTTAACATGAGGTAGTTTGAGGATGTCGTGACCAATGGTGAATGGGATTGTCGAGTAACTCGACAAACCAAGCATTAATCTAAAAAAAAAACAAAGTCAAAAATTGCGGCTTCAATTTTCAAACGACGATGTATTGGACGAAAAATCTACAACGAAAAAATTTAAGACTCTTATATTAAGTCTTCCACCAACTTATTTTAATTTTTTGAAATTTACTGGATTTTTTAATCAATATTACTATATATTATAGATATTTTACTGGACACATTTAAAATAATTATTTATATTTATTTATATATTAATCTATTATGTAACTGTTCAAGCCAAAACTTAGGGACTAATATATCTAATATATAATTATGGAGCAAATCACGTAATTAACCATTTGAACATGCAATATCATTTAATGTTACGTATCTTACACCCTAATCTCATATCACAAAACTCCATAAAACCTTGTTTTCTTTCCAATAGAGGAGAAATCATCCAAGTTTCTTTCCCATTCAAATTCGATAGTTTGATTTTGCTTCCTGTTCAACTTCATAATCTTTCATCCCATTTTCAAGCATTGTTTTAATTAACTTCAACTCTTCGTTAACAGAGAATGGCATCTTCACGCAGCAACTCAAAATCTAGGCGCAAAATCATAAGGAGACGAAATTTTTTTGGTTCAAAGAGAAATCGGAGTAAATAATAGTACATGATGATAGTTGATTTTCTCCTCCTCCGAGCACGGCGGCGACAGTGGTGGAGATCTGCAAAAGGTGGCGGGGCTTTTTTCCCCCGTGGCCACTCCGGTGTGATAATCAGTATGTGATTAGAATACTTGTGCTAAATAGAAAGTATAGAATGTATTAGAGTTGTGTGTTGTGATTTTACCTGGGGTTGGTCTCCTATTTATAGGAATGACAACGATGTAACCTTCAACGGTTATTAATTGTGAGTGCCTTTTCATCTTCCCTCTTTATGAGGAATTAATTAGGGATGTTTCACCTCTCTCAACTGGCTGGTGTTTCACATTCCCAACAGACGATGGTAGCTTCCGCTTTATAGATCACCTGTCTAATTGGTTAGATGGCGCATGCAGTTATGGTTGTCTCCGCTTCTTTGAGGCGGGTATATGAGAATAGCCAGGCGGGCGGACCGATAAAGCGGGCGGACCGACAAGGCGGGCGGCGAGTGCTTGAGCAAAGCGTCCCAAGGGGAGCGCGATCATTTAGCAAAGTGTGTTTATATTTATCATCATAAGCCCTCTACTTCCCATAGACTACTTTTCATAAACTGTTGTCAATGGGAAGTAGAAATATTCTACTGCACTGCTATTTTCTAACTTTTTCAGATAGAAGCTAATCGCTTTAATTTTTAAACATAGGCTCATCGCTTTGTTTTTTTGGACAGGGGCTCATCGCCCTGTTTTTCTCACATACTCATGGCCTTGATTTTTAAACATAGGCTCATCGCCTTGTTTTTTGGACAGAGGCTCATCGCCCTAATTTTTAAACATAGGCTTATCGCCTTGATTTTTAAACATATGCTCATCGCCTTGATTTTTTAAACATAGGCTCATCGCCTTGTTTTTTTACGGGCAGGGCTCATCGCCCTAATTTTTAAACATAGGCTCATCGCCTTGATTTTTAAACATAGGCTCATCGCCTTGTTTTTCGGACAGGCTCATCGCCCTAATTTTTTAAACATTGGCTCATCGCCTTGATTTTTAAACATAGGCTCATCGCCAACATGTTTGGATAGGGCTCATCGCCTTGATTTTTGGACGAGGAGCTCATCGCCTGCTTTCTCCGACATAAGCGGTGAACTTGGCCTTGTTTTCGGCCTTATAAGCCCTCTCACTCCCCATAGACTACTTTTCATAAACCGTTTGTCAATGGGGAGTAGAAATACGCTCTCTCAAAAAAAAAAAAAAAAAAATTTTTTTTTTTAGTTTAGGCGAGGTCGCCCGCCCAGCTGGGCGGTGTGACCTCTCAAAAAAAAATATATTTATTTATTTTTTTTTTTTCAAAAAAAAATGGGCGAGGTCACCTCTCACAGGCAAGGTCGCCCTTGCTTTGGGCAAGGTCGTCGCTTCACTGGGCGAGGTCACCCCCCTCTTTGTGACCTCTCAAAAAAAAAAAAAATGTTTTTTTATTTATTTTTTTTTTAAAGATGAGAGGAGGTCACCTCTCTGGCGAGGTCGCCCGCCCGCTGGCGAGGTCACCCACCACTTGTGACCTCTCAAAATTTTTTTTTTTTTTTTTTTTTTTTAAAGATGAGAGGAGGTCACCTCTCTCGGCGGAGGTCGCCCGCCCGCTGTGACCTCTAATTTTTTTTTTTTTTTTTTTTTAAGATGAGGCGAGGTCACATTGTCTCATCTTGGTGTGCTTGCCTCTATTATCTTGAGGTTTGAACTCACCGAATATTTCTTTTGTTAGACTCGGCCTCACTTCGATTTTTCATACCTTTTGTAATGAGATATGCTTCTTCAAAGATCCACATACTTTTCTCCTCTCTGAGTAACTCATGCATAGTACTTGGCGGGTTTTGGAGAGTGACATCTTAAAATGACGATTTCGAGTTCCACTCATCATGATAGTGACTACTGAGAGACATCCAGTAGTTCTTTGATTCCTAGCGGCTCTATTGAGCAAGGCAATGAAATCTTTCGACTATTCATCCTTGCCTGTGCCAATTGCATCGGGACCGATAGCGAGTTTTCTTAACACGTTTTCTTGGCGGCAAAGTGTGTAGTAAAATTTTAGAAAACTTCGTCAAATGTACGGATTGATTTTTGGGGAAGGGTGGCCACCCAGATCCTCGGCCTCCCGCCTAAGCGTCGGTGGGAAAGCCCCACACATAATTGCATCGGGGTGGCTTGTAACCTCATCAAGTCAACAAAGACACGAGGTGATCGACATGATCGAGGACCGTCGTATTTCTCCATCTTTTGGTGTTTGAAGTCTCGTGGCAAGGGGACCGCCATTATTTCTAGGGAAAAGGGTCTTCTTCCAACACCATGGATTGTTGCCTATTACTTTTGTTGGACAAAGCCTCGGCTATTTTGCGATTCATCAATTCTTCTAATCTCTGTTTCCCAACTTAACTTTGGTGTCTCAACCCGGCGTAGGTGTGGGCATCCATGATGGTTGCCCCGTATAGATTTGGGCGGATGTCGGTGAATAGAAGTGGGGTGCGGAAGGTGGAGCTAAAGCTGGAGCTCGCAATGAGCTCGCTGTCGGTGTGTTTCTATTCTTTGAAATGTAGGAATATGGGGAGGAGCCCCTGGCGGTAATGGCCCCTATCGGTGGAGGGCTAAGACCACAGGGCGAGCCCACAGTAGTGAAGATCCCACCGGCGGAGGTTGGGACCCCTGTGGTAGATGAGAAACCGCAACGTTCCGATCTTGAGCAGAGCCGTTAAGACCGTCACTTGAGCTTGTAGTGCCGCGAGTTGAGCGGCAGAGGCAAACTCTTGTTGTGGGTGATTAGTGGCGGCGTTGGACTCGGTGCCTACATCCCGACGGGGCGGTGGAGCGAGTTATATTCCTAGCTCTTCCGGTTCGAGCCATAGCTTCTTGTGCGGTTCCCACGACGGCGCCAATTGATGATAGTTGATTTTCTCCTCCTCCGAAACACCGGCGGCGCAGTGGTGGAGATCTGCAAAAGGTGGCGGGCTTTTTTCCCCGTGGCCACTCCGGTGTGATAATCGGATGTGATTAGAATACTTGTGCTAAATAGCGATTATAGAATGTATTAGAGTTGTGTGTTGTGATTTTACACGGGGTTGGTCTCCTATTTATAGGAATGACCTTGATGTAACCTTCAAGTTATTAATTGTGAGTGCCTTTTCATCTTCCCTCTTTATGAGGAATTAATTAGGGACGTTTCACCTCTCTCAACCGTTGGTGTTTCACATTCCCAGCGGACGATGGTAGCTTCCGTTTTATAGATCACTGTCTAATTGGTTAGATGGCGAGATGAGTTATGGTTGTTCGCTTCTTTGAGGCGGGCATATGAGAATAGCCGGTGCGGGCGGACCGACAAGGCGGGCGGTGCTTGTGCGGGCGTCCCAAGGGGAGCAAAGGTCATTTAGCAAAGTGTGTTTATATTTATCATCAAGACAGCTAAACCCGAGAAGAAGAATGTTAATATTCTAGTGCCTAAAGGACAAAATGTACAATTTTTTGATTCTTGGCTTTGTCATTACATGAATGCAATTGATTTCATTCAATTTTTGATGTTTTGAAATTAAATTCTTGTCTGGGCATTGATTAATTTTGGGGTATTTTTGTATAATAGTAGTTCACCTCAGATATATTCCAATATCTCATTTATTTTTGCATTTTATCACTTTTTTTATTGTGTTCTATCACGGTTATTCCAAAAAAAAAAATGGGGTCAATGTACATTCAATAAGAACTTTTGCAATTATGATTCTGGTGTGCATTTTCATCTCAATCCATATACTTCTGTTTATTCATTATGAAAATGTTTACCAATAAATAGGTCATCTTGGGTAAATTTGTAATATACTTCTGTATATGGTATGTCTTTTTTTTTTGGGTTTTGGTATTTTTTTAAAGATCGAAGTTACAATTTCCTGGATAGACGTTAAGTTCTTTTATTGATAGAAAATCATGTCACATAATTGACATATGCACAGGTTTTGCTAATGTTTGATGATAAATAGATAGCGAATTCTATTAAATTCGATATTTTATTGCTGTTTCACCTTCAATCTAATATTTAATCTCTAATAATCCGCTATGATCTTTCTCACAAATAATAATTATTGTTATTCCATGTAAAAATCAGCTCGCGCATTTTGAACATGTTAATGTGCATATCTATGAAATCATATTCATTTTTATACCATTGAACTTCGATAATGTAGACAATGGCTTAAAATTGTTAATTTTATTTACTAATGGTTTTTGTTAATGTTCATTACTAATGTAAATACCTATACATACTCATGTATGATATTTGCTAGTGGTTTTTGTTAATGTTCGTTAATACTATAAATACCTATAGATACTCATGTATGATAATCTAACTATTTTGTTTTGATAATTTGACATGTTATCTTGTAGAATATTTTTCTCAATAATATTTATAATAATTTGTATTAATCCGCTTCATAACTTCTACATTGGTTTGACCAGGAATGGAACTATCTCACCTGACAAATGGGCACTTGGCAAAATGAATGCGTTCTCTAACACCATGATATTCAGCTCACTCAAGGGAATGATGAATGATTTACAGAAGAAACTATTCTCTGAAACTTGCTATGTCCACTTATTGGATGTACAAGATATTATTGTAAATCACCAACTCATTGAGGGAAGTGAAGCAACCTAATCCAGACGAGATGTGGTTTAAATTCGGTGACAGTATAGTAAGCTTCGCGATGGAGAATTTTTGTCTAATTATGCGTTTACGAGTCGATGGGGAAGACAAACGGTCTATATTTGATTCTAGATACTGTAGGATAAAAAATAAGTATCTCAGTCATTTATCAAGCATATCAACATTACACGTTTCTCAGTTTTTCATCAACAGGCTTATCTATGCAATGATGATGTTGTCAAATTTGGAATACTATTTTTGTTGACCCATCTTATGTTCACGGCACTCTCTTGAGTTTAATTCATATGCCTAGGGCAAGGAGTTATTTAAGATTACTTTGTCGTGATTGAAAGTTGGTTTAAGAAATATATCATTGATAATCGAGGGTGATGGTAAATCATACATGGCATATTGGATTAGCGGGTTTGTAATTGCATTCCAAGTTTGGATATACGAAACTATACCGATATTAGATGGAAAAATATGTACAAACATCAGTGCCCGCTTCCACAAATTCTGAATTGGACTTCAAGGGTCAACGAGACATTCAACTATAAGCTAAATGTGGGGAAAGATAATTTCAGTCGTCCAAATGTAAGTTTATAATTTCAGTCGTCCAAATGTAAGTTTATTTGTATGATCCCTAATTTTGTTAATTGGGCTAATATTACATAAGTCGAATCATTATTTGTTTATTAGATTGTTTATAATATAATTTTATATTTTTGAATTAGTTAAAAACAGCCAAAATCATAGCCACATTGAAGAGAGGCAGCAACATTACATGCATGGTTTATACGATGACAGCCATGTTTAGCTAGTTGAAGATACTGACGATGAATTTGTTCCTTCTCTGACACGTCGTCCTCCAACCACATTCAAGAACCAGGCCAGAGATGCTTCATGTAGTCAGACTTTCACAGAAGAAGGACAAACCACATATGTCATTTTATATTCTAAATACAATACTTAATAATAAATTGGTATAATTGTCCAACATGTTCTCATGATGTCTGCTATTGTGTAGACGGTGACCGTTGATGCTCATCCTACCTTGGAAAAAATGATCGACAATGTATCGAGTCACAATAGCAATTTCAATGCCAAATCAGTTGAAAAAGAAGTTGCGCATCATCAATCTTTGAATAACAACTACCAGCATGCAATTAAAACAAACCAAACTTCAGTAAAGTTTTTAACCAACGGTCGTGGTAGAAACCCGGATATGAAGGTATGAATTACTTTATTGATAAATGAAAAAAATTACAAATTAGTTGAAATATAAATATTGAGTGACATAATTTATGTGCATGCTTTCGAAAGAGTCGATCATGAGGAGTATCAATGCATTACAATCAAAGCACGAGCAATTAGTTTCTGACCAATTTATTCTGAAGATAGAAATTCATAATTTGTTCACTGATTTTGCAAAGTCAACCATCAATGGCATATAAGTGGTAACTTCAAGAATTGTTGTTAATCAGTCCAACGATTCTGCTAATTCTCAGTATAATATGCAAAATAACAGTGAATATATAAGTGCAATATTATTATTACTACAATTATCAGTGTTTGTTATTAAAATCACTGTTATTAATTGTTCTTAATTAGTCCATATTCACGCGTACACATACACAAAAATTTGTACTTGAAAAAAAAGCTTATCAAATCAACATATTTTATATTTGATTGCAAGGTTACTGAGAGGAATACAACACTCGTTAGGCAACAATCAGCAACAACTCGAAGTACTACGAGACAACAACAACCCAACACAAGTTCTGAGATTGGCATTCTTAGCTTTGATCTAGCTATTGAATCGCAATCATATAAAGCCTGTATTGTTCTAGAAGATGGAATTATCCTTAGTGCAAACGACATTAAGAAGATAGACGATATCGTTGCATCAACGGTAAAGATGATACATTTACATGTTGCTAACTTTCATTTCTGTTCATGATGCAATATTTTAATATTAATAATAATTCTTAAGACAATAGTTATTTAATGGAATATTACCAAATAATTAGGTGAAAGCTATTTTCGTTCTCTTTACTTTTTTATCATTTATATTTGATTAAGACCTATTTCGATCAGTTAAAATGATGAAATTAACGATAAATTTGAAAATAAAATCAATACAAATACATCAATGGGCCTATTGGATGACGAAATTGTATTCAGTGAAGAAGATTCTAGGCACATGGACAAATCAGCGAAAAACAACCGCTTGCGTGCTCAAAAGAGACAAGTAATTTTTACATTGATAGCTAAATCGTTATTCATCACTTATCCACTTGTCGATTGTAATAGCAAATAACGTTGTCTCTTTCATCATTTTTCTTTGTATGCAACTACCCCGATTCTATTTAATTTTGAATGCGGTATCACACCTACACCACAAAAGAGAACCACCAAACCAACATCATTCATTAGATCTCCATTTATTAGAACTTTTCATTCCCAACCCGAAAACTTGTCACAACCCTTAACTACTTCATTTCAATACAAGATATACACGGAGTCTTCTAAATCTTCGGATGTTCAAGTCTTTCCAAAATGGTATAACATTGGACTCCGGCCTGGTAAGAAGTGAGTACTGTATTGTACATGATAACTGTACTCTTACTTTTAATGTTTAAAAATAATTTACCAAAATTTGTCATCCAATGTAGATTGAAGAAATTTCACAAAGAAAATCTCGCGATACGTCCACCGATGGAACTTTATCCGATGAGCATTAGAGATAAAATGTGGTGGTATAGCTTGAAGCAGGTCGCAACACCTTTAAACACCATGGTAATTGTTTATCAAATATATTATAATTTAGCCATCATCTTTCATATGTCCTAAATTTCTTTTCATGTCATTTTGATCCAGCACATTGATGTGATGTTTTTTTTCTAGAAAATGAGGTTGAAACTCAGCACTTCTAACAGAATTATGCCACATGTACCGATTGCTACTTTGATTTTAAGGTTAAGAGCATAAATGGGAGGTACAGAAACGACTCCAATTCAGTTGACGAGTTAACGCCTTTCCTCCTATATCCCAATGGGAAAAATAATAGGTTCAACTCTAATTTCAACTCTAATTGGAGAGAGGTTAATCATGTCTTTATTCTAGTTTTCATGGACAAAAAAGATCACTGGATATTGGTTGATCTGGATATGGTTAACCTGCATTTGGATGTTTATAATTTCTCATTCAAGACAATCAGAGATGTTGCTCTACTGGATGCTATTGAGCCACTGCGTCAAATGATTCCACACATTATTCGCCAGTCTAAAGTGCTGAGTCGTGAAATTCCAAATAAATTGTTTTCCATCAGATTGTGCAAGGATATTCCACATGAAACAAATTGGTAAGTAATGCTTTAGTATGTATTTTATTTTAAACACTTGAAGTGTGTTATTGTGCTGAATTTTTCATAAGATAATTGACTTACATTAAATATTAATCAACAATATACCAACCACATTTAATTCA
Organism: Forsythia suspensa; assembly: GCA_023638005.1. Classification (NCBI taxonomy): domain Eukaryota; kingdom Viridiplantae; phylum Streptophyta; class Magnoliopsida; order Lamiales; family Oleaceae; genus Forsythia; species Forsythia suspensa. The sequence continues at coordinate 26,021,822 of CM042670.1, read as the reverse complement.
ATGTATGCAGTGGAGACTGTGGGATATTTGTGATTAAGTTTGCGGAGTACATAGCTGAGAACAAGATCAAAGAGATGCCGAAAAACTTTGATACCAAAGTTGCACGTCTCAACATGGCTACCAAATTATACAAGTTGTTGTGCGAGAAGCTGTACTTAAATCTTATTGGATTGTCCCTGACTTGCATTATCTCATTAAATATTTTGTTTATTAATTTTGGATGATCAATTGACACAGTACACATCTGAATATGTCATATTTTGGGTTTGGATTTAGTATCTTTTACGTAGTCCGATTTACATATTTTTTCGGGATTGATATGTTTTGTAGTCTATATTGATATTTTGGAATTGATCTTCAAGGCATATATTTCAATTTGATCAAATTTCTCCAATGTCTTTCATTATCTATTTCATTTTTTATTTTAGTACTTGCATTGTGTTTATACGTAATAGCAGTGGATGAGATTTTATTTAATGAAACTTATATTGATCCTGATGTTTGATTGTAAATATTAAGAATCATTGTTGTAGTCAACCGATACCACGGTAAGATAATTGCAACTGTTATCATCCTTTCCATTCTAAGATGTATCATCTTTCCATTCTAACATGTATTAGGTGATAATGAATATCAATTCGCTTGCATGAGACGACAATAATTGTCTTGCATTCTTTTGTCAAACGATTTTATTTTACATATTGATTAATGGATATGTTAAGTTATCTTCGGATTTTTCCATTAAAACGATGTTACTAATTGTTGATTGGCATGTATGATATGGCAACAATTGTCAATCGTTAATTTTTTAACCAAATCTATAGCAGTTATGAAACTTTATTTTTAATCCTGAGACGGATTTTATTGGATTAACTATGCCCTTCCATTATTCACATTATTGAATATGTGAGTTTCCACTTTCTAGAAATCATATTAGATATTCCAGCTATCCATGTTATCATCAACCAACATATCATTATCATATATTAATCTATATAACAATGCACTGTCAATTTAAAGCATGTATGAACAATCTAAATCGATTCCAAGTTGACCGAACAATGAATTCAAATCATAAATATCTGGAGCAAATTAATTACAAATCTTGCAAGAAATTATGTAATATGTTGAATCCAAAATACATAGCATGTTCATCTACCAAATATAGTTGTCTTGCTAAGTGAAACGATCTATATATCTCAAGATAAACCATCTTAGTTGCTAACCACAATATATCAATATCATTTGCCAATCCATATATGTACTTTCTGGGAATTGAACCAACAACAAGTCTTGACAACCATTTGAGTACTCATTGCAAAACCAATCATCAGTATTAGATGATCATATTACAGAAAATGCAAAGCTTCACATGTACATCTTCACTTTCAAAAATTCATTATCTATAACTCTCAACTGCAATTTTAGAAACAAATAACAAAACACATGTACAATCAATTTGCAAAAACGGTAGATAACAATTATCATTCATGTACATTCACTATTGAAAACCAAAGGCGAAGAATAAACAATACTTGATTATGATCAAATCTAGATACCATATTTTGAGTATTCATTATCCGATTTAAAAAATGATCAAACTAGGTCATCTACAAGACCCGGATGTATCAATTTGTTAGATCAACAACTAATAAATCATAACCTATAAAATGATATTCGCATTGAATTACATTTGGTTATAATAAGCAACAATAAAATCATTATCTATTTCAAGATGAATAAATATCAAGTATCAATAAATGAAATCATTTATACAATACTGTAAACATAAGCCAAATATAATGATGTTAAACTACTTACCTTAAAATAAGAAAATGAATAGTGCTAGATCAGATCGATATTGGAACGACTTTGTTTTTCGTTATTTACCTGATTAACAAAGACATTTGAAAGTTTAACAAATCCAATATATTTTAAAACATATTGATAATTTTTGAAATTATATTTGTAATCTAACAACATGTATATTTTTCATTGTTTTTATCTACTAACAGTTTCAAAAATTTAACTTGTATTTGTATCAAGTTTTGCCTTTCTTTTCTAATATTCTTTCACAGATAAATGAGGTGGATTTTTAAACTGTTGTATCCGTACTCCAAGCAACATCCATATTTTGATCTTTTCTTTAACTCGCACACTGACCGAAATCTCTTTTCACATGGTCTAACCGACATTCTTTTCAAAATGTGTGCCTTGACAACTATATTTTCCACATCATTTGGTATGTTCCAATCAGACTTACTACCCAGAGGATATATTGTCCCCATATATGCCCCAAGATATGAATCTCTACTAAAGTAAGGTTAGCAATAGTCGTAGAACGATAAATTATTTCTACCGATTACTGCTATTGCATGAGAACACGGCATTTCATCAAATTGAAAACGGTTACAAGAGCGTGCCTTCTCATCTATCCTTACCAAAAAGGCAAAAACGATGATGGTTCATCATTAACTTGGTATGTACTCTCACTTGATGGTATGACATGTTTCAACCAAGATAATGTAACAATACTTAAACAAATACCTATATTCATTTTACACACAATTAAACAAATTAACAAATACACACAAATGTATTTATATATATAAAATAACATTAATGTGAATTAATTTTAAAATTTGAACAACTAATACAAACATGATACATACCTCCATTCTTATTGATTCTCGAGACTTCTCTCTCATCATGTTCTCATATCTTGATCCGAGTCTTGTAAATGTTGATTTGCATCTTTTAAATTTTTGAAAAACCACTTTTGTACTGTACAACGTAAAGACTCAAACAATGCCTCAATTAGAAATTTTTTTGCTGATCTTGTTACTGAATTAACCAACTCTACAATGTTTGATGTCATGATGTTGAACTTGTTCGATGTCATATACGCCCTCGACCACTTATGATAACCAATGCATTCCTTTATTATAATTACCTTTATAAAAAATAGAAAACAATTAATTATTTAAGCGTGATTTTAAATACATAAACTATATTTATATACGAGATATCCTCGTATGTCGTCATCTGTGTTATCAAGATGTCTCATTTGAATATCAAATTCAAATGTTGTATAAGCTCTTGCTGCTGCGTTGAACGGTTGCCTTATGAACTTAGTCTTTTTACTAAACTACTTTTTCAAATTTTGGAAGAGATGGTAACAACATATATCGTGCATCGCATTTGGGTATACCTTCAATATTGCATTTTCTATACTACCATGCCTTTCTAAAATGATTACTAGACCATCACGTTCACCATAAGTCTCTTTCAATCTTAACATGAACCATTCCCATGATAAATGATTTTTAGAATCACATACTCCAAATGCAAGTATGCAAATGTTATTATTAGCTTATTGTGTGCAAGCTGTGAATAGCGTACCACCATAGTTACCTATTAAGAAAGTACCATTGACCACGATAATGAGCTTACAATATTTCTATCCTTCTATTGATACCCCAATAGTAACAAAGCTTAACATTAACTTGTCACACCCATCTATTTTAATTCTTGTGTAGAAACCTTGATTAGACTGTTCGACATATATAAGTGGGCTGATAGTCTTTTACATGATTTTTCTGAATTACCTCTTACCAACTCCAAAGCACAGTTACGGGCTCTCCATGCCTTCTCGTAACTAATAGATGCCCCTTAAGTTTTCATTGTGTCTCTAACAACGTTAGCTGGTGTGTATACCGTTCTCGTAAAAGTAATTTTGTACTTTATGCAGCTTGCAATCACATAGCATATTGCTTGTCTATGATCACCTAATACTATGTCAAGTCAACGTGTGTGACTATTCTTAATCTTTCTTATTTTGAACATTATTGACCTTCTGATAATGGAACATCTAATCTCTCATTCGCAGTTTCCATCTACGCACTTCAAAACGTACTCGTTCTTGTCTGATTTGTACACCCTAAATTGATATTGATAATGAATTGCATGCAGAGTTAGACTTACTGTGACAACTCTTTATTCTTGAAAATTGCATTAATGTTAATACTTTCAATACTAGGTTGGCAGACAACCTTGCTATCAGATTCTTTAATAATTTCATCATCACATAATACATTTTGACATATTTCTAAACCCATTTCTTCAATCGTTGGAAAATCCACATTCAATGAATGGTCTAAACACCCTTTATCATAACATATAGTCTTCAATGTATGATTCAGTTCTAATAGATCACGTCTTGAAATAACAGTATCCAAGGTCATCATATCGTCATAATTACATGGTATCAGGTTGATATCAACACACAACGAAAATTTTATCAAATTTGATTCATTCTTTTTTATCCTTTTGTAAAATGTAACTGAACTATCATCCAAGATCCTTATGAGGGGTCCATTTGCTACAACCTGGTATTGTATTGTTACAACATAATGTGCTTCATTCCTTTTTATCTCTTTCATTATCAAGTCAACTAGATGTACATAACTGCAATCTAACGGTACAACTATTCCAACAACCGAGTAATCCTTGTAATTACAAAATTCATCCCAACTTCCATCATAATAAACCAACACATTAATATCATCCATATTTGCATGACATGTTAATTTACAAACTATGAAGCTGTATGATCATACATGAATTGTGCTAATTGTAACATAATGAACTATTAACAATCAAACTACTGTAAAATATCAAGATGTTATGATAATTCAAACCAAACCAAAAAACTGAATTCATAATAAATATCACATAATTTATTATTGAATTTCATATTAAAAAAATTTGCAATCCTGATTACAACATATATACTAAAAAATATAATCAGTATTCAGTAACAGCTTGTTTATTAATTCTCCAAAATAAATACAAAATTTCTAAATTCAAACATATGTCAATGCAGTAATATTTATATCAAATTTATTAACATGTTTGAGAAACTATTAGAATTAATCAACACCATTCAGATAATTATCACTATCCTCTTTATTTAAAATTAATAACAATTCTATTTGTTTATGAAAAATTGAAAATATCTAAAAACTAGATGAATTTATATATGTAATGAAAAGAGTTACGATTCCAAACGATTATTCATGAAGGAAACTGATGTGGAAATTATATGTATTGCAAGTGTACAATATCGCAAACAAGTAATAAAGTGGACCTATTGAGTCTGGATTATCGTTCCCACAAAGACTGTCTTATTTAGATATTAGTTAAATTATTCTTAATCTTAATTTATTGAAAACAATTTGAAATAAATTGATTTGAAGATTTAAACTATAAGTATTAATTTTAGAAAACAATGTAATAACTTATGTGAAAGCAAATATCAAGAATTTATCAAGAATGATGGTTAAGGGATTTGGATTCACGAGTTCACCATAGTGGTCATCTCTAATTTTTCTTCTCAAGATTTATTCCTAATATTGTATTCGGTCGAATTCACGAATTTAACCTAATTTACCCATCTCAAGTTCAAATTAGTCATATCTAATTAAGTCAACTTATGAAGTCGGAATGATCCTTAATTAGATGCATTAAATCGCTTAAGAATTCAATTCAAGACCGCGACAATAATAAAAGCGTATCTCTACCTTTTATCCAATTGCTGGATTTTACTACGTGGTCTAAATTAATAACTTCACCTCTCGATTTGTTACAATCAACAAATCAATGACAAATAATAGCCAATTATTTCAAGCATTAACAGAAGAAATAAAATCAAAATATAATTAATTTATAAGCAAAATTTGAGAGTCTAAATTAAAGGATCTAAACTAGGTTACATCGTTCATCCAAACTTTAATTTTAGCTACTCATAATTCTAGAGAAAGAAAAGATGAAGAGATTTGAATACAGAACTCGATTTTGAATAAAAGATGAGAAGACGTTAAATATCTTGCATTAATAATTCTTGGTCTTCAAATTTCAATCTTCAAGATTTTGGTCGTTCTTCCTCTTTTTCTCTTTTTTTCCTCCCTATTTTCTCCCTTTTGATTCTTGAATATAGTATATGGAATCATCTATATAGTCATCAATCTTCTCCCTTTTATATCTCCAAAAACTCTAATATAGTGTAGATGCCTTGTCCCCCAAGAATTACCAAATTAGAGTTTGACTAAAATAAGAAAACTAAAATTCTGCACTTAAGTCCCCGATTATTTGCACGATAAGTTCTTCAACTTTTGGATATTTGCAAGTTGGTCCCCATTTCTAAGGCTTCGTGCATTTTTAGTCATTCTTTACTTATTTTACTTTGTTTTTCTCCAATTCCATTCGAACTCGGGTTTCAACCTAAAATAATCAAATTAACACATAATTAAGTAAAGATTCACATTAAGAATACATACAATTGTCCACTTTTGATAGTTCTAATAAGTGTAAATCGACACTTATCATAAACAAACTCACCTTTTAAAACTTCTGACGCAACAAGTTGGAAAAACTTCAATGTTAACAACAGTTTCAATTTCTTTGCGATTCAGAATGTCCGATGCAATTGCTATAAAATTATCAATAATGCAAAAATTTCTCCAAGTGTTACAAAATCCCATTATTCAGAACACAATTTGATAACAATTTATAATTCTCTAGTTTGAATTTCGAATTTTCCTCAATTTTCGCTTATATGATTTTATGTCCAGATCATTATCTAATTTGGTAAGAGGACTCTGATTGTGGATTATATTTAAAACATGACTATAATGGCCCTATAATTTATCCAGTATTTTTTTGTTAACAATCCAGTAAAAAAAAATGGAATAATTAGACAAATACCTCTAAAAACAGAGAGATTTTCAAAAATCGGGTTAAAACTAATTTAAATAATAAGTACGGTTATAAAAATAGAAAATACGGTTATAAGTATAGTGCCATTAATAATTACCTATATGACAATAGCCAAAAAAATGGGAATCTTAGGCCCATATCAATAAATACGTACAACACCAAATTAAAATATGGGGAAATTACATAAATATTCATAAAATTGAGGATTTTTTAAAAAATCATCTTAAACTATTATAATCGTAAGTAATACGCTAAAAAAAATAAATCAATTCCAATTCTATTCCATAATCAACACGAAAACATATCCAAATTCATAATAAAACCGATCTCTTTCACGTTATTATTAAGGATTTCTCGTTGTTTCTTCTCCAATTCAATACAAAATCATAACTCAAAATGCAAAATTTTCAGGTAATATGCTAAATTTTATTTCTTCTTCATAGTTTCTATTTGAATTAGATAATTTTTTGATTTTTGATTGGAGATATTTAATAACATGCTTAGTAAATGCATACAAATGATTTTGATTTAAATTATCTCATATTCCGATTTCAATGTGGACAAATCATTCTTTATTCACTTTATTATAAATCATTAGTATTGAGTAAAGTCTTCTAAACATGTTAGTGAATATCATTTACCAATACAGGGATGCATACAATGTGTTTGTAAAAATGTCAAAATGAATATGGCTTTTTGTACAAAAAGTGATATGCTCTGTTACTTTTTGCTTAAAAAGTGACAGAATATTGTATACAAGTTAAACAAACAAATTTGAATTAAAATCACATATGTGGTTGATTTAAATAGATGATTTAATTTGATATTTGTTGTGCATTATGGAGTGACATGAAATATTGAGCATGACCAAACATTAATGTATCATTTTGTTTGTCTTGAATATGAATTGAGGGTTGAGAATAGAAAAGTGACATGCTCTATCACTTTTTGCCTAAAAAGTGACATGTTCTATCACTTTTTACTTAAAAATTAAGAACATTGTATGCAAGTTAGACAAACAAATTTGAATCAAAATTATCTATGTGGTTGATTTAAATACAGGATTTAACTTGATATTTGTTATGCATTATGAAGTGATAGGAATTATTGAGCATAACCAAACATTAATGTATTGTTTTTTGTCTTAAATATGAATTGAGACTTAGGGATTAAAAAGTGACATGCTTTGTCACTTTTTACTCAAAAAGTGACAGAACAATATTTGCAAGTTACACAAATACATTTGGATCAAAATCATCTATGTAGTTGATTGAATTACAGAATTTAACTTGATATTTGTTGTGCATTATTGAGTGACATTAATTATTAAACATGATCAATTATTAATGTATCATTTATTTTATCTTGAATACAAATTAAGACTTTGGATAGAAAAGTGACAAACTCTGTCACTTTTTGCTAAAAAGTGACAGAACATTAATTGCAAGTTACACACACAAATTTGAATCAAAATCATCTATGTGGTTGATTTAAATGCATGATTTAACTTGATATTTGTTGTGCATTATAGAGTGACATGAATTATTGAGCATGACCAAATATTAATATATTATTTTTTTTGTCTTGAATATGAATTGAGGCCTGATGATAGAAAAGTGACATACTTTGACACTTTTTACTTAAAAAGTGACACAACATTGTATGCAAATTAAACAAACAAATTTGAATCAAAATCACATATGTGGTTGATTTAAATAGAAGATTTAACTTGATATTTGTTGTGAATTATGAAGTGACATGAATTATTAAGCATTGACCAAACATTAATGTATTATTTTTTGTCTTGAATATGAATTGAGGCTTGAGGATAGAAAAGTGACATGCTCTAACACTTTTTACCCAAAAAGTGACATGTTCTGTCACTTTTTGCTTAAAAAGTTACAGAACATTGTATGTAAGTTAGACAAATAAATTTGAATCAAAATCATCTATGTGGTTGATTTAAATGCATAATTTAACTTGACATTTTTGTGCATTATGAAGTGACATGAATTATTGAGCATGACCAAAAATTAATGTATTGTTGTTTTTTTTTTGTCTTGAATGTGAATTAAGGCTTGAGGATAGAAAAGTGACATACTCTGTCACTTTTTACTCAAAAAATGACAGAACAAAAATTGCAAGTTACACAAACATATTTAGATCAAAATCATCTATGTGGTCTATTGAATTGAAGAATTTAACTTGATATTTGTTGTGCATTATTGAGTGACATAAATTATTAAGTATGATCAAGCATTAATGTATCATTTATTTTGTCTTGAATATGAATTGAGGTTTTGGATAGAAAAGTGACAAGCTCTGTCACTTTTTGTCTAAAAAGTGACATGCTCTGTCACTTTTTGCTTAAAAAGTTACAGAACATTGTATGCAAGTTACACACACAGATTTGAATCAAAATCATATCTGTGATTGATTTAAATGCATGATTTAAATTGCTATTATTTGTATATTATGGAGTAACATGAATTATTGAGCATGACCAAATATTAATGTATCATTTTTTTTTGTCTTGAATGTGAATTGAGGCTTGGGGATAGAAAAGTGACACGCTCTGTCACTTTTTGTTTAAAAAGTGACATGCTTTGTCAATTTTTTTTCAAAAAGTGATAGAACAATAAATGCAAGTTACATAAACACATTTGGATCAAAATTATCTATGTGGTTGATTTCATTGAATGATTTAACTTTATATTTGTTGTGCATTATGAAATGACATAAATTATTGAGTATGACCAAATATTAATGTATCATTTTCTTGTCTTGAATATGAATTGAGGCTTTTGGATAGAAAAGTGACAATCTCTGTCACTTTTTGCTCAAAAAGTGACATAGCTGCCTAAAAAGTGACAGAATATTGTATGCAAGTTACATACACAAATTTGAATCAAAATTATTTATGTGGCTGATTTAAATGCATGATTTAACTTGATACTTGTTGTGCATTATGGAGTAACATGAATTATTGAGCATGACCAAATATTAATGTATCATTTTTTTTCTTGAATATAAATTGAGGTTTGATGATAGAAAAGTGACAGAACATTGTATGCAAGTTAAACAAACAAATTTGAATCAAAATCACCTCTGTGATTGATTTAAATAGAGGATTTAACTTGATATTTGTTGTGTATTATGAAGTGACATGAATTATTAAGTATGATCAAGCATTAATGTATCATTTATTTTGTTTTGAATATGAATTGAGGTTTTGGATAGAAAAGTGACAAGCTCTGTCACTTTTTGTCTAAAAAGTGACATGCTCTGTCACTTTTTGCTTAAAAAGTTACAGAACATTGTATGCAAGTTACACACACAAATTTGAATCAAAATCATATTTGTGATTGATTTAAATGCATGATTTAAATTGCTATTATTTGTACATTATGGAGTAACATGAATTATTGAGCATGACCAAATATTAATGTATCATTTTTATGTCTTGAATGTGAATTGAGGTTTGGGGATAGAAAAGTGACATGCTCTGTCACTTTTTGTTTAAAAAGTGACATGCTTTGTCAATTTTTTTTTAAAAAGTGATAGAACAATAAATGTAAGCTACACAAATACATTTGGATCAAAATTATCTATGTGGTTGATTTAATTGAATGATTTAACTTTATATTTGTTGTGCATTATGAAATGACATGAATTATTGAGCATGACCAAACATTAATGTATCATTTTTTTGTCTTGAATATGAATTGAGACTTTTGGATAGAAAAGTGACAAGTTATGTCACTTTTTGCTGAAAAAGTGATATAGCTGCCTAAAAAGTGACAGAACATTGTATGCAAGTTACATACACAAATTTGAATCAAAATTATTTCTGTGGTTGATTTAAATGCATGATTTAAATTGATATTTGTTGTGTATTATGGAGTAACATGAATTATTGAGCATGATCAAATATTAATGTATCATTTTTTATCTTGAATATAAATTGAGGTTTGATGATAGAAAAGTGACACGCTCTGTCACTTTTTGATTAAAAAGTGACAGAACATTGTATGCAAGTTAAACAAACAAATTTGAATCAAAATCACCTCTGTGGTTGATTTGAATAGAGGATTTAACTTGATATTTGTTGTGCATTATGAAATGACATGAATTATTGAGAATGACCAAACATTAATGTATCATTTTTTTTTGTTTTGAATATGAATTGAGGCTTGATAATAGAAAAGTGATATGCTCTGTCACTTTTTACCAAAAAAGTGATAAGTTTTGTCATTTTTTGCTGAAAAAGTTACAGAACATTGTATGTAAGTTAGATAAACATTGAATCAAAATCATCTCTGTAGTTGATTTAAATGCAGGATTTAATTTGATATTTGTTGTGCATTATGAAGTGACATGAATTATTGAGCATGACCAAATATTAATATATTGTTTTTTGTCTTGAATGTGAATTGAGGTTTGGAGATAGAAAATTGACATACTCTGTCACTTTTTGCTCAAAAAGTGATAGAACAATATATGCAAGTTATACAAACACATTTGGATCAAAATCATCTATGTGGTTGATTGAATTGTAGAATTTAACTTGATATTTGTTATACATTATTGAGTGACATGAATTATTAAGCATGATCAAGTATTAATGTATCATTTATTTTATCTTTAATATTAATTGAGGCTTTGGATAAAAAAGTGACAAGCTCTGTCACTTTTTGTCTAAAAAGTGACATACTCTGTCTCTTTTTGCTTAAAAAGTGACTATTTATATTGTATGCAATTTACACATACAAATTTGAATCAAAATCATCTTTGTGGTTGATTTAAATGCATGATTTAACTTGAGATTTGTTGTGCATTATGAAGTGACATGAATTATTGAGCATAACCAAACATTAATGTATCATTTTTTGTCTTGAATATGAATTGAGGCTTGATGATAGAAAAGTGACACGCTGTGTCACTTTTTGCTTAAAAAGTGACATGCTTTGTCACTTTTTTCTCAAAAAGTGATAGAACAATATATGTAAGTTACACAAACACATTTGGATCAAAATTATCTATGTGGTTGATTTAATTGCATGATTTAACTTTATATTTGTTGTGCATTATGAAGTGACATGAATTATTGAGCCTGACCAAACATTAATGTATCGTTTTTTTTATCTTGAATATGAAGTGAAGCTTGGGGATAAAAAAGTGACATATACAGAATAATGTATGCAAGTTACACAAACAAATTTGAATCAAAATCATCTCTGTAGTTGGTTTAAATACATGATTTAACCTGATATTTGTTGAGCATTATGGAGTACATGAATTATTGAGCATCACCAAACATTAATGTATCATTGTTTTGTCTAGATTATATGAATTGTGATTTGGGGGTAGAAAAGTGATGTGCACTTTTTGTTCATAAAGTGACAGAACAATGTATGCAAGTTACACAAACACAATTAGACCAAAATCGTCTATATGGTAGATGTAGGAAATATGGCCACAGTCGAAGATTGTTCTCTCACTTTTTAAGCAAAAAGTGACAAAGTATGTCACTTTCTTATCCAGTGCATTAATTCATATTCAAGACAAAAAATAATACATTAATGTTCGATCATCATCAATAATTCACATCGCTCAATAATGCACAATAAATATCAAGTTAAATCCAGCACTTAAATCAACCCTGGAGAATTTTGTGATCCAATTTTGTTAATCACCTGTATAAATTGTTTCGTCACTTTTTAAGCAAAAAGTAAAAAATCATGTCACTTTTTTATCCAGTACATTAATTCATATTCAATAAAAAAATGATACATTAGTATTTGACCATCCTCAATAATTCATGTCACTCAATAGTGTACAACACATATCAAGTTGAATCCAACAGTTAAATCAACCAAAGAGAAGTTTTTGATCCAAGTTGTTATGTCACTTAAATACATTGTTCTGTCACTTTTAAGTAAAAAATGGCAGAACATGTCACTTTCTTATCAAGTACATTAATTCATATTCAAAAACAAATTGATACATTAATATTTGACCATTGTCAATAATTCATGTCATTTAATAATACACAACAAATATCAAGTTAATTTCAGCGTTTAAATCAATCATAGAGAATTTTGTGATACAAAATTGTTAAGTCACTTATATAAATTGTTCTGTCACTTTTTAAGCAAAAAAGTGACATATCATGTCACTTTCTTATCCAGTAAATTAATTCATATTCAATAAACAAAAATGATACACTAATGTTTGATTATCTTCAATAATTCGTGTCATTCAATAATGTACAACAAATATCAAGTTAAATTCAATAGTCAAATATAATTTTGTTTTTAAATAAATAGGTAAAGTTTAAGATATATACTATATTTTGTTGATCAAAATTATAAATATAAAATAAAAAAATTCTTTTTGTATTTAAAAAATTATTTGAAAAATAATTGACTTATTTTATTTTTAAGGTCTTGAGAAATGTATTTATTCATTCAACAAATCATGAAGTGTTATCATGCAACAATAAAATAATATGTGGAGTGGCTACCAAAAAGTGGGGCGGGGTGGGGTGGGGTGGGGGTGGGGATGGGGTGGGGTGCCAAAGTCTACTCCGCAAATTCAATCTAAAATATTGTTATAGAAACTAACTGTAGGGTTTTGATAAGTGTGGCCCAAATAAATTAATTTTCAAATTTCTTTTACTTTATACCGTATTTTTCAAATTAATAATTTTTATTGGGGTATATATCTATTTTACCCAAAAAAAAAAATTGCAAATGGTCCAGTACTATTCTAACCCAACTTTAATAGTAAGGCATATATATAAAGAACCTTTTTTTTTTTTAATGAAAATGGGCCACATTCGATTTTGGGTCCGAAGCGATTGCCTCACTCCCATCGATCCAAAACCGACCCCGCTGAAGAATGATTCCATTATCGATAAATTTCTCATTATTCATTTTATAGAACGAGGTTGCAAACCAATAATTTAACAAAACCAAAAAATCTTTCACCTCGTACTCCCAAATCCCAATATTTGTTTTATGTTTTATCAACTTATTTCTTATCATAGTTCACCTATAAAGTTAGCCCCACGCCCTAAATGTGGTAACAATGATAAAACTTCTAAAGTAGAATTTTATTAAAATGCTGGGAGAAATTGTCGGGTAAATTTGTTGCTCAATACATGGTGGCCGACCATTGCCTAAACACTACCAACCTACCATTTGTTTATGCCTTATTAAGTGACACCACCTTTTACAAAAGCTATTAGTTCAAATGTAGGTGTCGTGTAAAAAGTCAATGCTCGTTTATTTGCATTTTAAATTTTAATTTTGAGTTTTTTTAAAAGATCTATTTTAAAATTATTGAAAATGCGTTTTGATTTAAATTTGAAAAATTGTTTTACGATATTTTATTCAATAAATATGATTATTCAATAAAATAGAACAATTTTTTATTAATACATTATCAAATAATAACTTATTTTTGTGTTTTGAGTATTTTGGTATTTTTACTGAAAAAGTCAAAAATACATTTTTCAGTTTTATGTTATAAGTTTAATTTTGTTTCAAAAATACATTTTTCAAATATCTCAAATGAAATAGGTTTTCAGTATTTTACAAAAATTTAAAAATAGCTTAAAAACAGCAAACCAATCTAGACCTAAAGTTTTCGACGAAATAGTTTAACAAAACTCAAAGCAATTTTTGGATAAAAATACTTTACTCGTCAGCTTTTACTTCAAAATTATTTCTTATTGGTCGAGGCAACAACAATTTTAATAAAGTGCAAAGTTTGTTGCTGTTTTTTTTTTTTTTTTTTCTTGGGAATTTGGCACAAATGGTTCCTAGCTTTTCTAATTAGTGTGGAATTTGTCCCTAACGTTTATTTTTTGACAAACAAGTCCCTAACATATGTGTTTTAGTATAAAATTGATCCTTATGGGATGAAAAAGACAAATATGCCATTAGTTTTAATTAGTAGAAATTATATGTGGATTCCTAATCAGTACAAAATATACAAATACGTCCAATACTTTTATTTTTGTATAAAAATTAAAGAAAACTAATGAATTTTTTTTTTTTGAATTAACATTTTAGTAATAAATATGTCAATAAAATTATTATTTTTATTCTTAAGTAATTATATTATTTAAATTTTAAATATTTATTTTATTGTTGTATAAAAACAATAACTTTGTCACAAACTTGATGTTCAAATACTTTTATTTAATTGAATTATATGTTTATTAACTACAAATATTAGATATCCAACTATATTTTTCATATTTTAAATTATCGTTTTATTTTCGTTCAAAAATAAAATATTTAATGTGTAAATTAATTTTTATTAGTATTTTTATGTTAAATAAAATTTTTATTACATTTTTATTTAAATAAAAAATTATTACACAACTTGAACTAATCTTATTACATTTTTATTTAAGTTATGTCATTAATAAATGGGGTAGAATATTGGAAAAGTTCAAAACAACAATCGTTGAAATTGAAAATGTTTGACCGAAAACTCTAACAATCTATGACCAATGAACTCGAACTTTCACAATTTTAACATGAAAACATGGATAATTAGACTTACATATAACATGTTTGATCATCTCAACACCTATCGACATAATTTACATAAAATTTTAGTCACTACCACCTGCCATCATGTCCGCTGCCAAACTATTAAATCTGGTAAATAAAATAATTTGAAATATGAGCATTCAAAAAAAAAAAAAAAAAAATACTCAATAGTATGTACACACTCATTGAGAAAATTATATACCCACAATCATACGACATGTCAAATAAAAATTATACCCAACATATCAAATAAAATAAAATTTTTATTATATTTTTATTAAATAAAAATTATTACACAACTTGAACTAATCTTATTACATTTTTATTTAACATAAAAATACTAATAAAAATTAATTTACACATTATGTGTTTTATTTTTTAACGAAAATAAAACGATAAATTAAAATATGAAAAATATAGTTGGATCTCTAATATTTGTAGTTAATAAACATATAACTCAATTAAATAAAAGTATTCGAATATCAAGTTTGTGACAATGTTATTTTTTTTATACAATAATAAAATGAAAGTTTAAATTTTAAATAATATTATTAATTAATAATAAAAATAATAATTTTATTTGACATGTTTATTACTAAAGTATTAATTCTAGAAAAAAACTCATTACTTTTCTTTATTTTTTTATAAAAAAATAAAATTATTGGATCTATTTGCACATTTTGTAATGATTAGGAATTTACATATAATTTTTTCTAATTAAAACTAATGGCATATTTGTCTTTTTCATTCCATAAGAATCAATTTTGCACCAAAATACATAGGTTAAGGACTTGTATGCTAAAAAATAAACGTTAGGGACCAATTCCACACTAAGAACAAATATTAGGGACCATTTGCCTCCAAAATCCGTAATTGAATAATCAATGAGTTAATTTCATTAATGGTCACTAAAGTTTTAAAAAAAAAAATTAATTAATAAAATATTTTTGTGACTCATTTAGCCACTAAAAGTTAAATAATATTATATAATTAACCACTATGCTAGTCTGATTAACACTATATCCAACATAGTAGTTGTTCAACCTTCACGTAAGTTAACACACAGTTAAAGCATAAAGTAATCGATTCCTTTAAGTTGGCTTCCGGTTTTAGCTCACGTTTTTACTCTTTATTAATGATAAAATAGTACTATGTTTAATGAAAGTGATTTCAAATTTTTTTGTTAAACTTGAGGTTTTCCCTCTTAAAAATCTTGATTTATTTTGAAAACGTATAATTTTACTACATGAACACGATAATCTTTTAGTCAATATGTCAATGTATATGTAATATTATTTAATTTTAGTGATCAATGAGTCACAAAAAAACTTTAATTATCAATTTAAAATTTTATTTGTTGATGTGGAGATTTGGATATACCACCGAACTTTAAAGTTTGATTTATGCAAACTTGATACCATGTTTCATTTATACCACGAACTTTATACCATGTTTCATTTAAAGAGTGACTTTAAAGTTAATTATGTAATATTATTTAATTTTAGTAATCAATGAGTCACAAAAAACTTTAATTATCAATTTAAAATTTTATTTGAATTTCAATGAGTCACAAAATACTTTAATAATCAATTTATAATTTTATCTCAATTTTAGTGGAGATTTGTGAAATTAACTCAATTAGCAATTTTTTCATATTTGGAAAAACAAAAAATATTAAGAAAATTGGCACATTTTGTCCTCAGTCTTTTACAAAAGTATCATACATATCCTTTCCTTTCGAAAGTTGCTCAATTCATTCTCAACCTTTACGAAATTGGCGTAATTCATCCTTTTCTGATGTCACCTAACAAAAATGTCGTCCTATTTAAATGAACAAAAAAGTAATAATAAGAAGAAAAAATTGCAAAAATAGTTCTAAAACTTTTCAAAAAGTACAAATGAAACCCAAAAGGAAAATAATTCAAATAAGCAAACAAAAAAAAAAAAAAATTTAAACAATTAAACAAATGAAAAATGTTTCATTATTAGAAAATGACATTGTAATCTTGTTTGAATTAATTAAAATAAGACATAAAGAAAAGTAAAAAATAGGGGTGGGCAAAGTTCACTGTATCAAAAGGATCGAACCGGAACCAACCAATTTGGTACCGTTTCTATGGAAAAAAATTAATTGATTTCACTATTTTGAACCAAGAACCGCCCCGGTTCCAATCCGGTTCTCGATGCTCAATGGGGATCCAAAATTTTTTTAGATCTTACTTATGTCGAATTTTCTCTTTTTTTTTTTCTTATAAATTTTGCTTAGGTGTTGCATCGCACCAAACTCATGACTATTGAAACCCTAAACTATTCTTTCAATTCTCAATGACGGTATGCACATTTGTTTATTTATTTTTTCTATTTCTAGTTTGAATGTTTAATTGTTTAATTTAGTTTAATTTACTTTAATTTATTGGTTGGTCATGTGTTAATTCAATTGTTGGATAATGAATGAATGGAAAGTTTCAGTCAATTTTCACTTTGAGTAATGGTATTTATTACTATAGGCCATGATTGTCATATTATGTGGCATTAGGTGATATAAAGTATAAATTAGACTTAATATCCCTACATCTCAAAACATCTCCAATGTAATCTTAATTTAGGTGTAAAATTAAAACAGTAACCTTTAATTATTAAAACTCTTAAAGAATCGGACCGAACTAGACCCAAAACAAGAATGTTTAGATTTTCAAGAATTTTGAATCAGGCTACCTCTAATAAAAAAGAAACGATTGTATGCAATGTTGCACGTCCTTTTAAAAAAAAACTTGAAAAAAAGCGTGTAAAAAAAAATATCTTGGAATTACATTTTCATTAAACAAATATTATAGGTTTTGCCTCTTAGTTTTGTGGAAGGAAATTGAGTACATAAGAAGATACGTTTGTAAATTAGTTTGCGCTGGAGGGGGAAAATTAATTCAGAAAAAAGGAATTATTCTATTTTTGAGATGATTAATTTGGAAAATATTGAAATGACAAATAGTTTTACAATTTACTAAGTTACGATATAAATAAATGTGATTCATTTTGTAAAGTTATTTTAGATGTTTTTTTTTTTTGGGTAAGAATTAGGTTTTTAATGGGGTGGAGTGATGATGGTGGTATTGGCGGTAGTTGATAGAGATGTGGTGGTTGGTCATAGATGGAGTTCAATTTGGGAGTGGAATTGAGTAGAGAAGATAACTTTTTTTTTTAATCTATTTTTTGTTAATCTATTTTTTGAATTATTTTCTTTTTGAGATCTATTTGCACTTTTCAAAAACTTTTGAGGCTCTTGCTGCAATATTTTTCTTTTTGTTGGTTTTTTTCTGTGTATTTAAAAAAGTCGGCAAAATTGTCATACATGTACCACAAAAGAATGAACTGTGCTAATTTCGTGAAGATTAAGAAAGAAATGTGCTATTTTCGAAAAGTGAAAACATCTATGCTGCTTTTTCGAATGGTTGTTCGAGAAATGCGCCAATTTTCCAAAATAACAATAAAAATAATATAAAAAGTTAAAATGAAAGGATGAAAAGATCCCAAGACACTTATTCCTATGCTGATTTGATTCCTCGTTACAATCAAGAATACTGCCCTGAATTAAATTTTCCCTCAATTTTTCATCCCTTTTCCTTCCCCGAAATCCCAGTAAAGTATTTTACACACAGGGGAAAAAGGAAAAAAAAAACAGTGAGCAAAAGATGAAGCCACCGAGGAGGCCGATTCATGTAGTGTCGACATGGGTACGGAGGCAGCCGCCTAAGGTGAAGGCCTTCCTGGCGGTGGTCAGTGGGATGGCGGCTCTTGTCCTCCTCCGGGCCATTGTCCACGATCATGACAACCTCTTCGTCGCCGCCGAGGCCGTCCACTCTATCGGAATTTCCGTACTAATCTACAAACTCATGAAGGAAAAAACTTGTGCTGGTATTCTAGATTTTTTTATCGAATTTACATGTTTTATTTTTTGTTTATTGTATTTCAAGTGTTTTGTTCTATATGTGGGTTTATTTGGTATTGGTTTGTAGTCAAAATTTAGTGTAATTAATCTGACGGATTAGCATTGGAGCTTCAAAAATTGGGGTTTGTTCCTTTTTTTTTTTTTTTTTTTTTTTTTTGTGTGCGCGCTTTTTTCCAAAATGAATATTTAGTAAATGGGTATTTTGATTTTTCCTTATGTGGGGTTCTTTTGCTTTAGTTTAATTTTTGGATAGTGTAGTAGAACATGCGATTTTAGTCACTTTTTTGAAAAAAAAAAGGGTTATGTATTACTTCTTTTGGGGATTAGATAGGGAAGAATTCGAGGCTACTATGGACGTCCTGATTTCGGGGTTGAATTCAAACAAGTCCCTTTTTTGTGACTGGGCTGTGGAGAAGAGGTCATTTTAATATATTTTGTACATGTTGTGCGGTCTGGGTATGATTAAACTCTGAAGACTTGTTTGGTAGGGAAGATTGGATTATAATATAGATGAAATATAAGCTAATCCTTATTAATTATACAAGTCGGAGTCCTATCCAATACTGTATACAAAACGTGCTCTCAGGTTCTTAAAGGTTTTACAAGCTTCTATTAATAGCCTTAAACCTGCCTCGTGTGTTTTGGGGTTGGGGGTGTTTTCGTGTTTGACAACATTGAATAACTATTGATCTTTGTTACTTTGAAACTTCAGTAATTGGGGAAAACTTCCGAGGGTGCATGCATGTATGTATATTGGGTTAGTTCTTACATATGTCTGACTAAAAGTACTTTTAAGAGTCTTTACACGAGCATTACACTTTATATTGCAGTCTCCGAACTATATGGATATAGATTTTTTTTCGGTGATGGTTTTTTGAAATATCTTCCACTCGAAATGTTAACCAGAATTCTCCCCATATCTGAAGACTAAAAGACTGTACCTGTGGTTTTATATTTTCATCAACAATTTACCAGGTTCATCTTACGAATTTAAATAGGAATATGCTATTGAATGAATAGGCTACTCCAGCTAACTTTTCACGTTCATCATTCTTCCTTGTCAATGCTTTCCAGGCCTTGGTTTTGTATCATAGCTTTAATTGGGTTATTGAGATGCTAATTTCTTTGAGTTTATCTCACCCTCCTATTCAGCATCTAATTGAATCACAGCGATGAAAAAAATTTCTTGCTTTACGCAGGTTTTGTGACATAATCTGGTCTTCTGTTTTTGGTCGACCTTATAATTTGTTTCCTTTACAGGTCTTTCACTTAAATGCCAGGAGCTAACAGCTGTCTTTTTGGCTGTTAGACTTTATTGCAGTTTTGTCATGGAATTTGATATACACACATTGCTTGACTTGGCTACACTGGCTACAACCTTGTGGGTTATTTATATGATTCGATTTAAATTAAGGTCAAGCTACATGGAGGACAAAGACAATCTTGCTATATATTATGTGGTGAGTCATCCATGGCACTGCCATCTTCTCTTACTATGATTTCTGATTGATGATGATTGGCTAAGCTTAAAAGTTAACAAGTGACTTTTTTTTATATTATGTCAACTAGGAGAATTTTTTGTCTTTGTGTATACACTAATAGCATGTTTGGTACGTAGGATTAGATAGCACTGACACTAATAAGAAAGAAAAAGAAAAATCTTTATTCATTATACTCTCCAGTCCTTTCTATTATTGCGTGCGTGCTGAATGTCATGGAAGCTTTAATAGTTACACAATGATAGTAGCAGGTGGAATTTTGTTGAAGTTTCTCGTTACCTATGTATTTGTTTGTAATTTAATGTGCAGCGACTGTTTATCAATCGTTCTTGTTTTTTCCACCAAAAAAAATAATAAGCCTATAGGCTTTGTAGTTTTCACAAACTGTGAACATTGATGGATTCTATGAACAGCATGTGTATAGGTGCTTTATAGAATTGTCACTGTGTTTTGTCCACTTCTGAAAGAAGGTTGAATGTTCTTTACATCTGTGCAGGTTGTCCCTTGTGCTGTTTTAGCTTTACTAATTCATCCATCAACGTCACATCACATCGCAAACAGGATTTCCTGGGCTTTATGTGTTTACCTGGAAGCTGTTTCTGTGCTTCCTCAATTGCGCGTCATGCAAAATACAAAGGTAGAATTTTGTAAGGGCAACACACAGACCCCCCTGATACGGACTTTTATTTTAATGTTTGATCAAGTGTTATTCATATATTGACGCCATTTATTGAACTTTTTTGTTATAGATTGTTGAACCATTTACATCTCATTATGTATTTGCACTGGGTGTTGCAAGGTTTTTGAGCTGTGCTCATTGGGTTCTCCAGGTTTGACTCCGAATTTCTCCATGCAATTTTGTTTAAATGGTTGAGCATATCCTGTACCATCCTGTTGTTAAAGTGGTTCTTCATGTTGGCACAATGCTGAAAAAATGGGATCTTATTTCCGTAATTTTGTTGTCTTACTGCCAGCTCATGATTCTAAAAGATCATTAATATTTTACCAATTTGGCGAAGGGATTGAACATGAGTCTGAATAACTTCATATTTATCAGTTTTTGTTTTTCATAAGCGCGTCCATAAATCTCCATTTCTTCTAAATAGTTAGCATGCAATAGAATTATGTTTTCTGTTCTACGGTCGAATATAATCCAATACGACTTTTGGTTCAGAAGTACCTAAGTATCACTGTCATATTTGCTTAAAAATTAACACGATGCAAATATGTATCAAATCTATATTGGAACAGAAGTTTATGTTTCATATAGTTGAGGTTTAATTACTTGTTCACCATAATTTGATGTTTCCCATAGAACATAGTATTTGATACTTACCTTTGTAATTTTTAACTTCAGAGCTTTAAGTCAAATGTAGGTCGTGATTTTACATGCATCGAATTGACTGCATCTCTCAAGCACGGGGATGTAGATTGGTGAAAAATGTAGATTCTGACTTTATTATTGTACATTTGCATTTGTCAGGTTATTGACAGCCGTGGCCTTCTGCTGAGTGCAATGGGTTACGGGCTGTGGCCTTCGATGGTTCTTATATCGGAAATTGTTCAAACCTTCATCTTGGCAGACTTTTGTTACTATTATATAAAAAGGTCTGAATAAATTCTCGACTTTTGTTTTTATTGCTGGCTGATATTGATGTAGAGTGTGTTGGGCTAAGCTTGAAAGAGTTGCTTGTTTCCAAACATCTTTGGATAACTTATTTTGAGAGTAACTTACATTACTTTCAAAATAAGTAACTTAATAAAAAGATTTATTTAGTTTGACAATTACTTATTTACTTATAAGGAAACTCTTTAAGCTTAGTCAAAGATGCTCTTAGTATCGTAATTATCTAATCGTAGCTTTTATCATGCAGTGTTTTTGGAGGACAGCTCGTATTACGCCTTCCTTCTGGAGTCGTTTAACTAAGATTTTTACGAGCTTTTTTTTTTTTTTTTTTTTTTTTGCACTCCACGCCGCTTGCCTTGATCGCCTACATTAAAATCTGGTGATTCGAGCAACTCGGATATTTTTAACCAGTTGATTTTACAATTGGCTGGCTTGTCTATGTACTATATCAGTTTTAGTTTGTATTTGTCAAATGTAAGATCTTCACTTAGAATGTGATGCCTTGAGGTGACAAAATTGATGTCTCTGGCCATCTTTGCATTTGCATTTTACATTAACTACATTCTTTGAAGCTGTTATTTTGTCTATTTTTCCAGTTCTGCAACAATTTGGGTTAATTGATAGATGAAATGATTTCCCAATGACGGAAAATCGTATAAATATTCGTTAAATTGTTATGTGGCACTTACACAAACGATGTCTTATTTCAAATTTTTCTGCATTGGTTCAAGTTGAGAAGTAAAATTTAGTTGGTTTTCAATCTTTCATTATAGATATAGAATGAATTCATAATGACGGAAAAATGTCTAAATATTTGTTAACGTTAAATTGTATTGGCATTTACACAAACGATGTCTTATTTCATATTTTTCTACATCGGTTCAAGTTGTGAAATAAAATCTAGCTTCACAAAATATGACTTGTGAGGGTTGCGTGATGATTTAACAAAGATTGAACGATTGGTCAATTTCATTTGTGGTGGGGCTTCCAACTAAAATGTTAAAAAATCTTCTTAAGTCACTTGTTCAATGTAAAATGTTACATATCAATTGAAATTGTTGAATTTTCACTAACAACGTTTTTTACCATCAAATTTGGATGGGTCGCCATTACTTTTTCTTTCTCGATGGCCGAGTACATTGATTGAAGACTTGCTCTTTTACAAACTTATGGGCCTTCATCTCAAATAAAAATGACTCGCCATTACTGAAAAGAATTCGGGTATCAGGGACTAGATGAGATCTGCAGATGGAGGATCGGATATGGCCATTTCCAGGTTGCAGCAGTGGTCAGTTGGGGATAAATATAACTCATTTGTTGCATATGATTATTTTCGGACTAAAGGAACGCTAAAAATTTGGACTAAGGAAGTTTGGAAGCCATGTATCACGCCAAAACACTCGTTTATCCTTTGGTTGAGTGCCAAAGGAAAACTCCTTACAAGGGAATGAATTCTCCATACTGAAATTGATAAGAGCTGTATTTTGTGCCTTCAAGGCGAGGAATATGTGGGTCACTTGTTCTTCCATTGCCAGTTCTCCTCTATTGTTTGGTCAAATATTAGACAATGGTTGGGTATACATAGAGCTATGTCAACTTTTGCTGGTGCGTTTAAATGGATAAAGAAGGAAGGTCGTGGAACTGGTTGGCAAAGCAAAGCCAAGAGGACAGTGTTATCATCAACGGTTTATCAGCTATGGATTGCTAGGAACCATTGGATTTTTGATAATCTTAAAGCTAATCCGGAGTCATTAGTTAGGAAGAATAAAGCACATGTATACAAAGTTATGTTTTCTTTGTATCCTCATATTTTGATTTGTTTTGATACCTTAGCTATACTTCTTTAGATTAGTTTAACTTTTCACTGGGTATGTCCAGTGTCTTGACTTGTATTTATTTTGCGCTTAGGAATGCCATGTGTATTTGTTCCTCTTTTTAGCCTATCTCTAATACAACCATTGTACTTAAGTAGTGCTATGTTGCATGATTTGCTCTTTGGAGATGCCCGGTGTTTTGTACAGTTCTATTTTAATCTATATAATTTTACATTTCGGAAAAAAAAAACACTAAATGATCAAATTAAAATCTAGTAATTTAATTGAGACTAAGGCCCCGTTTGGGATTGATTTTGGAGCTCAACTCCTGATTCTCAAACAATCAGAAGTTGATTTAGGCGTTTGACAAAATTTTTAAAAGTGATTATAAAATAATCTCGACTCATTGACAAAGAATTTTGAAAAAGTAGCAAAATAGCAGTTTTCAAATTCGCTTTTAGGATTTTCATTTATATTATATTAAAAAACCCATTTTACCCCTAATTAATTAAACTAGTTCTTTTAATTATTGTATTAGGTTTTTATTATGGGAAAATTGCCAATAAGTCATCTCCCATGACTTGTTTCAAATTAGGTCAAAACTTTTTTAAAATTGTGATTAAGTCACACTTCACATCAATATTTTATATTAATTCTAAAATCACCCCTTTAACCATATTTTTCATTGACACAATCTTTCAACTCCACAAACCTCTTCCACCTCCGTGACAACCTCCTCTACCTCGTGACCTCCAATGACAACCGCTTCCACCTCCGGTGACCTCCGGCGACCTCCGGCGACCTCCGACGAATGTTTCTAAGGCGCGAGTGTCACTTTTAGGCACTTTTTTGGTGAAGATTTTGGATCACTTTTAGGCAGTTTTTTGGTGAAGATTTTGTTGGTTGTGAAACTAAAAATAAATGACAAGTTACTACAATAAGAGACTTTTTCGAGACATGTGTATAGGGAGGTGGTCTTGGTCAACTTTCGGTGGGCCGGAAATCAATTTCTCGAACTTCACGTCACGGTGGGAGCCCGGAGCTTCCGTGGCTTGAAATATCCGTAGTGGATAACGTTTTATAGACTTTGGTCATAGTGTTTGAATCCTTATCTTTGGTTTGTATGCTTTTTTATTTCTTCATCTTCTGTGGTTGTACTCTATTCTTAATGTCTTAATAGTCGGCATTGATCTATCCGTGCTGCAAGAGAGGCTGACCAATATGATTAACCTGGGTTGAGTATTTGGGTTGAATATTTTAGCATTTATATAAACAATGAGCATTTTCCAGTTATATAAACAATGAGGTAACATCTGTTGTTGATACTGTATTATAGAATAGCAACTTGATATTGTATTATACAAAACAGTATCACAACATAAATGGGCATAAAATGTTGTATATATGAGCTTGAATGCTGTAAATATGAGCTTGAATACTCTACTATCTTATAGAAATAGGAGCTTGAATGCTCCACCATCTAATTGCTGTAAATAGGAGATTGAATGTTCCATCATCTAATGTTTAGTCATGGTATGTTATTTGATACTATATTATACAAAACATTATCACAATATAAATGGACATAGAATTGTTGTAAATATGAGCTTGAATGTTCCATCATCTAATATTTGAATGTCTTAGTTTTAATCCATGATACTGTTTTAATGTCTTAGTTTTAATCTATAATACTGTTTAATTATGACAAGGTTTAATAGATTGAAACTTTGTCATAATATTTCACTATCATTTGAAACATGTTTTAATCCATGATCTTTTTTTTAATCTCGCGATCTTGTTTGAATATATGTGATCTTTGATACTGTTTAATTATGGCAATGTTTGAACATGTGATATTGTTTGAATGTCTTAGTTTTAATCTATGATAATCGTTTTAATCCATGATCTTTGTTTTGTTTAGGTAATTAGTATATTTTGATACCGTTTTAATCCATGATAATTGCTTTTTATCCTGTGATCTTGTTTGAATCTATGTGATCTTTGATATTGTTTAATTATGGCAAAGTTTGAATAAGTGATCTTGTTTGAATATCTTAATTTTAATCCATGATAATGTTTTGTTTAGGTAATGTGCATTAATATAAATTGATATTGTTTTAATTCATGTTTTAATCTATGATATGTTTTGTATAATACAAGATCAAACAAAACATATGACTAATTAAAACAAGATCAAAGATAAAAACATGATATCATAGTCATGTGTGTTGTTTGACATCAGATTATGCAAAACAAGATCACAATAGAAATGATCATAGAATTTGCACACGTGTTTCGAATTTTTATTATAATATGTTTTCGGAATGGTCTCGAAGAGGCGGTCAAGACCGCCGCTTACATCGCACTGCCTATGATAGATTTTACCCTTTGAAGTCGTCTCTTTAGCTTAAAATGACAATCTTTAATTTTTTTTCAAAACAAGATCACAAATCCTCTAAAACAAAGATCACGGATAAATGTATATCCTTTTGTTGCAAATTAAAGCTTTTCCAAGGCATCCGAGTACCTTAAAAGCAAACACATACTTCAAAGCAATGCTAAAATGAAGAAAGAAGAACTGCCAATCATTCTCAAGTTAATGGGAAGTCATGCAAAGGGTTTTCATCTAAAACTATAAACAATGTTTCTAATTCTTCCCTTGAATTTGAATATGTTTGAGATTCAATTAGGACATAGATTCTCATTGGATATATTAGTATAAATTTATAATGTGTTTAATGGCGGTAGAAGAATTAATCAAGAGAGAATAAACAAGAGAATACTATTGTTCTTAAAATGTTTCATTAGTAGTACAAAATTATAGGTTTAACAGTATCACAAAAAAACAGTATCACAACAAAACAGATCACAAAAACAATATCACAACAAAACAAAGATCACCACAAAACAAGATCACCGCAAAACAAGATCACCACTCACAATTAGCGTTTTTTACAATTAAGGGTATGTTGGTCTTTTAGCTCTAAAATATGACTTTAATTGAATTAAGTTTTGAGCATATGACTTTAGAGTCCATAAGTGTCCAAACAATGATGAAATTGAATTTACCCTTTTATTATTTTTATTTTAAAATAATAATAATCAATGCATTGTCTTGTTAAAAAATATTTGACTAGAAAAAAAATGAATTTTACCACTTGTGATAATAATAATAATAATAATAATACAAAATAACATTATTATAATCAATGTCATTTTTAATAATTTAATACCGTTACAGCAATAAATCACTTATGTTTACCAAACGCTCAAATACTGCTTTTGAAACATACAACAATTTTGAAACAAGAATTTACCAAATACTTATCTAATCTTTGCCACAACTGATTCTTTCTACAACACAACAGAAATTAATTCTCTTAAAAGCACAACAATACCAAACCAAACCAAACCTAACCTAACCTAACCTAAGCTAAAAGTTCAACAAATGAAATTTACCTTATTTATTGCACTTCCCCACTCCCACCCCTCATTATTCAAGATCTCCAACTAAATATCTTGGGGTTGACTTTTTTTTTGTGTGTACATAAATATCTCATAACACATATACATTCATTTTACCTTGAAGTGTCTTTTAAATTGAAGATGTATATAATGTCAGAGTTTAATTATTTCAGTTCAATCCTTATCCAATAATAAAGTCTCTCGGGTCATTATGTGTATTGTTTACCTTCTTCAAATATTATAGATTTATATATTCCGACTCTTAAAATCAACAAATAATTTATTCGACTCGAATGATTGTCTCTTTCATATCGACTATCTTGAATAATTTGCCACATTGCTAATAACGAGCGGACTAAACGCTCTCCAAATTTAGATGACAATATTCATATTTACAATGATTATTTAATATTGTAATCAATACACTCATCATTTATGAAAATATTCTATTCACTCTTGATTAAGGCGTTGAAGAACTTTTAAGGAGACTTCTTGACACTTCCTCTTACACTTGCTCGTGTTGTAATTATAAGTTTCTATAAAACTCGTATGCAAATCTTGGAAGGAATTCGATGTGAAAGGTATAGAACACAAAAGCTCCTTTTCGAGAGTTGGGGACTAAAGTTCAACATGGATCAAAAGTTGGGACTTCTACTGCTATTTTTGACCAGTAATTGAATGACCAAGAGATTTTCTTAAAGGTGAAAACAAATCCTAACAAGAGGTGGATCTAGAAATTTTTAGAAATCAGATTGTGCACTTTAAGGTTGAAATGTTACTAAAAAAAAAAAAATATACTATAAAAAACAATATTCTAAAAACATAATACGTGGTTATGCATGGAAGTCGAACTTTAAGTTTTTTGAGTTTAAGCGAAACCTAGGTGAGAGCAAGACAAGTGAAAAGCGAGGGCGAATCGTGACTAGGTGTGAAGGCCGCGCTTCAAGCCTAGACGAAACTTATAAAGGCTTTTTAGAACAGTAAGAAAAAACGATTTTTGTTGAGGTCCCTCTTTTCCTAACCATCTACAAAATTACAATGACCCAATTTTGCTGCTCCTAACTTGTTGTCCTTTTAATACATTTTTGACACCTCAACCTATTATATTTTAGCGTTATCTATTGACTCAAAAGAAATAATGTACGAAAGTGTCAAAAATGTATTAGGAAGACACTCAAGATAACAATAAATTCAGAACATAAAATCTCAACTCATTTACAATACGTAGGATACTTCTATTTGAATCTTCAATTCAACTCAATTTATTTATGAAAATTGATTTTCAAAACTATTACTTTTACTAACAAAAAAGTAAATCTTGACTTATTTTTCAAAAAAGTAACTTTTAAGCGGAGCCAAACACGTTCTTAACAACCACCCCACCTCCAAACTTGGGGAAAAAACATAAAAATTGATTTATGGCCATGTTCTCCCAAAATAATGGGATTTGGTATCCCCAATCTCAAGGTGGCATATCTCTAATCCTAGTGTCGTAAAATCGAATTTCAATCAAGGCTTAATTATTTAATATTTTTTGTGCAAAATAATAGTTGACGTGATCTTGAATCTTGAATTCCATTTCATTCAACAATCAATTTTAGGGTTACAAAATGATAGAATGGATGGATTGAATATATATATATATATATATATATATATATATATAACATTAAATGCCTCTCACATGAGATAGATAAAATTATTGAAATTATTTAGTTCGAAAAATTGGAAGAAAAATATTTTATTGCGTGGTATCTAGAAAAAAATCGTCTATAGATGGTGGCATTTTTGGTTTTTTTTTTTTTTTTTTTGTTTATGAAAAAAAATTTGTTGACATATGAAAACAATAATTAAGATGGAATTCAAGATTAAATATGCTATTAGAGTCCAAAAAACTCAAACAAACAATTCGATTTATCTAAAACTCAAATAAATTGTTAGATATTAAAATTAATGTTTTCAAACGAGTCATCATCATGTGAGAGACATGTTAAGGGTAAAAAATCCACATTGCTGAAAGATAAAACAAATAATCAACTTATGAGGATTTGCGCTACTCTTTTTAATAAAGTTTATATTTTCATATGAAACCTCAAAACTCTATATTACCTAGTGTTGTGTTACGTGCGGCAATATTGATGTATTGTACGAAATGAAAAAGAGAGAACAAGAGGGAAAACAAATAAGTTTACGTGGTTCAACAGTAAACATATTCTACAGGAGCAAGTCGACTATTTTTTATTATAAGAAATAATAGAATTGCATATTCCAACCCCGCCGCGCCCCACCGCACCCCACCGCAATCCAATCCCAATTGGTTAAATTGAGTTGTGCAAATAGTTTAGGAATTTGATGTAGATATTGTCCAAAAATTACAGCTATGTTTTTATGTTTTAAGTGCATCTTTTGTAGTCCGAATTTATTGTTATTACTACATTAAGTCCACGTGGCATCAATTTTTGCCAAATTTCGACCGATTGTGTGCCACGTGGACACTTAATAGTTGCACATCATCAATTCACATTAAAAATTTAACAGAGTGATTGTCGGTGAACGCGTACCGGCAATGAAACTTTGTAACTTCAATGACCATTTTGTAATTTTGTTGAAATTTCATTGATCGTCAATGAAATTAACCCATATACTAATCCTAACGGCATGTACAAGATATTAGAGAAATGTGAAAAATATCCATGTACCGTACCGTGGAGGCATGCCCCGCACCCCAAACTAACAATAAATTATAGTGAGATTAGTGTCATCCGGCCAATTTTCCAAAATGGCCGTTGACCCATTTAGCCTGTAAATTACCAAATTTATTATTGCATTCTCTTCCCGCTTATGACTTTTTCAAACGATTTTAAATTCGTTTATCTGTGAAAAAGAGAATATTTCAAGGTTAGAATCTAACCCATTTTAATATTAGAATCCAACCCATTTCATTTATGTAAAAAATCTCATTTCAAAGTAGAAATTCATCCGTCTATCTTCTTCTTTTAACTTACGGCAAAAATTGTGAATTTTGTAGTATAAATCATGAAAAAATATATAAATCTGAGTATGAATTGTGATTTTTACTTTAAATTTCTGTAAATCTGAATTCAATTGAAGTGGGTTAATTGAAAAATCAATTAAAATATGTAAATTTGCTTTAACAATATCATGGTCTGTTAACACATTTTTGGCCTTAACAGACCCATAGATCTGTTAATTTGGCCTTAACAGACCACAGGCGTGTGGTCTATTAAGGCCAAATTAATAGATCGGTTAATAGACCATCTGTTAACACATAGTATTAAATAAAGGTATTTATGTCTTTTATGTATAAAAGATGCCTTTAAAACTTATTTGATATAAGTTATGCTTTTCTACGATTCCGAGGGTTTGATACTGCTATTTAACCAAAGCGGCCTAAATTATAAGTCATTTCACTTGATATGAACCGCGTACTTCAATTCCAATACCTAGAAAACCACGCAAAAGGATGTGCCTTAAATACCCCTCATCAACGGCTCGGATCAAACCCACATAATGGATGGTCCAAATAAAGTTGAAAGCCACTGAAAATAAATCCCATTTCCCTTGTGTGTTTTAGAAGGAGAATTACAACTTCAGCTAGCTTCTCAATTTTGGATCACATTTTAACAGTAATAAATAAAGCACTTGAAAAGTAAAGAAGGGGCAAAAATACAGTGATCCCAAACTGAAGATTTGTCAAACATTAAATATCCAACTGTTACTCCATACTTGTTGGTGATATATTTAATTTTGGGAATTTAAATGTCAATGCTCTCAATTATTACTACTGTCACAACCATGTATCAGCATATATATATAGGGTAGCAAATTTGGGAAGAATACATAGAGCTTTCTCTTTTTCTGCGTGTACAATATATAGATTCAAGATATGGCTAGTAATAATGGACATGTACATGTTGAATATGATGAAGAAAGCTTGAGTGGTGCAAGTAAAATTCAACCTGTCTTCTCTACACCAATGCAAGTTCATTTTCTTTCTTATTTACTTTTTCTTTTTCAAATCTTGTTGTAGTTGGTAAAAATATATAGTCAATTTAGAAAAGACGAGAAATATGTTCACTCGCTTAAGTTGGACTCCGTCACTCTATTTTGTTGGAGCATCACTTGACCTTAAATTTATTAAGAATAGAGTTTTGTTTCTTCAAATTTTGTTGTAGTTGATATGTATACATGAACTAAACACAAAGGTGGAAATAGATTCACGTAGTCGATCTCAAATTTTATTAAGAACGATGCTTAGCTTATCATTTGTTGTGGTTTCTTAAAGACTCTTGTTGTTCTGATAAGTTAAAATTGTGTATGTTTTAGCAGGCCAGAGCACTGGACAGATGAGGAGAAAAGGAAGAAGAAAACTTCTCTTACCCTGAGTGAATTGCTGGGCTTGGAGGACTTCATTTCCTTAGATGTTAGTAATTTTTTACCTCTTCAATAGTTCAAAGATTAGCCCACGTTTGGAGATGTTTAAATTATAATTTTAGCTGGTTAAACGTATTTTTTATCCACACATTTTATAAGATCCACAATTTACAATTCACTTTTTATTCATACATTCACCCACAATTTATAATATAAACACTTAAAAAATAATTTCAACACTACTAAACATATACTAAATTTACATAAATAAACTCATGTCCCCATTACTAAAAAACATTTAAATGAAGCAATTTAATATAGTATTAGAATGACAAAGACATTCAAGTCTTGTTTGCCACCACCCCTTTATGAAAATTATGTACGTGATTGTGCATTTTGATGATAATATGAATTTGACCTACATGTAAAAAAGTGTGTTGAAAACTAAATTTAAATAAAAAATTGTGTTTCGTGTCTAACAAGTTAAACTTTTAAACGAGGTGATTCAATGCTTGTTTACTAAAGTTTTTGTAGATTATAAGCAGTAGGTCCTACGTATGTATGGATAAAAATTGTGGGTCCTAGGAAATATATAAATAAAAATGATATTTGATAGAAAATATCATGTATTTTATTCTTGTTTATTCTTGAAGGTTTGGAGGGCCTCAGTGGGAGAGGTGATTGGTACAGCAGTTCTTGTGTTCATGCTTGACACTATTGTCATATCAACCATTGAGACTGATATCAAAATGCCAAACCTTGTACTTTCAATCCTTGCAGCAATTATTATTGCAATACTAATTCTTGCTGTACATCCGGTTTCCGGCGGCCACATCAACCCTGTTATCTCCTTCTCCGCCGCCCTGGTCGGGCTGATCTCCATGTCAAAAGCCATAGTTTACATTTTTGCGCAATGTCTTGGAGCCATGCTAGGTGCGGGTCGAAAACCTTGTCAATGAACTTTATTTTGTTCCGAAGTAATCCTCTGAAGTTTACGTTTTGTTTCAGTTTGATGACTAAGTTAAAATTCTTTAGGTTTTTTAGGAGAATGTTACCCGACTTGCATCAACTTGTCATATGACCAAACTGAAACAACTTCAACGGCCACTTTAAAACAAATTAAAGTTCGATAACTCATAGTCTAAAACATCGATATGAGTTGAACGACTAACAACATTTTTTACTTGCCTATAGGTGCACTAGCTCTTAAAGCTGTGGTTGGTAGCACCATCGAACAAACCTTTTCACTTGGAGGCTGCACCCTGACCGTGATTGCACCCGGACCGAACGGACCCGTTACGATAGGCCTCGAGACCGCCCAAGCCTTTTGGCTTGAAATATTTTGCACCTTTATATTCCTTTTTGCTTCAATTTGGATGGCATATGATCATCGCCAAGCAAAGGAATTAGGTCATGTTCTTGTCTTTTCAATTGTTGGAGTTGTGCTAGGTCTCCTTGTGTTTATCTCCACCACCGTCACAGCCAAAAAGGGCTATGCCGGGGCGGGGATGAACCCGGCTAGGTGTTTTGGCGCGGCGGTTGTTAGAGGTGGCCACTTATGGAATGGACATTGGGTTTTCTGGGTTGGCCCGGCCATTGCTTGCGTGGCATTCTATTTATACACTAAGATTATTCCACGTCAGCATCATCGGTCTAAGTCTTACGATCACGATTTCTGTAACGTTGTCAAGGCTACATTTGGATTTAATGATTAATTGTAATATATTAATATATTAAATAAAAGGCGTCTTCCTTCTTTTCTTGTATTTCTCACTTTTAATTAAGCAACAATGATGTTATATGGAAAATATTCAAGTGTTCACATATTTCAGTTGCTCGATGCAAGACGCCATTGTCTCGTCTAGGTTGTCTACGCCCAATTCGATCCTTGTATGAGCCTTTCCTAGGCCCAACATGGCTCCAGACCCCAACATGTCTCTAGGCTTACTGTGGGCCATGCCTGGCTCATATTCCGTGTGCCTTCTTAATATATTTATGAGTGTTTATAAACACTTATAAACTGATCAAATATTATTTTTATTAATATATTGCATAGTTACTCAAACACAAAAGAACGTAATAAGGAATAAATACTTCAAAGAGTTGAACAACATAGATTCAGAGATTCTCGATGGCTGAACTGCTTTTGCATCCATGAATGGGTAAGAGAACCTGAATACCTGATAAACCGATACTGACTTCTAGTAAAAAATATTAAACAGGACAAATACAAATTCAATAAATAGTAATAGACTATATATTTTATTATAGTCTTATGGCTAACAGTATCATATCCTATTTGACATTCGAAGTTACCATGAGATCTATTCAAGAAATGTTAGTAGATTTGCGCATGCTAATAAAACACTCGAGTACTAAGGCAAATCTATGGTGATTATGTTTGCAGAAGTGTAGAGGATGAAGCAAGTGGCTCGTGCACGACTGAATTTACAAACACTGAAATTGGATTGCCTTGTAGTTGCAACATGATGCTCCCGAGCACTTCAGTCAATAACTTCTTGAATTCGTCTTCTTTAACCAGTTTCCCATCGTCCGCATTGAACATTTTGAGAGCTTCGATCATTATTTCATCCATCTGCAAATATCATTATAAGAAAAATCGTGTAAAAACCCTTTTTCGGTCGAAAAAATCTGTCGCTTTGCAATGGATCATGGATCATTTCCATAACTAATTTGCCAAACTACTTGAAAAAATTAGCAACAGATCCACCACCAATCCGCAATTGCAAATTCCATCACAAAACTGTCGCTAAACAAGCAATGGGTGAACTTGTTACCAGATTATTCGTCACAAAATTCTTGATCGTGACCCACCTTCGGTTCAAATGCCTTGCTAATTATCGATTTTTCTGTACTATATAAAAGTTCTACGTCGCAAATTCACCTTTGTTTTCTAAAACTGTAAATTAAAATACGTAAAATAAGCAATGGTTTATGGTCAAGAAATACCTGATCAACCGCGCCAAATGGAGGTAAACCAGCCGAGGGGGCCAAAACATCAAGTGCAACACGCAAATATTCCTTCGATATCTTCCCATGGTGATCTTTCTTTACACTTTTTAAAGCAGAATCCAATGTCTGCATTAAATACAAGGATACTAGAATCAACAGAAAAATTCAATAATATTTAACTTGAAATGAAATTTGACCCAAAGAATGTGAGATGATCCCGAATATTCTGGAAGGCTTGTTTTTACTTTCAGGTTAAAGAAACTGTTGTCCCGAGGATTTTTGCTTGGCTGAAGGGGCTTATTCTAATAGAGAAGCTGTGTTACTGACCTTATCTAACTCAAATTTGTTAGACAACAATCTCTTAATGGCACTGCCGTCGAAAGTATTCTGACTGTGGGCAACAATTACGGGCTGCTCTTTGAGATGTTGCACCACATTCTCTGTGGCTCTTTTGAACTTGACCAAAAATGTTTCTTGTGAAACCGGTTGTTGAGGTTCAATACACAGGGATTTTAGTGCTGGTTCCACAATGTTGTTTGCAACCTACAAAAAAAGAGGGCCCTCGTTAAATTAACCAACAAACTACTCTCGACCAAGCACACTTTGAAGTTCTAATGGCATCGAGTGCATTAGTATGCTAAATATCGTGTTCATGTATAATGCAAATCTCACTTGTTTATCAATTCTAACATTCTGTGCATCGATTATTAGCGAAATTAACATCATGCTACAAGCATAACGAGTTACATACCCAAGGATCTGTGGCAGGAGGCATGCCCTGATCAACTGTAAGTTTCTCAAAAGCCTTAATAATGTAATCTCGAAGGGATCCATCGGGTAATTCAATCTCCGAGAATATTGAAAGCATTTCTGGCTCGAAATTTGGGCTGTTAAGAAACTCAAAGAGGTCTTCACCATCCATTCGGAGAATAACAACGGGATCTCGTTTTAAACCAGCAGCCATGCCCAATAGAATATCAGAAAGAACCTCTTTAAACTCAATTTTGCTTATTTTCTCTTGTTTTCCATGAGTGAATTCATCAAGCACCTGTATCAAAACTCACAATGCAGAAAATAAGTGCTCAAGTAATGTGAAATTTTCTTGTATACAGATCAAACCAAGATCCACCTTGGTCTCATAGTACATTTATAGGTCCGACCATGATCAGAACGTGGTAAGGCGGCGACCGCCTTAAGTCAGCCTCTCCGCCATTAACTAAACAATTATTGTACCACTATTAGTTGATAACAATTCCTTAAAATACATTGTTTCATTAGTACACCTAAAGTGATAGCATGTTTGGTAGTGCTGAAATTATATTTTAAGTGCTTATAAGTTGTGAGTGGATTTCGTATAAATTTCCATACCATGACAAAAGACAATGTTGAAAAAGGATGTGAAAAGTGGGGAGAGAAATAAAACTAGTTGGGGTATTTTTGCTTGAATATGGTGGACCTTCCTCGATTCTTACTAAAATTTCAATATATTACCGGTATTTTGAACCACTGTTTATCGTTTTTCTTGATTATATTCAAGTGATATCTAGAGGTTTTTTTAGTTTGATGATATTTGTTGATATTCAACTTTTGTACTTCTATTATATCCATCTAGTTTTGTTGAAGAAGAACATGTTGCCTCCCATTATCATTTTTTTAGAAAATATTTGGTAAATTTTTCTGTGCTTTTTTGTCTAATTATCTCTTTGACTTTATTACAGTCCCATTTTATTATAGTAAATTTCAAACGTGAAAATAAATAAATTACTTAAACAATAACAAAAAATTGAAAAGTAACATTGAAAACAATTCAAAATCTGATTTTAGAATCAAGTCAATAAAAGCAAACTAAAATTGTCAAAACCAAGTCTCACTAAATTGACCCTTAAGCCCTTATCAATATCATTACTTTTAGATGTTTCTGGAGGTAACTAGGAATATTCCTATATGACTTTTGAACGCAATTGCAGCCTAATATATAATTATTAAGCACGAGTCTAAAAAATAATAAACAAATATAGGTTACGTGTCTTTTTTAAATAAAGTTCAGTCTTATTTAATTCAAAATATTATACATTTTGTACACAAATCAACACTTGGAAGTCAAACAAGTGAGATCACATAAAGGAGTATTCCCATTTTGTAATATTTTGCAACTAAATAAAAAAGTAGAAGGAATTTAGTGTTTGTTTGTTAGTGTTTAAAAATAATATTTTAAGAAATTTTAAAAATAGTTGATGAAACACGTGATTGAAAAATTGATAAAAATTGTGAATTTAATAAAATAAATATGTAGTTGAAAATGAATTCAAAAAAAAAAAAAATTATTTTAAACTCTATCAAACAAGCACTTAATAACACTTGTCTTACTTTTTCAATTCAAGCTTACAAGTTAACACATATTTAGCAGAGTTTATAATAAACTTTTTTTTTTTTTTTTCATATTCATTTTAAACCACATATATTATGACTCACAATTTTTATCAATTTCTCAACTACACATTTCATTAATTTTTATCAAAATCTCCTAAAAATCTTATATTTACACCAAACACCAAACAGGGGCTTAGAGCATGTTCGACAGCAATTTTGGAGCAAAAAATGCATTTTTTTAGCTTGATAAAATTGACTTTTCAACCTTTTATAGTAAAATAACTATTTTACCCTTAATCAATATATTTCCATTTTAAAATAATAAGGAACAATATAGTCATTTTACTTGCAAAATGTTGAAAAATCAACAATCTCAAGCCCAAAAAATGCATTTTTTGCTCCAAATTTGCTGCCGAACATGCTCTTAGTAAAGTTTTTTTTTTCTGGTAGATTATTGGTTTGTACATAATGTGTAAATAAAAATTATGATTTATATAGATAAAAATAATATACAATTTTGATAAATAAAAAAAAAATGATAAACGTATAATTGAAAAGTTGATAAAAATTGAAAGTCCATAAAATTGAAAATGAGTTTGAGGAAATACGAGGTGTTTGTTTGCTTTTGCTTAAATTATAATTTAAGTAAGTCAAATTAGTCAAACGTAATTTTTATCCACACATTTTATAATCTGCAACCTAATTCATACTTATTCTTAAAAAATAAATTCAGCAACTACCAAACATGCTAAACATATTAATTTGTTAACGTTATATTCTAAATTTTATCGAGATGATTTTCGTATTTTAGAACTATATAGAAGATAAACAATATCGATCATGATATCTGACACTTTATCAAGAAGTGTAGATGTGTAACATGTATTTGATACAATACTCTATAAAATACAGTATAATGAACAAAATTTTAAATGACTAACCTCTCGATAAATATGATCGGACTCGGGAGAACTACCCTGAGCCGGCAAGCCAAGAGCGGCGCCTATATCCGCCACGGCCGGTTGCAGTTCCTTGACGGAAAGCTTACCATCACAATCTGTATCAAGTTCTTGAAACTTATGATCCACAAAATTACTAAAAACCTTCTCATTTTCAACCAACTCCATTAGATCTGAACCGTCCATTACTTCACCTCCACTTTTACTCTTCATTTCTTCACCCTTATTATGCATGTTTTAAAGAGCCAGAAACCCTTCTTTCTCTTTAATACAAACCACCCTTTTGGTGTTTTTCTCGTGACACTCTGCATAGTGCACCCCCTATATATATACATACACTTTTATTGGTCTTTAATGTGATCTTCTTGTTATTGATTATTGTTGGGAAAATTGCATTACGAGTCCCTCACTTATTTCCGATTAGCAAGTGAATCTTCAAGGTTAAGTAAATACAATCACTATCTACAAGTTGGAAAATATAATAAGTTATAAAGTACATAAATACAATCACTATCTACAAGTTACGAAAATATAATAAGTTATAAAGTTAGATATTGTGTATTAGAATAGAGGCCATAAATATCATCTAGTAATAGGACAAAAACATTAAATTTTAGTGTAATTACATTGCTTATTTGTTTCAATTGTAATAATTACTAAAAAATTTGTTAATGAATATGTATTTATTCATTATAATCAATTATCATAATATATACTAGGGATGGCAAAAAAACCCGCCAACCCGAACCCCGCCACCCATTAAGCAATAGGGGCGGGTTTGAAGGGCGGACAACTGCCCCGGGCGGGTCAGGGGCAACCCCGCCCGCCCCGCCCATGACCGCCCAAAAAATTTTTTTTTTTTTTTTTTTGAAAATCATAAAATATAGTAGAAATTATGATTTTCACTAAAATAGACTAAAGAAGAATCAAATAGGGTTAAAACTTATAAACTACTAACATTAACCACTATATACCACAACCCAAATCTTATAATTTTTTTTTTTGCTTGGTATAAATATTTAAAAATTGTATATATATTTTTTAATTATTTTTCGGTTTAACAAAAAAAAAAAAAAAAAAAAAAAAAAAAAAAGTTCACAGGCGGTTGGCGGGTCAAGTTGTTCATTTCCGCCCGCTTTTAGAATTTAGAGCAATCTCAGTAAAGTATAAAAAAATGTTTATACTTGGGGGGCCGACTTACCGGACCCGCCCCATTGCCATCCCTAATATAAACAAACGATGGTCATTCGTTGTTCATTTCATTGAGGAATCTTTTAGAATTTAGAGCAATCTCGTGTAAAGTATAAAATGTTATACTTGAACTACTTTTTGTCCATAGGTGTACTATATATATAAAAAAATATGGGTTAAAAAAACAAATTTAAACCCATAGAATTATTACTATTTTAAATAGATTTTTAAAAAAGAAATAATAATAATAATAATAATAATAATGTTCTAGTGAGCTAGTATGACTACACTCCCAAGCCCTATCTGGTTGGTGAACAGGTAGAGCTAGGGCATGGCTAGTTTATGAGAAATTTGAGATCATTGTCATTTTACATTTGCATTAGAGTTACTAAACAACTACGTAACTTGACGTGTCCATATTTCATTTCAAAATCAAGTGAAAGTTTCTTAAATTTAACTGGGTCTAGTTCTATTGCTCAATCCCGGAGGCCATATAAATTTACTAAAAATTTTGAATAGTTTTCGGTAATAAGGATTGATTGTAAAAGTCCAACAATAAAGAAAAACGTAAAATTGAATTGTTCGTTGTTAAATGTTTGAGACTAATTTAGTATTTGAATAGTAAATTCAGGACTGACAGTGCAATTTTCATAAATTGTCAAGTCTAGTTTTCTCCAGAGAGAGAATTTGGGCCACGAATAAGTATGTGGATACGACACGTGGGGCGGTTTTGGCATGGGGTAAAAGTATACGGGTTGAACTTTTTCATACTTTGGTCGGCCCTTAATAGATTGACGCGTGTCGGTGCACGGATGATTACCTGCGATTGCGTAATAAGGAGGTGATTCCTTTTACGTGGCGGGTGATCATGACGGTGGGTTGGCGGGGACGGGTTGCGGGTCCTCCTCCACTTTCTTTTCTTTTCTTTTTCTTTTCTCCTTGGATAGTTCTAGATGTTATTGTCATAAAAATTTATTCTTGGTAGGTATTAGTCGATATTTAAATTTTTTGGGTGACGAATCCTTATATTTTCATATTTCAATATCTTTCATACAAAA
Source organism: Forsythia suspensa (assembly GCA_023638005.1). Classification (NCBI taxonomy): domain Eukaryota; kingdom Viridiplantae; phylum Streptophyta; class Magnoliopsida; order Lamiales; family Oleaceae; genus Forsythia; species Forsythia suspensa. The sequence goes on along the minus strand of CM042670.1, from coordinate 25,981,181 downwards.
TAATTGTTACGTGTTTATATAAACACTATATATTTGTAAGAAATTAAATTAAAAGAGAAAAAATCCTGAGAATTTTTAGGAGAATATTGGATTGGAATGTTGTATGAGAGAGTCAGTGCCAAACTTTGGATTTTTCAGATCTTGGAAAAACTATAAATTTAAGTCTTTATATTGTATGGTGCATTTAATTTTTATTTTTTTTCCATAAGAACTTTTCGTACAAAATTTATAAACTTAAATCCAACAATAAACCAATAAATAAAATGTAATATCCAAAATATTTATATTTTAATCAAATAATAAAACTAAAAATATTCTAAATAATCACTTAAATATATCTCACCTTACAGTTTTTGAGGTAAAAGTATTAATTAAGTTTTTGATAAATTTTATCCCATTTCCCTAGATCATCAACATCAAAACAAAAGTAATCTTTTTTATTTAAATCTTCTTGTTGAACATGTTCAATTATATTAACATCACTTTCTCCATTCTCGTTCAGTTCAACACATTAGAAGGTTGTACCACTTCTTCTTAGTCGTTCTCATTCACGAATTGATCATGATCATTGTCATTTTGATTCTCTTGTTTTTCATTCACCAAATTTTCAATTGATTCTTCATTCTCTATTTTGTTGTTGCTAATAAAGTATTTATCAATATCTCCAACTTGACTTTGAATTAATAATTTTTTTTTTAGCTCCATACATGTGTTTAGGAGGCAAGATGTGTGAATGTTTTTATTGATTAGTCTTAACAAAAAAAAACCATTATTTTAATAGTCCAACAAGTCAAATTTTTAACTTAAGTGACCACTCATCAACAATTCGTCAATAAATAAAAAAATCAACAAATCAACACAAATGTTCATATCCAACACCATCAATTCAATTCAAATCAAAAAAATTTAAAGTATAATCTGAAAAACAATGTCAACAACAATACTCAATTATGTGCGTCTATGCAATTGATCACTATACATCACTGCGTGCACTGTGCAAATTGCATGAAAGAACAATAAAATGTGAATTAAGAACCTCACTACTATAATTATATTCCATATGCAAAATTTACTAATTTTTTTACAATCAAGTTGAGAATGGTAAAGTACCTAAACAAGAAAATACAGATTTCAAAGTAGGTCAAATTTGAAGAATCAAAACATCAAGTTGTAAGCCAACAAAGCTAAACTATAAACTTGAAAAAATTAAATAATATTCATAATCTAGTCAAAAAAAAAAAAAATTACAGATAAAAGATAAATAAAATATTACAAATTGAACATTTAAAATCTAACACTAAAGTAATAAGAAAAGTAAAAATTGCAAAAAAAAAAATAAAAAAAATTACATTGCTAACATTGCCCGCAATCAGATTGTTATAAGGCCCATTATCTCAAGACTCTAAATCTATTGTCTATACCATTCTCTAAAAATTACAAAGTTTTTTTTTTTCAACACCCGTTTCCTTCACATCACTCTCTCAAACACATGTTTTTTTGTCTCATTAATATTGTATGCAAAAATAGAACCAAAATTTCAATAAATAAATAAATAAAATCTAACCTAACTTGCAAAACATTCTAATAAATACAAATTACATATTTGCATTAATATTGTAGGCAGATAAAAACAAGAATTAAAAAAAAATCAAGAAAATAAAATTAAACCTTATATCTATAGTCTGTCGACTGTCAAATTGGGTCATTTTGCCTCGTTCTCTTGTTTCTCAATTATAAGGTATGGTAATGAATAATGATAGAGTATGACTCTTGAATTTATTAGTCTATAGGATTAAGATAATGAGCTTGTTGGAATTTGGAAGGGAAAAAAAATGAATAGACTCAATTTATGTATGTAATTTCAATATTTAAAAAAATTAAAATTTTGGGCCCTGAAAATTTTTGGGCCCTAGCTTGCGTTGCTTCTTTTACCTCATAGAAAGTCGGGTCTGGTGGGAGCTCATGCGAATGCAAGAATCAAAATCTAACTAGATAATTTATTGTAATAAGACCTTTAAGAGACAATTCTATTTTCTAAGAAGAGATAACTTGCTACAAAAAAGGTGTTATCACTCCTTGAAAATTCTATATAGAGGACAACCTCTAGATATGCAAAGGAATCTTGTAGGGTTGAGTAGATAGTACATGTATTTCCTTTGGTCTGCATCAAGTCTGAAGGCATCTAGTAGCCTCGGTTGTAGTAGAAAACCAACTTCTGAATGATACTAGTATTATTCTACCGAATATAGAGCGGATATGTCTATGTCCATTTTCAAAGTTTATTAACTTAATTTTGATACTCGAATTAAGGACTATGTTTACAATCCTTACGTTTTTAAACTAAGGCAAGAAATAAAATTTTGAAAATGTAAATGATGGAATTCAAAAGCTTGAATTTATAATTTTAAATCAAACATAAGCATAGTTAATAAGATTCTCATTTCTTAAGTAGATCATATTTCATATACTTTACAAAATCAATTACCTTGATTTCCTTCAAAAAGCAGCATTATCCAAATACAATGGTCTAGAATTATATATAACTACCTTATCCAAATTCTTACTAGACCACCAATTCATCTTCTACTCATTTTTCTTCTACTCATTTTTGTACATGGTTTGATGATGACAAGGAAATCCACAAAATAGGTTGATCTTCCAAAACCGACCATCCTTCATGTGATGAACAATAGGGTTCTTAGATGCTCTAGTGTTATTGCATTGTAAGTAGAGATTATTTTGTAGGTTCTCTTTATATATATTACGGGCCAGAAAAGAAAATGAGTCCATACATCCCGCTTGATAATGATGTGACACTCCTCAACATCCGTCCCCATGTCTTTACCACTTTCGTATATCCTCGATCTATTTTTTTCAAAAGTCATAAAACGACTTATAAGCTATGAAGCTTAACGAGTAAAGCAACAAATAAGTCACATAGTTTAAGAACATGCTATTCAAGAATACTTTGTTCATACTCACTTTACCTCTTAACTTTAATTTATAGTTTCATGTAAGCTAGATAGAAATCAATACATGAGTAGCTATATAGGTGAAAATCATCTTTACTTTGATCACCACAACTACAAACATATAAGGAAAACATAAGGGCTGCACTTGACACAAATTTGCATTCATGGAATTAGAATCTAGTTCATAGTTCACTTTTGTACCAAATACATACCCGAATGTTGAATACATATGCAACCAATTTTATCTTGTCTTTGGGCCATTCCTATAAATAGAAACTTGTACATCGAGCGCTCAAACATTGTGTTTAAAATAGCACCAATGTCACAATACTTTCTTAGAGCAACTCTTTGCTCATTTGAGATCCCAAATGCCCTATGCCCTTAACTCCTCAAACAGCTCTTGTGGCTTGGAGTTTATAAATGGCACTATAGCCTTAACTTTCATATGGCACTTGTGGCCTGTGATCTTAACTGGTTGGACCCTATGGTCCATGAGATACTTAACACCTCATTAGTGTACATCTATTTAGGGAACTTAGTGATTTATCATAATCTATTTTATTCTTGCATAGCATATGAGTTAAGACTCTTTAATGATCATGTTTACACATAAACGTTTCAAATCTTGTCAAGCATGTTTTTATTTCAACTTTTCAATAGAAAATATGAGAATCATGCTTGAACTTAAAACGAAGGATAAAGGTATCACATGAATAATTTTCACATAATATTCTGTGAGGGATACTGGAAGCATTAAGCTACTTAATTCAAATTTCAATCCAGGAAACACTTTGAAATGAATCATCATTCATCTTACTGCAGTTGATTATTCAATATAACAAATAGAAGGAATTAATCAGATTGTATTGTTCCTCACTAGTTTTGAATTTAACCATATCTTGTTTTAATAGTTGGATTACCTTATTATGTCTTTTAGGAAGTATTTGTTTGGACATGCAAAAAGCAAAAATAAAAAATAAATAAGAAAAAAGAAAAGAAGAATTTATTCAATCTCACAAGTAATAATCAAGCACTTTCTTCACTTATGTGTAGGTTTGAACAACTTAAAAAATATGAAGATAGTTTTGGATTTTTATTGGATTTTAAAAAATTACTGCAGATAATGATTGTTTGAAATGTTTGTGTGATGATCTTGAAGAATTTTTAACGCACGACATAAATTTCAATATTGATGGCCCCCATTTAAAGTTTTTTAGCCCCTATGCCACGACCCTAGGCACAAGATTGCCACTGTAATGACCAAAAAAATTATTGTCTTTTAATTTCAAGGAAATAAAATTTTAACTTCCGGTGTCGCTACGAATTTTCGAATATGATTTAAAATATTTTAGTCGCAATTATTTTGCACGAGCTTGCCTTTTATTTGATATGACGTACATGAAATTTTATTAATCACCGAGACTAATTAAATTTTCTTAACCCGCATAATTTATCTTGAGTTAATTTTAGATTTATTTTAGACCAACCGAAAAATTGAAAACTAATGAAAATAATACATCTTCTCTACCCATTTTCGATCAATTCATTTATCTTATTTTTGACCATTTTTTAAACAACTTTTTACTTAGATCAACTTCATTATCGTGCTATTCTACTGCAAGAAAAATATCTTCAAACAATCCCTTATTTCTTGCCAAATTAAACACATCAAACGACTCCTTAACCCCGTCAATGTAACTCCAAACAACCCCTAATGACTAAGCAAAAACTACCAACTTCATCCCATTTCCTTCACCTATTTTCTTCTCCATAATCAACACTTTTACCCAATTTGTTACCCACCTATTACAGCTAATTAACCCCAACCAATTGCTGAAAAATGTTCCCAAAGGTCCCCACTTTCAATCATTGGATCAGCCCTAAAATCCCAGCTTTTTACTCCAATTTCATCTCCTTTTCCCTGCAGATTTCGGTCCTAAGTTTCTTCAACAAGCTAGCCATTTTTTTCTCTTCTTCTTTCCCAGCAATGAACCTCGTCCATTTTCCTTAAAATCAGTCCACAAAAGTCCCAAGAAAACTACTCATTTTTCCTCAAAAATTCCTACAAGAAACTAGCTAAAAACCAGCACCCATCAAGTCCTTTCTCCATCATATTTTTGGCCATAAAGATCATCAAATTCCAGCCCCAAAGGTCCTCCTTTCAACCCCTAATACTCTGATTTTTTTTTCTCTATTCTTCAACCACCAAAAATCGGTTGCAACATCCCCATATTTTGCCCAATTTTTTGGCAATCTTAGTCACAGATTTCTAGCCCCTAAGGTCCCCATTTTCAGCTAGCAAAATCAGATTTTTCGTCTTCCTTCTTCACTTCTTTTTTTAATAACTCAAACCACACTAAAACATTCGGATTTTGAGAAACGAAAAGGAAATCACGGGGTCACTATTTGAGAGAATGAAACAGCCATTGTTAAACCATAAATCAATTCAACAGAATTCTATTTTCAAGGTAGTTTATTATCCTACTTTAAGTATGACGTTATGAAAGTTATTTTGAGAAATATATGTGAATTTTTATGATTGCATAATGATTAATGATAGAATATGATGATAGTGATTGAAGGTAATCACTTATGTTTTTACGTGGTGCTGGTTACCGAAAATATTGTTCTTATGTATGTTTAAACAGTCGGCATATCGCATATTAATTTCATATATTTTCTTTTGAGTTAGTATAATTTACTACTGGATGTTTCTTATGAAATACTCACCCCCAAAATAGTTAGATGTCTAGATTGAAAAGGTTGGCGTTGTGGCGACAATGTAAAGTATGATCTTGAAGGAAAGACTTAGTTTATTTATTTTATGGTTTGTCGTTATGATGTAAAAACTTATGTACAATGTTTGATTTATTATCTTTAATTATGTAAAGTGCTTGAAAATTGGAATCTTTATTTTAGATTGTCGGTTGGAATTTAAAGATGAAGAATTGTGAAGTGGTTTCTGAAAAAGTCAGCTTTCTTTCCATATTTTGAAAAATCATAACTCTCTATGTATTTAGAGTTTTTGGGTGAAATCAGTAGCTATGGAAAATCTTATATATTGTATAATAGTAGCAATTGGAATTACTCAAAAATTCCATCGTATGAATTTATTATGAACCTATTAGCGGCCTGCCTTAAGCTGAGATCAGTTTTTCAAACAACTTTTGCCAACTTTTTCACCTACCAAACAAAGTAGCTAAGGTCTAAAATTTTAACATGGCCTAGTCCAAGATTTCTCATATTTACAGTTCAAATCTTGTGAGTACGTTGGATGGTCAAATAATTTGTGGCGACACCTATCACGGTATAGGTAAAAACCTTCAATTTTAGAAGTAAATTTCTTTCCCCTTGCATGCTTGTTATTTTCTGCAGTAGTTAAAATTTTAAAAATATTCAAGGGCACGAAAAACCCGTTTATAATCATCAAATATTATTTTAAGAATATTTTAGTGACCCTGGACATATTCAAGTTGAGAAATGCGTTATCTAATGGAATATGTTTTACATAAAATGATAAGTGCATATTGTTACACATATTATTTTGATAATCATTGCATGCACAAATTTTTATTATAAATATTTTCAATTTTTACTTATTTACTAAAAGTTCTCAATCTATACTTTTATTATTTGGTCATTTGATGATTTTGTTTGAATTATTACTTAATTTTTTGTTTTAATCTTCATATTTCGCTTTTGGACTGTTTAATAGCAATTGGAGAAGAATGGACGAAAAGATCAACAACTTGGTGAAATCGCCAAGTAAATATGTTTTAATGAATATCAATTGCAATATCGAACAAATTATGTACAATTATAAAGATACAACAAGCTGAGTCGTATTCATAAATTTGGCGTCAAATGTTGAGGAGTTTTATCATTCTTTTAAGTTTACTAGTCGCACTTGAACGTGCTTCTAAAATGTTACATGATGCTAGAAACTACCTAATAGGAAAATTAGTGGGAAATTCAAGCACAACTTTTGATATGAAATAATCCAATTTATTTTTAGAAATATAAAAGTCAAATGATATATCATTGGAAGATAATTGAATAAACGGATCTCAATTTAGAGTTTCCTGAATTCTTAAGTTAAAAAGTTGAAATGATCTCGATATTTTATTTTTATAAAAAAAAAATTGAAAAACGAGTTATTTTTTTTTTTAACACTTTATCGACCAAACCGATAATATACTAAATTGTTTTGCATATTTTACGAATCATTATAAAATAACTAAAATAAAGCTCATAATTATTAAAAAAAGATATTATATAAAATTATTATTTTTATTAAGTAATTAAATTATTTAAAATTTGGGCATAACCATTTTTCACGAAGAAGTTAAAAGTTAGGAACCATAGCAATTTTTTCAAAATAATAATTGAAGATGTTGCGTGATCGCCTTGAGCTTAAATTTGGGCGATCGCCCAACCCTTTTTTGGGCAGTGCAGAATGGTTTTACTTTGCCTAGGCGGTCGCTTCAGCGTTTAATCGGGCGATCGCCCAAGACATATCGCGCGAAACATATTTTTCTTTCTTTTTGAGTCCGATACATTTAGGAAACCTTTGGGACACGATTTTAATGAATTTTTGGGATCTTTTAGGGCACAATTATGTAGTATATATATGAGTTATTAACTCATATCAAGGGGGAATTTTGGGGGCCGAATTTGAAGAGAAGAACGGAGACAAATCAAGAACGAAGATCAAGATTCATCCTTTCAAGATTAAAACGAAGATCAAGTTCAATATTTTATCTCCTAATTATTTTCTTCTTATCCGGGTGATGAACTCTATATTTTCATCTCTTTTTTATTTTCTTCTTCTTAGTATGTTAGGTTAATTCTAATAGTACTAGGATCATGATGAAACTTGTATCATGAATCTTTAATTCTTCGAACCTAGTTTTTGATATTTAAGCATATTTTTATTTTTGAATAATTGATATTGATTTTCTCTTCATCTACAATTATATGCTAATAATAGTTGTATGATTCTTGTGGCTTGTTTTACCTTCGAGAGATGAAAAATAGGTTATACATATATCAATTGTCGTAGAGTCCAGATGGGGATAGAAATATACCGCTATGCTTTACGTGATCTCTAAGTATTCACAAATTCTAATGCATTCTTGTATGCTCGCATTCGTCATAGAAATATAGTCGGGTCGCATATAAGAATATGTTTAATTTTACTCGAAAGAGATTGTTAAATTAAATTAGGAATATTGATCTTCATAAATAAATATTGTTATCAAATTTAATGGTGCGGGTAAAGGTAATTAATATAAGTGGAATCAAGATTCTAGTACGCTTTTCTTTTCTTTTCTAATTTTAAAGTAATTTTCATTAATCTATTTTTTAGTTATTTGAATTATAATTAGTTAATTGTTCTAAGTTTATAGTATAATTAGTTTTAATCACCAAATATCCAAAGTTCATTAGATTCGGTTAAGGTTAGTATAATTGAACTGAACTATCTAAATCTTCGTGAGAACGATACTTGGACTTAACATCCACTTTATTACTTGCGATCCATGACTTGCGGAATTATTAAACACATAAAATCGTGACAAGTTTTATAGCCACCGTCCTTAATAATGCTGCTGCAGCGACCATCACCAACCATACACTGACCTACACCATAAAACCAAACACCAAAATGCACCACCCTCATCATTCTTTATCATATTCGCCACTAGTGATCAACCCCAACCCCGTTGATGTCATCATTGCCACTACCTAACAGTAATAGGGAGGAGAAATCTCAGGGTTAATAAAAAAAAAAGTTTGGACGAAAGTTCAAATGACCTCAAAGGTTGGGGACGTTTGCTTTAATTTACCATTTATAATTTGGTAACTAAAGGTATTTCTATTGGTTAATAAGAAATGAGGTGTCAATATTTTAGTATAGGACTGACAATTGAAAATAGCAGACCTCAACTCATTTTGACATATTCAAGCTATTTATAATGTCATATATGTGATATTTCCTATTTTTTGTAACGTCGATCTAATGGAATATGTTTTACATAAAATGTAATTTTGCAAAGCTCTTCTATATAAAGTGTAATACATCATATAAACATGGTTTATTTTGTAAAATTTACTATTAGGGTGGGTATATCATCATCATAGTGCATTTTTTTTGTTGCACAAATTTTTAATTACACTAAATATTTTCAATTTTTATTTATTGTCGCACTTAAGTGTGTACTAAAAGTTCTCAATCTATACTTATTGTCGCATTTATGTGATAGTTTTTTGTTTCATTTTATCCTCAATCATCTATTAATTAACACATTTGGTCATTGATGATGATTTTTGTCTAAATATTATGTTATTTTGCTTTGAAATGAAGTGCGAATATTTTTTCGTACTTTTGTTTCTGTTGTTATTTGCTTATTTGAAAATACGAAGGAGAAATAAGTCATTTTACACATTTCTAATGGACTTTCTGAACAAATCGTCATCAAGAATAATATGTACTAATTAATAACATAATTGCAATATCGAACAAATTATGTACAATTATAAAGTGTTGGAACCCTTTTTTTTCCCTAATCAAAATTATGCGTTATCAATTTTTACCCATTTTTCAAGACATATGAGTCACGTGCTTTTTAAACGTGGTATGTACAAAATTTGTGCTTTGAAGATCATGGTGCTTCAAATTTAAAAAGTTAAGCATCCTATAACGTCCATAAGTTGGAACTTTGCCATAATCTTTGTAATATCCAAACCCATCTTGATTTAAGTGTGTAAAGCTCGAGTACTTTTATTTATTTATTTTTTTTTTTTTTGAAAATTCAATATTAGCATAAGAAAATTGTACATAAAAAAACACTCGAACTTCTATCCAAATTTTGTCAATTAAGTCCACAACTTTTAATAATTTTTTAGTACTTCGATACGTTAATCATATTCAATATATTTTACTTTTTCATTTTGACATCTAATCATCTTCTAATATTTGCTATCTTTTTTTGCAGAACTCTAACTTGGTTGTAATTATTGAATCACATTTTATCATAGAGAACAAATATACAACAAGCTGAGTCGTATTCATAAATTTAGCGTCAAATGTTGAGAAATGTTATCATTCTTTTAAGTTTACTAGTCGTACTTGAACGTGCTTCTGAAATGTTACATAAGTGCTATAAAAGTAATAGAAAATTAGTGCAAATGGTTCCTAACATTTACTATCAGTGCGAAAATAATCCATAACATTTATTTTTTGGCATAAAATCATTGACCTATATGTTTTGGTACGTAATTGGTTTTTATTTGGTGAAAAAGATAAATATATTCTTAATTTTAATTAGAAAAAATTAGAATCGAATTCTTAACCTTCGCAAAAAGTGGAAATGAGTCTGATATTTTTATTTTTTGAAAAAAAAAAAATTAAAGGAAACTAACGAGTTTTTTTTTTAAACACTTTATCGACCAAACTGATAATATACTAAATTGTTTTGCATATTTTACGAATCATTATAAAATAACTAAAATTAAAGCTCATAATTATTAAAAAAAGATATTAAATAAAATTATTATTTTTTATAAAGTAATTAAATTATTTAAAATTTAATCTCATATTTTATTATTACAACATAAAATGAAAAATAACTTTGTTATAAACTTGATGTTCAAATACTTGTATTTAATTGAGTTATTCGTTTATTAGAATACATAATGTGTAAGTTAATTTTTATTAGTATTTTTATGCTAAATAAAAAAAAATAATTAGATTGGTTCAATGTCATAAAATTATATACATCATTTTGTTATTTATTTAACTTAATTTTTATTCAAGTTTTTACATCACATAAAATTACATATTAAATATATACATTTTCTCTTAAAAAATTTAAGCACAATATAGTAATATATTTATATTTAATTCTTAATAAAATGTATTGAACTCATTTACACCTTTTGTAAATGTTATGAATCTAATTACAATTTTTTTAATTAAAATTAAAGTATATTTGTTTTTTTCATCAAATAATGACCAATTGTACACTAAAACACATACGTTAAGGACTTATGTGCCAAAAAATAAACGTTAGAGACCATTTTCACACTGAGGACAAAAGTTAGGAACCATTTGCGCAAATTTTTCAAAATAATAATTGAAGGTGTTGCGTGAATATAAACAATAGTTAATACAAATTGTTTGTTCCAATAGATTTATTCATTGTTAAGTTGTATGGATGGACATATTGCATATAATTTTGAATGAATCTAATTGATGTAAAATGAATGATTGTATTCATTACAAACATCTTCCACTCCCAACCTCAAACCGTATATCAAAATGAAAGACCTACGATAATCCTGTTAAAAACAGTTAAATAGATGACAAATGTATAACAAAATTAAAATTTGTATAAAATTAATCAAAATACAAAATTTAGTATCAATCATCAGTCATCAGTCGTCATCAGTCAGTCACCACTCCATACTCTAAAGGCAACAAATACGAAGAAAAGCAAAATTATAATTAAATAGGACACTCAATTGACTAAACAAAATTCACCATTTGATAGAAATCAAAACTCATGTCACACAACAAAAGTGTTCCTTTCACTTAGCATACCTTACAATCAAAATGAGTAACTTATTATCTTTAACCTTGATTTTTTTTTTTAAAAAATTAAAACTTATTTATTTACTTACAGTTAAACTTTTTAAGCTTAGTCAAACATGATGCATATCTTTCCTTTTTTTGTTTATGTTTTTATTTTTTTATCTTGTTTGGTAATAGTAGATCTTCCATGATTCCATGTACCACTTTGTTATGTTTTTCGATCAACATTTTGATCTAAAATATTAAACTCAAATGCTCAAACATTGCTTCTTACACAATACATTAGACATAATGATTAACATGTTGTGTATTCGTAATTTATCTTTTACTCGATCAACAACAACTGAGCACAAAACATAGTCAAACTTAAAATTGATATATACTAATTTATAATATATTTGACATCCATAACATCAAACCAATAAAGGTAATCACATCAAAGGAATTTTTTATTTTGGAGTACCGTAAATTTCGGTTATCGAAAAGTTTTAATTAATTAATTTTATTTTTGATATTTGTTTGTTGGTAAATAAGTTCAAATAATTCACGTATTTAAATAATTTATTATACTTGAAAAATGCCAAAAATTATATCCAGTACCTGAAGTTGGTTATAGTAATTCATAATACATACAAATGCATTTGACATCCGTATCATCAAACCTATAAATGTAATAACAGTAAATGAATTTTTGAGTTTGGAGTACTGAAAATTTCGATTATCGAAAGATTTTATTTATTTATTTATTTATTTGATTGGAGTTTTGATATTTGTTAACTAGTAAATAAGTTCAAATAATTCACGTAGTTAAATTATTTATTATACTTGAAAAAGGCCAAAAATTATATTCAGTACTTAAAGTTGGTTTTGTTATTTCCTATGAAGAGATTTTGATATCGTAGTGTTACTTCATTTGAATTTTGTTTTTCCTGATTCCAAGATGGCTTTCGTCGTGGAGTTTCTAAAATTTTTAGTTTCTTATACAAAGGACATCAATTCAAAGGACGAAAACTATTTTACTAGTTTTCTCGTTAACACATATAATGACGTGAAAACCAGATAATTGAATAAAGAGTTGAAGAAAAATTGCATTTCACAACTAGAAATGAATTTAAGAGGAAAAAATTAGATTCAATTTTGAAAAGAAACAAAGCTGAGTCTCTCCTTACACTCACTATATAGCACAATTACTCACCCGTAGTGTTAAGTGCAATGTCGTCTAGCAATAGTTTTATTTAAAAAAAATGACAAACGGCAAAAAATATATACCTCAAATAGAAAGAGAGAGAAAAAAGAAATAAATGTCTTGGCACTCAAATGTAATCTCTTTGAATCGGTTAAATTTAATCACCGAAGTTGCATTAGTCCAAAATCAATGTGGGTACTAAACCTCTTGATCATGCGGTGTAGACTTCCTTATTCTTCACCTACAAATGGTCTCAAGAAGGTAAACAAAAATAATCAGTGTGTGTATTTTCTTTTTGGATCTGTGTTTAAAAAATTGTGTGCTAAATATAGTGAGATGCATATGTGATAAAACGGAGGGAGGGTAGGGAGGGGAGGGGTTATTATGTTGAATCTGATTAGGCTTGAAGTTGAATTTGTAGTGAAATATGAATATAATAATAGTGACATACATATTATAATTGAAATACGTACGTGGGTAAATGCACGTATATGCATAAAAATATGTATAGACACATATTCATTTAATTGTGAGGTCAATAATAAATTAAATATGAATTGAAAAAAGAAAAATAATGATGTTATTGAAATAATTTAAGTATAATAGGATAGAATCGTCCAAATTAAATATGAATTGAAAAAAGAAAAATAATGATGTTATTGAAATAATTTAAGTATAATAGGATAGAATCGTCCAAAAAATGATTCTAACTTCATGTGATATTTAATATATGGTAATTATATTCACACTATAGTTTTTTATTATCTACACCATATTTTAAATGCAATGAATGTCCTTTAACCTTTGACATTTAGACACTTACGTCTCTAAATTTTTTGTCGCATTTTTATCATTAATTTTCAATTAATTTTTATATATCATCTCTGATGATGATTTTTGTCCAAATATTCTACTAATGTACATTGAAATGAGAAAAAAATATTTTATTAAATTTTTGTATTTGTTATTTGTTTTACTCATTTAAAAATACGAGATGCAGACAAATCTTTCACACTATTCTAATTAACTTTTTAGACATAAATCATTATCAAAGGCAAAGATAAGATGTGCAAATTAATAGGTTGATGATAAGAATATGATAAAAAAAACTAATGACATAAATGTAAAATTAAGTGATAGTTGGAGATTTTTATTGCAATTAAAATATGGTGTGAATTATAGTTTATTAGGAAATTTGGTTTAGATTATATATTATTACAAATAGTGTTGGGTGAATATAAGTACCTTTCAATATATTATGGATTATAGATTATTAGGGAATTTGTCGCAAATGGTTCATAATTGTCATTAGTGCAGAAATAATTCTTAATGTTTATTTTTTGGTACAAACTTCTCAAACTTATACATTTTGGTGCACAATTGGTGCTTATTTGATGAAAAAAATTGGATTCTTAACTTTCGCAAAATGTGCAAATGTGTCTAATACCTTCATTTAATAATATTTAATTTTGGTATTTTAAATATATCATTATATCTCGTTAATTAAATTTTTCATAAGAGAAAAAATGTTAAATTATTATCCTTTAAATTTTTAAGTATATGTAATTACTATGTAATGTGAAAAATTTGAATAAATATTAAGATAAATAAATAATAAAATGAGCATGTAATTTGATAACATCACTAATCTTATTATGTTTTTATTTAACATAAAAATATTAATAAAAATAAATTTAAGAATTATGTGTTCTTTATTTTTAAATAATAATAAATTGATAAATTAAAATATGAAAAGAGCTCTAACATTTGTAGTTAATAAATGAATTGTATTTGAAGATCAAGTTTGTCACAAAGTTATTTTTTTTATTAATAACCATAAAATAAAATTTTAAATTTAAACAATAAAATTAATAATTTTATTTACCACATTTATTAATAATTATGAGCTTGAATTTTAATTATTTCATAATAATTTGTAAAAATATTCAAAATAATTTATGTATATTATCAGTTTGGTCAAAAGTCTTAACTTTTTTTTAATTTAAAAAACTCGTTATTTTCCTTTAATTTTTTATCAAAATAATAAAGGAATGTGACCTATTTGCACGATTAAGATTTCAATAGTAATTTTTTCTTTTTAAAATTAAGGGTATATTGATTTTTTCCATCAAATAAGATCGATTGAGCACCAAAACACATAAGTTAAGGACGTTCGTAAAAAAAAAAAACGTTAAGGACAATTTTTGCACTAAGGACAAACGTTAAGGACAATTTTCGCACTTAAAATTCTCTAGTTCTTGTTTGGTAAAACTTTTTGTATATTATATACGGTGTGTCATATAAAATGTGTGGATAAAAATAATATTTGACCAACTTAGAATATCTCCAAGAGCCTCTTTAAACATAAAATACTCTTTATTTTAAAGATTCAACCCTTAAAATTAGGGATTTTTTAAAAAATAACCACAATAAATAAAATACTTCTTAAAATACTTGTCATATTTTTTTATTCTAAAAATACTGTTTTTTTATTTTTGTAACGCTTGTTGTTACATTTATTATTTTAGTTATAATAAATGTGTTACATTTGTAATTAACAAACATAACAAATGTAACAACAAGTGTTACAAAAATAAAAATAGTATTTTTAGAATAAAAAAAGTTAAATAGTATTTTTTGAATTATTTTATATTTTGTATTATATGGTGAAATTATCACTTAAAATTATGCTCGAAACTCTCCAAATTAACTTTTTAAAATAGAGAGTTGGTTTGAGCCAAACTAACTTTCTATATTTAAATGTATTCAAAATATTCAAATTTCCGATTTCCGATTGAATTAAATAGTAGATACAAAATGAAAAATGAAGAATGAAAGGAAATTACATAATAATTAAAAAGGAAGTATGTCAAACTTAAAGATATGGAAAAATAAAAAATACTTATTGAAATAAGTAAAATGAAGTGTTAAAGTATTTAAAAAATTTTACTTTTTAAATTTATAGATGCTCTCTAAAATATCAAAGATGTTATTTATAAATAGAGAGTCTCTTAGAGATGTTCTTGTAAACTTAAAAAAACATTTCCGAACGCGAGGATCGAACGCACTAATTTAAAATCTAAAATGATAATAAAGTAAAAGGTAATTGTATTCGTTTTTATTTACCATGTTTTAATTGCAATAAATATCTTCCAACTTTTGACATTTTGATACTTATTTCACTAAATTTTTTTCGTCACATTTAGGGCTTGTTTTCTGTTATTTTATCCAAAAAAATTTTTTTCTTTACTGATTTTGACTTTTAATCATTAAAAAGTCAAAAAGAACTAAAAAAATTTTTTTTCACAACTTAATCATTAACTTTTAATTAATTTTCACAACTTGTCTCTGATCACGATTTTTGTCCAAATATTCTACTAATATGCATTGAAATGGAGAGAAAATATTTTGTAAAATTTTTATATTTGTTATTTATTTTGCTTATTTAAACATGCGAGAGGTAAACAAATCTTTTTACGCCATTCTAATTAAATTTTTAGACAAACTATCATCAAAGATAAAAATAACATGTTTGGAGTTGCTTAAATTATAATTTAAGCTGGTCAAATTAGTTAAATATACTTTTTATCTACATATTTCATAGGATCCACAACTTACAATCCTCTTTTTATCCACATTCATCAACAAATTATAATTTCAACACTAAAAATATAATTTCATCACTACCAAATATGTGTTAAGATGTGCAAATTAATAGATTGATGATAAGAAAGTGATAAAAAAAATAGTTGGAGATACAAATACAAAAATGAACAAGAGTTAGAACTTTTTATTATAATTAAAATGTGGTGTGGTTAAAAAAAATGTAATGTGAGTATAATTATCCAAAATAAATCTAACATGTAGTTAGTACACTTGAGCAACAAACCCGAACTCCCTCCCTTTTTAAATTAGAGTAGCTATTACTATGATTTTGGTTCAACAAATGCGCTTATATCAGCAATTATCACGATCGTAGAGAATTTTCTCCACAAAAAAAAAAAAAAAAAATTTAAATATCTGTACGACGTCTTCAATTTCTCCCATCACAAAATTATATTTTCCAAAATTTGCTCATCACTTCAATTCATTTATCTGATTCGATCATCTCTTTAATTTATCTCTCTCAATCAATTATTTTCTCAATCGATTATTTTTTAAAATTTGTTGATTTTAAAATTTATCACCGCTTCAATCTATTATCATACAATCGAATTCTAACAATTGTATAGCAGTATATTATATCTGCAGAGAAGTGGACGATTAGAAACCTGAGGTATTCCATCCCACGACAAAAAAATTGTTCTTTTCGTCAGCTCATAACCTCCTCTCCTTCAATCTATCTATCCTCAACAGAAAACACACACTCCAAAAACTGCACTCCACACACTCTCTCTAAATTTCAACAATGGAATTGAGCTTAAATTCTCAATCGATCTCGCTAATCGCATGCAATCCAACGTTGTTGCCTCTCTCTCCTCGCAGCGTTCGATCGCAGAGTAGTGAATTTCTCAGCTTTTGCCACAATCTCCGGCCGCCGGTGAGCCTCCGTTCCCGAAGAAAATGTAGGAGTCAACGGTTTAAATTTCATACTCATGCTCATAAATTTCGGTTCAGAGCCTCGCTCGAGGCGCAATCGATTCTCGTGGCCTCTGCTGTCGTCGTCACCGTCTCTGCCATCACCATAGTCTATCTTAGTTATACTAAAAAACAGATAAATATCAAACAGGTAATCGAATTTTACTTATTAGTTCTTATTTTACGGGAAATTCGATTCGAGAACCGGCACCTACATTCGGTCTCGAGGACAAGCACAATTTCCTCGACTCTCTCTCTCTCTCTCTCTCACACACACACACACACAAAAAAGAATTATGAATGTTAATGGAAATGTATTCTGAATGTTTTGATTTTTAAATTGGATTTTCATGCAATTTTGGTTCTGTAGTTGTGCAATTTCGTATATTTTCATAGTTTTCCAATTATGTTGACGAGGGAGAAAAGTTTTGTGATTTGTTGTTAGTACCCTTGTATGTTTGTTTTGCGAAATCTGCATGCACTCTATTGTTCGTGAGCGTGTTGGCATAATGACATAAAGTATGGTTGTTTAGGATTTGATTAGAATCTATGTAAAATGAGGTTTAGTTAATTGATTATCTATTTTGATGCGAATCTTGATGCTCAATGAGAATAGCGATTAGAGTAGCTATTATATATTCAGTTGCATGGTTACTGTGGCATGTTCACAGCCTTGCAAGTGGTATCCGTATGGAATAACTCAAAGTAGAATAGTACAACAATTAAAATAAGGGAAAACCTGTCTAAAGCAATGGCTTTCCCTTTTCCAATATGACTCGGGAGTTATATTGGTTTAGTCTTCTTTAAGTTGAAGCCAGCTTTCTGATGCTTTATTCTAACTGTGTAGATGACAAGGCATCTGACTGTTGCATTATCCCAACAAATAAGCAATATGATGAACTGGGTTGTTGGGAGTCGGGGATCGCACCGTGAAGATGTAGACAAGGAGGCACCTGATGATGAGAGCAAAGATTCAATGAAAGAACTAAGAGAAATGAGCTATGATTACATGACAACAGTGTCTGAGATGCAATCAGGTGAAACTTATAAATATTCAGGAGGAACTCTCATCATGGATACATTTGAGTCTCATTCTAACATGGTTGCTTCAAGTGGTGGTGAAGTTTTGTCCTTCAAGAAATTGGAAGATACAGATATATCTTCTGCGCATTCTGTGTTGTCTGGATCGGATTCACTACCTTTTGCAGCAGAAATGTCTGAAGTGCATTTGGATGTACATGGACGGAAAATGTAGTTGCTGCTGAATTGTCAATGCTAAATGTAGTTGCTGCTGAATTGTCAACGCCAGATGTAGTTGCTGCTGAATTGTCAAGGTCAGATGTAGTTTCTGCTGAATTGTCAATGCCAGTGGTTAAAGCAGAGCTGAGCACTGCTGCTTCTCAAGTAAATAATCTACAGGCAGAAGTGAATCAACTTGAAAGACCAAATTTTGAACTCTCAAAAGAGAGTGACATTAGAAGCTATGATCTTATTCTTGGGGACTCTGTCCGCGAAGGGCTTTACACATTTTATGAGGCATCCCCAGAAAACTCAGATGGCCTGGAAACATTGTCTTCTTGTGGAGCCTTTCAGAAGAACAGATTTTCGTTGCAAACAAAGAGTTTCTCAATAGAAGGTGCCAAACTTCCTGCATCAAATATTACACTCCCTGCAGGTCATGCCACATTAACTTGACATTGTTTTTCTCTGTGGTTCTTTGACGTCTTCTTTGTCCCGTCATGTTTTTTTTTTCTCTTCCATATTAGAGAATGGAGTTTCTATATTTTTAACCTTTTTCTTAGTACTGATCTGACAGAGAATATGTTGCTTTTTCCAGATAAATTTGCTAGGAAAGGACCTCTTAGATGTTATAAGGAAGGTTCTTTTGGTCAGCAGAAAGACTCCAGAGGGAGGAGCAATTGAAGACTGACAAGGAGAAAATAATTTTTCACCAAGATAGCACCAAATATTTGTTGCCATCCTCTGATCTCAAGGGGAACCATGCTAACCATATGCACGATTCTTTATGGCAATTGCGCGTTTACCACCAACTTTTGAAGGAAAGCAGGTGGTAAACTTTTGTTAGAAGGAACTATGTGCTTTGTATCCTTTCCACGAATATGTTGATTTTCTTCAGATTGCTTGTTTGCATGACATAAATATTTTGGCAAGTATGTTCTCTTTTGCTTTTGGTGCGACTTTCAAAAGTTATAGTGCCAGCAAACATCTTCTAATTTATTAGAATTAAAAAATAATTTTGAATTTGGATAATGTATTAATCTCATATCTTCCTATCAGCGCAATTGAGCACAAAGCTAGCAAAAGATTTTGTCAAATAAACCCGAGATATGAACAACTATGCTGCGATTTATTGTTTGTTGGAATATTTTTTAATTAATAACTATTGCTCATCATTCATATTTCCTGGGTTGCAGGTTAAGTGACTGTATTGAAATGCTTGAAGATATGGAAAGAAAAGGCTTGTTGGATATGGATAAAGTGAGGCTGCTTCTTGTATCTTTCCACTTATCAAAATCATTAACTTCTGTTTGTCTGTGATCTATAGAAATTGATGGTCTCAGGTGTATCACTCGAGATTTTTCCATGCCTGCAAAAGTCAAAAGGCTGTCAAGGAAGCTTTTCGTTTCACCAGGCTTATCCCTAATCCAACATTGAGTACATTTAATATGCTTATGTCTGTTTGTGCAAGTTCTCAAGATTCAGAGGGTAAGTTCTTTTGGCTCTCCAAAAACTTGGGTCATTCATGTATGCCAATGGAACCTGCTGTTCCGCATCAAATTCCTAATCTATTTTGTGGTACTTCTAGGAGCTTTTCAAGTTCTGCAACATGTCCAGGAGGCTGGGTTGAAAGCTGATTGCAAACTTTACACAACTCTGATATCAACCTGTGCTAAAAGTGGAAAAGTGGACACAATGTTTAAGGTTGATTACTTCATTTATAATTTCTCACATCTAAGATACTACAGATGCTTTCTGATGATAACTTAGGCGGCCTTTCTACTTTAATGCTGGGAATTATAAAATCTCTTCCTGGCTATATGGTACGTTAAATGATAATGTGCTTTCCATAAATTCTGAGGACTCCTCTTGCTACATGATATGTGCTAAGTAATGATGAATCACTGGTGTTTGACCATTGTAATCTATGGCAATATGTTTCCTGCCTTTATACTCTAGTCTGCGACATTAAATTTTAAAATCACTATTATTCCCTGTTAGCACAGATATAAAGTTGGGTTTTCTTAATTGTGTCAAGCTAAGTCAGTTTATTGGGTTCATAAGGCACATTCTACAGCTCTTACAATCGGACGTGGGACCTGGATGATGCAACAGCTATGCTGGTCAAAAGACATAATTTTTTAATTTTCTTAACAAAAGTCGTAGTTATGGTACAGTCCACCTGTTCTTTTTAAGTCAAAAAGAAAGTTATTAATGGGAAGAATACCAAAGTGGAGGAAAGGCTTCCCCAATTACATAAGTGGGAAAATCAATCTGGTAAAGCTTAAGTACTTTATAAATATATAGCTAATAGGCCCACAAAGGAAGACATGAAACTCACCTATCCCATACAATGTTTATAAGCTTACGCTACTTAATATCTCAGTATGTTTACTTTCCCCTTACCGTCATGCGCAGCCTTGTACACATTACATTAGATAGAGAAATAATGAAATCTTGGTTATTGACCAATCTTACTCTTATTGGTCATGTTTCTTGTTAAAACTAAGGAGATGATTGAATACCATTGTCATCGTGTATTTCACCGGTATCACTTATTGTGTACTTATGCGGGTATTCTATATGTTCTCCCAGTCCCGTTCAATTGATATGATCTCATTAAAGTTTCCTGAAGTTGTAGGTTTTTCATGAAATGGTCAATGCTGGATTGGAGCCAAATGTTCATACGTATGGTGCCCTGATTGATGGCTGTGCTAAAGCTGGGCAAGTTGCTAAGGCATTTGGTGCCTATGGAATATTGAGATCAAAGGTATAATTGTACGACAGGTTTTCATATTCTTTCTTCCAGTGTGACTTATCTGTGTTGTGGTGGCTGTTAACATGAAATGTGGAATAATTCTTCACAATAATTGGTTGTATACAGTAGAATGTGAAGCCAGACCGAGTTGTATTCAACGCGCTTATCACTGCATGTGGTCAATCAGGAGCGGTGGATCGTGCATTTGATGTCTTAGCTGAAATGAGTTCAGAGGCACAACCGATAGATCCCGATCATATCACTGTCGGTGCTTTGATGAAGGCGTGTGCCAGTGCTGGTCAGGTGAGGTTTGTCTAGTTATTGCCTGAAACAATTATATACATTGATTGTCTCTCTCCTTATGGTCCTTATCCCGTTCTTATTCTATTTCAACATAACTGAGATTGTGAATGGTTTTAGGTTGATCGGGCGCGGGAGGTCTATAATATGATTCACAAATATAATATCAAGGGCACTGCAGAGCTTTACACCATTGCTGTGAACAGTTGTAATCGTAATGGTGATTGGGAGTTTGCATGCCTTGTCTACAATGACATGATACAAAAAGGCGTTGCCCCTGATGAGGTAATTCTCAGAAGGCCTCTTTTATTTTCTTTATTTAATACGCATTATTGGGTAGTGTCAATTGATTTTGGTTTTCATTATCTGGAGTTGCTGTTTTCCAATGCCTAGTTAATTTAGAAGGGGACAGAGATCCATGAATCTCTTTTTCGGCAGTTATATTGGAGTTGTTTGATTTACTTTTGAAAGGTGTCAGTCTCCTGTAAAACTGCCTATTAAGAAGAAAGTCAAAAGACTTGTATAGACTGTCAGAGAGTTGGTGGTATTCAGATATGTTATCTTAATGGACTTCAACAAAATAATCACTCAAATATTCTAAACGGTCAACTAATGAAATCTGGGAAAAATCAAATTTGCAGTGGTGATACTTGGTTTGTCACTGTGAGCTTTCTATTTCTACAATTGAGTTAAATAATAAAACAGTTAATTTTATGTGGAAAGTGCAATCCACTTTTTCTATCCATGTTTACTGGTGGGATAAAACTGCATCTGTTGCTGTTTGTATTTTTCAGGTTTGGAACCTTACTAGTATATTTGGAAGAAAGACATTGCTTTGACTCTAATTCAATTCTATTTGAATGAGTTGTCTCACTTTGAAATTTTTTAATCCTAGAACTCCATATCAGGCTTCTATTGAATGCTTTGTAAGAGTCCCAGGGATTTCATCTTTGGAGGTGTTCTTAAAATGCTTTCTGGTAGCAAGGGACTTACAGCATGGATATGCAACCATAAAATATTTGTCTTACTTAAAGTGAAGAGCCCAATATATTCTCTTCCTTTTCTTTTCATGTCCTATCTTGGGTATATGATACTATCAATTACACATGGAAGAACTGTATTTCTAAAAGTAGCTCTCTGATTGCTGCTGGGTAATAATTAGTATCTTGAATAGTAACGGTCTTATAAAATTGATTGTTTTTTTCAACAGATTTTTCATGGGAGAGGCACGTGTAAATCTATGTTAATTTGTGATATGGAGATATCTTACTAGCTTCCTTTGGTTTGTTCAGATGTTTATCAGCGCATTAATAGACGTCGCAGGACATGCTGGAAGGGTGGATGCTGCGGTTGAAGTTCTTCAAGCTGCTAGGACTAAAGGAATGCACGTAGGAATCATATCATACAGCTCCTTGATGGGAGCCTGTAGCAAGGTATGTCCCACCAAACCTGTCTACGCAGTTGCTATCTTTTAGGTAATATTTTACTAATCCAAGCTTTTGTGTCTGGTTAGTAGGGATTGAACTGGGGTGTTCACCAATTAGAAGTTGCCTTTATTTGGAATGACATCTTAGATTAAAAGTTGGCTTTTTACTGTCAAACCTTCAGTTGGTACCACTTTCTTGAAATATGCTGAATTTGTATTTTGCATTGGAATCTTAGCACAACTGCGTCAAATTGTTGAGCTTTTCAACAATAGAAGCCTTATCCTGTGCAATACAAGAAGGCAATGACATGATGAGTTCCTTATCTAACATATACAGTTTACTATTTTAGGATACCTGCACTGAATTACCATTATGTCATTTCAAACAGCTTGTTTGAATATATGACTAGGTATCCAGTTCAGCAATAGTTCTCCCCCCCTTCCCCCCTATCTGTTACCTTCTAATTGGTCTTTTTATTGAAGTTAAAATTACATGCAATATAGAGCTTTAAAAAATGTGTTTCCTCCTGTTTTCAACTTCTTCGGAGGATAAAAAGTTGTATTTTCCTGTTGTAGTTCACTTCTACAGACCAGGATCCTGGGTATAGACTTTTGTTTTTCCCTGTCTTTGTACATTTGGTTGTGGAGATTCTCTTATCATAGACACGTTAGTTGTCAATCTTGGTTTCTGAAAGCTAAAGATAATCAGGTGAAAGGAATCTGAAAATTTTAAAGATAAATGTAGCTGAGTGTTTTAATTTTTAACCTATTTTATATTCAACCTTGCTGATTCTCCATTTTTAAACACGAATACCTTTTTTTTTCTCAGCAATATCCATGCTTGGGACTTGGTTTGCAGATTCTTTCCGCCAGCCTCTTTGCATAGTTAGGAATGAAATATGTCTCAGTCTCCTTTATCATGTAAAGCTTGATATGACAACGCCTTATATTCTTCTTCCGTTTCAGGCAAAAGACTGGCAAAAGGCACTGGAGTTTTATGAGGACGTTAAAAGCTTGAACTTGAAACCAACAGTTCCAATGATGAATGCTTTAATAACTGCTTTGTGTAAGTCACTCCCCTCCACATCCCACCAAAAGTGAATAGTTAAATGTAGTTTCTGTGTCTCTTCTTCTCAATCCATAGTGATGATTCTTGACTTTTACAAAAAATCATATGTTGATGTGATATTCTGAATCTTGAGTTTGTTTGCTTGATGAAAAATGTAGAGCATTCACAACTCAAGGGTCAGGGATTGACTAGCTTAAGGGGCAGGGTGGGAAGGTATAATGAGTTTTGTGAATAAGAAAAAGCATTAAATCCTGCTGCTTTTAGATCCTTTCCATGAACAACTAGAATGATAACATTTTCCTTTGCTATCCCCTTAAATGATGGATCAAAGAGAAAGAGGCACGGACATTTACTTATATATTCTGGTTTTGGTGAATTGTTTTCAGAGACATCAAAGATATGCACACAGTACCTCTGTCCCCACAATTATTCTCACTTCTAGTTTTGGCAGAGTTTAAGAATTGAAGATTATCGTGGAAAAGTATTTAGGTAGAATATTTATCTATTTGTTACTTGCATCGTATGCTATAGTTATTCCGAATTGATATCGGTCTTAAATATTTTGATATTGGGATTGAGTGTTTTGTGTACCATATTTTAAATTGACATGACCCTCTCGTTGAAATGGCGTTGAATTTAATGGGCAGATTTAGAACAATAGGGATTACTTATTTCCATTTTGGTTGAGTAAAACATTTAATGTGGAACATCCCGGAACAGAAAGATGCCATATTATCGGGGGACAGAGGGAATATGATTTAGAAATTAAGTAAACAACATTTTTTAAAGGTCCATCTAGAAAACGTTGGTTTGAAATTGGACCGGAGTACATTTCATTGAGCTAAATAATAATTGTATTCCATGTTTGTCAATAATAGATTCCTGCTTCATTATAATTTTATATGGGATGCATGCAGTCTATATTATGATAGTGTCTGTGGCACAGAAACGATAAAACTTGCTAAGTCATTGAAATCATTACCAGTTAACTCGTCCAGCACAGGTGGATATAATAGGTGGGATTTGAATGATTAAATGAGGTATAGTTGAGTGTGGATATAACGAAGGGTCTGGGCAAAAGTTGATATGGGCCAAATCTATTTCTTGAGCTCATCGTGTCCAATGGATCCTTTGGTTTTGGGGCATGCGAGCTACACCAGGTGAAAACATGATTAAAGTTAATTTAGCATGTAGGTCATACAAATTACAAACAAATTCTGCGAAGTTTCTTTTCACTCTTTCACTAGGTGTCTAAATGGTCCATCCAGATGGTAATGAGATTACTTAGTCTAAATTATATCAACTATTAATTGCATTGTGAATGTTAACTCTGAGGTGCAAATTTCTAATCATCCATTTTGCATTAGGTCTGATAACGGCTTTAGGGCATTTAATTTACTACTCATATCCGTTCTGGATGTTAGGTAAATTTTATTTCAAAACTTTCTTCGAGGGTTCTCAGGTTTCAAAATATGAGTTCATTAGTTGGTGAATGTGGTATAATACAGCCTCAAGTTCTTGGATTGATGCCGTTCAATTTTGGTTCTACATCTCATGGCTGATATTTAATGGTTCGATTACAATTTTGAACTAGATATTTGAGGCACCTTCAATTGTGCTTGGGAGTTATTATTAATGACATCTGTGAGGTTGTGAACTTGGGGAAGGGAATTCATACCCCCGAAAAAAGAAAAAGAAGAAAATGGATATGTAGCTAGGGCTGAACTGGCCAAGTTGTGGTTTATATTATATTTGCTCTGAAGCTCATGCAATGCTCACTCAACTTTTAGAGTACTTATGGACAATCTTGGGGTTCCCTTGATTGTTAGAGTTCTGACTGCAGGTTAAGGTTAAAAAATATCGATTGATTTGTAAATTGCAGTTAATTACCTGGGACCTACCAAATGAAAATATTTATTTATTTGTCAGCAAATAAAGTCAATCTTAAGAAATTTTCCCACTGTTCCAAATTTTATTTTCCATTTATATGATAATAAGTATGAAAAATCACTTGAGCAAATATCCCTGACAGGTGATGCAGATGAACTAGAGAATGCCACTGAAGTTTTGTTTGAAATGAAGAGCGTAGGTTTATGCCCAAACACCATCACTTACTCCATCCTTTTAGTGGCAAGTGAAAAGTAATTGCCTGTCTCTGAATATTTCTTACCAGGAATGATTTCTTCACCTTCTGAATCTACAGTACTGAATATTACTTGTACTGTTCTGGTCTATTTTTCCAGAAAGGACGACATAGAAGTTGGCCTCTTGCTCCTTTCTGAAGCAAAAAAGGATGGTGTTGCCCCTAACCTCGTTATGTGCAGGTGTCTTATTGGTAAGATTAATATGGCTGTTATTAAATAACTTGTGTCAGAAAATATTTGATTTCACGAAAGATTTAAAGAAATCTCGATGACGTGAATCTGATGACTATTCTTGTCACATGCAGGTATCTTTTTACTATTTTGATTTAGTCCAGTTGTTGTCTCAATTTAATACACGTGTTAGTGCTATTTTTTTCTTTCTGAAAATGGTACATTTGCATCATATACTCTGAACTTCTACAAATTTGTGTTCACTTTCCCTGTGTCTTCTGCTGCCAAAGTATTACTCAAGTTGCACCAGTAACTAGTTGACAATTTTTAGAGTTTAATATTGTCATAAGAATGAAAACAGCATTGGTTTGAAATACTTTGCACTAGAACTTG
Source organism: Forsythia suspensa (assembly GCA_023638005.1). Taxonomy (NCBI): domain Eukaryota; kingdom Viridiplantae; phylum Streptophyta; class Magnoliopsida; order Lamiales; family Oleaceae; genus Forsythia; species Forsythia suspensa. The sequence goes on along the minus strand of CM042670.1, from coordinate 25,954,352 downwards.
TTTGGTCCTCTGAAATGGTCCCATTATTAATGAATTGATTGGCTTTTCTTAATGGCACTCTCTTAGTTGACATTTTGTGCCAATGCATTACAAAAGACTGCAAGTTTGAGTTCAATGTTAAGTTGGATATGGTAATAAGAGTGGAGAAAACTTAGCCTTTTAATGCTCATACTACAAGTTTGAGAGTTGCTTGAAACCTCAGCTCGTTTCCATGTTGAACTAGTTGATCTAAAAGCTTATACTATTAGATAAGCTCCAAAAGAATCTTCATGTGAGACAGTTTATGATATGAATGGCTGGTGATTTTAATAGTTCTCTTCATGTGAGACAGTTTATGATATGAAATGGCTGGTGATTTTAATAGTTCTATCTCTGCTGAAAATGCCATATTATATTGTTTATTGATTTCTTGTACTTACTGATTAAGTTTTTCTGAAGCTATGTGCTTACGGAGATACCAAAAAGCTTGTACATCTGGTGAGCCTGTACTACCTTTCTCCCCGCGGCGGCTACAGCTTGATAATAAATGGTAGATGTTTCTTCTGTTCCGCAGCTACATTTCCTAAGAAATATAAATTACTGAAATTATGGACATATGATTAGTGAGTATCATCTTTATATTGGTTCTTTTTCTGATTTTTGAATGTAACTGCAAAAGTTAATACTGCTGCAATAAATTATGAACTCGATGAGTTCCAGGATGGCTTCAATAGAAATTCCTTTTATATGCCTCATTGTTTTTATAATTAATTGATGAAGCATTATTCTTGGAAATTAACCTTATGAATTGACTTTTCAACTCCTTGACCAAATAATATGAACCCTAATCTTGTGTGTGTCTCTACTCACCATCTTTCATAAATTGATGTTCAAACACTTGTGGAGCTCAGAAAAAAGAAATTTAGCTTGCCAGTTATCAAAATTTGGTAATGAAGTGGTATTTGATTTGTTTACTCTCTAGTTTATGGCCGCTTCTCTATGATACCAGTTGTTGTTTTATTGAATTTGTTTCACTGATAGGATCACGATTCGACTTTGATCGTTATGGACTAGTACCAAGATCGAGAAAATTTGATAGATCTGGATAGTTATTGGGATTGGTTGACATGAACATATAAGTCATGTTATACTGTTAAATAACAAGCCTTCCATTTTCTATTTCGATTTATATTATATAAAATTAGCGTGCTTGGAGTCATTGATGATTAAATAAACCAAGATTGTATCATGACTGCAATTTTAGAGAGAATTTCACTTAGTTGATTCTTAGGAAGTGTCGAATCAAACCATTTGCCCTTTATTTTATTCGACTTTCGATATTATTAATGTTTACATCCATTGTAGTTTTCAAATTCTAAGGCTGAATGTGCTTTTGGAATTTTATTTTCAAATGGGAATTTTAAACCTTCAACTCAAACGTTGTAATATATAGTATATACTACTAATTCGGTAGACTCAAAGTAGTTTTAACTTGAACATCTGGCGATGGCCATATTTGTTATAATAACAATTTTCCTGGATGTGTCTTTGCTCTTCAAGCATTTATGGTTACTATTGATTGCAAGAATTAGAAATGCTACTGTTACTACTGATTTCAAGAATTAGAAATAGTTCATGAAACTGACATGGTTCATTTGTAGCATATAATGTGCTCTGTTTTGTTTGCTGTTGATTTCTTATGAGGTATTGATTCTCACCTATGCTGTATGTTTAGTCATTGATTTCTCTTGGAGTTCAGTATCAAATGCAACTTAATATTTTCTGTTGGCTTTGAAAAGTGTCCTACACGAAACTTTTGAAACAATCCATTGCTAGGCTGAAGATGTTGACATCCTCAATTCTGTGGCTGAAATATCTATATTTTGTTGAACACTTTCGTTTTTGTATGTTAATTCTGCCTATTAGATATATGAAAGAAGATGATATTTCTGCAGGACATCGTTGGCCTTGATGGTATACAGGGAAGCAATCGTATCTGGTGTGACGCCTACGACGGATGAACTATCACAAGTTTTGGGATGCCTAAGACTTCCTCACGATGAACTCTTAAGAAATAGACTTGTTGAGAATTTTGAATTTAGTACCGATAACTCGAAGGGGTCAAACCTCTATTCACTGATTGATGGATTTGGGGAATATGATCCCCGGGCTATTTCATTACTTGAGGTCTGTGGATACCTTCCATAGATTTTTTATCCTTTCTGAATTGTTAGAAATTTTTTCATGGTTTCTGAACTTGGATGAAAATTTATTCGAGATACTTTTGGTTTCTCTGAATTTTTAGGAGGCTGCTTCACTTGGAGTTATACCTCTCTTATCTTTTAAAGAAAACCCAATTGTTGTGGATGTGAGGAATTTCCAGATACATACAGCTGAGGTGAGCTCATTTCTATTGCACTTATACTGCTTGGATTTACATATTAATTTCCAATTTTTCTAAGATAGTCAAAAGTTCTTTGCTCATATCAGAAAGTAGAATATCATTCTTTAAACCAAATGGGAGGGTGTCCTAGCCTATGTATGTTTACTGGGAATTGCAACTTTGAGATATTTCTTTTAGTTTTGATTTGTTATCCGGAGAGGATGGGAAATATATATCTTGTAACTGTAACTCAACAATTTTGATTTACGACTGGTGCATATTTCCCTCCTTGCCTTGCTTCCTCACCTAATTTGTCTCTCTCTATCATGCAATTGAAGTATACCATATTCCAGTGCTTTATTCTCCCACGTTGCTCCTTGTTTACTCTAGGTATATAATAAGTTGATAGTTCACAAATATTTGTCAGGTATACCTCTTGACAGTTTTAAAGGGTCTCAAGCATCGTTTGGCTGCTGGTATCAATATTTCTTACCTTCGCTTCTTGAGATAGATGATTGTGAATAGAATTTAAGATCTTATTTCACCTTTCATATTTGGTAATTGCTAGTTATTATCACTTGCAAAGTAAACTAAATGATGGGTGACCTTTAGATGCGTGTAATGTTTTCTTCTTTGCCATCCAAAAAAGAAAGAAAAGAAATCCTCATAGGTTATGTTGTTCCAAAGTAAATTAAGTGGCTATTTACCTTTTAATACCAATGGTCATGTTGAATAATCTTTTACTATAGCTTTGTGGTTGACAAAGGAATAGATGCACACATAGGAGTAGTTGGAATTTTGGCGAAGATTTTAATAGGGTCGGAAAGAATAATGACCAATCGTGCTAAACAGACTGAAGATGAACCTTGCTATCTAGTGAAGTGAGTTTTTGATTTGCTGTCCTGTATTAAATTGTTAGATGTTTAATAGTAGCAAAGTTCTAGTTGAAGTTCTCTCGTCCAAATTAATTTATTAGAAATCAAAAGTTGTATCCTTGATATATGAGGCCACCTTTTTGTTTATTTTATGTTACTGAGTATGAAGACGATTCTTCACAATCACATCAAATACTTGTCTATTAAAATGCCTGATATGGTATTGTTTTCCTTTTATATTTTCTTGCTTTCTCCCTGTTGATATTGATTTGGATTCCTTGAGGTTTTCTGGTACTTAATATTTTCTGATGTACTTTTTTCATCACTCCCGTCAAGTTTCTCCTTGCCTGGAAAAATTATTGTGATGTGAAGAGAAATGTCATGGATGATGCCATTTTTTGGGATTAATAACCGGGAGACACTCCTGCATTTTTTTTTCTTTACTTTGTTTTAAATTCACGCAGGTGCGAAGTTGCCTAATGTAAACATTTTGCTTCCGGTAGAGAAGACACAGATTCAAACTCCTGCAGGGGAGAAAACCATTAATATTGCTTCCAGGTAAGAGGTGCTTCTTTGATAATTGGAAATGAAAGGCTCCACGAACAAATGTTATTACGTGGTTGGATATTTGATATTTATCTAGATATATACCATAACTAGGTAACAGGAATTGCTGTAATGATGAAGACTTTTACAATTGAATCTAGAAGAGAGTCTAACGATATTGGACCTAATCTTAGGATAGGGTTTTGGTAAGGAGACCTTGAGCCACTAGGAAAGGACCTTGTGCATGCGAACTTTGTTATGTGATCCACTCTGCAAATTTTAGTCATCCCACGTAATTTACACTAGCTGAGATTGTGAATGATGATTTAGTGGAAGATAATTTGTTTAGTTTATAGGAAGACATCACAGTGTTCTGCAAATTATGTTGATTTATCTTGGGATGATAAAATTTTATATATATCATAAGAGCAAGCTCCCGAGATACAGAAATCATGCTCACTAAGTCAATCAGTGAACTATGCATAATTATCTTTAGCGGTCTAAATTTGTGATTTGCAAAATGTAAGACTCAGAAATTGGTTTCAATATGTATTAAATGTTCCCATTTGGTCAACAGGATTAGCCAGGCAGTTGCAGCACTATTGAGGAGGCTTGGACTACCTTACCAGGGAAATGAATCATATGGAAAAATCCGAATTAATGGTGTTTTCATAAAGAAGTGGTTCCAGCCGAAGCTAAATTCTCCTTTCAGAGGGAAACCGACAGACATGAACTCGTCCCAGGCACGACTGGGTAGAGGGATAATCCATCAACAACGTAACATCAGGACCGGCAATTTGTCATTGGAGTAGGAACTTCACAAGTATAGACAATGTAACTCTTTGTCAAATCTTATGAGATGCAACTGATGTGCAAGATCAATTGCCAGATGACATATTCTGTCCACGACCTATTCAATCAAAAATTGTCTGCAGAAAGCTTAACAGGTATAGAAATACCGATAGAATTCAATATGGATGCAGTTAACGGAGTTTTGAGGCAGATGGGCACATTGCATTATATTGTTCAAATCCTTGGCTGTCATTTTTGGCTTCTTTAGCGTTGAACATAGCCTTAAATGTCGAACGAATTGAACTTTCCCGAAACTTGTGAGAAAAGAAGGTTTTAATGTGGGAAAGCTGAGGCGAGTTTCCCATGCTTGTAATATTACTTCCCGGAAGAATGTATAATTTTTTTGTAGGGTCTTCATAAGAATAACATATCAGACTCAAATTTTATAAGTTGGTTACTCAACTTAAATGTTTGAGAAAATTTAGTCATCCGTTCACATTTGTTTAGCTAGTTCGATTGAAAATTTTGATGTGGTAGGTTGCAAATAACTAGATTGCCACGTCACTTTTTTTATTAGTCATATTAATGGACATGGATGTTGTGCCCAAATAAGTAACAAATATTAAGTTTAATACCAACTTAGAAACAAAATGAAGTTGAGTTAACAACATAAAATTTGCAGTGACAACTAGTGTATTCAACCCATAGTTGAGGTAGTTGATTCAGCTAAACCTAACTTCAGCATGTACTGAACGATGCAGACAATTGGGATTAGTTTGTGATTTTGTTCGACATGAAGTGAACTGTGTTGCTTATGCTCTTGCTAAAATGTTGTTTTACACATTGGTGATTATGTTTGGCTTGAGGTTTCACCGAGCTTCACCGGGTACTTTAAGATAAATCTAAATGAGAAGTTTGGTTCAACAAACCAAATAAATGTTGAGTAGGGTTCCCTTGTTTCTCCATAAATGTATGTAGACCATGCAAAATTTCCACCATGCAAAATTTCCACAGATTTCAATTCAATGTTATTTCTGTTGGAGGGCATACCCATGTGAGCCCTAATGATATATGTCCTTTGCTGGATCAAATAAATGCGAATGTTTGTTTTAATATTAATTTTTATTTAACTTTTATAATTTTAAGTGGACATGAGATTTTGCCTGAATTCAGTTGTAGGGAAATGATGACATACTCTTCATTTATTGATTCAAACCCTAAAATGATGATTGTAAGACTAATTCATGTGATTCTTCATGAGCTCATGTTCATCTATCTATATACATCAACAGGCTTACAACCAAAATAAGTTCTCACAAACTCAAATTTCTCAGTTTTCACTTTAGAAAGGCATACTCTGATAAGTCCATGGCCATTCGCATGGCTCGTATTATTCAAAGTAGGCAAATGTTTAGACAGTCTGATGTTCCAAAGGGACATGTATTGCTGTTTATGTTGGAGAGAGAGAAAAGGAGCACTTTGTTATTCCCTTATCAAACTTGAACCAGCCTTTATTTCAAGATTTGTTAAGTTGAGATGAAGAAGAATTTTGATTTGATCATTCAATGGGCGGCCTCACTATCCCATGCAGCGAGGATGCATTCATTGATCTCACATCTCGTTTAAGTAAAATATGATGTAGCCAACTAGAAATTCTTTGTAGAACATAATTCTGTAAAGAAATCTCTCATATATTTTTTCTGCCTTATTTTCCTTCTCTCTTTGCCAAAGTAGCTTGGGAGAAAGACGTGGTCTTGGTCCCCCTGTAGAAAATCACAACTGTATTTATCCACAACTGCTAACTATCGAAAGCTGATTTCGTCGCAATTTGAGATTTCTTATATTCTGTATGATTGTAGTTTGGTGTTGTATGTTCTTTGAACCAAAGTCTTTTGGGACAAAAACACTCCCTAACGCTAGGCGTTCTTTTTACTGACTGGACTGGATACGTTAGATAGAATTATGGAAGAATTAGAAATTGAGCCTGTATTTTGTTGTCCACTACTGATTACTAAACATGCTCTTAATGCATATGCCGAACTGTCATATTCCTGCGGTAAATTTGCTTTTCTTTTGTTTTTTATGCCTCATTCAGACAGAGACATGCACATTTTGATCCTAAAATTCAGCACCTTTGCAGTTTTTATTTCTGGTGTAGATTATGCAGAAAGGGCTCTTATATTTCCAACTATATACAAGACTCCATTATTCCACCACACAGAGACAATCATCTAACTTGTCCATCGGAGTTGAATCAGTTGTCTCTATTGTTGACAGCCGAGCAAACTAACATACGTTTATATAGATTCTTAGATGAAGAGAAGAGTCCCCTTCGAAAGGCAGATCTGATTTCAGGCATCTGATTTCGGACGACAACAGAATGGCACAATATGTGGGAAGAAAATGTTAGAAATTGGTTTAAAGAATTCGAAAAATTTACTAAGTGACTTCGTGTCAACTTGGCCAAAATATACAGACTCAACCCAATCCGTTTAGGCAAAATAGTTTGCCACACTAGCCGCTTCGGAGAACGGGGTTCGACTGTCAGTCACGGGGTCGAGGGGCAGCTCTCGTGGGGGCGGGGGGGCGCGCGAAAAAGAATTCAAATTTCTGCGCATGTGTTGAAAGGTATATTTGGCATCTCAAAACCAATATCGAATGAATGAGAAATTACGGAAAAGGACAAATTTGGGTCAAGTTTTGATCATGCGATCGCATGAGTATTTTACCCTGCGATCGCAACTTGCTTAATTTTTAAGCAGAACAGTTTTTTTGTTCTACCATGCGATCGCAGGAGAAAAAGCCATGCGATCGCATGGTTAGTCTAGATTAAATTCTGTCTTCAAAAGTGTACATTGCGATCGCAGCATGGTAAAACCATGCGATCGCATAGGTTTACGCAAACAGACATGTCCTTTTGAAGTGTTGCACGAATTGGCTCTACACCATTTCGTTTTCAACCGATCATCCTCTATATTTAGGATATTTTGGACGTCCTTTTAACAGAGAACTGATATGCAAACACTTTAAAACTCATATATTCATATCTTGAACCAAAATTTATTGCATTTGTTGCATAAAAATTCTGGTTTTCATATCATTTCATCGGTTGGAGTACAAAACCGTTTCTGGTTCGTTGTGCTTGTGTTTTGAAGTGCTACAAACACAAGCAGAAGTCGTTGTATCTTGGGATTCGATTGCCATAAACCGTAGGCACCGTTGCGGGGCAAATTTGACTTAAGGACAAAGTGTTCAACATTTGCCTCGACTTGCATATCATCATTTTTCTTTTCGGTTTTCTGGTTTGTGCACTTTGGAGTCACTTATACAAAATCCGCCAACATAAACTAGGCCAGGAATTCTAGGTCTGGACACATTTTTTGTGTTAAAACTTCTATGTTTGAGTGGATTGAGAACCAGAACAGTAATGGTAGTTATAAACAGGAAACATCCATTGATATAAGCATATATATATATTAAGAACTGGAAATATTCTGCAACTGGATTTCATCTAAGGAAAATATAACACCAAACAAAATAAGAATATCAGAAGTGTCAAGATATTAGAGAATTCCTGTGTACAAATTTCAGTTAACAGGTGTTTTTACATCTCGAAATCAGTTGAAGAAGGCAAAAAAAAATTACTTCTTTACAAAATTGTGTCCAACGAAGAATTTCTAGTTGTCGTCTCATATTCTACTCAATCGAGATGTGAGATCAATGAATGTATCCTCCCTGCACGGAATAGTGAGGCCACCCATTGGATGAGCAAATCCGAATTCTTCTTCAGCTTGACTTAGCAATTCTTGAAACGAAGGTTGGTTTAAGTATGACAAGGGAACAACAAAGCGCTTCATTTCACTTTCCCCAACATAAACAGCAAAATGCCCCTTTGGCACATCAGCTCCTGTTGAAGTTTCTCTATTGAAAGTGAACGAAGATCGTCTAAGCAGTAGCTTAGATTGAATCATACGACTCATGCGAACAGCCATGGCTTTATCAGAGAGTGTTAAGCTCGAAAAGAAGACGTAATAGAAATAGTTGTAAGTTTTGTAAAACAACAAGATGCTATGCAGTTGAAATTGTAATGACTTGAGTTGATCGGGAGCCTGCGAATACGTATATATAGATGACTGGTGTTGAGTGGTGAAGATTCAAGTGGATGGTGGCTACTAACTGGTTAGATAAACATAGCACATGGGATCTAATGGACTTGTCTTTCAATGATCATAAAAAATCTTAAGAGCAATAAAAATGAAGTATATTTTTGGTCCTCTGAAAAACATCATTCCCTACCACTTCTGGCTATAGAGCCCTCAATGGACCCCATTGAAATCGAGCAAATAACAATGGGTGTAATTTGCTGTCAACTTAAAAATGTTCTAGTACTCAGATCAAAGAAATGCAAGTGTTTGTTTTAATCTTTAAATTTATTTATTTATTTTTTAATGGTTTTAAGTGGACATGAGATTTTGTCAATACTTATCTGCTCGAGTTCAGTTGGGTCTTTTGTAGTCAATGTTTCCTGAAGTGGTAGGGAAATTATGTTCTCGAAAATATATAAGCTGCATTTATTGATTCAAGACCTCAAACGATGATTGGAAGACAAGTCCATGTGATTCTTAATTCTTCATGTGCTCATGTTTTTCAGGTTTCACCATCCATGCTTTGCCACTTGATCTATATTCTGGAATCTGAAGGATATGTCCCTTCCCTGTTCATCTATATATACTCATCACCAGGCTTGCAACCAAAATAAGTTTTTTCAAACTCAAATCTCTCAGCTTTCACTGTTTTGCTAAAAAGATTTTGAAACTCGTTCTATTTTCAATCTTTAAAGGGCATACTCTAATAAGACCATGGCCATTCGCATGGCACGTATTATTCAAAGTAAGCAAATGCTTGGACGATCTTCAAAAGGAGCTGATGTTCCAAAGGGACATGTTGCTGTTTATGTTGGGGAGATCGAGAAGAAACGTTTTGTTATTCCCTTATCATACTTGAACCAGCCTTCGTTTCAAGATTTATTAAGTCAAGCTGAAGAAGAATTTGGATTTGATCATCCAATGGGTGGCCTTACTATTCCGTGCAGCGAGGATATTTTCACTGATCTTACGTCTCGCTTGAGAAGAATATGAGATTATAACCTAATGGTTCCTTGTAGAACGCAATTTTGTAAAGAAATAGCCTACAGAATTTTCTTGCCTTTGTTTCATTGTTCTCTGAACAGAGGAGGAATTAGGGGAGGGGCACATTGTCCTTCGAAAAGTGATAACACAACTGTATTCATCCACTAAGTTCATTCAGGTGTAAAAACATCATTTGATTGAAATTGGAATTTTGTAGCAATTCTACATTCCATGCATTCCTCAGTTGTTGTTTGGTGTGTTTCCCTTAAATCCAAGTTTTTTTTTTCTTGGGGACTAAAACACTTCCGAACGGTAGGCTTAATCGTTGGCCAAGGTGCCAACCCCCTCTATATTACCTGTGTGATAGCTAAAGGATTTGAGAGAGTTGGTTCCTGTCCTGACTCCTGACATAGTTCTATAGGCAAGGCCACTTCTTGTAAATGAAATTCAGTTTCAATCTCGTTTGTTTAACTGAATTTTGTAATTTGGACAGACAACTCTTTTGTGCTAATGAAATTGATTCAGTTTGCAGCTACGAGGAGTATTACAACTTCTCATATGCAGTGACAGCTCTAACAGTAATAAAACTAAATCACGAAGAAAATGAACGATGAGAAATCTCCTAATACAGTCTAACAGATTTTCAGGAAAGCCTTGATTGTTTGAATACATGAGATATGGCTCTGCATCTTGCCATGCTTTACTTCAAATCTATGAAATATTTGTGCTTTGGGTTGTTGTTTGATTGGAGATTCAAATGAAGAAATCTTATCCGCCCCCCCCCCCCCCTCCCTCTCACGGTTGGTAGTGAGAGAGAACAAACGCCAAGCGTGGACTAAAAACTTTCTAAAGAATCCCTGCTGCTACTTTTTCTCGAACAAAATGCTAATCAATCTCGATATGTTTTGAGGAGCATGAAACACTAGATTGTGAGATATGTGAATGGCACTTTTGTTGTCATTAAAAAGATATTGTACTATTGTAGCATGTGGTTTCAGCAGCAGTGGTGGCTAGGGACCACTATTTTGCCTCAGCACCAAGCCGTGAAACAGTTGGTTGTTTCTTCGAAGCCCAGGATACACAGTCTGAGCTAAGAAAGATGCAGTAGCTGGTTGTGCTTGGAAATCTGAAGAGAATCTTGCCCTTCATTCTAGAGGCTAAATAGTTGTCTATGACTATTTTAAGAAGTGAAAGGCTCGAAGCGTATAATTCACAACTGTAGTCATCACAAATTTTAAATATTCTGAGCTGATTCAAGTATAAAAGCATCAATCAATTGAAATCGTGGACAGGAACTTTCATAGCAATTCGATATTCCACTTCATGTAAATGAAATTCAATTTCAATCTGATTATTTTTACTGGCTTGTTTGCTACATTAGACTGAACAACACCAGATAGTATTAAGGAAGAAGAAGTTGAGTTTGTCTGTTACCAAACTTGCCTTGTATGTAGTGTAAAGAATCAGCTGCACCTTTCTCCGGCCGCCGAGGAAACTAATAGACATTTGTTTTGCATATTTCAGGGTTTGCGTGATGTTGCCCAACAATTTCGAATGTCAACAGAACGGTGCCAGAAGTGGAAAAGCCTGCGAAGAAAGGAAGCAACTATGCAAGGAAATCTAGATGTATATCCACTTCTCGTGTGTTTATATGTTTGAGCAGATTGAGAACCAGAACATGTAATGATACATCTTTTAACATAAGCGTATTAAGGACTGAAACCAGACTGCAACTGGATTTTATATAAGAGGTGTTGCCAATAGAACTCGACTAACGAAAATATAACACCAAACAACATAAGAATATCTGAAATGTCAAGATACTATAGAATTCCTGTTCACAAATTTCAACTAACTGGTGCTTTACATCTTGAAATCAGTTGAAGAAGCAAAAAGAAAAGAAAAGGTAATTTTACAAAATTGGGTCCTACGAAAAATTTCTAGTCGTCTCATATTCTACTCAATCGAGATGTGAGATCAATGAATGTATCCTCCCTGCACAGAATAGTGAGGCCACCCATTGGATGATCAAATCTGAATTCTTCTTCAGCTTTACTTAACAATTCCTGAAATGAAGGCTGACTCAAGTATGATAGGGGAATAACAAAGCGCTTCATTTCCCTTTCTCCAACATAAACAGCAAAATGCCCCTTTGGCACATCAGCTCCTGTTGAGGTTTCTCTATTGAATGTGAACAAAGACTGTCTAAGATGTTGTTTAGACTGAATAATACGACTCATTCGAATAGCCATGGCTTTATCAGAGAATGTTTAGCTCGAAAAGAAGACGTAATAGAAATTGTTGTAAGTTTTGTAAAACAACAAGATGCTATCACAGTTGGGATTGTAGTGACTTGAGTGGATTGTGAGCCAGCGAATACGTATTTAAAGATGACTGGTGTTGAGTGGTGAAGAGTCAAGTGGATGGTGGCTACTAACTGGTTAGAGAAACATAGCACATGGGATCTCATGGACTTGTCTTCCAATGATCATAAAAAATTTTAAAGAGCAATAAAAATGAAGTATATTTATGGTCTTCTGGAAAACATAATTCCCTACCACTTCTGGCTATAAAGCCCTCAATGGACCCCATTGAAATCGAGCAAATAACAATGTGTGTAATTTCCTGTCAACTTAAAAATATACTAGTAGATCTAAGAAATGCAAATGTTTGTTTCAGTCTGATTTTTTTTATGGTTTCAAGTGGACATGAGATTTTGTCGATCCTCATCTGCTCGAGTTCAGTTGGGTCTTTTGTAGTCAATGTTTCCTGAAGTGGTAGGGAAATTATGTTCTCGAAAATATATACGCTGCATTTATTGATTCAAGACCTCAAACGATGATTGGAAGACAAGTCCATGTGATTCTTCATTCTTCATGTGCTCATGTTTTTCAGGTTTCACCAGCCATGCTTTGCCACTTGATTCATATTCTGGAGGACATGTCACTTCCCTGTTCATCTATATATACATATCACCAGGCTTGCAAGTTGCAACCAAAACAAGTTTTTTCAAACTCAAATCTCTCAGCTTTCACTCTTTGCTAAAAAGATTTTGAAAATCATTCTATATTCATCTTTAAAAGGCATACTCTAATAAGACCATGGCCATTAGCATGGCACGTATTATTCAAAGTAAGCAAATGCTTAGACGATCTTCAAAAGGAGCTGATGTTCCAAAGGGACATGTTGCTGTTTATGTTGGGGAGATCGAGAAGAAACGTTTTGTTATTCCCTTATCATACTTGAACCAGCCTTCGTTTCAAGATTTATTAAGTCAAGCTGAAGAAGAATTTGGATTTGATCATCCAATGGGTGGCCTTACTATTCCGTGCAGCGAGGATATTTTCACTGATCTTACGTTTCGCTTGAGAAGAATATGAGATGATAACCTAATGGTTCTTTGTAGAACACAATTTTGTAAAGAAATAGCTTACAGAATTTCCTTGCCTTTGTTTCATTGTTCTCTGAACAGAGGAGGAATTAGGGGAGGGGAACATTGTCCTTCGAAAAGTGATAACACAACTGTATTCATCCACTAAGTTTATTCAGGTGTAAAAACATCATTTGATTGAAATTTGAATTTCGTGGCAATTTGACATTCCATGCATTCTTCAGTTTGTTGTTTGGTGTATTTCCCTTAAATCCAAGTTTTTTTTATTTCTTGGGGACTAAAACACTTCCGAACGGTAGGCTTAATCGTTGACCAAGGTGCCAACCCACTCTAGATTACCCGTGTGATAGCTTAAAGATTTGAGAGAGTTGGTTCCGGTCCTGATTCCTGACATAGTTCTATAGGCAAGGCCACTTCTTGTAAATGAAAATCAGTTTCAATCTCGTTTGTTTAACTGAATTTGTAATTTGGACAGACAACTCTTTTGTGCTAATGAAATTGATTCAGTTTGCAGCTACGAGGAGTATTACAACTTCTTATATGCAGTGACAGCTCTAACAGTAATAAAACTAATTCACGAAGAAAATCAACGATGAGAAATCTCTACTAGTACTGTCTAACAGATTTTCAGGGAAGCCTTGATTGTTTGAATACATGATATATGGCTCTGCATCTTGCCATGTTTTGCATTAAATCTCTGCAATATTTGTGCTTTGAGTTTGTGTTTGATTGGAGATTCAAAATGAAGAGATCTTATCCGCCCCCCTCTCACGGTTGATAGTGAGAGAAAACAAATGCCAAGCTTGGACTAAATTTTCAAAAGAATCCCTGCTGCAACTTTTTCTCGAACAAAATGCTGATCAATCGCGATATGATTTGAGGAGCATGAAACACTAGATTGTGGAACATGTGAATGTCACTTCTGTTGTCATTATAAAAATATTGCAGCCATGTGGTTTCAGCAGCAGTGGTGGCTAGGGATCACTATTTTGCCTCAACACCAAGCCGTGAAACAGTTGGTTGTTTCTTTGAAGCCCCAGGACACAGTATCTGAGCTAAGAAAGATGCAGTAGCCGGTTGTGCTTGGCAATCCGAAGAGAATCTTGCCCTTCATTCTAGAGGCTAATTAGTTGTCTATGACAATATTAAGAAGTGAAAGACTCAGAGCATAAAATTCAAAACTGTAGTCATCACAAATTTTAAATATTGAAAGCTGATTCAAGTGTAAAAGCATCAATCAATTGAAATCGAGGACAGGAACTTTCACAGCAATTCGATATTCCCCTTCATGTAAGTGAAATTGAAAGAAAAATTGAAACTCAACAAGATTTTGTAAAAATGATTTCTCTTTTGAACGTGAGAAGAGAGTTCGAGTCTTATTATATTTATAGACTTTGTTACAGTAGAAAATAATACAAAGAATGGAAAGATAACATTTGAATCAATCAATCCCTATTTTTTTTGTGCTGACACTTGCCGTGAATGAAGGAGATAAATGCTCTTTTTTTGACTTACCATTTTGACATGATTGAGTCTCAATACAACCCCTTGAATTACTCTCATGATCTGCTATATTAGGAATAACAACCATGACTTGATCAGCTTCCTTATCACTCCATTTATCACCCTTATCTCTCCAAACCTTATCCCTACAGTTGGTTGACACAAGATGGTTGTTGGAAGTGTGATCTTTCTTAATAAAATTCAGTTTCAATCTGATTATTTTGACTGGCTTGTTTTCTACACCAGAGAGAACAACACCAGATAGGATTAAGGATGAAATTTTCTGTTACTAAACATGCCTTTAATGTTCTGTGAGGATTCGGCTGCCCCTTTCTACAGAAGCCAAGCAAACTAATAGCCATTTGTTTTGCATATTTCAGGACTCGCGTGATGTTGGCTAAAGTTGCCAAACAATTTCGAATGTCAACAGAATGGTGCCATAAGTGGAAAAGCCTGGGAAGATGGGAAGCAACTATGCAAGGAAATCTAGATGTATATCCACTTCTCGTGTGTTTATATGTTTGAGCAGATTGAGAACCAGAACATGTAATGATACATCTGTTAACATAAGCGTATTAAGAACTGAAACCAGACTGCAACTGGATTTTATATAAGAGGTGTTGCCAATAGAACTCGACTAACGAAAATACAACACCAAACAACATAAGAATGTCTGAAATGTCAAGATACTATAGAATTCCTGTTCACAATTTTCAACTAACTGGTGCTTTACATCTTGAAATCAGTTGAAGAAGCAAAAAGAAAAAAAAAAGTAATTTTACAAAATTCGGTCCTACAAAAATTTCTAGTTGTCGTCTCATATTCTACTCAATCGAGACGTGAGATCAATGAATGTATCCTCCCTGCACGGAATAGTGACGCCACCCATTGGATGATCAAATCCGAATTCTTCTTCAGCTTTACTTAACAATTCTTGAAATGAAGGCTGACTCAAGTATGATAGGGGAATAACAAAGCGCTTCATTTCCCTTTCTCCAACATAAACAGCAAAATTCCCCTTTGGCACATCGGCTCCTGTTGAGGATTCTCTATTGAATGTGAATGAAGACCGTCTAAGATGTTGTTTAGATTGAATAATACGACTCATTCGAATAGCCATGGCTTTATCAGAGAGTGTTTAGCTCGAAAAGAAGTCTTAATAGAAATTGTTGTATGTTTTGTAAAACAACAAGATGCTATCACAGTTGGGATTGTAATGAATTGAGCGGATTGGGAACCAGTGAATACGTATATATAGATGACTGGTGTTGAGTGGTGAAGAGTCAATTGGATGGTGGCTACTAACTGGTTAGAGAAACATAGCACATGTGATCTCATGGACTTGTCTTCCAATGATCATAAAAAATCTTAAAGAGCAATAAAAATGAAGTATATTTATGGTCTTCTGGAAAACATAATTCCCTACCACTTCTGGCTATAGAGCCCTCAGTGGACCCCATTGAAATCGAGCAAATAAAAATGTGTGTAATTTCCTGTCAACTTAAAAATTTAGTAATACTCAGATCTAAGAAATGCAAGTGTTTGTTTCAATCTGGTTTTTTTATGGTTTCAAATGGACAAGAGATTTTGTCAATCCTCATCTGCTCGAGTTCAGTTGGGTCTTTTGATCAATGTTTCCTGAAGTGGTAGGGAAATTATGTTCTCGAAAATATATAAGCTGCATTTATTGATTCAAGACCTCTCAAACGACAATTGGAAGAAAAGTCCATGTGTTTCTTCATACTTCATGTGCTAATGTTTTTCAGGTTTCACCAGCCATGCTTTGCCACTTGATCCATATTCTGAAGGATACTCACTTCCCTGTTCTTCTATATATACATATCACCAGGCTTGCAACCAAAACAAGTTTTTTCAAAGTCACATCTCTCAGCTTTCACTCTTTTGCCAATTAGTTCTATTTTCCATCTTTAAAGGGCATACTCTAACTCTAATAAGACCATGGCCATTCACATGGCTCGTATTATTCAATGTAAGCAAATGCTTAGACGATCTTCAAAAGGAGCTGATGTTCCAAAGGGACATGTTGCTGTCTATGTTGGGGTGATCGAGAAGAAACGCTTTGTTATTCCCTTATCATACTTGAACCAGCCTTCGTTTCATGATTTATTAAGTCAAGCCGAAGAAGAATTTGGATTTGATCATCCAATGGGTGGCCTTACTATTCCGTGCAGCGAAGATATTTTCACTGATCTTACGTCTCGCTTGAGAAAAATATGAGACGATAAGCTAATGGTTCTTTGTAGAACACAATTTTGTAAAGCAATAGGTTATAGAATTTTTCTTGCTTTTTGATTCAGTTTTCATCTACAGAGGAGTTTGGGAGGGGCACATTTTCCTTTGAAAAGTGAAACACAACTGTATTTGTCCACTTCAGTGGATTCTGGTGTAAAATGCATCACTTGATTGAAATTTTGAGCCGGAATTTTGTAGCAATTTGAGATTCCATGCATTCAGTAGTTTGATGCCTGGTGTATTTCCCTTAAATCCAAAGTATATTTGGGACTAAAACACTCCCCAACGTTGGGCATAATCGCTTGCTATGGTGCCAAGCCCCTCTGGATTACCCGTGTGCTAGCTTAAGCATTTGAGACAGTTGGGTTCCTGTCCTGACATACTTCTATAGGCAAGGCCAGTTCATGTAAATGACAATCAGTTTCAATGTGGTTCGTTTAAATGAATTCTGTAATTCGGACAAATGGCTCTTTTGTGCTAACGAAAATTCTACAGTTTCCAGCTACGAGGAGTATCAACTCTTATATACAGTGAAAGCTCTAAAAGTAATAAAACTAAATCACGAAGAAAATGAATGATGAGAAATTGTTTCTAATACAGTGCAACAGATTTTGCAGGAAAATATTGATGATTAGAATGCATGAGAAATCTTGCCACATTTGCTTTTAATCTCTGCAATATTTGTGCTGAATTGGAGATTTGATATAAAGAGATCTTATCATCGCCCCCAAGCTTGGTAGTACTGTATGAGAGAACTCTTGGAAATTGGTTTAAAGAATTCGAGAAATTAACTAAGTGACTTCGTGTCAACTTGGCCAAAATATACAAACCCGACCCAATCCGTTTAGGCAAAATTGTTTTCCATTTCGCCGCTTCGGGGAAACGGGGTTCGACCTGTGTTGAAGGGTTGAAGGGTATATTTGGCATGTGTTGAAGGGTATATTTGGCATCTCGAAACCAATATCGAATGAATGAGAAATTACGAAAAATGACAAATTTGGGTCAAGTTTTGACCATGCGATCGCATGCGTATTTTACCATGTGATCGCAACTTGCTTAATTTTTAAGCAGAACGTTTTTTGGTCCTACCATGTGATCGCAGGAGATAAAATCATGCGATCGCATGGTTAGCCTGGACTAAATTCTGTCTTCAAAAGTGTACCTTGCGATCGCAGCATGGTAAAACCATGCGATCACATAGGTTTACGCGAACAGATATGTCCTTTTGAAGTGTTGCACGAATTGGCTCCACGCCATTTCGTTTTCAACCAATCATCCTCTATATTTAGGATATTTTGGACGTCCTTTTTACAGAGAACTGATATGCAAACACTTTAAATCTCATACATTCATATCTTGAACCAAAATTTATTGCATTTGTTGCATAAAAATTCTGGTTTTCATTTCATTTCATCGGTTGGGGTTCAAAACCGTTTCTGGTTCGTTGTGCTTGTGTTTTGAAGTGCTACAAACACAAGCAGAAGTCGTTGTATCTTGGGAGTCGATTGCCATAAACCGTAGGCACCGTTACAGGGGCAAAATTGACTTAAGGACAAAGTGTTCAACACTTGCATCGACTTACATTTCATCTTTTTCATTCGGTTTTCTGCACTTTCCAGTCACTTATACAAAATCAGCCAACAAGAACAAACTCCAAGCTTGGACTGGAAATTACAAACAGAATCACTCGTTAAAGTGCTTTAGTACGAAGGTAAGTTATTTGCTTGATAGTTGGTATAACGAAGATTAAAAGCAGCTGCTGTGACTTTTTCTCGAACAAAATGGTTATCAATCTCGGTGTGATTTGTGCCAGCATGAAACACAGGATTGGGAGACGTGTGAATGGAACTTTTATTGTCACATAAAAGGAGAGGATGTTGGTCAAGATATTGTAGCCATGTGTCAGCCGCGGTGGTTCCTAGAGATTGATATTCTGCCTCAGCGCCCGACCATGAAACGGTTGATTTTTTCTTTGAACCCAGGATACACAGTTTGATCCAAGAAAGATGCAGTAGTATGCTGTGCTGTACCTTGTAACTGGACAGCCAGCCCAATCTGCATCACAAAAGACATTTAGTGTGAGAACTTCGTGATAAATGACAAATTCCACGAGTAAGAGTCCCTTTCTAATATCATATAATGTGCTTAACTGCACGAAGAACTTTCATATTCAGGTTCTATATTAATGGAACACTTTCACTTGATGAATATCTTCGAAGGTTTAAAGAAATCTGCAACAAACTTGCAACCCTTGTGAAGTTTGTCTCAGACGCCAATAAAGTATGGATAGTCTTAAAAGGACTTGCATCCAAACACACAGAATTTGAGATTGTTGTTAAGTCAAAACCTCCAGTAGAAATCAACTAAGAAAAAAACGACAACTAACAACACAAGTATATCTGAAATGTCAAGCTGCTCTCTAGAATTCCAGAATATATATTTCTGTTAACTGATGCTTTACATCTGAAATCAGCTGGGAGTATAAAATGATGTGAAGTATCTACGATTTTGATTTTCCACCAAGGAGTCGTTTTTCCACTCGAAGATCCTCTATACAAAGAAAGGGAAGAAAGGTCTCTTCTTTACAAAATTGTGTTTTAAAAATTACTTCTACTTGTTTGTCATCTCATATTCTACTCAAGTGTGACGTGAGATCAATGAAAATATTCCCGCTGCACGGAATAGTGAGGCCACCCATTGGATGATCAAATCTGAATTCTTCCTCATCTTGACTTAACAATTCTTGAAACAAAGGCTGGTTCAAGTATGATAAGGGAATTACGAAGCGCTTATTTTCACTTGCTCCAACATAAACAGCAAAATGCCCCTCTGGCACATTCATTCCCATCGAAGTTCATCTGTTGATTGTCATCGAAGACCATCTAAGAAATTGCTTAAGTTGAATAATACGACTCATGTGAATAGCCATGACTTTACAAGACAGTGTCCTTTGAAAATAGAAGAATCTGCGTAACAAGTTTTGTAAAACAAATAGATGTTAAGCCAGTTGAGATTGTAATGACTTGTGTAGATTGGGAACCGGAAATTCATATAAATAGATGACTAAGTAAGCATAAAGATCCTTCCCAATCAAAGATTGATTGGTGAAGAGTCAAGTGGAAGGTGGCTACTAACTGGCTAAATAAACATAAGCACATTGGAATATGATGGACTTGTCATTTAATCGTCACAAAAAATCTGTGTTATGGCACTAGAGCCCTCAAAGGACCCCAATGAAATGGAACAAGAAATGCAAATAAATGTTTTAATGTAATATTTTTATTTACAATTTTAAATGGACAGGAGATTTTGCCTATCCTTGTCTGTTTCAATTAAGTGGGCTATGTTGCCTGAAGAGGTAGGTAAATGATGTCCTCCAAAAGACATACACTTCATTAATTATCGTTTCAAGGCCTAATATGATGACTGCAAGACAAAACCATGTGATTCTTCATGTGCTTATGCTTCTCAGGTTTCACTTGTTAAACAATATAGAATAGACAAACAAAGAACAATAAGAATCAAAAGAAAAAGGAAGAAGCTAGGGTTTCTTACGCATGATGAAACGTAATACAAAGTCTTAATGAAACCTAATAACAAATAAACTATATATAGGCTAAGCTGGAAAGACTATTCTACCCTTAATAAATAAATAAAACAATATTTATTAACATCCCCCCTCAAACTCACGATGCAACAGCGACAAGCATCGAGAGTTTGCCAACTAGAAAACGAAAACGAGAAATAGAATGCGACTTGGTAAAGAAATTTGCAATCTGAGAAGAAGAGGAAACAAAAGGCAAAGTGATGGAGCCATGCTTGAGATGATGATGGGTAAGATGACAATCGATCTCGATATGCTTGGTTCGTTCATGGAAAATCGAGTTGTGAGCAATCTGAATAGCACTATTATTGTCACAATACATAGGAGTGGGACGAGAAAGAAAAACTCCCATATCTGCAAGTAACCAACGTAACCAAACAACCTCTTTGGTAGTAGAGGCCATAGCACGATATTCTGCTTCGGTAGAAGATTGAGAAACAATAGATTGTTTCTTGCTCTTCCATGAAATGAGAGAATCACCCGTAAAGATACTGAAACCAAGAATGAGACTTTAAGATCTCGTGAGGATCGCTGCCATGATCGTAGTCGAGTATGCACGCAGATCCAAGGAAGAAGTGGATGGAAGTAGAAGACTCGAAGAGGCGTACCTCAAGATATCGCAAAATCAAGAACAATGCCCAATGAAGCTGTAGTGGGAGAAGCAACAAACCGACTAACAATATGAACAAAGATATGCAATATCGGGACGAGTAATAGTGAGATAAACCAAGCTCCCAACAATAGCACACGGTATAAAGTAGGATCGACAAAGATATACCATCGGAAGAAGAATACTTGGCGTTAACTTCAATGGGAGTGTCGACGGTCTTATTATCGAGAAGTCTAGCCCGCTCAAGAATATCTCGCAACATACTTGATCGAGAAAGAAGATAACCTTTGGGTAGTAGGCTACCTCAATACCTAAGAAATATCCGAGAGGGTCCAAATCCTTCATTTCAAACTGTCTAGCTAACTCTGTCTTCAAAAACGAAATACCAGCAACATCATCACCAGTAATAATCATGTCATCAACATATAACAAAAGAATAATACGACCTACATCAGTGTACTTAACAAAGAGTGCAGAATCATGACTGCTAGAAGCAAAACCAAGAGAAGAGATCACAACAAAAAATTTCTCAAACCAAGCACGTGGTGCTTGTTTAAGACCATATAAAGCCTTCTTGAGCCTGCAAACATACCCAAAACCATGGGGAACCCCAGGAGGGGCTCCATATAAACCTCTTCCTGAAGATCTCCTTTCAAGAATGCATTTTTAACATCAAGTTGAGAGATACCCCAATTTCTAACCGAAGCTACAGCAATAAGAGTACGAAGAGTAGTCATTTTCGTAATAGGAGCAAAAGTCTCCTCATAATCCATACCATACTTTTGCGAATATCCTTTTGCAACCAACGAGCTTAGTATCGCTCAATAGACCCATCAGAATGAGTCTTGATCTTATACACCCAGCAACAACCAACAATAGTCTTACCCGAAGGGAGAAGAACCAAATCCCAAGTACTTGTCTTATGCAGAGCAGAAAGTTCCTCATCCATAGCTTGCTGCCAATGTGGATCAAGAATTGCCTCTTTGTAGGAAGAAGGCTCGGAGAGACAATGAATAGAAGCTAAAAAAGAAGCAAAAGATGACGAATAACAAGAATAAGAAAAATCTGGTAACTTTGTGGACTTACGAATGCGGGTGGACTGACGTAGAGGTGGATCCATAATCTCAGACGAAGCTTGAGGGACCGTAGGAGAAGAGGGAGCTTCAGTACCTGTAGAAGTGTTAGTACGCACTCGACGAGTATAATACAAAGGTAATGGAGGAAGGACACGACAAGGGAGTTCTAATGTAGTAGAAACCTGTGACGACAAACTATCAGAATCTTTAGAAAAAGGATCAATACGAATAAGATTAGGTCTAGTCAAGTCATGAGTAGTAGACGGAATAGAAAAGAAAGGTATATGCTCAAGAAAAACAACATGACGAGACACAAAAGTTTTTGTGTAATTGGATCAAAACACCGATACCCTTTTGACCTTGACCATAACCAAGAAAGACACAAAGAGCGCATCGAGAGGAGGAATTTCTTGCTGCGTCCACATGAGGGCGGAGAACGAAGCAAGTACTACCAAAAACTCTAAAGAATGAGTAATCCGGAGAATACCCATACAATTTCTCAAAAGGAGAGATACCGAAATATGAGAAGATGGGATAGTATTAATCAAAGTTCTCTTTGTCGTAAGCGACTTCACCCCAAAACACACTAGGAACAGGAGGCGCATAATAAGAGAGATCGAAAGCGGTTTCAACAATATATCTATGTTATCTTCTCGCAACACCGTTTTGTTGAGGAGTATCTGTACAAGAAGTTTGGTGAATAGTTCCATCTAAGGCAAGCAACTCACAAAATTTGTTAGAAGTATATTCCCACCCAAATCACACCTAAAACATTTGATAACAGCAGAATGCCGAGTTTTGACAAGGGCTCGAAAAGCGGTGTATATCTCAAAGAATTCAGAACGATGTTTCATTAAGTAAACCCAACAATAACGTGTATAATCATCAATGAAAGAAACATAATATCGAGACCCTGCTTTAGTGGGAACATGAGAAGGTCCCCATACGTTAGAATGGATCAAATCAAACGGAGAAGAAGAAACAGAAATACTTCGATTAAAAGGTAAAGCTGAAAATTTTGCCAGTTTACATCCACTACAATCAGAAATATCACATGTTTGCAAATTGCCTAAAGCCCCTGTGGATACTAAAAATCTCAAACGAGAAGATGAAATATGACCAAGACGAGAATGCCATAAATAAAAACTAGAAGACCTATGACTCAAACGAAAAGAAGACAAATCAACACTAGTAGTGGCAGCAACTGGTACTTTTAACTCATCTAGAACATAGAGTCCCTCCTGCCTACGGCTTGTCCCAATCAGCTTTTGAGACTGCAGATCCTGCACAAAACAGGAAGAAGAGGAAAAACCAACAAAACAATTAGAGTCACATAACTGACCTACAGAAGCAAGATTTAATGTGAGTTGTGGAATATGATAAACATTATGGAGAGACAAGTTAGGAGTAACAACAGAACCAACACCTGCTAAAGGCATAGGAGTGCCATCAGCAGTCATAACAGGGATAGATGACGAAGGAGACACAGATGCAAAGGACGAAGAATTTGGAGACATGTGATGTGAAGCACCAGAATCTAAGACCCATAAAGAAGATGACATAACTAACACACTAGGAGAGGAATGACCTACGGAAGAAGAGGCAGACATAGCTTGTGGCTGAAGGGAGAGGAACTTCTGAAATTGCTCAAATTGCTCAGCCAGAGTACTTGGATCAGTGAAGGGACCTGATGAGGCGACTTCTGCGCAGATAGGATCTGGTGGTCTCAGAACCCCGAGAGGTGGTGCGTAAACCACGAGGTGCTCTATAACCCCGTGATGTCGACTAGTTGCCATGCCTCCAAGTCTGAGGTTGCTGCTGCTGTTGTTGATTCTGCTGTCTCAACTTAGGACACTGAGTCTTCCAATGACCTTTCTTCTTACAGAAACTGCACTCGTCGAAGGCAGGCCTTGTGTAAGGCCTATTCTGATTATTAGAGGATGGCTGAGAAGGTACTGCTAACACAGAAGGAGTTGGAATCGAAAGAGTTCCTTTTTCGGCACCAGACTTTAGACGTACTTCTTCAGCCAACAGCTCACTGACAACTGAATCAACTGAAGAAAGCAGAGAACGATGTAGAATAGAACCTCAAGTCCTTTCAAAATCATCGCGAAGGACCATCAAAATTGCACCAACCGTTGCCGCTCTCTATGAGCAATGTAGACATTAACTGCTTTTAGTTCATCATCTTACGTAAGGGCAGTTGATCCCATAGATTTGTCATAGCCGAATAAAACTCACGAATGCTCATAGTATTCTTTGAATAGCTCGTATGTCATTTTCTAATTGATATCGCTTTGCAAAATTTGGTGAGTATATAACTTCAGAGATGATCCCAAACCTCTTTTCTTTGTGTCATAATTAGCCAATTGTACACCTATAGAATGCTCAATGTAATTGTTAATCCAAGTAATAATTTTTGCATTATCAAGCGCCCGGTATCTATCAAAGTAGTATAATTTTCAGCAGATTCACGGGTCTCACACAATTGCCACTAACATATCCCCATAACTTTTTACCTTTAAGGAAATTTTTCATTACATAATTCCAATACGAATAATTTTTTCCATCCAACCTCACACTGACAGACTGAAGGGAATCATCTCTTTCGGTAGGCATAATCAAATACACAAAAAAAATAGGAACACAACGAAATACCAAATTGGAGGTACAGAACGAACAATGACTGAAACCAAAACGAATACCTCAAACGCAGAATATCAAACATTGCCAAAAATTGCCAAAATACTCAAAATTGCCGAAATAAATTGAAGCTCTTTGAAGCCATTCGAAAATCTGGCTGAAAAGCTGTCGAAACATTGAAACTACCGAAACCGCGGAATACCGAAAAGTGCTTGGGAAAAGCATCAAGCTACGGAAATTTGAAATTGCCGAAAAATTGTCGAGACAGCCGGAAAAAAAATTTGAGATTAAACTTCTACCCATTATTCCTAGCTCTGATACCATGTTAAACAATATAAAATAGACGAACAAAGAACAATAAGAATCAAAAGAAAAAGGAAGAAGCTAGGGTTTCTTACGCATGATGAAACGTAATACAAAGTCTTAATGAAACCTAATAACAAATAAACTATATATAGGCTAAGCTGGAAAGACTATTCTACCCTTAATAAATAAATAAAACAATATTTATTAACATCACTATCCCTGCACATTCTGCTTGGCTCTTCACCACTCAATCTGTATTCTTGAAGATTTGGTACTTCTGCGTTTATCTATATATACTACCACGCTAGAACAAAAAATATTTTTTTCGAACTCATCTCTCAGTTTTGACTTATTAGGGCATACTCTGATAAAACAATGGCCTTTCGCATGGCTAGTATTTTTCAAAATAAGAAAATGCTTAGATAGTCTCATGTTCCAAAGGGTCATGTTGCTGTTTACATTGCGGAGATTGAGAAGAAACGCTTTATTATTTCCTTGTCATACTTGAACCAGCCTTCATTTCATAGATTTGTTGAGTCGAGCTGAAGAAGAATTCGGATTTGATCATCCAATGGCAGCATCGTCACTATTCCGTCCATGGAGGATGTATTCATTGATCTCACATCTCATTTGAGGAGAATATGAGATGGCCAACTAGAAATTCTTTGTATAACATTGTATAGAAACTGCTTGAAGAATATCTTTTAGCCATTTTTACATTGTTCTCTCAAGAGAGGAGGAGTTTTAGGGTGGGAAACATTGTCCCCCTATAAAAATTCATAACTGAATTCATCTCAATTTTTGAATATCTAGGCTGATCCAAGTGTAAAAGTTCAATCAATTGAAATTGTGGACATGAACTTCCATAGAAATTTGAGATTCCACTTCATGTAAATAAAATTCAATTTCAATCTGGTTCATGTGTTGGTATGTTAGACTCGACAATACTAGATAGGAGCTAGGAAGAGTAAGAAGTTGAAATTGTTAAATAATATAGACAAAACAAAGAACAAGAAGAATCAAAAGAAAAAGAGGAGGCTAGGTTCCTTATGCATAATGAAAAATAATACCAAGTCTGAATGAAACCTAATTACAAATAAACTATTTATAGGCTAAGCTGAAAAGACTATTCTACCCCTAATAAATAAATAAAACAAAATAACCATATATTTATTAACAGAAATCTCATCTGCAGTCCTGTAAAATGCTCTGTTATTGTGTACTAAACATTCCCTTAATATATATAACGAAACTGAGCGTTAAGTTTCAAGTATCCTTTGCTTTCATTTTGTTTTCTATGTCCACGACATTACCATTCTCTATATCCATTAAAACTTTCAAATGCCATTAACTCTGAGGTGAACTTGACCATTGGAGTTGAATCGGCTGTCTCTTTTCTCTAGCAGCCGAGCGAAGTGACTGACGTTTATTTTGCAAGTTCCTAGATGATGGTGAAGAAAAAGAAGGTTCCACTTTGAAAGACAATTTAAGGCTCACACGATGTTGCCGTGGAGTCGCCCAACAATTTCGAATGTCACAAAATGGTACCATATGTGTGGGAAAGCCTGATAAGATGGAAAGAATCTATGCAAGGATGTCCAGATTCGTACACTTTTTATGTGTTAAAAATTCTATGTTTGAGCAGATTGAGAATCAAAACATGTAATGATACTTATAAACAGGATACATCCATTGATAGAAGCATATCAAGAATTGAAAACAGACTGCAACCAGATTTCGTATAAGAGGTGTTGCCAATAGAACTCGACTAAGGAAAGTATAACCCCAAACAACATAAGAATAATCTGAAATGTGAAGATACTAAACAATTAGAGTTCACAAATTTCAACTAATTGGAGATTTACATCTTGAAATCAGTTGAAGAAGCAAAAAGAAAAAAAATTTAATTTTACAAAATTGTCCTACGAAGAATTTCTAGTTGTCGTCTCATATTCTACTCAATCGAGATGTGAGATCAATGAATGTATCCTCCCTGCACGGAATAGTGAGGCCACCCATTGGATGATCAAATCTGAATTCTTCTTCAGCTTTACTTAACAATTCCTGAAATGAAGGCTGGCTCAATTATGATAGGGGAATAATATAGCGCTTCATTTCCCTTTCTCCTACACAAACATCAAAATGCCCCTTTGGCACACCAGCTCCTGTTGAAGTTCCTCTATTGAATGTGAACGAAGACCGTCTAAGATGTTGCTTAGAGTGAATAATAAGACTCATGCAAATAGCCATGGCTTTATCAGAGAGTGTCTAGCTCGAAAAGAAGACGTAATAGAAATTTTGGGAAGTTTAGTAAAACAAATAGATGCTGTGAAAGTTGATATTGTAATGACTTGTGTTGATTGGGAGCCCGTGAATACATATATATAGATGACTGGTGTGGAGTGGTGAAGAGTCAAGTGGATGGTGGCTACTAACTGGTTAGAGAAACATAGCACATGGGATCTCATGGACTCGTCTTCCAATGATCATCAAAAATCTTAAGAGC
Source organism: Forsythia suspensa (assembly GCA_023638005.1). NCBI lineage: Eukaryota > Viridiplantae > Streptophyta > Magnoliopsida > Lamiales > Oleaceae > Forsythia > Forsythia suspensa. Next base: position 25,926,756 of record CM042670.1, on the reverse strand, counting down.
AATAAAATGACATATATTTATGGCCTTCTGAAAAACATCATTCCCTACCACTTCTGGCTATAGAGCCCTCAAAGGACCCCATCGAGATCGAGCAAATAACAATGGGTGAAATTTCCTGTCAACTTAAAAATGTACTAATACTCAGATCAAAGAAATGAAAGTGTTTGTTTCAATCTGATTTTTGTTTATGGTTTTAAGTGGACATGAGATTTTACGGATCCTTATCTGCTCGAACTCAGTTGGGTCTTTTGATTCAATGTTTCCTGAAGTGGTAGGGAAATTATGTTCTCGAAAATATATAAGCTGCATTTATTATTTCAAGACCTCAAACTATGATTGGAAGACAAGTCCATGTGATTCTTCATTCTTTATGTGCTAATGTTTTTCAGGTTTCACTAGCCATGCTTTGCCACTTGATCCATATTTTGAAGGATACTTCACTTCCCCGTTCTTCTATATATACATATCACCAGGCTTGCAACCAAAAATGGTTTTTTTAAACTCAAATCTCTCGAGTTTCACACTTTTGCTAAAAAGATTCTGAAATTATTTCTATTTTCCATCTTTAAAGGGCGTACTCTAATAAGACCATGGCCATTCGCATGGCTCACATTATTCAAAGTAAACAAATGCTTAGACGATCTTCAAAAGGAGCTGATGTTCCAAAAGGACAACTTGTTGTGTATGTTGGGGAGATCGAGAAGGAACACTTTGTTATTCCCTTATCATACTTGAATCAGCCTTCGTTCCAAGATTTATTAAGTCAAGCTGAAGAAGAATTTGGATTTGATCATCCTATGGGTGGCCTTACTATTCCGTGCAGCGAGGATATTTTCACTGATCTTACATCTCGCTTGAGTAGAATATGAGATGATAAACTAATGGTTCTTTGTAGAACACAATTTTGTAGAGAAATAGCTCATAGAATTTTTCTTGCTTTTGGATTCATTATTCATCTACAGAGGAGTTTGGGAGGGGCATATTGTCCTATGAAAAGTGAAACACAACTGTATTCGTCCACTTCAGTGGATTCAGGTGTTAAATGCATCAATTAATTGAAATTTTGAGCCAGAATTTTGTAGCAATTTGAGATTCCATGCATTCTGTAGTTTGTTGTCTGGTGTATTTGAAGGTTATCACCAACCTATTTGAATGTTCTAGATTTTTCTCTTTGTTTTGCTAGAATTTTCTCGTGTCATATAAATTAGGAATGATCTAGAACAATGAGGTGCTTTCATTAGGACTAGAATTTTCTAACCTCCATTATAGAACTTTCTAGATATATTGTAACCAAGTATAAATATGCTAAGAGTGTAGTGTGGGAATGTGGTAAAGAGTGGTGAGTGAGATCACAAAAGAGTGTGTTGTGTTCCATAACCAAAGTATTGTACAAGTGTTTATATAATAAAACAAGCTTCTTTTGTGTTCCAAATCCAACAAGTGGTATCAGAGCGAGTCGATTGAGGGCCACGTGTTTCCAGAGTAAGGCGGTCAAGTGGAGATTATTTTCGAGCTTCTGTAGATCGTGCAAAAATTGAGATTGTGAAGCTTCAATAAAGCTTGCTTGGTAACGAGGAGGTTATTAAAGTCACGATGGGCGACCAACAAGTGATAGGTGGAGTGAAGAAGCTCAACAACCCAAACTACACCACATGACAGACATGCATGGAGTCTTATCTCCAAGGCCAAGACTTGTGGGACGAGTTGGCGGTAGTGAAGTGACATGCACGAGGGCGCCGGAGCTCAAGAAATGGAAGATTAAGCGGTGTAAGGCCATGTTTGCAATAAAGACAACAATTGATGAGGAATTATTGGAGTACATAAGGGATAAAAATACGTAGAAGGAAGCATGAGACACATTTGCGAAGACTATTTTCAAAGAAAATGATCTAAGATTGCGACTTCTAGAGAACGAGCTACCGCTCTATCACACTCGAGAGAGAGATGACGATAAACCAATACTTCAACAAGGTAAAATCTCTCCGTCATGAAATCTCAATTAGATTCTTCAAGTAAAATCTCAGAGTCTAGGATGAGAAGAATAATCATACATGGCTTGAGACCTAAATTTAGAGGCTTTATTACCGCAATACAAGGTTGGCCAGAGCAACCTTCACTAATCAACCTAGAAAATTTGCTAGCCGACCAAGAAGCGTTGACTAAGCAAATGCTAGGGGTCTCACTGAAGAAAGAAGATGAAGCATTGTTTAGCTATAAAAGAAAAAGCCGATCCTTTCGAAAAAATAATAAAGAATCAAAAGAAGAAAACGTATAGAAGGTTCTCAAACAAGGGGAGCTCAAGAAAATCGCGATGAGAGAGGTCAGTTGTCCAAGAGATATAGGCGACCTAATGGCTCGTGCTTCGTATGTGGCAAACGAGGTCATTACGCCAGAGATTGCTGATTTAGGAATAAACAAGTAGAAGGAAATATGGCAACCTCCAACGAGCAAGAAAAATATAATAGTGAAGAAGAGTGGGATGCTGAAGCGTCGATCGCAGTAATTGAGCAAACTCATGAGGAGGTGTGCAGTTCAAGCCTTGAGGAAGAATCGGCACTGATGGCGGTCGTCCCTGGACGGATAGATTATGAAAATGATTGGATTGTCGACTCAGGATGTTCCAATCATATGACAGGCAACAAGGATTGTCGACTCAGGATGTTCCAATCCAAAATATAGGTGCATCTACAAGACGTCTACCATGTGCCATGAATGAAGAAAAATCTCCTATCAGTGGCACAGCTGACATCTTCAGGTAATTATGTTTTGTTTGGACTGAAAGATGTTAAGGTGTATCAAAATGTCAAAATTTCAGGTACACCAGTAATGGAAGGACGAAGACTAGAGTCCATCTATGTAATGTCAGCAGAATCTACATACGTAGATAAAACTCGAAAAAACAAGATGGCAGATTTATGGCATGCGAGACTAGGACACGTAAACTATCACAAGCTGAAGGTGATGATGAAGAAGAAAATGCTCAAAGGCTTTCCTCAGCTTGAGATCAGAGGCGACATGGTGTGTCTTTGTTTGTCAATATGGTAAAGCACATCAGCTACCATATCAGGAGTCAAACTATAGAGCAAAGTAACCATTGGAGTTGATACACTCTGATTTGTTTGGACGTGTCAAGCAACCATTAATTCGAAGCATGCACTACATGGTGACATTCATCAACAACTTCTCAAGGTACGTTTGGGTTTTCTTCTTGAAAGAAAAATCTGAGACGTTTACAAAATTTAAAGAGTTTAAAGAAAAAGTAAAAAGAGAAGTCGGAGATAAGATTAAGTGTTTACGTACAGATAATGGAGGAGAGTACACATCTGGAGAATTCTCCCAATATCTACAAGAACATAAGAAACACCATCAGTTGACATGTCCAAACACTCCACAGTAGAATGGTGTAGCGGAAAGAAAGAATCGACATCTTGCTAAAGCATGTCGAAGTATGCTATACGCAAAGAATGTACCAGGAAGGTTTTGGGCAGAGTGTATGAGGACAGCAGCACATGTGATAAACAGGCTTCCGCAACCGAAGCTAGGGTTCGTGTCACCATTTGAGAAACTGTGAAAAATTAAGCCCACAGTTAGTCACTTTCATGTCTTTGGTTGCGTCTGTTACGTGTTCGTGCCTAGTCACTTGAGGAGCAAGTTTGACAAAAAGGCCATTAGATGTATATTTGTGGGATATGATAGCCAAAGGAAAGGATGGAGGTGTTGCGATCCTACAAACGACCGTTGCTACGCATCGCGCAATGTGGTGTTTGACGAAACATCTTCTTAGTGGACACCGTAAAGGGTGGAACTACCAGATTCAAAAGAAATTGGAGATAAGTTGCAAGAAGAAATCTTAGAAGTACAAAAGAGCCCTGAGAAAATTGAAAATTCACAGGAGTCAAGCGATGGAGAAGAGCCTATGAGGACAACGCAAGGCCCATGGCAAACTGGTGTGCATCAACCAACACCAGAAGACAATAGGCCAATTCAACAAGAAGAGGTTGAGGTACCAACGAGTCCTCAACCACAACTAAGAAAATCAACTAGACAACGAAAGCTAAATCCCAAGTATGCTAATGCAGTGGTAGAAGAAGATGAAAGTACCAAAGAGCCAGTGACCTTTGAAGAAGCAGTCCAACACAAAGAGTGGAGAAAGGCAATGGAAGAAGAGATCGTGGCTCTAAAGCAAAATAAAACTTGGGACTTGATGCCCATACCTGACGGAGTAAAGCCTATATCCTGCAAATGGGTAAACAAGGTAAAGAGGCGACCCGATGGATCAATAGAGAGGTATAAGGCTCGACTAGTGGCTCGTAGATTTTCACAACAATATGGACTAGACTATGATGAGACGTTTAGTCCAGTAGCCAAGATTACTACAGTACGAGTGTTAATAGCACTGGCAGCAAGCAAGTCTTGGAAGCTATGGCAAATGGACGTGAAAAATGCGTTTCTCCATGGCGAACTTGACAGAGACATTTACATGGAGCAACCCAAAGGATTCGAAAATAAAGAAAATTCAGGCCATGTATGCAAGTTAAAAAGGCTCTCTATGGATTAAAACAGGCGCCACGAGCATGGTACGGTAAGATAGCAAAATTTTTAGTTCAGTGTGGATATTCAGTGGCACAAGCAGATTCAAGTTTCTTCGTCAAAGCACAACACGGAAGACTAGCAATAGTGCTAGTGTACGTAGATGATCTTATCGTCAATGGAGATGACGAAAACGAAATCCAAAGAATGAAAACGAACTTGTTAGTCAGATTTCAAATGAAAGAGCTTGGAGAGCTAAATCATTTTTTGGGGCTCAAGATGGAAAGAACAAAAGAAGGAATATTCTTGTGCCAACAAAAGTATGCCAGAGATCTCTTACATAAGTTCGGGATGATCGACTGCAAGCTAATATCGACCCCGATCGAGATTAACTCCAAGCTATGTGATGAAGGCAAGGACTTGGAAAATGCAACCATGTATCGACAGCTAGTAGGTAGTTTAATCTACTTGACACTGACACGGCCTGACATTGCATATGCTGTTGGAATAGCAAGCTGCTTTATGGAAAACCCAAAGAAGCCACACCTTGAAGTAGTTCGACGGATACTAAGGCACGTAAAGGGAACAATTGACTATGGACTCTTTTATAAGAAAAATAAAGATTGCAAGGTCGTTGGATATTGGGATGCGGACTATGCTGGATGTCGAGATACACGAAGATCGACAACTGGGTACGTGTTCAGTCTTGGGTCAGCTGCAGTATCATGGTGCAGTAAGAGACAACCAATAGTGTCCTTGTCAACAACAGAGGCTGAATATAGAGCAGCAGCAATGGCAGCTCAGGAAAGTACATGGCTAATGCAGTTGATGGCGGATCTATATCAACCGGTAAGCTATGCAACACAACTATATTGTGATAACCAATCAGCTATTCGCATAGCAGAGAACCTAGTGTGTCACGCAAGAACTAAGCACGTGGAAGTCCACTATCACTTCGTCAGAGAAAAGGTGCTTAAAGGGAGATTGACTTGAAGCATATCAATACTGAAGAACAAGTGGCAGATGTGTTGACAAATGGACTTAGTGCTTCAAAATTCAAGAGTTTCGGATACTGGCGGGAATGATGAGAAGAAAAGAGTTAAATCAAATAGTTGGTGCTAAAGGAGAGAATTGAAGGTTATCACCAACCTATTTGAATGTTCTAGATTTTCTCTTTGTTTTGCTAGAATTTTCTCTTGTGTCATATAAATTAGGAATGATCTAGAACAATGAGGTGCTTTCATTAGGACTAGAATTTTCTAACCTCCATTATAGAACTTTCTAGATATATTGTAACCAAGTATAAATATGCTAAGAGTGTAGTGTGGGAATGTGGTAAAGAGTGGTGAGTGAGATCACAAAAGTGTGTGTTGTGTTCCATAACCAAAGTATTGTACAAGTGTTTATATAATAAAACAAGCTTCTTTTGTGTTCCAAATCCAACAGTATTTCCCTTAAATCCAAGTATATTTGGGACTAAAACACTACCCAATGTTGGGCTTAACTGCTTGCTAAGGTGCCAAGCCCTCTGGATTACCCATGTGCTAGCTTAAGCATTTGAGACAGTTGGGTTCCTGTCCTGACATACTTTTATAGCCAAGGCCAGTTCATGTAAATGACAATCAGTTTCAATGTGGTCCGTTTAAATGAATTCTGTAATTCGGACAAATGGCTCTTTTGTGCTAACGAAAATTCATACAGTTTGCAGCTACGAGGAGTATCAACTCTTATGTACAGTGAAAGCTCTAAAAGTAATAAAACTAAATCACGAAGAAAATGAACCGTGAGAAATTGTTCCTAATACAGTGCAACAGATTTTGCAGGGAAGTATTGATGATTTGAATACATGAGACATGGAGGCACCTTGCCATATTTGCTTTTAATCTCTGCAATATTTGTGCTGAGTTGGAGATTTGATATGTAGAGATCTTATCATCGCCCCCATGCTTGGTAGCGCTGTATGAGAGAACAAACGCCAAGCTTGGACTGGAAATTACAAAAAGAATCCTTTGTAAGTGATTTAGTAAGAAGGTCAGCTATTTGCTTGGTAGTTGTTATAACAAAGATGAAAAGCAGCTGCTGTGACTTTTTCTCAATCAAAATGGTAGTCAATCTCGGTGTGATTTGTGCCAGCATGAAACACAGGATTGTGGGATGTGAGAATGGAACTTTTATACTTGAACCAACCTTCATTTCAAGATTTGTTATGTCACGCTGAAGAAGAATTTGGTTTTGATCATCCAATGGGTGGCCTTACTATTCCGTACAGCGAGGATATATTCATCAATCTCACATCTCGCTTGAGTAGAATATGAGACGACAACTATTAATTCTTCGTAGTACACAATTTTGTAAGGAAGTGACCCTTTATTTTATTTTTTTTTTTGGCTTTCAACTGATTTGCAGATGTAAAGGAATCAGTTAACTGAAATTTGTACACTAATTTTATAGTATCTTGACATTTCGAAGATGCTATTCTGTTTGGTTTTATATATTCCTTAGTCGAGTTCTGGAGTTCTCTGCATCATTGCACTTGCAGACAACAATTACGCAGACAATGAAGTTCCGAGGAGAACTGTTTGGAGACTGTCAAATTGATCTCAAAATTCCATGAGTTGGTAAGTTTTTCGTTCTTTTCCATTACTATATCAGCTAAAAGTATGTTGTGGAAAGGAAAATCTTTAAGGGGAAGTAAAATGTTCGATATTCTTTTTGTTGTTCTGACAGTTATTGTGTTTGCAAAATTAGCTCTGGTGTGTATCTAATGCTGAATTTATTCTGAAACACTATAAACACATATTTTTTGTCCTAATTAGGAAGAAAAGACAAAACTTGACAGGAAATTGCATGTACTAATCTTTCTGGTACTTCCAACACTAAATGAAATACCCATCAAGTAAATCCCAGTTTGCCGATTCAACGAAAGATATATTAGAAAATGCTGAGTCCTTAAAAGAAAATGCAACTCTTCAAAGTCAAAAAATGGAACTGCAAAAAGATGTGTACAAGTAAGATTGTGATTTTCTACAGGGAGCTACTCTCCCCTCTGTGCGTAGAAAGTAAAGTATACTCTTTACAAAATAGTGTTCTACAAAGAATTTTTATTTTGTCGTCTCATATTCTACTCAAGCGATACGTGAGATCAATGAATATATCCTCGGTGCATGGAATAGTGATGCCACCCATTGGATGATCAAAGCCGATTTCATCTTCACCTTTACGTGACAAATCTTGAAATGATGGCTGGTTCAAGTATGAAAAGGGGATAACTTTTTTTCTCTCTCCAACATAAACAGCAACATATCCCTTTGGAACATCAGACCGTCTAAGCATTTGCTTACTTTGAATAATACGAGCCATGCGAATTGCCATTATCTTATCAGAGTGACCTTTGAACCACAAAAAGTAGAACAACTTTTGGAATTTTTTTAGCCAAATAAGTGAAGCTTGAGAGAGTTGAGTTTGAGGGGAGTTGTGTTGGTTGAAAGTCTGATAATGTGTATATATAGATGAAGTCAAATCCGTCAGACTCTTGATTGTTAATCGCTGGTGAAACCTGAGAAACATAAGCACACGAAGAATCACATGGATTTGTCTCCCAATCATAAATTAATTAATTGTATGTCTTTTGGAGAACATCATTTCCCTACCTCTTCAGGCAGGATAGCCCTCTTAATTCAAGAAGACAAGGATAGAGAAAATCTCATGTCCACTTAAAATTGTAAATAAAAATTTCACATTAAAACATGCATTGTCATTTTTTATTCAATCAGTGGGGTTCTTTGAGGGCTCTATTGCCAGAATTTGTAGGGAATGATGTTTTTCATAAGACAGTACACTTCAATTTCATTGCTTTGAGATTTTCTATATGAATTTTAGACAAATCCATGAGACTCCCATGTGATTATGTTTCTCTAGCAAGTGTTAGGAGCCTATCACTTATTTTCTTGATTTCAATGGGGTCCTTTAAGGCCTCTATTACCACAGTGGTAGTGAATGATGTTCTTCAGAACACAATATACTTCATTTTTATTGCTTTTGGATTTTTTGTGATGGTTGGTGGACAGATCCATGGGAATCCCATGTGATTATGTTTCTCTAGCCGGTGCTACGAGCCAACATCCATTTGACTCTTCACCACTCAATCTTTACTGTGAAGGATTTCATGCATACATAATCATCTATATATAAGCATTCCCGGGCTCCAATCTACACAAGTCATTACAATCTCAACTGGCTTATCATCTATTTGTTTGACAAAACTTTGCACAAATAATCTATTTTCACAAGACATAGTCTGATAAAGCCATGGCTATTCGGATGAGTAGTATTATTCAATCTAAGCAACTGCTTAGACGTTCTTCTATTACAATCAACAGGGAAATTTCAACAGGAGCTGATGTTCCAAAGGGGCATTTTGCTGTTTATGTTGGAGAAAGTGAAAAGAAGCGCTTTGTTATTCCAATATCATACTTGAACCAACCTTTATTTCAAGATTTGTTAAGTCAAGCTGAGGAAGAATTTGGATTCGATCATCCAATGGGTGGCCTTACTATTCCATGCAGGGAGGATATATTCACCAAACTCACATCCCGATTGAGTAGAATATGAGATAATAAAATAATAGTTTTCTGTAGAGCACAATTTTGTAAACTAGATACTTTTCTTACCTTCGTCTGCATATAGGAGATTTGTGAGCGGAAAAATGGCTCCCTGTAAAAATATCACAATCATACTTGCATATATCTTTTCATACTCTCAGATGATTTCAGATGTAAAACCATCAGTTAGAAATTTGTATGATCTATATTAAGTTGACATTTGGGATATTCTTAAATTATTGTGTAGTATTTTACATAGTTGAGTTCTACTGGGAAGATTTCATAGATGAAATCCAGGCACAATCTGGTTCTCAAATTGGAAGAAAAAATAGAGAGGTGTCAATCCCGGCCCACCTCCGAGGAAGCCCGTTGACGCCCATATTAGAAAAAGTCCATGCCAGGTGGGTTGGGCCAACTCAACCTCACCCACGAAAATTGGACACGAACCCGGCTCACCCATTGGCCCATCCGGTCCGAAGTCCATGGGCCGCGATTTGACCCAATGTGAATGAAAAAAATTAATTTTTTTTTGAAATTACTAAAAAAAATTGTTAACTTATTTTACTTCAAAAAAAAATGTTTACATTTATAACAAAAAATGTGTTAAATTACTAAATAAAAATAAATAACAATAACAAATTTACATTTATTATTTATAACAAATAATGTTTACATTGAATTTATATTTTATTTTACATTGAATTATTTTTAGGGTAAATTCCAAGTGGGTCCATTGTTTAAAGACTTATGGACTTTTAAAGTCATACGCTCAAAACTTAATTCAATTAAAGACACATTTTACAAATTAAAAGACCAACATACCCTTAATTGTAAAAAAACGCCATCGTGATAATCTTGTTTTGTTGTGATCTTTTTTTTGTAATAAATCGTTAAATCTATGATTTTGTCTTACTAATGAAATATTTTAAGAACAATATTATTCTCTTGTTTATTCTCTCTTGATTAATTCGCGTCTACCTACCATTAAACACCTTATATATTTATACTTATCTATCCAATAAGAATCTATGTCCTAATTGAATCTCAAACATGTTCTAATTCAAGGGAAGAATTAGAAACATTGTTCATAGTTTTAGATGAGAACCATTTGCATGATTTTCCATTAACTTGAGAATGATTGGCAATTCTTCTTTCTTCATATTGGCATTGCTTTGAAGTATGTGTTTGCTTTTAAGGGTCCTAGATACCTTGGAAGAGCTTTAATTTACAGCAAAAGGATGTACATTAATCCGTGACATCTTGTTTTAGAAGATTTGTGATCTTGTTTTGAAAAAAAAAAATTAAAGATTACCATTTTAAGCTAAAGAGACGACTTCAAACGGGTAAAATCCATCACACGCAGCCAGTAAAGCGATCGGTCTTGACCGTCTCGTTGAGACTATTCCAAAACATATTATAATAAAATTCGAAAGCACTGTGCAAATTCTATGTTCATTTCTATTGTGATCTTTGTTTTGCATAATACTGAAGATCAAACAACACACACGACTATGATATCATACTTTTATCTTTGATCATTGTTTAATTAGTCATATGTTTTTTGATCTTGATTGTGCAAAACAAGATCATAGATTAAAACATGGATTAAAACAAGATCAAATTATATTAATGCACATTACCTATACAAAACATTATCATGGATTAAAACAAGATCATAGATAAAATTAAGACATTTAAACAGTATCACATGTTCAAATATTGCCATAATTAAACAGTATCAAAAATAAAAGCACGGTATCATAAATAAAATTCATTCTACATAGATTCAAACAGTATCATAGGATTAAAACAGTATCATGGATTAAAACAATATCAAAATATACTAATGTACATTACCTAAACAAAACAGTATCATGGATTAAAACTAAGACATTCAAAAGTATCATATAATTAAAACAATATCATGGATTAAAACATTATCAAAATATACTAATGCACATTAACTAAACAAAACAGTATCATGGATTAAAACTAAGACATTCAAACAGTATTATGGATTAAAACTAAGATATTCAAACAGTATCACATGTTCAAACATTACCATAATTAAACAGTATCAAGGATTAAAACAGTACCATAGGATTAAAACATGTTTCAAATGATAGTGAAATATTATGAAAAAGTTTCAACATATTAAACCTTGCCATAATTAAACAGTATCATGAATTAAAACTGAGACATTAAAACAGTATCATGGATTAAAACTAAGACATTAAAATAGTATCATGGATTAAAATTAAGACATTCAAACAGTATCACAGTTTCAAACCTTGCCATAATTAAACAGTATCATAGATTAAAACAGTATCATAGGATTGTTTTTTGTGATACTGTTTTGTTGAAAAGTATTGTAGCTGTCTTGTAACCAGCCGTAACAAAAAGCAAGGCTCTGGCAAAAATGCAAAATGAACTTCCGATTGCCAAAACAACATAGACAGTGATAAACCAACTCGGCCTTTCTCTCTTTCTTCTTCTTGAATAAGCTGTCCATTTGTCTCCATTGCATTATCTGTTTTATCATTTTGATTAGTTGGAGATTCATTTTTCTGCAGAGAATTCTTAGCATTTCCCATGCTGCTATCCTCACCAACAACTGCTGCCACTGCCTCAATAGAATCAAGTGCTGATAAAGCTTCTTTACGTGCACCAACTAGTTCCATGAAATCACTACCGGATTTTAGAATATCGTTGTACTTTCCAGCTTGAGTAATCCTTCCATCTTTCATAACCTGATGATAAAGCAATTAGGTTTTGTGACCCGGATGAAGAATCACCAGGACAAATGGAACAAACAAGAAATGAACAGTTCACCAAAACCAGATCAGCTACTGGTAAAAATTCTACTTGATGCGTGACATAAATAACAGTTTTTGGATCCAGAAGCCCCAATATACATTCCTGCTATGTAAACATGATAAATATCATAACAGCAACAGAAAAATGCATATTTTTGGTTCTATTCAATTGGTGTCTATGGGAAGCAAGGACAAGGTTGACAAGATTAAGCACAAGAACAACTAGAATTAGTTTAGAACAATCATAATACCGAAGAGAAGTAGAACGTACATTGAAAAGTGACACTGCGCCGTAGAAGCTCTCACCGGAGGTCACCGGAAGTGGAGGAGGTTGTCGCCGGAGGTAGAGGAAGTTTGTGGAGTTGGAAGATTGTTCCAATGAAAATATGGTTAAAATGGGTGATTTTGGAATTAATATAAAATATTGTTGTGAAGTATGACTTAATCACAATTTAAAAAAAAGTTTTGACCTAATTTGAAACAAGTCATGTGGAGATGACTTATTGACAATTTTCCCTTATTTTTAACTTGGTGAATTTTATATGCTACTTTTACATTTGAATAAGCAGCGGTGGCTATCACTTATGTCACCACGGTCGCTTCTATATTTTTTTTAATATTAAACGAGCTAGCGGTTGACGTTGAATCGCCCGGCCTTGCACACACTAAACCGCCCGAGCCGGTCGGTTTAGCGTCATCCGCCCATGAACAAATCCAGTAGTTAAGGGTCTCCACGGGTGGGCCGATGGGGATTTTGCCAGCCCGCCTGTCTTGACACTTCTAAAGAAACATAGTCTCAGAAAATATATTAAAAAATTTTGTAGTGCACATAACCTAGCTCGGATTAAGTTTGAATCATTCAATAACCAAGAAGAAAGTATTGAAGCTGGTCTTTTAAAGCAATCAGAACAAACACGGAGTGAGTATCGAATATATCTAACTGCATCAATCGATTGTGTTCGATATCTTCTTGTACGCTTTTTAAATATTATGACTTATAAAAAAATAGATTCTCATAAAAATAGGCTCAGTAATTGTGGTTTGAGAAAAAAAAATCGGGGGCCCCGTGAGAGGGGTTTCTCCCTCTCCCTGACCCACTGTACGGTGAAATCTCGCAAGTGTATGAGCTCGTTGACAAGTAATAGTAAAATTGAGTAAAAGAATATCGTTCCTACGAGGATTTAGACTTTAGCTTAATTTTGACCAATTCGAGCTTAAATCGAATTTATACAATAAATGTTTGAATCAAGAAAGTATGAAATTCTCTAAACTATAACTACGGTTTATATTAAGTAGAAATATCATTTTTGGAGAAAAATCAAGTAAATGAGTTATACTAGGAATCTGACTCTACCATTAGTATCTATTTTAATTCTTGAAATTCTATGTTCTAATCCAATTTTTGTTCAAATTGACAGTCAATAATCCTAAGTTTTCTAATAATCTCTTTCGAGTAGAATTAAATATATTTTCACATAAATTTCAAAATATTCTTATTTTGAATTCAAATATACAAAAATGCTTTCAATATCAAGATTATCAAATTTGATTGCACCAAACATAAGAAATTATTCATAATCTCTCGTAGTAGAGGTGTCAATCCGGGTCACCCTACCGCTCTCGGATGAAGTCCCAGAACGACTGCATTAGAAAAAGCCCGCGCCACGGAAAGTTAGTTGGGCCGGGTCAACCCAAACCTATAAAAATTGAACACGAGCCTGGCCCACCAGTTGGCCCATCCGGGTAGAGCCCATGTGGACAGCAGTTCAAACCCGGTTAAACTGTATGAATAAAAAATTAATTTTTTTAAATTACTAAAAAAATTTAGTTACATATTGTAATTATAATTTTTTTTTTACATATATAGCAAAAAAATGTATTAAATTACTAAATAAAAAATAAATAACAATGATAAATTCACATTTGTTAATTTTTTAATTTAATTTCTATTTTTTTTTATATATTTAAAGACTAAAACAGCACACATCTGTCACTTTAAACGGATTTCTGCCATTTATTTAAAAAAAAAATCAAAATAGGCCAGCGGTTAAAGGTCGATCGCCGGTCGTGATAAATTTATCCCGATTCGACCTTTAAACGGATTTGCCATTTATTTTAAAAAAATCAAAATAGGCCGGCGGTTAAAGGTAGAATCGCTCGGCCGTGAACAACCCATCCGGTTCACTTGGTCGGCCCACTGCGGTTTGGCCTCCTCGGCCAGTGAACGCCTGTGGTTCGGCCTCCTTGGCCCGTGAACGGCCCGTCCGATTCACGAGCCGGCCCGCAGTTCTGAATCGAGACAGGTGGGCTGATGCGAGTTCGACCGGCTCGTCCATCTTGACACCTCTGCTCTATAAGACTTAGTGTTTAAAACCATAATGAGCTAATCTATTTTAAACATTTCGAAAACATAAATAAATCACAAACACGTTCAAACGGTGATCAATCATTCAAACGGATATTAAAACCATGACATAAATCAAACAAACACAAATTAAGATTAGAAATGAGAATCTTTAAATTAAAACTTCATCATATAGTTTACATCATCATCCTTAGCATAAAGAGTTTAACCCATCATATTTGATTTACAAAAATACAAAATAAATGGAGAATTTATCACCCGGAATATTTAATTGCAAGAAGAACTTTGAAGATTATTTTGACCCCCTTGAATGTCTTCAATGGATTGCCCAAGAATCCTAACTATCTCTTGCTTGTAATCCCAATAATCTTTGTCCGGATGAAGAAATTCTTGTAAAGATCTTGTGTTTTACCTCATTGTTCTCTCCAAAATTTGACTCTCCAATCGTTATATGAGTTCTCCTATTTATATGGGTCTAATTAGAGTTGAATTTTGTGCCCAAAGTCTCCAAAAATCTTTCAAAAATAGATTTTTAACCTAATTGACACTTTGGACGCAACACCTTTCGCTCGAGCGGCTGTTCTATTCGCTCAAGCAAATAGAAACGAACATTTTTTGGCTGATGGTCCGCCCGAGCGAGCCTCTGGACCGCTCAAGCGGGCAGAGTTCTGTCCCGCTGGCGACTGATTTTCATATAGCCATAACTTTTGTAGGAAACTCTAAATTGCAAAACGTAATTCAATTATCTTTCCAATAGTATATGATTTGACTTATGTAGATGTTTGTACCAAAGGTTGTACTTTAATTTCTCCACATGTTTTGGTTGTAGTTTCGCAATTTGCTTCTTTGGCTTTCGGTGTTTTCTCCTTCACTTTAACTCTTTATTGTGACTCCAACACACCTTAAATCTATTGATTTTATCTTCTTTCTCATTTTCTAATGTTTGGCTCTTGATATTTCACTTCAAAAACTCAATTTCTTCTCAATTACTCGCCGATTTCACCAATGTGATTTGAGTTCGGGGATTTTGTCCTACAATCACAAAAATGAACAAAGACTCAATAGATATCGACTCTAAAATACTTAGAATTATACAAAAAAATCTTCATTAAGAAATCAATATAAGTGTCTAAATTACACTTATCACCCACCATATGCCCCTGTTTGAGGACCTCTCAACTTAAAACGTCCAGCTTCGCCACTGACCACTAGAGGATGTTTATTATTCTAAATGATATTTTTTTTGTTTGCAATCTTCAAAGAGATATAAGAGGTTGTAGGGAATGATGTTTTCGGTAAGACAGTACACTTTATTTTCACTACTTTCAAGATTTTTTATAATGATTTTAAGAGAAGTCGATGAGACTCCCATGTGCTTATGTTTCTCTAGCAAGTATTACTCTCATATGACTTATTTGCTCGATTTCAATGGGGTCCTTTAAGGCCTCAATTGCCACAGGTGGTAGTGAATGATGTTTTCAGAAACAATATTCTTCATTTTTATTGCTTTGGATTTTTTATGATGGTTGAAAGACATGTCCATGAGATTCCCATGTGATTATGTTTCTCAAGCGAGTGTAACGAGCTACCTTCCACTGGACTATCAACCACTCAATCATTATCTGAATGATTTCATGCTTACATAGTCATCTATATATATATGCATTTCCGGGCTCCCAATCTACACAAGTCATTACAATCTCAACTGGCTGATCATCTATTTGTTTTACAAAACTAATAACAAATTCTTCTATTTTCACAGGACATTGTCTGATAAAGCTATGGCTATTCGCATGAGTCGTATTATTCAATCTAAGCAATTGCTTAGACGTTCTTCGTTTACAATCAACAGGGAAACTTCAACTGGAATTGATGTTCCAAAGGGGCATTTTGCTGATTATGTTGGAGAAAGTGAAAAGAAGCGCTTTATTATCCCAATATCCTACTTGAATCAACCTTCATTTCAAGATTTGTTAAGTCAAGCCGAGGAAGAATTCGGTTTTCATCATCCAATGGGAGGCCTTACTATACCGTGCAGGGAAGATATATTCATCGATCTCACATCCCGGTTTAGTAGAATATGAGATAGTAAACAAATAGCTCTTTGTAGAACACAGTTTTGTAAACAAGATACTTTTCTTACCTGTTTCTGCATAGAGGAGATATGTGATCAGAAAAATGGCTCCCTGTAAAAACACACAACAGTACATGTATACATCTTTTGATACTCTGATGATTTCAGATGTAAATGCATCAGTTAGAAATTTGTATAGTGGATTTCCATACTAACTTGACATTTCACATATTCTTATATTGCTGTGTTGTATTTTTCATAGTTGAGTTCTACTGGCAAGACCTCATGGATGAAATCCAGTTGCAATTGGGTGCTAGATCTTAATGCTCAAAGTGCATGTTTCGTACTCGATTTCGTACTAGATAGAGCTGGATAATATAATGAAATAGATAATCACTCTATGAGCACATATAGTTGTACTTCCATAATAACTCTCTGATAAAGCATCAGACTTGTTCGATCATAATGTCATCGGAATACGCTACGGCAAATACAATATTTCTTCAATCAACTGCAGTTTCAAGTTTGAGCTAAAAAAAATGCATTTTCTGTTATAGGACTTGCATTTTCAAGTTTGTCGAACATTGGATTGGTAAACCAGGATTAGTTGAACTAGAGGACATACATGGGACATTTTTTAGTGTTGGACTTACCAAATAGATTAGTAAATTCACATCCAACAAATTCATTCTATAATCTGATCACAAAGGTTACAAAATTGTGTTCTACAAAGATCCACCTTGCTTATCTAAAAGTTGAACCATATAGAATGAATTAGTCAGATTTGAATTTACTAATCTTCGTGTTGACTAAATCTCATCCCGAGCTGAGGAAGGATTCTGATTTGATCATCCAAGGAGGCTGCTCCACTATTCTGTGCAATATATTCATTGATCTCACATCTAGGTTGAGTAGAATTTTATATAGCCAACTAGCATTTCTTTGTAGAATTCAATTTTGTAAAGCAATCGCGTATAAAAAATTTCTTGCCTTCTTTTTATTGTTTTATCGACAAAGGAGGAGTTTAGAGAAGGGAACATTGTCGCCATATAGAAAATCTTGACTGTATTCATCCACAATTTTAAGTATTCTAAGCTGATTCAGGTGTGAAAGCATCACTTGAATGAAATCGTCGACTGGGATTTTATTGCAACTCGAAAACTCACTTTAAAATATGAATCATCATTCAGCTGAGTAATTGCTAAGCCAAGGAAGATGCACTATCCCATTTCAGTATATATTAACTGCATCCAACTGTGACATATAGATACAAAATTCAGCATGATGTAGAGCCAGAATAGGAATTGGAATTGAATTAAAAAGAAAAAGATTGAGGATAGATGATAGAAAGGAACCAAAAGTATAAATGTGAAGCAAATATAGTGGATTGGTCAGATTTGGATTTATTAATTTTTTTGGTGCTTCCAGTGTCCTCCTGTTTCAACTAAATCCCGGTTTACCAATCAAATGTTGGATATCAGTGAAAATGAGATCGTTATAACAGAAGATGAATTCTCTGTACATCAAAATTGAGACTGCAGTTGTGCAAGAAAAAGGTTTTTTGCTGTATGCCTGTGTCGTGTTGGGAATTGAGACCAATTCCTTTATTGCCCACAAGATCTTTGTTCAGCTAAAGATAACGAAAGCGGAAAAAAATATAAAATATAGAGAAAGATTTACTGGATGTCAAAACTTTCATTATATGAAAAATTATTCTATAATCATATGATTTCATCCACCAAATCCCCAAGTATCCCAAGAAAAATAATATCCCAAGCTTTCTCAAGACTCACCAATTTCTACTCTTTGTCCAACCCACAAAGAAAACAAGAAAAACAACTAGGATGCTAAGCTTACAATTTTTCTCTCAGAAAACCCTCAAGTCATAACTACAAAAGAGAATAAACTATGTCAATTTATAGTTAATGAATGACCTAATTTTCTTACAAGTTTAAACTGACAAGGAGTCCAAGATTTGAAAACTTGTTCAACTTTAGTTGACCTAGATGCCTTCCAAGTTTCGACTACCAAAGTATCCAAGATTAGGAAACTTGTAATTTTAGTTGACCTAGAAGTCTTCTCTTTTAACAATTGGTGCATCTTTTAATTTTGGCAAGTTTTGAAAAAATATTCCAACACGTCGTGTGTCATTTATTATTGAACAATTCCGATGACATATCAGAGAGTGATTATGCAAATGCAACAATGCAGAGAACTCCAGATTTCGACACCCTTTTAATGTTTTTAGTGATTTACAAGGGAATCGGTAAGGGTACTTTTTAACTACCACAGGGTACATCTGACAAGCATTAAGGGGGGTGTATTTAATATAGACTTTTAAAGACTTTGATTGACATTTTTCAAGTGACTGACTTTGATAGATTTCATTAAATTTCATTGACTTTTATAGATTTTAATAGACTCCTACAAACTTTTATAGATTTGTATAGATTTCATTTTGAAATATTTTTCTAGATTTTCACACTTTTATGAACTTTTATAGACTTTTTTTTAATTAAAAATTTTGAATATAAAAATTTAATATCACACAATTAAAAAAAATGTCGCAGGAGAAAAGTCTACTAATAATTTATTTAATTGTATTAATATTATTAAATTCATAAAAAAATGTTCTATTTAATTGTTCTAAGTAACTACGTCAAAAGTTAATGATATAAATTATTAACACACTCTACTTTTTCTTTTGAGTAAGACTATAAACTTTCAAATGGCTTGTGGATAAATTCAAAAAATAATGGCATGCAATTCTTTTTAAAAATATTTTCCAACAAAAATATTTATCCAGTTTATAATATTCCTTTTTATATTTAATAATTTATAGGTAACATATCATTATTAATCACGACAATTGCATAATAAATAACCAAAGTACCAATTTACGAAGAAACAAAATGCAACCATTATATAGAAAAAACAAAAATGAAAATGAAAAAAATACATTAATAAAAAACTAATTTTTAACCCGATGAAATTCATTAATAAACTATAATCAACAATTATATAAGAATTTAATTATAAATTATCTTGTTTTTATTGATAAATGAAAAAACGATGAAAAAAGAAGAGAACAAAATAGTTATGGAAATATTGAAGAAAAAATCACATTGTCATAGAAGGAAAAAGAAGAAAATAAAAAAATGGTTAGGAGAATATTGAAAAGAAAAAAAAATTAAATCGACTAGAGATAAAAATATTAATATTCGTTTTCATAAAAAATATTGATAATTAATTATGATTATAGTATTTTTAGAAGAAAAAAGAAAGAAGAGAAAAAAAATAGTTAAGAGAATATATTGAAGAGAGGAAAAAATCACATTGAAGAATGAGAAAAATATTAATCTTGACTCTTTAATTTGTTGTAGGAAAAAAAATAGAAATGTTGCATACAGAAAAAAATAAGGAAATGAAATATTTTTTTTCCCAAAGTCCTTCAAAATATTAGGGGTGAATAGAGAGAAATTGTGATATCGTTTATTTATACATTGTGCTTTAAAGTATGTACATATAAAAGATCTATAAAATCATTAAAAGTCATCGATATTTTGAATACTTCTAAATTTCGTATGATTTTAAAATATCTGAATTGAATATCGCATGATTTTACAAGACTTTTTAAAAGTCTTTACAAATCTATATTGACTACCTCAAGACTTTTATGAAATTTAAAAAGTCTAAATTGAATACACCTAGACTTTTAAACTCCATAAAAGTCTTGAAAAGTCTTATCAATTCTTAATTGAATACACCCTCCTAAGATTAGAAATTGATTCTCTCTCTCTCTCTCTCTCTCTCTCTCTCTCTAACTAATTGTACGTCTCGAGGTTAGGTTTATGTCCCTTCCCTATTGTATTTTGATCTTTTGTTAATAAAATATGGTCGGAGAATCCAAACCCCCCCCCACCCCAAACCCATTGGGTCTGGGCAGAGGCCTAAAAACTCTGTTTAGGCTTCGATGGTGTTTTGATTTTAAAAAAATGGAATGGTACTGGATTTCATATAGTGGTCTTGCCAGTAGAAAACTAAGAAAAATACACCAAAAACATAATTACCTCTATGGGCAATGTCAACTTACTATAATATTCCTGGATACAAATATCAAACCCCAACACTAAAAGAAACCCCATCAAGTAAATCCCAGTTTACTGATCCAATGTTAGATAAAATAGATAATGCTGAGTCCTTAACAGAAAATGCTATTCATTGAAGTTCGAAAATGGAACTGCAGAAAAATGTGTACAAGTAAGATTGTGATTTTCTACAGGGAATCATTTTCTCCTTGGTGCCAAGAAAGGCAAGTAAAGTATATTCTTTCCAAAATTGTGTTCTACAAAGAATTACTAGTTTATCGTCTCATATTCTACTCAAGCGAGATCTGAGATCAATGAATATATCCTCACTGCACGGAATAGTGAGGCCACCCATTGGATGTTCAAATCCGAATTTTTCTGCAGCTTTACTTAACAAATCTTGAAATGAAGGTCGGTACAAGTATGATAAGGGAATAACAAAGTACTTCTTTTAAATCTCCTCAACATAAACAGCAACGTGTCCCTTTGGAACATCAGACCGTCTAAGCATTTGCTTACTTTGAATAATACGAGCCATGAGAATAGACATCATCTTTTCAAAGTATTGCCTTCGAACGATGAAAAATAGGACAAATTTTGGAATTTTTATAGCAAAATAAGTGAATCTTGAGAGAGTTGAGTTTGAGGGGACTTGTTTTGATTGAAAGTTTGATAATGTGTATATATAGATGAAAAGGTAAGTATCAATCCTTCAGACTCTTGATTGTGATTGGCTGGTGAAACTGAGAAACATAAGCACCCGACAAATCACATGGATTCGTCTTCCAATCATAAATTAATGAAGTGTGTCTTTTGGAGAACATCATTTCCCTACCTATTCAGGCAGCATAGCACTCTTAATTCAAGAAGATAAGGATAAGCCAAAATCTCCTGTCCACTTAAAATTGTAAATAAAAATTTCACATTAAAAAAAGCATTGGCATATCTTATTCGATTTCAATGGGGTCCTTCGAGGGCTCTATTGCTAGAATTGGTAGGGAATGATGTTTTTCATAAGACAATACACTTCAATTTCATTGATTTCATTGCTTTTTGAGATTTTTTTATAATGATTTTAAGACAAATGCATTAGACTCCCATGTGATTATGTTTCTCCAGCAATTGTTACAAGTCTATCACTTATTTGCTCGATTACAATGGGGTCCTTTAAGGCCTCTATTGCCACAGATGGTAATGAATGATAATCTTCAGAACACAATAAATTTAAATTTTTATTGATTTTGGATATTTTGTGGTGGTTGGAAGACAGGACCATGGGATTCCCATGTGATTATGTTTCTCTAACCGATGTTACTAGCCACCATCCACTTGACTATTCACCACTCAATCTTCATTGTGAATGATTTGATGCTTACATAGTCATCTATATATACGCATTTCTGGGCTCCCAATCTACACAAGTCATTACAGTCTCAATTGGCTAATCATCAATTTGTTATACAAACTTTTCACATTCTTCTCTTTTCATAGGAAATTGTCTGATAAAGATATGGCTATTCGCATGAGTCGAATTATTCAATCTAAGCAACTGCTTAGACGTTCTTCGTTTACAATCAACAGGGAAACTTCAACGGGAGCCGATGTTCCAAAGGGGCATTTTGCTGTTTATGTTGGAGAAAGTGAAAAGAAGCGCTTTATTATCCCTATATCCTACTTGAACCAACCTTCATTTCAAGATTTGTTAAGTCAAGCTGAGGAAGAATTCGGATTCGATCATCCAATGGGTGGCCTTACTATTCCGTGTAGGGAGGATATATTCATCGATCTCACATCCCGATTGAGTAGAGTATGAGATAATAAATTAATAGTTCTCTGTAGAACACAATTTTGTAAACAAGATACTTGTCTTACCTTTCTCTGCGTAGAGGAGATTTATGAGCGGTAAAATGACTCCCTGTAAAAAATCACAATTGCACTAGCATACATCTATTCATGCTCTCAGATGATTTCAGATGTAAAAGCATCAGTTAGAAATTTGTGTACAGAAATTTTATATTAACTTCACATTTCGGATATTCTTAAATTGTTGTGTATTACTTTTCGTAGTTGAGTTCTACTGGAAAGACTTCAGAGATGAAATCAAGATTAGATGTATCATGTGTTGCTTGCATGTCTCATTAATAATTCCCTTGTATATCTCTAAGTGCATGTTTGGTTCTCGATAAGATTGGACAGGATAATGAACAAGATCTTAGCTTCTTTTTTTCTAAATACTGTCAAATTCAATTTCATCCTCGTTTCCAAACTTGACAAAATGACCAACACTTAAAAGCCACGTCGAAGTTTGGAGTTCTCATCATAGTTGCACTTGCATAATCACTCTCTGATAAGGCATCATAATTGTCCAATAATAAATTATATGGGATTAATCTGTGGACAGAAAAAACGTAATTCCATTTTGTTCTACAAAGAGCTGCATTTTCTTTTACTGAATGAATTGGTCAGATTTGGATTTAATAATCTTCAGTGTCAACTAAATCTCATCCTAAGCTGTGGAAGAATTTGGATTTAATCATCCAAGGCGCGGCCGCACATTTTCTTGCCTTCTTTTCGTTGTTTTCTCAACAACGTACGACTTTAGGGAGTTGAACATTGTCCCCATATAGAAAATCACAGCTGTATTCGTCCAAATATTAAATATTCTAAGCCGATTCAGGTGTGAAAGTATCATCACTTGACGGAAATTGTCGACTGGGATTTTATACCAATTTAAAACATGCTTTAAAATATGAACCATCATTCAGTTGAGGAGTACTTGCTAGACCAAGGAAGATGCACTGTCCCAAATCACTATATATCATTTAATTTACATTCGACAGTGACATAAATATTGAGCGTGACTAAGCATTGGAATCAAATTAGAAAGAAAAAGATCGAGGATATATGATAGACAGGAACCAGGAGTATAAAGGTAAAGCATATAGAATGAATTGGTCAGATTTGAATTTACTAATATTTTTGTTACTTCCAGCACTAAAAAAGCCCGTATATTCTCATCACAATGTCCTCCCGTGTCAACTATATCGCGGTTTACCAATCAAATGTTGGATATAAATGAAAATGGGATCGTTATAACAGAAGATGCAATTTTTTGTACTTCAAAATCGAAACTGCAGTGGTGCAAGAAAAAGGTTTTTTGCTGTACACATATATCCCATGTCATTTATTATTGACAATTCCGATAATTTATCAGAGAGTGATTATGCAAGTGCAACTATGCTCGAAATTCCGGATTTTGACACAATTTTAACGTGTTTAGCGATTTGCAAGGGAATCGGTAGTCATACTTTTTAACTGCCACAGGATATATCCGACAAGCATTAAGATTAGAACTGGATTGCTACCTCATTTCATCTAGTGGTCTTGCCAGTAGCAAACTAAGAAAAATACAACAAAAACATAATTACGTCTATGGGAAATGTCAAGTTACTATAGAATTCCTGGATAAAAATTTTGAACTCCAACACCAAAAGAATATCCATCACGTAAATCCCAGTTTACCAATCCAATCTTTGATAAAATAGAAAATGATGAGTCCTTAACAGAAAATGCAACTATTCGAAGTTCAAAAATGGAACTGCAGATAAATGTGTACAAGTAAGATTTGATTTTCTAGGCATTGGAATTGAATTAGAAAGAAAAAGATCGAGGAAAGATGATAGACAAGAACCAAGAGTATAAATGTAAAGCATATATAATGAATTGGTCAGATTTGAATTTACTAATCTTTTTGTTACTTCCAGCACTAAAAATGCCCGTATATACTCATCCCAATGTCCTCCCGTGTCAACTAAATCGTGGTTTACCAATCAAATGTTGGATAAAACTAAAAATTAGACACTCATAATAGAAGATGCAAATCTTTGTGCTTCCTAATCGAAATTGCAGTTGTGCAAGAATAAGTTTTTTTGCTGTACACGCATATCCCATGTCATTTATGATTGACAATTCCTATGACTTATCAGAGAGAATTTATGCAAGTACAACTATGCTGGAGACTCCAGATTTCGACACACTTTTAATGTGTTTAGAGATTTGCAAGAGAATTGGTAGTGATACTTTTTAACTGCCACAGGGTACATCCGACACGCATTAAGATTAGAACCAGATTGCTTCCGGTTTTCATCTAGTGATCTTGCCAGTAGAAACTAAGAAAAATACAATAAAAACATAATTACCGCTACCGGAAATGTCAAGTTACTATAGGATTCCTGTCCAACACCAAAAGAATATCCATCAAGTAAATCCCAGTTTACCAATCCTATGTTAGATAAAATAGAAAATGCTGAGTCCTTAACAGAAAATGTAACTATTCGAAGTTCAAAAATGGAACTGCAGATAAATGTGTACAAGTAAGATTTTGATTTTCTACAGGGAGTCATTTTCTCCTTTGGGCCAAGAAAGGCAAGTAAAGTATTTTCTTTACAAAATTGTGTTCTACAAAGAATTACTAGTTTATCATCTCATATTCTACTCAAGCGAGACATGAGACCAATGAATATATCCTCGGGGCATGGAATAGTGAGGCCACCCATTGGATGATCAAATCCGAATTCTTCTTCAGCTTTACTTAACAAATCTTGAAACGAAGGTCGGTTCAAGTATGATAAGGGGATAACAAAGCGCTTCTTTTCTCTCTCCCCAACATAAACTGCGACATGTCCCTTTGGAACATCAGCTCCCTTTGAAAAAAGTCTAAGCATTTGCTTGCTTTGAATAATACGTGCCACGCGAATTGCCATGGTCTTATCAGAGTATGACCTTGTAGAGGTTGTAGATAGAATAAGTTTCTTAAGCTTTTGATGAATAAGTAAAGGGTGAGAGAGTTGAGTTTCAGAGGACTTGTTTTGGTTGAAAGTATGGTAATGTGTATATATAGATGAAAAGGTAAGTATCAAATCCTTCGGAATCTTGACTGTGAATGGCTGGTGAAACCTGAGAAACATAAGCATATGAAGAATCACATGGATTTGTCCACCGATCATCATTTTAGGTATTGAAGCAATAAATTAATGAAGTGTATGTCTTTTGGAGGACATCATTTCTTCATTCAAGCAGATAAGGATAGGAAAAGTTTCCTGTCCACTTAAAATTGTCAAAAGTTTCAGATTAAAACAAGTATTTTGCATTTCTTGTTCTATTTCAGCAGGGTCCTTTGAGGGCTCTGTTGCCAGAACTGGTGGGGAATAATGTTTCTCATCAGACAGTACACATCATTTACATTGCTTTAATAATTTTTATGATGATTTTAAGACAAGTCGATGAGACTCCCATGTGCTTATGTTTCTCTAGCAAGCAGGTGTTACGAGACTATCATTTATTTGCTCGATTTCAATGGGGTCCTTTAAGGCCTCTAACGCCACAGGTGGTAGTGCATGATGTTCTTCAGAGGACATATATTTCATTTTTATTGCTTTATATTTTTTAGGTTGGTTGGAAGACAGGTACATGGGAATCCCATGTGATTATGTTTCTCTAGCCGGTGCTAAGAGCCAACATCCATTTGACTCTTCATCACTCGATCTTTACTGTGAAGGATTTCATGCTTACATAATCATCTATATATAAGCATTCCCGGGCTCCCATCTACACAAGCCATTACTGTTAATAAATATTGTTTTATTTATTTATTAAGGGTAGAATAGTCTTTCCAGCTTAGCCTATATATAGTTTATTTGTAATTAGGTTTCATTAAGACTTTGTATTACTTTTCATTATGCGTAAGAAACCCTAGTCTCCTCCTTTTTCTTTTGATTCTTATTGTTCTTTATTTGTCTATTCTATATTGTTTAACATGGTATCAGAGCTAGGAATAATGGGTAGAAATTTAATCTCAAATCTGACTTTAGCGGATCCAACTTTTCTCGATGATTTCGGCTATTCTCGATGATTTCGGCTATTTCAAATGATTTCCCAGCATTGGCGGTTTTCGGCGCTTTTCGTAACAGCGGGAGTTTTTGTGATTTCAATTTATTTCGGCAATTTTCGGTATTTTGGCAATTTTGTAGTAGTGGTTTGATATTCTGCGTTTGAGGTATTCGTTTTTGCTTTCGGTCATTGTTTGTTCTGTACCTCCAATTTGGTATTTCGTTGTGTTCCTATTTTTTTTGTATTTGATTATGGCTACCGAAAGAGATGATTCTCTTGATCTGTCGATGTGAGGTTGGATGAAAAAATTATTCATATTGGAATTATATAATGAAATTTTCTTAAAGGTAAAAAGCTATGGGGATATGTTAGTAGCAATTGTGTGAGACCCGTGAATCTTCTTTGAAAATTATGCTACTTTGATAGATACCAGGACGCCAATATTGCAAAAATTATTACTTGGATTAACAATTCATTGAGCATTCCATAGGTGTATAATTGCTGCTAAGTATGACAAAGAAAAGAGGTTTGGGATCATCTACGAAGTTATATACTCATTCAAATTTTGCAAAGCAAGTATCAATTGGAAAATGACATACGAGCTATTCAAAGATAATACTATGAGCATTCAGGAGTTTTATTCGGCTATGACAAATCTCTGGGATCAATCGGCCTTACGTAAGATGATGAACTAAAAAGCAGTTAATGTCTATATTGCTCAGAGAGCGGCAGCGGTTGGTGCAATTTTGATGGCCATTCGCAGTGATTTTGAAGGACTTGAGGTTCTATTCTACATCGTTCTCCGCTTTCTTGATTGATTGGTTGTCGTCAAAATGTTGGTCAAGAAGTATGTCTAAAGTCCGGTCTTTGAAAAAGGAACTCTTTCGACTCCAACTCTTACGTGTTAGCGATGACCTTCTCGACCATCCTCTAATAATCGAATAGGCCTTACACAAGGCCCGCCGACGACAGTGCGTTTCGTAAGAAGAAAGGTTATTGGAAGACTCGGTGTCCTAAGTTGAGGCAATGAGAATCAACAACGGCGAAAGAATCTCGGACTGGAGGCATGGCAACCAATCAAGATCGCAGGTTATAGAGCACCTCGAGGTTTCTGCACCACATCGTGGTTCTGCACCACCGCGATCTAATATTGCGGTGATCGCCTCATCAGTCCCTTCACCGATCCAAGTACTCGGGTGAGCAATTTGAGCAATTTTGAAGTTCTCTCTCCTTGACCACAAGCTATCCGCTTTCTTCTTCCGTAGGTCATTCCTCTCCTAGTGTGTCAGGTATGTCATCTTCTTTATGGGTCTTAGATTCTGGTGCTTCACATCACATGTCTCCAGATTCTTCGTCTTTTGCATCTATGTCTCCTTCGTCATCTATTCTGTTATGACTACTGATGGCACTCCTATGCCTTTAGCAGGTGTTGGTTCTATTGTTACTCCTAACTTGTCTCTCCATACTGCTTTTCATATTCCACAACTCATATTAAATCTTGCTTCTGTAGGTCAGTTATGTGACTCTAATTGTTTTGTTGGTTTTTCCTCTTCTTCCTGTTTTGTGCAGGATCTGCAGTCTCAGAAGTTGATTGGGACAGGCCGTAGGCATCTATGTTCTAGATGAGTTGAAAGTACTAGTTGCTGCCACTACTAGTGTTGATTTGTCTTCTTTTCGTTTGAGTCATAGGTCTTCTAGTTTTTATTTATGGCATTCTCGTCTTGGTCATATTTCATCTTCTTGTTTGAGATTTTTAGGGTCCACAGGGGCTTTAAGCAATTTGCAAACTTGTGATATTTCTAATTGTAGTGGATGTAAAGCTGGAAAAATTTTCAGCTTTACCTTTTAATCAAGTATTTTTGTTTCTTCTTCTCCATTTGATTTGATCCATTCTGATGTATGGGGACCTTCTCCTGTTCCCACTAAAGGAGGGTCTCGATATTATGTTTCTTTCATTGATGATCATACACGTTATTGTTAGGTTTACTTAATGAAACATCGTTCTGAATTCTTTGAGATATACACCGCTTTTCGAGCCCTTGTCAAAACTCAAGATTCTCATTGTTATCAAATGTTTTAGGTGTGATTTGGGTGGAGAATATACTTCTAACAAATTTTGTGAGTTGCTTGCCTTAGATGGAACTATTCACCAAACTTCTTGTCTGAGATACTCCTCAACAAAACGGTGTTGCTGAGAAAAGAAAACATAGACATATTGTTGAAACCGCTCGATCTCTTATTATCGCCTCTGTTCCTAGTGTGTTTTGGGGTGAAGTCATTCGACAGCAATAACTTTGATTAATACCATCCCATCTTCTCATAATTCAAGTATCTCTCTTTTCGAGAAATTGTATGGGTATTCTCAGGATTACTCATTCTTTAGAGTCTTTGGTAGTACTTGCTTCGTTCTCCGCCCTCATGTGGAGCGCAACAAATTGTCCTCTCGATGCGCTCTTTGTGTCTTTCTTGGTTATGGTCAAGGTCAAAAAGGGTATCGATGTTTTGATCCAAATACTCAAAAACTTTATGTGTCTCGTCATGTTGTTTTTCTCGAGCATATACCTTTCTTTTTCTATAAAATCTCGCTACTCATGACTTGACTAGACAGGACCTTATTCAGATTGATCCTTTTTGAAGATTACGATAGTTTGTCTTCACAGTTCCTACTACATCGAACCCCATTGTCGTGTCCTTCCTCCGTTCCTTTGTATTATACTCACGAGTTCCTACTAACACTTCTCTCTGGTCTGGAGCTCCCTCTTCCTCAACGGTCCCTCAAGCTTCGCTCTGCGAGATTGTGGATCCACCTCACGCCACCCACCCGCATTCGTAAGTCCACAAAGTTACCAGATTTTTCTTATTCTTGTTATTCGTCATCTTTTACTTCCTTTTTAGCTTCTATTCATTGTCTCTCCGAGCCTTCTTCCTACAAAGAGGCAATTCTTGATTCACGCGTTGGCAACAAGATATGGATGAGAAACTTTCGCTCTGCATAAGACAGTACTGGGATTTGGTTCCTCTCCCTTCTGGTAAGACTGTTATTGGTTGTCGCTGGGTATATAAGATCAAGACTCATTCTGATGGGTCTATTGAGTGATACAAAGCTCGGTTGGTTGCAAAAGGATATTCACAACAGTATGGTATGGATTATGAGAAGACCTTTGCTCCGGTTGCAAAAATGACTACTCTTGTACTCTTATTTTGTAGCTTGTTAGAAATGGGGTATCTCTCAACTTGATGTTAAAAATGCTTTCTTGAATGGAGATCTCCATGAAGAGGTTTATATGGAGCCCCTCCGGGTTCCCCATGGTTTTGGGCATGTTTGCAGGCTCAATAAGGCTTTATATGGTCTTAAACAAGCACCACGCGTGCTTGGTTTGAAAAATTTTCTGTTGTGATCTCTTCTCTTGGTTTTGCTTCTAGTAGTCATGATTTTGCACTCTTTGTTAAGTGCACTAATGTAGGTCATATTATTCTTCTATTATATGTTGATGACATAATTATTCTTGGTGATGATGTTCTTTGGTATTTCGTTTTGAAGACGAGTTAGCTAGGCAGTTTGAAATGAAAGATTTGGGCCCTCTCGGATATTTCTTAGGTATTGAGGTAGCCTACTCGCCCAAAGGTTATCTTCTTTCTCGATTCAAGTATGTTGCGAGATATTCTTGAATGGCTAGACTTCGATAATAAGACTATCGACACTCTCCATTGAGGTTAACGCCAAGTATTCTTCTTGATGGTATATCTTTGTCGATCCTACTTTATACCGTACTATTGTTGGGAGCTTGGGTTATCTCACTATTACTCGTCCACGATATTGCATATCTTTGTTCATATTGTTAGTCGGTTTGTTGCTTCTCCCACTCTGAGTTCATTGGGCTGTTATTCGGATTTTGCAATATCTTCAAGGTACAGTCTTTCAGAGTCTTCTACTTCCATCCACTTCTTCCTTGGATCTGCGTGCATACTCGACTGACGATCATGGCAAGTAATCCTACGGATCGCAAAATCATTCTTGGTTTCTATATCTTTCTGGGTGATTCTCTCATTTCATGGAAGAGCAAGAAACAATCTATTGTTTCTCAATCTTCCACCAAAACAGAATATCGTGCTATGGCCTCTACTACCAAAGAGGTTGTTTGGTTACGTTGGTTACTTGCAGATATGAGAGTTTTTCTTTCTCGTCCCACTCCTATGTATTGTGACAATAAGAGTACTATTCAGATTGCTCACAACTCGGTTTTCCATGAATGAACCAAGCACATCGAGATCGATTGTCATCTTACCCGTTATCATCTCAAGCATGGCTCCATAACTTTGCCTTTTGTTTCCTCTTCTTCGCAGATTGCGATTTCTTTACCAAGTCGCATTCTATTTCTCGTTTCGTTTTCTAGTTGGCAAACTCTCGATGCTTGTCATTTGCTGCATCGTGAGTTTGAGGGGAATGTTAATAAATATTGTTTTATTTATTTATTAAGGGTAGAATAGTCTTTCCAACTTAGCTTTATATATAGTTTATTTGTAATTAGGTTTCATTTAGACTTTGTATTACTTTTCATTATGCGTAAGAAACCCTAGTCTCCTCCTTTTTCTTTTGATTCTTATTGTTCTTTATTTGTCTATTCTATATTGTTTAACAATTACAATCTCAACTGGCTTATCATCTATTTGTTTTACAAAACTTGTCACAAATCACATGACATTGTCTGATAAAGCTATGGCTATTCGCATGAGTCGTATTATTCAATCTAAGCAACTGCTTAGACGTTCTTTGTTGACAATCAATAGGGAAACTTCAACAGGAGCTGATGTTCCAAAGGGGCACTTTGCTGTTTATGTTGGAGAAAGTGAAAAGAAGCGCTTCGTTATTCCAATATCCTACTTGAACCACCCTTCATTTCAAGATTTGTTGAGTCAAGTCGAGGAAGAATTCGGATTTGAACATCCAATGGGTGGCCTTACTATTCCTTGCGTGGAAGATATATTCATTGATCTCACATCCCGATTTACTAGAACATGAGACGGCAACTTGTAATTTTCATAGAACACAATTTTGTAAAGATAGAACCTCTTTTTTCCCATTTTTGAACCGATTTCAAGATGTAAAAGCATGAGTTAAGCGAATTTTGACCTCGGGAATTCTATGGTAACTTGAAGTTTCGGATATTCTTATTTCGTTTGATGTTATATTCTCCTTAGTCGAGTTCTATTGGCAACACCACTCAGATGAAATCAAGTTGCAGTCTGGTTCAGTTCTTAATATGCTTTGCCCTGGTTATAAGTATCGATTCTTGTTCTACTTTGCAATCTGCTCAAACGTAAAATTTGTATCACGTAAAGAGTTTCCGAATCTAGATTTCATTTATACATGCTTTGCATCTTTTCTGGATTTTCCACATATGGCACCATTCTGTTTACATCCAAAATTGTTGGGCAAATCAAACCCAACATCGATTGTGTGAGGCCCCTTCTTCTTCAACGTAGGTTACTTCGCTAGGCTGTGAGAGAGAGTTCAACCGATTCAACTTTGACGACCAAGTTAAATGGTTGAAATTTACCTCAGGACCATGCAGTTTCATTATACACATTAAGGGATTGTTTAGTACACAATTGTACATGACCATGGACAAGATTTCAACTTTCTTCCTTGATCCTATCTAGTGTTGTTGATATCGAGTCCAACATACCAACCACCGTAAGTAAAAAAAGAAGAACAGATGGACACTTAATTTCATTTACAAGAAGTGGCTTTGCCTATAGAACTATGTCAGTACTGGAACCAAATCTCTCAAATGCTTAAGATTGCCCACAATCTCGCGCGTTAGCCAGTAGTTATTGAAAGCTGAATATTTTCTTTTTATATTTCAATATTTACAATATACAGACTAGGACTCTATTTATAATACTAGTAGGCGAGTTAAAAAATGAAAAAGAAAGTTTTCCTAAATTAAGAGCTGGGAATCTGCCTAATTAGATACAATCAATTACTAATCAATTTCTCCCACAAATTGCTCCAAATAAATCGGGATTTCAACACTTCCTATCAATTTGGATCGTAAATGTTGACCATATCCAACTTGCCAATGAAAAAATTGAAGTTGTGAATATGTCTGTCGTTTGCTCTTTTGTAGGAACATAAGTCATACATATGGTTCCATCTTCAACCTTTTCTTTGATGACGTGTTTGTCAACTTCTATATGCTTAGTCCGGTCATGCTTAATAGGATTGAGAGAAATACTGATGACCGAGTTGTTATCATAGTAAAGTTTAATTGGAAATTCCACTTTGACATGTAGTTCTTCCAAGAGTTTCTTTAACTATAATCCTTCACATATCCCTTATGCCACTACTTCGACCACGACATTTTGTTTCTTACTTCTCCAAGTTACCAAATTTTCCATACAAAGGTGCAGTACTCGGTAGTTGACCTTCTATCTTCAATTGAACCTGCCCAATCTGCATATGTGAAGACTTCTAATTCTCTATATAGAAATGCATTCTTGATGTCGAGTTGTTGGAGAGCCCGGTCAAATTATTGGCGCTAAAGATAAGACAACGCGATCGCCACAAGTGAAAATGTTTCGATGTAGTCAATGCCATAGGTTTATGTAAACCCTTTTGCAACAAGACGGTCTTTGTAACATTATATTGGCCCATCAGCTTTATACTTCATGGAGAAAACCCATTTGCAACCCACGGGTTTCTTTCCTCTTGGTAAATCCATCACATCCCACGTCTCATTTTTTTTCAATGCCCGCAGTACTTCCATTACAGCCTCTTTCCACTTGAGAACCCCTAAGGCCTCCTCAATATTTCTTGGTATATCTATACTATCAAGATTAGAGGTAAAAGCACAAAATCCAGTAGACAGAGCATTAAACAATACAAATCTAAAGATAGGATGGAGACTACATGACCACCGAGTTGGTTTTCTTAGAGCAATAAGTAAATCACTATCGAGAGACTCTGAATTACTGTATTGGAGGGAGACTCATGGACACTTGGATCTATCATTGGTTCCAACTTTCTTGGTGCTTCTGGTGTAAGATACTCTTTGTAGTTTAATTTCGGCTTTCTTGAATAAACAAGTATCTCTTTGTCATTTTGTTTTCCTACATGACTCTCTGAGTCCAAGTTTCCTTCTGTCAATGGCATATTGGAATGAGATTATGTGACAGGTTGAGTGAAGGAAAGATCAAAGTCAAGAAATTGAGCTTCATTCAAATTCTCTCCGTGAAGTGAGGGCTGTTGGAAATAAGAAGTGTTTTAAAAAAAAGTAATATCAATGCTAACAAAAACCTTTTTTGTGGATGGATCATAGCACTTGTAGCCTTTTTTAGTAGGAGAATAGCCAATGAAAACTCATTTAAGAGCTCTAGGATCTCTTCGACTATAGGAGTGAACATGAACGAAGAAAATGCAACCGAACACCTTGAGAGAGAGATTAGAGTCGAGGTGAGAGATAGGGAAGAATTTCTGGAATTTTTGGAGAGGAGTTTCAAAGGAAAGAACACGGCTAGGCATTTGATTAATAAGATAAGTGGATGTCAAAATGGCATCTCCCAAGAATATTTTTGGCATGTGGGAAGTAAACATCAATGCCCAAGAAACTTTGAGGATGTGTCTATTTTTGCGTTTGGCAAGCCCGTTTTGTTGTAGGGTATCAACATACGAACTTTGGTGAATTATCCCATGTTTTTTAAGGTAATCACCCGAAGTAGCATTGAAATATTGTGCCGTTATCAATGCGCAATATTTGAATTTGTGTCTGGAATTGAGTTTGAATCATTGCATGAAAGTTGACAAACACAGAACGCACATCAATTTTTTCTTTTAACAAGTAAACCCAACAAACTCGAGTATGATCATCGATGAATGTAACAAACCATTTTGTGTGGGTATGATTAAGAATACGTGAGGGTCCCCATAAATCACTGTGAATCATAGCAAATGGTTTAGACAGTTTATATTGGGATTTTGGGAATGAGGTACAGTGGTGTTTTGTAAGTTCGCAGATTTCACATTGAAAATTAAATGACTCTTTATTCAAAAAAAATGGAAGGAAATAAACATCTTAAATATTGAAAATTGGGATGACCCATTCTAAAATGACGTAACAAAATATCACTATCCCTAGAAAGAGTTGCAGAATGACAAATTGCAATTTGACTTTGTTCCATCTCTTTGGCCTCATCAAAGTAGTAGAGTCCCTCACATTGCTTAGCACTGCCAATCGTCTTCTCCGTTGATAGGTCCTGAAAAATACAATGAGAATGAAGAAATTTAGCAGAGCAATTGGAATCTTTTGTTAACTGGCTAATGGATAATAAATCGCAGGACAAATTTGGAACATAAAGAACAAACTCTAGTGTTATATAATTAGAAATTCGAATATTCCCTTTTCCTACAACAGATGAGAGAGAACCGTCTGCAATTTTGACTTTAAAATTACCAGCACAAGGTGAGTATGAGGAGAAAAGATGATAAGAATCAGTTATGTGATCTGAGGCAGCAGAGTCAATAATCTAAGGAGTTTTAGTTGCTTCCCATATATCTCCCAGCATGTATCTTTATGTGTCCAGGCTTTTGGCAATGCTCACACCAGGGATGTTTTTTGTATTGGTTTGGGCCTAACCCAGGTTGTGGTCCTCAATTCACTAAGGTAGACATCTCAAAGCCAATAGTCCCAATGGAATTATTTTTCTTCATCATCACTTTACGGATGTTCTCTTCTCTTCTCACTTCTGAAAACACTTCGCGTGTTGAAGGCAGAGGACATAGACCAAGAATCCTTCATCTAACTTCGTCCAAGTCACGGTTTAGACCAGCAAGAAATTCAAACACTTTCATTTTCGAGCTTGTTATTGTATCTGACACTCTCACCAATGCATTCCCACTCTTCTTCGAAAGCCCGATCGAGTTATTGCCAGAGAGTCGTCATCTCCATGTAATAGTCTGTGACCTTCCTGTCACCTTGTGTCATGTGCCATAGACGAGTTTTAATTTCAAAATTTTGAGAGAAATTTTCAGAGTCACCATTGAGTTCTCTGACTTCCATTTTTTAGAGATACAACATTGGTTGAGGTTGGCTATTTAGTTTCACCGATAAGGTAACCTAGTTTCCCTTTGCCGTCGATTATGAGCTTGATCGATTGAGCCCACTCAAGAAAAAAAATTCCATTTAGTTTTTTCACCGTGAATTGAAAGGATGAGTGGTCGTGTCCAATTGAACCCATAGTGTAGATTTTCTCTATCTCGTTGTCGGGTGTTTTAGAGGAAACTGACCAATTGCTATTGACGGCAGTTTCCGTCATTGATAGCTAGGTTTTAGAGAGAACTTGGCTCTGATACCATGAAAGCTGGATATTTTCTTTTTATATTTCAATGCTTACAATATATAGACTAAGGTTCTATTTATAATACAATAGGCGAGTTAAAAAGGAAAAGAAAAGAAAAGTTTTCCTAAATTAAGAGCTGGAAATCTACCTAATTATATACAATCAATTACTAATCAATTTCTCCGAAAAATTACTCCAAATAAATCAGGATTTCAACAGTTATGTCTACCATTACGGGAGTGTTATAGTCCCAAAAAAACTTGGATCAAGGAATACAACACCAAACAACAAACTGAGAATGTATGAAATCTCGAATTGCTTTCAGCTATGTCAAGTGAGTGATTTTTTACACCCAAATCTGCCTAGAATATCTAAAAATTTTAAATGAATACAATTGTGATTTTCTACAGCAGGGCGGTGTTCCTCTCCTAAATCCTCTGTTGAGAGGACTAGAAAAACCCTACTAGTGGTTTCTTTACAAAATTGTATTCGACAAAAATTGCTAGCTGGTTATATCATATTCTACTCAAGTGAGACACAAGATCAATGAACATATCCTCTCTGCACGGAATAGTGAGGCCACCCATTGGATGATCAAATCCAAATTCTTCTTCAGCTTGACTTAACAAATCTGGAAAAGAAGGCTGGTTCAAGTATAATAAAGGAATAACAAAGTGCTTTTTCTCAATCTCTCCAACATAAACAGCAACATGTAGCTTTGGAACATCAGTTCCTTTCGAAGACCATCTAAGCATTTGCTTGCTTTGAATAATACGAGCCATGCGAATGGCCATGGTCTTATCAGAGTATGACCTTGTAAAGGTTGATGATAGCATAAGTTTCTGAAACTTTTGACGAATAAGTAAAGGCTGAGAGAGTTGAGTTTCAGAGGACTTGTTTTGGTTGGAAGCCTTCTTAATCGTATATATAGATAAAAAGGCAAGTATAAAATCCTCTGGAATCTTGACTGTGAATGGCTGGTGAAACCTGAGAAACATAAGCACATGAAGAATCACATGGATTTGTCCCCTGATCATCATTTTAGGTATTGAAGCAATAAATTAATGAAGTGCATGTCTTTTGGAGGACATCATTTCTTCATTCAAGCAGATAAGGTTAGGAAAAATCTCCTGTCCACTTAAAATTGTCAAAAGTTTCAGATTTAAAACAAGCATTTTGCATTTCTTGTTTGATTTCAGGGGGGTCCTTTGAGGGCTCTGTTGCCAGAACTGGTAGGGAATGATGTTTCTCATAAGACAGTACACTTCGTTTGAATTGCTTTTGTTGGATCTTGATAACCCTAACCAAACACTGCAGACCAAAATCATGCGTAAAGCGTGAAAGAAGAACACAAGAAATTGTTTCGCCCAATAAAGGCCGGATGTTGATCAAAATGACCTACATCACCCGTTGAGCATCCCAAATGGGATAACGCCCAATCACTAGGCAAAAGCGTCAAGAACACGGTGACAAAGTATGAATTACGGACAGCCCTCTTAACTACTCAAGAAACCCTATCAATATACAATGATACTCTCAGACGAAACCACCAAGGTTCTTGTTCATCACATCGAACCAAGATAAACCTTCCTTCCTCAAATCTATACACCCGGTTTGTATGAAAACCAGCGGTTTTCATCAAAGATCAAAAAAGAAAAGAGAAGAGATGAAGTTCTTGATTGAGAGAGTAGAAAACGTATATGACACACTAACCAACACAATGCCCCTTCACTTTGGTATTAAGGCATTCGAGAATCGAAGAGCCTAGAAGGGTGAAGATCGACCATCCAAATGAGCAACGTGTCAACATCGAGGGAGGTATGAAGATGAATCATCATTCCACTCATGTATATAACAATGACTTGGGCCTCGGATCTTTTCTTGAGACTTTTGGGCCTCCCAAGTGAATCAAGATTAAAAGGGCTTTAAGAGTCTTGGGCTAATTGGGCAAAGATTACCCAACATACTCCACCTTGTTTGTCCCATTTGCCATACCGGTGAGTGATTGGAGAGCCACCAAACCATTTGATCATCTCGCTCGTTACCTGCACATTAGAGAAAGAAATCAGCCACAATCAATATTTAAGAAAGATAAACAGTTCTTAAATTTGTTTAAAGGGAGAATTTTAGTTCCCATATCAGATGGATTAGACAGAGTCGAAATTTTATTCAACTTAATAATTCCCTTTTCTATTACATCTCTAATGAAATGAAATTTTACTTCTATGTGCTTAGTTCTATCATGGAAAACAGGATTCTTACTTAGATGGATTGCACTTTGACTATCAGAATGTAGAACAACTTGATTATCAATGAATCCTAATTCACTAAGTAAGCCTTTGAGCCAGATTCCTTCTTTTATAGCATCAGTGGCAGCAATGTACTCTGCTTCAGTAGAGGACAAAGCAACCAACTTTTGAAGTTGGGATTTCCAGCTTATACAACATCCATTTATGGTATAAACATAAGAGGAAGTAGATTTTCCGTTGTCCCTATCTCCAAAGAAAATCAATCAACAAAACCACTAAGGACTATCCCTCTTCCCCTTCTTAAATTCTAAACCCACAAGCAGATCCCTTTAAGTATCACGAAAAGCCATTTCATTGCTTCCCAATGATACTCACCAGGATTCCCCATATACCGCTTAAAACACTTATAGCATGTGCAAGATCGGTCTTGTATGCACCATAAGGTACATTATGGATCCCACAAAGATTAGCATAAGGAATCTTAGCCATTCTACTAAATTCTTCTTGATCTTTGGGAGACCGATCGATGAAAGTTTAAAATGATTTGCTAAAGGCAAGGATCTGATTTAGACTCAATCATGTTGAACTTTTCTAGAATTTTAGAGATATAAGAGTGTTGGTTTAAGAATAAGAAATCGAAGCCCTATCCCTTTTTATTTCCATGCCAAGAATTTTTCTTGCAAAGACCCAAGTTTTTCATTTCAAATTTCTTTGTTTAGTTTATCTTTAACATTGAATTTCTTTCACATCGGAAGAAGCAAGTAACATATCATCTACATAAAGCAACAGATAAATGGAATTTGGACCACCATTACCTTTAAAATAAAAACAAGGATCAAAACTATTTTTATTAAAACCAATGCTTTGAACATAAGAATCAAATTTCTTATACCATTGCCTCGGAGCTTGTTTTAAGCCATAAAGAGACTTATTAAGGTGCAAACCAAATTTTTATTTTCAGGGTTTTCAAACCCTTCAGGTTGAGACATGTATATAGATTCATCCAAATCACCATATAAAAAAGCAGTTTTTACATCTAATTGGTCCAATTCCCAATTAAATTGAACTACTAAAGCAAGTAAAATCCTAATGGAAGTGTATTTGACAACAGGAGAAAAAATTTCATTGTAGTCAATACCTTCCTTTTGGGTGAAACCCTTTGCTACCAACCTAGCTTTATATCTTGGAACTCCATCTTGATTTCCCCTTCCTTAATTTTGTAAATCCATTTCTGGGTTCACAATCTTTGTGATTTAGGTTTCTGAGACTAAGGACCAAGTGGAATTTTTTTCTAAGGAGTTCATTTCTTCTTGCATTGCTGACAAGCCAAAGCTTATGATCTTGAGACTTCATAGCCTCTTCATAAGAACCGGGTTCAATTCCAAAAGAGGGTTGAGCATTAAGAGCAAGAGCAAGATCAACTTCAGCTAACCTTGCAGGAGGTCTTATATTTGTTCTTCTCTCTCTATAGCAGCAGTCGATAGTTACTTAGGTCGGGAGGAAGAACGACTTCATCTTCAAAGGTTGATTTTCAAGGTCGGTTCTATTTCGAAAAATCTGTTCTTTCATTCTCATCGGAAACTCCACCTCAAGTTGAGTGGGTTTTAAAGGATTTGAAACATTTGAAATTTCGTAATTATTTTCAACAGATTTTTCTTTTCGAAATGGAATTCCTTAAACAAGGCAAGACTTCTTCATTGAAAATAACATTTACGCTAATTATCACCTTAAAACCATTTGTTTCTCTAACCCATAGCCTATAACCCTTTATACCTTCCCCATAACCAAGAAAGACACATTTCAGAGACTTAGGCTCAAGTTTGCCATTATCTTGATGGGCATAAGCAAGACAACCAAAGACTTTCGGGTTAGAGTAATCGTAATTATAACCATTCCACACAAAATCGTGGTTTTAAGATTTATAGCACTAGAGGACACTTGTTTATCGAGATAAGTTCTTTGCTTTTTCTGACTTCCCCAGAATAACTTTGGAAGGCCGAACTATGAAGCATGCACCTAACTTTTCTAAGATTGTTCTATTCATCCTCTCAAAGAACTCCATTTTCTTTGAGGGGTATAGGTAATAGTCCTATGCCTTAGAATGCCATAATTTTTACGAAGCTATCAAACTCAAAATTACTGTAATTCTAGGCCATTATCGATCCTTAAGA
Source organism: Forsythia suspensa (assembly GCA_023638005.1). Lineage (NCBI taxonomy): Eukaryota > Viridiplantae > Streptophyta > Magnoliopsida > Lamiales > Oleaceae > Forsythia > Forsythia suspensa. The sequence goes on along the minus strand of CM042670.1, from coordinate 25,886,634 downwards.
CTTTTATTTTCTTATTTGTTTGGTTTTCAATCTGAGTTTTCCAATCTTTAAAGACTTGAAAAGTTTGATTTAGATTTGAAGGAAGGTCCATACTTTTCTTGAGAAATCATCAACAACCAACAAATAGAACCTAAAACCGAGAAGAGTATTTACAGGCGGGACCCCAAAGGTCTGCATGTAAATACTCTAAAATGCAGACTTGGATTTGTGAGTTCAGCTTTTAAAAGGTAGCCTATTTTGCTTTCCCATAACACATTGTTCATGAAAGTTAATTTCTCAATTTTATCTTTGTTAAACACCCTTCGCTTTTAAAATTTGAAGGCCTTTATCACTTATATGACCAAGTCTTTTTTGTGCCAAACAATAGATTTGTCATTTTGAGTGTGAGAGGCAACAAGGTTAGCCCCTTTAGAGGGAATGCTTGCAAAGTGTAAAGGCCATTTTCTTTTGAAGAGGCGAGGATTTCAAAATCATCTTTACTTATTTTCATTTTACCATTAGAAATAGTAACATTGAAATTTTGATCATCCAAAATACCTAAAGAAATTAAGTTTCTTTGAAGGTCGGGAACATATCTTATTTTTCTAAAATAAGAACATTATTGTTGTTCGGTTTTAACATGATTTTCCAATCCTGTTATACTACAACATATATCATTTCCCATTGTTACCCCCCTTTTATTTCAGAACTCACAAAACCAACTTTTGTTAGGACTCATATGAAAAGAACATCGTAATCAAGAATCCAATCTTGATTAATGGAATTGGAAGCCACAAAGACTTGACCATTGTGATGAGTGACTTCATTGTAAGCAATGGCGGTTGCTCCTTCAATGAGGACTCTTCTCTTTAACTTTCGGCTATCCTTTTGAAGCAATCTTTTATAAAGTGTCCGTTTTTCCACAAAAATAACACTTCTTTCCTTTACTTGTCTTATTTCTAGACTTGGACTTCTCTTTTCATCGTAACCTTCTTCTTAACACTATTAAAAGACTTATTTTGATTATGCTTAGAGAAACCTTTTCCTTTAACATTTAGACCTTCCCAACAACTTGATCCTTTTGATCGGTCTTAAATTCTAATTCCTTATTTTTTAAGACATTTGGAGATTATTTCAATGGTAAGGCTTTCTCTACCATATTCTAGGGCATTTTTAACATCTCTATACTTCTCACCTAGAGAGTTTAAGAGAGCAACTACTTTTGACCCTCGACGACTTTTCATCACAATCGAGACAAGTCTTTTATTATTTTATTGAATCTATCTAAATTTCCATCTAAATTGATATTAGTATCAAACTTGAAGCCATAATCATTGTTTTAAAAGATAGCACTTATTAGGAAGGGTTTTAGACACAAAAGAGACTCTAACTTATTCGAGAGGCTGCGGTTTGATGATCCCCAACTTGCACGAGGACACCATCGAAAGATGGAGAAAGATAGAGCTCCAAGCTATTTCATCCATATCGTTTCTTTTAACTTCATCAAGATCTTGTGCCAAGATTCATCAATGGCCTTAGCACATCTTTGTTGAAGTAAAGCGACTTTTCATCTTTTGGCGCGCCAGAGAACAAAGTCTCCATTGCGGACCGGACATCTAACTCGAAACTTATTAGAAGACATCTATACCTCTTTTATTAACCAAAAGAATCTTCCCCAAAAGAGATAACAAGAAAGTTAAAACAGCATAAGTTTGATTTAGATCACAGAATGTATCGACAATAAAAAAAAAAAAAACTATTCGAGATAGAGTTTACGGATCAAACAAAAGAAAAAAAGAAAACTAAGATCACTTTTCTTTTTAAGGCAAAGAAACACTAAACCGGCAAAGATCCTCAGTTCTAAGATCCTCTCAGAGATCTTAGACAAAGGAAATTTTTGCGGTTAAGGTGTTTAGCCCTTCACGTGATATATTTGATCAAGCGGGAAGGATATGAACGAGAAGAAGATATTACGGATGTTCTCAAAATAAATGAGACAAGTGCAAAGATACTCAAGGAAAAACCGAGTCGCAGAAGAAAAATTGTGTTCGTAAGATTTTCACCAAGAAGACTTTTGGTCTAGACAAGTCCAGCCTAGTTCTCAACTAGATCTTGAACTTTCACCAAGAAGAACAGATCCAAGTTTGATTTGAAGGCTTTCTTTTCAAATGAGGGTTTCAGTCTCGATACCATCGTTGGATCTTGATAACCCTAACCAAAGACTGCACCAAAATCATGCGTAGAAAGAAAAAGAAGAACACAAGAAATTGTTTCGCCACAAAGGTCCGGATGTTCGATCAAAATGACCTACATCACCCGTTGAGCATCCCAAATGGGATAACGCTCCAATCACTAGGCAAAAGCGTCAAGAACAAAGACAAAGTATGAATTACGGACCAGCCCTCTTAACTACTCAAGAAACCCTATCAATATACAATGATACTCGCATCGAAACCACCAAGGTTACTGTTCATCACAATCGAATCAAGATAAACCTTCCTTCCTAAAATCTATACACTCAGGTTTGTATGAAAACCAACGGTTTTCATCAAAGATCAAAAAGAGAAAGAGAAGAGATGAAGTTCTTGATTGAGAGAGTAGAAAACGATATGACACACTAACCAACACAATGCCCCTTCACTTCAAAGATTAAGGCATTGAGAATCGAAGAGCCTAGAAGGGTGAAGATCACCATCCAAATGAGCAACGTGTCAACATCTCGAGGGAGGTATGAAGATGAATCATCATTCCACTCATGTATATAACAACGACTTGGGCCTCGGATCTTTTCTTGAGACTTTTGGGCCTCCGGATGAATCAAGATTTAAAAGGGCTTTAAGAGTCTTGGGCTAATTGGGCAGCATTACCCAACAGCTTTAATAATTTTTATGATGATTTTTAGACAAGTCGAAGAGACTCCCATGTGCTTATGTTTCTCTAGCAAGCAAGTGTTACAAGACTATCATTTATTTGCTCGATTTCAATGGGGTCCTTTAAGGCCTCTATTGCCACAGATGGTAGTGAATGATGTTCTTCAGAAGACAATATACTTCATTTTTATTGCTTTTGGATTTTTTATGATGGTTGGAAGACAGGTCCATGGAATTCCCATGTGCTTATGTTTCTCTAGCCAGTGTTACGAGCCAGCATCCACTTGACTCTTCACCACTCAATCATTGTTGTGAAGGATTTCATGCTTACATAGTCATATATATATATATACGCATTCCCGGTCTCCCAATCTACACAAGTCATTACAATCTCAACTGGCTTATCATCTATTTGTTTTACAGAACTTATCACAAATTATTCAATTTTCACAGGACATTGTCTGATAAAGCTATGGCTATTCGCATGAGTCATATTATTCAATCTAAGAAAGTGCTTAGACGTTCTTTGTTGACAATCAATAGGGAGCGTCAACAGGAGCTGATGTTCCAAAGGGGCACTTTGCTGTTTATGTTGGAGAGAGTGAAAAGAAGCGCTTTGTTATCCCAGTATCCTACTTGAACCAACCTTCATTTCAAGATTTGTTGAGTCAAGCTGAGGAAGAATTCGGATTTGATCATCCAATGGGTGGCCTTACTATTCCTTGCAGGGAAGATATATTCATTGATCTCACATCCCGATTTACTAGAACATGAGACGGCAACTTGTAATTTTTCATAGAACACAATTTTGTAAAGATAGAACCTCTTTTTTCCCATTTTTGAACTGATTTCAAGATGTAAAAGCATGAGTTAACTGAATTTTGACCTCAGGAATTCTATGGTAACTTGAAGTTTCAGATATTCTTATTTCGTTTGATGTTATATTCTCCTTAGTCGAGTTCTATTGGCAACACCACTTAGATGAAATCAATTTGAAGTCTGGTTCCAGTTCTTAATATGCTTATAACAAATGATGTGTCCTGGTTATAAGTATTGATACTTGTTCTACTTTGCAATCTGCTCAAACGTAAAATTAACAGATAAAGAGTTTCAGAATCTAGATTTCATTTCATATATGCTTTGCATCTTTTCTGGATTTTCCACATATGGCACCATTCTGTTCACATTCAAAATTGTTGGGCAAGTCAAAGCCATTATGGTGTGAGGCCAAAAATCTGATCCGCCTTGCAAAGGGGACCCTGTTTCTTCTTCTTCTTCTTCTTCTTCTTCTTCTTCTTCAATGTCTAGGAATCTGAAAAGTAATTGTAGGTTACTTCACTTCGCTGTGACAGAAAGAGTGCAACCGATTCAACTCTGATGACCAAGTTTGATGATTGAAATTTACCACAGGACCGTGTTGTTTCATTATACACACTAAGGGCATGTTTAGTACACAACAATAGTAGAGAACATTGTACATGATCACGGACAATATTTCAACTTTCTTCCTTGATCCTATCTAGTGTTGTCAATATCGAGTCCAACATACAAACCACTGTAATTCAAAATAAAAAAAAATAAAAAAAAAAAAAAAAGACAGATTGACACTGAATTTCATTTACAAGAAGTGGCTTTGCCTATAGAACTATGTCAGTATTGGAACCAAATCTCTCAAACGCTTAAGATAGCCCACAGAATCTAGAGGGGCTTCACACGTTAGCCAGAAGTTATGTCTACCATTAGGGGGAGTGTTATAGATCCAAAAAAAAACTTGGATTAAAGAATATACAACACCAAACAATAAACTGAGAATGTATGAATCTCGAATTTCTTTCAGCTATATCCATTCAGTGATTTTTTACACCCAAATCTGCTTAGAAAATCTAAAATTTTTGAATGAGTACTATTGTGATTTTCTACAGCAGGACGGTGTTCCTCTCCTCAAAAATAAAATCCTCTGTTGAGAGAACTAGAAAAACTCTACTAGTGGTTTCTTTACAAAATTGTATTCAACAAAAAATTGCTAGCTGGTTATATCATATTCTACTCAATTGAGACACAAGATCAATGAACATATCCTCTCTGCACGGAATAGTAAGGCCACCCATTGGATGATCAAATCTGAATTCTTCTTCAGCTTGACTTAACAAATCTTGAAAAGAAGGCTGGTTCAAGTATGATAAGGGAATAACAAAGCGCTTCTTCTCGATCTCTCCAACATAAACAGCAACATGTCGCTTTGGAACATCAGTTCCTTTTGAAGACCATCTAAGCATTTGATTGCTTTGAATAATACGAGCCATGCGAATGGTCATGGTCTTATCAGAGTATGACTTTCTGAAGATTGATAATAGAACAAATTTAGGAAACTTTTGACAAAAAAAGTGAAGGCTGCGAGAGTTGAGTTTGAGAGGACTCGTTTTGGTTTAAAATCTGGTAATGTGTATATATAGATAAAAGATAAGTATCAAATTCTTCGGAATCTTGATTGTAAATGGCTGGTGAAACCTTACAAGCACAAGCACATGAAGAATCACATGGATTTGTCTTCCGATCATCATTTTAGTTCTTGAAGCAATAAATTAATTGTATGTCTTTTGGAGGACATCATTTCCCTACCTCATGAGGCAGAATAGCCCTCATAATTCAAGCATATAAGGATGGGGAAAATCTCATATCCACTTAAAATTTTAAAAATATTCAGATTAAAACAAGCATTTGCATTTCTTGTTCAATTTCAGTGGGGTCCGGTGATGGATCTTTTGCCAGAAGTGGTAGGAAATCATCTTGTTTTTTATGATTGAAAGACAAGTACATGAGATTCCATGTGCTTGTGTTACTAGCCACCATCCATTTGACTCTTCACCACTCAATCTTGATTGTGAAGGATTTGATGAATAAATAATCATCTACATATACATCCAAGCATCTAATCAGCACAATTCATTACAATCTTAACCAGCTTTGTGTTATAAGCTTTTAAGAACTTCTATCTCGTCTTCTTTCCGAACTACACTTTATTAAACCATGGCTATTCGCATGAATCGCATTATTCAATCAAAGCAACTGCTTGGACGGTCTTCACTGACAATCAACAGAGAAACTTCAACTGGAGCTGGGGTTCCTAAGGGTCATTTTGCTGTTTATATTGGAGAATTTGAAAAGAAGGTTTTCTTATTCTAACATCATTCTTGAACCAACCTTTATTTTAGGAAATGTTATGTCAGGCTGAAGAAGAATTCGGTTTTGATCATCCAATGGGTGGCCTCACTATTCCGTGCAGCAAGGATATACTCACTGAAATCTCATCTCACCTGAGTAGAATATAAGACGATAAACTAATAGTTCTTTGTACAACTCAATTTTTAAACAAGATACTTTTCATACCTTTCTCTGCATAGAGGAGATTGGTGAGTGAAAAATGGTTCCCTGTAAAAACACACAACCGTACTTGTATACATCTTTTGATACTTTATGATTATTTCAGGTGTAAAATCATCAGTTGGAAATTTGTATAGTGGAATTCCATACTAACTTGACATTTCATATTTTTCTTACGTAGTTGAGTTCTACTGGCAAGACCTCATGGATGAAATCCAGTAGTTTCTAGATCTTAATGCTCTACGTGCATGTTTGGTACTCGATAGAAGTGGACAATATAATGAAAAAGATAAATCACTCTATGAGCATATATAGTTGTATTTGCATAATCTCCCTCTGATAGAGCATCAGAATTGTTCGATAATATATGTCATCGGATATAAATCAACTGCAGTTTCAATTTTGAACTACAAACAACTGCATTTACTGTTATAGGACATGCATTTTGAGTTTTGTCAAACATTGGATTGGTAAACCAGGATTTATTTGACATTAGAGGACATATATGGTACTTTTTTAAGTGTTGGATGTACCAAAAAGATTAGTAAATCCAAATCCAACCAATTCATTATATAATCTGACCAAAAAGGTAACAAATTTGTGTTCTACAAAGTTCAATGCACCATGCTTGTCTAATAGTTGAACCATATAGGATGAATTAGCCATTTACTTGTTAATAATTATTATTTTATTTATTTACTTATCAAGGGGTAGAATAGTCTTTTCAGCTTAGACTATATATATCTTATTTGTAATTAGGTTTTACCAAGACTTTGTATTGCTTTTCATAATGCGCAAGGAACCCTAGCCTCCTCCTATTCTGTTTGATTCTTATTGATCTTTGTTTGTTTATTCTATAATGTTTAACATGGTATCAGAGATAGGAATAATGGGTAGATGTTTAATCTCAAACACGACTTCAGCGGATCCAACTCTGCGGTGAGTTGGTGAGGGTTGCGAGGGGCAGCGCCCTCTCACGGGTTCAGCGTTTGGGAGTTTTCGCGTTTCAAGATTTTCGGCTTTTCCGCGATTTTGGCGATTCCCGTGACTTCAACTTATTTTGCGATTTTCGGCAATTTGGTAGTTTTGACAGTTTCTACAAATTTCGGCATTTTTGATTACTTTGGCGGTGGTTTGATATTACGCATTTGAGGTATTTGTTTTGCTTTTCGGTCATTGTTGGTTCTGCACCTCCAATTTGGTATTTCGTTCTGCTCCTATTTTACGTGTATTTGATTATGGCTACCAAAAAGAGATGATTCCCTCTGATCTGTCGGTGTGAGGTTGGATGGAAAAAATTATTCAGTATTGGAATTATGTAATGAGAAATTTTCTAAAGGGTAAAAAGTCGTGGGGATATGTTAGTGGGACTTGTGTGAGACCCGTGAATCTTTGTTGAAAATTATGCTACTTTGATAGATACATGGGGACGCTAATAATGCAAAAATTATTACTTGGATCAACAATTCGGTTGAGCATTCCATAGGTGTCTGATTGGCTAAGTATGACACAAAGAAAAGAGGTTTGGGATCATCTCGAAGAAGTTATACACTCATCAAATTTTGCAAAGCAAGATCAATTGAAAATGACATATGAGCCATTCAATGAAGAATAATATGAGTATTCGGAGTTTTATTCGCTATGAAAAATCTCGGGATCAATTGGCTCTTACGAGAAGATGATGAACTAAAAACGGTTAATGTCTACATTACTCATAGAGAGCGGCAACGGTTGGTGCAATTTTGATGGCCGCCTTCGCAGTGATTTTGAAGGACTTGAGGTTCTATTCTACATCGCTCTCCGCTTCCTTGATTGATTCGATTGTCGCCGAGTGTTGGTCAAGAAGCACGTTTAAAGTCCGGTGCCGAAAAGGGAACTCTTTCAACTCCAACTCCTACGTGTTAGCGATACCTCCTCGCCCACTCTCTAATAACCGTAATAGGCCTTACATAAGGCTGCGCCCGACAGAGTGCGGTTTCTGAAGAAGAAAGGTCATTGGAAGACTCGGTGTCCTAAGTTGAAACAAAGAGAATCGAAGAAGAAGAGCAGAATCAAGCAGCAGCAGCAGGTCTCGATCTTGGAGGTCCGCAACCGTTACCATCTCGAGTTATAGAGCACCTCGTGGTTATAGACCACCTCGTGGTTATAGACCACATCGGTCTAATATCTGCGGCGATCGCCTCATCGGGTCCTTTCACCGATCCAAGTACTCTAGCCGAGCAATTTGAGCAATTTCGAAGTTTCTCTCCTTGACCCACAAGCTATGTCCGCCTCCTCTTAGTAGGTCATTCCTCTCCTAGTGTGTCGGTATGTCATCTTCTTTATGGGTCTTGGATTCTCGGTGCTTCACATCACATGTCTCCAGCATTCTTCATCTTTTGCATCCGTGTCTCCTTCGTCATCTATCCTCGTTATGACTGCGATGGCACTCCTATGCCTTTAGCGGTGTTGGTTCATTGTTACTCCTAATTTGTCTCTTCGTAATGTTTATCATATTCCACAACTCACATTAAATCTCTGCTTCAGAGGTCGGTTATGTGACTCTAATTGTTTTGTTGGTTTTCTTCTTCTTCCCGTTATATGCGGGATCCGCAGATCTCCGTGATTGGGACGGGACAGTGAAAGGGGGGACTCTATGTTCTAGATGAGTTAAAAGTCCCGATTCTTTGCCACTACTAGTGTTGATTTGTCTTCTTTTCGTTTGAGTCATAGGTCTTCTAATTTTTATTTATGGCATTCTCGTCTTGGTCATGTTTCATCTTCTCGTTTGAGATTTTTAGTGTCCCAGGGGCTTTAGGCAATTTGCAAACTTGTGATATTTTCGATCAGAGTGGATGTAAACCGCAAAATTTTCAGCTTTACCTTTTAATCAAGTGTTTCGCTTTCTTCTTCTCCGTTTGATTTGATTCATTCGATGTATGGGGACCTTCTCCTGTTCTCACTAAAGGAGGGTCTCGATATTATGTTTCTTTTATTGATGATCATACACGTTATTGTTGGGTTTACTTAATGAAACATCGCTCGAATTCTTTGAAATATACACCACTTTTCGAGCCCTTGTCAAAACTCGGCAAGATCTTTGTTATCAAATGCTTTAGGTGTGATTTGGGTGGAGAATACACTTCTAACAAATTTTGTGAGTTGCTTGCCTTAGATGGAACTATTCACCAAACTTCTTGTCTGACAGATACTCCTCAACAAAACGGTGTTGCATAAAGAAAACATAGACATATTGTTGAAACCGCTCGATCTCTCTTATTGTCTGCTTTTGTTCCTAGTACGTTTTGGGGTGAAGCTGTTCTGACAGCAGTAACTTTGATTAATACCATCCCATCCTCTCAAATTTCAGGTATCTCTCCTTTCGAAAAATTGTATGGGTATGCCCCAGATTACTCATTTTTTAGAGTTTTTGGTAGTACTTGCTTCGTTCTCCGCCCTCATGTGGAACGCAGCAAGTTGTCCTCTCGATCTGCTCTTTGTGTCTTTCTTGGTTATGGTCAAGGTCAAAAAGGGTATCGGTGCTTCGATCCAATTACTCAAAAACTTTATGTGTCTCGTCATGTTGTTTTTCTTGAACATATACCTTTCTTTTCTATTCCATCTGCTACTCATGAATTGACTAGACCGATCTTATTCAGTATTGATCCTTTTTCTCAAGATTCGATAGTTTGTCATCACAGTTCCTACTACATCGAACCCCTTGTCGTGTCCTTCCTCCGTTACCTTTGTATTATACTCGCCGAGTGCGCATACTAACACTTCTCTGTGTCTTCAAGCTCCCTCTTCTCCTACGGTCCCTCAAGCTTCGTCTGAGATTGTGGATCTACCTCTACGTCAGTCCACCCGCTTTCGTAAGTCCACAAGGTTACCAGATTTTTCTTATTCTTGTTATTCGTCATCTTTTACTTCCTTTTAGCTTCTATTCATTGTCTCTCCGAGCCTTCTTCCTACAAAGAGGCAATTCTTGATCCACGTTGGCCAGCAAGCTATGGATGAGGAACTTTCGCTTCGTGCATAAGGCAGTACTTGGGATTTAGTTCCTCTCCTTCGGCAAGACCGTTGTTGGTTGTCATTGGGTGTATAAGATCAAGACTCATTCGATGGGTCTATTGAGCGATACAAAGCTCGGTTGGTTGCAAAAGGATATTCGCAGCAAGATGGTATGGATTATGAGGAGACTTTTGCTCGATTGTAAAATGACTACTCTTCGTACTCTTATTGCTGTAGCTTCGGTGAGAAATTGGGGTATCTCTCAACTTGATGTTAAAAATGCCTTCTTGAATGGAGATCTCCAGGAAGAGGTTTATATGGAGCCCCCTCCTGGGGTTCCCCATGGTTTTGGGTATGTTTGCAGGCTCAAGAAGGCTTTATATGGTCTCAAACAAGCACCACGTGCTTGGTTTGAGAAATTTTCTATTGTGATCTCTTCTCTTGGTTTTGCTTCTAGCAGTCATGATTCTGCACTCTTTGTTAAGTGCACTGATGTAGGTCGTATTATTCTTCTGTTATATGTTGACGACATGATTATTACTGGTGATGATGTTGCTGGTATTTCAGTTTTGAAGATAGAGTTAGCTAGACAGTTTGAAATGAAGGATTTGGGCCCTCTTCGATATTTCTTGGGTATTGAGGTAGCCTACTCGTCCAAAGGTTATCTTCTTTCTCGAATCAAGTATGTTGCGAGATATTCTTGAGCGGGCTAGACTTATCGATAATAAGACCGCCGATACTCCATTGAGGTTAACGCCAAGTATTCTTCTTCCGATGGTATATCTTTGTCGATCCCACTTTATACCGTAGTACTATTGTTGGAAGCTTGGTTTATCTCACTATTACTCGTCCCCGATATTGCATATGTTGTCCATATTGTCACCGGTTTGTTGCTTTTCCCACTATGATTCATTGGGCATTTGTTCTTCGCATTTTGCGATATCTTCGAGGTACGCTTTTTTAGTCTTCTACTTCCATCCACTTCTTCCTTGGATCTGCGTGCATACTCGACTACGATCATGGCGGTGATCCGGCTGGATCGCAAGTCTCATTCTTGGTTTTGTATCTTTCGGGTGATTCTCTCATTTCTTGGAAGAGCAAGAAACAATCTATTGTTTCTCAATCTTCCAATCAAGAAGAATATCGTATATGGCCTCTACTACCAAAGAGGTTGTTTGGTTACGTTGGTTACTTGCAGATATGGGAGTTTTTCTTCTCGTCCCACTCCTATGTATTGTGACAATAAGAGTGCTATTCAGATTGCTCACAACTCGGTTTTTCATGAACGAACCAAGCACATCGAGATCAATTGTCACCTTACTCGTCATCATCTCAAGCATGGCTCCATCACTTTGCCATTTGTTCCTCTTCTTCGCAGATTGCGATTTCTTTACCAAGTCGCATTCTATTTCTCGTTGCGTTTTTCGTTAGCAAACTCTCGATGCTTATCGCGTCAGATCGTGAGTTTGAGGGGGATGTTAATAAATATTATTTTATTTATTTACTTATCAAGGGTAGAATAGTCTTTTCAATTTTAGACTATATATATCTTATTTGTAATTAGGTTTTACCAAGACTTTGTATTGCTTTTCATAATGCGCAAGGAACCCTAGCCTCCTCCTATTTTGTTTGATTCTTATTGATCTTTGTTTGTTTATTCTATAATGTTTAACATTACTAACCTTCATGTCAACTACATCTCATCCCAAGCTGAGGAGGAATTCGGGTTTGATCATCCAAGAGGCGGCTTCACTACTCTGTGCAGCGAGGATATATTCATTGATCTTACATCTCGGTTGAGTAGAATATGATATAGCCAACTCGCATTTATTTGTAGAACAATTCTATAAAAACGCCGTTTAGAGAAAATTTCTTTCCTTTTCTCATTGTTCTCTCAACAAAGGACTTTAGGGAGGGGCAATTGTTCCCATATAGAAAATCACAACTATATTCATCCACAATTTTAAATACTCTAGGCTAATTCAGTTGTGAAAGCATCAATTGATTGAAATTGGCTACTGGGATTTTATTGAAGTTCGAAAACTTGCTTTAAAATATGAACCATCATGCAGTTGACATATATATATATATATTATTGAGTTTACTAATCTTTTTGTTACTTCCAGCACTAAAAAAGCCCGTATATACTAATCCCAATGTCCTCCCGTGTCAACTAAAGCGCGGTTTACCAATCAAATGTTGGATAAAACTAAAAATTAGACTCCCATAATAGAAGATGCAATACTTTGTGCTTCATAATCGAAACTGCAGCTGTGCAAGAATAAGGTTTTTTGCTGTAAGCGTAAATCACATGTCATTTATTATTGAACAATTCTGATGCCTTATCAGAGAGTGTTTGTGCAAGTGCAACTATGCATGGAACTCCAGATATCGACACACTTTTAATGTGTTTAACGATTTATAAGGGAATCGGCAATGATACTTTTTAACTGCCACGGGTACATCCGACAACCGTTAAGAGAACCAAATTACAACTGGATTCCATCTATGTGGTCTTGCCAGTAGATAACTAAGAAAAATACGAAGGATATCAAAAATGTCGAGTTACTATAGAGTTCCTAGTACGAATTTCTAACTGATGCTATTACATCCAAAATCATCTGAGAGTATGAAAGAGATGTGAGGGAGTCATTTTTCCTCACCAATTTCTACGATGCAAAAAGGCAAGAAAGGGTTCTTTACAAAATTGTGTTCTACAAAGAACTATTAGTTTATCATCTCATATTCAGCTCAACTGAGACACGAGATCAATGAACATATCCTCTCTGCACGGAATAGAGAGGCCACCCATTGGATGATCAAATCCAAATTCTTCTTCAGCTCGACTTAACAATTCTTGAAACAAAGGCATGTTCAAGTATGATAAGGGAATAACAAAGCGTTTCTTCTCAATCTCCCCAACATAAACAGCAACATGTCCCTTTGGAACATCAGACCGTCTAAGAATTGCTTACTTTGAATAATACGAGCCATACGAATGGCCATGCTCTTAACAGAGTATGCCCTTCTATAGATATCAATAATAGAAAAATTTCTTGAAATTCTTGACGAATAAGTGAAGGCTGAGAGACAGTGAGTTTGAGAATTTGTTTTGGTTGAAAGCCTGGTAGTGTGTGTATATATAGATGAAAAGTTAAGTACCAAATCCTTTAGAATCTTGACTGTGAATGGCTGGCGAAACCTGAAAACATAAGCACATGAAAAATCACATGGGTCTGTCTTTAATCATCATTTTAGGTCTTGAAGCAATAAATGCAGTGTATATCTGTTGGTGAACATACTTTTTCTTCCAATTGAAGCAGCATAGCCCTCAAAAGACCCTACTGAATTCAAGCAGATAAGGATAGGAAATATATCTTCTCCACTTACAATTGTAAACATAATTTCAGATTGCAACATGCATTTGCATTTCTTGTTTGAATTCACAGGGTCGTTCGAGGGATCTGTTGCCAAAAGTAGGGAATGATGTTTTTTGTGATGGTTGGAAGACAAATCCATGAGACTCCCTTGTGCTAATATTACTCTGGCCAGTGTTACTAGCCACCATCCACTTGACTCTTCATCACCTAATCTTGGTATTCAACAGCTTGAACCTTGATGCTTACATAGACATAGTCATCTATATATACGCGTCCCTCAGGCTTCCAATAACAGAAGTACTCATTGCAATCTCAACTGGCTTAGCATCTATTTGTTTTACAAACTTTTCAGAACTTCTATTCCCATTCTTTTTGAGCTACACTCGCTGATAAAGCTATGGCTATTCGCATGAGTCGTATTATTCAATCTAAGCAACTGCTAAGACAGTCTTCAATGATTGATGTTCCAAAGGGGCATTTTTCTGTTTATGTTGGAGAAAGTGAAAAGAAGAGCTTTGTAATTCCAATATCAAACTTGAACCAACCTTCATTTCAGGAGTTGTTAAGTCAAGCTGAAGAAGAATTTGGCTTTGATTATCCAATGTCCACGATGCCCTTTATTCTCCACTAGGTGACTTCAATGAACCAGCCTTCCTAGCTCGCTCCATTCACTGCGAGGATTATCCCCAGAAGCGAGTCGTTTTGACCTGATACTAACTGTTATAGGTACACTCGATAAAACTCACCCTTAAACTGGATTGTAAGAGTATAGTAATCAAGTAATCATAACCCCAAAATGCAAAACACAGCTTGAGTCGTTTCTATGATTTTCTAAGTGAACCAACTCATCTAGCATTTTTGCTCAATAAGTGAGAACAACACAACATGCAATACATATCTTCATCTTTAAAGTTAAAATCATAGTAAATTTTCTATTTACTGTCATTATAATGTTGATTTAATGTTGTTGAATAGAAAACTTATTATTGTTTAAAGCACCTGGGATCGAACAAATCTGATGTAGTTTTAGGCCAAATTGTGAACCAAACTAAATCAATTTTATGAAAGAAACTCAAAATTTTCCAAAGAAATCTCACACTATCCATAAAGTCTTCTAACTTATTCCCACTTTGTAGTCACATATAAAGCACAGGCCTTTTGAGAATAGTCTATAGAAAAAGTTGTAATGGCTAAGCTAGGGATCCTCAGATTTTTATAGAGACACCACCTCCTCCGTTCCGTCATAAAAGGTATGTGTACTTCTAGTACAATAACTTTCAACTCATGAAGCAAATGCGGAGTTATTCTTTGGGTAGTTATTTAACTCACTTTTCAAAAATTAAACTTGAAATTAAACATTGGACCATTACTTACGACATTTCATTTGTTGAGGACCTTAACCAAACTACAAATCACTCAATACTGATTTCCAAGTTTGCATACACAATTTTTTTCTTTTTATTTTTTGGAATATCTAAATAATCAATTTTTCTTAAATGCTGACAATATGTATAGATAACATTAAGGTCACCGGTCATTTCTTCATGACATTTGAATGTCTACCTTCAATTTTGTAGCATTAAAGTCACTAGAGACAGATTATGTTCAAAATATTTCTTAAAAAATGCATTAAAGTCACTAGAGATAGATTATGTTCAAAATATTTCTTAAAAATTGTCGCATGATTAGTACATGATACACTTTTCTTAAATAAAAAAGACAAATGGAAAAAACAAATCTTCCCCTTCACCCCTTATCCAGCCCTCGCCGACCTATTTTCCCAGTTATGAGGAAGTGGAAGTGGAGAGGCGATGGTAATTGCCTTTTTATTTTTTCTTTTTCTTTTTTTGTATTATAAACACGTGAGATTGTATTCGTCTTTTTAATTCAAAATATTATGCTAATCAGGTGACTATTTTAATGAACTTTTGAAAGGGCATATAATTTTAAAACCTCAAGCACTATAGAACTAAGAGTTTTAAAAAAAAAAAAAAAAAAAAAAAAAAAAAAAAAAAAAAAAAAAAAAACTGAATCATGAATAGTCATTTTACTGCAAAATTGAGAGGCTCGTGCAATTGTCCCAGTTGTACTCTCTTAAGTGGTCTTAGAAACTAAAATGTAGACCTCACCTCACCAGATCCCCATTAAAACCTCGACCTCTAATGTACAGTCCTACACTACTAGATTGAAAATCCTAATTTATTTGTAGAAGTAGCCACATTTATTTATTTAAATTTTGTCGCAACACGCCTCCTGAAATATAGAGAGGATTTATTTTTTCTAATATAAGTTTGACACTTGTACAATTTGAACTCAAGAATAAGTCATTTCATTTAAAAGATTAAACTGTTAGAGACAATGACATGTATTTCTTTTGAATCGTATCTTCATCGGGGTGAATATCACTATTGAGGCCCTAAGCTTATGGTTATATTAAAATGATGTGACATTGCTGTACAATCAACAAAACGTGGAGGGCTAAGATGAATAAAAAGACTCTTGAAAGGCTAATAATTTTGTAATACCCTGAAATTTAATAAAATATGATATTGATGGAATGAATGATTAAAGGGAAGATAAGGAACCTACAGAATTTTTTGTGGAAGATGATAGTTATATTACTAAATAACTCTTTGTTTTTAGCTTAATACAAAATGGTAGAACTCACCCTTATTTATACTAGTGGCACCTCCTTAAGCAATGGCTAGGATTGTGACAACAAACTTTTAATCTAATGATTACAATTATTAAAATATTTTTACAAATATTTAGATCTCAGTAGTGAATGTTTCTATTCTAATTCTGATTATAGTTAAAAAAAAAATCATAATATATATAATCTAAGAATCTTAAAAAACTTATCACTTAATTATCTAAAGGCTAGATGGAGATTCTTGCCCAAAAACTATGAGAATCTCAACTTTCAACTTTTCATTTTCTTCTTAATTTCAGCTTTTCTTTTTCCTTTCTACAGCTTTTGGGCTTGAGTTATGGAATGGGGTGGGAGATTTTGAATATCAACTTTTGAGGTACTTATAGGTAGTGGATTGGGGATTAAAATATTATAATCAATTTCCTATCGCTTTGGTGGTCATTAAATACTAAGTAATTAATTCAAGCATGTTAAAATAGTGGATAGTTACACGACTCCTAGATATGTACTTGTATTCGACACCGCACTCGAGTCCAAACAACATAGGTGGTTACTAGTGCTTTAAGGTTAAGAGACCTAAGGGCATCTTCAACCATGATCTTTAAAATAGTGCAACTTTTACACCAAAATAGTACAATTTTCACACTATCTTTTTTACTCATCTCCAACTATGATCTTTAAAAATTGCATCAAATGAATAGCATTTGTTTTCTTATCATTTTTTTTATTTTCAACAATTTATTGATTTCAAAAATTACTTAATTAAATATTCTATCACTACTCAAATTTATAAATGAAAAATTAAATATTCTTTTATTACAAAAATTTATAAATTAAAAAATTTAATTTAATTACCTAAAAAATTGCATTTATCACAACAAATTTAAAAAGGCATTACATTTAATATCACAATTAACTTCATGTTGTATTTTACTTTTCAATGTTGTTGTTGTCGTAATAATAAATATCATTTTCTTGTTTTCACATAACTTTTTGAAATTAATGAGTAATTTTATTTTAACGTATTCATTAATTACATTTTATTAATCGATTACAATTTGTTATATTAATAAAAATAATAATAAAATGAAAAGAAACATAAATAAAATTAAACCATAAAATAATAAAAGAGTATAACAAAGGATATAGAAAAAAATAAATTTGCATAGTATAAAATGAAGGACAAAATTGAAAGGAAAAAAAAAACTCCAAAACTCACGCCTAATTTGGCACAGCAATATTCACTACTCCATTTTTAAGAAATAGAGATCCATTGGAGTTGCCCTAAGAAGCCAAAACTAAACTACCGCCATAACAAAGAGAAAACCCTACTCTTGAGGGGTAGGACAGAAAAACATGGCAATTCATCTTCAAACGGAACCCAAATAAATAAAAATAATAATAATAATAATAAGGGGACGTCAAGATCAAACTCCAAATCGGGCCAAGAAAATGCTATTTTTTGTAGTAAGGAAGGCCACATTAAGAACTTTTTTAACACTAGTTAAGAACACGTGCTTTGTACATTATTTTATACTAACATTGTAAAATTACTTTTGTTTGTTAAATTTTTTAAACAATAAAAAGTTGATAACTATTTTTTTATTTTATCTATCCAACCCTCAATTAATACCTCGAGTCACTTAGATTAAAAGATTACAAAAACTGATAATTTGTTTGGAAATTCGATAAAAACAATGGAGTATCATGATTGATCATGAACTTCTGAAAAGAAGATCGAGACAGCAACAAGCAAGTAAATTATAGTTTTGTGCTTGATGTTGATTTTCGTTAATATGGATACACTTGATATACTAGTTAGAAACGCGTGTGCATTGCACGTGCTTTTGTAATTATATTGTTAATTTTTAATATTTTCAAATTTTTATTTTTTAATTGTTAGTAATTAAAATATTAAAGTAGCAGTTGCAATAATATAAAAAAATATGGTTGTTGATAACATATTATTTTGTATTGTTCAATATTGATATTTTATTTAAATTCATAGAAGTACAATTGCAATCAAAGATAGGTTTTATATAGTAGTAATACGAATAGTAACTTGAATTAAGTGAATATCTTTTGGTGATTTGAGCTTTGATAATTGATGAATCATTGATATCAAATCGTATGGAATTAATGATGTACTATTAATGAATCTTCAGTGGTTGTGTTTTAGAAAAAAAAAATTATTATTATTAATTTTATTGGAGAGTATGTAATGATTGACTATATAATATTGTATATATGTTGGAGTAGTAACTCATTGTAAAGAATATTCCGTGTATGTTTCTCTTTTTATTTAACTTGCGTCGATTTGACGATGTAAATGACAACAACATAAATGTAAGTAACAAAAACAAAAACTAAACAACAATTCTCTCTCTCTCTCTCTCTCTCTCTCTCTCTCATATATATAATTATTAATTAAATTAAAAATTTAAAAGCTTCATAGTTGTCAACTATAATCACTGTAATTCAATATATTCAAAACAATATTTTCATCTCCATGATTTGAATTTTAATCCGGTAATAAAAAAATTTACAACATTTTTCATTTCTTTCATCTACGTAAGGCCAAAAAATTGGAGATCGTCTTTTCACCTTCATATTTAATTTAATATATTAAATATTTACAAATTTTAAATGTACATTTAATAGATTGTTAAAAATTTAATATACGATAATAATGAACAATAAAAGAATAACAAATAATTATTAAAAGATAATTATATTCATTTAAGTACAATTACAATTATATATGAGTTTTATATAGTAATAATACCAACAATAACTTGAACCAGTTAAGACTTTTTGGTGATTTAAACTTTGATTATTGACGAATCATTGATATCAAATCTTATAGTATTAATGATCTTCAGGGCTGCATTTTACGAAAAACATAATTAATAATTACTAATTTTATTGTGAGAAAATATAATGATTGACTACATAATATTGTACATTTGTTGGAGTAGTAGTTCCTTATGAACAATATTCTTTGTGTATATTCTCTTTTTATTTAACTTGTTTGATTTGACGACGTAAATAAAACGTCATAAATGTGAGTAAGAAACAAAAATTAAAGAAGTGTGAATACTTGTCTATATTGTAAGAATATCGTTGATAGACAGAATAAAAATATTGTTGACGGACATAAGTAAAATGAGAAGAACGTTCTATATATATTAATTAAATTAAATTAAATTAAAAATGAAAAACGTTTCACACGTTAGCTCTAAACTATAGTATATGTTTGGTGGGGGTTTAAATATTTTGAAAAAAATTGGTAAAATGTATTGTTGAAAAGATAATAAAAGTTGTAGGTCCCGCAAAATATGTAGTTGAAAATGAATTTGAGGGGAAAAAAAAAGGAACTGAATCAAACATGCTCGTAATCACTGTAATTTAATATATTGAAAATAATATTTTTATCTCCATTTCAGTTTTGACAACTATGATTGAATTATAATGCGGTGATAAACAAAGTTACATTTTTTCTCATTCATTTCTTTTTTTTTATTGAAATTTATTTCTCATTCCTTTTCTCTACTTAATGTAAAAATAAAAAATAAAACATTGAGATCATCTTTTCACCTTTATATTTAATTTAATAGATTAAATGTTTAAAAATTTTAATTGTATATTTAGTAAATTGTTGAAAATTTAATGTACAATAAGAATAAACAATAAAAGAGTAATAAATAAAATATTAAAAAATAATTATACATTAATGAATACTAAAGGTGAATATGGAATTTTAAAACGTTTGTAAGTGTATAATGGTCCAAAAATATTTCTCTATTTAAGCTCCTTTTAGATTAGTACTAGTTAGACACGCATGCGTTGCACTTGCTTTTGTAATTATATTGTTAATTTTTAATATTTTCAAATTTTTTATTTTTTAATTGTTAATAATTAAAATATTAAAGTAGCAGTTGCAATAAATATAAAAAAATATGGTTGTTGATAACGTATTATTTTGTATTGTTCAATATTGATAATTTATTTACATTCATAAAAGTACAATTACAATCAAATATGAGTTTATATAGTAGTAATACGAATAGTAACTTGAATTCAGTGAAAACTTTTGGTGATTTGAACTTCGATGATTGACAAACCATTGATATCAAATCGTCTGGAATTAATGATGTTCTATTAGGGATCTTCAGGGTTGTGTTTTACAAAAAAAAAATTAATAATTATTAATTTTATTAGAGAGAATGTAATAATTGACTATATTATATCTTTGTACATTTGTTGGAGTAGTGACTCCTTGTAAAGAATATTCTATATATGTTCTATTTTTATCTAGCGTGTCTAATTTGACGATGTAAATGATAACAACATAAATGTAAGTAAGAAACAAAAATTAAAGAATAATTATCTCTCTCTCTCTCTCTCTCATATATATATATATATATCTATACTATAATATAAGTGTCTATGGCATGTTTACTATTCACCCTTCAACCACCAACGCGACGTCGTTTTCAAGTAGTATTAGTCTTAATTTTGTCCAAATCTCACCATTTTGTCCTAATCTTTTGACACTTTTGTATATTAAATTAATATATATGGCCGCATTTTTTGACTTCTTCATCCTTTCTTTTCTTTTATTTGTTTTAATATACATATATTAGTGTCTTTTAGCCATAATTATTGACTTCTTATATATTATAGTCAATATATATTCATTTTTTCTTTAATAAGTCATTAAATTTGGTACTTTTTATTATCCCCGTTCTATATGGAGAACAAATGACGAAATACAATCGATTCTTAAAGGTTTTGCTAAATTTCATTTTCTCTAAACTGCAGTTTTTTTTTTGTTCAACATAAATATTTGCTGCACTTTATACATTAAGTATTTTACATAATTCCAGTTGGAGACGATATCCCTATGGATTACCTAACCATTGGATTTGGTTTCACATAATTTCATGTTGTATAACTCAAGGTATGGATATTTTTGTAAACTGCATGACAAGTATGAATCCGAGAAACCGACTTAGATGTTTTGGTGATCATTTTAGTATGCGAAACATGCCGTCGGACTATAAAATTTTTATATGTGGTAGCTACATGGGTATTCTACGTTCCTTGAAAATTTCATATTGTTCGGTAATCGTTTTCTATGTCAAATAAATTTTTTTTTACTCCATGACCGGGTGAATTGTTTCTCTAAATTGTCTTTTCTGTTCACCAACTCAAAAATATGTTGTACCTTATATATTAAGTATTTTTACATAATTCCAGTTGGAGACGATAGCTCTATGGGTTACCTAACCATTGGCTTTGGTTTCACATGATTTCATGTTATATAACTCAAGTTATGGACAATTTCTTAAATTGCGATAGCATGAATCCGAGAAACTGCACTGTGATGTTTCGGTGAGCATTTGAGTGTGTCAAAACATGCCGTCGGATTATCAAATTTTTATATGTGTTAGCTACATGGGTATTCTACATTCCGTGAAAATTTTATATTGTTCGGTAACCGTTTTCTATGTCAAATAAATATTTTTGCTCCATGACTGGGTGAATTGTTTCTCGAAACTGCACTTTCGTTGACCAACTCAAAAATATCCTGCCCCTTATATATTAAGTATTTTTACATAATTCCAGTGGGAGACGATAGCTCTATGGGTTACCTAACCATTGACTTTGATTTCACATAATTTCATGGTATATAACTCAAGTTATGGACAATTTTGTAAACTACGACCGTATAAATCCGAGAAACTGCCTAGGGTGTTTGGTGAGCATTTTAGTAAGCGAAACATGCCGTCGGACTATCAAATTTTGATATGTGGTAGCTAAATGAGTATTCTATGTTCTCTGAAAATTTCATATTTTTCGGTTATCGTTTTCTATGTCAAACAAATTTTTGTTACTCTATGACCGGGTGAAGAAATTTTTATAATAAATGCCCTTATTTTGAAATTTTTATTCACTGGTCATGGAGTAACAAAAATTTTTGACAAAGAAAACGATCACCGAACAATACGAAATTTTCAAGGGACATAGAATACTCAGGTAGCTACCACATACCAAAATTAGTAGTCGACGGCATGTTTAGGCATACTAAAATACTTACCATGAAACCTCCTAGGTCTGTTTTTCGGATTTATGTCATGGCGTCGGATTCGCTTATTATAAGCCAATCAAAAAACTTTAAGTAGTGTAAATATCTTCTTAAAAATTTTTGGACCTTGGTTTTGTGGTAGTTTTAGTGGATTCCTATGTTTTGGTTACACGTTAATGATGTGAACTTGAAAGGTTTTGCTAAACTTCATGTTTTTCTAAGATACGAGTTTACGTTGTCCAACTCAAACATTTTCTTGCATCTTATATATTAAATATTGTTACATAATTCCGGTTGGAAACGATAGCCCTATGGGTTATCTAACCATTGGCATTGGTTTTACATAATTTCATGTTATATAACTCAATTTATAGACAATTTTATAAATCGTGACAGCATAAATCGAAAAACTAACTAGGATGTTTCGATTAGCATTTTAGTAAGTCGAAATATGCCAGTCGGTTATCAAATTTTGATATGTGGTAGCAACATGAGTATTCTATGTTCCCCGAAAATTTCATATTTTTCGGTGATCGTTTTCTATGTGAAATGAATTTTTGTTAATCCATGACTAAATGAAGTTTTGAAATTTTTTTCCCACGACGTCTGATGGAAAAGTATTTGTTTAAGAATTTTTTTTTTTTTTTTTTTTTGTAGGTGGACTTTTCAAAAAAAAAAAAAAAAAATCCCACTTTGCTAGGCAAAGTGGAAATTTTTTTTTAATTTATCCCACTTTGTCGAGTTACTCGGCAAAGTGGGAAAATTAAAACATTTTAATTTTTCTCACTTTGCCGAGTAACTCGACAAAGTGGGAAACATTAAATTTTATTTTATTTTTTTTGTAATTTGCACTTTTAGTCCACATTCTTTTCATTTTATAACAAATTTACCCATAATCTTTTTTTTTTTTTGACTTTGGTCATCCCGACTTTTAAAAATGTATATGAAGTCCTACAACTTTTGTCGAGTTCTTGAATTTAATATATATATATATATATATATATATATATATATATTTAAAGTTGTTGAGTTACTCGACAAAAAAATAAAAAGAAATTTTTTTTTTTTTTTTAAATTTGTCGAGTTACTAGCCAAAAAAATAAAAACATTTTTTTTTTTTAAAATTTTGTAGAGTCACTCGAATTTTTTAAAATATATATATATATATATATATATATATATATATATATATATAAATCTTGTCAAGTTACTCAATTTAAAAAAAAAAAAAAAATTTTTTTTTTTAAAATTATGTCGAGTTACTCGAATTTTTAAAAAAAAATTATTTTTTTTTAACTTTTGTCGAGTTACTCAATTTTTAAAAAATAAAAAATATATATATATTTTTAACTTTTGTCGAGTTACTTGAATTTTTTAAAAAAAAAAAAAAAAATTTTTAACTTTTGTCGAGTTACTCAATTTAAAAAAAAAAAAAAAAAAAAAAATTTCTTAACTTATGTCGAGTTAATCGAATTTAAAAAAAAAAGAAAATTTTAACTTTTGTCGAATTACTCAAATTTAAAAATATATATATATATATATATATATATATATATATATATATATATATATACTTTTGTCGAGTAACTCGAATTTAAAAAAAAAAAAAACAAAAATATTTAACTTTTGTCGAATTACTCAAATTTAAAAAAAAAAAAAAAAAAATTTACTTTTGTCGAGTAACTCGAATTTTTAAAAAAAAAAAAAAATTTTTTTTTTTTTTACTTTTGTCGAGCGACTGAATTTAAAAAAAAAAAATTTTTTTTTTTTTTTACTTTTGTCGAGTAACTCGACGAACAAAAGTAAAAAAATTTTTACTTTTGTCGAGTTACTCGACTTTAAAAAAAAAAAAAATTTGTCGAGTAACTCGACAAAAATTTTAAAAATTTTTTTTTTTTTTTTTTAAAAATTCGAAAAAGTTTGTCGAGTTACTATTCAACTCGACAAACTTTTTCGAGATGAATAGTAATCGAAAAAATTATTGTTCATGGATTTTTTTTTTTTAAAATTCGAAAAAGTTTGTCGAGTTACTATTCAACTCGACAAACTTTTTTCGGGGTGAATAGTAACTCGAAAAAGTTATTGTTCATGAAATTTTTTTTTTTTTTTTTTTAAAAATTGAAAAAGTTTGTCGAGTTGAATAACTCGACAAACTTTTTTCGAGTGAATAGTAACTCGAAAAAGTTATTGTTCATGAAAAAAAAATTTTTTTTTTTTTTAAAAATTCGAAAAAAAAAGTTTGTCGAGTTACTATTCAACTCGACAAACTTTTACGAGGTGAATAGTAACTTCGAAAAAGTTCTTTGTTCATGAAATTTTTTTTTTTTTTTTTTTATGGTGAGCTTTTACATTTCTAATTTTTTTTTCAATGAAAAAATCAACAACATATTTTATTTTTATAACTATTAATTATAACATTATTACCAATAATGTTACTAATATTTTTTATACTAATTGCTAAAATAAAATAAAATAAAATATATTGTATTAATTGATTATGATATATATTCTATTTTACTATATTCTAATAAATGAAACATTAAATAAAATTTTGTATATGCTTTATTTATCAAGTTATTTGACAAATCCAAATTTAAGACTCACGAGTTTCTTGAAAAATAATTGATTATGATATATATTAAATTTATATGATATATATTTTATTTTGATATCTCCTAATAAATAATCAATTAAATACAAATATGTATGTCCTTCATTTATCAAATAAGTTAACAAATCCAAATTTCATGTCAACACGTTCCTCGAATAATAATATTACAACATTCAAATTAAACAAAATAGTCAATGTATTAAATAATTTCAATAAAAAAGATTACAAAATGAAAATTATGCATTTTATTATTGGCTTGAGTAACTCGGGAAACTCGATTTTAACTTTGTCGAGTTATGCTCTACAATAAATAATCGAGTTCTTTTATATCAATAATATTTCATATTCTATAACTTAATATAATATGTTATAATAAAATAGCTATTATAAAATAAAATAAAATCTAAATCATAAAACAAAACAATCTTTTACAATTTATTACTTAAGCAACTCGGCAAATTGAAAATAAATTTTGTCGAAAGTTACTCTATAACCTACATGCTAAATACATATATTTTATATTATAGAAATTTTACATTTACAATAAAGAGAAATATAAAATATAATATACACAAGTCCACAAAATATCAAATATATAGAAAAACTATTTTACATAAATTCACACATTTATTTATAATATCTGTAAATCAATTATACTAAGTGAAATCTATAATTACTTATTCAATTTATTTCACGAAAATATTTCCTGTTTATGATTTTGCTTTTGTATCACATTTTTCATCGAGTAACTCGACAAACATGATTTTTAGTTTGGCGAGTTACTCGAGTAACTTCAACAATGCATATTTTTCATTTTTTTGTTTTCTTTTTCTATTTAAATTATGTAATATACTTATAATTTCTGTAATAAATATTATTATAAATTATGTTAAAATACTTATTACAATTATTAATTAAAAAAAACACATTTATTTTCGTAATATAATTTGACATAATTATTCTAACAAAAAAATTCATTATTATAACAAATTTTTACTACAATTTATTTTCATAATTTATGATGAAATCTATTTTGTATGCATTCGTCATAACAAATTTATTATAATCACTAGATTATTATAATAATGTAATAATTGATTAATAATATATTACTACAAAATTGCTTTTATTATGCTATAAATTTATTATAAAAATTTTTAGTTATAATATGTTATACTAATTGCTAAAATAAAATAAAATAAAATATATTGTATTAATTGATTATGATATATATTAAATTTATATGATATATATTCTATTTTACTATGTTCTAATAAATGATACTTTAAATAAAATTTTGTATATGCTTTATTTATCAACTTACTCGACAAATCCAACTTTGAGACTCACGAGTTTCTTGAAAAATAACACCACTAAATAAGAATAAAGAATTATTTAATTGTATGACATACTTTAAATAAAAAAGGAAACAAAATAATGGAAAATTTAAATTTCATTCGTTCGTCGAGTAACTCGAGGCAACTCGATTGTCGGGTTTGTCGAGCTACTTGAACTATTGAATAGATTAATTTCAGTATCACAATTTTAATCGAGTAACTCGACAAAAGTGATTTTGGGTTTGTCGAGTTACTCGAGTAACTTCGACAATGCATATTTCTCATTTTATAGTTTACTTTTTGTATTTAAATTATGTAATACACTTAAATTTTTTTATTTTTTAGTTTTTTCGTGTTATTTTTTAACCAACTCGTAGAACTCAAATTTAGATTTGTCGAGTTACTAGATAAATTAATGATAATGCTTAAACTTTTGTTTTATGTTATAAACAAATTGTACACATGCAATTTGAAAAATAAATTTTTAAGTCGATAACATTTGATTTTTAATTTTTTTTCTATCTTTTATTTGTTTTAATATACATATATTAGTGTCTTTTAGCCGCAATTATTGACTTCTTATATATTATAGTCAATATATATTCATTTTTCCTTCATAAGTCATCAAATTTGGTGCTTTTTATCTCCAGATTGCTATATAGAACAAAGGATAAATACAATCGATTTCTAAAGGTTTGGTAAATTTCATTTTCTAAAATGCAGTTTTTGTTGTCCAACTTAAATATTTGCTGCAGCTTATACATTACGTATTTTTACATAATTCCACTTGGAGACAATATCCTCACGGGTTACCTAACCATTGGCTTTGGTTTAACATAATTTTATGTTATATAACTCAAGTTATGGACACTTTTGTAAAGTGCGACATCATGAATCCGAGAAACTGCCTTGGATGTTTCGGTGAATATTTTAGTGTGTGAAAACATGCCGTCGGATTATCAAATTTTTATATGTGGTAGCTACATGGGTATTCTACGTTCCTTGAAATTTTCATATTGTTCGGTGATCGTTTTCTATGTCAAAAAAATTTTCTTTGCTCCATGATTGGGTGAATTGTTTCTCCAAACTGCACTTTCGTTGACCAATCGAAAAATATGCTGCACCTTATATATTAAGTATTTTTACATAACTCCAGTTGGAAACGATAGCTCTATGGGTTACCTAACCATTGGCTTTGGTTTCACATAAATTCATGGTATAAAACTCAAGTTATGGACAATTTTGTAAACTGCGACCGTATGAATCCGAGAAACTACCTAGGGTGTTACGGTGAGCATTTTAGTCAGCCGAAACATGCCGTCAGACTATCAATTTTTGATATGTGTTAGCTAAATGAGTATTCTATGTTTCCTGAAAATTTCATATTTTTCGGTTATCGTTTTCTATGTCAAACAAATTTTTGTTACTCCATGACCGGGTGAAGAAATTTTTGTAACACTGCCCTTATTTTGAAAATTTTATTCACCTGGTCATGCAGTAATAAAAAATTCTTTGACATAGAAAAGCGATCACCGAACAATACGAAATTTTCAGGGGACATAGAATACTCAGGTAGCTACCACATATCAAAATTGGTAGTCCGACGGCATGTTTAGGTATACTAAAATACTCATCGCGAAACCTCTAGACAGCTTTTTCGGATTTATCTTGTCGGCGGCGTCGGAATCGATATTATAAACCAATCAATAAACTTTAAGTAGTGTAAATATCTTTTTTAAACTTTTGTGGACCTTGGTTTTGTGGCAGTTTTAGTGGATACCCATGTTTTGGTTACACGTTAATGATGTGAACTTGAAAGGTTTTGCTAAACTTCATATTTTTCTAAGATGCAGTTTCTGTTGTCCAACTCAAAAATTTAATGCACCTTATATATTAAGTATTTTTACATATTTCCAGTTGGAGACGATAGCCCTATGGGTTGCCTAACCATTGGCTTTGGTTTTACATAATTTTATGTTATGTAACTCAATTTATGGACAATTTTATAAGCTGTCGACGGCATGAATTCAAAAAGCGCTTAGGAGGTTTCGGTGAGCATTTTAGTATGCCTAAACATGCCGTCGGACTACCAATTTTTAATATGTGGTAGCTACCGAGTATTATATGTGCCCTAAAAATTTTGTATCGTTCGCGATCGTTTTTATGTCAAATAATTTTTTATAACAAAAAAAATTGAGCTAAAAGCTCACACAAAAAAAAAAAAATAAAAAAAAAATATTTATTTCAAAGACTTTGTCGAGTAAGTAAAAAAAAAAAAAAAAAAAATCAAACTCTTTCTTACTTTGTCGAGTAAGCCAAAAAAAAAAAATATTTCAAACTCTTTCTCACTTTATCGAGCAAGCCAAAATAAAAAAAAAAAAAAAAAATTCCAACTTTACCACTTTGTCGAGGAACTCGACAAAGTGGCCAAAAATAATAATAAAAATTTCATCATTTACCACTTTGTCGAGTTACTCGACAAAGTGTGGGAAAAAAAATATTCAAGAACTTTGTTCAGTAATTCGACAAAGTTCAAAATTTTATTTTTTTTAAATTGTTCATTTGGTCCCAACTTTTTAAATTTTTAACTAATTGACCCATAATTTTTATTTTTATGTCATTGACCATCCCCCATATTTAAATTTTGTTGAAAGTCCAATTTGACCATTTTTTTGGATTTTTTTCAAGTTACTCGACAAATATTTTTTTTTTATAATAAAATTAATGTCTTTGGTTTGTGAAGTTATTCAACAATAATTTATTAAAAAATAAATTGGTCGAGTTACTCAACATCAATTTTTGACACTGTGTTATCATAATTGTTAAAATAAAATAAAATAAAATATATTATAATAATTTGATATATCGATCAGTTATAAGTCACCAACTCCAACTTTTAAAAACAAAAGTTTTATTTACAATAAATTCATATTAAGTTTTATTATAATTATTAATTATACTAAAAATTGATTATTTTAATAAAATTTATATAATTAGTATAATAAATTGACATAATTATTATAATAAATTTGCATTCCAACGTGTTATTATAATTGTTAAAATAAAGTATATTATAATAATTTTATATCATATATAATTTATTATCTGAGTGTTATAATAATTGCTCAATTATTTATATGAATAAAATGCCACATACCACAAAGTCAAAATATTTCAAAAATAATTTTGTCGATGGCGTGAACGGTTAATTTCTAATTCACTATTTATTTTTTTTATAAATTTGATTCTTAAACATATGCAGCATTTATTTAGAATAATCTATAAAAAAAAAAATTTAAAATTTACTTTACAATTCAAAGGTTTCTTTGGATTAAAATAAAAAATTATATAAAAAAAAATTTGTAAAGTCAAAATGGGCTTAAAAGGTTAAGCCCATTTTCATTGATATTAGTGTGTGTTTGTCGAGAAACTCGACAAACACACACCTAAATTTGTTTTTTTTATTTATTTATTTTTTAAAAAATGTATTTGGGTGTTTGTCGAGTTACACGACAAACACCCACTCCTCCACTAAAAATCAAAATGTGCTAAAAGCCCATTTTCAACCTCTTTTAATTTTTTTTTTAAAATATTGGGGATGTGTATTTTAACAAACACACCCCCAAACAATAAAAATGGGGTTTTTAGCCCAATTTAAACTAATTTTTTTTTTTTTATAATTTTTAATTTGGGTATGTATTTGTTTGTCGTATTTGGACCTTTATTTATTATTATTTTGGTATGTTTTTCTTTTCTATAATTTAGTAGCAAATAGATTTTCATTTAATTTTATACTATTTTTTTTTTCTTATAAGCAAATTGAACATAGATGAATTTTTGTTAATCCATGAATAAGTGAAGTTTTGAAATTTTTTTTTCCTTTTTCACCACTTTGCCTCATAACTCAAACAAATTAGTAAAAAAAAAAAACACAAAATTTTTCTAAATAATTTTGACTTTCTCCGTAAAGTAAAAATAAAATAAAAATAAAAATAAAAATTTTGGTGGCTCAAGTAACTCGAAAAGTCATTTGGGAATTTTTTTTTTTTTAAAAAAAAATACTAATTTCGTCGAGTTTTAAGACAGAGTGGGGAAAAAGGTAAAAAAAAAAAAAATATTCAAAATTTCACTTAGTCATGGATTAAAAAAATTCATTTGACATAGAAAGCGATCACCGAAAAATATGAAATTTTCAAGGAACATAGAATATTCATGTAGCTACCACATATCAAAATTTGATACTCCGACGACATGTTTCGGCTTACTAAAATGCTTACCGAAACATCCTACTGGAATAAGGAGGAAAAAATGGAAAAAAATCAACAATTAATGATAATGCTTAAACTTTTTGTTTTATGTTATAAACAAATTGTACACATGCAATTTGAAAAATAAATTTTTTAAGTCGATAACATTTGATTTTTTTTTTTTTTTCTAAATAATTTGATAACATTTTATGTTAAATTTGTTCTATAGATTTGTTGTGTAAACGTTTTATTCCAGTGTATAATAAATTGATTATTGTAATAAATTGACATAATTATTATAATAAATTTGCATTCCATTGTGTTATCATAATTGTTAAAATAAAATAAAATAAAATAAAATATATTATAATAATTTAATATATCGATCAGTTATAAGCCACCAACTGCAACTTTAAAAAACAAATGTTTTATTTACAATAAATTCATATTAAGTTTTATTATAATTATTAATTATACTAAAAATTGATTATTTTAATAAAATTTATATAATTAGTATAATAAATTTGCATTCCATCGTGTTATTATAATTGTTAAAATAAAGTATATTATAATAATTTTATATCATATATAATTTATTATACAATGTTATAATAATTGCTCAATTATTTATATGAATAAAATGCCACATACCACAAAGTCAAAAATATTTCAAAAATAATTTTGTCGATGGCGTGAACGGTTAATTTCTAATTCACTTTTTTTTTTTATAAATTTGATTCTTAAACATATGCAAAGCATTTATTTAGAATAATCTATAAAAAAAAATTTAAAATTTACTTTACAATTCAAAGGTTTCTTTGGATTAAAATAAAAAATTATATAAAAAAAAATTTTAGAAGTCAAAATGGGCTTAAAAGGTTAAGCCCATTTTCATTGATATTAGTGTGTGTTTGTCGAGAAACTCGACAAACACACACCTAAATTTGTTTATTTATTTATTTATTTTTTTAAAAAAATGTATTTGGGTGTTTGTCGAGTTACACGACAAACACCCACTCCTCCACTAAAAATCAAAATGGGCTAAAAGCCCATTTTCAACCTCTTTTAATTTTTTTTTTAAAATATTGGGGATGTGTATTTTAACAAACAAACCCCCCAAACAATAAAAATGGGGGTTTTTAGCCCATTTTAAACTAATTTTTTTTTTTTATAATTTTTTAATTTGGGTATGTATTTGTCGGCGTATTTGGACCTTTATTTATTATTATTTTGGTATGTTTTTCTTTTCTATAATTTAGTAGCAAATAGATTTTCATTTAATTTTGTACTATTATATTTTTTCTTATAAGCAAATTGAACATAGATGAATTTTGTTAATCCATGAATAAGTGAAGTTTTGAATTTTTTTTTTCCCTTTTCCCCACTTTGCCTCATAACTCAAAGCAAATTAGTAAAAAAAAAAAACAAAATTTTTTCTAAATAATTTTTAACTTTCTCCAGAAAGTAAAAAAAAAATAAAAAATAAAAAAATAAAAATTTTGGTGGCTCAAGTAACTCGAAAAGTCATTTGGGAATTTTTTTTTTTAAAAAAAAAATACTAATTTCGTCGAGTTTTAAGACAAAGTGGGGAAAAAGTTAAAAAAAAAAAAAATATATTCAAAATTTCACTTAGTCATGGATTAAAAAAAATTCATTTGACATAGAAAGCGATCACCGAAAAATATGAAATTTTCAAGGAACATAGAATATTCATGTAGCTACCACATATCAAAATTTGATACTCGACGACATGTTTCGACTTACTAAAATGCTTACCGAAACATCCTCATGGAATAAGGAGGAAAAAATGAAAAAAATCAACAATTAATGATAATGCTTAAACTTTTTGTTTTATGTTATAAACAAATTGTACACATGCAATTTAAAAATAAATTTTTAAGTCGATAACATTTGATTTTTTTTTTTTCTAAATAATTTGATAACATTTTATGTTAAATTTGTTCTATAGATTTGTTGTGTAAACGTTTTATTCCAAAGTGTATAATAAATTGATTATTGTAATAAATTGACATAATTATTATAATAAATTTGCATTCCATTGTGTTATCATAATTGTTAAAATAAAATAAAATATAATATAATATATTATAATAATTTAATATATCGATCGCTTTATAAGCCACCAACCTGCAACTTTAAAAACAAATGTTTTATTTACAATAAATTCATATTAAGTTTTATTATAATTATTAATTATACTAAAATTGATTATTTTAATAAAATTTATATAATTAGTATAATAAATTGACATAATTATTATAATAAATTTGCATTCCAATCGTGTTATTATAATTGTTAAAATAAAGTATATTATAATAATTTTATATCATATATAATTTATTATACAATGTTATAATAATTGCTCAATTATTTATATGAATAAAATGACACATACCACAAAGTCAAAAATAAAATTCAAAACTAATGTTGTCGAGTTGCTCGACAACAATTAAAAAAAATATTCAAAAGCAATGTTATCGAGTAACTTGAAAAAAAAAAGAAAAAAAAAAAGACAAAAGCCCATGTCTCACCCTTTGTCGAGAACTCGACAGACTCCAGTTACTCGACAAACTGGACAATTTGTCGAGTTACTCGACAACATTTTTTTTTTCTCCATTTGGCTTATTGTTTACTTTATTATAATTTTATTATTTTTTATATTTTTAATTATTTTTCTTTGTTTACAAAAAAATGTAACTTCTTTGCAGATTTTTAGATTTGTTTTTCACTTTTATTATAAATGTTATTTATAGATTATTTGAGATTAGTCATTTTGAATTTTGAATGAAATAATGGTAGCTTTCTCTAGCTTTGATTTTGACTATTGGAATTTGTTTTTGTTTTTTTTTTCTTGACGCCATTTTGTCGAACAACTCGACAAACTCCATTCCATGGAATTAATATATATTTTTCATTTATCCTTTTCCGCCGTCGAGTTACTCGATAAACCTGGGTTTGTCCCGGTTTGTCGAGCAACTCGACAAATTCGATGGAGTCTCAAAAAAAAAACCTTCGTTCGAATTAGATATTGAGAAAATTATGTGGACATATATTCTCATCCACAATCGATCGTCAAATATTTTTTTTTTTTAAGGAAAAAATAGGAACCGCTGCTCGAATTAGACATGTCATCCACTTTTGTCGCCGCCGCCATTTCGTGTTAATTTTTCTTCCACCAAAACAAAGACCATACTCTTCTCCTTACAATTTACAAATCATACGAGTAAACCAAAATTGTTGATTTGTCATTGAAATAAGCGATTGCCTGGTTAATGACCTAAAAGACATTTTATGGGACTATGAAGACCCATAAAATGAAGTTTGTCGAGTTCAAATCTCTTACACACACGTGTTTTGTTTGTTATCATCCATTAGGAATTGTAAATTGTAATTTTGTTTATAGTTGTTTGTTTGATCGTGAAATTTTCGGTAAAACCGCTCCAATTTTTAATTTATTGAACGTCCGTTCGATGAGGATACTTACAGGTTTTGAGCTTTAGTACACTCAAATTTGAATTCGTTTGTCTTTTTCTTTGTTGGGGTCCTCCTCATTTTACATATATTTTCCTTGCATTTGACCCGTGTTTTGTTGTTAATGGTGTAATTAATTTTTCTTTTAGTGATTTACGTGTGGGGTATGTGATTAATGTGTAAGTCTTGAGTAAACCCAAGGTAACAATTCAAAGAATTATTAACATTTTCATAATCCTCTATTTCATATATGAAAAGGAATCAAAAATCAAGAAATATGCCATTATTCTACAATTTTTATATCAAGTGTACTCAAGAAAAAATATCAATATATTTTAAATAAATGGCGAAAATTAGACAAAACATTTGAAGAAATTTTGACCTTTCTTTATTATTTGTTAATTATTTATTTTTTTGGTGTGTATGAGCAAATTGTACACAATTCGCTCTAAATTTGTTACATTTTTCAAATTTGTTTAAAATTTTAATTTCATATTTTTTTTTGGTCATTTCAATTACATTTAAAACCTAAAATTTTTTCCTATATTTGTCACTTACGCAACGCATGCGCTTTAAAACTAGTATATATATATATATATATATATATATATATATATATATATATATATATATATTTTTAAAAAAAAGGACGGTCACATAACAAAAGAATGAACCAAAGGAGGAAAAAAAAACATAAAAATCCAAAAAAAACCCTAGAATCCATGAGCACACAAAGAATCTGAAACAATTTTCTACTATCTGTGATGAATTTTCTGAACAATTGAGTAGCAAGTTGTTGGTGGTGATAGGGTAGAGAGGAGAGAAAATGTATAGTAAAAATGCGGAAGGAAAAGGACCGCTTACTTTTATATCGAGATAAAAAAACGATGTCATTTTTATCATAGCTGGAATGACGTTGTATTGGTCAAATGATGAACAGTGTCCTTAAAACTCACTCTTATAATATAGTAGGATATATAATTATTAATTAAATTAAAAATTAAAAAAACTTCATATATTAGTTGTCAACTATAATCACTTATCATTGTAATCCAATGTATTTAAAACAATATTTTCATCTCCATTGAATTTTAATCCGGTAATAAAAAAAGTTACAATTTTCTCATTAATATTTTTTTTTAAATCCATTTTTCATTTCTTTCATCTAAATAAGGCAAAAAAATTTGAGATCATCTTTTCACCTTCATATTTAATTTAATATATTAAATATTTAAACATTTTAAATGTACATTTAATAGATTGTTAAAAATTTAATATATGATAATAATGAACAATAAAAGAATAACAAATAATTATTAAAATATAATTACATTTATTTAAGTATAATTACAATTAGTTATGAGTTTTATATGGTGGTAATACCAACAATAACTTGAATTCAGTTAAGACTTTTTGGTGATTTAAACTTTGATGATTGATTGAACCATTGATATCAAATCTTATAGTATTAATGATATCCGTGGCTGTATTTTACGAAGAATATAATTAATAATTACTAATTTTATTGTGAGAAAATGTAATGATTGACTACATAATATTGTATATTTGTTGGAGTAGTAATTCCTTATAAACAATATTCTTTCTTTGTGTATGTTCTCTTTTTATTAGACTTGTTTGATTTGACGACGTAAATGAAACATCATAAATGCGAGTAAGAAACAAAAATTAAAAAAAAGTGTGAATATATTTGTCTATGTTGTAAGAATATCGTTGATGGATATATAGTATTGTCCATCAATATATATATATATATATATATATATATTATTAATTAAATTAAAAATAAAAAAAAAGTTTCACACGTTAGTTCTAAACTATAGTATATGTTTGGTAAGGGTTTAAAGATTTT
The DNA here is from genome assembly GCA_023638005.1 of Forsythia suspensa. Taxonomy (NCBI): domain Eukaryota; kingdom Viridiplantae; phylum Streptophyta; class Magnoliopsida; order Lamiales; family Oleaceae; genus Forsythia; species Forsythia suspensa. Next base: position 25,850,733 of record CM042670.1, on the reverse strand, counting down.
GAAAAAAATTAGTAAAATGTGTTGTTAAAAAGATGATAAAAGTTTAGGTTCCACAAAATATGTCGTTGAAAATGAATTTGAAAAAAAAAAGAATTAAAAAAAAAAATAATCGAATCAAACATGCTTGTAATCATTGTAATCTAATGTATTTAAAATAATATTTTTATCTCCATTTCAGTTTTGACAACTATGATTTGAATTTTAATGAGGTGATAAACAAAGTTACAATTTTTCTCATTCATTTCTTTTTTTTATTGAAATTCATTTCTCATTCCTTTTATCTACTTAATGCAAAAATAAAAAATAAAAAATTGAGATCGTCTTTTCACCTTCATATTTAATTTAATAGATTAAATGTTTAATAATTTAATTGTATATTTAGTAAATTGTTGAAAATTTAATGTACAATAAGAATAAACAATAAAAGAGTATTAAATAAAATATTAAAAAATAATTATACATTAATGAATAAGGTGAATATGGAATTTTAAAAAGTTCGTAAAGATAGAATGGTCCAAAAATGTTTCTCCATTTAAGCCCTTTTAAATTAGTATAGATTAGATGTCGGTTTGTATAAAATTCTTGTAAAAACTTTAAAAACTTCAAGTACCATCACATTTTAAAATTAACAGACTGTAAGAAAATCATTTCAATTTAAAAATAATAATCAAACATATCATTTTAAATTTTTATAATGATAATAAGGCTCTTTGTGGTAATAACAATTCAGGGCTTTACCTAATAGCACGCAAAGTAATTTCCCACTGCATTTTTCACGTCCATGTTCCCTTCACAATTTGTTCACGGTCTTAAGCCTACCATTGCAAAATACATCCGACCTATGAATAAATTGATACAATAGTGGATTGGAGTTATGAGTAATCCTTAGAGTTGGAGGCTAGTGTTTCTAATTAATTATATTCAATATGAGAAGGGGTGAGGAAGATAGATAGGTGAAGAAATTTAAAAGCCTTAATTAAGATTTAATTGAATCAATTTTAAATTTATTTTAAATTAATCAACGACAAATTGAGAAATTTAAAATATGAGTGAAGATATATTTTGTCCAAAAATGTTTCTTCTTTTTAGGGGCCTTTTAGATTTTAGATTAATTATAGATTGGGTAATTTGTATTTTTGGTCATCAACTTTTCTAATTTATAACAAATCTACTCCTAACTTTTTTTAGCACCAAGCATCTCCAACCTTTCAATTTTTTGCAAATTACGTCCTCATTGACATATTTTGACGATTTTGGCCTCCTCTTTAAATAAACAAAAATAAAAATGCTAAAAACTACAAAATAAAATAAAATAAAATTACAAATGAAGCCCCATAACTTTTAAAAAATATAAAAGAAAATCATATCTCTAAAAATCCACCCCACACCACACCACACCACACTTTAAAATTCATTCTCTCTCTTCTCTCTCTCTCTCTCTCTCTCTCTCTCTCCCTCATTGCCACCAAAACTCCATTCTAAAGCGCCATTCTATAGGGTGCCACCACGACCGTCGCTTCTTATTCTTTTTCTCAAACCAACCACCACTTCTACCACCATCTCTTCTCTTTCCCACACAACCACTTTTGCTATCTCCTCCACCACCTCCTCCATCACCACCGCCACTCCCTCTAGCAAAAGTTATTATGAGTTGGGCCGGGATGACCCTTCCTATGCTGCCAAGTTCTATGATTGTTGTGGAGCAGAGGATGTGGAGTCACCTGGCCATACTTCCAGCTTCCATATTTCATACGATGACGAGTGAACAAGAATCCACTATGGTACTTCAACCTTATCCTTGTGTATATATTTGAGACGTAATCCTCCACTTAAATATAATTAAATTTTCCCTTACTTGTGATTCTGTCCTTTATTTTGTTATTTACGAGAAATGGTTGAGCGAGCAAGTATTGGGCAGCTTTTTCGCCAGGTTTCTCGACCTTTGACCATCTCCCTTTTGTATTGCTTGTCTGGTCATTACAAGTAATTCTCCCCGTTGAGTAAAATCTTGATGGATGTTGGAAATGGGAGAACCAGGTTTTTTAACATTGACCAAATTTTGTACTTGTTCTTGATCCCACCCCTATCCCCATGTGCATATAGCTTCTTAAGTTTGAATATTGAAGGAGACTTGTGATGGAAAAAGCTTGTTGTACATAATGGTTTACATAATGGTTTGTAGATGATGACATGGAATGAATAGTAAAATAACTGATTTGCCCATATTACTTTGGGTAAAATGTAGCAAAAATAATAACACGTGGAATGTTATTAGAAAAGTGAACCACGGAGAGAGAAAATTTTTCCATCTTCGATAACGCAAGAGGATCTTGCCGGAGAGAGGTCTTCGTCGCCGAACAGAAGCTTAGTTACTGGGAGAAAAATATTTTAAACTCAACGGTAAGTAGTACTTCTTCCCTATTTGGATTCTTGAATTCTGTCGTGAAATGGGTGGATGGGTTCAAGTAGAATTTCGTGAAATGGGTCGCCAGACAGAAGCTTGGATTTAACAGTAGGAAGTTGATAATAATAAAATTAATGGAGCCAGTGATAAATAATTTGATAATAGAACAAAATTATCTCTCGTTTGCTTCTACATAAGGGTTTATGCCCTCTTTTGAAATACAAATTAGGGGCTGAAGGCGGAAGAAACATGAAGTGAAGTGGTTTGTTTTGCTTGATTTCTTTATTTTTGCCCATTTTCCATTTTATGATTTGGGATTGCTTTGATTCCATTTTCCATTTGCTGAATTGTGATTTCTTATTTTTATTATTATGAAGTGAAGTGCTGTTTGCTTTTGATTGTAATAAAGAATTGGGTTACTTTCATGAACTGGGTTTTAAGAGGTATTCGTGAAAAATATTGTAATTATATGGTGAAGACTTGTATAATAGCATATTCTGTTAATGTAGAACTTATTGTTTGATTGATACATATTATAGAAACTAGTTGAACTACGGTTCTCGTTAGGTGAAGTGTGTTATGTTACGATGATAGGAAAGACTAAAGTAATTTGTCATGGTTGTAGATGGCCAGGCCACTACTTGCAGGCATGCCCAAAAAAACAATGATGCCCTTTATGTGGAGAGGGATTTGTGAAATGGATGGAGGTGGAGAAGAAGTCTACGAACCTAGGGAGGCTATTCTTTTCTTTGTAGTAGCAATTGTGGATATTTCAAATGGGGCGACGACAACCAATCCGGTATGTGCTTATGACGTAGGTGAAGCAAGTGACGCTTTTCTTGAGTACGTCTGCAGCGAAACATGAAGTTGAAGATTTGCCAAATTTATTAAAACTATGTGCTTGGATATCCGAAGAAGAAGACGTTGAGATATCGGTCAACGTCACCATTCGCAAGGGCCAAGGAAGTGCAGAAGTAAACAAGAAAGAAAATGGGAAGACCAAATTGATTTAGAAAATTTGGTTTTATGTTTAGCAAACGTTTGTTATTTGGCATTTGTAAACAATGGTCTGAATTTGTTTGAAAAGTCATGGCAAATTAATTTAATGTTACCTTTGTAAACAATGGTTTGAATTATGTCATTCTTTCCAATGAATATTTAGTTCACGGATTCTGCTTCATCAATTTGGATATTAATGTGTTATCCCTGAATGGATATTAATGTGTTATCCTGACCTAATCCAAAATATTTGGATGTATGTGATATATTACTCAGCATTAAGCCATTTTCTCATGGACACATTTTGCTCAATTTCTTGCAAGTTCAGGAGTTTAGCCAACAAGTTCAGGAGTGACCTGGAATCTCCTCGTGTATATAATATTAATGAAGCAAAACTGAGATATCATGTTTGTTTCACAACATGCATAGAGAAACGATTTTTATTCCTAGATCACTAAATCTAACATTTCAAAGATAGAAAAACATACCAAAAATTGACCAAGATATTGCTGAATTTCATGCAGAAACACTTAATTCTACCACATTTTCTTTGAATTTTCGTAAGCATTGAATTTTGTTTTTATTAATATTATTTCCAGATATTGCTACATAGAAGGCAAGAAATTCCATGCCACGCTCGATCCCCAAAGAGTTCTTGGAGCCATTTTCAAAAATCATATCATTGTTAAGAAAACAAACTTAGGTTACCATGACCTTGCTCCATTCACTCAAAGTATATTCATTCAATCATCCTAAAATAAAACGACCTTGAAAGCAGAGAAATAAGTGTATGAGCATCAATCTCAAACATTCTTGGTGGTAGCATGATTGTGAAAAAATGCATTATTAAAGCTAAGTGTGTATAGAACACCACACACATCCTTATTATTACACATCTATCATGTTTGGCTAAGCTTAAAAGGGTGCTTAACAAATTAACTATAATGGACCCTCACAGCAATACCAACCTTTTTCAGCATGAATTAGCACTCCCTTTGAAGAACAACAAATCCACACTCATAAACAAAATTAGCATACTATCACTATCGCAAGACACAACAATAACACACTAATTAGCATTATTAACAGTAACATGAAATCAAAGTTCACGACAACTTCAAACAAAAAACATAGTTTAAACTTTAAACAATAAAAGCAGAAAATAGCCCTACCCATATATGATATATCCATAATTTGAAAATCCCATGCTATAGCAGCAGTAATAGCAAAAAGAAATATTAATTTGGCAGCCAATTCATTTCAGTAAAAAAACGAGTGTACATATAGCATATAAATAAAAGTAGTCAGCCTGTAAATACTTCTTCATTACATTCACCATTGCATGATACAAATAACAAATAAAATCTTTTGAATGTTTCTTCATTACATGACATTTACACATTAAGCATGTGTACTGGATCACTAGTGCACTCATCCCCTAATCCGAGATGTGGGTCTTGGGCTGGAAATGGCAACAAAGTACGATGCATTTGAACATTAGGCATGAAGTTGATTCTAGATGAATGAGTCCAATGATGATATTCAGCAACCTACACGTAACATCGTCACATTGAAGGTTGATTGTAATAGAATAGCACATTGATAATTTCGAAGTCTACAATACATACCATTGTAGGTTGGGAGTAAAAGAGGTTAGGCTATATGGGATATCCTGCTTCATGTGATGGTAGGAGGACAACATTACTTGGACTCGACCTCTTTGCTACAGCCTATGACATAAATGAAGAACATAAAAATGGAGAACAAATATGGTTTGCATGTAGCAGAGAACTATCATACGTATGTGTAATACCTTAGTTTGTTTTGATCTCGTTTCCAATGGTCATTTTCTTCGAATATTCTTAGGGGTCCCTTCGTTCTTGACAAATTCGGATCGAAAATTATCTCAGTTGCATTGTTTTTAGCTTCTGTACTTTCCTAGCCTACTTGAACGCTTTGTTGAGAGTGGAGATTATAGCACAACTTAGTCTCGATCTAGATGTGACCAACTTATTCGATTGACTATTCATCCAGTCCATAATCTCTCCGGTTCGTTCTTCACCATCCGCTGCCAAGTCTGCTATCTTACCGAATGCAATACACATTCGATCGTAACGTAACTACCTAGGGTTAGTTATCCAACCATCGTAATTGATTTTCACCCTTGTGTGTGGTCTACTAACATCTCTCCCCCATCTCCTCAAGATATATGTCTCAGGAACTATCGTAACATCGTTACGGAGCAAAATAGAGATAGCATGTTTGCAAAATATTCCTCTAAACTCGAATAAGTGACAACTACAAACAATATGGCATATATCTCTTCAAAATGAAACCTCAATTTTTTTTTTCTTCATTCTTTCATTGCTTATGAAATCCTCGAGCACCTCGTACTTTGTTACCGAACAAACTTCTTCACTAGATATAACCTCACAATACACATTTTCAGTAAATTCTTCTTGAAATTTCCTAAATTTTGATATAGTTATATTTCTTGAAATTGCTTCTCCATCTCGTACTTAGTTGCACATGGAACCATTTGTGCAAATGACTTAAAATCTGCTTGAAATTCCTTTTCTACTTTACACCTCATTGTGCGCTCATATTGTTCCACAAATTGTTTTAAGGATATTTTCAAATGGACATACTCATCAAAGAATGCATTCATACTCTCACTACGTTGTGTAGTAGACATCTCCGCCCAAAAACTAGTTTTCAAGAAACATGGAACCTAACATATTCTGTCTTTGTAAAGTCCAGACAACCAATCGTTATCCTACAAATCATATATTTGAATCATTTGATTCCAACCCTGCTCATACTCTTTAAGACTTTGTGAATCATAAACCAAACCATGTATAGTAGAAAATATGAAACCCTTTATGATTGTTATTGCCAAATTTTTTAGGTAACTTCTTCATTATATGCCACAAACATCATCTATGCTTCGTATTTGGAAATACGATTTGAATGGCATTTTGCATAGCTCTATCTTGATTAGTAATTATTCTATTAGGGGCCTCGTTATTCATGCATTCAAGCCATGTCCTAAATAACCAAACGAACGTCTCTGTATCCTCGTTTGAAAGTAATCCACCCAAGCAAAGTTGATTGACCGTGATGATTGACTCTACAAAATGGGCAAAAGGCATGTTGTATTTATTAGTCAGGTATGTAGTATCAAATGTGATTACATCGCCAAATTCCTTGTATGCTTGTCGACACCTATTATCTGACCAAAATACGTTCTTCAATCGAGAATCCTTGTCTAAGTCGATACTAAAGTATAAACCAGGGCACTGTGCTTGCATTTTAGAAAAGTAACCCTGTATTGCAGTTGCATCTCCTTTCCCAAGTCTTAAACGCCTTACTTTTTCAATATAGTTCTTGCAATCCTTCTCGACACATGTCATTCTATCATATCCACATGCTTCGACAACTGCTGAGTTAAAACTTTTATGTAATGGAATTCCAGTTATATCATTACATTCAAGCTTCCGTTTCACATGTGCACTAACTTGTCGGTTGCATCGATACAACCTGGATTTGGATGGGCTTGTTATGTGATTATGTTCAAGATGGACTGTGTTTATTCGCCATATTCCACTAATATCTGAACATGTTGTAAGCCTAGCATTACACCATGTTTGAATGGTTGGTTGAGGCTTCAAAGAAGTGCTTGTAGTACTACTTCTTCGACCTTCTCGGCTACATGTGATAGTCACATATCTTACAATCCCGTCGTCCTCCTTTTTCGAATTTCTTTTTCTAACAAGAAAACCTACATCATAAGCGTAACTTTTGTAAAATTCCAATACTTCATTCTCATCTTTAAACTTCATCCCAACTGTAGGCACCATTGCACTATCTTTTCCTAAAATTTCATCATCCAATGCGTTCACATTCTCTCCAATTGTCTCCTTCTCAGATTCTTCAAAAGTGTTATCATCCATAACCCCAACATTCACATTGACTATGTCATCATCAAAATATAAACTCTGATTTCCTGGAGGAAAATACAAAATTTGCATAAACAAACCTATATGTACAATTTCAGATTCAAAATAATTCAAGATTTATAAAATTTACCCTTTCAGTTATATTTTTTTCCTCCAATAAATACATTAGTTATTTACCAGATTATCATATATTCCTATAAATAATGACCCTCTAATTGCAAATCTAAATTCTTAAAACAACAAATCCTATCCACAAATGTCAGCTAACCGGATATGGAAGCTAGTTGGAGATGAAATTTTTTATAAATCGAGAACCAAGAACTAACATGTGTCCATATCTTCGTCGAAGATGGAAGCTAACCGGAGGAGGATCAAATGTCGCCGGTCAGTGGACTTAGAAATATGGTAGCGTTGGAATGAAAAAAAAAATTCATCTCTTTTCCCGCTTTCTGTCTAAAAACTATGTTTGTTTTCTTTCTTTTTATGTCATTTTCTCACGATAAAATATTTTCTATTTCTTATGACAAATTGAATTGGGCCTAGTTAGTCAAACTCTATCATGACAAATTAAATTGGGCCTAGTTAGTCAAACTCTGTATCCTTTCTGTACATTATTTCTGTACAAGAAGTGCGGTTCCTTGTGATGTGTTGTTCTATGCTGTGCGTGTTCTCTGATTTCTTATTCTGTCTTCTACTAGTTGTTACAGCACATTTTGAAGCTCGTGTTTTTCAAGGATGTCTTCTTCTCCTCGAGAGAGAGAGAGAGGTGGGGTGGGATGGATTTTTAGAGAAGATGGTGTTTTTTATATTTTTTAAAAATTATAGAACTTTATTTGTAATTTTATTTTATTTTTTTTTTTTTTAGCTTTATTCATTTTTGTTTACTTAAAGAGGAGGCAAAACCGTCAAATTATGTCAATGAGGACGTGATTGTAAAAAATTGAAAGGTTGGGATGCCTAGTGCTAAAAAAAGTTAGAAGTAGATTTGTTACAAATTGAAAAGGTTGGGGACCAAAAGTACAAATTATCCTTATAGATTTAATTTATCCAATTTTAATGGCATTTTAAATTAATTATGGAAAAATTGTAAAATTTAAAATATGAGTGAGGATATTTTGGTCCAAAAATATTTTTCCTTTTTAGGGTCTTTTAGATGTAGTATATATATTGATATAGATAGATATATTTTTATATATATATATATATATATATATGTGTATGTGTGTGTGTGTGTGTGTGTGTGTGTGTGTGTGTATATATATATATATATAGAGAGAGAGAGAGAGAGAGAGAGAGAGAGTATATATATGGATTAATTAAGATTTAATTGAACTGATTTAAATTAATCAAGGGAAAAAAGGAAAATTTAAAATAATATTTCTTCTTTTTAGGACTTTTTAGATGTAATATAGATATAGATTAATATAGATAAAAAGAAGTAAAAAAATCAAGAAAATTAATAGGCTAAAGGTATATACGATGACTCGAGAAAAGACAAATCATGAGTGAATATTAGATTTAAGAAAACAGGCCTCCAAGGCATAGCTTAGTGGTTGAAAAATGATGGAGTGAGGTAGTCTCAACTTCACTGGCAGCTGCAGTGTAGGGGTTCGAGTCCCGTCTTTGGTATGGATTTGGCCCATTGTAAGCATAGTTTAAAAGCAACTTTCAACTCTGCTCCACCGATGCACATCCTGTGATTTACATCATCTACCAAGGTTCTAGGACAGGGGCGGTGGGGGTCCTCATAGTTGGGGTTCAACCTTTTTTAAATTTAAGAAAACGGGTAGTGTCAAGATTTTGTATGAACATGGCAGGTCTAGGGGCCCCAAACCATTTAAGGCCAAAAATTTTGGCCTATTTTTTTTTTTTATTATTATTTAAATCAGTCTATTTACATGTGAAATCTAAATAAAAAGTAAGCCCAAATTTATCTTACATTATTTACCTTAATATAGTCATTAAACTGTAGACATTACAATTTTTCATTTAAATTTGTATACATAGAAATCTTTATTTTGATTCAAAATGATTTTCTAAATTGTTAGGGTTAGAACAATAAATAAAAGAGCGAAAAATAAAGAGCACAAGAGATTAGTGCTATATATAACAACCCAATGAAAGTTCTCTAATTATAATGAAATATTAGGACAACCTAATTGTGAAAATAAAATCTAGAAAAACATCATTACTTAAGCAAATACAAATACCGTACACCTTTCGGGGGCGCTGCCCCCGAGCCCCCAGCCTAGCCCTTCCAATTTTAAGTGTGGTAAGGTTGGTCCACGCTCAACTCTGCATAGCGCAACAAATTAGACTCCACAACTTAACACAAATTCTAACCATTTTTTCATTTAGTGAAGAATAAGAAAAATGTACCTTTTTGGATTATATGTTTGTCAAAAATTTATACTTTAAAACATTTCAATTTATTAAATGCCCCAATTAAATTTTCGCCTAAAATCCCCTAAATCTCAGGGCCGACTCTGAGCATGAAGCAAGCAAAACTTATTAATCAACCATTACCAAGTCACATAACTTTGTCAACTTCCCAATAATCCTCAAATGAACTAAACAAATAGAACATGGTAAATTTTACATACATGACTAATGTTCCATATGCAAATGTCCTAGATTCTATGATGTACACAATGATGACTACAAGTAGAAGACCTTACCACACTTGAAACTGGACTGAGACACCCAACTCAATTTTTTGCTCCTGAGAAAGGTGAGCGAGAAAACGAAGAAAATAAAAAAAAAAAAAAAATCCACTTCAATTGGATCCATCTCGTCTTGAAACTTGGTCTTAATTTTATTTTCTTTTTCTTTTTTTTTTAAATAAATTTTTTATACAAATATAATACATTGCATCAAATACAATCTTAGATAAACTTAGACAATATATATTTTAAGATTCTTAAAGAGATTAATTTATAAAATTGAGACTCTCATGTATTAGTCAATAGATATACATCAATTTTCTTTCAAAATAATAATATTTTTTTGGTTAATTGTAAACTATTTTTTGACACCTTTTTTTAAAATATAAATAGTAAAAGTATGTTAGTCTTATTGCTTTGAGATATAAGCATGTTTGACTTAAATTAAAAATTTACTTATAAGTAAATTTAAAATAAATAATTTAATTGTCACACTAAACATAATTTGGATTGAAACTTGAATTAAAATAAATTTTAATTAAATCTAAATAAATTTATGTTGGAGCTTGGGAGTCTTGGACTAATATTTCAAAAAAGGACAATTTAAGTTGAAGACTTAGGCTTAGGCCATTTTAGATTGATATTATTTGGATTATGTATTTAGATTATTAACAAAATGAGTTATTAGTGTTAAGGAGCAAAACATAAATAAAAAATTATGGACCAACCCGACTAGACCGGTGGGCTAGACTGGTTGGGCCAAATGGACTCGATTTTGTTTGAGTCAGGCCAGTCCAACCCAAAATTCGGGTTATATGGGCCGTCCTGTGAACCGGGCCGATTTTACCACATCTAATTACAGTGACGGAATCAGGCATTTTGAGTTGGAGGTCAACAAATTAACATTAAAAAAATTTGAAACAATTATAAGTGATAAAAAAAATTTGATACCTTATTATAAGTGTTCCTTACGAGTTCTTATACTTTGATAATGTTGTATAATTACTTCATCATCAATCTTGTCAAATACATCATTTTCAATATAAACAATCAATCTATCATTCAAATATTTATCACTTATTCGATTGCGTAATCAATTCTTGACATAATTCATTGAAGAAAATACTCTATCTACCGTAGCAGTAGGAACTGGAAGAACACTGTCACTCACAAAATACTGAATTTCACAATCCTGAATTGTTGAGAAACCAGATCATACTCAATAAAAAAAATATAATTGTATAATCGATACAAAAACTAAAAATAGAAATTATTTTATTCATACACTATGCACAAACACATAAACAAACTCACTTGCTGCAGTAGTCCGGTCGGTGGTCTAGCGACCGACGAGGGTGTAGTGGCCCGTGGGTCGTGGTGATCGGGTGAAGTCGCTAACCTAGTGCAAGAATTTTTGCAAATAGTAATTGATTTTATGATAAAATTTAGGGATTGAGTTTAAAATTTTGGAGATGATTTGTTGAGTGATTTGGGAAAGATTTATAGATATTAGAATGTCATAATCTAACTGCTTAAATTGATATTTTTAGATGAAATTATAGGAAATGTCCATTTGCAACCTTATGGATATGGCAAGTTTTGTAAATAATTTGAGAAATTGTTATTTTAGACAAAAATAACCATAATCAATTACTTAAAATCCCAATATATCCTATTAAAATTTAGTCAAAGCTAATTCAAAATCAATCAAATCTACAACAAAATTCTACCAAAAAATTTCAAGCTCATACCTCGTGCCACCGCCTCGCGCCACTGCTAGCCACCACTCAATCCAAGTAAGTTAATTTTTTGATAAATTAATTTGGGTTATAAAAAAAATAAAAATTCTATTTGTTTGTGATAGATTGGTTTGGATTTTTTTTAGATATAACTCTTGCTGAATTTTTTTTTAATATGGTTATAGAAAATTTGTTGAAGGAAGCTAGGTTAATGGGTTGATGTGTGGTTGAAAGAGTAATAAATGCCGTTGAAGACAATAGTAGAAATGATAGTAGAACTGATTAAATGAGCGACAGTTCAACTATCTGAAAAAAATGATAGTTAAATTATTTGTAAAAAAGACAGTTGAACTTTCGAAAAGACAGTATCTGTATAAAATAAATTGATAGTTTACTGTCTAAAGGAAAAAAAACCAGTAGATAGATTCTTTTGGAAGTCAGAAAAAAAAAAAAAAAAAAAAATTGTCATCTTTAAAAAAAGGACATATATGATTTTTTTACATTATTTTTACTAATATTATTAAAAGTTGTTATTTTACAAAATCATATGTCAAATTTTGTTGCTCGCAAACGCCACTTGCAATTATCATCTAAACAAACAATTGTGTACATTGTTTTATTTGATTTTTTCACTTTCAATTCGACGTTATGTCTCAATGCAATCAAGTGCATAGCTTCGTGCAAATCTTTCTTCTTATCAAACAATTTGTCGACATGCAAATATTTACCATCAAGAATCATCATGTCATACACGAGAAAATCGTGAACTAGGTCCACTGGTTCCAAACGACTCATGTCTCATATGTTATTTCCAACGAAGTCCTCGTTCGAAAATGAAAATTCCTCCTCATTGTCTTGCACTATCGCAAAAGGTCTTTGTGTAGCATTTATCTCTGAAATAACTACATCTTCGTCTCGAGTTATCTCCACTGTATCCCACAAATCATTACCACTATGGTGCAATTCATCCCCTACTTCATCACCTGCGTCATGTTCATTCACCTGACTCATGTCTGTGTATAGCTGAGGCAACGAAGTCCTCGTTCGAAAATGAAAATTCCTCCTCATTGTCTTGCACTATCGCAAAAGGTCTCTGTGTAGCATTTATCTCTGAAATAACTACATCATCATCTCGAGTTATCTCCACTGTATCCCACAAATCATTACCACTATGGTGCAATTCATCCCCTACTTCATCACCTGCGTCATGTTCATTCACATGATGTTTTTCGTTCAGTTCAATCAGCAACTTCAATTGCAAGCCTGAAATTATCTTTGCGAGTGGAATTGCAAAATGTATATTAGTAGAAAAACAAAATCCAAACTATATATCATTTTCCAATTAGTCAACTCTAAGGAGGTTTTGTATATCATGATACAAATCCGTATATGATGTATTTGTAGATACATGAAGTACATCAATAGATTCTTCATTACCTCCGGTCCATTTCCATGTCCATCAACATTGGTCATTCTTTTTAAACTCACAGAAGTAACAAATAGAAAGGAGTGTCATATCTGCATTTCAACAAAAATTTAAAATGAAGTTAGCTAAGTACGGCTGGAAACCCATATAGACTTTTAACATACTGCGTGGTGATGGTTGGTTATGGTCCGTTAAGGTCAGTTTGGTCGGTTATGACCTGTTGTGGTCAATTTTTACATGTCGGACACGTTCGGTTCTAGTGGCTCATTATGGTAGTGGTAGGATAATATATGTTCTACCTTAGTGTAACACACTATTATCCTACGTTCTACATTATTCAAGTTTAACACAATACATGAACAAAGATCTTTCCAATAAATCCGTGCAATAATTCATTGATGTGTCCAATAATTCGTGCCCATTTATATAAACACGCTAAAATAGGCTAAGATATCATTTAACAATTACGAAACCTACCAAATGAAGCACATGAAAAAGAGAATGAACTCTTTTACCTCTTACAAAAAGTCAAATTGTTGGCTCCTTTATTGTTCACGAGATACTTGTTTTCAACTTTGAAGATAAGTATTAGCTTTTATTGCAGTACGAGGAATTACTGTTGGATGAATAATATTCTGAGAACAACATGAGCCATTAACGGAACGGTTGGTGTGTGTTCAATAATTGAATTTGGTTATTTCTATTTGTGTAATTAAAAGGATGCTTATGTCTTTTGCCTTTGACCTATTTTAGTGGTTCTTATAATGGGAATAGTGGGAAATGGCCGGGTGACCCGACCAAACTATGTGAATAGTCGTTGACCCATTTTACAAGCAAATTACCGAATATATCCATGTATTTTCTTCCCTACTTATTCATTTCAAATGATGTCCACCTCGACAGCATACCAATGACTACGAGTGCAAACTGGAAAATATAAATGGGTGCACCCTTCCCACTTTTGACCATGTTTTGGGAACTCACCTTCGAGGTAACTATCGAACCTTTTGGTAGCTTTGTCGTATGATCTGTTGCATCTATCTCAAGCATCACTAGCATACAGTTGACGTAGAAGTTGACGTCCATAATAACTCGCAGACGACCGAAGGATTTCGAATATTTTATCGTCCACTGACGCAGCAATTGCCTTGCCAAATCAACATGCTTCAAAATAAGCAAGTGTTAACCAAAGTAATTAAGTATGTTGAACATATATTTCACACGTTGAGGCTACTTACCTCATCTGAAAGCCAATCTCCCTCCGTGAAAACATCATGGAACCATTTTTTTGCATCCTTCAACTTTAAATGGTCCAATTGGTAGATGACATTGGTCGTAAATCAATAATGGAAAAAATATAAATGAAGAAAAAATAAAATTAAAAATTACAGCTGCATAATAAGTCCACTAAGTTGGAAACGATGTTTACTCATTACCTAACTAGTTGTACCATGAAGAAAATTCATTATCCTTCATAGGGACAACATATCGGAAAAGATCAAACGCCGTAGCATCAACGTGTTTTCTCCACTGACCTTCAGTTGTGTATAGAAAAGTCACCATTGTGAAGGCTTTTTAACTCTCATTTCCCGCGACCGTTTCTCTACGTCAAGCTTTTCTACGGCTTTCCTATTACTCATGCATAGGAATACCTTAGGTTTTTCATGTACATCCTTCCGTATGACAGATCGTGTAGTCCGCCTACGTGGTTGATCCGCATCTTTCGTATCACCCCACCGTTGTCCCAACCCCTGTATCTAAGCCGCCTCCGCTTCACCCTCCACCGTTGTGTCTACACCTGTATCTACGGCCTCCCCTTGATCACCCTCCACCATTGTCCCGACCTCTATTTCTACCAGGGCCTCCGCTTCACCCTCAACACGATCTTTCCCAACTCATGTATCTACGGCCGCATCCGCTTCATCCTCCACCATTGTTTCTATACCTACATCTACCGGCTCTTCCACACTCTTCTGTCCCATTCCATCTATCCTATATCTACTTCTCTATCATTCGTCTCCTCTGCACCATTCTTCCCCTGATCACCAAATGATACATCAGCCCCATCCCAAATCATTCATCTGTCGTCGTCCATATATTCCTCATGCAAATGTGGGCTACTGTCTTCGTTCTTCTGACCTATCCACCTTTCTCTTCAGTTCGTTAACTTGATTCATCAGTTTTTTAATTTGTTCAAGTATTTTTCTCAGCATATTTCTGTGTTCGCAACATGGGCGGCTCCTTTGTAAAGGTGCACGATGTGTTGCAACGAGCGATGATTGACCAGCTTGGACATGACAAAGAATAACAACAACAGAACGTTACAAACGAATGCAAGTGACAGGGTTGGATGCAATTAATTTATTATAGTATACATACCTCATGCTCATCATGTGCAACTGGAGAGTGTGAGGGGTCATCCTCTCGTACTTGTTCGAATATATCATTGGGTTCTTCATCTCTAGTAGCACTGTCGGCTCCGTCTTCGTGAAGGTAGACATCGAGGATTGGATCTTTCCTTCTAGGGCCGGAGATAAACAATCTTACATACTCTTCTTCTATCTCATCTGAACTAGCATGCAATGTGCACCGAATGCGTAGTTGTAGATCATCCAAGACTTCTACAATGTCTCTTGATTCAGGTGTTAAGCGCAAATTCTACGAGCACATCCTCGGGAGTCTCTTTTCATGCATTTGAGCACTAAACAAGTGCTATATGCGTGGTATTGCCTCAAATGCCCAAACCTACAGATAGATGTACTTGTCATTTACTTACCAAATTTTTTCACTTAATTGAAATTTTAGATTCAGTTTCAATGACCATTACCGCACCGCCAATGGGAACTCCCACAAAGAATATCTCTCCTTCCGGTCTTTCCAACTTCTCATAAATACATGTCTTGTGAGGTCATAAATCTTCGCCTCCATGGATATTAATTAAATAAATCCAAGTCGTCAACCAAATCTAAAATGTGACCATCTATCTTTGTGTTCAGTTCTTTGGCTCTGAGCGCCGACTCATAGATACATGTCATTCCTAACTTATACTTGTCGTCTATATCGTCTTCCTCATTGTCAAATGCTTCATACAAACGACTAGGAATGATCTTATCCCCATCGACAAAGTATTTCTCAAACAACCGCCCATTCTGCATTATCCTATTTTTGTACTCAGCCTCATCTCCTGGCTTAAAGTCGATCACGAGCATAAACTCAAAAAAAGAGAATTGGGAAGGTTGCTCATTTCCCAAACAAAACCAGAGCTCGTCTGTATTTTCTGCACGTACCATCTGATTAACAGGTTGTGAATTAGCTTTGGAGATATTTACATAGACCTTGCATTGTACAACTTTCCAAAACATGAGTTGAGAAATAGTTCATTGTGTTCATCATCTAATGTATCGTATACTGCATCAATTTTAGGTAGCGTGGTCTCGATGATACCTTAGATTCAGTTACAAGATTTTTGTCTACGAAATACTCCATCCTACAAATAACATAACACAATCAGTTAGTGAAAAATCGGGTATAGTTCTATAAAGATCATACTTTTTAGAACAATAACATTCGTTGTATAACGTCATGTAGTCGTTCAGTGACAAATACAATCACGTGTGAAATAAATGCAATCGTACGTTGTAAACTTGTACAATTGAGAATATTGTAGACCACTCACTGTCGTTCATCATAAAGGTGTGTTTGGGACGACTTTCTTATAGAAATGTCAACAAATGTTTGGAACCCATAACTTTTCAAACATTGAGACATTGTGATTTTACCTAAAAAAACCCTAATTTTAAAATCAATTTTACCAAACACACCCTTTTTTTCTGAAACAACTACACAAATAACCCTAATTTCGAAATTAATTTGACAACAACCCTAATAGTGGAGATTTGGAATCTTTATGACAATCCAGTCACCTGACTTTGCTTCTTGACAGTAGGAGTTAGAGTGTGGAACTTCAATAGTACAGTTGCATGCGAACCGCGGTGAGGTTTTATGTCGCGAACTTTCTCCTTTTTTAACAGTCGTTTAGTGAGTGGGTGAATTGTATCGTATACAATAAAGTAAAATGTAAGTAAAAAAATATAAAAGTGATAGTTTTTAGACGGTATAAAATGACACATGTCATCGTAAATAGCCTTTGGGTTTTTCAAAAAGGTGTGGAAATGTTTTCAACACGACTTTAATCATTTTAAAACAACTACGTCGTTCTACAATATGATCGATACGATCGAGTTCGACGATCGAAGTAATGTACTACTATATGATCGACACGATCGAGTTCGATGATTGAAGTAATATACAACTATATAATCAATACGATCGAGTTCAACAATCGAAGTAATGTACAACTATATGATCGACACGATCAAGTTCAATGATCGAAGTAATATACAATTGATTGATCAACACGATCGAGTTTGACGATTAAAGTAATGTACAACTGATTGATCGACACGATCGAAGTAATGTACAACTATATGATCGAGTTCGACGATCGAAGTAATGTACAACTATATGATCGACACAATCAAGTTCAACAATTGAAGTAATGTACAATTGATTGATCGACAAGATCGAGTTCGACAATCAAAATAATTTACAACTATATGATTGACACGATCGAGTTCGTCGATCGAAATAATGTACAACTATATGATCGACACGATCGAGTTCGATAATCGAAGTAATATACAATTGATTGTACATTATTGAAGGTTTTTTTAAAAACGTCTATAGACATTTAAAACAATTGTAGTCGTTCAATACTAAACGTCGATGGTTGTTTAAAACAACATTAGTCGTTCTATATTAAACGTCATTGGTTGTTTAAAACAATTTTACATGTTATGTTCGTCTATACTAATATATTCAATAACAGTATACATTTCACAACATGTTCAATTTATTGGTTCCTCAACTTTAACAAAAACATCTAGAATCGTTCAAAATAACTCTACTTGTTATGTACTAAACGTTGATGGTTGTTTAAAACGACTGGTGTCATTATGCTATTTTTTACACACAGAAGGGATAGTAAGCAGCTAAAAAACACAACATCTGCATTCCAAAATAAAGATAAACAACATAAACACAACATTTGCATTCGACATAACGATAAATCAAATATATTATGTTCACATTTGTTGTCCATAGAACAAATTAAAATAAAACCATAGACCTGCACTACTCTATTCCGCTCTACTGTCACCAATTGGAATCTAGTGTATACATCTTAGACGGTTATGTCTAGTTGCTCTGCACTTGCTACATTTATGCCTCTTGGAAACTCTCCAGCAGATGGTATTCTTGATGTTCTCTTACGTCCAGCTTGGCGCTTAACTACTCGCAGCAAGACTATTAAAGTCCTGATATACTCAAGAACAACCCAATCAACTTTATTAGGCACAGAGAATATTGTTTCAGCATATGCTGCTCTCCAATAATCAGTCATATAATACAACGAACACAATAGATAAACTGAATGCCCACTCACCTTCGATGCTGCGATTGCATGCTCGCACGGTAAGCGCTCCAACTAAAATCGTCTACATGTACATGTTTTCTCGTCCAAGTTTACAATGTACCTCGACATTCCATTGCTCATATCATACCTTATTAGATCAATGGGATCCGCGACGTACTTTCTGGCCTTACCATGATTCTTAATAAGTTTTTCTTCCATTGATGGAGTTAGAGTGCTGGTGCAACCTTGTGCAATCATGCGTCTTTTGTAAAACCATTTCTACAGCTTTTTTCGGATGTTCTCAATTAGTCCAAGGACTGGAGACTGGTAACTCTCGATCTTTCTTCAACAACAAATTGATTGACTCTGCATTGTTCAATGTCATTATGTTGTAGCGGTTCTCCTTAAAGTGTGACCTGGCCCAACATTCATATAATTTGAGTCATATAATTGTCACACTCTTCCACATTATAGGCCTCCGCCGCTTTATTGAACAGTGATAAAACCTCTGAATTTTTTGTCTTCAGTCTCAAGTTTCTCTTTATGTGATAGATGCAGTGGCCATGGTACGTGTTCGGGTATATAGCTTCGACTCCATTGATGATACTCTGCCTTTGGTCAGATATCAAAACAAGGTCCGATTGGTCACTAGTTACTTCTTTCAATTGTGTAAAAAATCAGTTCCACGATGCATCATTCTCCGAATCAACTATTCTCCATGCAATAGGATATATCTGCATGTTCGCATCTTGACATGTAGCAACAATCATCTTACCTTTATATCTTTCTTTCAGTGATGTTTCGTCTACAATAATTATTGGTCGCATGCAATTGTGAAATCTATGAATACAAGATCCGAGAGCAATAAAAAAATATAGAAATCTACTATCACTATTAATCTGTAGACGTGTTACTTTACTAGGATTGTTAACGGACAGGTTGTGAGCATACGAGGACAATTTAGCGTAGCTTTCCTCAATGAAACTCTTAGATCTGTAATGAAAAATTTTGTAGACTTTCATGCCTTCCGATAGCTCATGACTACCCCGAAGTCGTTTCGCACGTCATTAATGACATTTGCTAATTTGTACACCGTGCTGGGGTTTAGAAACTTTGGCATTATGTGTCTCCCGACAACTCACGATCTTGCCTATCTATGATCATTGCCGTGAATGCTTAGAGAGCAAGTATGTTCACGTTTGTACTTGCGAACTTTAAAGTAATCACATTGTGCGAACTTCGTTGCTTGCAAACGCCATTTGCAATTTTGATCGAAGCAAACAATGGTGTATGTCTGCTTGTTTGATTTCTTCACTCTGAATTTAAAGTCATACTTCATTGCAAGCAAGTGCAACTCCAACATCAGATCTTTTTTTGACTTAAAGACTTTGTCATTTGGCACATCTTCATCCATTGGAATCACATGAGTTGTAATAGGTGAAGATAAAGCTAGAAGTTGCTCATTTGTGAACTGATTTGTCTTCGACCACCTCAGGTCCAGAAAAATACCTGCTGCTAATATGCTTAGAATTTCTAGTTGGACTTTCAACATTTTGATCATCAGCATTTATATCCATCCCATCCCGATAATCATCTACATTTTCATCCACTTCATTATCGTTGTTGGCTTACAATTGTACATCGTTTTCTGGAAGTATCTCCAAGTCTTGCTAATAGTCATTCTCTTGTGATTGAACATTGTTGAATGACAATGTCTCCGTTTCGATTTCACGCTCGAGTTCACCCGGTTCAACTGCATCAGTTTTATTATTAACCAGTGTTGGACCTTTGCTCACACGAGTTACGCAAATGGGACGAGGCTGACCTTGTTTATTAAGACCTACATACCAGTGCACATGTTTTTCTAATGTAATCTGGATTGACTTCACAAATATTACATCACCAAGTAGAAGAAACCTCATCTCCAATTCATGCAAGAAAGAGTCAACATTGCATAGGTCCAGTAGTTTACCATACAACTCTTTATATGAAATCTCAATAACAATTTCAAGTCCATCCACAACATGACTATCACCCCTTTCCAATTCCAGCGATCCATAATAGTGACTCCATTCGTGCAATTCATTAAAACTTTGATTACTTAATCTAAAAAAAAATTGTTTCTCAAAAAATCAAATATTGTACTTCAAACAACATCAACTACGCTACAATAGTAGTTCAAAATGTATTTCGTTGTTTAAAACGACATATGGTCATCTTATAACGACCACTGTCGTTGTCGTGTCATTCAAAAAGACTACAGTAATTTAAAACGTTCCACAATAAATTCAAGCGTTCCAGAAATCACAAATAATGCAGCTTCTTCCCCACCTCCAACTCCACCATTTCAGATGAATAACATTCCTCAACACCCATTTCGAATAAACACAAAAGAATGACATGTACATATGAAATAATGAAAGGGGGAGAATATATTACCAATGACAAATTTTGCAACAACAAATGGAGTGAGAAGTAATTTTTTTGGTGGCAACAACAAATGGCGGCAAGTCTTTCTCTTCGCCCATAGAAAATGAAGGAAGAAACCCAAGATTACAAACCCAAGATTACAGTGGAGAAATTGGATGGAGTATGGTGTCTTCAATTTACCAACTTCACGTCGTTAACGGAGTGAGATCAACGCTGAAGGTTTTTTGGTCTTTTGTGTCAATGGCATTTCAGTTATTATAAAAATATAGTAAGGATATTATAGACTTTTTCCACAAAAGAGACCTTAAAAAGATATGAAGAATAAGTTAGGCCTTAAAAAGACTTGAGTTGTTTCAATAGGCCTTGTAAGAAAATACCCCATCTGAAACCTCTATCATGTAAATTTTCATTGATAATTTTAAGTATTTTTCTTATATATTGTCTTCTTTGTATCAACCTCTAATTTAGCCCTTGTTTGTGTCATCTTCCCACTTGAGAGGAAGTGGAAGTGGGGCGAATAGGGTAATTATAATTTTTTATTTTTCTTGTTTGCATTATTACTAACGAAATTCTAGTCAAACATTTTAATTAAAATACTTACCAATCACACGACATTTTTAATAAATATTTGAAACCATCGAAGACTTGGTTTAGTGTTGTTGTGTTTTTAAGAAAATCAGCTTTTGAGAAGAATTAAATAAATGTTTGGTAAACTCTTCATTCAAAATTATTGTATGTTTCAAAATCACAATTTGATCGTTTGATAAATCAAAAGTAATTTAGTGATACGACGATATAAAATTATAATAAACATACATTATAATCCTGTTCTTTTATATGATTATTATCATGACTAGTGTAAAATTTAACTTTATAACAACACGTATTATTATCAGATATTTTTCCAAAACAATGCATTTGCCATAATTATTCTAAAGTAAAATTAATAAACATATATTAAAATTAAAAAATTTTAAAAATTACAAAATAAAAACATAGTTATATAGTACAAAAATTAATTAAATTAAAATTAAAATTACTTGTGAAGATAAATTATAATTAGAATACTAATAAACATATGACATAAAAAGAATTAATTTAATTTATCGAGGTTTAAATTAATATTTTAATAATAGATTTGAGAAAATTAAAAGCAGAATTTGATAAGCAACTATTTTGGTGCTTCTCATAAAGTACACTATTCTTTTATAATCACTTTTTAAAAATTTACTAAACACTTAAAATAACTTTTGATATTTGACAATTAAAAATTGAGCTCTAAAATCAATTTCAATCGGATAGTCTTCTAAAATGTCAAAGTGGTTTTGGGAAGGAAAAAAACACTCACAGTGCTACAAAATTGAAGATTTGGGATTTTTTTTTTTTTTTTTTTATTTTTTGGTTCCATGGTTTAGGATTCAAATGATAAGAAAAATTGAAATACATATAGTAATTTAAGAATTTGTTTGATTTTAATTTTATTTTGATTAAAAAAAAAAGTTAAAATTAAAATTAACAATTAATTTTAAATACAAATAATTTTTAACTACACATTTCATTAATTTTTATCAACATTTTATCAAAAAAAAAATGATTTTAATCAAAATATTAAACATCCTAACATTCTACAATTGGTCCTTGGAAACCTAAACATAGACCTCACTCACCAGATCCCGTTAAAACCTAATTTTTGTACTGTTCGATCGAAAACGCTAATTTCACTTGGATAATTAATCAAATTAAAGTTGGAAACAACAATTGTAGAATGCCTCAGAATCAGACACACGGAGCAGATCAGCCGGACATTTCTGGGCCCACCCCGAAATCGCAGCGCACCAAAATGGTTAAATCTTCAGACGATAATGAAAATAAGGTAGTAGTAATCTGCACTTCCATCTGTAAATTTACTCACTCTTTACTGTAATCAAGAAAATAAATTTGCCCATTAATGAACAAACACTTCTTTCCTACTACTAAAATTTTTATGATTCTTTAATAGATTATGTTAAATATATTTCATTATGTGTAGAGTTTGGATAAGAAGCTTAAAGATTCAGAAATTTGTGTCCCAATTGTGTATGGTAACATTGCGTTTTGGCTTGGTAAGAAAGCGAGCGAGTAAGTTAGTTTTGTTTAGTTACTTTTTTAGGTTGATGGGACTGTAATTGTCTATTAACTGTTTGATGAAATGCTTGTTTGATTTTTCTTTTTTTTTCTGTTGATTGGATTTTAACTA
Organism: Forsythia suspensa; assembly: GCA_023638005.1. NCBI lineage: Eukaryota > Viridiplantae > Streptophyta > Magnoliopsida > Lamiales > Oleaceae > Forsythia > Forsythia suspensa. Next base: position 25,827,404 of record CM042670.1, on the reverse strand, counting down.
GGTACCAGTCTCATAAATGGACAGTTTATTTGCGTAGCTCTACAAATGAGGACCTGGGAGTGGTGATAAAACGTGCTGTTTTCCAACTGCATTCAAGTTTTAACAATCCCATGAGGGTTGTTGAGGGTCCGCCTTTTGAATTATCAGAGTCTGGATGGGGTGAATTTGAAATCGTCATTACCCTTCATTTCCACGGTGACGTTACCGAAAAGCCATTGCACTTGTGAGCTGCTTTCTTTGTCATGTGTCTGTGTGGGTTATCAATACATCCGTGCATATGCATGTATGTATGTATGAATGAGATCATAGTAGCGGTTACAATATCTTTGGCAACATCAGTGAATGTGTTTATCAGGCCCCAATACTAAACATTAATACATTATTACAATATCTTTGGCAACATCGGTGAATGTGATTATTAGGCCCCAATACCAAACATTATTATGTCATAGATTTATGAGTTTACTGAATAATTTTTTTTTCCTTTTTGCTGCTTTTCTTCCAGTGTACAGATTGGACTTTCTCGTAATGAATGCAGTCACTCAAGAATAGTCTTCTTGATATTGTAGTATATTTTTTTTTTCTGTATAAGAAGATATAATTAACTATGGGATTGCTTATAGGTATCACCGTTTGAAGTTATACCCTGAGGAGGAATCTGGTTCCCTGTCCATGAAAAAGCCTGTTGTTGTGGAATCCTACGATGAAATTGTGCTTTCTGAGCCTTCTGAGGGTTTCCTTGCACGTGTGCAGAATCATCCTGCCGTTATTATGCCTAGACTACCCAGTGGCTTTGCTTTGCCTCCTGGTATGTTTTCTTTCTTTTCTTTGGTTATTAAAGGAATTTCCTATTTACTATTGTTTGATATGCTATTGTTTTTTGTACTTGTCTGTAGTGCCGATGGAGGATATTAACAGTGGGAAGAGGGGTGACACCAATAATCATCCCCTGAGCCAGTGGTTCACCTAATTTCTCTGAGGCAGATGAACTATTAAAACTAGCTGCAGCTCGCCAGCAGGTTAGTATGAATAGAAATTTACTCTTCTACTTGAATTATCAACTCTTTTTCTTTGAGTTGACAGAAGGATCAAAGTTTTACCTTCTAATGCTTCAATATTCGATATAAATTTCTCTTTTCTGGTTGGGAAAAAATAGAGGGTATATTGCACTCGTGGCCCCTAACATTTGACCCTTTTAGCACTTCTATCTCCAAACTTTTTTGTTGGCATTTAGCTCCTCAACGTTCCAATTTGAGATGCATCTCATCCGTTCTCATGGTTTTTGACCAAGTATACCTTAAAGCTGGAAAGTAAAGACAAATTTATCCTCAATTTTGAATAAGTAAAAATAAATAAATATAAAAAGAAGAAAAAAAGGCTATCTTCTTCCCCACGCCCTCACACGCAGCCCCATCTCCAAATCTTTATGCAGTGGCTGAGGATTCGAGCAAGCGGAAGATGAAAGATGTTGTGAAATTGCAGAAGGTGTTCCCCCTCAAATCAATCTCTTTATTCTTCATGTAAATGATCTTCAAAATGGTTAGTCACAAGTTCAACAAATATTGAACACCATTGCTCCCTAGATGACAGGTGATAAAGTGGGGATTGTAGGGTAGCGGCCCTGGGGGCAGGGGGGAAGGGGAAGATGGTCTTTTCTGGTTTTTTTTTTTTTCTTCTCTTTTTTATATTTATTTCTTTTGCTTATTTAAAGTTTAAAGTAAATTCATTTTCATGCCAACTTATTGGGATGGAAACAGGGGGCGAAAATGCACCTAAAGCGGACAGTTCAAGGAGCTAAATGCCAAAAAAAGAGAGGATGTGGATAGAAGTTTAAAATTGTCAAACTTTGAGGATTTTGCTTGCATTTTACCCAAAGAAAAAACAGAAAAGACTATCTTCTTCCCCCTCGACCCCACCCCTGCAGCCCTCCACTCTGGTCTTTGGTATTTGTGGAGAGAATGTTATTATTACTGTCATCTCTAGTTACCAATGATGTGGATTTAAATGGCTCACACAGTGATTAATATTTCTTGAACTTGAGACTCCCCATTTAGAAGACCATTTCCTTAAAGATTGAAGAGACTGATTGGTGGTGGTGTAGTTTCTGCAACTTCTTTCATCTCTTTTGCGTGAATCCTTAGCCACTACCATAAAAGTAACTCATGAAAAGATTCGGGGCTGCAGGGGTTGGGGCAAGGGGAAGAAGGTGGTCTTTGCTTCTTTTATATTTATTTAAAGTTGAGGGTAAATTTCTCATGCCAACTTAATGGTTTTGTTGGATGGAAAGTGCGAGTAGGGATGAAGTGCACCTAAAAATGGATGGCCAAGGAGTTAAATGCCAAGAAAAAGAGGGTGGCAATAGAAATCCAAAGGGGGTCCAACATTGGGGATCGTGCATGCAATTTGCCCAGATAATAAAGCAAATTTTGCAGGAAATCATTTGCTGGATTACCAACAAGGCCTGATTGACTCACATTATTACTTAAGTTGGATGAACTTAATGCAGCTTGATATGTTTTTGAAATATAAAATATGTGCTAGAGCAACACCTACGAATTTGACATGATTTGATAGATTCTGTGACATTGAAAATATATATGCTAGAGCAAGTGCGGCGTCGTTATATCATTCTTGCATATAGAAATTTTACTCTGATTTGGAGTAAGCCAGGCACTCTTGCATTGTTTTCCCTGGTACATAGGCAGTTAAATTGATGCAATTTCTGCATTCAGCCATACCTACTAGGCTACTCCTGTCATGTACACTGCAGCTCTATGGTTTGTTTTGATTACGTTATAAGTATGAAATAAGGTATTATGTTTGTTTTAATACCCTCAGATGATTTAGTTTACACATAAATTGTGTTTGGATGCATGAGTTTGTTTTGCACACGGGGAAGGAGGGAAAATGATGAGCCTGTACCCTTATCTTTATTATCTATTAAATGAAGTTTTAGATCATGAGATCACTGAAAATGATCTCTGAGGACATTGCATGCTTTTCTGATGCAAATATATCTAAAAGAGGAGGAAAAACCATTATATTCCACGAGATCAGCTTGTATGTAAGACCATTAGACTATTATTAACTAAAAATTGTCAATAATATTTTAAAGGTGCAAGAAGGTTTCAAATGTTGTTTTTGTTCTAATGAGTAATGATGCATAGTGAGATTTTGTAGCATCAAATGTTTGTTGAAGATAAATTATTTCCTTCTCTAGTTAAAAAAATGTTCTTTCACAGTTTATATGATTGCTGCAGGTGCAAGCTCATATTGCGAGACTCAGAAGGCAGTTGAGTTTGTTAGATGGGCAGCAACAATTGAAATCTGCATCTGACATGCGCGATTGAACTCGAACCTTTGCTCCTTTTTGTTGTCATTTTTGACATGAGAAACCTTTAGTGTATTTCATGAAGAAGGAGAAAAATTGGTAGTCAAATCAATTCTTATATATTAAGATATACTCGTACTGTTCTTTGTATAATTTGCGAGAACTCTATTAATATTTATAGGAAATAGTCCTTATTTGACTTCCGCCATACGTTTCTCGCACCAAACATTTATTGCATCTCTTGATAAAAATCGATACCACATTGTGAAATTGGAAGATCATACTTGTTATTGTGTGGTTAAAAAAGTCGAGAATTGGAATTTTGTGTCCCTATCACTGCATGCATAAATCTCTGTTAGGGGTTCTTAATCAGTAAGAAATGAGCAACTAGTTTTAGAAGATATAAACAGCCTTTTATGATTTCTGGAACCTACTCAACTACTATTACAGGGGTCAGGACCTTAATTTCCATACTTGATTATTTTTAGATTTTATAGGGAAAGAAAGTTTAATGGAAACCAAGCAAAACACGGTGAAGGAATATTAACTTGATTCTTTTTATTATAAATTATTTTAACCTTCAGAGATTGTATAATGTTAATGGAAGGTGGTAGTTTCCTTTTAGATTGTTATCAAGTTTTCCCGTGTGTCAAATGCATTTCGAAATTAATATCCCTGAGATTTTTTCTATTAAATGCTTTTCCTGTATTCTTGATGTCTGGATACATGGGCGTTCCTGAACCTCAAGAGTCTGAAAATCCACCAGATTTGTAAATTAGTACACTCTGAATTTATTCGACGAAAAATAGTAGGTGGATTAATGTGCTCTGATGTCGCAACTCACAAGTCACAATCTACTATAGCCAAGGGAAGAAACAAATTTCGAACTTACTATTTCAAATTATATATTAGTATTTTTAAGTTTGAGCTACAATCTCAGTTACTTTGATACCATCAATTTGCACAAAAGTCTTGTGACTATGTTTTACCTTTCTCCACAACTCTTCTCTTCTTAGTGCAATGCAAGATACAGAACTGGTCGCTAGGATTGGAAATTCTGATTCCCTGTGGCTTGATATTTATTGAGTTGTTGGGGTGGGGGGGTGGGGTGTTAGAATAAGGGGGGATTTCTTTGAAAATACTTATCAGCGACGAATTGTGTAATTTGACATGATTTTCTTATTGTGTAATTATTGTAGTCTATGAAACACATCATATTTCCTTTCAAATTTTCTACACCGATGAATTTAACCCTTTTGGTTGTTACCTTATTGCATACGATCTTAGTGTTCTTGTTTGTTTATGGATCGATGTTTCAAATCTTGCTCCCGTCGGACTTCTTATGTCAGGATATGGATCAAATATTAAATATTCCCTTTAAGGTGGTTTAAGAGCTGCTGTTTAGGTGGTAATATGCTATACATGTGATGTTACTGCTGTTCTCATTTTTTTCGGTTGTTGCTAGCTTGTACCTTTGTTTGGAGCATACCAAGTCTGAATCCTTATCCTTAAATCTGGCAAATTCTTTTCAAATATTTTGTGGGCCATCTGATGTAATCCTGCACATTCTCCTGTTTCAAATATGTTTTGTGTAGAATTTCTTTTTATATCTTTGAGATATATATTGGAGATCCGGGCTTCTTATACTCCAGCTCAACTGACCTCCAATGTCTGCTGAGTTGTTTCTTTTGTCTGAGTAAAGGACCCATATCTGATTGTTATGTAATGACAGTGGCTCCTTCCTCATACACCTCTACGATTAGAGATGTCAAAATGAATTCAGCAGTCAGGCCCGCATGATCGTGTCATGGGCCGTAGGGGCTGGCCTACCTGGGGGGCAGTCTCTCGTGGCCCTGTATTTAAAGAAAACTAAGCAAGAAAAAGTGAAAGTCGTAGGTCTGGCACTGGTTTACACCTCTGACTATGACCAATTTTCCTTAATTTTATATCCACAATAACATTGCAGCCTCATTTTACTGGTAAATATAAGTAGTTAATATCATGTTTGAGCCAAGAGTGGCATGATTTCAATAAAGGAGGGGAGGGGTAGAAGTTAAGGATCTGGTTCCCATTAGATCTAGTAGTGATGAACGGAACAAAATGAAAAAAATATTCATGTAGTCGATCTCAGATTTATTACGAATGGGGCTCAATTTTAGTTTTCTACCAAGATGTGCTTTCAAGATTTATGTGATTTAAAGTCTGAGGGGAAGAGTAACATGGAATTCATATGCAATACGGAATGCTTAGTCACAATCAAATGAAAAAGGGTGATAATTGGTGAGAATTGAGCCACCCCCCCCCCCCCCCCCCTTTTTAATTAGTCAATTCTTAGCCAATCTTATTTATTGAACATGGGAATGTTTCAAGTCCATATACCTTTAGTATGAGAAAAAACACTGAATTAGGTTAAGCTAGTTAAAATTTAGCTAATTTGCTGCAGAAATATGGATCGGAGTTTGAAGAAAGGGACGGAGAAGGAGCCTGGAACCTAGAAGGAATCTGCCAAAAAATTGAACTGAGGTTCCTGTCATCTATTAACCTAGAGGATTAATTATCACGGCATGTCCAAATTTGAGATCGATGGTAGATGTTGGAGAAAACTCCTTCAAATGGGAAGAAGTGGACACAATTTGGTTCAGTTTTCTATTTTTTTTTTAATAGAGAATTGACTAGTCTTCTAAAACGAATAGGATCTTTATCCATTTGGTTTGACTTCAACAAAGTCTGAATAGACAACTGCGTTTATCCCTAATTGCTAATATAAAAACGTATCCTTCAACTTTGTATACACTCAAATGATGTGTTTAGTATGCATTGTTAAGAAGGGCATGACACTAAAGTGTTTTTTTTTTTTTTTAATTAAAATTGTCGAGTTACATATTGTGTAGTTCATCTCACCAAATAAGCCAGAGCAGATTCTTAGAACAAGATCAAACAGGTTAGTTGAATGTTAGTAGTGCGGCTATTGATATCACTTTCTTTAATTGATATATGTATGGCTGTGAAGATTGTGGGGATGGTGTGTACTGTCAAGGACTTTACTGTATCTTTGTGTAAAATAAAGGACAAAGCGCATATAGAAGCATTTAATCTTTACTTAGATGGTTTTTCCAGCCTTAGAACATGCACATATAACTTTTCCGGGGTCAGTGGAGCCCCTATTTAGGGACACAACTTTTTCTTTGTGTTGGGTGGTAGTGATGGTGATGGTGATGCGACTACGATTGATTTTATTTTTAAATTGACCACATGGGTAACCCCAATTTGTACTCAAAAAATTCCGTGTAATGCACGGACGACTAACAAAAAAATTAGTTTAAATTTTTAGATTAAATTGTTCATTGTGTAGCGATACAACTTTTTCTTTTGTCGCATGGTGGTGGTGCGGCTACGGCTGATTTTATTTTTAATAGGACCACATGGGTAACCCCAATTTGTACCCAAAATATTCCGTGTAATACACGGATGGTTGACAAAAAAATTATGTTCATTAGTTTAAATTTTTAGATCAAATTGTTCATTGTTACTCAAAGCGATTATAAAATTTTGGAATTGAGATAGATTGTTGGAAATGGAAACAAGTGCAGTTGAAAACATGATGTTGGAAACTTGTAATTTATTTTAATTCATGAAAGGTGTGTTTGAGGCTAGAATGAGGAGATGAATTTATTTCCTCTACAACATAAAGAGGATATTGTGCTGAAAATGTTGATACACATGTACCTAGATATTCTTCTATCAAGAAAAATAAAACAAGATAATGATTATGATATATTAATGAAGTGACGACTTATATAGTCAAGATACATTCTCTATTAAAATGGTTAGACATTCGATGGACATACTAAAATTAAGTTGGTTTGTTGTTGTCGCTGGTTACTAAGAATTTATTTAGTTATTTTGAATCTTCGACCAGTAATAAAGAAAAATTAATATATGTTGTTAGAGAATGTCTTATATAAACGTAAAGAAGATATTTTTTTATTGTAGCGATGTGATCTTAATATTGTAAGTTAGGATAAATATATGTGAACTAAAATTAACATAATTTTTTGTGGTTACTAAAATCTAACTAGTTGAATGGACTAATAAAGGATTAATGTAATTGATGCTTAAGATTAATGTAATTGATGCTAAATTTATTAAGTGAATAAAAATCGGTATGTTTGGTCGAAAGCTGAATAAGAAAATATATTTCAAAAAAACGATTCTTATAAAGAGGTTCTTCTTAAAAAGCAATATTTTTTTCAAACAAAAAACTTTTTATTTTTCATTTTTTAGCAAATTTCAAAAGTTATTTAGAAGTTATTTTTATAATAAATGTATTACAAGTTATTACAAACATTTCAAATGTAATAAAAGTTTTCTATAAATTAAAATAAAATATTTTAAAATAAAATATAATAATAAAAATTATATATTTTATACGATATGGTGAAATTATCAAAATAATGTATGATTAAATATGCTAAACATATTTTTAAGTAAACTTTTCAAACTTAGCCAAACGTGCTATATACATTGTAATATGCAGGACCAACATTATAAGTACAGCCTATGGGTATTGAGCCCCACATTGTCCTTCTAACAATTAAACACAGCCCAAAACACACCGTATGGTCTGTCGTTTGACCCACCCACCCAAAACCCATCTTTATAAACTTGGGAAAATTGCAACACTTGCCCCAACCTATTGCTCCATTAGCAAGTCGATCATCAATATTTTATTATAGTTGCACAATTAGTCTCAATGACAAACCATTCAAATCTGAGTAAATTGTCAGAAGGTGTCTTCTTTATATCTAATTTTATCAAACTAAATTTTGTTTTGCAACTTGCATCGACGCTTAGAAATTTGAATTGCGACATTCTTTTGTGAGGGGTATGTAACAATGAACGTATATTTAAATAGTTTTTGTCAGTTTAAATTGATTATGCAACTATAGTGATGTAAAGACCAGAAATTTTTCCTAGAAGTCATTTCGCCATAGAGACTATTTTGTGCATCATTATGCCTTACGTATTGCACACTAGAGTTTGAGACCCAACGTGAATTTATTTCTCATTCTCAGTTATTTGAAAACAAAACTTCCATTTAATAAGAACTTACGTTCAATGCGGTATCTATTAGTCAATTAAAGATCCATGTATATTGCGTATAAGCTTTTCACAAATAATTCACACATCAAATATGAAAATATACAAGTACGATATGAAACTAATTAACGGTCCGAGTTCGTACAACTGGGGCATTATAATTGAAATGTTGAGAACCAACTTACTATTGATACGATACATTAAGGACCAATAACACATTTTTCCCCTATAAACGTTCATAAATACCCCATTCACACCCCCTCAATCCTCACCACCACCTCCACTCTCTTTCCAATCAAACTCATTTATCCGTTTGTTGCCCTAAAACTCAGAAAATGGCTATCAGAAAACCAAACAAAATGTCACAACCAGCAGTTTTGAAGCAAATCCTCAAAAGATGTTCAAGTTTAGGCAAGAAACATGGGTATGATGAAAATGATCTTCCGTTTGATGTCCCAAAAGGTCATTTTGCTGTCTATGTTGGAGAAAACAGAAGCAGATACATAGTTCCCATTTCATTTTTAACTCATCCTGAGTTTCAATGTCTTCTTCAACGTGCAGAAGAAGAGTTTGGATTTGATCATGATATGGGCCTCACTATCCCTTGTGAAGAAGTCGTTTTTCGATCTCTTACGTCAATGATAAGATGATCATGATCGATCAGACCGACGATAAAAAACAAACTGATTAGTTTGGAATATTGAGACGACGTGTGTTTTTCGTAGTCGGTCTCAAGCTCGGATAAAGGACGAGAGTTGCGATACGACTATTGACAGTGAGTCAGTGAGCAAGTGTCAAATCTTATGACACAGTTTGGAGAGAGATGATCCAAGATGAAGCTGCAGGATTGCTGTCTGCTTCTCTTTTTTTAACATCTTTCTTCCCAGTAGTTTGATTTTTTTTTTTTTTTTTTTGTTTCTTTTTAAATTCTCAATATTTTCCAACCATTTGGGTGTTTGTATTTTTCTAGTGACTTTTAAGTCCCTAACCCCAAGAAAACCCATGAATATTTTCTGGGTTAAATTTGTACAAAAAAATAAAATCCTCATAGGTGTTTTTCTACATCCTCAAAGAGTATTTGATGTTTAAGGAAATATTGAATTCTTGAATGTTGAACAATACTTTGATACTCGTCCCACGTCTGACAAGGTGTATTAGATAATTATGTATTAGATAACTATCAACGGTATTTTTTTTTATTTTTGTATATTGTTAAGTACAATCTAATCTAAATTCCAAACATGTACCGAGAAACGAATTAATTGTGATTCTTACTTATCCTTAATATAGATGACTTTCTTCCTCCCATCGAATTAAACTCGTTGCATCGTCAATTTTACATTTTTAATATAAAGTTAGAAGTCGGCTCCGACTTTGTTAGTCATTTTTTTTTTTAGTCTTTTTCTTTCATTGATATTGTTATTGTAAATATATGAATTTATATGTTTGTGTGAAGTGTTAAGTAATCTTGAAATTCATTTTTAGAAAGTTATTGCTCAAAAAAAAATACAAAAAAAAAAACCAAACTAAATTAATTGCTCTTCCTCCTCCATAACGAAGAATTTACACTCATACTTTATATTTGAAGAATTTACTTAAAAGCATAAAGTAGAGATACTTTTTGAAAAAATGTCTCACACTTACAAGTTCTTGTCACAGACATGTGTTTCTTTAAAAAAAATAAAAATATCTAGTTCAAATTTATCATTTGACAACTTCAACCATTCTCTTTCACCACAAATGCTTCCGATCAGCATGACGGAATATGTCTATTTATCTATCTCTTGATTCGAAATAAAAAAAGAGCTCCTGTAATAGTTGAAGGTACCAACGATATCAATCAACTCGATTGAGTATTCGTTGTCTTAGACAGCAGACGTAGATACAAAATTTAAAGAAAGAAACATAAAGATCAATTTGGATCAAGCTTCAATTTCAATATTTTTTAAAAAATATATATTTTACGAATAATTTAAAATATTAGAAATCAAGACTATTTTTGGCTATGCACATTGTAACTAGACGACGGTGACAACTGACAATGATAAAGGAAGTTTACTTTCCATCGTTTATCAAAGTACAAACAAAACTAAATTTGGAGGCCCGATTTCAAATATCCTATTCGGGTCACGTGATTAATGGCCCACCAAAGGTCAATTTCTCGACAACTTGTACAACATATGGTATGGTTGCATGGTCACGTGACCCGACCCGCATCTTTGTGACCTTTATTTTTGTACAACTGTGTGAGAAAAATTTATGGTTATGAAATAATTATGAGAAATATTATTTTTTTCCAATCATTGAATTTATAAATAATAATTTTATAAATAAAAAAATTGTAAGTCACCTACTTAATAGTATCTACACACACACAAAACAAAATAAAAATTGTCATAATAACACTTATGACCCGTTTAGTTTGTAAATAAAATTATTTATCTGAATAAAAATTAATTGGATAATAGTTATCTATACAACAAATTTATCATTATTCGATTTGATTCAGCTATGTATAAGAATGAAAAAAGCTTTTCATAAAGAAAGACAATCATGGCCTTATTCTTAATTAAACAAAAAATAAATAAATGAAAAAAAACTAATTGCATGTTTGATAGGGTTTAAAATAAACTTTTTTTTTTTCCAAACTCATTTTCAACCATATAATTCATGGGACTCATAATTTTATCAACTTTCAACTCACACATTTCACCACTTTTTTTTTTGAAAATCTCTTAAAAACTAATTGTAAACTCTATTAAACATACACTAACAGAGAAAAAATATGAGTGAAGCGGCGGAAGGCGATGGCGGACAGTGACGATTATCCTAAGATGTTCAAAAATAAATTTGTTTTATATTATAAAGGGTACGTAGTCTTTTTAAAAGATTGAGTGGATTGTATCTGAATAAAAAAATATGTAATTATATTCACACTACAGTTTTTATTGTCTACACCACGTTTTAATTGCAATGAAGGTCCATCAATCTTTGACATTTTGATATTTATGTTTCTAATTTTTTTCGTTGCATTTTTTATTATTAACTTTCAATAATTTTCACATCTTGTATTTGATAACGATTTTTGTTCAAATATTCTGTTAATGTACATTGAAATGAGGAAAAAATATTTTGTCAAACTTTTATATTTGTTATTTATTTTCCTTATTTAAAAATACGAAGGGGAAAAAAATTTATGCACTCCTAATTATTTTTTTGGACAAAAATCATCATCATTGACAAAAATAAGAAGTGCAAATTAATAGATTGATAATAAGAATGTGATAACAAAGTTAAGGTCATAAATACAAATATGAGCAATAGTTAAAAATTTCATTGCAATTAAAATGTGGTGTAGTTAACAAATAATGTTGTGTGAATATAATTTTCTTAAAAAAATTTGTCATCCTCTTGAATATAAAACTTATCCTCATTTTTTACTTCAATTGTTATTCAGATAAAAGTGTATTCATACATTAATTCCACACAAAAATGATAAGATAATCCGTTATCTTTTAACTTTTGACCATATGTCAAACAAGTCATTTATGTTATATGAAGATGTCAATTTAAAAAAAAAAAACTAATTGCTTATTATCGGTGTAGATCAAGGTTGAAATGATTGAGTTATGGTAAAATCGGTTTCAATTCACTTAATTTTTGAATGAACGTGATGGTTCGAGCCATCGCTGCATTATATTTAACGAGATCAACATTTCTTGTTTTTACATAAGAGATCGAAATTGGGTTAATTTCGCCAACGATCATTGAAGTTACTTTCAAATTACAAAACGATCATTTGAAGTTCAAAGTTTGATGAATTGTCATTTGAAGTTAAATCATTTCACTAATTAATTACCCATTAAATTTCTAATTTAAAATGGTGATGTGGATTTATTTATTGCATAGTAGTCTATGTACTTTATATAATATTCACTTTAGTCCCTATATTTCAATTAAGTCCTTTAAAAATTGTATCTTAGGTCCTTAATCTTTTACATCTTTACACTTTGGTCCCCAATTTTTTAATTATCTTTCAATTAAGTACTCCAAACATTGCATCTTAGGTCCTTCAACTTTTTACATTTTTACACTTTAGTTTCCAAATTTTCAATTATCTTTCGGATAAGTCCTCCAAAAATTGCATCTTATGTCCTTCAATTTTTATATCTTTACAAATTTATATCTTTAAGTAATTTAAATTTGTTATATATTATAAAGGGTGCGTACGTCTTTTAAAAAAATTGAGTAAATCTCAATTTCAATTCACTTAATTTTTGAATGAACGTGATGGTTTGACATTATATTTAACGAGATTAACATTTCTTGTTTTTTACATACGAGATCGAAATTTAGATTTTCAAAATAAATTTATTGGTGAAAAAAATTGCAAGACTTTATTTTCAAGTAAAACGAAACAAAATGTTGTCACGATAAAAATTATGTTATGTCCAAATAGACGTTCATCTATGTCACCTAGGTTTATGCAACCCTATTATGTAGAAATTAAGTTAAAATATTGTATTTTGTGCATTAGATTAAATAAAGTAGCAAATATACAATATAATTTCCTTAAATTAATAATGTCGGGATTATGCAAAATCTACTAATTAAAAAGTTATTTATTTATTAGTAAATTAATATAATTAATTTATAGAGTGCATTTATGATTCAATAGAAAAATGTTGTCTAAACAGCTTCTTTTTTTGTTTTTTGTATCTCGTACGGGCCACCTTCAATTAGAATATAACATACCAAGTTGGTCCTCTTGCTCTTAGACCAAAATAGCTAGAGAAGAATCCTTTATTTATCCTAAGGTTTTCTTGGGAGCACCGTATGTTAATAATAAGAATAGATTCACGCCAAACCTGTCTTAGCCCATATCTTCTTCAACATCAATCTCACCTTCCTTGCCTTTGCGATTGGATAAGAAGGAAGTCGCCTAAATGCCTTCCATATGATCAGCTTCAGATGAGAACTCGAAGTCAATATTCAATAGACATATACATTTAACTAACTAAATATTCATTGTATTCTACTAATTTAATGAATGAAAAAGTCTTAATCAACTGAAGATACATCACTCAGTGTTGACGACGAAGATGGGAGTGATAAACCAATTTTGGAGCCAATTACACATCAAGAATGAATCGAAGCATCAATAACATTTTATAATTTTTTGTTACAATTTAAGAATTCAACCACAGTACTTAAGTGCATTAAGAAAAATTAGAGACAAAAACCAACTAAATTTAAAATTTTTTTTACGGAAAAAAAAAAAAAAGAAGCAACAATAGAGTCAAATTTCAAGAAAATATTATAGTAAATTATATTTGTATTTTTAGCAAATTATTATTTTATGATATGAACGGAACCACATAATTATATAGACATTTCTAAAAAGTATTTTTTTATTAATTTATCGAAATTACTAATTTATCCAATTGACCTAAGTCAGGAGTATAAAATTTTATTATATAATAAGGGTTATTAATTCAAAAAGTATTAATTTATAGAATTTATAGTGTACTTTATTGCATGACCCTTTTCTTTAATCTTATTTAATTCAATATTATAAATATCCTCTGAAATTTTTATGTTAGATTCAAATTATTAAATATGTGTGTCACTGTTAATATTGAACATGTTTAGAAGATTTATTTATAAGTAATCCAGTTACTTATCTAGGACCATGTTTAATATATAGTAATATAAATTATTAGAAATGATTTTAACTTTTTTTTATATATATATAATTTTATTTAGCACGGTATAATCAAGCATATAAGTATACTATCGGTATTTTAAAAAAGGAAAATTTGTAGTTTTCATCTTTATTTTTTATTGTTTGTTACTAATTTATTCTTAACTTTTTATTAGCACCAAACATCTCTAATCTTTCATTTAATTACAAATCACATCTCTATTAACAGATAATGACAAATTTGTCCTCCTCTTTAAATAAACAAAAATTAAAAGAAAGCTAATAACAATAAAAAAATAAAAAAAAATTATAAGATAAATCTACAATCTTTTAAAAAATAAAAAGTATCTTCTTCTCTATCCACTCTCGCTCTTCTATTGTATTTAATGACAACAAATATGATGCTAGGAGATAGACTTGAGGTCACATCCAACCAATTAATAAGGAAGAAAATAACAAACCCAATCCCAAAACGCCTTGCAAATTATCCCAACTAATTTTAATTGAGGGTTATTGTACTAATTATTCTCATTCTTTCAAGTTTGTAACAATATTATCCTCATTCAATTTTATTTGTAAATATTGTTTATATTTTTTATTTATTCGTACAGATGGTCTCCAAATGACTTTTTTAACAATTTTGACCATAATTAAATAAATTAAAATGATAAAGAAAAGAAAATACAATGAAATAATTATAATTGGGACTCTAATATTTTCAAAAGTACAAATAAATCATAAACTTTTTTTTTTTTTACATATTTTCACTTAAAATAATAAAAAATGTATAATCAAGTCTCAAAACTTTTAAGTATGTTCACCAAAAAAATATTTAGAGTTTCTACAGATTTCTCAAGTGGTCTGTAAATAATGTAATGTAAAAATACTATTTTATCTTTTGAAAAATTAGGTACTCTAACTGCAATTTTTTATTAAGTTTCCTATTTTTTACTATTTTAATTAATTTAAGCTAAGCACAAAACTGTAAAAAAAAAAAATATTTAGGGAACATTTTTACAAATTAATAAAAGAATGAGAATGATATGTAAGAATAAAATTGAATGGAGATAATTTTGTTATAAAGTTAAAAAATAAAGATTGTGAGTATAATTTATCTATTTAAAATTGATTTTTGGAAGAAGAAGAAAAACGCCAATGTTGAAAGTTCAAAAGGCCGAAAGGGTCCCCATTTGAAAGAAAAAAATTGGGATCTTATCAGTGGAGCTGGCAGAAGTCCAGTCAATTGGCCCAAGTCATGGATAAACTATCTTGTCAATTGTGTCATCCAATTTGGTTGGATGGTGTTGTTGCCTAGAAAATTAATTGTTTCACGACACGTCTCGTATATTGAATTAAAAGTAATAAGCGATACATTGTGTCATGAGGGAATAATCTTCTATTCATAATAGACAGGAGATATATAGTTTATTTTGTATAGACAATATTTATGTCTATACATAGTTATGTGTCCCACTACTGATGTGACACTCTCACATCAACCTACATTAGCAGTGGTTAATTGATCTCCTGTCCACCATGGACAAGAGATCATTCTCCTTGTTTCAGGTATCTTATTTTAATTCTCTTCCCTCTTCATGATAGAAATTGCAATCTAATAAGATTAGTATTCTTCATATGTTTTTGTAATAAACGGCAAGAGTAGAGAATTAAATAAAAGAAGTGAAAATGCCCTGTTGTTTTAATTATGGAATACAATTCCTTTGATATATGGTATTAAACATGTTTATTCGATAGTATTCACTAATTATCAGCGTTTACAAAATTAGATGAGACCAACCAGTTCAAACGAAAAAAATTAGAACCGGTCTGAATATAAATTAAAAATTGCAAATTTAAAACCTACTAAGAACTTTTCGTTCCAAGCTAAAGACTTGCTAAAAAAATATAAAAAATACAAAAAATAAAATTAAAAATTTATTTAATTTTTTTACCACTTAATCATTTCTCCCTTAATGGTTCAAGTTTTCGAGTCAATTTTTGTAGCAATTTTTAAAACATTACTCACTTTTCTTGGGAAAGAGCTGAACTTAACACCTTGATTAATGATGTCTCTTGCCAAGCTTACCACCTAAAGTAACAAATTTGTCCTTTATTAGTACCGTCTAATAATTCATAATTATATTCTCCGTGACTTATTTTAGAAGTTGTTAAAATTGTTCAAATAAAAAAGTGACATTAAAAGTTTAAGGTCACATTACATTTTGACTCGTTCGCAGATAAAGCATTTTTCAACATATTGCACGATCTCTTTTCACTCAAAGCCACACGGTACATTTTAGTAGCACATAGATGAATGAGGTATAGAGCCTCGGCACAGATTTTAGCTCGAAGAGTTAACTCATTCGAAACGTATATTCCGTTGCGAAATAAGTTGATACACTAATACGCCAAATCTTTTCCATCCAATATTTGGTTGCGGAATTTTTCCAAGGTCCTGTTAAGCAATTGTTGTTCTTTTATACGCTCTCTTAGTGTAGGTTGAGTTGTAAGATCCAATGTCTTGAAAATATCTAGATTGAATCATTCAATTTCTCGCTACATCGACTCTACCAAGTCTAATCCATGAAAAGTCTTTCAACTAAGGACGTCAAGTGCAAAATTAGCTTTTAGAGGATGATATTTGATAATGTAATCGTAGTTTCTAACTAACTTGACCAACCTTCTTTTTAGTTCATTTTGCATGAAAAAACACTTAAATTTTTTATTATCCGTGTATATTTCAAAATGTTCACTATATCGATATCGTCTCTAGATCTTCAACACGAGCACTACGATTGTTAACTCTAAGCCATGCATATGTGATACAAGCCACGGACCGGCGAACCATGGACCGACTAGCAAGGACTCAACACATATTTCGATAGGAACATTAACGAGATCAAGGGCTAAGAAGATCAAGGAAGACATGCAAGGTCTTGTTCAAACTACGTGGGCTAAAACCGATATCAAAAGTCCGATGCCAACTTTGGTACACTTGATTCAAGCTAAGGACTATATTGGAAATATAACTGAGTCTAATGGAAGATTGGAGGACCAAAAGGAGCGTGAGACAAAGTTGGAGGACCAAAATACGAGATAGGGATGAAAAATCGCAGAGGGTCAGGGAAAATAACCATGCGATCGCATGGTTATAGAGTCTTCGCGATCGCAAGGGTGGCGATTCGAAGCGAGAATGTTTGGAGTCAAACCATGCGATCGTTAGTGGTCATGCCTATGCGATCGCAAGGCATGATTTTGGAGGAATCAAGATTTTGGCAAGTTTTAGTTTCCTTTTGGTTTAGGACTTTTAATTTTAATTAGTTTTACTTAATTCCGAATTAGGTTAGAATTCTTTCCATTGTTTACTATATAAGCATCTCTTCATTGTAAACATAAGACAATTTACGTTTTGTGAGATTAATCAAAGTGAGGATATCCATTTCTTCCAAGTTCTTAATTGAACTAACCTAAACTTATCAAGGTTAGAATTCTTTCCATTGTTTACTATATAAGCATCTCTTCATTGTAAACATAAGACAATTTACGTTTTGTGAGATTAATCAAAGTGAGGATATCCCTTTCTTCCGAGTTCTTAATTGAACTAACCTAAACTTATCAAAGAATTCGCATCTCTTTGTGGCGTTCATAACTCTGGTTCGTTGTTTCAAGAATTCATTGGATCAAGTTCTTGTGGCTAGATTTTAGCTTTCTTGGGGTTAAGATCAAACCTTTGTGGGTCCGGGATTTAATTTCTTCGCGGGTTCGCATCAGTTGGTATCAGAGCTTTGGCTCTAAAATCAGGTTCTATCTTTTAATTTCTTTGTTTCTATCAGATTCATCTTGAATCATATCAAAAAAAAAATATCTCTCTTTCATCATTCATCTTCTTCAAGAATTATTCGTCCATGATCCATACATGCACCAAAATTAATTATTTCCGGTTCTTGCTTTGTGATTTTTTTTCTTCGTTCTTGCGTTGGATTGAAAAAACAAAAAACAAACAAAAAAAACCGATAATTTGTGAAAATTTCAAGAAACGAGCTCTTTGAGATTCTTATCATAAATTATCATCCAGTGCTTATTCCTTATTCTTGTTTGCGTATCATCCTTATTCTTTCCGTTGTCTATCTTGTTCTTGTTCTTGTTCTTGGATGCCGCAGGAGTCTAAATTTTTGATTGGGTTTAGATAGTTCTTTAGAGAACTTGGTAAGGAACACGAGAGTGGAAAATGGCAAGAGTTGTGAGATTATTATCGAGAAAAAGTCATATAGAGCGAAACACGAGTGCAAACTCGTGAGGCAGATAATTTTTCTTTTCCTTTTATTTCTTTCTTATTATTCAATTTTAAAACAATGTCTAATCACGAAGAAACCACCCCTGGGAGTGAAAACAACCAGTTTTTCTTATTAAGATCCATGCAGCAATAATTTGATTGAATGAACGTGGTGTTTGACGAGATGAGGGAGACTAATAATGCATTAAAGGTTACAGTGGAACAACATAATACAATGTTTACAATTTTTCTAGGCGAATTGCACATGAACTCATGCTTTCTCTCACATACCCTTTGCCCATCAACTCCTAAACTTGCCTTTGGAGCTCCTTGGTTTCTTCTGAATTACTTCTGTACGTTGGGCGATTTGGAATAACAGCATCGGGTACAAAGTCAATTTGATGTTCGATGCCTTGAATGGGTGGTAAGATACTAGGCATCTCTTCAAGAAACACGTCCTCAAATTCCTGCAACAAAGAAATAGCTAAACTAGGGAGGGAGTGGTTAATGTTACTAATTACAAGGTTGAACTCCTTGTATACTAGCAAAATCAATGGCTGATTTTCGAAAAGGACCCTCTTGATCTCTCTTTCTTTTGCATAGAAACTCACATTTGTTTTCTCTCGTGATTTTAAATTATTATCAGCCACACTCTCATTTTTTTCTTCTCTACTCGTCTGTTCTTGTGCCTCTAACTCACTATTTTTCTTTTGATCTGCTTCGCCTTTTAATTTCA
Source organism: Forsythia suspensa (assembly GCA_023638005.1). Classification (NCBI taxonomy): domain Eukaryota; kingdom Viridiplantae; phylum Streptophyta; class Magnoliopsida; order Lamiales; family Oleaceae; genus Forsythia; species Forsythia suspensa. Next base: position 25,808,260 of record CM042670.1, on the reverse strand, counting down.
ATTGGTCCTCATAAACCTGTTTTGGTGATAATGGGACAAGAGTAACCGGTCTCCCATCTTTGACAAAGTTGTACCTATTTTGAAACCCATCATGTATCACTTTCCTATCATACTGCCAAGGTCTACCCAACAAAAGGTGGCCTGCATGCATAGGGACCACATCACACATCACATCATCAGTATACTTCTCGATACTAAAGCTCACTAAAACTTGCTTGTTAACTTTGACCTCCCCACATTCATTCAGCCACTGTAACTTATAAGGCCTAGAGTGTTTTATCATAGACAAACTTAGTTTCTCAACAAGCGTGGTACTAACTACATTGGTGCAACTCCCCCATCTATTATCAGACTACACACTTTGTTATTAACATATCATCTAATATGGAATATGTTCTCTCTTTGCTGCTCTATATCATCTACCTTAATTTGTGTATTAAGAGCACGCCGTGCAACTAGAGCTACACCTTCTACGGGGTATTCCACACCAATATCCTCCAATTCAGGCATTTCATCACTATCACTCTCAACTTCAAATACCACCTCCCCATTGTCACGCAAAATCATTACCCTCCGGTTTGGGCATTGTGATGCAATGTGTCCGACACCCAAACATTTAAAACATTTAATATCCCTATTCCTAGAAGGTTGAAAATCTGATTTGGGTTTGTTATTGGTAGGTACAACATTGGTTCCTTTAGGTGGTTCGATCTTTCCCTTTGAAACAGTCATCTCACCCCTGTAAGTACTATCCCATTGTGGTTTCCTGGGAGGGTTAGATCCCCAAGAATACCGTGCTGTCCCTTTTCGTTTCAACTGCCCTTCTAACTTCATAGCCATGTGCACCATGTCCTCCAACTCCACATAGTGTTGTAACTCAACTATGTTGGCTATATCTCTATTTAACCCGTTCAAAAACTTAGATAAGGTAGCCTCCCTATCCTCCTTGACGTTAGCCCTAATCATAACCATCTCTATCTCCTTATGGTAATCCTCAACACTACTTGAACCTTGAGTAAGGCTCTGCAATTTTTGATAAAGGTCCCTATGGTAATGACTAGGTATAAATCTCCTCCTCATGAGAGCTTTTAAATCATCCCAAGTTTTCACAAGCCATTCATGATTTCTTCTTCTAGTGGTCACTAATTGATCCCACCACATGATGGCATACTCAGTGAACTCAATTACTGCTAATTTGACATTCTTTTCTTCCGAATAATTATGACAATCAAAGATTAATTCCATCCGCGTCTCCCACTCTAAATAGGTGTCAGGATTATTCTTGCCTTGGAATGATGGTATTTTCAATGTAATATTTCCAAGGCTTCTATCTGTCCCACCCTGGCCTCTATAATCAACCACTCTAGGCAACCTTTCACGCCTATCTCCCACGTCTCATTCTACCCATCTCAGCCCCATAGTTATAGGCTTCACCATCCTCACTCCCTACTACCATCTCATTCTCAAAATTAGCCATAGGACTATGATATTGCCTACTCCGTCTCCTATCATGAGCAACCCCAGGCTGTTGTTCGCCTACATGGTGTTCCAAAGAGTATTGTATCTGATCGAGATGTTAAATTTCTTAGCTACTTCTGGAAAGTCTTGTGGGATAAGTTGGGGACTAAGTTGTTGTTTTCAACTACTTGTCACCCTCAAACGGATGGCCAAACTGAGGTATTAAACAGAATTTTATCTACTTTATTACGTACTGTAATCCAAAAGAATATAAATAATTGGGAGGACTGTTTGCCTTTTATTGAATTTGCATATAATAGAAGTGTACATTCTACTACGAATATGTCTCCATTCGAAATTGTGTATGGGTTTAATCTATTAACTCCTTTAGATTTGATTCATTTACCTATTGATGAAAGGACTAGCTTGGATGGGCACAGGCAGGCAGAAAGGGTAAAGCAGCTCCATGAGAGTGTACGACAACAAATTGAAAAGAAGAATAAATAGTATGCCGCCAAAGCCAACAAAGGGCGTAGACAAGTTATCTTGGAACCTGGAGATTGGGTCTTGGTGCATATGAGGAAGGAACGGTTTCCTGCCCGGTGACGGTCTAAACTACACCCTAAGGGGATGGACCTTATCAAGTCCTTGAACGAATAAATGATAATGCTTATAAAATTGATCTTCCACGTGAGTTTAATATTTCGACTATTTTCAATATTTCTGATCTTTCTCCCTTTGATACAGGTGATGATTCGAGGTCAAATCCTTTTGAAGAAACAGGGGATGATGCGATCCACAGACCGACAAATCATGGACCGACTAGCAAGGACTCAACACATATTCCGATAGGAAGATTAGCGAGATCAAGGGCTAAGTAGATCAAGGAAGACATGCAAGGTCTTGTTCAAGCTACGTGGGCTGAAACCGATATCAAAAGTCCGATGCCAACTTTGGTACACTTGATTCAAGCTAAGGACTATATTGGTAGTATAACAGAGTCTAATGAAAGATCGGGAGACCAAAAAGAGCGCGAGACAAAGTTGGAGGACCAAAATATGAGATAGGATAGAAATCTGCAGAGGGTCAGGGAAAATAACCATGCGATAGCATGGTTATAAATCTTCGCGATCGCAAGGGTGGCGATTCGAGCGAGAATGTTTTGGATTCAAACCATGCGATCGCAAGGCATGATTTTTGGAGGAATTCGGATTTTGGCAAGTTTTAGTTTTCTTTTTTATTTAGGACTCTTAATTTTAATTAGTTTTACTTAATTCCAAATTAGGTTAGAATTCTTTCCATTGTTTACTATATAAGCATCTCTTCATTGTAAATATAAGACAATTTACGTTTTGTGAGATTAATCAAAGTGAGGATATCATTTTCTTCCGAGTTCTTAATTGAACTAACCTAAACTTATCAAAGAATTCGCATCTCTTTGTGGCGTTCATAACTCTGGTTCGTTGTTTCAAGAATTCATCGGGTCAAATTCTTGCGGCTAGATTTTAGCTTTCTTGGGGTTCAGATCAAACCTTTGTGGGTCCGGGATTTAATTTCTTCGCGGGTTCGCATTAATATGAGTTTTTTTTATACTCCTTCAACTAGTGTGTGACGCGTAAACAATAACTCTACCATTTTGCATCAAAATACATCCAAGTCCGCTCTTGGAAGTGTCACTATATACTAGGAATCTTTCACAAATTGACGAAATTTCTAACAGTGGGACTATAGTCAACTTATTTTTGAGTTCTTGGAATCTTTGCTCACATGCCTCCGACTAGTTGAAAGGTACACATTTCTGTGTCAGCTGAATCAACAAAATAGAAAATATTGAAATCCCTCTACAAAACGACAACAATTCCCCGTAAGTCATAAAAAACTTCGAATTCGTGACATTAGTAGGTCAGGGCCAATTAGTCACCGCTTTAATTTTACTTGGGTCAAGAGAAATCTCTTTTGTAGAGACAACGTGACCCAAGAACACAACTCGCTTAAGCCAAAATTCACAGTTGGTAAATTGCAAAAAAAATTTGCTTAGCTCGTAAAATGAACGGAGCTTGTCGCAAATGCTAAACATGTTTTGCTTTGATTCTAGAGAAAATATTTTCAATGAAGACGATAATGAATTTATCTAGGTACTCTTTGAATATTCGATTTATCTAATGCATAAAGGCAGTATGGGTGTTGGTTAAATCGAACGACATAACTAGAAATTTGTAGTGTCCATATCTAGTACTGAAAGCTTTTTTGGTATATCATCATTTTTTATCTTCATTTGATGATATCTAGTACTAAAAGCTTCATTTGGTATATCTAGTTTGACTCGTGGGTTACTTGATATCATCAAGTAACCCACGTAGCCTTGACGTATTATTTTTGGTGCTCGAATAGAAGATATAATTAAAGTAGACAAAGGTTTGACTGTTGTCTACTTCTCCATCAGATAAATGGAAAGCAACGAGTTTCTTTAAATATAAATTAGCTTGGTACTTCAACATCCAGTCTATACCATGGATGACGTCATAATCATTTATCTCTAGAAGTGGGGGCGGCCCTGGCCCCAGACGGCTAGGCAACCCCCTAGGGCCCCCAACCATTTAGGGCCCAAAATTTTTGCCCAATTTTTTTTTATATCAGCCTATTTACATGTAAATTGAGCCTAAATAGAAAAAAAGTTCAAATCTAATCAATATTATCTACCTTAATCTAGTATTTAAATTGTAGACCGTGCAATTTTTTCTTTTTAGAAATCTTTATCTTGAATCAAAACGATTTTCAAAATTGTTAGGATTTGAGCAGTAAATAAAAAGGTAAAAAATAAAGAACACAAGGATTTATAACCTAATTACAAAGAAAAAATTTCGAAAAATATCATTACTTAAGCACTCAGCTCCGCATAGCGCAAAAAATTAGGTTTCACAGCTTAACACAAATTCCAACCATTTTTTCATTCAGTGAAGAAGAAGAAAAAAATACATTTTTTTAGCTTGTAAGTCTATTAAAGGCCCCATTTAAATTTTTGCCTAAGGTCCCCCAAATCTAAGGGTCAACCTTGTCTAGAAGGATAAGGTTTGTAGGAAGATAATAAGAATCAACCTTCGCTTCACAGTTACAAATTATTACATTAGTTTTCAAGGTCGACCCAGATGATATAAGTACATCTAGCTTAGATTTCAAAATATGAGTAACCAAATGTGCACTTCTAACCACATTAACAGATATAAAAGAGTGGAAAGCTGCCCCCAAGGCATAGCTCAGTTGGTTGAAAGGTGAGAATGAGGTAGTCTCAGCTTCACTGACAGCTGCAGGGTGGGGGTTCGATTCCTATCTTTGGTATAGAAGAGGCTCTTTGCAAGTGCAGTTAAAAAGCAAGCTCTCAACCCTACTCCATTGAGGCACATTCTGCGATTTACATCTTCCAACAAAGCCCCAGGGCAGGGGTGGTGGGGGCTCTCGAGGTTGGGGTTCAATCTTTTTTTTTTCCGATCAAAAAAAAAAAAAAAGAGTTCAAAGCTCCAGAATCAAATAGAGTGAATGCAAAAGTTCTAGCTACTTGAAGGTTACCTTCAATGACAACTAGGTCTTCATTTGTTGTATTGTCATTGAGTGTGTAGACTATGGCAGTAGCACGGTTCTCGGGGTCTTTTAGATTTTTGTGCACACATGAGAAATATATACAAGGACTACTATGAGTTTTGTTACATCTAGGGCACAAGGCACGACCAATGGGTTGATTATTAAGACAGGTTCTCTTCCAAGGATTATTGGCAAGAGGTCAAGCATCATTTCAAACTCTGTCCTAGAAATCCTCATCTAAAGCTGTTGTTGTTTGGATTCCTTTGCCATGGAGGTTGTTGCGGAATATAAGGACAACGCTATTCTTGATCTTTGACAATACGACTCTTTGATTGTTCTACTTCTAGAGCTCGTTCGACAATAATTGTAGAAGTCATCCACTGAGTACCTACTATCTTCACATCTTTATATGAGTCTGACACGAGTCTTTCTAAAAAGCATTCAACATTATATTCATTGAGGGGCAAATGGGACAGATCCTCAAGTTTTTGGATGTAATCTCCAATAGACGTTATTCACTTTAAAAGTTGGATGAACTCATTCAATTTCTATTGTTTAGTAGCACTAGTGAAGTATTTGTTGAAGAACATTTCTTTGAATCAAGTTCATGTCACGGTAACCAAAACTCGATACATTGCACCTGTGTCCCACCAAAACTCGACACTACTTCATAAAATAAATGAGGCACAATTTACTTTGTCAGTGTTTGGAACCCTATTGTTCTTGAACATGTATTCGGTGGTACAAATCTATTGTTATTGCTTTTATACGATTAGTGGTACTATCAAAAACGGAAAGATTGAATTTTCTAAAATTTTCCCTGACATTATCATCAATTCCCTAACACTATCATCAACTGTGTCTCAATTAGGGCTACTAAGCATTCAACTAAGGATGACAAAAATACCCGCCGCTCGAACCCGCCCCGCTTAAACAAGTAATATGGACGAGTCGGGGGCATAAAATTCTACCCTACGGAGGTTCTGGGCATCCCCGTCCAGCAATTTTTTTTTTTTGGAAAAATTATAAAATATAATACAATTTACAATTTTTGCTAAAAATTGACTAAATAAGAATCAAACTCGAGTTAGAGTTATAAACTATAAATCTTAATCACCACACAACCCAATCTTGTATTTTATTTTTTTTGCTACAAATATTTAATAAATTCCTATTTCTTTTTTTTTTTAATTATATTTTTTTGTTTACAAAAAAAAAAAAAAATTATCCTGGATGGTTGGCAGGTCAAAGGGCTACCCCGCCCTGTCCTGCCTCGCAAATTTACGGGCGGGACGGGGCGGGGCAGGGCCGACCCACCCCATTGCTATCTCTACGTTCAACTATTGCGTCCGGGTTGTTTCCATTGGTTGTGGATTGAGTTGCATCAGCCATCTAAAAGAAAAAATTTTAAGTCGAAACTAATATATCTGAATTGTGTGTTAGACCCCACACATGATCTTTTTACTTTTGGGAGCAAAAACGAGGAAATTAGAACCAATATAAGAATAGATAATATCCATATTTCGGGGCATATGGTCAAATTTGAGACAAACCCCAAAATTGAGATTATGGGCCAAAGTGTCAACCCCTTAAGGCAAAATCCCAACTTGGATTTTGGGATCAGGGAGTCGACACTCTTGACGCAAAATGGAGTTAGAAAATCAACTTATAAGCTGATTTTGGAACTCCAATAACTCTCTGACTTCCACCTTCAAGCCCAACACAAGATCATCCAAAATCCACCATAAAAAAGACTTCCCAAGCACCAAATGTCTGTTTTCAATCGTTTTATACATGAACTTCACACATTCAAGCAAGAATTTCACCTTTTGGTTTAAAATGAAATCCTAACCCACAGCCCCCTTTTGACTTCTACCCAAAATTCCTCTCACAAATTCTTAATTGAAGGATATTATACATGATTTACGACATCAAATTCAAAACTTTGAAACAACTTTTGCAATTATAAACAAGGTTTTCGTGTTTGAATTTTGAACTTGAACCCTAACTCGGGTCAATTGCATCCCTAAAATTCTTAAGTTCAACATTAACAACTTATTTCTAACATCAATTTCACGATTCTCACCCCAATTCCACTATTTAAGCAAAAGTTTCTTCTCCTTATAGATAGTAACTAAAATGGCCTATATCTCCTTTTATTTTTTATTTTTTTCAAGTTCTTAGCAATCCACCTCGAGAAAAGAAACCCGGCCGCACTTCCAGCTCAATTTCGATCGCCGAAATCGAACGCTGGACAAAATAAGGTTAGAACATACTACGGATACCTCAAATTTTCTATTGGATCATCTATGGGGAAAATTTCACTCTTTTAAGGATATTAACATAATTTTAGGTCGGATGATTGGTTTCAAGTGTTTTAAGGATATTAACATCATTGTTGGATCCCATAGGTTATTTTGGCTTGTACATTCTATCTTCTGAGTATCTTACCTGTATCAAACTTTGCATTTTCGAATTATCTATGTTAAACTCTTTTGGAAACCCCTTTCCTTTATCATTTAAACATTATCAAATTAATCAACTAAATAATAAATACTATCACAATAATAAATCACATAAAAATAAAACAAGGCAATAAATTTATGTACCAACATGTCACCGCCTCACCGATCCATTGCATATTGTCTAGTCTACATGACATTATGAGACTGATACTACTTAATTGTGACACTCAAGTTATTATTATTATTGTTTTGTTTTTTCAAATTAAGTGTAAACATTTATTTTATTTTTATATTTATTTATTTTTATAATGCACGTATATATGTATATATATATGGCACATGTTTGATAGTGTTGAAATTATTTTTTAAGTACTGAAATTATAAGTTATTGGTGAATGTGTGGATAAAAAGTGGGTTGTAAGTTGTGGGTTCTATGAAATGTGTGGAAAAAAGTATATTTGATCAGCTAAAATTATAATTTAAGCAATCCCAAACGTTACTGCTGAAAACCTGTAAGGTCAAAAATCTACGTGCTAAATTCTAAATTGCAAGTTTTGAGATCTGAAAATAAAAAATATTATACCCGAGGCCAAATGCACCAAGTATAAATGTTTGGGGGCCAGCTGCAAATTTTCCTCGGAAGTATAACAATAAAATGTGCTACCACTCGTTTATTAACCCCTTTTAGTGCTGTTTATGTCGATTTACCTATATCTACATCCAAACACCCCTAATTGGAATTGGTGGACCCAAATATATTTATCTTTCCAGACACCAAAGGTTGATGGCCCAAACCTGGATTGGGCCCGCCCGTCCCAACTATGTTCTGGCCCAATCTAATAAAGTTTAATATATTATTTTTATATTAATTATGATCATTATCATTTTGTAACTGAATTAGTTAATTTTAGAGATTTAAATAAATCGATCACTACATTTGAACACTAATTAATAAACATTACCATTTTGCCTTCATTAGTTTTCGCAATCAATCTACGTCACCCCCATTTCTAGAATCTTCTAACAGTAAAGAAGAATCTCTCTTTCACTATCTCTCAAAATCTCGATTATAATCCGGCAATCAATCTTCTACAAATCTGGATTCTTCGAACTATCATCCAATAAAGTAAGTGAATATGATGTCATTAATTTTTATTTCGAATCATATATCCATTGATTTTTTTTTTCATTTAGTCTCATATTAAGAATTTTTTTGTCATTGTTTGTGAATACCCAGATTTAATAGAATGGCATTATTGTGTAGTGCTTCGAAATCAAAGCATAGAAGTAGAAAAAAATAGAAACCCTTCGACCACAAAGAGAAATCGGTGTCAAAATAAAGCTACCACCAAGCCGGTGAAGAAAAAGTACAATATTCCGGTATCCGAAGGAGAAAATGTAAGTTTCGGTGATGTTATACTTTATCAACCATTGCATGCAATTGATTATGTTCAAAACGTTTTTTATTCAAGTTATAAATTTTTTTGAACAAAATGTTCTTCCCGTAAGAGTATAAGACTTCTAGCTTCTTCTTTTTTCCTCGTGATGCTTTAGTTTTTATTTTACTTTTTATAGATTTGATATTCAGGAAAAAAAAATTTATCCAATTAATGTGTGAAAATCTTGCTGTTGATTTTTTTTTTCTAGTACAATAAATGATTACATACATTCATTGTTATGTGTTAAACAAATTATATTTTACGATATTATAATGTTTTTCAATTTTTCACATTCATGTTGATTTATCTTCATGGTTACCTTAATTTATATTGTTATAATGTTAACTTGAAGTGTTGTTTTTTTTTTTTTAGTTTTAAAATTCAGTAACACATGAATTATCGTATACATGTGTTGTAATATGGGCGTTGAGTTTGTTACGTTGAATGAATGTATAAATACCATAGACTGTTACATGATTTTCTCTTGTTGTAATGTTAAAATTGATCGTTAACATATTTTGTTATTAGTAACCTATTACTTTAACTTATTTTATAAGTTCGATGTGTGTAATTTGTTTACATTCATTATTACGTGACTCTCTTAAGTTAACCACTTTTATAACGTTTATGTGTTTAAATTGTTTCTATTCACTATTACGTGTCCCACAATTTGTCATTGTGTTAACATCTTGCACTGAGTTGTACTATTACGTGTGTCATGTAGTCAACATATTAACATGTGTATTCGTAATCCATGATTGAAACAACTAGATAAATTTGGGAAGAAGATATGTTTTTCTAGATATGCGTCTTCTCATTGATAACAATGGAAAGTATGTAAATTTTCTTATATTACATGTATTGCAAAAGATTTCATAAATTCATCATCATTTAATACTTTGCGTTAATGTAGGATTGGGAATATCTTATCCCACTGGACATGTGGTCTCTTAGAAAAGTTAACGCTTTCTCAAAGCCTAATACATTCAGCTCAGTGGTGAGAAGATTGTCTTAAGAGCAGAAGAAGCTTTTTTCAGACACGTGCTTTGGTCACTTTTTGGAGGCCAAGGATATTGCAATAAATTATCAATTAATCCACCAGGTGCTTCTTCAGGGAGGTGAAGCAGCCTAATTCTGAAGAGATGTGGTTCAACCTCGGTGGTAACCTTGTGAGATTCAATATGGAGGACTTCTACTTGATATTTGGACTACGTTGCTTTGAGGGTAGAGAAACGATCGAAATATGATGCAAGTTACTGCAAAATTAAGCATGAATTGCTCAATGATCTTAGCAACATTTCAACATCATAAGTATCTGACTTTTTCCTCAAAAACTATCAACTGAGTGACAGTGATGTCGTAAAATTTGGGTGCCTTTTTTTGTTGACAAATGTGATGTTCACCACATCATACAAGATATCTGTCGAGGATTCACTTATGGTGTTAGTTAATTCGGACGAGATGAACGCGTATACATGGGGAAAAGAGTTGTTTAAATTAACTCTATCATCTCTTAAATATGGGCTTAGGAATAAGTTTTTAATAGTGGAGGGGAATGGGAAACCGCGTATAGGATCAGTGGATTTGTGATTGCGTTCCAAATATGGATATATGAGATTCTCCCCATACTTGAAGGGAAAATTTACACCCAAATTGGTTCCCGTAGTCCACGAATTCTGAATTGGACATCAAATGTACATGGGAATTTATCCTCCAAATTGAATTTGGGTAAAGATATTTTCATCTGGGGTAAGTGATTTTGATTATTTTGGTCTTTTAGTTTTTTTGTCTCAGAGTAGTCATGAATTCACGCCTCAAAAAATTGTTACTTATCATGTCCCCTAATTTTTTATTTTTTATTTCTTCCGTAGTTACAAGTTACTCCAATGAGGGCTACCGGTCACAAAAAACAATAGTTGTTTACATCTGGTTTTTATTCTAGAAAGGCTTATCAACTTGTAGAGGACAGTGAAGACGATTTCATATATCCAATATTACATCGATCTATGCGTGGTACAAACAATCAATCGCTGTTGGATCAACCAATAACTCTGTTCAGAAGATAGATAACCCGGCAAAGGTAATTGCAATTTCAATTATTTCATCTTTGTCAATTTATTCTGTAACATTCCAACGTGTGTGATTTGGTGGATTTGTCTTCCATCGTCATGATGTGTTAGTCGAACGCGACCATCCATAGAGATCAAACAAATCATGTTATCGTTTCCTCTTCAAACGATGTACCAATCAACGAAGATGTTGATTTTTCAACTTGCAAACCATCCAATCATATTGTGATCCATACTGAAAGCGTTTCAAAACAAGCACACATCTCAGTGGAGCGCATTGCCCTTTCAAGGGAATCAAAAGGAAAAGATAAAGTATTTGATGATACTTTGGAGATTAAGGTATATATGTTGGTGGTCTGATTTCAATGTTAATCTGCTACGTTGTAAATTTAATTATTACATGACACATTTTCATAAATCCCAGGAACGGTGTTACTCGAACGAGGTGCTCAAAAGATGCTTCAGTGAGATACATAGAAAGCACGATGTACTAGTGGCCGAGCATTTTTGACTCAAAATCCATTTTTAGAATTTGTACAATGAGTTTGCGAAATCCATTGCGGACAATTTGAATGAAGTAAGTAGATTATGCGCAATCAAACAGTCTCCGTGTTCCAAATTGGCTAGCTCTTACAAAAAGTCTTATGCTGCAAACATGAAGGTTCATCCTAGTACTTTTATCGCATAATAATCATGTCCTACAAATATTTTTCACACGTGTATGATGACATATTAAAATTTGCCCTAGGTTGCTGTAATGAATACAACAAGTCAACATCCAAGATCATCTTTGAAAGGTAGGGTGATGAGACCACGTAAAGCAAAAAAAAATTGGTGAGGCTGAATGTCCCAGCTTTGATCTAGGGATAGATTCACAATCTAACGTCCCTTATATTGACCTAGACGATTGGATATTCGAACTCGAGATGACATTAAGATAATTGATGACACTATTGTTGGAAAGATGCCCGAGTCTCGTCAAACAGACGATAAAGTCGAGAGTAGCAAGAAAATGAAGTATACTAGTCCCGTTGTGGAATGCAGTGATGCGGGACGCAATCAACCTATTTCAAAGTCATCCCTAGAATTGTTAAATGATGATATGGTGTTTACTGATGAGGATTTGAGAAACATGGACGAGTCAATTGAAAAACACGCTATGGGTTTTCAAAAAGTAACTTCCCAGGTTACCATTACACAGTCTCCCAAAGTCTAATTTTTCCTTTTGAGTGCATCTTGATTATATTTTCATTATAAGATTATAATATCTTTATTTATATTATAGGGTCTTACAACGATCTCTATTATAATGGATAATAGTAATATATCTGAACTTAATAAGAGGATAAGTCAGACCGATATCATGCATTCAATCACCATTTGTTAGGAGTTTCCAATCACAGCCTCTATGTCCATCTATTGATTTGCATCCTCATTCGAATATAAGATGTTCCTCGATTCTTCTGATCCATCTCATATCTGAACCTTCGACAAGTGGTATCACATAGGATTGCATCCCGACAACAAGTAATTATTTTTCTTATTTTAAGATGGTTGAATATGCTAATTTTGACGATTGCTGACATGTTCCTGCTTTGCACATCCAAAATTAGGTTGCAGAAATTTCATAAGGATCAACTCAAAATTCGGCCAACAATGGAACTTGGACCTGTCAAGATTCAATGCAAGATGTGGTGGTTTTCCTTAAATCAAGCCGCAACTCCACCAAACACCATGGTACCATTTCCAAAAATTACAGCTAGGGTTCAAAACCTTAGCCGCTAGCCACCGCGGCCCCTCCAAATCTGGTGGGGCAGCGACGCCACCCCAAAAGTAGTGTCGAACGACGCTGCAAACCAACAACAAGAAGACTGCATTGCTGCGCCGCCGCTTGTTCCAATGAGTTCCACCGCAAACAAGCAGAGTAACCCACTGCACACGCAAAACCAAGATCGCCGTAGCGCCACATTGCTCCATTCTCCTTTTCTTCCTTTGGCCGCTTCGTCATCTTTGTTTCTCCTTAATTTATTTTTCTTTTTCTTTTTTAATTCTTTATTGGTTCTTCAAATCCAATCCTAGATAGAATAACATGATTTGATAAATCCAGAATCAACAAAAATTAAAATATTGTATATTTCATACATGAAAATCATTTGATGGCAGTCAAATTCTAACATAACCACAACACAATAATCAACACATTAACATCAAAATATGAATGAAGTTGAATGAAAATTCAATCGACAATGATTATGAGAATTATAAACAATATAAGCCAAAAACCCAAGAATTCAATTGATTTTGAAGTGAACAAAAAATTGGCGAGTCATTATAATTCTATCAATACAAATTCTTTATTTCTTTATTTTTAATCCAACAACACCAACGGGGATTAAGCATGCTCAAAAACGAAGTACACATACGAATCAAGAATTTTCAATAACAAGAAAAAAAAACTTTTCTTCATGTGTACGATTTAAGCATTTAATAAATTGACCAAAACAATTATCATACTGATAATTCAACATGATATTGGCTCTGATACTAATTATTAGAAATATAATCTATATTCTTTAATTATATGCACATAATTAAAGAATCAACACATCATGCTAAAATTACCAAGTACAATAATTCAAAGAATAACTGTCTCCATTGGTGTTGAAATCGAAAGGGTATGAATTTTCGTAGTCTAATCACCTCAATAGTGCTCAATGGAATCTCTGTCTATAATGGTGTAGAAGAGAAGAGCAAAAGTTGTAATTAATCCGGGGACCATAACCCTATTTATTATATTCTGTATACTCTAATCCAATTAGAAGTCCATCAATCCTAATTAGGTTAGGATTCAGTCTCTACACATTATAAAGCTTGTACTCAGTTTAGATGTTTCTAGGGCCCAATCAACAAATCACTTAATAGCCCTATTAATTAGATAGCCCATATAATTGCAATACAATATGTATTCTCCCTGGGACCCCCCTAGCTATGTCCCTGTTCATATTGTGTTATGATGTGTTGTTGATTGAGCAGGGATATCTAGACGAACTATTTATTCAGCTGGAAGAGCTACAAGATGAAGCAAATCCAAATTTCGTGGACGAAATTGTTACATTGTATTATAGAGACTCCGTTCGATTAATCCAAAATATTGAGCAGACTTTGTGAGTACAATTTTAATTTTACTAATGTTAGTCGTCGAATAAAACTATCTTGTGAGCACTGAATTGGCTTCTCGGATTTCTCCGGTGCAATTCCGTACTCATAAAGTTCGACAGTTGATGAAAATTGACATCAAATAATGATAATGTCTTGTCAGGGAGAAGAACCCTCTTGATTTTGCTAAGCTGGACAACCATATGCACCAGTTCATGGGCGAAGGTTCCAGGTAATTATTAGAAAATAAAATAAAAAATTATTTCATTATCATTATTATCTTCAAAATAAATAAACCCTATTATTTTTCTCATCTATATCTGCAGCATTGGAGCTAAAAAGGTAAAATATGAGTGCATACATTTCAGGAAGTACTGCCAAACAGGAAATGGAGAAGAGTAACTAATTTACTTTCTACTTTTAATTAGCTATAGTGTTTTAAGTCAAATATATACGTTTTCTAGTTCAATATTAAACATAATTTAAATAAATAAGTATGTTCTATTTCTAATATTTTAATTAGCTTTTGAGACACAAGATACAGAATATAGGACAAAACATAAGTTTCTAAACATGATTGGAAGTTAATATCTAGTGTTGTATACAATATAGTGATGGAAAAAATTTACTTACTCGATTCCAAATTTATTGGAAAAAAATGTGTTTTTGTTGATTTTGTTTTGATTCTTTTAAGATTCCAGACGGATTTGTTCATTAATACTGATTCTTGATGTTTAAAATATACAGATGCAAGAGAACTTTCAACAACTGAAGAAAGAATATTCCACCCTTAAGAAAAAGTGTAAATTACATTCACAATTTTTATTCTTTTAATTTTGTAACAATATTATCCTCATTCAATTTATTCATAGATGTTGTCCTCATCCTTTTATTTATTTGCATATATAGTCCCCAAATGAATGGGGATGAGGGGATTTCTCCTCCCATTTGAACCTTTGACCTCCCGATTTGAATGGGGGAGATTTCTCCACCCCACCCCACCCACCCTGTCCACCCACCCCACCTCACTCCGTGACCGGGGGGGGGGGGGAGATTTCTCCTCTCGACTTGTGGTCTAAATTTGTTTTCATTAGTACATTAAGTACACGTGGCGTCAATTTTTGCCAAATATCGACTACTTGTGCACCACATGGACACTTAATGATGACACATCATCAATTCACACTAAAAATTTAATAAAGTAATCATCGGTGAACACATTAGTATACTTTAGTGACCGTAGATGAAACTTTGTAACTTCAATAACCGTTTTGTAATTTCACTAAAACTTGAGTAATCGCTAGTGAAATTAACCCCTTTTTTAGTATAGGAACTTTTTTTTTTTTTGAAAAAATAAATTTTTATATTCGATCTAAATTTTTTTAGACTGAATATAAAAAATTATCAATCCGATATAATGTTAGAAACGGACGACAAACTAAGTCCGTCACATCAAAATTATCAATCCTATATAATGTCAGTAGCGATGAATTTCAAATTTTTTTCCCTACATTTTGCACCCAAAATTGATTTACCGATGGAATGACTCAATTTTCACAAATTTAGACAAAATCATTGTCGGGGGGATAGCACAATCCCGTGCTTCTATCACAGAATTCCCCTATTTTTGTATATTTTCTCATTAATTGAAATTTTAATCCAATTTATTTCCATCCACATGCAACTTTTTTTGGTTTTTTCTTTTCTTTTCTTGAACTGCGATTGAATTTCAATTTTGATCTCGAGTTTTCCAATTCAGAAATTCTCTTCTCTGGGTTCCAAATTCAATCCCCTTTTTGGTTCCAACTCAAATTCGTAGATTTCAAAGCCTCACAGAAAGAATTCACATCTCGGTTTTCGAGTTTTTTGCTTGAATTTTGTACGCATCTTCGCCTCAAAATGTTGAATTTTGCGCTGCAATCATAAATAATTTCTGTGATTTCAGGGAATAATTTTCTCTCACAAATCCCAATAGGGTTTGAACTTTGAAGTATAACAAAATACTGCTGCCATATCTCACATGGCTTCATACAGGTCGTTCTATATGTCTGAATCCACATTACATATATTTGTGTACTCAAGTTTGTATGTATGTATTATTTCTTTACGCTTCAAGCATATTTCAGAATTCAGAATATGGCACTCACTTTGTTTCCCTGAATGAGTAATATTTACCAAAATCAATTTATAAACATTAATTGATCATTCCACGTGTAAACTTGGTACACTAACTATATTATAACGTAAATATCTAACAAAGGATGATCGATCAATTGTGGCTAAGTGGGATTGTGCCTTATATATCAGTCTTTGACGGGTTTATATGAAAATCTCGATGAGTAATTTGAACTAATTTTTTGGGCAAATGTTGTTGTAGATTGGCTAGTTCAATCTTAATTAACTTCTAATAACTATATAGAAAATGTGACTACAAAGATAATGTCCCAATCGAAAATTACAATCTCTTTATGATATACTCTCGAATATGATCAACATTTTTGGCACAAATGCTAAACTTTCTCAACAAGAATGAATAAATACATTAAATGACTAGGTTTTTTGTAAGTATTTGATCCCATTTGAACTAGGTTGCATAAATTGTATTCTAATGCTTCTATGATAAACTAGTAACTCAACACAACAAGAGTTCTATTTTATTTAATTTACAATACTATATATCTCCTACATCACACTCTTCTTTTTAACACCCCCCATCCCCCTCCCTCCATCCAATGGAAGGGGATTTGCATAAAAAACTTGCTAACATGAAGCAGTCCCTTTTTGATCAAGTAATGTTTGTGTCTTATAATGGTTTCTCTACATGTATGTATTGCATGCAAGTGTGTGTGTTAAGCCTTTACTTTGAACTCCTCGTCTTCAGAATTGCATCTTTAACTAGAGGTCAAATTGAGCCCCTTCTTTAATCTGCATTATCTTTTATTTGTGATTTCATATATAGACACATACATTTATGTGTGTGGAGAATTTAATGATCATTGTAACAAATGAATATAGTATATTGTATTGTTTAGAATCAAAATAATAAGGAACATTTGTAGGGATATCTAGATGAAAAATTTAATGAACTGGAAGAATTACAGGATACCGCTCGTCCAAATTTGGCTGAACAAGTCGTTACACAGTACTACAAGAATTCCCCTACATCAATCCAAAATATAGAGCAAGCTTTGTTAAGTAAAATCTTACTTTTTTTGAATTATGTTAAAATTGATATATATGTGTGTGTGTGTGTGTGTGTGTGTGTGTGTGTGTGTGTGTTATGGATGAAGCTCTGTAATCAGCTGAGCAACCACCATAAACTTAAATTCAAGGATTTCACTCGAATTCCAGCTCAACTTTGCAAGAAATTTAGCATAATCACCAATCTTAATATCAATTTAGTATGGAAAAATAAAATGAAGAAATGAGAAGAGAGAAGAGAGAAGAGAGAAGAGATGAATGGAGTGAAGAATTCAGTGAATTCTGTTATAACCAATTTCACAATTCTGGCAAAAATTACAGACGTTTAGGTGCCAACTGAATTTAAAGGAAGTTAGGGAAGAAACGTGTTTCCCAAATCATTATAATAAAAGAAAATACACTTTAAAGAAAAAATGTAATCTAACTAAAAGGTAAAAATGGCGCTGTTTTCATTTGACCAAAACGACGACGTTTGTTAACGGCTAATTTTAAATTTCAGTTTGTTACTGTTCTTCTTCATCAGCTGTTGTTGCTTCCTGTTCTTCTTCCTCTAATGTTTCTCTTCTTTCTCTGACTCCATTGCAATTTGTTCAACCTCAATTGCTATTGACAATCCCCCTGCTTAAATAAACCTTGTCCCCAAGGTTGTAGGTCTGCATATGCTCTGCGTATTGCCTCAGCATCTTCCCATGTTGCATCATCCACACTTCCTTCACTCCACTGCACTAACCATTGCTCGTCATCAATGTCTCTGCCTGGCATTAATCTCTTTTGTAGTATCTAAATAGGAATGGCTCTTGAAATATGTTTTTCCTCCATCAGGGATAATTGGTCTACTGCCACAATTTGATCTCCTATCTTCTTCTTAAGTAAAGAAACATGGAACACGGGGTGTATCTTTGAACTTGTTGGTAATGCCAATTTATAAGCTACAGCACCAACCTTCTGAATAACTTGGTAAGGACCAAAGTATTTGGGGCTAAGCTTCTGATTGCTTTTTTAACTGTAGTTTGTTGTTGATAGGGTTGTAGCTTAAGATATACCCAATCTCCTCTTCAAAAGATCTTTCAACCCTCTTTTTGTCAGCATATAACTTCATTCTTGGTCGTGCTTGAGCCAAATTTTCCATTAATTGCTATTCTATTTTATGCCTTTCTTGTACAATTTCATCCACTGCAGCTAAGTTGGTTATCTGATAAGGCCCCAGGGCAAGCTGTGGTGGTGGAATACCGTATAGAGCTTCAAACGGTGTCATTTGAATGGCTGTGTGATAGGTAGTATTATACCACCATTCTGCCAGATTTAGCCAATTAGCCCACTATTTTGGATCTTGATGTGTCATGCACCTGAGGTACATTTCTAAACATTGGTTCAACCTCTCTGTTTGCCCATTTGTCTGCGGATGATATGTTGTACTCATGTGTAGTTGGGTGCCCAAAAGTTTGAACAACTCCTGCCAAAACCTACTGGTGAACACTTTGTCCCTGTCAGACACAATACTTTGAGGTATTCCATATAACTTAGATATATTCTCCATGAATAATTGAGCAACCTGTCTGGCAGTATAAGGATGTGACATGGCCACAAAGTGCCCATATTTAGTAAGCCTATCCACAACAAGGATGACATCCTTCCTTCCTGATTTAGGCAAGCCTTCTATGAAATCTATTGATTTGTAGCTCCAAGAGTTGAGTGGTTTAGGAAGTGGTTGCAGTAGACCAGGGTATAAGTTGTGTTCTCCCTTGCACATTTGACAAATCTCACATGGTAGTACCCTCTATCTAACTTCTTGTAGCATTCCTGGCCATATAAAATTATGTTTGGCTCTAAAGATGCTAGCATGTACTCCTGAGTGTCCTCCCTCTTGTGATGCATGTATATTCTCAATAATTTGCTGTCTGATATTTCATCCACTGCCAACATATAATTTACCTTTGTGCCTAAGCAAGCCATTTTTATACTGATAATCAGGATCTGTCTGTGCATTTATGGTCACTTCTTAAATTTTATTCTGTGCTTTCTCATCTCCTTCATAGCTGTTTATTATCTCTATCATGCAAGATAGAACAGTGGTAGTTATGGCATTACATTCTTCCCTTCTAGACAATACATCAGCAACCTATTACTATAATGTATCTCATAGTTCAATCCCAATAATTTGGTGAGCCATTTCTGCTGTAGGGGTGTAGTAATCCTTTGTTCCAGTAAAAATTTCAATGATTGATGATCAGTTTTGACTATGAACTTGTGCCCTTATAGGTAATGTCTCCATTTGTTCACAGCAGTAACAAGTGCAAGTAATTCCTTTTCATAAATGGACATCCCCATATTTCTAGGTCCCATAGCTTTGCTTAAGTAAGCTAAAGGTCTCCTCCCTTGCATCAAAATTGCTCATATTCCTCCATAACACCCATCTGTCTCAATAACAAAAGGTTGATTGAAGTCAGGAAGTGCAAGAACTGGGGTAGTGCTCATAGCTACCTTTAGATTCTGGAATATAACCTCTCACAACTTTCCTATAGTATCCTGTCAACCCCAAAAAACCTCTCAGTTGTTTCAGGTTCTGTGGTGTAGGCCAAGAATGCATAGCTTCTATCTTCTTATGATCAGCAGACATTCCCCTTTCACTGATGATATGCACCAAATAATCAATTGAAGTTTGGCCAAAAGAACATTTGCTCCTCTTAGCATATAACTTATGCTTTCTCAAAATTTTAAGGACTGTTCCCAAGTGCTCATAATGGATGTCCAAGTCTGGACTATAAATGAGGATATCATCAAAGAACACCAATACATACCTCCTGAGTTGTTCTTGGAAAATTTCATTCATCAAGCTCTGAAAAGTAGCAAGGGCATTAGTTAGACCAAATGGCATGACCTTGAATTCATATAGCCCCTGGTGTGTTTTAAAAGCAGTCTTGTGAACATCTCCTGGTCTGACTATGATCTGGTGATATCCAGCCCTTGAATCTAGCTTTGAAAAGTATATGGCACCATTTAATTCATCCAATAATTCATCAATCAAAGGCATAGGGTATTTGTCCTTGATGGTCAGGCTATTCATTTGTCTGTAATCTACACAAAATCTCCAAGTTCCATCCTTCTTTTTGACTAAAAGGACAGGTGAAGCAAAAGGGCTATTGCTGGTTTGTACAATTCCAGCATCTATCATCTCCCTCACCATTTTCTCCACTTCTGTCTTCTGTATAAAGGGGCACCTGTAGGGTCTGAGTTTAAATGGTTGTGCTCATTCCTTCAAGGTAATCTAGTGGTCTTTTGATCTGATTGGAGGTAGCCCTGTTGGTTCAACAAACACATCCCCAAATTCAGCTAGAATGGGGCTGAGACTATCTGGTATTTCTCTTTCACTTTCTACTTCTATGGCATACAACTGAGCCATTATCCCATACTCCTATTTATTGAAGATTTTCATCAAGTGATCTCCATCAATTAAATTCACCTCCCCTTGGTGTCCTTCCCTGGTCAGACTAACCATTTCCCATTCATGTTGAAAGAGATGCTGCCTTGAATGAAGTCAAACGTGGTAGGTCCAAACTGACTAAGCCAATCTACTTCCAAGATTACATCACTTCTCCACAATTTCAAGGCCTTCAGTTTAAATTGGAACTCCAATCCTTGCATCTGCCATACTAGGGGTTGGCATACAAATTTACTATTCAACTGACTGTCCATTGGCTACTATCACAGTCATGTTCTTCTCATCATTGCACCTGAGCCTCAATTCTTCTACCAATTTTTCATCTATAAAACTATGGGTACTACCACTATCTATTAGAATAGATACCTTGTGGCCTTTTAATTTACCAGGAATCTTGATAGTTTTATGCTTCATGGTACTTAGTAAAGCACTGATTGATATCTGCATCACTTCCTCTGTTTTCTCCTCCTGATCATTGCTACTATCTCCATCTACCTCTTCATCTTCCTCCTTATCATCCACCAACATAAAATTAAGCATTTTATTCTTACAAATATGGCATGGGGAATATTTCTCATCACACTTGTAGCATAAGTTTAGAGCTCTTTTGGTTTGAAAATCAGTGGGTGATATGATTTTGTATGGCATTGGGGACTTTAGATGTTTGGTAGTGTTATCAGTGGCTGGGTTAGGATCAGGATTTTTTGAAATGGGGTTATTCCATCTAGTGCTAGTATTTGGATAAGGTTTTGGTTTTTGAGTTTTGTTAAGGGCTGATATGGTGTTCTCTTGTAAGGCTGCAAATTCAAAGGCTAGGGCAAGTGAAGTAGGCTTCATCGTCTTAGCCATAGACTTGATCTCATTCTTGAGTCCACTGGTAAAGATAGAAATATAGTAAGATTCAGGTAAATAAGGTACGGACATCATCACTTGGCTTTTATTTCCTCAAATCTCTCTTGGTATTCAGTAATACTTCTAAACTGCCTTATCTTACTGAATGTTTCCACTACTTCTTCTCCAGTAGTATCAAAAAATCTCCTACATACCTCCTCAGCAAATAAATTCCAATCAGGATCGGGATGGGAGGCGCAGAATCAAGAGAACCATATATATCGCCTTGCCTTTCAAATACATTTCTGCAATACCCACTTTCAGCTCCTCAGCCACTTGATGTAACTGAAAGTACTTCCTAGCCTTCCCCACCCATTCTCTAGGACCCTCTCCATTAAAGTAAGGAAAATTGATCTTAGGCATCTTAGTATGATTTCGATTATCATCCCTGGCCCGATTAATCTGTGGTGTTCCTACTCACATCGCCAAAATCTCTAGACCTGGTTTGAGGAGCAGAACTCTCAGCTTACTTATCCTTACTCTCCTTTCTATTTCCACTAATCTATGCCATCATCGCTACTAACGTCTCATACTTCTGATTTATATCTGTCACAATATTCTCAATCTTCTCTGTCCTATTTCTCAACACTTTAAGAGTTAAATCAGATAAATCTACCTTATTGATTACTTTTTTGTAAGCGGCACTCAGTTCACCCATCTCTCGATCCATCTTCTTCAAGTGTTCTTCCTAGGCTTTGCTCCTCGTCTCAGACATGACCTCGGATCAAAAGCTCTTATACCAATTTGTTATGGATGAAGCTCTGTAATCAAGTTGAGCAACCACCATAAGCTTAAATTCAAGGATTTCACTCGAATTCCAGCTCAACTTTGCAAGAAATTCAACATAATCACCAATCTTAATATCAATTTAGTATGGAAAAATAAAATGAAGAAATGAGAAGAGAGAAGAGAGAGAAGAGATGAATGGAGTGAAGAATTCAAATGAAGAATTCTCGTTAGAAACAATTTCACACTCGCAAAAATTACAGACGTTCAGGTGCCAACTGAATTTAAAGGAAGTTAGGGAAGAAACGTGTTTCCCAAATCATTACAATAAAAGAAAATACACTTTAAAGAAAAAACGTAATCTAACTAAAAAGTAAAAACGGCGCCGTTTCCATTTGACCAAAACGACGATGTTTGATAACAGCTAATTTTAAATTTCAATTTGTTATTGTTCTTCTTCCTCAGCTGTTGTTGCTTCCTGTTCTTCTTCCTCTGATGTTTCTCTTCTTTCTCTGACTCCATTGCAATTTGTTCATCCTCAATTGCTCTTGACAGTGTGTGTTATAGATGATAACAATTTTCTTTTTCTTTTTCTTGTCAGGGAAAAGAACCATATTGATGGACATATTGATTTTCTGAGCTGGACAACTATATATAGCAGTTCAATTTTTGTAGTTCTAGGTAATTAGAAAATTTAAATTTATAAAAAGAAAATGATTTCATAGTCATAATTAATTATTCAAGAAATATGTCAAACAAACCCTATATTTTTATTATTTATATCTGCAGCATGGGAGCCAAAAAGTTGAAAAATGAGTGCATACAAGTACTACAAAACAAGAAATATAGAAAGGTATTTAATCTGTCTTCTACTTTTAATCATATGTAAAGTTCATTTTGCATAAGTATCAATAAATTTGAGTCAACATTGATGCATGCATAAAATTATTTTGTGCCGAATCTCTCAATGTCTAACTCTTTTTATGTTCCTACATTGCCCTAATATTGGGCATTTTCGAGTTCATTGATCCTTGATGTTTAATTTCATAGTTGCAAAAGTTGTTTCAATGGCCCAACACCAACTAAATAAGATAATTAAAAGGTCTTTAAATGGTTGGTTGGAGAAAGAACATGTCACTCTCTTTTTTGAAAGGTTGATGAAGAGAAACTAAGACATTATTTTCAAGTTCCTACATTATCCTATTTCATATTTGTACTATGGATACTATACAATTGGAAACACATTCACTATACACACAAGTAATTGAGTTGGATGAGTTTTGTTTTGTTCCAAAAATTTTGCAAGAATAGTTGGGCCTATTGAAAAGGCATGTCACATTCACATACAAAGAAAATGTTTTGTTTGATTTTGTTGCACATAGCAATTAATATGGCAATATACATGTGTTGATAGCAACCCCAGAGAGTGCGACTTTATTAGTTGTGCAAATAATATATTCTCAATCTTTACTTATTATCGTACTTATATCTCCACTTTTTTTGTTGAATTATTATCCTTAATCTTCCATTAAATAGCAAATCTAGTTCTATTGATGATTTCTATTAAATTATTCTATTTGCGTGCTTTGAAATGAAGGAAAATTATTAATATATCGCACTTTTATATATGTTTTTTTTTGCTAATTTAAAAATGAGGAAAAAATAAGTCTTTTTATGCCATCTTTTGATGAGTAACAAGACGTACCAATTAATAAAAGAAAAAATATTGAAGACATAAGTGTGACAATTAACAAAAATTAAAAACTTTTAGTGCAATTAAAAAAAAAAAATTGCTTCCATTGAAAACTAGTAGTAAACATACTTGTTTATTTTTTTTTTTTCTTTTTTAACCACTGGTTTGATAATTTTACCCCTCTGCAATAAAAAGAATTAAAGTGAATGTGAGATTCATGCATAACACTAATGGCAATTTGGGATGAAATCTATCAAATGAATCATTTGGACACTCAAAAGTAAGTTTGAGACGTCTATGCTAAAAATAGAAAGTTAAGAACTATAATCGAACGAAAACAAATGTTAGAGGATATTTACATCAAAATCTCTTTCATTCTTTTAAAAATTTACTCTTTTGTAATAGGTTGATGATTTCTTTCTTTAGTTATTATTTGTCAATGTTTACCAACTGCGATGAGGTCCGAAGACCCCATGTCTTGTTCCTAACAAAATCTCCCATGGATTCCCTGAAGCAACAAACATGATGTTAATTATCACTTTCTTTCTTTTCTATTCGCAAGTCATTCCCATTTAGTTGTAAAGTGTTAAGGGATGAATTTTACATCGGTTAAATATCAAAATATTAACCAACATATAAGGACTTGGGTTACTCCTCTTAATAAGGTTAACTTTTTAAGATGGAATCCCAAAAACTTAATATGATATCAGGGCCCATCAAACTCCAACAAACAATTCAATCCGACTCAAAATTGAGCACATGGATTCTAAGATTGGTATTCTCAAACAAGCCATCATCTTGCAGGAGCATGTTTCGGTTAAATACCGAAATATTAACCAATATATAAAAAGCTTGAATTACTCTTTTAAATAGGATTGACCTTTTAATATAGAAAATGATGATGAAAATATGATTAGAGAAAAGATTAAAAAAAAAAGTTTTCTAAGGGCATCTTCGGTTTCCATTTTTTTCCCAAAGAACTTATTTTTGCCTTCTTTTTTTTGACTTTTCAAACTTTTTACACAATAAAAAAGTTTGAAAAGTAAAAAAAAGTGGACAAAAAAACTAATTTTGAAAAAAAATCTACACCGAACAAGCCCTAAATTGATTAATTTAAGTGTTCTCCATATCTTAGAGGCGCTCAAGCCACTTCCTTGGCCATAACGTGTTCCTCCCACACTCAAATACATTTCCTTCTCATACCCCCGTGTACTACAACGATCCACAGGCCCACATGGCTGTACAAGAGTATTGGTAAAATACACGTAGGCAGAGGAGTCATGTTGTTGGAAACAACTTTTGCAACTATTGGCAACCATTTTTGGAAATCAACCATTTCAGAAATCTTGGCAGTGTCTATTTACCTGAGATTTTTCAGGAAAAAACAAACACCTGCTAATATTTCAGGGAGAGATGGGCTCTTTAGCCTTTCCTCCAATGTGATCAACTGTAAGTTTCTCTTCTACAAGCTTTTTATATTTCATGAGACCCTCGGTAGAGAGTATTGTTGTTGCAAATTTAGTGCTTGTGTGATTTCCATTGCTGTTAATGCCATGCCAGTATGCCACTATGAGTCTACACCTCTGTTGTACCAATGCTGATGCTGCTAATACTCACTATTGGTTTAGGTCTTCATCTTTTTTGATAATAAACAAGATGAATGTACTTTTTTAAGGTCCTGGCAATGCGCCTCAGATGAACCACGAAAAGAAAGGGTAAAATGTTTTGAAAACCACAGAAACTATCAGACTTTTGTGTCCATTTTCGGCAGAGCCAGTTACTTCATTTTAGTTCGATCTGTCATTGATTTTTGATCTCTGTTGCGGAAGTTGGATTAGTTGTTGGAATGCATATGGTTTAACTTATTGTAAAATTGTTTAATTTTACATAGGTTAGTTTGGTTTTGCTTAAAATTTTGCTAAAAAGCTAAGAAAGAACCCATTCACTATCTAAAAATGATCCCTCTATTGTCAATCTATTGCCTTTGCTTACTCTCTTTCCTCCTTTCTAGAGCGAATCCATGGGTATTTGAACCCGAGTATCCAAGAAAAAGCAGAATATTTGATGGAAGGTCGGAGAATCCTTTTGAACAACCCGTTATAGTAGGAAAGCCTTATATCTTGAAATTAATTCATTAAGTTGATGATAAAATTTGCTTCTCATGGGGATAAGTACTCCATCAAACCTCTTAGCTATCTTTTTCCTTGCTTTACTTCCCGACTTGCCTTCATAAATCAAATAACGGAAAATCAAATCTTTAAAAATAGTATCATTCCATTCAGTATCTTTTATTTTATCAAAGCGTCGGATTTCTAAATTCTCAAACAGCCCTCCTGGAATTCTTTTAATTTTTATGGATTCTATCTTCCGGCTTCGTACTGTTCTTGTTGGGCCAACCGTCTATTACATAATCAAAGTTAGTCCTCCCTGAAATATTCTTTTAGGAATCCAGCTAGCCAATAGAAAGCCCTACTCGTAGAGGCCTTAAGCGAGCATTGAGTTAAAGTAAGTATTAACCTTGCCCTTAACATAGCGTGAAACCCCGTAACCATGGAATTGAGCTTGGCCCTGTCTCGGTTGAGTAGTTGAATCCTCTGCTGCCCAAAGATGCTCCTCTACATCATAGAATGTTGGTATCGAAGAAAGACAGAAATATGGGTTAACAGAGAGAGAGAGAGAGATTTTTTAAATAAAAGACAATACGGTTTTGAACTGAGCAATTGCCTGAATCTGGAGATGTTATTCGAACGGATCCTGAGGATGAGGAGATATTGTGTGATGATGTTCCTATAAGCCCAGTTAAGATAGATGACATAAATGGAAAGCAATGCAATAGTTAACCATTTAATACGTAAATTAATATTTGATAAAGAGGCTGGTTCTCATCACATTTAAGTATATTAACAACATCCAACATTAAATTAATCATACATAATTATAAGTAGATGATTATGCCTATCTAATCTTCTTGAGCAAAAATAAGATTAGTTGGCATTGAGTTGCACAACATGTAGTATACTAAGTCACAACCACAATTAACCAAATAAATTGTAGTCCATTTTTAAATAAAAAAGAGTTCAAAAACCCTTAACATAGCGGGTGTCCATAATCATCCACTAAACATTCATTTTTAATAACCCGCTTTGGAAGATAGTCTCAAACCTTTTTAGATATTTTTGGAACTTAACTAGGAATTGAGCTTGGCTACCTGTCTCAAAATATAGTTTAAAACAATTTTTAATTTAATTTTAAATATTTGACATTAAATAAATTAATAATTACAATTTTTCTAATAAATTAAAATTGTATTTAAGACCTTTAATTTTCTTTAAAACTTGAATACTGTACTCTAAAATTTCACAGCTAGCCTTGATTCATTAAATCAGTAAGATGCATACGCCTCTACAAATTGCGGGAAGAGATCATAGAATGTTCACGCAGAAACCCTTTATGCAAAGAAGAAAGGTGGCTGCGCTGGTGTCCAACACCGTCGCCCGGCCAAATATGGGTTAACGGAGACCGCTGATTTCGCGAGGTAAGCTTCCTTCTAATGGAAGCAGAGAGAGAGACACAGAGATTTTTTTAAATCACATTTTAAAAGACAATACGTAATTTTTGAACTGAGCAATTGCCTCGAATCTGAGATTCGATGAAGACAACTTTGAATTCGAATATCTTGAATGAACGACAATCGAAGCGTGGATCCCGAGGATGAGGAGATATTGTGTGAATATGTTCCTATAACCCAGTTAAGATAGATGACATAAAATGGAAAGCAATGCCCACCGAAAAGGGTGTTTCTTGGCTAGTGAAAACTCAGTACATATCTCCTCTTAGTATGGAGTCAACAAAGCAGGTAAAGTTTAGTTATTTGTTCACAATGAATTATTACGACGCTCTGTCCAATGCTCAGCAACATGATTTTGATGTTACATATATACATAGTCTCTAACTGAAAAACAAGCGAAGGAATTGCGAGAATCAAGAGGACTTCCAAAGATGTTAGAGAATCTCAATTAGTTGTATTTTTATATTTCATGTTGTTCGTATCTACCGTAATCTGAGTATTTTGGGAGGAGTAAGTACATGGCGTAGTGTTTATGGGAGACTTTTACTAGAGATGCCCTAGTGGCAACTAAAATAACTGACTTGTAATTGTTCAACAACTATAACAACTAACTAAATTAACTGGATAACAGGCTTAACTTCAAGAATCAAGACACTGAACTCAAGAATCAAGATACCATGTCTGTATGCTCTATATAATTCTCATTTTGACCATCCGTTTTTACTTTAAACCCCTCTCTCTCTCTCTCTCTCTCTCTCTCTCTCTCCCCAATGGATTTGCGTAAAGAACTTGCCAATATGAACAGTCCCTTGTTGAAGAAGTAATTTCCTTCCCTTTTTTTTCCCCTGTACATTCGTTTTTACAATGAATGGATGAATGGTAATGTTGCTTGGGGGTATCTTGGAGTAATTGCATCGTAATTTTAGACAGAATCGCCTCAATAATTCCAGAATATAGAGCTAATTTTGTGAGTACAATATATGTGCGCGCGCGTGTGTTTTAAATAATTCTATTCAAAATTTTCTTTTGTTGTTCTTGTCAGGAAGAATGACCCTCTAGATTTCGCTATGCTGGCCAACTATATTCGCAAAATCGAGCTTGAATTTTTTGTGTAATTAGGAAAAAGAAAATCATTATTCAGTCAATCAATTTAATGACAGCTGCTATATGTTATTTAGCTATGGTGGCACGTCTTGGCACGCCCGCCTCACTGGCTCGCCCACTTTGTTGGTCTCATGAGCACACTTCTGACAGATAGACTGCAATAACCCAACTGTCATTAAGTTAGCTAGGCAGGTGACCCATGGAATGACAGTTACAATCAATTATCGGGAAGACGAAACATCTCTCAACAATTGGAAAGATGGAACATCCCTCATTAATTCCTAATAATGAAGGAGATGAAGGACACCCGTCATCAATAACTGCAGGTCATCCCTATAAATAGAGACCAACCCCCAGGTAAAAACAAAAGACAAAACTCATATACACTCCATATTGCTATTCAGCACAAATATTTTAATCATCTACTGATTATCACATCGGAATGGACACGGGGGAAAAAAGCTCGCCACCTTTTGCAGGTCTCAACCACGGTCGCCGCCGTGATCGGAGGAGAAGAAAAATATTTATCATCACAATTAAAAAAAGAAAGTTAAAATAAACAATTTTTTTTTTTATTTTTTGTTATTTATGTTACATAGGAGGCACAAAGGTTGAAAAGGTGTGCGCACAATTCCAAACAGAAAATGTGGAAGGGTACGCATTAGATTGTGCTAAAATAGAATCCTATCACAAAAATCAGAGTCTCTATTCACTGATATTTTGTGTTAAATTTTCAGATGCCATACTACTTTTAAATCGATTACAGCGCACTCAGAAATAAACTGAAACAATAATTTTAGGTATTTTCCTATTTCAAATTGAATAAAAAATGAAACACATTTAATTTATTGATATATTTTCTTGTAGCTTGCACGATTGGTGGGGCCGGTTGAAACAGCAATTCGCCCTATGTGATCGAGTTTGCTGCGGATAATCGATTTTAAATTTGACTTCATTCCTGTCCTGACTATGTAAATGAAACAATTTTAATTGTTACTTTGTATGTTAAAATGATTGTGACCATCTTCTCTTTACCATGACTTTTATATTTTGAACAACTCAACTTGATTGTTTGAGTGTACCGTTGTTGCTTATCTACTTGTGACCTCAGGCATGTCCATAGCTAGAGGTGGCAAAATAGGCGAACCGACCCATATAACCCTTGGATTTTGGGCTGGGTTGGCCCTGGCCAAAACAAAACCGTGTATATATATAGGGCCCGGCTAGCCCACAATTTTTTTATTTTTTTTATTTTTTTGTTCGACACTAATCACTTATTTTGTGAATAGTCCCAATACATAATCCAAATAATATCAATTTAAAATAGCTTAAATCCAAGTCTCCAAATTAAATTGTCTTTTTTTGAAACATTAGTCCAAAAATCCCAAACTCCAACATAAAATTGTTTAGATTTAATTAAATTTAGTTTAATTCAAGTTTCAATCCAAATTATGTTTGGTGTGACAAGTAAATTATTTATTTTAAATTTACTTATAAGTAAACTTTTTAATTTCAACCAAACATGCTCGTATCTCAAAGCAACAAGCTAGCATTCTTTTTACTATTTATGTTTTAGAAAAAGATGTCAAGAAATATTTTACAATTAACCAAAAAAAATATTATTATTTTGAAAGAAAACTGATGTTTATCTATTGATTAATACATGAGAGTCCTAATTTTACAAATTAATCTCTTTAAAAATCTCTAGCATATGGAGTTAATGAAGAAGGATTACTGTGTTTCATGCTACGAGGCATTGAAAAATTTAGAACAAAAGCTGGCCTTAATTTGACACTTTTAGTTCTTGAAAAGTTACCAATATATCAAATTGTGTCTTGTGTGTGTGGATGTATTAATGATCAATACTCTATATTATTGACGTAATTTTGTACATCAAATTGAATATGACAATTAAGATTGTATTTGATGCAATGTATTAGAATGTATAAAAAAATTATTTAAAAAAAAAAGAAAAAAAATAAAATTAAGATTAAGGACCAGGGTTGGTGGAGTAAATTTGGATTGGACCAAAGATATTTCGACCAAGACAAACTGTAGCTAGATATGGTCAACCCAAATCAGGTTTTCAAATGCTACCCCTACTGGCCGGGCCGGATTGCCAACTCTATCCATATCTGTGGTCTCGCAAAGTGTGGTTTTCATTGTACTTTTGGGTAAGTATATCACTGTCACGGTATTTGTTTGGTCCATCACATTATAAATGCACACTAATTAAAACACATTTTTGATGAATACACCATAATTATTTTACAAACTTGGTCGGCACTAACATGGAATGATCACCCCCTTGTTTTCAATGAATTTACGTTTTACTACATGAATTTTTTGTCACTGTTTATTTAATTTTATACAAAGATTCAAACCATATATATCTCTTTAACCATGAATTACCCCTCTTTTTAAACATGTACTATACTGAGATAAGCCTCTTTAATCCTATATAGTTAGAGATCCGTCACATCAAAATTATCAATCCTATATAATATTAGTAGTGATGAATTTCAATTTTTTTCCTACATTTTGCATCCAAAATTGATTTACCGATGGAATGACTCAATTTTCACAAATTTAGATAGAAAATCATTGTATGTGGATAACACGTACAATTCCGTGCTTCTACCACAAAATTCCCCTATTTGTGTATATGTTCTCCTTACTAACGAGGACACGTGCGATGCACGTATTGTGACTGTAATATGTGCGTAATAGTGTCAAATATTATTCACCCATTCAAAAATTTGACAATAAAATTTAATTGTAGTCATTAATTGAGTAAAAGAATTTGATTTTGTTATAAAACACCATCACAAATCATAAAATTGTTCAAAACTTATATTCGTATGCTCGTTACCAGTATAGATAGTGTTCTTAGACAGCTAATGGCTTTTAGTCGTAACAAAAAGCCATAATTCCCATTGTAACGTGATTTGTCCTAGAAAAAAATGGCTCAAATTCTAAATTCGTGGAATTCGGGCTATGTGTTATTGCCATGTGTGCAGTAAGGTGCATTCTTGAAGATGATCTTGTTCCATCAAGATATAATACATCCTTTGATTATTTTGACAATTTCATTTCCAAATATCAAAGAGTAAAATTAACATATTACAGTAATATATTAGTCTCAGAATGCAAATTACAGTAGCCCTTCAAGTCCAATAACAATATTAAAGGTAAAGTGGGACAAATTCTATGACTATCAACTTGATCTCTTTCTCTTTAAGAATCCATGGATAAACATCAATTTTAGATCAAGTAACAAGACGAAGAGAGAAGAACAAGAATGTGCACTCTGAAGCTAAGTATTAATCCGCTGTCATTTTCACTAAACCTCTGCATAAATCACAACTCTCTCAAAGCATATGTTGTGGTGTGACTTGATTTGAAGCACGTGCCACCAAAGATATAAGCCATGTTTTTATATGCAAGTAAAAAAACAGTATAAGGACTACCTCTCACAAGGGCAATTATGTCTTTTATGTGCACCTTTTCACTGGCACCTATGAAATTAAAAAGATAACATCTCTTAGAATTTATATATAGGGAATTGAATTGGCGAGAATAATGATTAAATATCATCAATCTCCAAAAGTGGAGCTTTAAGTAGTTCAATTTCCCTTCTATATAGACAATAACAAAGCAGATATCATCAAAACAATGAATGATGTTAAATTAAATGAACAAAATAAGATTGTGATTCTGACTATGTTAAATTATTTAATGTCTAGCAACCCCCCAAAAAAAAATGCCAAGTCAAATGGAAAAGATGCAAATAATCAGTGTTAACTTTGTCCAAAAAGTTTTTCTTTAAGCATATGTCCAACAAGAAACATACTTATATCAATAATCCTTCATTCAAACCAGTAAAACCAGAATAAATCTCTCCAAATTAAAGTATGCAAGATATTAATACTCATTCAATTGTTTTTTAAGTTATAATACAAACTAATATCCATTTTTCCATGTGTATTCATTCACGGAATTACATAAATCAAGGAATGGAAGGAATCAAAATATTTGCACAACATTGGTAGCTTGAAATGAAATTTCTAACCTTGCAAATTAAAAGAAAACTCGAGTTCTCCATTACTGCTTTATGTCGATACATGAGAGCTATGCACGTCCAAATAACATGAACCTCAGCGTTTTGAGAGCCTACATCATATCAATAAAGCCAGAGTAAATACCATGGTCTTTCATGCACCTATTATTTTCATTCAGAATATCAATGTAGCAAACCAAAGCAATCTTCAATTTTTTTCAATGTTGCATTCACCATCTCCTCCGCATCACTAAAATTTCCATCTGCATCACTAAAATTTCCGTAGAGGGGAAACTCATATTCATGTTAGGAGGACCATAATAGGATAAACATATAAATGATAAGTTATAGAAGTAAACTCTAGATTACCCCATATGGACTTCAAGCTATCTGACGAACAAGTAGCCGCTACCACAACTTCCTCCTTCGTCTTGTTACAAGCTCCTGGGTTGTTTGGGTTGCCAAAATATTTGATCTCAAACATTCCCTGAATTACCACATTAGGTTCATAAAACTAAAGCGAAATATTAATTATCAAAAACTTCTAATTTAACTACAAACCTTCAATAGATTATCCGAATCTGTGACTACGTCATTAATTGTGCATGGTTGTTACACTGCTTAGCTCACGTCCTTTACTCAAAAGAACTGATAGTCTTTGAGTCTTGTTTGAATACCTACAATCCAATAAAGATCGAATGGATGAAATAAATTGCCATTAACATAAGGATAAAGATTATGGTGATAACAAAATTAAAGCTACTACCATACAGAAAAAAAGTAGATAATAACATAAAAGGAAAAAAAATGATGCAAAAATGAAAGATAAAATAAAAAAATTTAAATGTAGTAGACAAATATATAATGAATGATAAATGATGAGAAATATGTTTTTTGCTAGGTTTACATTTCTAATGCCAAATTTTTCTGACTCATCAAGAGGAGGAAGTGAAATAGGTTGCAAGAGTGTGAGTGTAGTCCTTTTAATCCCACACTTCCCCCTCCCGTCAGACAAATCTCATCGTCTCAAGACTAAATATGCATACCCTAAAATCATCAACATAAACATCCCTATAAAGGGAAAGTGGCATCTTAATCATTTCATCAAATTTACACAGAATCGTACTTTAATTCACATGAAAACATATATAATTTTATGATTTATACCCAAAACAACACTACAACAACCATTGTAATTATTTGCAGTTTTTGTAGATTCTGTTTTTCTTCCTTTTCAATTTTGCTCTTAATATTGGATTTGTGCACCACGAAACCCCATCTTTTACTATCCATTCTCAACAAAATGAACAGAAACAAACCACTGATTGGCCAATAAGAGTTTCCTTGAATTAGTATAGGGTATTTCTCAATAAATTAGCATTTTAAAAAAATAATTTCCCAATCGGCTTTATGTCAAAATAAAATGAAATCTACAATCATCCTCCTATTTTTCTTCCAATGTTGTAATTGTTCTTGCCGAGAACGCTTTCGGAGAAGGTGCCCAAGAACCATAAAACGAACCAGGAAAAGATGATAAACTATTTGGGACCTTAAAATTTGATTAAAAGACATCTAATGAAATGTCAATACTACAATCACAAGTAAAACGATAAAATGGTGAAAATCAAATAACCATTAAAATGTCATAAATTTGTCTTAACTAGAATGAAACAAACAATAGTAAAGAGGATACCAAGAAAGTAAACGTATTTATTTAAGATAGAGTGCAAAAAATGAGATAATCATATGGTGTATAGTTAATTGGCTTCCATCCAAAAAGAGTAAGAAGAAAAATTTAGTTTTAAGATTTGCACCTTAGATAACAAACACCAAACTGAATAAGATACATTCAATAATTTGATAATAAAATTTAATTGAAATATTAGTATACAATACGTTCAATAATTTGACAATAAAATTTAATTGAAATAGTCACTACTTGAATAAAAAAATAACACAATGAAAATGATTCGATTCTTATAATACAAACCACAATTGCAAGTATATTAAAGAGAATGTTGAATCTCACATCATAAAATAAATTTTACTCTCAAAAGACTGAATTACAAACCATAGCATTCAATCCACCATCATTTCATTGTTCAAAAACTTAAAATATTTATTGGCACAATTCTTATGTGAACAATAAATCCTACATTCCTCAACATTGCCTCTATATGCAAAATTCAAAAACTTTTCCTTTGTATCTCTATATTCTTTTGAAATCTTATCTTTTGAATTAATCAAATTTCAATCCAAATATTGAAAAGAGAATAAATATATCATTAACTATCGAATCCAAAGTTGCAGCTATCACCGCATCATCCCCATTATAACTTGTAATGTCCCACCATTTGTACTATCAAATTATTTGAAAAACACGGCAAGGGTATTTGGAAAGCTAAATATTACAATCTTGATATGTGCATAATCCAATTTCGACAACATCCAGGTTTTCTTTTCCCTGTTTAAGTATCTTCCCAGCTGCTTTAAAAAATCCAATTGCCAGCCCAAAGCATTAAAGATAAATTTGTTATTGGGTTTGTAAATTTTTCTAAACTTCGAGACATTTCTCGAGCAAAATTTCCCTATGAATTGAAAAGAGCGTGTTAATTGAGCTACAAGCACAAAGATCATAACCTAGTGAAGAAAATGTAGAGCTCACAAATACAAGATCAATTGGGACATAACACAAAATTGCCAATCATCAGCATTCCATCAATAAGTTCAAAATTCCTACTGTTTTATATCCAATCAAAAATGACAAAAAGTATTCAATTCTTATAATCGCAAACATCATTGATTAATCAAGTTCGTCAATGCATTACCTTTCATGACAACAGGCCCTCGTAACCAAAATTCACCACACTCTCCGGGAGGTAAGGCCTCGTTTCAGGATCAACTATCTTGGCTTCCAAGCCCTCAACCAAGCGCCCAACCAATCCATATCTTTTAATCTAATCAAGCCCTAACGTCGATTGTTGCTTGACCTCAGAGTTTCGGTCAAACCATAACCCTTATAAAAAAAAAAAAAAAAAAAAAGCTAACCATTATGTCCTGAGAGAGAAAAAGAAATAAACCATTAAAGGGGAACCCTAAAGGGAAATGCATGAAAAATAAACACACTACTAAAATGTAAGAATTGAAAAACTAAAGGAAAATTTGAATTCAAGAAAGTAAAAAAACCCACTTAAATTAAATCACAAATATAGGAAGAGAGAAGTATGGTACGTTATGATTAAAGAAGTGTTGTGAATTGTGATAAAATGAACTCAATTATGTAAACATGTGACAAAAAAGTAATGAAATCATGTGATATCATCAACATACTTACAAAGACAATAAAATCAGCTTTAGAATAAGCCCAAGTCCTTTAATCCTGATACCAAACAATGAATAACTATTGATGGATTCACCTGGTGCCTTATATGAGATAGTATCCATTGATAGTATTGCTTGTTCCTAATTAGCAATTTGACACAACTAATTGCAAAATGTGAATTAGATAGCTTGGTAAAGACTTCAGGAAGCATGCAAGGATCCATTGCTGATTCGAATGTGAGACAGAGGGTGCAGATTAAGGTTGTGATTCAAACTCTAACATACATGATTTATCCTTTTGTTATTGCTTTTCTCTTTATTTGTTATGGTTTTGTAGACTTAAGCTTGAGTTAAGGTTCTTAGTGTCTCAATTATTCTTCTAGAATGTATGAAGCCATATATATTTTTACAAAATCCTATTATTGTGGTTTGAGTTTCTCTTATTTGTGGAAATAGTACAACTGTCATGTAAACAGGCTTAACCTATGAACCTCGTGTTTTACATACGCAGAGTTTTATCAAATTCTATTTTGTGGCTTGTAAAACAGCTGCTTGGACTATGAAAAGTTTCTAATTCTGTTATTTCTTCCTTTTTAGGGTCTTGCATTGTAAGGAAGGAATCTTGATCCATACAAATACTGAATGAGAAATACAATCTTAACACTATTCCAAAAAATTTTGTTAGTTTTACAACACATAAAACATCAGATCAAAATACATACCTTATTTAACATCCAAAGTTGAATCCAATGGGAGTGTGTATTGGTGGAACAAAAAATGGCCCAGCATTCAAAACTGGTAAATCTTCACAAGCAGAAGATATTACATTTTATTCAAGTCAAAACTCTCCAAATGACTTCTTTTTGTGCACAGCACAGACCACAAATAGCATAAACAATGGACGGTGAAAATGAGAAACCCAGATCTAAGACGTTTTCAATGCTACAATATGTATCAAATCTGATTTTCACGAAACAAAGTGGAAGAGGAAACTACATGGAACAACAATCGAACGGGACAAAGAGAAAAAAAAAATCATACGGTTTCACACACTTTCACTGTTGCTATGTGTATACGGTGAAAACGAGAAACCTAGATCTAAGACATTTTCAACGCTATCGTATGTATCAAATCTGATTTTCACGAATCAAAGAAGAAGAGGAAAATACACGGAAGAAGAATCGGACGAGAATGGAGATGGAGGAGAAGAGAGAAAAAACCTAGATTCAAATACTTTCACCTATACTATGTGTAAACTATGTGTATTGAATATGATATCCTTAGAGTCTTAAATTTTTTAATTATAGTTTTTTTCGTCCAATACGCCGTCGTTTTGACATTGAAGCCGCAATCTTTGACTTATTTTTTTTCCTTAAGATTAATGCTTGGTTTGTCTCAATAATCCCATTTACTATTGATCATGTATCTTCTTCTTCACAAAATCAAGATTATTTACCACTCTAAGAAAAGTAATGGGTCACTTGAGTTTTTCACACTTAGCTCAATTTTAGAAAATTTTAGAGTAACTAAAATTTGAAAGCATTTTTTGATTCTGTCAAGTTTGAGTTACTTTAAGAAGTTGATTTGATTAGTTTATTAAAGGGTTTGGACCTTTGTGGTAACTGGAAAATCTCTAATTTGGTAATTTGGGATTCTGTCAATTTTCATATGAGGGATTCTGTCAATTTTCATCTGAGTTTTGATGTGATTAGAAATATAACTTGCGTTTCTGATTTGCATTTGAAACTCTTTTTGGGGTTCAATTTTGAATTTTTTTATTTTGGGTATAAGGGATTCTATTAAACATTGTTTTGTGATCGAAAAATATTTTGGTGAATTTTGGAAGGGACTGGTCATTTTCTTCAATAGGAGACATATATATATCTGTACAGAGTAATGGTGGACAATGGTGGACAACTTAAGAGGCATTATTTTCACCATCAATATTACATAAAAAGATTTAGAATTTACATCCGTCAACACAACCATACTGATTTCAGGATGAGTGAAACAAGCCGCTCAAATGCTCAAATGGTTGAGCGCGTGATCTCTTCCAGTAACTTGTTCGACAATTGTGTTAAACAAATTGTTGTGATATATATGGCAGGTGAAATTAAACTATCGAGTCTATATACTAAAATTATTAAGTAAAACCACCTACCAAAGATTCTTTGAGCACTTGCTACATGGGCAAGCATCATTTTACCATTTGTATAACCAATGCAATGCAATATAAGTGAGGAACCTAATAAGTCAAGCAGCTCGACAACCATGTTGGTTGTCGAGTTAGCTAACTCGACCACCGTATTGGTTGTCGAGTTACCTAACTCGACCACCTTACTGCATCCATTATCCTGTGATGTGTTTTGTTTTAATTTTTACTGTAGGGATCAATTTTATGAAAAATGTAGCGACAAAATTTATGTTTAATATTTGTAAGGAGAACATCATTCTTATTTATACAACAAATCTGTTAGTTTATCCATAGTTTTAGGAAATTTCAAATCAAATATTTATGTGCAAGTTTGTCTGAATCTTACATTTCTCCCGAATTCTCAATAATAAAATATGTAACTCGACAACTATTTATGTCTTAATTATGAACAATCTTGAGGCCAAATTGCTGGACACAAAATCGTAGTGGAATGGAAGAAAAACTTGCTCGTCCTTTATTAAACTTTGTTCTGTAATTGGGAAAATATTTTCCTAAATTTTGGAAGGGATATTTTGCTAAATTTTCGCAGTGTAGTTGCAAAATTTGCTTAGCAGGAGATATATTGCAATAATGGTGGAGAAAAGCGCTATAATGATTGTCGAGTAACTCGACATCGAGTTACTCGACAACTAACAAATTTCAATACACTGTAAAAGAAAAGGAAAAAAAGAAAAAAATTCTTGTAGAGTAAAATATATACAAAAAGAAATTTTTTCTTATAGACAAAAAAATTGGCTAAAAGCCCACATAAAAAAAAAAAAAAAATCTTTGGATGAACAGTAACTCGACGACGAGTAAAAAAACGAGTTACTGTTCATCCAAAGAAAAAAAATTTTTTTTTTTTTGTGTGTGTGGGCTTTTAGCACATTTCCTATGTCTTTTTCTAATTTTTTTTCACAAATTTTTTTCTTTAGTTTATTTTTCCTTATTTGTTTTTATTTTACACATTTTCATTCAATTTTTTTATTAATCATTTTTATTTTATCTTATAAGCAAATTATAATTTATTTTTACTAAATTATTTATTACAGATTATTCTAAAAATACTATTATTTTTTCCTTAATTTTTTCATTTTATTATTCACATATTCATCGAAATTTTCATTCAATTTTTCACCAATCTTTTCAATTTATAACAAATCAACCTCTAATCTTTTTTTTTCCCAACTTTTGAATTTTGTTGCAAATCACATCCTTTTGACATATTTTGACGATTTTGACCTCCTCTTTAAATAAACAAAAATAAAAAAAGGCTAAAAACAACAAAAATAAAATAAAATTGTAAATGAAGTTCTACAACTTTTAAAAAGTACAAAATAATTTCATCTTCCTCAAAAATCCACTTCGCCCTGCCTCGCCCCACCCACCCCATAAAATTATATTACTAAGTGAGAGATGGCGAAATTATTGTGGTGTGTGCCACAAATTTTGTTTCCTTTAAATTTTTTTTCTTATTTGTTTTTCTTTTACACCCTTTCATTCAATTTTTTACTATTTTTTTTTATTTTATCTTATAATATTACAAATTATTCTAAAAAAATGCTACTATTTTTTTCCTTAATTTTTTTCTTTTACTATTCACACATTCGTCCAAATTTTCATTCAATTTTTCACCAAATTTTTTTATTTTCTTATTTGATGTTATAAGCAAATTGTACACAATTTTTAAATATTTGATTTTTGAGTCAATAGTAAAAAATTTAAAAAAGTTGGAGCCAAGTTTGAAGAATGAGGGTTTTGTCCAATTCAAATTCTTGAAGTGGTGCAATTCAATAAAAATATAAAAATGGTCACTTTACCAACATTCAAAGGTTGTTTATGAATCTTAACTTTTCTCCCTTCTTGTACTCATGTAAGTGAATCTTTGTTATCTAATTTGCTCAAACAAACATATAAATGCTTTGTAGAGTATTTATATAAATTGTGAGAGACAACTTTTTGCATGAAAACCACAAATACCACAAATTTATCATTTGAATTAGATATTCAACATAAAATGTATCATTACATTTTTCACGAACGTGCAACGCACGTAGCAAAAACTAGTATTTACAAAAATGTGAATTGTGCAAAACTATGTCGTTTTCAATGATCACATGAATAATGTAGGATATAAGGCTCTTTTCTTTTTTGTAGGAATTGAAATTTTAATCCAATTTATTTCCATCCGTGTGCAATTTTTTTTTTTTTTTCTTTTCTTGAACTGCGATTGAGTTTCATTTTTTATCCCGAGTTTTCCAATTGAGAAATTCTCTTCGCTGGGTTCCAAATTCAATCCCCTTTTTGGATCCAACTCAAATTCGTTGATTTCAAAGCCTCGCAGCAAGAATTTACATCTCGATTTTCTAGTCTTTTGCTTGAATTTTGTAGTCATCTTCGCATCAAAATGACGAATTTTGCACTACAATCATAAATATTTTTGTGATTTCAGAGAATAAATTTCTATAACAAATCCCAATAGGGTTTGAACTTTGAAGTAAGTATAATAGAGTAATGCTGCCATATCTCACATGGCTTCATGCAAGCCGTTCGATCCGTCTGAATCCACATTACATATGTTTGTGTACTCGAGTGTGTATGTATGTATTATTTCTTTACACTTCAAACATATTTCACCCAGAATGAGTAATATTTACCAAAATCAATTTATAAACATTAATTGATCATTCCATGTTTAAACTTCGTACATTAATTATATTATAATGTAAGAGTCCGTTTGGTATGATTTATAAACTAGTTTATTTGATGAAAATAGTTTATTTGACCAAGAATGGTAAGCAATGTCAAGTTATCAAGGAAAATTTTTTAGTCAAATAAACTATTTTATAAACTATACCAAATGGGGCTCTAAAAATCTAAGAAAGGATGATCTATTAATTGTGGCTAAGTGGGATTGGGCCTCATAATTCAATCTTTGACGGTTTATATGAAAATCTAGATAAGCGATTTGAACTAATTTTTTGGGTGAGTCACGTTGTTGTAGCTTGGCTAGTTAGATCTTAATTAACTTCTAATAACTATATAAAAAATTCGACTACAAAGATAATGTCCTAATCGAAAATTACAATCTCTTTATGATATACTCTCGAACATGATCAAAAATTTTGGCACGAATGCTAAACTTTCTCAACAAGAATGAATAAATACGTTAAACTGTTGGATAAAATTAAACATGTGGGGCCAAACATGTATATATTAAAATGTGTGGTGCTATCTTAAGGTTTTAGTCAATAAAGTGATGCACTAAAGACTATTTTGGACTAATGGGTATTAAGTGTCATGAGATTAAAGTATAGAGACGGATACAATGTTTTAAATTGATGAGGGGCCAATTTAACAATATTGAAACATAATAAGCGCCATGCGATTATTTATACTGAGTCATGGTCCCTCAATTGAGCGTGGCTTTTCATAACTCTCGCATCTCCATCGCCAAGAGACACTAAGGAGAAAACCACGGATCAATTGGAAGACCATAACCCGATTCGATTAAGCGAGAATCATGGATTCAGGTATGCTTCCGCTTCAATCTTAATCTTGATAATTACAACATGATGGTTATTAAGTCACAGATATGTAATCGTCTGTATATGGATTCGATAAATAAATCTAACAAGTGGTATCAGAGCCACATTCATGTTGTATTATTAGATCACTAGAACATTAAAATAAATCAATGCCATTTATTTGCTTATTATAATATGCATCTTGTTTGGCAATAAGGTTTTAATTGAAATTATGGATTCATTTGTGTTCGTTCATGTAAATATATGGTTTCAATTTAAATATATGATTTCATATATATATATATATATATATATATATATATATATATATATATATATATATATATATATATATATATATATATATATATATATATATATATATATATATATATATATTCAAGAAATATGAATTTTTGAATTGGGATTTTAATAAGGTTAAAGACATTGTCTTTGAGGAAGAAAGCGAGGAAGGATCGATTTCGACTCCTACTATTACTTTTGACAATGTGCGGGTTCTATACATGTCATTGATCAAGAAGTATATCCGAAACCTCAGCAAGATAATGTTGAAGAACCTCCCACCATTCCAGAAGTACAAACTCAACAACCTCAAGAACAAATACCATTAAGGAGATCCACTCAAGAAAGGAAAAATGCTATTTCAAATAATGTATATATTTCTTTCAAGAACATGGGTTTTCTCAATTTTCGGTTTTCAATGGTCGGATTTGTGGGTTGTTGTTGGTTGATGGATTTGATGTTTACCGTCGAAGGAGGAGGAACAAGCACGCAGCGCCG
Organism: Forsythia suspensa; assembly: GCA_023638005.1. Lineage (NCBI taxonomy): Eukaryota > Viridiplantae > Streptophyta > Magnoliopsida > Lamiales > Oleaceae > Forsythia > Forsythia suspensa. Next base: position 25,765,572 of record CM042670.1, on the reverse strand, counting down.
GAGATGGCTGCGTATGGTGGCAGCGTCGCTGGTCGCTGCGTGTGAAGTTCCCTGTTGGGAGATGGTATTGCAGCGAAACTCCGGTAGTGGCGCGCGCGATCTCCGGGTCTCGTTGGTTGGAGTGTGACTAGGGTTTCTAACCCCAGGCTGTTGCATTTTTGGCCAAGGGACTTCATATGGAAATTAGAAGTCCTAAAGGGCTAGCTTTGCAATTTTGAAATTTTGGTTTATTTAATCTCTATTCCTCTCTGGTTGTTCCTCATTTAATTAAACCCTAAAGTTTTAAAATCATTTAAGTTGGCCCTTTAGACTACGTATTTATAAAATAAGTCCCTACAGTTTTAGTAATCAATTAAGTTGGACCTTTGAAGTTCTGAATTTTATGATTCAGCCCCAAAAGTTTAAGATTTTAATTAATTGGCCACTAAAGTTTTGGTAAAATTGCAATTTAGTCCTTCAAGCTTAAAATCTTTCAAAATTTTTCAATCAAGTTTAATTAAATTACAATTTAACCCTCCAACTTAATGATTACTTAATCCTAAAGCTTTGAACTTTAAAAATTCAAATTCTAAAGTTTTAAATATTTGCAAAACAGTCAATTCAGGTTCAAATTTGGTATAATGGACTCTTTTGAGAAATATAATATTCCAAAGTGAATTAATTGAACCAATATGTTGCCAAAGTAACATCTCTTGTGGAAATTAATTAACTTAGAATATTAGAAAGTTTTGTGTATGTATTGTTCATGCGGATATTGATCGGCCCAAAGGAAGGTCAATGTTTGGTCGAATTTCACATGCACTGTGGTGATAAACGCGTGCGATTATTATTGGTTTAACGTGTGATCAATAAATCGGTCCAAAGAAAGGTTTATTGATTGACATGTCTTATTGTCGGTGTTTGATTGCTACATCGAGATACCACTTACGAGTCAATATTTACGTCCAAAACTAAATATTGATGTTGTGTTAGGTATCTTGTGATGGGCCTTACCAATATATTTGAAATTATTATTTGTATAATAAAGTACTAATGTAAGCTATTTCTATCTCTTTCTCTATACAGCTCATTCATCTACATCCACAATATCTGCAAACATCAATTCAATCCCCATGCTTAATGGGTCAAACTTCAAGGATTGGAAAGAGAACGCTCTAATTGTTCTCGGTTGCATGGATCTCGACCTTACTCTCTCAAGATTGAAAAACGCTTCTCTTACGGATGCAAGTTCACACGATGATAGGAGGAACTTTGAGAAGTGGAAACGCTCAAATCGCATGAGTCTAATGATCATTAAGCGCATTCTAGAAGCCTTTTAGGGGCGCGATGATTCGAGGAGGTGGCGATGCCAAGGAATTTCTTCTTGAAATTGAAAAGTGTTTTGCAAAAAAGCGATAAGGGTTAAAACAAGCACGCTTCGCAAAGCTTGATTTCAATGAAGTATAAAAGCAAGGAGAACATAAGAGAGTACATAATGTAGAAGTCTCATACTGCTTCAAAACTTAAGGCACTAAAGCTCGACTTGTCTAATGACTTGCTCGTGCATTTAGTATTAATATCGCTTCTTACACACTTCAATCAATTTAAGGTCATTTACAACTGTCAAAAGGAGAAATTGACTCTAAATGAGCTCATTTCTTATTGTGTGCAAGAGGAAGAAAGGTTAAAGCAGGACAGAAATGAAATTGCTAACTTGGCAAGTACCTCCAAAGATAAGGGCAAGAAAAGAAAAACAGAATATGAGGCTGCTAAGGGTCCAGAACAGAAGAAACCACATAAAGAAAAAGAGGGTTGTTTCTTTTGCCAGAAGCCTGGACATTTAAAGAAGGATTGTACCAAATACAATGCCTGGTGTGCAAAGAAAGGTACGTTTCTTAATTTGGTCTCTTCTGAGGTTAATTTAGCTTCAGTACCTAGAAATACTTGGTGGTTAGATTCTGGTACTACTACTCACATAAGTGTTTCTATCTGAGGTTGCATGCTCTGCCGAAAGCCAAATGATGCTGAAAGATTCATCTTTGTAGGCGACAAAAATCGGTGGAAGTTGAAGCAATAGGCACTTTTAGGTTATTATTAAGAACTAGTTTTATTTGAATTTGAAAGACACTTTTGTTGTATCGTCGTTTAGGCGAATTTGGTTTTTATTTCTTTATTGGACAAATTTGGATATCATTGTTCTTTTGGAATTTGTTAGTTTAGTCTTTCTTTAAATTCAAATATTGTTGGTACTAGTTCATTATGTTCATACGATAACTTATATTTGCTTGATACTATTGTGTCATATAATGAAATCTTGCATGTGGAATCACGTGGTACTAAGCAAAAATTAAATAAAGAAAATTCGACAAAATTATGGCACAAGCACTTAGGTCACATCTCAAAAACTAGAGTTGAACGACTTGTGTCAGATGGCATTTTGGATTTCCTGGACTTTACGGACTTTGATGTTTGTATTGATTGTATCAAGGGAACACAAACCAAAACAAAAAAGTTAGGTGCCAATAGAACTTGGACGTCTTAGAATTGATACACAGATAATTGTGGACCATTCCCACGACTTCTTGGAATGGTCAACAATATTTTATATCATTCATACACGATTACTCATGTTATGGACATCTATATCTTATTCATGAAAATCGAGTCTTTGGACATGTTCAAGGCTTTCAAAGTCGAAGTTGAGAATCAACTCAACAAAAGGATTAAAACATCAGTGCGATCGTGGTGGTGAGTACTACGGCGAGATATGATGGTTCGGTGAATAACGTCCGGGACCATTTGCTAAATTCCTAGAAGAATGTGGAATCGTCCCACGTTACACCATGCGGGATCACCTAGCATGAATAGTGTAGGCGAAAGGCTAAACAGGACTCTTAAGGACATGGTAAGGAGTATGATTAGTTATTCTACTTTACCAAAATCACTCCGGAGAGAAGGATTAAAGGCGCAACTTATATTTTGAATAGAGTACCAACTAAATCTGCTTTGCTAAAACACCTTATGAGCTTTGGATGAGCGAGAAAACCTGTTCTAAAGCATTTCCACATTGGGGATGTCCGGTGAGGCTAGGCCTTATAGGCTACATGAAAATAAATTGGACTCCAAAACTATAAGTAGCTATTTTATTGGTTATTACGAGCTATCAAGGGACTACAAATTTTATAATCTCACACTTAAGTCAATTTTTGAAGCGGAGGCGCAACATTTTTTGAGGATGTTGAGTTTGGGGAGAAATAAGGTTAGAAACATTGTCTTTGAGGAAGAAATTGAGGAAGGATCGATTTCAACTCCTACTATTACTTTTGACAATGTGCAGGTTTCTATACCTGTCATTGATCAAGAAGTATATCCGGAACCTCAGCAAGATAATGTTGAAGAACCTCTCACCATTCTAGAAGTACAACCTCAACAACCTCAAGAACCCATTAAGAAGATCCACTCGAGAAAGAAAAATGTTATTTCGGATGATTTTATAGTATTTCACCAAGAACATGAGAAAAATAATAGAATGATGGAAGATGATCCAATCAATTTCCATCGAGGCCATGAAGGGGTCTCGATTCTCAAAAGTGGATTGATGCCATGAATGAGAGTATAAGTCTATGCAAGACAATAAAGTTTGGGATCTAGTCCCATTACAAAAGGTGCGAAGCCCATTGGTTGTAAATGGATTTTTAAAATCAAGCGGGATTCGAATGGTAATGTAGAAAGATAAAAGGCTCGTCTTGTAGGTAAAGGCTTTACACAAAAGGAAGGCATTGACTTCAAAGAGACTTTCTCTCGGTTTCAACGAAAGACTCTTCGGGGACAGTCATGGCACTTGTTGCACATTTTGACCTTGAGTTACATCGGATGGATGTTAAGCGGTTTCTTAACGAGAGACATTGATGAGACGATTTATATGGTGCAACCAGAAAAACTTCGTGTCAGGAGACTCGAAGAATATGGTTTACAAATTAAAGAAATCTATCCATGGACTCAAGCAAGCTTCCCATCGGTGGTACTACAAATTTTATCAAGTGATTATCTCGATTGGTTTTAGATAAATATTGTTGATGATTGTGTATATCACAAGTTCGATGGGAGTAAGCATATTTTCACGGTTTTGTATGTTGACGACATATTGCTTGCCACTAATGATATAGGCATGTTGCACGAAACCAAGAGTTTTCTCGTCAAGGAATTTTGAGATGAAAGATCTTGGGACGTCTCTTTTGTATTAGGAATTCGAGATACACCGGGATCGCTCTCGGGATATTCTTGGATTGTCACAAAAGAACTATATCGATAAAGTTCTTAAAAGGTTTGGCATGTAGGATAGTAAACCAGGGGACACCCCTGTTGCTAAGAGAGACAAATTTAGTCTCAATTAGTGCCTGAAAAATAATCTTGAAGTTAAGGAAATGTAGAAGATTCCCTATGCATCAGCTGTTGGGAGTCTGATGTATGCTCAGGTTTGTACACGTCCAGACTTAGCATTCATTGTTGGAATGTCGGATATTTAAGTAACCACGAATGAATCATTGGAAAGCAAACAAAAATGGTTATGAGGTACTTGAAGAGAACAAGAGATTGCATGTTTACATACAGATCGGATCGAATCGTTATAGATCATAGGGTACTCGATTCGATTTTGTATGGATGCCAAGACAGGTTGAAAATCTACATCGGGCTGTATATATCTACTAGCTGGATGAGCTATATCCTAGAAGAGTGCTAAGCAGACACTCGTAGCTTCTTCCACTATGGCAGCGGAGTTTGTAGCATGTTATGAGGTATCTAATAATGGGTTATGGATGCGAAATTTTGTCACTGGGCTGCACATTCTGAATAGCATTGAAAGACCATTAAAGTTATATTGTGACAATAACTCTGCAGTGCTATATTCTAATAACAACAGGAGTTCAACTAAGTCAAAACACATTGACAATAAGTTCCTGGTTGTGAAGGAAAAGGTACAGAGTGGACAGATTTCCATAGAGCATATTGGGACAAACTCCATGATTGTGGATCCACTTACTAAGGGATTACCACCCAAGGTCTTTCATGAGCACACTGCTCGTATGGGTGTTGTATTTCTTGAGGATATCATGTTTTAGTGGGAGTTTGTAATTTTTGATTGCTTTATGTTTGGTTTTGGACACATTTGTGTATTTGGATAATTTTCTGTACAGAAATAAAGTATTCAGTTCATTCCACTCTGTTACATTATGTTTGGTATTGATCTCACTTAAGGAATAAAGTCGGACCAATTGAAAATAGACATGTTTGGATCACATAATATGTAATTTTCATACTACACTCTCATGATTGATCTATGTCATTTGGTTGTATTGGTATACGTGACCATTGATGGATTTAGTTACGATTAATGTAACGAAAGTCGCTTTGATCCTATATTGATATGGTGATGGACGAGATTGTTTGGAAATATCCTTTAATGATGATAGCAAAATTTTGAGCTCATAAGGTTGTAAACATTTGTGAGGATACATGTATGGCCCAATGAGAGATTGTTGGATAAAATTCAACATGTGGGGCCAAACATGTATATATTAAAAATGTGGTACTATCTTAAGGTTTTAGTCAATAAAGTGATCCACTAAAGACTATTTTGGACTAATGGGTATTAAGTGTCATGAGATTAAAGTATAGAGACGGATACAATGTTTTAAATGATGAGGGACCAATTTAACAACATTGAAACATAATAACGCCTCCTGCAGATTATTTATATGAGCCATGGTCCCCAATTGAGCGTGACTTTTCATAACTCTCTCGCATCCCCATCGCCAAGAGATACTAAGGAGAAAATCACGGATCAATTGGAAGACCATAACCTCGATTCGATCAAAGAATCATGGATTGAGTGCACGCTTCCGCTTCCGATCTTAATCTTGATAATTACAAAGCATGATGGTTATTAAGTCACAGATATGTAATCGTCTGTATATGGATTCGATAAATAAATCTAACATAAACGACTAGGTTTTTTTGTAAGTATTTGATCTCATTTGAACTAAGTTGCACAAGTTGTATTCTAATGCAACTACGATAAACTAGTAATGGAGAGTTACACAACCTAGTTCTTCAAATGTCCATTTTTAAAGTTTAGTTAGGTAAATGTTTAAAATTCACCCAAATTTAAATACTTAATTTATTACGTCACTGGACATTAAAAATTGTTTCAATTATACCCACTTTAGTTACATTGCCATTAGGGAATGTTAAAGATACGTTGGCTTGGTTTCTTTTAAACAATTTTTTTCTTAAATTCGACTACAAAGATAATGACCCAATCAAAAATTACAATCTCTTTATGATATACTCTTGACTATGATCAAGATTTTTGGCACGAATGCTAAACTTTCTGAACAAGAATAAATAAATACAATCAACAATATATTAAACGACTAGGTTTTTTTATAAGTATTTGATTCCATTTGAACTAAGTTGTATAAGTTGTATTCTAATGCATAAACTAGTAACTCAACAAAACAGTAGTTCTATTTTATTTATTTTACAACACTATCTCCTACATTAAACTTTTATTTTAACCCCCCCCCTCCCCCCTCCCTCCTCCCTCCCTCCTCCCTCTGTCTCGTACATTTCTCCAATGGAAAGGAATTTGCATAAAGAACTTGCTAACATGAAGCAGTCCCTTTTTTATCGGGTTTTTATTTTTTATTTTGAACTCCTCATCTTCAACAGGGTACGGATATTTTATCTTTATTGCATCTTTAACTAGAGAGCAGTCAAAGCTCCCTTCTTAATCTGGATTATCTTTTATCTGGTTATGAATTCATATATAGACACATATACTATATTGTATAGTTGAGAATCAAAATAATAAGGAACGTTTTGTAGGGATATCTGGACGAAAAATTTAATGAACTGGAAGAATTACAGGATAACGCTCGTCCAAATTTGGAAGAACAAGTTGTTACATCGTATTACAAGAATTCCCCTACATCAATCCAAAATATAGAGCAAGCTTTGTTGAGTAAAATCTTACTTTTTTAACTATGTTAAAATTGATATAAACATGTTAGATGATAATTAACATTTTTTTTTTTTTCTTTTTTTTTCTTGTCAGGGAGAAGAACCATATTGATTTTGATGAGTTGGACAACTATATACATCAGTTCAACTTTTGTAATTCTAGATAATTAGAAAAAAAAAATTGATTTCATAGTCATAATTAATTATTTGAGAAATATGTCACACAAATCCAATATTTTTATTATTTATATCTGCAGCATTGGAGCCAGAAAGTTGAAAAATGAGTGCATACAATTCAGTGAATACTACAAAACAAGAAATATGGAAGGGTATTTAATTTGTCTTCTACTTTATCATATGTAAAATTAATTTTGTATAAGTATCAATAAATTTGAGTTGACATCAATGCATGCGCAAAATTATTTCGTGCCTTCCCCTCAATGTTTGACTTTTTATGTAGCCAAATATTGGGTCGGGTTCATTGATTTTTGATGTTTAATTTCATAGTTGCAAAAGTTGTTTCCAACAACTAAAGAAAGAACATGTGACTCTCGAAGAGAAACTAAGATATTATTTTCGGTTCCTACTTTACCCTATTTCATATTTGTACTACATACAAGAAACACATTCACATACACGCAAGTAATTGAGTTGGATAAGTTTTGTTTCAGTTTGCAAGAATAGCTGGGCCTGTTGAAAAGGCATGTCTCACCCAAAGAAAATGCTGTGATGTTACTGCACAGAACAATTAATATGGCAATATACATATGCTGATGGCAGCCCTAGAAAGTGCGACTTTATTGGCCGTGCAAATAATATATTTTCAATCTTTACTTATTATCGTACTTATATCTCCACTTTTTTTTGTCGAATTATTATCTTTAATCTTCCATTAAATAACAAATCTAGATCCTATTCATGATTTCTGTTAAATTATTCTATTAGCGTGCTTTTAAATGAAGGGAAATTATTAATATATCGCATTTTTATATATGTTTTTTTTTTTTTTTTGCTAATTTAAAAATGAGAAAAATAAGTCTTTTTATGCCATCTTTTGATGAGTAACAAGACTGCCAATTAATAAAAGATTACGAGAGAAAAAATTATTGAAGACTTAAGTGCGATAACTAACAAAGATTAAAAACAATTAGATGAATTAAAAAGTTGTACAATTAAAAAAAAATGTGCTTTCATTGAAAACTAGTAGTTAGTAAACATACTTGTTTAGTTTTTTTTTTTTTTTTTTTTTTTTAAACCACTGGTTTGACAACTTTACCCCTCTGCAATAAAAAGAATTAAAATGAATGTGAAATTCATGCATAACACTAATGGCAGTTTTGGATTAAATCTATCCAATTGAATCATTTGGACACTCGAAAGTAAGTTTGGGACGTCTTTGTTAAAAATAAAAAGTTAAGAATTAAAATCGAACGAAAACAAGTGTTAGTGACTATTTACATCACAATATAAAAATTTACTCTTTTGCGATAGGCTGATGATTTCTTTATTTATTTATTATTTGTCGATGTTTACCAACTGTAATGAGGTCCAAAGACCCCATGTCTTGTTCCTAACAAAATCTCCCATGAATTGCCTTAAGCAACAAATATGATGTTAATTATCACTTTCTTTTCTAATGGCAGATCATTCCCATTTGGTTGTAAAGTGTTAAGAGATGAATTTTACATTGGTTAAATATCAAAATATTAACTGACATATACGGAGTTAGATTACTCCTCTTAATAAGGATTACTTCTTAAGATGGAACTCTCAAAGCTTAATATGATATCAAATCCATTAAACTTCAACGAACAATTCGATCCGATTAAGACTCAAAATTGAGCACACAGATTCTAAGATTGATGTTCTCAGACGTGCCACCATATTGCAGGGACATGTTTTGATTAAATACCGAAATATTAACCAATATATAAAAGCTTGAACTACTCTTTTAAATAGGATTGACCTTTTAATATAGAAAATGATGATGAAAATCTGATTAGAGAAAAGATACAAAACAAAAGTTTTCTACATTGATTAACTTAAGTGGCCATAACGTGTTCCTCCCACACTCAAATACCTTTCCTTCTCATACTCATGTGCACTAAAGCGATCCACAGGCCCACAGTGGTTGTACAAGAGTGTTGGTAAAACACACGTAGTCAGATGAGTCTTGGAAATCCTGTTGGCAACTATTTTTGGAGATCAACTATTTCAGAAATCTTTGCAGTGTCTATTTACCTGAGATTTTTCAGGAAAAAACAAACACATGCTAATAATTTGATAGGATGACGCCAAGACCACCATTTCATTTGGTGTACTCCAGACGCAAGAAAGGAGCAGATCAGCGTTGAAGCCAAGGAAGTTCGACCAAGCAGCAAATTAGGAGAATTATAATAAAGTAGTTGTATTGTGTTTTTCTTTTATTATTCAATTGTAATGTTTTCTTTTAAGTGGAGAATTGTAATTGAGATGAGAGGGATAGTATAAATAAGTAGGAAACTGAAATAAGAAAGAGAGGAAAAACATTGAGAAGTTACTTTGGGAGATAACAGGGGTCTCAAACTCTCATGTATATATTTACATTCAGCAAACTTTACATACTTGTACAATTTCATAGTGCAATTGTTCATCAAGGCCTATCATCTATTACAAATTCTATTACATCACAAAATTATGCCATCTTCTATTCGCAAACAGTAGCTCTTCTGTAGTAATTCATAGCAACTTCATCAATTGGTATCAGAGCATGTAACTTCAAATACCATGACAACAACTAAGAGACAATTGGAGGATCGTGTCGGAGTAATGAAAACTTGCATCGAAGAGATATATGGTGGAATACATGAAGAAATGGGAACGATTAAGGACAATCTAGGGCAAGTGTTGGGCAAACTCACTGCTATTGAAAAAATGGAACAATTATAGGAAAAATTGGGAACAATTAATCATATGGACTACAAGGATAGGGAAGGGAATTATGCCAGAATCGAGCAATATGCCAACTCAATTTTGTAATACGGATCATGATAGGGAGCATCATCGCGAGCTTCGATTGAACCAAAATGGAAAAACACGGGCAAAGGAGATTGGAGATGCCGGTGTTTGCGGGTGAAGATCCGGATTGCTGGATTTATCTCGCGGATAGGTACTTCAATGTGAATCTCTTGATGGAGCCAAAGAAATTAGAGGATGCCGCGTTGTGCTTCGATGGAGAGGCCTTAGCTTGGTATCAATGGAAAGAGCTCAAACGTCCTTTGAGGAAATGGGGAGAGATGAAAATGGCGATGTTAGAGAGATTCGATCCTCGCAAGAAGGCTCAGTGTATGAGAAATTCTTGGCACTTAGACAAGAAACGACGGTGAAGGAGTATCGCCGCCAATTTGAAATGCTAGCTTCACTATTGCCAGATGTATCAGATGAGATGCTGGAAGGAAACTTTGTAAATGGACTAAATCCATATGTGAGGGCTGAGATTTGTCTCTTGAGACTAGTGGGCTTGGACAAAATAATGGAAGTGGCCCAAAGAATTGAAGACAAAAATCTTACCATTAAACATGCCCAATGAGTTATGGGCTCAAATAGGAATAAGTAAAGTAATTTTGGGCCTAATAATTATCCAACCCAAGCTACAATCAATCTGCCCAAGCCTTCCCAGCTGATCCAAAATTGTGCTCAAGCCCCACCAAGGTTCCAAAATAATTTCAAGCGACTTACAGATGCCGAACTTCAATCAAAAAGGAAAGAGGACATTGTTTTCGCTGTAACGAAAAATATACATTTGGACACCGATGCAAGAATAAAGAGTTGCAAGTCCTAATAATTAGGGGGAAGAAATTGGATGGGTGGATGAAGGAGGCGAGGCAAGCCAATGAAGCGAGTTGCTATGAGAAGTTGAGGAATCGATGGAGCTTTCACTAAATTCGGTGGTGGGACTTACAGCTCCTCGAACTGTGAAACTGATGGGAAAAATTACACAGCGCAAGGTGGTCATCTTGATTGACCCGGGTGTCACCCATAACTTCATTTCATCTGAGGTAGTCCGACAGCTAGAACTTCACAGAACAGAAACAACGAGTTATGGAGTACTAATGGGAACAGGATTGTCCGTAAAGGGAGAAGGTATGTGTCGAGGAGTTGAGCTATAGTTGCAAAATTTTATGGTAGTGGAAGATTTCTTACCATTGGAACTCGGAAGTTTCGAAGTTATATTGGGAATGCAGTGGTTAGGAAAATTGGGAGCTATGCATGTAGATTGGGGGCCTATCTATGAAATTCTCAATAGCCAGAGGCACAATGACTTTTAGGGGTGACCCCGCCTTGAGTAAGACTGCCGTAAAATTAAAGGCCATGATGAAGGCTCTTAAGGAGCAAGGGGACGAGGTACTTTTAAAGTTGAGGAGTATCGTGGTAGGGGAGGATCAATTACCACCAAAGCCGCCGGAAGAAATAAAAAATTTATTGCAAAGGTATAGGAGCGTATTTGACGAGCCCCATCAGCTGCCACCGATTAGAGATCATGATCATACCATAGTACTTCAACCAGGGGCAGCTCCGGTCAGTGTTAGGCCGTATCGTTACAAAGAGATTCTACCAATCATAATTTTCTTGTTTGAAAGAAGATATCTTTCAAGGTTAAGTGACATATAAATAAAGGTACATTGAATTATTGTCTTGCGATTTAATGAAATTAAGGCTTTGAATAGTAACCAAGACTTTGCTTGTAGTGATTTTCGACATATAGATTTGATTTTACAAATCTAGGATATAAGTTGAATGTGAATTAGGTGGATTGCCGTTTTATTGGCATTCTCTAATGTGTTTTGTTCATTTAACATGTCAAAATTATAAGTGTAACCATATAAAAATAAAAAATTGAAGACCTCCATTACAATTAAAAAGTAGTGCAACAAAAAAAAAAAATCGGGTGGGAATATAACCACCCTAACCAATACTTTATAATTAAACCTGAGTACTGAAGAAAGATTTCACGAGTCATGGGTCAAAATAATTACAAATATAACTTCAATTTCATATAAAAATAAAGGGATAATTGCATATTTGGTCTCCCAAACCTTTCAAAAACGTTGGGGATATGCCCCTAACCTTAAAAAATAGCACCAGACATCCCTAACGTTTAAAAAATATGGCATAGTTGGTTCTTTATAACGAAATTGTCATTCTCTTTAAATAAACAAAAAACAAGAAAAAAAAAAAAATGATTGAAAAATAACCAAATTTACCCTAAAAAATAGAAAGTAACAAATTGGCCTTTTTTTATCAAACTTAAAAAAAATGCGAGGGAGCAAATCAAATTAGTACGGCTTTAATGCCGTCGATATCACCGTGTCTATCAATTCGTGAGCATCTTCCAAATTATTCACCACCGCCTAAAAGTAAGCCCCAAAACGAATAAACATATCAACAATAAATGAAAATTGTGTGTGAAAATGAAAGTCTAATAGACATATTTAAGCTATGAATGTCAAATGATTGTATGGATTATAAGGACCTGATAGCAAGTGATTTATTTGAAGCAATGGAGTTCGGGTGAATTACAGTAACCCTTGATAGTCTGATGTAGGATATGGTTTGTACCATAATCGTTGAAGTTGGGCCCGCTAACTATGCAGATTACCGGTAGATTCTCACTGCACGCACCGGCGATCGCGTTAAGAACACTTAAACCACCAACGGTAAATGTGACAACACAAGCGCCAACTGCACGAGCCCTAGCATAGCCGTCCATAGTGTATCTAACGTTGAGCTCATTGCAGCATCCAACCAAGTTCAGCTCGGGTTCAGCGATGAGGTGATCAATGAGCATCAAGTTGAAGTCACCAGAGACTCGAGAAAACATCGATCACGCCGATCCGAACAAGCTCTGCTAGCAGATGGCATACGAGAGTTGACTCGGCCGAGTTACACGAGAAAGACCTTGTTTTGGTTATTTTGGCGACGGCGATTTGTTTTACTTTGAAGAAGATTTTTTTTCTCATTTTTGAAGTTTGATAAAAAAAAAAAAGAGGGCTACTTTGTTACTTTTTTTGGAGTAAATTTGGTTATTTGACCATCATTTTTTTCTTTTTTCTTGTTTTTTGTTTTTTCTTTATTGGGATAATTGCATCAAATGTCCTCCAACCTTTCAAAATCGTTGGAGATATGCCATTAACCTAAAAAATAGCACTAGACATCCCCAATATTTGAAAAACTTAGCATGGTAGGTCATTTATGATGAAATTGCCATTCTCTTTAAATAAACAAGAAAAAAATGATTGAAAATTAAACAAATGTACCTCAACAAATAAAAAATAAGAAATGTACCCCAAAAAAATAAAAAGTAACAAAAATGTCATCTTCTTTATCAAATCTCAAAATCCAAAATCCACCACCATCCCCAAACCTCAAAATCCAATGGCATTGGCAGCATTGGAAATCCTAGGCCAAAGATCAGCACACTCTTTTTCGATTGGACCAGTAATGGCAGAACCTTTCATCTCACCCTTGGGATTCACAACAACCCCGGCATTATCTTCAAAGTACATGAACACGCCGTCCTTCGGTGACACGACTTGTGCTGGCAAACGATGACGGTGGCATGACCTTCTTACGAGAGATCGGGCTTTCCCTTCTTAACGGTGGCCATTACCATATCTCCGACATAAGCATCGGCGTGCGATTAAGACGCCCATTGATCCCCTTCACCAAAATGATGTATAAATTCTTCGCTCCAGATTTGTCGGTGTAATTACGATCACCGCCATTGTGCAGACCAATGACATCCTAAACTTGTTTCCCGTTGATCATCTACATCCTCGCTTGACATTTGGCGATTTCTCTCTCTCTCTCTCTCTCTCTCTCTCTCTCTCTCTCCCCGCTTATATAGAATTACCACTATTGGTGGATGAAGATGATTAAACTAGGGTTTGTCTCTATTTTTACCATCTATAAATTTTTTTTGTTTCTTACTGAGTTGTTTGGTTAATTTTTACAGAGAAAATTTGGAAAAATTGATGGTCGCTCTCTATTTCTCTCTATAAATTGATGATAACTTGGACGTCTCATTGAAAGTAAATTGCTTTAAGGTTCACCCTATTATATATCAAGTTTTTGCTATTAAAGCTGCTAAAGGTGTAATTTCTAAAAATTTGGTCGAATTTTGTATGAAATATGATTCTAGGTCTTCATTATTTCGTGCTATTTCTGCACTTTAGTAGTGGTGGTGGTGGTAGCGGTGGTGACGGCAGTGTTAGTTGCGGAGAGCGTGGTGGCGGTGCACAGTAGTAGTGGTGGTGAATCAACCTCTTATTTTTTTTAGGTTTGATAAAAAAAAAAAAAAAAAAAAAAAAAGAGGGCCACTTTGTTACTTTTTATTTTTTTGGGTAAATTTGATTATTTTTTAGTCATTTTTTCTTTTTCTTATTTATTTATTTTTGTTTATTTAAAATGAAGTGTAATTTCGTTATAAAAACCTACCATGCTAAAATTTTCAAACATTGGAGATGTTTGGTGCTATTTTTAAGGTTATGGGCATATCTCTAATGTTTTTTTGAAAGGTTGGGGACCTTTGATGTAATTATCCCTTGTTTATTTAAAAGAAATGGCAATTTCGTCATAAAGAACCTATCATGCCAAGTTTTTCAAATGTTGAGGATGTCTGATGTTATTTTTTAAGGTTAGGGGCACATTCCCAACGTTTTTGAAAGGTTGGAGACCAAATATGCAATAATCTCATTAAACTTAACTAAAGATTAAGGTTCTACAAATTCAAGCATGGTAATTAAAATTAAAAAAAAAATTCTTTCGTATTCTGTTCATAATATATATTTTACATTATGATATTTTTATAACTGTATCTATATTAATTACTCAAGTTATATCTTTAATTTAGAATTACACAGTTAACTTAATTCAAGGACGGATACATGGGACTCTACATTGCTAGAGTCTCCCCCCTTGGCCCAAAATATATTTTTTTCAGTATAGGAAACTTTTTTTAAAAAAAAAATAAATAAATTTTGTATAATCGGTCTAAATTTTTGTTAGCCCCCGTCGAATCCACATTACATATCCTCAACCACATGCTCTCTGCAAGACTACAAAGATAATGACCTAATCAAAAATTACAATCTCTTTATGATATACTCTCGACTATGATCAAGATTTTTGGCACGAATGCTTAACTTTATAAACAAGAATAAATAAATACAATCAACAATACATTAAACGACTAGGTTTTTTCATAAGTATTTGATCCCATTTGAACTAGGTTGTGTAAGTTGTATTCTAATGCATAAACTAGTAACTCAACATAACATAAGTTCTATTTTATTTATTTTACAACACTATCTCCTACATCAAACTCTTCTTTTAAACCCCACCTCATCCTCATCCTCATCCTCATCATCTCTCTCTATCTCACACACACACACACACACATTTCTCCAATGGAAAGGGATTTGCATAAAAAACTTGCTAACAAGAAGAACAGTCCTTTTTTTATCAGGTATTTTTTTTTTGTCTGTGTTTTATAATGGTTTCTCTACATGTATGTATTGCATGCAAGTGTATGTGTTAAGCTTCTACTTTGAACTCCTCGTATTCAATAGGGTACGAATATTTTATCTTTATTGCATCTTGAACTAGAGAGCAGTCGAAGTCCCCTCCTTAATCTGGATTATCTTTTATCTGGTTGTGATTTCATATATAGAGACATACATATGTGTGTGGAGGATTTAATGCTCATTATAACAAATGAATATACTATATTGTATAGTTGAGAATCAAAATAATAAGGAACGTTTTGCGGGTATATCTAGACGAAAAATTTAATGAATCGAGGATAACGCTCGTCAAATTTGGCGTAACCTCTCCACATCATTCTCCAACTCCCAGTCAGATTTGTTACCAATATGATATATATTGTATCGATATAGGCCCCTAGATATGAATCTTCTTTGAAATAATCCGAGCATTAGTCATAGAGAGACAAGTTCTTTTTACTTATAAATGTTATTCCATGAGGACAAGGCATTTCATCTATTTGAAAAGCAGTTGCATGAGCCAAATAAGAAGATGTTTCGTCATTCACTTGGTAATTACTCTCATTTCTTGGAATAACCTATTTAATGACATGTCAATTAAGATAAGTATTTAACACGATAATAGACTAAATGTTCTATATGAAAAATCATATTCAATGATATATATTCGATGATGCATAATGGAAAAGAATAATACTAGTTTACATACCTCCATTTTTATTGATTCTCGAGATCTATCCCTCATCATGGTCTCGTATCTTGAACCTAATCCGGTAAATGTCGACCTTGCATTATTTAAATTCTTGTGAAACCATTTTTGCACTGTACAACGCAATAACTCAAACAAAGCCTTAATTGAAAATTTTTTGGCGGATGAGTTGATCTTGTTACCAAATTAACTGACTCTACAATGTTTGATGTCATTGGGGTGAACCTGTTTCTTGTCATGTGTGATCTAGACCATTTATGGTAACCAACGTCCTCCTGCATCAAAGTTAGTTCACATTATCAATGATATTATTCAAAATTTAAAAGGAAAAAATAATAGCTGCTTGAATGTGTTGACCTACCAAATATTCTCGTATACCAGTGTCTATGATGTCCAAATGCCTCATCTCTAATTCAAATTCAGATTTCGTGTAAGCCATAGCTGCTGCATTGAGCGGTTGTCTAATGAATTTAGCCTTTTTACTAAATTATTTTTTCAAATTCTAAAATAGGTGATAAGAACATATTCCATGCATTGCATTCAGGTACACTTTGAGTATTGCATTTTTGATACTACCATGTTTATCAGATACGATAACCAACCCGTCACGGTCATTGTATGCTTCTTTTAGCCTCAACATGAACCATTTCCATGCTAAATTATTTTCAGAATCACTTACACCAAAAGCAAGAATGAAAATGTTGTTATTAGCATCCTTTGTGTAAGCAGTGAACAACGCCCCACCATAACTTCCAATTAAGAATGTACCAAGTCAATTACGATATAATAGGCTTGCAATATTTCCACCCATCTATTGAAGAACCTAATGCAACAAAGTCGAACAAGAAGCTGTTATTCTCATCAGTTTCAATCGTTGTATACGACCTTTGATTTGTTTTTTCTAGCATATATAAGTAATATGGCAATCTCCAATATGATACATCTAGATCACCCCTTATCAACTCTAATGCTCGCTCACGAGCTCTCCAAGTCTTCTCATAACCAATTGATACTTCATAAATTTTCAACATGTCCCTTACAACATCACTTGGTGTGTAAACTATTTTTGCAGAAGTGAACTTATACTTGATGCAGCTAGCTACAAATGAATTGTTGCTTGTCTATGATCACCTTACACTACGTCTAGAGAACATGTATGACTATTTTTTATTTTTCTTATTTTGAACATCGTTGTTCTCCCAATTACTGAATATCTAAGCCCCCATTTGCAATTATCAAATATACACTTCAATACGTACTCGTTCTTGTCCGATTTGTATACTTTGAATTGATATCTGTAATAAATTGCATGTAGTGCTAGCCTAGTTGTTAATAATTCTTTGTTTTTGATTATTACATTCTCCTTGACACTTTCAATACTTGGTTGGCATACAACCTCTCTCTGTTTCTCCCAAGACCTCATCAAGACATGACACGTTTTTACTAATTTCAGAAGCCATTTCTTCAATTGTTGGGGTCTCATATTCAAGGTATTATCTAACCACTGATCTATACAATTTCCATTAACCATTGTTTGACGCATCCTAAAGCAACTAGGACCTGAATGTGAAGTATCTAAGCACATTAAATTGACT
This sequence comes from Forsythia suspensa, assembly GCA_023638005.1. Classification (NCBI taxonomy): domain Eukaryota; kingdom Viridiplantae; phylum Streptophyta; class Magnoliopsida; order Lamiales; family Oleaceae; genus Forsythia; species Forsythia suspensa. Next base: position 25,747,723 of record CM042670.1, on the reverse strand, counting down.
TCATCACATGCCACCTTCTTTATATCGACAAACAATGGTAATTTAGTCAATTGTAAATCTACCTTTTAACTTGTATGTAGAAATATATAGAACTATCATCGCATACTTTGATAAGTGGGCCATTTGATAATACTTGATAATCGAATCGTTATTATGATAATGCGACGTGGATTCATTTTATCTCCTTCATTATTATGTCAACCAACTTTTCATAATCGCAATCCAATGGGACTATTATTCCAACAATTGAGTAACTATTGTATGTTCGTGTTGTGTCCCATTCACCATCGTAATACACCAGAACACTAATAAACTCCATATCTGCAACATACACAATCAATAACAACATTGAATTTCATTTTTGGTTCTCACACACTTTATTATCAAAATCTCATAATGATCAAATTCAAATTAGACAATATGAACAAACACATATGTATTCATTTGCAGTATAGTTATTTTGATACTTCATTCTAATACACAATATCTCGATAATACATACTGAATGTGAACAGCGTTAATGATGCCTAAATTATGTGAAATTCGACCTGACTATAGAAACATAAAAACAAAATAATCAAAAAAATTATATATACAAACAAATTAAATTTCGAAGCAGTAACAAAAATATAGAGTACCGATTCAAATATGCCATTCATATTGTATGCCATTATTTAAGATCATCAGCATGATACTTCAATTGTTATGACCTTTGTATTCAAATTTAACATCAGGATCAAAACATTATCATAATGGGTTATCAAAAATTCGCCATTGATTGCATCAAAATGTTGATATAGATTTGTAGAATGAATATTAACACAACATTAATGTTAAATGCAGAAGATAAAATAGATAATTATCTCACAAATTCGTCAATAGAGCACCAAACAACTGAGAGTTACAGATCGATTTTCCGTGACAATGAAACCCAATTGCTGAGATTTTAATGCTAATACTATGGTTGCCTAATGAATTCTGGTACATGCGTTACAAATACCCATTTCGTGGACAATCAATTTCAGTACCAATTTGAAAATATTAATTTTGAAATTTGAATTCACCATAATCATCGCAAATAATGTGGTTATTATACTCATTTTGGTAATGTGATGTTTATCTTTGTTAACAACAAGGATGGTTCTCATTTTACTATGGGTCTTATCTAAAGCCCTGTATGTGTGGTAACATTTTGACAAAATTCAGTAAAGTTACTAATTCCAAATTGGGCCAGTATATTTAATATTATGAAGATGAAAATATGGTATATATGTTAATAACTCTTTCAAAAATTGAATTGATTTTTACATCATAATGCAAAATTTGTAATGAAATTAAAAGAAAAAGATAGGAAAATAAATTGTGTAATTTCATTATAACTATAGACCCATATTTATAAGGTTTTAGAGAGAGTTACAAACTGATTTAGATACAAGCAAATAAAACTTATCTAAGTATAATGATAAGACTAAGTAGTTATCATTAATTATCTCATAATTTTACAATACTCTCCATTTTTTGATTATTTCTACAGTATGTGTCTCGTTAAAACTTTATTTGACAAAAATCTAGTATGACAAAATATCAAATGAAAGAAAAAGTACAATTAATTGTTAAAATTTTGAGTGTTAAGAAAATGTTGCCACATTAAAACCTTGCTAGGAAAATCCAATGAGACAAAATCTAGACTAAGGAAAAGAGTACAGCTACTCCACTTGATTTTAATCACTGAAGATCTTTGAGTCGACGAATCTCAATCTTATGTACCAATTTCTTGAATGTTGATGTCGGTAATGCTTTTGTGAATAAGTCAGCCACATTGTCACTTGAGCGAATTTGTTGAACATCGATATCACTATTATTTTGAAGCTCATATATATAGGAGAACTTTAGAGAAATATGATTTGTCTTGTCCCTTTTGGTGTAGCCTCTTTTGAGTTTTGCAATACAAGCTGCATTGTCTTCATACAATATTGTTGGACTATTCTTTGTTGAAACTAATCCGCATGATGCTTAGATATAATGTGTCATGTTCCTCAATCATGCACATTCTCGACTTGATTCATGCATTGCAATAATTTTAGAATAATTTGAAGATGTTGATGTCAAGGTTTGCTTCACAGATTTCCATGATATAGCTGTTTTCCCACGTGTAAACACATATCATGTTTATGATTTAGTTTTATGTGGATAAAAGAGATAACCTGCATTTACATATCCCACTAAAGAATATCCTAATTTTTATGAGTAAAATAATCTCAAGACAATAGTACCTTTTAGGTAACGAAGAATGTGTTTAACACTATTCCAATGTCTTTGAGTGGGTGCAGATCTATATCTTGCATGGAGATTTATGGAAAAAGCTATGTCTGGTCGAGTACAATTTGTAAAATATGTTAATGCTCCAATTGTACTAAAGTATGGAATTTCATGTCTAAAATTTTTCCTCCATCTTCAAGTGGGTGAAAGGGATTTTTTCACGTCAAGTAATCGAAGCGACCATAGGCGATGTCAATGAATGTGCTTTATCTATATAAAATCATTTTTACACTTTTTGTGTAAGAATATTGATGAACAAATAATCCTTACGGGATGTTCAATTTGCAATCCAAGATGTAATTTTATTTTTCCCAAATCTTTCATCTCAAATTCATTTTCAAATAATCTCTGATTTTGTTGAGCTCTTGAGAGTTCCTATCGAGATTAGATCATCAACGTAAACTACCACAATTGCAAATCCAATATCTGTTTTCTTTATGAAAACACATTGGCATACATCATCGTTTTTATAACCTTCTTTCAACAAATATTCAATAAAGCGATTATACCACATTCATCCGGATTGTTTTAATCTATATAATGATCTTTACAATTTAATTGCGAACATAGTTATAGAGAATGAATCATTTGCTTTCGGCATTTTAAATCCTTCAGAGATTTTTATGTATATCTCACTATCAAGTGAACCAAATAGATAGGCGATTACTACAACCATAACTAGCATATCGAACATTTGTTGCTTCATCAACACACACACAAGGAATGAAAGATAGAGGATTAGTTACTTGACCGTTCTTTTCGAACCGTTCTAATGTTCCAAGCTTGATTATGAGTAGACAACACAAAGAATGTAGTAATTCCACGATGAAGAAATGTCCCATCCCAAATCGTAAGCGACAACATGTCCAATCTATCATAGCCAACTCGTTTGCTTCTACTAAGCCCACAAGCTTAAGTCTTCAACAAAGACTCGTTGTTCACTTTCCAATTGCATCACCAATTGGTCAAGTGCTCATTCGATGATTTGATAATATTATTACTTGAATTTAAAGTTCTTAGTTACTTTGATTGGATGAATCCTATCGATGTCTAATTTGATGAAATGCTTCAAGATGATTATTAAGCTCGAACAACAACAGAAACTACGTAGAGAGTTGGGAGAAATGCAGGGGTCCAGTGATACGACCCAAGGAGATAATCAACGGCCTGCCTCTGGAAAGCTGTTGGTTGTATAGAGTGATTGAACCCAAGGCTTGGATGGCATTGGGTTTGGCTCTATGAAGGACAACTTCACTTGTTAATGTACGAGCACGGACTCGAAGAAAGATGCCTACAATTCGATGCTAGAGGAACTAAACTACCAATACGTATATCAAGATGTTAAGTATTAAAAGGGACACCACCTGGGGACTAGGCCCAATGTGAGTTGGATCACTTAGCCACGCTTCATAATTGGAAAAGAGCACTGTGGAAATACATACTATAGTCAAACTTATTAAAAATCTAAATGTTATGGTGTCTATTACAAGAGAATATATTTTTCATAATCAATCATAGAGCTTTGTGAGAAGCCTTAGACTACGAGTTGAGTTTTGTATCTTGTAATTTCACTATTTTAATTCATCTTTCTTACAAAGACTCATTTGTATCCTACAGGATTACATTTTCAGGAGTTCGAACTACAAGTCCAAATACTTTGCTCTTTTATAAAGAATTCAACTCTGCCTATATGGCTTCTTTATATTTTTGCCAATCATTTCTATTTTGACAATCTTTAATAGATTGTGATTCAAGATCCTCATTTTTCATGATATCAAGTGCCACATTAAAGGCACAAATATCGTCTATGATAATATTATTTCGTTCCCATAATTTATGAGATAACAAATAATTTATTGAAATCTCATTATTTTTGGACACTTGTGATTTTGCAGGAATCGCAATATTTGATTGATCAATCTTTTTTACCATTATTTCATTAAAAAAAAAATTAGTTGGTTTTTCTCTTGTACATTTTTCTTTCGAGGTATGGAGTCTTTGGTACCAACTGGTTGACCACGCTTTTGACGTATTTGAGATTCATTTGCTATAATAGATTGTCCTGTAGGAACATCAATTTTTATAGGAGTATTTTCCGCTGGTACATATGACTTTGTCACTTTCTTTGTATCAACGAGTACATCGGATAATTGGTTTGCAACTATTTGCAAATGAATGATTTTCTCAACCATTTGCTCACATTGATTACTGGAAGAATCAAAATGAGATATATTTGTTTCATTCTAATAAATTTTAACTTGTTTTTAAGGATGTAATTTTGCCCCTCCCAAAGTTAGGAAAATTATTTCATCAAAATGACAATCTGCAAAACATGCAGTAAATAAATCACCCATTAAAGGTTCAAGGTACCTAATAATAGATGGTGAATCAAAACTAACATAAATTCCAAGTCTTCATTGGGACCCATTTTGGTACATTATGAGGGCAAAATTGGGACTTGGACAGCACAACCGAAAACTCGTAAATGAGAAATATTGAGTTCGTGGCCAAATGTAAATTGTAAAGGTGAGTATTCATGATAAGCAGTTGGTCTTATACGAACCAATAATGCAACATGTAATAAAGTATGGCCCCAAACAGAAGTCAAGAGTTTTGTTTTCATAAGTAATAGCCTAACAATCAATTGAAGACGTTTGATAAATGATTATGCTAAACTATTTTATGTATGGATATGGACAACCAAATGTTCAATGATAATCCCGATTGACATACAATAATCATTGAATGTTTGTGATTTAAATTTACCAGTATTATCAAAACAGGTTGTCTTGATTGAGTAATCGGAGAATTGAGCTCGTAGTTTTATGATTTGAGTAAATAGTCTAGCAAAAATTGTATTTCTAGTAGAAAGTAAGCAGACATGTGACCATCTAGTGAAAGAATCAACTAATACCATAAAATAGCGAATGGTCCAAATGGTGGATGTGTCACCTACATATATCTTCATGAAATCTTTCCAAAAAGTTGGAGATTTAACATGAACCTTCGTAGTAGAAGATCTAATTACTAACTTACCTTGTGAACAAGCAGCACATAGATAATAATTAAGTAAAAGAATATTATGGTTCTTTAGAAAATGTCTATGTGAGTTATTAATTATTCAGAGCATCATTATTGCTCTTGAGTGTCCAAGTCGATCATGCAAAAGCATAAAGTTTTTTGGTTCAATGAACTTTGAGTTCGTGACATTGTTTGATTCAATTGTTTTATGAATGTATAATGTGAGTGATGTGAGTTTTCCTTTCTCTATTTCTAGCCATATACAAAAGAAGTTATGTAAATATATTCATTATTATTTTCTTACATCATCTCAATGTGGTATCCATTGCAACGGATATCTTTAAAACTAAGAAAATTTCTTCTAAATTTGTTAGAATAAAATGCATCGTTTATATGCAATTTTTTATTATTTAATAAGATAATACTAGTTCTTCCGGAGCCTTCAATGATATTTAATGTACTGGATATAGTATTAACATTATTTTCTGCTAATTTTAAGTTCAAAAAATACTTTTAATCTTGAATAATTGTATGAGTAGATGTATTATTAGATAAACAATAATCTTGAAAATTCATCATAAAACTATAAACATGACCAAATATATATTTAAAATAAGTTTGTAACTAAAAAGGAGTTAAACATAAATCAATATTTTAATGAATTATGAAATAGTTTAGTGACTGATCAATGAGTCATAATAATCAATGTCCAAATCAATGAGATCATTAGTTTATATATATATATATATATATATATATATATATATATATATATATATATATATATTCACTTTTTTCCATTTAATTATGTGATATGGTATTTTTCGAGATGTGCTTCTTCTTGAGTATACTATTTAGACTATTGCTCAATATTGTTGTAGAATATTAAAATTATAACGCATATTCACGAGCAAGTAATATTCTTCCGAAATATTAATTTAATGTTGTGTTATGCAACAACATATCATGGGGGTGTGATGATAACATCATATAATCGAGTATTCTAGCCACTTCGCCTCCTTGTGGGCTTTTATAGGCCTGAATTTCAGAAAATACAAGTATCATCAAACCTCTGTATCAGATCTAATGGTCAGTAGTAAAGCCATTTCTTTATGTTGAAAATAATCTTCATAGAGGCAACTGCAAAGCATACTTGAAAGGATACTACTCGATTTTATGCTTATTATCCATCCTAAGTTTATAACAGCTTCATGAAACTAAGGAAGAAAAATATGAGTTTTAGAAAGACATGGAGGGAAAATGTAATAAAGAAAGTTTTATTTCGTTCCGATCTGCTCTACAATTAAGGAGAGGCATCCTTATATAGAGGAAGGATTCTTATCCTCTAGACACGAAATCAAATCACAATCTAAAGTTTTCAGCAAAGATGCCTAAACTTTAATATAATTGGACACGCATTTCACCAAGAAACATCTGGTCCTAAAAGTCTAAAAAGGATGTCCCCACGATTCGATTACACATGTAAAGGAATAAGAACTTACAATAATTTAAACAAATAGACAAATAACTTTTGATAAAGCAAACAGTGCTTTATCAATTATTACACAACATGACAAACAACTTTAAAAAGTAGAATTGTAAATCACGAGGTGTCTAGATTCGATGTCCTTCCTAGTGTATCTGAGTCTGACGAGAGTCCGTGTTGCTTCTACCAAGGCATGTCATGTAGCTTGTGTTCATCTTCCTAAAGTTGTTGTTCTAATTTTTCAAGGTTTTTGGATCATGAAGGTTGAAGGAATAGTCCCATGGGTCTTGTGAATCTTGGAGTTGGGACCATGATGGTTCTTCTTTAACTGTTCTTGTGGATGCTTCTGCTCTTTCATTTTTCTACTTCATCCTGAATTGTGAACTTGCGCGCATTAGTGGAATAGGGTTGAGAGTGATTGTGACCACGCTTTCATTAAGCATTTTCCACAGCTTTTCTCTGAGTTGTTGACCTTCAAGTGTGTCTTCTGAATATTTGGACGTTTGTCCCAGACTTTGTGTTGGTCTTCCCATATACAGTTGGTTTCACGAATTGTCAAAATTAAAATCATCCGGAAGATGAACCAAATAATAATTAAAAAGTTGACTAAGACTTTCCATGTGAGCCTCAATATCTTGTTGGATTTATTGGGCATAGCATAGGACAAGGGTAAACATTCTCATGGTGCATCGTCATGAATGTTGGGCCATATCTCAGGAGGAATTGTCTGGTTTAATTCTGCTATTTTCTTTTGAAACGTCATGAACTCTTGTGGATACTTTTCCCAATCTCTATGGAAACTGAATGGATGGATAGAGTATTTCTTGACATGAGAAAAGTGCTCATAGAATCCTGATTCAGTAAAATACCACTATCATCTGAAAGATGAGAATGACATAAACATTTGCATGTGAGGTTTGGAGATCTTTCATTCTCAGGGTATATGTTTTGAACTTTTCTTCCCAATAGGAAAGTGGATGGAACCAATCAAAAAACTTCTTGGCCTCATGACTGTGTTCTTGGATGTATTCAGGATGATCCTTCCAAAATTGTATTTCATATTGTATCTCGCCAAAAAACTCGCATGTTTCATTAACATTAAAGCATAGAAGGCAATTTTGTGCATTTCAAGTAGATACCACAAGAAGCATATGAGCTCTTTTGAAAAAAATTCTTTCATTTGGAGGAGATTCAAGTAGAAGAGATTCAGGAATGGATAATCTGGATGGAATCCAAGGCCTCTAGAATGTGAATATCGTGTTGTCTGATGACTATAGATTGATATTTCAACATGAGTTCTTTGGACCTTGATTGGATAGTCCTATTTCTGATTAGATCTTGAAGTTCAGGAAGAAAACTATAAACTGGAGAGTTTTGGGATAGAGGCGTCATCATGTAGATAATGGGGATGGTATGAGCAGGAAAATATATTTGGTCTAGAGAACAAGTTTGGTAAGAGATTTGTTTGGCCTTTTATATACTTGACGTCAAAGTCAAAATTAGAAAACCATTCAGCCCATCTGAGTAATTGAGGATTAGGGACATATTTCTGTTTGAAAGTCAACATTTCTGGGAAAGCTGACATGTCCATTTCCATGAGAAATTTGTGGCCAATGAGATAGAACTGAAACTTTTCAATGCCACGTTTTACCGCCAAAATTTCTTTGAAATTAGAATGGTAATGCTTTTCTGCCTCTGAAAACAATCCGCTCTTATATCCACAAATTGAGCATTTTCCATCATTTTCTTCTAAGAGGATTGTAGCCCAGTATAAGTCACTACCATCAATTTGTAAGATTCTCCTTCCATCAGTAGGAATAGAGAGGGCTGGTAGTTGTTGTACTTTTTGCTTGATTTGTTGTATTGCTTCGGTCTGGGTAGTTGACCATTGTGGTGGTTCTTTCTTCAACATATTCTACAGTGGCTTGATAATGGCAGAAAGGTGGTCAACAAAATCAGCCATGTAGTTCACAATGCTAAGGAATTGTTAGACCTCTTTTCTAGACAGATCTTTGTCATGAAACTTTAATAGTTCTTGTCCAACATGGGGCTGCAAGGAGTATTTTCCTTCTTTTATTTTCATATCGAAGAAGTCTATTTCTGGTACTCCAATAACCATCTTCTTCTGAGAAAGTATAACTCCAAATTTCTTGGTTACTTCCTGCAAATTTGGCCAGAAGTTTTGCATGTAATTCATCATCTTGGGAAAATAAAAGGATATCATCAATGTAGATTAGAGCAGAGTTCATCAATGAATGATATATCTTGGTAATAGCCTTTTGAAATAGATAGTGGATGTTTTGAGGCCAAATGGCATAACTGTCCACTGGTAGTGTTGGTTTGGTATGCAAAAACCAGTTTTGAGCCTCTCCTCTAGCAAAATTCCAAGTTGCCAAAATCTTGCCTTTAGATCAAATTTTGAAAATACTTGTGCATCAAATAGATTGGAAAATAAAGCCTTCCTATTAGGTAATAGAAACTTGTCATCTGCAAGAAAATGGTTTAGTAGCTTATAGTCAATGACGAGTCTCATTTTTCTCCGTACTTGCTCACTTTTTTTGTTGACATAGAATGCTTGGCATGCCCATTGGGAAGTAGTAGGTTTGATTAGTCCTTTAGCCTGTAATTGAGCAAGTTCTTTTGTTGCAAGTTGGCGATGTTTAGGGCTCATTCCAATATGGCTGGCTCTTATAGGATTTATATCTTCATTTTACTTGAAGAGTAAGGATATGAATAATTCAGGGTTCTTCCATAAGGGATGAGTGCATTTAGTGAAGAAGTCTGTGTGAGATTCTGCACAAAAATCTCGTATTAATATATATGTGATGGCATGGAGGTTTGTTATGGAAAAGTATGTAACCGTTGGATATAAGGTAGGTAGTAGGATTTGAATCTGAGGCCCTTTGGGAGTGGAATGACTGTTTTTGCCCAAAGTTGTTGGATAATATCAAAACCAATAACAATATCTTTTCGTGGTAGGGATGAGCCAAGTAATCTATGTGAGATATTGCAATCAGGGAAGAAATGAAGAGTGACCGGTTTGCTAATAAGCTCTGTGGAGAAATACTCATTGTTTGCCGCCTAAAAAATCTATTAGTGAGATTTCCACATGTTTGATGGGAGGACTGTAGGATTTAGGATTGAACATGCTTCTCCTGTATCAAATAATCCTGCAACGGTGATTGGCCTATCATATTTTCCTGCAAATATCTTGATTTTGATCATTGGTACTGGGAGACTAAGATTGATAGACTTTATACCATAGCAATCACTTAGTTTGTCAGAGTCCCTTTCACTATCTGGATCAAAGTTGGCTTCGAGAATGAAGACCGTATTTGTGGTTTGCTCATCTTCTTCAGAGAAGATGGACTCAAGATCTGCTTCTTCAAGATCAACTTGTGTAGTTGTACAGATCTGGTTGAGAACTTTTGTCTTCTTTTGGCTAGTACAGTTTCTAGCAAAGTGCACTTTCTTTCCATAGATTAAAGCATTGGTCTCCTTTCTTGTTTGTGAATTTCCTCTTAAAGAATCGTCTTTTTCGAGGGTGTGATTTAGGAAATCTCTTGCTGCGGAATTTAAACATTTTCTTGTGATGCCTCTTTTTTCCTGGGCAATCATGGGTCTTGAGGTCATGTTGGCACTTAATTTTTAGATCAGGGCATTCATAGGCCTTCTCAAGTTTCTGCCCTGTTGTGCTGATTTCTTTGAGAAACTCTCGTTGGTTGCAAAGTTTCTTCAAGGTTTTTACGATCCACTTATGTAATTCTCCAAAGGAAGTTGTCTCCAGATATTGTCCTTTGATTTGGATCATCGCAGTATCTCTTGACCAAGTGGTTGGAGAATGGATTCCAAATAGACTTGTTTTATGTTGACATCATCTGGTCATCCGATCATATAATACCACTTGGCTGCTTTGTGGAAGTGTTCTTCTAAGTCCTTCAGGTCATAAGAACATCATCTTAGTTTAAAAAACTCTTTTTGAGCAACATCCTTTAGATGGTCAGTTTTGCCACAGAATTCCCAGTACAAGGATTCAATAAATGCATCGACTGTGGGAGTGCCAAAATACTGTATTTGCCTGTATTCTCCTATAGAATCATACCAGTCTTTAAGAAATCTTGTAATCCTTGCAATGAAGGATTTAATGACCAGTGTATGTGTCATATTTGGTCTTTAGAGCTCTGCTAAACACCATGCCTTCATTTCTTGGAACCTTTTCTTCTACAAGGAATGAGATATATCATCAAATGTGAACTTGACTGTAGCAATGTTGTTCTGAGAGTAGTAGTTATAACTGCATGAGCATTTGAGGCATCTAAGATTTCTTCGTCGACCACATCACCAGGTTCTTCAACTGTGGGATTTATTTTCTCCTGGCTTGTTTGAGGAGGGTTAGCCATATATAAAGGAATTTGTTCATATTGAGAGGATTCTTCGAATGAATCTAAGGTTTCTGAGGTGCTTGAGCTTGACTCATGTAGAATAGGTAAGATTGGAGGGACAGAAGTGGGTTTGGTTTGGGCTTGTTCCAGAAATTTAGAGATCGGATATTTAATCATCATTTGTGGCTGTTTTTTGGATTCTTTGGTACTATTGCCCTAGGTTGTTTAGGTGGGAGAGGTTGTAGTTTTTGTTTCCATTCCTCTGGGGTAAAAAGTGATGCAGTAGACCCAAAAGTTCCAGAGGAATACATAGGGCCGGATGTTTGGGCACTTAGAATATATGGGCATAGATAATATAGAGTGGATGGTGGGACCATAGTGTTATTTTCAAGGAAAGAGAGTTGTGTTTTTTGGCTTCAGATTTCTCTTTCTTTGCTTTCAATAGGTAAACGGTTTTGTAAGAGGGCCATGATTTCATTGTGTAAGGTTTCGATTCTCTGTTTACAGGCTTGTAATGGGGTTAGAAGGTTTTGGGTTTGTTGTAGTGTCCTCTCAATTCTCTGTTGACTTTGGTCAATCCTTTGTAAAATAGTGTTTTGATATCCTGCATGTTCTAACTGCCAGTTCAAGATTGTCTCAGCCTAAGAAGTTGACTTAAAAACCTATATGATCCTCTAGTAGTAGGGTTCTTTGTCAAAAGAATCAAGTGGATGTTGATTCTTTGTCATTTTCCACGTTGATTGTTCCTTGTCAAAGGAATCAAATAGAGAAAAATATTTTGGTGGTGGTAGATGGAACATAGCTATAGGTATAGTCAGGGGAGTAGATGGTGGCGCTATCATCCCAATCCCATCTTTTATGCATCTAGCTACATCCATCATTATTTTCATCTCATCCTGTAGGGACAATTGGAATGTCACTTGTTGGCGGTGGAGTGTATTTGACATAATAGTCAAATTTGCCAGAGGGTTCTCTTAGTAATCCAACACCAGGGGTTTTTGCTTCATACGCCATTTGTAGGTTGTACTGGCTATTACTTCGTTTAGGTTTCCTCCTCTTCCAGTGATCCTCAGAAAAGTCTTCTAAATTTGTACATTCTGCAAAAACATACATCCTAATATTGATGGCCAGAATCATCAGATCTAGCATAGATTGGCCTTCCTTCTATATTAAAACCATAGACGGGAACATTTTCTGTAGTGAAGGCAAACAATGTTGGGAAGCAATGAGGCTTCTTTTGTGCTGGTTCTCTTTTGAACATGATTTCAATTTCACCACTAGATTTTCTTCTGAAATGGTGAGTAGTAGACTGAATAGCTTCGAATTTTGAGATTAGTAGACTGAATAGGCTTTGAATTTTGAGATGCTTGGTGGTCTTGTTCATAACTAGTAACCCATGTTTCAGGGATCAATTTGAAGAGTTCGGATCAAAGAATCTGTCTTAGAACATAAGTACAATTGGGTTGATCTGTTTCCATTTGAAGGAAAAGAGCATCGTCTGTTCTTTGTGGAGTAGCAAAATCAAGTGAATGGTTTTGAACTCTTTAAACTATTTGTTAATGGAGAGTAGCAACATACGTGACAGAAGAGGGACTACTCCAACAATCTGAACCTGGAGCTTTAGGACAGAGATGAGTTGTGGATCACATATTGGCATATTGAAATTTGGGAACATAGTGACAAGGATTGTTCTTGCGTTGAGAGTGGTCTGGACTGTGCCAATACAAGCATGTTGATATTCAGCAAATCTAGTATCTAGGAGTGCGATTCTAGATACTGTTGGGAGTCATTTTCGACCGTGAAGGGTGAGGACGAACCTTACGGCTCCAAAGTGGAGGTGCGTAAACCCTTCTGATAGCCATACCTTCGGGAGATGAGAAGGCAAATCAAAGAGTAACAAATTGTTCCTTTTCGGTGGCTGGTAGAAAATGTTGGTCGAACTTGGAGGCTTGGACATATTCTTTGGTTTGAGATTTGGAAGGGAAAACAAGGATATGGATAGATTTAGAAAGAGAATATCGTGGTTTTGTATATGCAAGATAAGGATTTATGAGAGAGAGATTAGTTATAGGAACTTTATCAGAATCTAAATATGAAACCTCATATAAAGAATCTATTTTGGAAGTACTGGATGTTCTAAATGAAGAAGATGAATATAAACGGGATAGACTTGAAGTCATGATAAAAAAGTTCATCCCCTAGTTCCTTTTGAGTGAATAATCTTATTAAGGATAATAAGCATAATCGTTTGGCTCTGATACCATAATGGCAGGGCGAGTATTCTAGCCACTTCGTCTCCTCGTAAGCTTTTATAGGCCTGACTTTCGGAAAATCAAAATATTATTATAATGTTGTGCTTTTTCAAAAGCGACAACAAATTATTTTAAAATATTAAGCGTTATAAAGATCTGTTCTTCAGGAACAATATCTTAATATTCAATATTATAAATTACGCTCTTCGGGTTCAAGTAATATTCTGTCAAAATATTAAATTCACATTGTGCTTCTTTAGGAGCAACAACAAATTATTTTTAAAAAATTAAACTTTTAAAAATTTGTTTGTCAGAAACAAATATTTTAATATTAAATCTAATAAATTATGTTTTTCGAAAGACAATAATATTTTGTCAGAGTATTAATATAATGTCGTGCTTTTTTAGGATTAACAATAATTTTTTTTTAAATATTAAATTTTGTTCTAAAGTAAAGATTTGCTCTTCATGAGCAATATTATAATATTCGTATAGAAAATTATATCTTATAAAATTAGACTCTTCGAGAGTAATTAATATTTTACCGGAATATTAATATAACATAAAAGTGTGCTTCTTCCGGGGAAACAAAATATTATTAGGTTGTGAATTTTTTTTTCAAAAACTACAACATAATATTTTTTTGGAATATCAATAGAATTTTAAAATTGTGTTTCTTCAGTAAAAGCACAATTAAAAATAAATCTTGTTTAATAATTGACAATTCATCGTTAAACATTTAAATAATAATAAGTGTAAACTAAAAATTCTCACGTACAATCTATTACAAAAGAACTCACATGTAAAGTATTCGAGTTTATATATGCGTTATAAATTATGCTTGATTATCAAAAGATGTTTAACCAAATCATGAATACCAATATACCATGCATAATTTAATATGAATAAAAGGAGTTAAATATGGGGATCTGAGTAATGTGAACGGTGAATAAGAGATAATGTGGTGAATTTGGAAGAGACCAATAATCGAAAGTAATGAAGCTTATGTTTTATAACATGATAAGACTAAATAGTCATTAATAATTATCTTATAATTTTATAATAAAAATGATTTTGCATCATAATCGAAAGCAAAATTTGTATAAATTTATCATTCTTTTAATAAAATAAATCGTACCCAACTCGTTGGTATAATAATTAATATTGATTAAGCATGTGATCGTGGAAACAAACGTTTACAAATTTATAATCTAGAGTCTAGACACAATACCATAGCCGCCTTACAAAAAAATAAAAATAAATCTTTCCTAATTGTATCAATTTGATTTGATATTTATGCAACTTAGCTATTAATACTTAAGTCTATGATTGGTAGTGTTGAAATTATTTTTAATTACTTATATTATAAATTGTAAGTGAATGTGTGAATAAAAAGTAGATTGTAAGTTGTGGATCCTATAAAATATATAAATAAAAAATATATTTAACAGGTTCAAATTATAAGTTAAGCACTACCAAACATGGGCTAAATCATTTTTAAGTGCGAATTGTTTCTACAATGTGCAAATTTCATAGCTTTCATAAGGAAACTAAGAAAAATATATCTTTTACTCAGTCAAGCATTGAACTTTTAACCTAACAACCGCAAAAATTTATTACCACTAAGGTTTGATTTGGTATTGTTATGTTACAAAAAGAATTAGTTGTGGAAAGAATTAGTAAATTTTTGTTTCATAATTGTTGTATGTTTCAAAACCAGTATTTAAGAGTTTTGGTAAACAAAAGTGATTTATTGTTGTAATTGTATAAAATTACTAAAATGGATATTGATTATAATAATGTTATTTTGTATTATTATTATCATTAGTATTGTCAAATTTATTTTTACTTCTATAACAATATATAATATTATCAAATATTTTTTTCAAGAGAATGCATTTACTATAATTATTTTTAAAAAAAAAATAATATACATCTATTAAATCACAAAATTTATAAAATATATAAAATAAAAGCATAGTAATATTATACAAAAATTAATTAAATTTAAATTTAAATTATTTGTAGAGATGCATTATAATTAGAATATTAATAAACATGTGACATAAAATGAATTACTTTAATTAATTAAGTTCAAAATTGGTATTTTCATAAGGGTAAATTGTAGCTAGTATCCCCAACTTTTGATTTTATTTGCACTTGTATACTTAATATTTAATTCTTGGCATCCATCACCCAACTTTTTATATGATTAGCGATTAATGCCATCCCCTTATATAATTGTACCAACGCCTCCTATGATATATAATTAGCGACCAATGCCCCTCATTTGATGGCATTGGTCGCTAATTATATAAAAGGTTGAGGGTGATGAATGCCAAGATTTAATATTTATGATCAAGTGCAAATGAAGTCAAAGGTTTGTGGACACTAGCTACAAATTACCCTTTTAATAGATAGATAGAAAATCTAAAAGCAGAATTTGAAAATCTACCATTTTGCTGCTTCTCAAAATCTCCTGCTAGATTATACATATTATTTTATAATCACTTTTTAAAAATTTACCAAACGCTTAAAACAACTTATGATTGTTACAATCAGAAGTTGGACTCCAAAATCAATTACAAACGGACCCTAAATTCAATCTAACAACTTAATTGACTAGTGGCGAAGAGAGTAAGGAGTCCTCAATTCATATTTTAATAGAGTGTTCTCAACTCAAATTTTAGTATAATCTATTAAAATTTATATGTTCTCAATTTGGATTTTAATAGACTCTTTAGAAATTTAGATATTTTCAATAACTAGTGGATTTTAAATAATTTCATTAATTTGATGGATTTTAATATATTTCAATAGATTTGGAACCATTGGTATAAATACCAAAATTTTAACTATTGTGGTCAAAACTCCTCCTCCTTCCTCCTCCTCCTCCTCCTCCTCCGTAATATTTAAAAGATAAATTGTATATATGAATAGATCATGAAGTAGTTTCTCCTCCCCCTCCTCTTTTGTCTATTAGTCCAGTTTTTTTAACAAAGAAAATCGTGCGCTTTGTAGAGAGTTGATTTATCAATATTAATTTTAGAACAAGATACTCGTCTAGACATAATTTGATTTGAAAATAAAAGAAATAGACTTGATATAGTATTGTGAAATTTTAATTTTTTTTTTTTCAAAGTTCTAATTCACAAGTTGATTTTAGCAATTGAAGAAGTAAAAGTACAATTTTTACTTAAAAAAACCACAAATCCATCATGATCAATAAAATCTATAAGAATCTATTGAAATCTATAATATAGATATTTAATGAAATTTAATGAAATCTGTCAAATTTTATTAAAATACATTAAATCTATTAGAATTTTTAAATATTAAAAAATCTATTAAAATATGAGTTGAGTACACCTATATCTCCATAGGTTACAAGTAGCTCCAATATTAATCATCATCACTCCAAAATTTTAACTTTTCTTCCTCATTTCTCATAAGGTTTAGAATCAATTGAGATAAGATGGAATGAAGGATGTACTATATGTGTTGACCATTTACATTGTTGCATGCAAATGGAATTTTTTATTTTTTATTTTTCAATTCCCTTAATAGTAATATTCAAATATTGATGAAGTACAAAAATAAAGGCGCAAGGCTTGATTCATTTTTAGTATTTTTATTCAAGTATTTTATTTTATTTAGTTAGGGTCAAAATAATGTTTTCTGTAGTTAGGGTCTAAATTATATTCTATTAGTAGTTGAGGGATTAGGAGAGAAATTCCAATTACAACTTTGTAATTAGGTTTTAGAGGCTAGCCGAAGACATTGTTCCCTTGGCTTTTGATTACTAAAAAAATTAAAATTTTTTGTATTCATGCACGAATCAACGAGCATATATATGTTCATTGCTTTGAGCTCGTTTGTGTTGGATGCATTATAAGTAATTTAATTAACATTTATATTTATATTTATTATAAAGGTCTAAGAAAGTGCACAGTAAATTATTTTTAGAAAAAAATTAACAAACGAAATCACCATTTTCACGTGATAATTAACCATTAACTCGTACCAGGTGCCCAAAAGACATAGTAAATAATTATCTCTCGTTCTAAAATAGACTTATTTTTATTTATTTATCTGTTCTAAGTTATAGTTCACTTTTTTTGTTGGTGGTATAGGTTAATTTTTTTAATATGTCTTTATTTAATGTGCATTGTTATCTACAAATATAAACTACTATTATATTAATTTAAGAGTATATTTAAAAAATGTAAGTAAATTTATTATTCCAATTATAATGATTACATTTTATTAATCTATATGAAAATAGAAGTAAGTGAGGATAGGCAAATTAACCGCCAAATCAACTCGACTCGAACCGACTCGGGTCGATTTTTCCAACTTCGGGTCAAATTTTTTTTTAAAATATGCTTTAGTTGGGCTCTAAACCGAAAACTCGAACCGACTCAAATTTCGAGTCGAGTTGGGTCGAAAATCGACTCGACCCGTCTAACGTTCACTCCTAGAAGTAAATCTATTATTATGGGACGAAACAAGTAATAATCTACATTTTGTCAATCGGGTCAATGTGTCAACTTGGGATGATTCAGTTTCCTACAGTAAAGATAAAAAAAATACAAAATAAAAGATAAATTTATAGTTTTTAAGCGTGTCCCAACTAATGATCCGGTCAAGACTCGAATTAGTGAGTTATTGGTTCAACCAATACTTCACTTATTCAACTAATAGGTCAATGTCGAACCCAAATATAGATATTTTTCATTAAAAAAATGATGTTCAAAAAAAATTTAAAAAATTTAAAAAAAATTAAAGCATATCACAAGTTAATAATGCCTTCTATAAAAATAAAAGTTCTAACTTTTAAATGATTTAAGGAGATTAATAATTATGAACTTTATTTTTTGGAAAATGAAAAGTAGCCAAGGTAAATATTATTTGACCGGTAAGAGACTCTTTATTTATAAAAAGCATATTTTACATTTTAGAGAACATATATAAATTTAGAAAGTAAATATTTTGAAGTGCTCCAAATGCCTTTTTAAATTTACCATTTTATTTTACTTCTCTCTATTAATATTTATTATTTTCTCTATATTTTATTTTGACATGCATCCATCCTAATTATTATATAATTTTCTTACATTTTTTTCTATTTTATTTTGTATATACTATTTAATTTAGTCAACATATGAGTATTAAAAATTGAAATTCTTTAAATATATTTAATTATAGAGAGCGGATTTGATTCTCCAAATTTAGAGCATCTTATGCATTATAGAAATCATCTATAAATTTAGAGAGTAATTTTTTTGAAGCGCTACAGTAATCTTTTTATTTTTAACACTTCATTTTACTTCTCCCAATAAGTATATTTTATTTTGACATGTTTCCCTCTTAATTATTTTATGATTTTCTCCCTTTTTTCTCTAATTTATTTTGTTTATACCATTTAATTTAGTCAACCTATGATTATTAAAAATTGGAATTATTTGAATGTAAGTTCACTATCTATTTTAACAAGTTAATTTAGATATAATCTTTTAGAACATAATTTTAAAAAATTTACTCTTTAAAATGGAGAACATCTCATGTTTAAATAGTTTCTTGGAGATGTTATTAGAGAGCCAGACACACTCTATATTTTAAAATCTTAATTTAGAGAGTATCTTGAAACATAATTTTAAGAGTTGACTCTCTAAAATAGAGAACATCTTAAGTTTAAAGTACGTCTCGAAGATGTTAGAAATTGGTTTTATAAAATAATTTTGACCATCTATTGACCAATTTTTGGAGTGGGTCCTGTGGTTGGAAATAGAAATTTCTTTGGCCAAGTTTGTTCTACTCTGCGAGTAGATTAAAGTAGTATATTTAGTTTTTTAAAATTAATTTCGGGTGAATGAGAAATTAAGTCCAAAGTATACCACTTAAAAAGGAAATGATGGAAAATAATGAGAATTAGAAAAATGTCAATCTAACATTAGAAAACTGGAAGCAAAGTGTTTACCTTAAATAGTTCAAGTTGTACACTTGAGTTTGGATCCCAATGAGTACCAATTGTTTTTGGAATGGAGAAGACATTCATATTAGTGGGTTTGGCTAAAACCTACACGTGCACCGGCCCCAAACGACCGTGAGCTCGAACCGGCTCGAGCGGACACTTTTTTGAAAAGATATGCTCGAGGCGGTCGCTCGAGTTGTGGGTTAAGTCCAAAAAGGTATATAACTTTTTATAGAAATGAAAAAAAAAAATTTATTTCAAACCTTCCAAAATGTGACATGTGGCAATTCAATCAACAACTCGTAACGCAATTTTGCTTGAAAATAAAATGTTAGAAAACATAACCGCATTAAGGTTTGTCGATTGGCTTCTAGAATGATGGGAGCTCGTGGCTCGGGTTGTGGGTTGAGTCCAAAAAGGTATTGGATAGGCGTCCAAAAATGACATGTCAATCGAACTCAGATGAGTTATGTCTTTTCAGGTGTTAGTGTCTTTTGAGACACAACTTTCCAACATCTATAAATAGGTCTCCCATTTCCCTGATTTTAATCATTCTAAAATTTGTCTTCAGAAGTTTAATATTCTTTCTTCCTGCATTATTTTGTGTTCTCTGTTTTGGTCCCTAAATATTATTTTTGCATTCAAAAGTTCGTTCAGAGATATTCTAAACATTAGTAGGTTCGTTGGTCTTGTAATTTGAAATGCTTCTATTACAAGACGTGGTCGATGTAACTTGGTAGATGAGTGTTGAACAAGTGGAACATTATTGTCTTAAAAAAGAGTCAAACTCGTCTCGATCAAATTTTATTTGCTTGTCTTTTTTTCAAGTAAGCATATAATATATTCAATTTTTTACACATATTTTGTAAAGGAATATAAATTACTTATTATTATTATATTTTACCAATGGTGTAGTGGGAATGTACATAAGTATTTGAACATAGCTAAGTGGAAAACTAGTGTTCCGCCATGTTCCGCCACACAGCTTCAACCGTGGGAAGTCTCTCTCGATAGAAATAACAGAGCTTTCGGACATACAGCTCAGTGAGGATTTCCAAGCCCAATCCTAGCATTCGCCTATAGACTCTCCAACTTGCGAAGGACTGAATGAGATATAGAACTTCGATCAAGAAGAACAAAATTTTATACTACACCCTCCCCGTCCTTTTTAGTGAGCTAAGAGTTCTCCTGAGGGGGTTTTGGGGTTGGGGTTGGGGTTGGGGTTACTATCCATAACGAATCTAAGCTGCTAATGAGTTTTGACTTAATTGCCTTAAAAGTATCGAGGTTTCTATTTAATAAAGTGTTGATTGGGGGCAAGCTCTAGCGCGTTTTATGGACCCACATGAATTCATAAAAATTAAAATATGGATTTGAATTATTTTAAATTAGTTTTTTAATTGTCAATCCTATTAAAACTTACAGAGCTGTTGAAAATTATTTTGCCCACTGGACATTTATTTAGTGGGCATTGGTGGAGTGTTTCACTTTAATGTCAAACACTTTTTACTCCTCCAATGTCCATTGGAAGACAAAATAATTATCCCCACTAGATGAAGGAGATCAAACTTATCCATTGGAAAATATTGTTTCCATAAATGCATATATGATATATTATACTATTATCTCATTAGAGTTTATTAATAAATTATTTATATTCTTCAATCTAATTATTTGGTTCAATTAATGATCATAAAGCATTAAAAATAAAATTCGAAAGACAATGTTTAACTTTAAAAAAAATTAAATAATTCAAAAAACTCTCATTCTCATACATATGAGTAAATTTAAAATTAAGAACACGAGTTTAGTGTAACATCATGTGGCATAAATAGTGGAGAGAGGAATAAGAGAAGACGTGGATTGGAATTTGGAAGAGTCAGACAAGAATTCCTATAAAATTTGATGTTTATATTTATGGGTTCGAAATGAGTAAAATCTATTCAAATCTTTTAAGTAATGAAATTTTTAGATATTTACTAATTATTGGGAATATTTAGGGGGCTGTATATAATCTAGACTTTTAAAGATTTTGATTGATATTTTTCAAGTAACTAACTGACTTTGTTGGATTTTATTAATTTTTATTGACTTTTCTAGATTTTAATAGACTCCTAAAGACTTTTATGGATTCTTATAGATTTCATTTTGAAAAATTTTCCTAGACTTTCACAAATTTTTATGAACTTTTATAGACTTTGTTTTTCAGTTAAAAATTTAATATCCCACAGTTAAAAAAATTTGTCGCAAGAGAAAATTTTAATAACAATTTATTTAATTATATTAATATTAATAAATTCATAAAAATTAATGTTATATTTAATTGCTGGAAGTAAACTACGTCAAAAATTAATGATATAACTCACTCTATTTTTTTCTTTTGGGTAAAATTATAAACTTTCAAATGGCTTGTGGATAAATTCAAAAATTTATGGCATGCGATTCATTTTAAAATATTTTCCAACAAAAAAATTTATCCAATTCATTATCTCCCTTAATATATTTAATAATCTATAGATAACACGTCATTAGTCACCACAATTGCATAAATAAATAACCAAAGTACCAATTTAGACGGAGAAAAAAAATACACAGCCATGCTCATCAAGATAAATAAAAAAAAAACAAGAATAAAAAAAATACATTAATAAAAAAGAGTTTTTAACTTGATGAAATTCATTAATAAACTGTAATCAACAATTATATAAGAATTTAATTATAAAATTATCTTATTTTTAATGAAAAATGAAAAAATGATAATTAAAAAAAAAGAAAAAAAATGGTTATGAGAATATTGAAGAAAAAAATCACATTGTCTCTAAATGTTCATAAAAGAAAAATGAAATGAAATGAAAAAATAGTTAAGAGAATATTGAAAAAATAAATAAATAAATTGAATAGAGATAAAAATATTAAAAGAAGAAATAAGGGGGGAAAAAAGTTAGGAGAATATATTGAAGAAAAAAAAAAATCACATTGAAGAAAAAGAATAATATTAATCTTAACTCTACAGTTTATTGAAAGAAAAAGAAAAGAGAAATGTTACATATAAAAAAAATAAAGGAATGAAAGATGTTTTTTCTTATAAAGTCTTTCAAAGTTTTAGGGTGAATGTGAGAGAAATTGTAACATTTTTTATTTATACTTTGTGCTTTGAAGTTAGTACATACTAAATTTTCTATAAAGTCATTATAAATCATTGACATTTTGAATACTCTAGAATTTCGTAGGATTTTAAAAAAACTGAATTGAATATCGCATAATTTTATAAGACTTTTTAAAAGTCTTTAAAAATCTATAATGAATACTCCAAGATTTTTATGTAGTTTAAAAAGTCTGAATTGAATATACCTAAACTTTTAAACTCTTTTAAACTCCATAAAAGTCCTATTAACTCTTAATTGAATACACCCTCCTTAAATTTACTAATCAATAAAATACAAATTTCTTTTATGAAAATTAATATCAAATTCTAAAATACATGAAAAATAGTATGTATAACACAATTTTCATTGATTTTATTCATATCATTATAAAATCACGTGGATACAAAAATTTAGCATTTTTAGGCAATTATTTCTCCTCAAAAAAAATCTCAAAATTCTTTTATATAGAATAAAAAGAATTTTCTCCTACAATATCCTCACTAAAACACTTATCAAGGCTTCTCATGCATTCTTTCCCACAATTCATTCTTAATAAAATTCATGATTTTAACTCTATCATGTAAAATCAACTTATTACTATAGATTTACCTTCACTTCATGCATGACACGATTCCGTTTATTCGAGTTATGATAGTACATGTTAACACTCTTCTTCAATTGTGGACTTGAGAGAGCTAAAGCAACTCCAATCTTCTTTGTTCTAACTTGTTTTCTTCAATAAGTATATATTTAATTGCTTACAAAATGACATAAAACATCATTCGAGCTTATTTGCTATTAAGACTACCACGATAATTAATATTTTTTACCTCGAACAAACAAATCAAGAAAAAGATATAGAAATCAAAATTTAAATGCATATTACCATAATATTCTCAAAAAAAAATAGTGAGCGCTTCATGGAAAATTAACACATCCACTATTATCACATTACTATCAAACTAATCAAAGATTAAAAGCTGTCCATGCAAGAAAAAAAAAAAAAGAAACAATTCCCGACATTATTGAAAACAAAGAAGAACAACATATGAAGAAACCATGAATCAATAATAAGAAAGTGAAATCCTCTTTTTTTGGTTAAGTTGATCGATGAGTTTGATTAAATTTTCATGCATAATAAAATTGACTTTTGGAGTGTTTACAATTAAAGATAATAATTTTAATATATTAAAACCTTATTAGCATTACATTTTTATTTATTTTTATTAATTACAATAAATAATGGAATTTAAAGGGCAATCCACCATCAATTATAAAAAATATAAGTTAAAGAATAAATATTTCTTTAAATTTGTAGTATGATAAAATCTGAAATTTTATTTATAAAATTTATTAAAACTAAATAACAGAATATATTTAAAATTTCTAAAATCTATTTAAATTTCTAAAATCTATTCAAATTCAGAATTTCCAAAAGTAAACAGATACATATCCCAAAATACCCTCGTTCATAGAAATGGATAAATTACGATTTTTTCCCTCCCTCTCTGCAAAATCCCCCACTCTGGAGAAAGGATCTGTAATGTCGCACCTTCTAATCCTCAATCCAATCATCACAAAATCATGTTCAATTCCAACCTCCAGAAGATCCACACCGTCGATTTTCCCAATCGCGTTTATGCCTCTCCAGCATCCGCCGCACCGGAGTATTGTCCCCAGCAGTAGGAGCAGTTACAGCAGTATAAAATGTATGGCGAACCCTAGGAGAGTGAAAATGGTGGCGAAGCAAATTAGGAGAGAGCTTTCTGATATGTTACTCACTGATAAGGTTTTGCAGTATGCGGTTTTGCCCGAAGCTGCTTTGGGCGCGGATAGATATCTGTCGTCGCTTACTACTATCAGTGATGTTGAAGTTTCTGCTGATTTGCAGGTTTGGTTTTTACTGATGGAATTTTTTGGATGCTAATTTAGTTATGCCTTTATTCATGGAAACGGAAATCAAAACACCACCATACTGTGAAAAGGTTAGTTCAGGTTAAAAAAGAAAAAAAGTAGGACATGGAGCACGCTGTGGAAACGTTTCTTAAAGTTTATGAATTTTATTAGAAGTAAAGGAAAATAAGAAACTTTTTATGAGTTTTGAAAATGTTTTCCTAGTGTTTTAGTTTCCTGAACGTGGCCAGAAGGAAATGCTAGCATTTTAGAAGTTAAGTGCAACCTAGATTATTAGTACAATTGGGTGTTTAAATTTGAATATATATAGGTTAATATTAGAAGGCTTCAAAATATGGGTGATTTTGTTGCCAAAGCTATGTAGAATTATCGATGCAAATGATATGAATGTTCAATCGAAGCAGAATTTGCCCTTGGAGAGACGGGTGGGTTCAAGGTTCAAGTTTTTTAATAAAAATGTAGTGTAGAAAATAAAAGTCATTTCCGATGATTTTCTAGGATTTTACTGTCCTAATACGTAATACCTTGAATACATAGTATCATGATCTGTAATATCATTTATGAATTGTAAATTTTGGGGATCAAACACCTGTAATAGTGAGTGCTTTAGGTAAGTGGCCTAAGAGTCCCTCTCTTATCCTAAGGCCGTTGGCCAATGAGATATTTATACTACTTTGTGAGGTGAATAACTGGGAACTGAAGTACTCTGCCATGAATTTTGCATACTAAAGACACTTGCAATATCAGAATCTTCGTAGCAAGATCATTGGTTTTAAGATGCAATTTTTGTTGTACTGGAATAGATCGATAATTATTTGAATCTTATGTTGAAAAGTTTTGTGACGGAATTGAAGACAAAATTCTGATTCTAAGGCATGGCGAATGCACTATCCTGAAGGTTATATTTGCTTCCACTCTTAGAGAGGTTGCTGATTGTTTAAAGGCTAGTAATCCCAACCGTCCAACAAGATCACCAGAAATATGTAGGCTCAGTTTTGGATGCGTTGTAACAAATTTTGGATATTGCAGCGTGAATGAAAAGTTGGAAGATGGAGAATTTGATGTGCCCCAGGCCCTCAAACTGCCACCAGAACTTTCATATAATATCCGAAGAGTCACAACTTTAAATCATCTGCCTGTTAAATTAAATTTAACTTTAAACAAATGATTATATTACAGTTCCCATTTCAAGAGAAGTATCTATTCCAAAATGTAACAGAAATAAAGAAGTATCTATCTTCACTATTCAAGAGAAGAATAGTGAAGTAGGTACTATATTTGGTATTAAAATAAAGAAACAGCATAACATTGCGGCTGACAATATAATGTATTTAGCATCGTGGGATGTGCATGTGCATTCTATCAAATTTACATTTGCAATTCTTCCATTTACATGTGCGGGTGACATTATAATTCTTTTATTTTTTAAAATGTATATAGTTAATGATGACCATCTAAAAGGAGTTAAATTTAATTTTTTAGCATATCTTTTAAATTGAGACTCTTCAATGTTATGACTGACGGGTTTTTCCAGTCTCAGGACACATCAAAATATCCTTATGTCCCTCTTTCTTCTTCATTTGGAAAATATCCAAATGCACTTTCATTGAGATATTCTGAAGAGATCTCTTGATTTCCTGGCAATATTCTAGCAATTTTGTTGTTTTCCTGTGGTGATTTGCCTTCAATAATCGGTGGGCAAACTCTGTAAGAGTGGGAATAAATTTCACAGCTGAAGACCACAATTTGTTTCTGATTTCTTTTTCCATGCATTTTTCAACATAATGACTTCTCAATGCATCTGACAAATTTTGGAGTATGACCTGCCTGTTCACCATTTCCAGTAGATATTAAGGGATTGGCACTGTAATGTCTCCCTTAAGAAGGTTCTTTATGTCTTGCATATATATGAAAATTAAGAGAATTTGCATAATATAGAACTTCTGCGATTTGAGAAATTTATGGTTCATCTTTGTGTCGTTGAAGTATTTAAATCAAAACTCATTCATCTATTTCACATTGCCTTTTGTAGGTTGTGAAAGTATATGTATCTGTTTTTGGTGATGAAAGAGGAAAAGAAGTAGCACTGGCTGGGTTGAAGTCAAAAGCAAAATATGTTCGAAGTGAACTTGGGAAACGTATGAAGTTGCGGCTTACTCCTGAGATCCGTTTCATAGAAGATGAGTCTCTAGAACGAGGAAGCAGGGTCAGAATTTATCTTAATTTTACTTTCCCATTTTCATATGCTTTATCTTTTAAATTTCTAAGAATATGCTTTACTTCATTTGGTGCCACCGTGTTAGTTAAAGCAGCTTTATCTTGCAATTTCCTTTCAGGATCTTTAATCTTTCTTCAAATCTAAGGGTAGGACTCGGTTGCACATTTTGACTGATCTACGTTTGACATTTGTCTTGATTTACCTGACTAACTTAAAATTTTTTTGTTGGGCTTTAAGAGTGACAAATTGTGCTGACCTAATATTATATGACAAAGGTTCTTCATTCATCTATTTTTAAAATGACAGCCTGTTGATGCGCATAGATACGACTAGCAGCAAAGGCATTTTACGTTTTTATCAAACGTGTTCTCAAAATAATTTTAAACACTTCTCTGGCATGATTCTGAAAATTCTGAAAATAATTTTTAACTATAATTTTAACACTGGGAAAAACTTTTGAACTAATGTTCTCAGAGTATTGAATAAAGGAAAGTTTCATATCAAGTCAGATTTTATTTTTATTGCATTTTAGATAATAGATTTTGTGGAGGGACATGTGTAGATGAATAGATTTCTAAGATATCTATAGTTTCACCATTAACTATGATTAAAGTAATATTTTTAACATTATCTGTTTCTTGAAACCTAGAGAGACTTTATCTTCAAAAATTCATCAGTTTTTGCTTCGTTCTTATATCTTTCCCGCGTTCTGATATTTAGCTTTTCTTGTTTTCTCAGATTTATGTACTGTCTTGTCCACATTTGAAGTCCAAACTTATGCTCCATGTGTCCACTGTGATTTCTATATTTTCCAAGAAAACTAGAGACTGCTAACCCTTTACTGTTTATCAGGTACTTGCTATATTAGATAAAATAAAGGATGAAAATATTAAGAAAACTACAGAAGGTCAAGCTGAGGATCTGCAGGAGTCATCTGATCGAAGCAATGATGAGTGGGAGGGCGATGACCCTGACGACGAAGGCATCATTTATGTCAAGTAGTTTTGCACAGATTCTCAGAATTGGTACGAGTTTGAGATCATGCACGGGTTTGCTTCTTCAAGGGTAAGTTATTTACACACAAATTAATTTACAGTGGCTAGTGCCTTATTTCATGTTAGTTAGCGGATACATATTTCGTTCCATCACAGTCATTATCATGTCCTAGTAATGGTAGAAAGTGACAGATCAATCTGGGAGTACTTCAGTATTTACGAAATAAATACTCTATGCATGAATGTGAACACGTATGTTCTAAGCATTAACAAATGGTTATTTTCTGGGAAGGACCAAGTCGAATAGAAAAAATGAAATAAGGCCTTCTCTTTGTCAAAATTCCATTATACCCTTCTTCCAACTTCCACACCTCACCGCACTGTTTTTCTTATCCAGACCCCCATCCCCCGCCCCCATTTACATTTACTTGGGAGCATAATGAGGATTACTATTATTTGGAGCTTTGGAAGGAGGATCCCGTGCTCGCTTCTCTAACTCAACAGCATTCTAAATATTGTCAGTGGCTTGAACAACTCCAAATGAGAAATAACATGCTAGTGATAATTGAACACAGTCGTGGTTTTTATTGCCTTTGGTGGTTTAATGCTTTGATAGCGTGCCTCTCGTTTTGCAGGGTGGAAGCTTTTCAACATTTACCCCCTGGAGCATCTCCTTCCAACCTGTTTGCACGATGGAGATTTAACCGAGTTCACATCATATTTGATCCATCCAGACTGGACACAAGATGACATCTTAGAATATGGGTGGTTCCTTTTCCTTGCAAAGCAAAAAAAAAAGTACTACGTAAAAATGTGTACTCTCTCTCTCTCTCTCTCTCTCTCTCTCTAATCGAATAGTTACTGTCGAAAATCCCTTGAAATAGGTAAGAGCATGTTTAGTGGTACAAAAATTATTTTTTAAATGTTTATAAGTTATAAGTCATATGAATTGTGTTGTTAATAAGCAAATAATAAGTTGAGTTCTAGAAAGAAAATGTGTTGATAAAAAATATATTTAATTAGTTTGACCAACATAAATATTAATTTAAACTTAAGCAAACAAACTATTAAATCATTCAACATATAGTACTATTTCTTATGGAGTTAATTATATTATATACCACTGATTTTATATTCTATTTCATTTAATACTATTGAATTTTAATTCGTTTCATTTATATTACTGAACTTTAAAATTATTTTTGATTAAACTATTTCGTTAATGAGTTGTACATTGTTTGACGGAGATTTTGATATGATATTAATGGGTCATTAATTAATTGATGTATATCACCACGTGTGAAAGTATTGTTTATTTGTATAAAATTCAAAATACAAATGATATCAAAGCCGAATCTGAAAATATGTTTTTGCATCAATCATTTTGAAACCATTGAGTCCAAAATCATTTAATTGAAATTAAAAACATCTTTTCATTTCGAACTTTGTACACGTGGACAACATTTGCATACGTATCGTGATATATCAACCAATAAAATGGTTTATCTAAAACTAATTTTAAAATTTGATAGTATAAATAAAATGAACTAAAATCTGGTAGTATAAATGAAAAAAGGTTTAAAGTTCTGTAGTTTATTATATAATTAACCCATTTCTTATGTCTTGCTTTTAATGCTATATTAGGCCCCCAAATATTTGTTACCGAAGGCTGTTCGATTTGATTACCGATCGATTCTTTCATCAAGATTGTAAATATAATGTAAAAATTGATTTAACGACACAATGATAAAATGCTGATTGACGTCACAACTCTCAACAAAATTGAATAGTTACTAATAGAAAAATATGGTCCTGTTCATCAGGCCAGAATGATTTTTTCATCCATTATTTCTATCGGACAACAAAAACACCATAATGCTCTTCCTCAATGATGTGCTTTGGCTTCTGCTTTCTTATGAGACTTGGCCTTGGCCTGTAAAATTACCCAAAAAAAAAAAGGTAACAAATAAGTATTACCTGAAGTTTATCTTCAAATATTTATCTTTAATGGCAAAATACAAGCCACATAAAACCATCAAGTTGCCTTGATACTATTTGGGAAATGAAAATCGAACCAATATCTTTATTAACAGATAAAAGCATCAAAGCTTATTTCCACATATCAGGGAAAGATACCATATTGTGGTACGAAGACGACCATCAAAAATTGGGATCCGGGTAAGAGGAATCAGCATTTGAATTTATTTATTTTTCAAAATTTTCTTCAAGAGAAAAAAACAAATGAGAAGCAAAATGTTACTTCATAGTAGAAAAATCACGAATCCTTAGCATAATTGAACACATATTCCAATGTCAGACATGGAAATGGTCAATTAGGTCGATTACCTTTAATCGAATCTCTTTGCTTATGGAAGTCTCACATTTTGAAAATACTTGGTATGATATGAAGAAATATTGAAACATTAAAAACACACCAGTTATTAGTTCATTAATTATGAATTTAAACATCAACCTGATGGTACATGCTACACATTTTGCGACAGAGAAAACATAGATGCATATTGAATTATCATCAATTCATCATGTAGAAACTTACGTAATGCTATGATATCAGTGATACACTGCATATACATATGTAAATGTGAATGCATACCATACACATTGTAAGACAAGGGTGTCAAATGACATTATTAGCACAATTGCTCGTAAGTAGCTTTTGAGGTCACTTTAAAATAGTGATTTCTGAAATACTTAAAAATGGTCACAACATCTTAAAATGTGTAGATATCAAATAGAGACTAACATATTAATGACATCTATATATAGCAATTCATTCATAAAAGTAATAACACGACACCACGAGGTTGTTGCCTTCATGCTAATTGAAATAAGCTGATAAAATGAGCATTGAGGATGAGGTTTTTTCTACTGCCCACAAGTGTAGAGAAATTGAATTTTGTGCCATGCTTATATTTACCAGTCTTGTTAATAAGGTTTCAACAAAAGCACAACATATATGCTCAAAAGGTTGAATTGACTACTAAATTTACCCCGGTTGACTTAGATAAGGTTTTACTTTTGAGGATTAGAGCATGTTTTTCCTTGGTTATTTGAAATTTGCGTAACCTTTCTATTGGACCTTTGTGGCATGATGTAACGATGTAATAGTATCTCATGGAAACATCGCACTTTGTGCATCCTCCCCTTCCAAGTTGGCTTTAAAGAACGAGTTCTACCCAAAGCGGTATGTGTAAGAGTGGCTGAGCATTGAGGATGAGATTTTTCTACGACCCTAAAGTGTAGAGAAATTTAATTTTGTGACATACTTATATTTATCAGTCTTATTAATAATGTTTCAACAAAAGAACAACCTTTACACTCAAAAGGTTGAATTGACTACTAAATTTACCCTAGTTGATTTAGATGAGGTTTTACTTCTAGGATTAGTGCATGCCTTGCCTTGTTTATTTGAAATTTGCACAACCTTTCTGTTGGACCTCTGTGGCATGATGTAACGTTCTAATTGTATCTCATGGAAACATCTGCCTCTGGCCTTTAAGCACTTTGTGCACCACCCCCTTCCAAGTCGGCTTTAAAGAGCGGGTTCTACCAAAGTGGTATGTCTAAAAGTGGTTGTTACACATGTTTGGTAGTCACAGACAATAGGAATGAACAGTATTACTCAAGAAAAAAAATTAAATTCTTGTTCATATTACCTTTTACATGCTGATTATCTCCTACTCTTGTTTAATCCAACCAAAAATAGAACAAAATTTTAAAATTTGTAACCCTAACATCATTTCTAAACACAACATTCAACCCAAACGGGACAGATCTATAAATCACCAACACCTTCCACCCTAATTTAACCCCCAAAACACCATTCAAAGATCTAAAAAACAAAATCAAAATCTCAATTAAAGAAGAACAGTTTCATTTCCATTTTCCAAAACACAGAAATGAATAGGATTAAAAAGACAAAAATTACCTTCAGAATCTTAAGTTTCATGTTTCCGTAAACGAGTCCGATCGAAAAGGCGGACACCCGAGCCACCTGCCATACATTGAAATTTTTTAAAATATATATTTCGCAATATTATATACACAGTATATATGTAAATACATGAAAATATAAATCGGGAGAAAACAGTAAAAATGAATGTACCAAAGCGAGGGTGCTGGTGCCGGAGTAGGGTCCAGGAGGAGGCACCATAGTTGAGAGTTGACTGAAAATGTCAAAAAATCACAGCCTTCAATTTGTTCTGCTAAAACTTCAGAGATCTTTGTGTAGCCCTAATTTTATGTGTGTTTGGTCGCCGTTCGGGGTTCTTTTTGGGAAGGGGGTTTGGGGGGGATTGCAGCACTAGTCCCTTACTTATAGTGCTTATAGCCAGTTAGTACTTGATTTTTTAATGTCTGGTGTCAATTTGGCAAAGTTTGGTCTAAATATCTACTAAAAGTCAAATATTTTTCCCCCAAATATCTTCCCTTAGAGTATGTTTGATTGGCAAAGATGGAAAAGAAAAAAATTTCCATGTAAGTTGGAAAATAAAAACCACCAAACTCATAAGAAAATATTTTCTATTGAATTGACCAAAAACAAGTTTAAAGTAGTTGTACCCTAGAATTCATTTTCATTTTCCACCTTTGTATCAAACAGCCAAAGTAGAAAATATTTTCCTTGGATGTGACATTTTTCATAGAAAACTTGCTAATCAAACACACCCTTATTTTCTATAACAGATAAATAAAAAGAAAAAGAAAGAGAAAATAGAATGTACTGACCACCTGTCCGCGTGACATTTTACCCCTCAAAAAGCTAGCTTGTGGCTACCACTTAGTGAATGTTTAATAGCGTTGAAATTATTTTTTAAATATTGATATTTGTGGGTCTTATAGATGTGTGGATAATAAGGGTCAAGAGCATGCGGAATATCGGTCATGATCTCTTCTCCACATTGAGAAAAATTTATCTTCTCTCACTGCCCACATGTCTATTTTTCATGGGAGAATAAAATATAGTTAACATTAAATAAGTTCTATTTGTTCAATAAAAAGTGGACAAGTATGCAATGAAAAAGATAAATCTTCCCCACTGTAAGGAGGATATCAAGTTCGTGCACATTAAATCTATTCATTCAACTATTAATATCATATGTTAGGTAGAAGTCAAATTTACTTATTCATTAGATGCGTTTGTATGTTACTTATCCCGTCCCATTTATATGGCTGATTTTTCTTATTTGTCTATCCAAAATTATAGTCAACATACCTTGTTGATGGTGTATTTGATTTTTTTCATTTACTAATATACCCTTATTGAATGTATTTTGTTATCAACACAAATAAACTTGTATTCTTTCAATGTAGTGAAAATTGATAGTACTTAAATAAAGGTAAACTATGAAAATTATTTGCAAATTTTACTTTTTCAATAACATTAATTAAAATTTCTTAACTCGTGTAAAAAAATGAAATCAATATATACAAATGGGACGAATAGAGTAGTTAAGTGCATTTATTGTGGCTATTTGTTAACTAGTTTGTTAAATTTAACTAACATTTTAACTATCTGACATGGTATTTAATTATTTTTTGTTTTTTGCTTGTACTAATCTACACACACACACACACACACACACACACATTGAGAATATTAAATAAAAAGTTAACTACCTAAATTTAGCACATCTAATGTGATAGTCAAATACTAATTAAATTTAACATGTAATGTGTCAATCAATATTTACTTTATTGTCTATATGGCTAGTTAAAATTAATATATTCAATATGAATGACCTAAGTAAGTAGTAAGCAATGTTCTAAAAAGCGTAAAGCGTGGCTAGTCGTGGAGGTCAAGTTTCAAGCTTTTCGGGCCTAGGCGAGTCATAAGCGAGAGTGAGATAAGGGTAAGGCGAGGGCGATGCATGATGTGGTTAGGCGTGGAGGCCGAGCTTCAAGCCTAGGCGAAGCTTAAGCGAGGCTTATGTAGACTTTTTAGAACAATAGTAGTAAGTTGTGAGTCCTACAAAATATATGAATAAAACATATGTTTGACAAATTTGACAATTTAAATTATAAGTAAACACAAACAATCAAGCACTTAGAATTAACAAATACTTAAATAGAAATTGTCCGTTACATACAACTAAATTGAAACATTTTAACTAACATATGTTAGAGATAAGTTGCTATATGTGTCATGTTAGAAAAAATACAATTGTAAATAAAAATTTACAACTAAATTTAAAAGCAAACTCGTAACTAATTAGACTGAGGCGCGGGTATCTCGCTCTCTTTAAAGAGATTCAAGCCCTCTGCGATGTTGAAAATCCTCAATCACCGGTGCAACAATTATCTTCTTAACTTGTCCCCTATAGGATACAACAGCCCAACTGCAACGTTGTTTAGTTCAACTTCTTTTGCACTAGAAGATAAACTCAAAGCTACACTATAAGAACACATTTCTTATGGCAAATATATTAATTTTTTAGAGAGAAAAAGTAATGTATAAATTTCATATGCTTTCTTGTGTTAAAGATGGAGATAAGAGAATGGTATTTATAGGTATTTGGAACACAATAAGATTTAATAAGAAATTAAAATTCATAAACTCATTTCTTTAACTCATGACTATGAGTTTCCACAATAACAACCCATTATCATTGTCATGAAACCTCCAACCTTTCATATTTTAATAATAAAAATATTTAAAAAAATAATATGTTACAACATTCTCCTACTCATTTTATTATTTGAAAATAAATCAAAATACATTTGTCAAAAGATAGATAATTATGCATCATGATAGGTGTGACTCTACATTGAACCTCCACTAGTGAAACAACAATCTATACTCCACAGTTAGTAGTGATCTCAGACTTGAACTATAACTGGTTAAGGAAAATAAAAAATTACTGCTCACACATAATAATCCAGTGTTGATATGAGCTTTAATGGCTAGCACTTAAGCCTTGTGCTGATCCTAGTTTTTCATGAGTGTTTTTTTTTTTTTTATAGAAATGCCACATTCTCATAGAGAGCGGTCCCACTCTCACACTCACATAGGTAAATCTGTCAAGAGTGCTCCTGTAACTATTGCACTCCACTTATACAAGCTACAGACTTTATTAAGAATATTTTTTATTTCATTTAGAAAACTCAACCCTTCAAACGTTACAGGATTAATGCACTTACATCATAGGAATGGAAAAAAAAAAATTGTGCATTTTTTTTCCATCCACCTTATAATTTGTTTGTCTCATTGAACCTAGTTACAAGATCTCTGGTCTCTAGGTTGGGTATCCTTATATGTGGCTCATGGTGATATGGGCTTAAGTCACATCCCCTTCGAAGTATTCCAGACCATCTCTCTTGTCAAGGCCTTAGTTAATGGATCAGCAAGATTATCAAAAAATTTAACATAATTCACGTTAATTATTCCACTGCTCAAATAAGATCTCACAGTACTGTGTTTTCTTGTTATATGTCTGGATTTACCGTTATAATAACGGTTGTTAACTCTACAAATGGCAGTAGTGCTATCACAATGAATCAATATATGAGGTATTGGTTTTTCCTATACTGGGATCTCATGTAATAAATTTCTTAACCAATTTGCTTCTTCACTGGCTAAAGCTAAAGCAATAATCTCGACTTCCATAGTGGAATTAACAATAATGATTTGTTTTTTAGATTTCCAACAAATTGCACTACCTCTCAATTTAAAAATATATCCAGTGGTAGATAAAGAATCACCTGATAATGTATTCCAATCTGCATTAGAAAAACCTTCAATAACAGCAGGATATTTTTTATAAAATAAGCCATAGTTTCTTGAACCAATTAAATATTTTATTACACGGTCCATTGCATGTCAATGTTCTCTTCCTAGCTTACTTGTAAACTTGCTGAGTACCCCTACTGCAAATGTAATGTCAGGTCTCGTACAATCAATAGCATATCGCAAGCTACCAATCATGCTAGCATATTCCTTTTGATTTATGACATCATTTTCATTTTCAACAGAAAATAGATGAATACTCGAATCAAAAGGATTAGAAACATGCTTGCAATCAGCATAGTTATATTTTTTCAAAATTTTCTCAATATAACTTGATTGATCAAGAAAAATTCTATCACATGTTTTAGTAATTCGCATGCCCAAAATAAAATTAGCCTCTCCAAGATCATTCATGTCAAAATGGCTCTTAAGCATATTTTTCGTCTCATTGATTACAAAAATATTAGAGCAAAAAATCAACAAATCATCCACATAGAGACTAATAATGACATGTGAATTTTTCCATAATTTATAATATATACACTTATCACACTTATTTACTTTATACCAATTTTCAATCACGCAGGAATCAAATTTTTCATGCCACTGTTTTGGAGCTTGCTTTAAGCCATAAAGGGATTTAGACAACTTACACACTTTGCTTTTTTTCACCGGGTTGTAAAAACCTTTGAGTTGGTCCATATATATTTCCTCATCTAGATCACCATTTAAAAAGTTGTTTTCACATCTATTTGATGAATAATAAAATCATGAATTGCAACAACAACAATAAGCAATCTAATGGATGTCACTCTAGTAACCGGAAAAAAAGTATCAAGGAAGTCTACATCAGTTTTTTGTTTAAACCCCTTTGCAACGAGTCTTGCTTTATACTTATCTATACTTTCATCCGGTTTTAATTTTTTATGTAGGACCCATTTACATCCTATGGTTTTACAACCTAGTGGTAAATCAACTAATTTTCAAGTTTTATTAGAAAGTAGTGATTCCATCTCATCATTTACAGCTTTTTTCCAAAATATAGCGTTAGGTGATCATAAAGCTTATTGTAAAGAAATTGGATTTTCTTGAACATTATAAATAATATATTCAGGACCAAAAATTTTCTCAACTCTAATTCTTTTACTCCTTCTAAGTTCATTTTGAGAATTTTTTTGATGACAAAAATAGGAGTAGAAGAGTTGGGTTTCAAAATATTTTGCTCAAATTCTTTACCCCCACTATTTTTTTATTTAAATAGAAATTTTCTTCATGAAACATAGTATCACCTGGCTCAAAAATTACATTGTTTTCAATGTCAAAAAATCTATAGGCTGTATTATTTACCGCATATCCAAGAAAAGCACAAGTGGTAACTCTTGCATTAACCTCACAAAGGCTAAACAACTCCATACCCTTAAATATCCCAAATTTGGCTTATGCTCCTTCCACACCTCAAAAGGTGTAATTTTTGTCTTTTTATGTGGCATTCTATTTAACACATAACAAGCAGTCAAAACTACTTCTCTCCAAAAATTTGAGGGAGCACCTGAATCTAATAGCATAGCATTTGTAAGATCAATTAACGTTCTATTTTTTCTTTCTGCTACACCATTAGAAGCGGGTGAATAAATGGAGTAGTTTCATAGATTATTCCCAATGATTGAACATAAGAATTAAATTAAAAAGATTCAAATTCTCGATCTCTGTCACTTCGAATTCTTTTAATCTTTCTACCAAATTTATTTTCAACTTCAAGGAGGAATATTTTAAAAGAATCAAAAGCATCACTTTTATTTTTCAATAAATAAACATAAGTATATTTATAAAAATTATCAATAAAAGTGATAAAATATCTATTTCCTCAACGAGTTAAAATTCCTTCAAATTCACATAAATCTGTGTGAATTAACTCCAATAATTCGGTATTTCTTTCCACACTTTTATGAGGTCTTTTTGTAATCTTCACTTTACTATAAATTTCACATTTTTCAAAATTCTTTTTCGTGTTAGGAATTAATCCCAAACTACTCATGACTCCCACATATCTACTATTAATATGACATAAACTAGGATGCCAAAAATTCAATGAAGAGAGCATACAAACAGAATTAGAAGCATTATTATTAATATTCTCAACATTAAGTTTAAACATTCCATCAAAAGCATAACATTTGCCTACAAAATACCCTTCTTTGTAATCACATATTGATCAGATCCCATAGTTTGTTTAAAGCCAGCATTGTTCAAAAGATAACTTGATATCAAATTCTTTCTCATGGAAGGCGTATAAAACACGTTTTTCAATGTTAAAACTCTTCCAGAAGTGAATTTAAGATCAACCTCACTCTTCCAAGAACTTAAGTAGTGTGAGAATCTCCAAGCATTATAGTTTTGGACTCCTTAAAATGAGTGTAAACTTTGAACCAATCTTTATCATAGCAAACATGTCTATTTACACCAAAATCTGCCCACCATCCTTCAACACTTTGTATCATATTGATATCGGTTATCATAGCCACAAATGGCTCCTCGGTAACGTTAGCCTGACGTATAGGTTCACATTTTCGGTATCTGCAAATTCGAGCAATATGTCCATTTTTGCCGCATACAAAACAAGTCTTACCCTGTTGATTTTGAGAAGAATGTGATTTGTTCTTACTCCACTGGCTTGAATTTCTCTTATCATGTTAGTAAGATTTTTTCACAATCTTTTTTCTAGGCTTCAAAATAATATTTTTAGAATACTGATTAGTAGGCAAATTTTCATTTGTAGAAATTAAATTTACCCTGGTAGAATGTCCATTGTTCTCTTGAATAAGTGCATCTTGTCCTCTAGCCTCTTCTTCCACGCGAATGCGTGTGATTAACGTTTCTAGTGACATCTATTTTTGCTTATGTCTCATATTTTTCTAGAACTCTCTCCATGATGGTGGAAGTTTGTCAATTAAGCCAGCAACAACTAGGTTGTCACCAATCTTGATCCTTTCAGATATGACTTCAGCAACTATCATTTGAAAATCTTGTGATTGCTCTACCACAGATTTTTCATCCACCATTTGATAACGAAAAAATCGACTTGCTGTATATTTTTTTGCACCGACTTCTTCAGTATCATATTTACTCTGTAAGGATTTCCATATTTTCTTGACAGACGTGAAAGTAGTAGCATAATAATTATAGAAATGATCAGCAAGACAATTTAAAAGATAGCAAGGACAATTATACTCATCTTTTTCATACTTTTCGACCTTTTCTCCATGTTCAAGATATTCATCGTCGCTCATGCTTTCAGTACTTAATTTTTTAGGATTCTTCTCAGTAAGGACATAGGCAATCTTGAGAAGAGTAAGGTAAAATCGAGAACTTTACCCTTCCACCTTTTAAAATTTGTTCCTTTGAAGCGAAATAGCTTGTTGAGATCTCCAACATTCTCATTTGGCTTTTCAACGGTTTGCTCCATGTTGAATTCTCCTTAAAATTTTTTTAAAAAATACAATTGTAAATAAAAATTTACAACTAAATTTAGAAGCAAACTCGTAACCAATTAGGCTGAGGCGCGAGTATCTTGCTCTCTTTAAGAAGATTCAAGTCCTCTGCGGTGTTAGAAATCTTCAATCACCGGTGTAACAGCTATCTTCTTGACTTGTCCCCTCCAGGATACAACAGCTCAACTGAAACGTTGTTTAGTTCAACTTCATTTGCACTAGAAGATGAACTCAAAGTTCCACTATAAGAACACCTTTCTTATGGCAAATATATTAATTTTTTAGAGAGAAAAAGTAATGTATAAATTTCATATGTTTTCTTGTGTTAAAGATGGAGATAAGAGAATGATATCTATAGGTATTTGGAAGACAATAAGATTTAATAAGAAATTAAAATCCATAAACTCATTTATATAACTCATGATCTATGAGTTTCCACAATAACAACCCATTATCATTGTCATGAAACCTCCAACCTTTCATATTTCAATAATAAAAATATTTTTAAAAAATAAAATGTTACAACATGTCATATATTAATAACAATGTTGCATAATTTTCTTTTTCCTTGTAGAGCCGTAGGAGTAATCTTGAACTTATTTGCCATAATTTAAATTATAATTATAGCTGGTCAAATTGATCAAAAATATTTTTTATCTATATATTTCGTAGGATCTATAACTTACTACCTACTTATTATTCATGCATTCTATAAAATTCATAATTTATAAGTACTTAAAAAATAATTTCAACATCACCAAACATGCACCTAATGTCTCTTTGCATATGAGAAATCAAGAGACACTGTCGCGAACAATGTTAGATGATTCGAGAAATTAACAAACTTATGGTGTGTTTGATTTTGATTAAAATCATATTTTTTGTAAAAGTTAATAAAAGTTGATGCAATGTGTGGTTGAAAAGTTGTGGATCCCATAAAGTGTGTGGTTAAAATTAATTGTTGAGTTTGACTTTAACTTTTTATCAAAATCAGAATTGAAATCAAACGGAACCTAGTCTACGTTGATTGTTTACATCCATTTTAATAGTTAAGTCCAATCATGTCACTGACATGTGTTTTAATGAAGGATAAAATAGTCCAATCACTATTAGGCATAAGAAAATAACAAATAACAATAACCAAAAAACAAAATTTACATTCCGCCTCACATAAAACATTCTTTAGTATTTGCGTCGTTGCTGTCAATAGCACCAAGAATAAGAATATATTGTCAAAAATAGCTAGTGGGTACTGCTTAGAGTATACATTGACGTTGCTTAGAGCATCTCCAATGCACTCCGTCTATTATTTTTTAGACGTGCCACATAAGTATAGATAGTCGGAGTTGGAATTATAAAAATTCATCTCTAATGCATGCTGACGAAGACTCCGTCTAACTGACGTGACACACACAAAAATAGACCCCGTCTAAATTTAAACAGACTTTTAGACGTAGTTCCACATTGACTGAAAGTCCGTATATTTTACCTGCCACATAGACTTCAATAGACGAAGTGGATTAGAGATACTATTATAGTCAAGAGTGGGATTGGGTGTGCTCAAGCTCTGATGGTCCAATTTTTCAATATCTTAATCTCGAAGTTAAGGGTATGTTCTCTTTATATTTCAATTTTTAGTTTTAAATTCATTTTCAATTTTCTGTTTTGAAAGTTTGTTTTCATATTGTTGAAAAAGCAATTGTTTTGTCATTCTAAAACTATTTTTCAAAACAGAAA
Organism: Forsythia suspensa; assembly: GCA_023638005.1. NCBI lineage: Eukaryota > Viridiplantae > Streptophyta > Magnoliopsida > Lamiales > Oleaceae > Forsythia > Forsythia suspensa. The sequence continues at coordinate 25,707,047 of CM042670.1, read as the reverse complement.
ACTAGAAAAACACGTTTTGTTTAGAATTTTGAGAAATTATTTTATCACATTTTATTCAATTAATTTGATTATTTAGTAAAATAAAACAATTTTATACTAATATATTATCAAGTTATATTTACATTTTAAAGTTGGTGAATCTTAAAATATTTTTCACTACAAAAATAAAATACAAACAAATAATAAATTGTCAAAATAGGAAATAAAAAAATAAAATTCAATGACGTGGACTGAGAATTAATATTTTTCATTTAAGTAAATTTTTTAATAATTTGATTCAACTAACCAATAAGAGCTTGAACTATTTTTACTTTTTTAGAATTTTATTCGTTTAGTATTTATATTTTTTAAGAACTTAGAACTTTTATTTAAACATTTATTTCTTAGTTTTTGAGTGTTTTTGTCTTTTCCTTGAAAACACAGAAAACGTCAAAAGTCTGTTTTGAATTTTATGTTATAAGTTTAAACTTATTTTCAAAAACAGCATACCAAAATTATTTTTGAATGTTTTACAAAAGGATTTTGCTACTTGTACACCTTCATTTACACCTCCACTTACACTTTCACTTTTGGGGTGGAACATTTGGTCAAAATCATTATTTGCCACATAAGCAAGTGTAAGTGGAGATGTAAGTGGTGGTGCACAAGTAGCAAAATTCTTTACAAAATTGAAAACTCAAAAACTTGAAAACTGCGAAGAAATCTTTTCAATCAAATGTCACCATTCAGGTGTTGTGTTTTTCTTTTTCAATCGTGATGGTCACTAGATTACCCGGTTTATACACTTTCGTGCCCACCTCCAATTTCAGCTGCGAGGACTCCAGATCGTATTTATCTGGATTAGTGGGAATAGTGAGAAATGGTTGTGTACCTGACCATTTTATGAAATGGGCCTTTTAACCACTTAAGTGTAAAGAAAAATTAATGAGTTTTGGTAAGTTGCCCAAATTACCTTCATCACTTTAAAAGGCTGTGAAACGTAAAAACTCGCCAAACAATTGCAAAAAAAATATAGGCGAAAATTGTGAAAGTGTAACTGTTGCGTAACTTGCCCGTTCAATAACAATAAAACGTCAAAGTTCTTGGTTTCTTCTTCAGTCGTATTCACTACCAAGAAGAATGCACTAGAAGTCCACATTTGCCAAGTAAGATTTCGAGCAAACTTCAAATTTTTGGTATTTACTTGAATTTCTTTTGATATTGTTGTCTGAAATTCTTTTAAATATGTTGAAAAGATGTTGGGACTTGTTGAAGTTATGTATAAATGAATCTAAAAGAAGCAATATCTTGATTGAAATGAAGTATGAAATTGTTAGAGAACCATAAGCGAAATTACTCTGTTATCACAAAACCCTAACGGATCTAAGGTTAACAGAGAATTTCTAAGTTAACCTAACAAAGTGTCATGTTAAAAGGCACAACTATTTTGTTAACCTAGCATATTGTTCTATAAATGCAGGACATGTGGTGCCTATTAACATAACAAGTTGTTAGATTAATGAAAAGAAAAGGAATACACTTTGTTTGGTTAACAAGATACTTTGTTATGTTAAATTTCTCTTATCAAATGGTTTTTAATGGGTAAAAGCGGATACTACATTATTTATAAAAACCAAAAAGAATGATATGATAGTTGTTCAAATTTATGTTGATTTATATCATTTTTGGTGCTACTAACATTTCCCTTTGTGAAGAATTTTCTAAGTGCATGAGTAGGGAATTTGAGATGAACATGATGGGTGAACTCAAGTTCTTTTCTTGGTCTCCAAATCAAACAAACCAATGATGGAATATTCATTAGTCAAACTAAGTATATCTTCGATATGCTCAAAAGTTCAAATGGAAGAGTTGAAGCCAATGAACACCCAATGAGCTCATCAATCAAACTAGATAAAGACGAGCAAGGTACTTCCGCTGATGTAACAAAATATCGAGGTATGATCGGATCCCTTCTTTATTTAACCGCTAGTAGACCCGATATTATGTTTAGTGTATGCTTATGTGCTAGATATCAATCTAATCCTAAGAATTCCCATCTTAGTGCCGTGAAACGATTTTCCGTTATCTTAGTGGAACTAGATCTTTAGGTCTTTGGTATCCCAAAGAAACTCATTTTGATTTACTTAGCTTTTGGATGCCGATTGGGCCGGTTGCACAATTGATCGTAAAAAGTACTAGTGGAACGTGCCATTTTCTAGGCTTTGCTTTTAGTTTCATGGTTTAGTAAGAAACAAAATTCCGCTGCCTTGTCAACGCCGGGCCGAATATATCTCCGCCGCTAGTTGTTGTGCTCAAATCCTATGGATGAAGCAAAACTCTAAATGATTATCACATTTCATTTGAAAGTTCCTATTATGTGTGATAATACAAGTGCCATCAATTTATCTAAAAATCCCGCTTTGCATTCTCGCACAAAACACATTGAAATTAGACATCACTTTTACGAGACCATGCACAAAAGGGAGATATAACTTTGGAGTTTGTAAACACCGAAAAACAATTGGCCGATATTCTCACAAAACCATTAGCTTCTTGAACGATTTTCATATATTCGATTTAAATTTAGGTATAATTGATGAATGTGAAATATGTGGCTAACTCCTTATATTTTCTATAATTGATTGCATTTTATGTGATAAATATGTTTCAAAATTATTTGACAAAAGATCAAATCGATGATTTTATAAATTTTTGCAAAATTGTCCAACCGGACGTCCGTTTCATATTAAACGGATGATCCCCTCAAACTGTTTGATCATCCGATGAGCGCAGAATTTTGCCAAAATTAAAAAGTTTAACCTGTTGACCGCTTATATCAAACTGGACGTCCGTATTATTTTAACCGGACGATCAGACATCATCCGCTTACTCATCCGGTTGAATGTAAAGTTTGAACATCAAAATTCAGCCCAACGGCCGACCGCCTTAGATTCCTGGCCGTCCGTATATAAGCGGAAATCGTGGGTTTTAAGTTAGAAATTTTTCAAATTTCTTCATTCCAACTTCCCGCGAACCACGGTTTTTTCTCCAAATCTTCCTCAAATCTTCCAATCTTCCCAAAATCTTTCCAATTTACATTCAAAATCTCAAACCCATATCATTTCACACCTAAATCTTCAAAATCCCCAATTTTCATCCACCAAATCGCGATAAACCCCTCAAACGGTCGACCTCCAACCCTAGGCTCCAACCGCCTCCAAAACCATGCCTCGGGTGAAATGGCAGCCAAACGACCTAGGAGAGAAAGGCAACCATCTCCATCCTCCTCCTCCTCCCAAGAAGATCCTCAATCCAAGCGCGATCGAATCTAAGTCCCGCTCATTGGTAAGAATGTCGATCTTGCCTCTTTCACACACGAAGCACCATCTTTTAACATTGAAAATCTCTTCATGGGTATGGGGGGTGGGTTCCTTCTCACTCTCAATGAAACCGCTTACCCCCATTATCAAAGAATTTTAAAAACATGGTTTTTTCCCCGGGTCGGGTATTTCATCCTTCGTTAGGGACAAACCAATTAAGATCACTCAAGATCTTATTCGTACCATTCTCCATCTTGAAAATGGTGGTACGCGCCTCTATACCACCAAGACATTCCTCACAACCGACGAGTATAATCCCGTCAAGCATGTTGTAATGTCACCGGCAAGCAAGCATTTTGAGGGTCATTGCCTCGCCTTAGCTCAAATCAACTTACCCCTTCCATGTCGTCAGGTCCTACATAATATCATCGCCCACATAATTGTCCCCAAAGGGTCATTTAGACGAGGTGAACCATTTTGATGCTTTTGTGCTCGACTCCATTCGAGGGCGTAAGCTCTCGATTTTTCTTACATCATGATCCAACACATGCACTACGCCCCTTAGCGGCAAAAGAGTTCTAAGGCACTTCCCTATGGCATGATTCTTACCAAAATCTTTCAACATTTCGATATCTCCTTCCGTGATACGGCCACCCTCCTTCCGAAAAGCCACCGACACCATCAATATTCTTACACTCAAAAGAATGAAAATTGTAAAGGAGAACGGCCAACGGGTGGCAAAGTCGAAGAGGATTTGATGAAGAGTCTGGCCCTCCACTCTACCTTTCGAGGGGAAGATATTGACGAGGATGCCCCTCCGTCCCTCCGGCAAGAAAGATCACAAAGGCCGCCGCCCTCCACTTCCCGCCATAACGAGGATCAATTCACTTTACCGCATGGCCGGATCGACTCACTTACTTCTTCACCGAGGGCCTCGCACCACACCATCGGGACTCTCCAAAAGACTCAGCCACGGACACGACTCGGCATTGCCCGATAAAATTCATCTCTATAAATACCACTTCATTTACTATCATTCAATAACATTTACAAGAGCATTTATAAAGAGAGAATCATATTATCAAAAACATCATTTAAAGCTTCATTGCATTCATATCTTCAATATCTCTATTTGAAAGACTTTGGTTGATTAAATCAAACTTTTGGTTCATCTTTTCTCAACAAAGTTTCTTCTAACACTTGAGCTTTCCTCATCCATTGCTATTCATTAAAGTGTTAGTCTCTCTTAGAGCTAAACTTGTATCTATCATTCATCTAGAGAAAAATACTCAAATCAATCTCCTTATTCATTTGGGTCATATTGAGGTCCCTTGAAAAGCTCAATATTGTAAAAGGATCGGTGCTCCTTGCTTGTAAGTCACCGGATACATTGTAAGGGTTTGGATTGCACCATAAGTCAATCAAAATAGTGGAAAGGCCGTGCTCGTGTTGGAGAGCTTGGTAACGGGACGAGATCATTGGTTGGATCGAACCTCCATAAAAATCGCTTTGCACTCTCTTTTTCTTTTATTTACTTATATTGTGCTTATATTATTGTGAATCTATTGTTATCTCTTAAATATCATTTTTGAGAATATTTTTCGAAAAAGTTTGAGAAAACCAATTCACCCCCTCTTGGTTAGTTATTCTTGGGCTATCGTGGACTTGTTGAAGTTATGTATAAATGGCAGAACTGATTTTAAAAGAAGCAATATACTGATTGAAATGAAGTATGAAATTGTTAGAGAACCATAACTGAAATTACTCCTGTTATCACAAAACCCTAACGGATCTAAGGTTAACAGAGAATTTCTAAGTTAACCTAACAAAGTGTCATGTTAAAAGGCACAACTATTTTGTTAACCTAGCATATTGTTCTATAAACAGGACATGTGGTGCCTATTAACATAACAAGTTGTTAGATTAACAGTACACTTTGTTTGGTTAACAAGATACTTTGTTATGTTAATAGACATAACCTTAACCGAACATAAATATATATGTTAACAGACATTTTTTTTTTGTGTGGTTATTTAAGTTATTAAATTTAAATTTTATTGTAGGATAGACTATGCACTCGATCGTAGATTGTGTGACATTCCAAAGAAGGTGACTGGCCAACTGTAACATTACACACATCAAGAGGGTTGATGATGCTCTTGATGGCCACCATAAAGAAGAGTTGCGCGATCATGCTTATGGAAATTCCATCACGTAAGGCACGTATAGTTCTCCGGCCAAATCATTGAAAATTTATTGCCTCGGTTGGTGAAGTCAGCAAACATCGAAGAACTGTAGTTTCGGTTAGGGAATGAGAATGTGGTATGGTTCTCCTTGTTGGATTTTATTATTGTCACCAATCTGAATGCCGGTAATGAAGAAGTCATACCAAATATTCATTGATCCAAAAGACTGTTAATGAATATTTCGAGTCAAACCTGCTGAACTGTAGTTTGCATTTGATAGATGCACTGTGATGGAGGATAAGTAAAAACTTGGGTTGGTATACATCTTGGAGACCGTGTTTAGATGCAAACACCATATGACCAGCATCAATGTCTTTTGCTTGGACATAGTCGACGATGTTAAGATATTTAACACATATCCATGGGGTTGAAGGAGTTTCCTGGACACATTGCATACATTTAAGATAATGCATATGATGAAGGGTTTGAAGTTCGATCACAAATACGATGTATATGAATTTCCATTGGCCGTGCAGGTTACTAGTGAAACTTATATTTTATAGCATTTTAGTAATACTGTATATTGGTAGCGCTCCGAATTAACATGAAATTTCAATATGTCACCTTGAAGTCCATACAGTTCTGACTCCTACACCTGAGGAGACGAAGACTGCATACATTCAGGAATTGCACATTCTTCATACGATGTCAGATCCAATCCTCGATGCCTATCTTTTTGGGGAAAAGGTGTGCATATTTATAGTTCTATTATGTTATAATACTTGGGGTGAAGATTGTCAAACCGAGTATAATCTGGTGTAGGGACAGTCTCTTATTGCAGAGCGGTCACCTACACCGTATCGATCTTCCCCTCCACCGACCCATACTGTTAATTTACCATATGTAATGTTAATAAATTGTCCTTCAAGGACGACAGTATATATTGGAACATTTACAGCTAGTATATGAGATTTTGTTTAATCTTAATTGTATAACTTACAAATAAATTATCTGTCAAAATTCTGGTTCGTATTGTCTTGTGCGGGGATCTAGAAAATATAATATGTTGCATTTTCATGTATTTTTTCCAGCTATTTAATTTTCCCCCTAATATTGAGAAAATTGTCTTATCAAAATGACAGTTGACAAACAATGTTATAAAATATCACCCTGTAATATTTAAGATATTTTATAATGATTTAAACTAAATACGTATTCTCAACATTCTTTAATGTTCATCTCAGTGTACTATAGAAGACCGATTGTACATATATTGTACTATAAAAATTAAAATGTCGTTAGATGGATAATATTAGGCTCTGACGCGGGATAACTTTGATGTTGGCATAATACATATAAGTATTGCTGCATATAAAATAGTATTTCCAAAAAAATGGGAAGCATTTTGTTCTCAATAATAATGGTTTAGAAATTAATTGGACGCTCATAAGTACAATTTTGTACTTATCCGAGCTCACAAAAAAGGACCATTATGAGTACTTTAATTTATTTTTGGTTTAATGGCGTGTTGTTTTCTTATTGTTTTAGAAAATAATCAAATTCAAGTGTCAATCTGACGAAAAGAGAGCAAATAGAAGAAAATGGGATGTAATTGCAAAGATAAAGACACTTGAAGGACTTGATATGCAAATACTAAAGAAATATACGCAAGAATCAAGAAAACTAACCACGCGATCGCATGGTTAGTAATATATGCGATCTCAAGGCCTTCAGAAAATCTCCAGAACGTAAATTGATTGAACCATGCGATCACAATGTTCTCAACCATGCGATCGCATGGGTAAAATACAGAGTAGTTTGGCAGTTTTCTGATGGAATTAGAATTATACAACTCCAAGATAAAACAACAACTTAAACACACGTCTTGGAGGGTTTGGAGAGGGATATAAAATGAGATAATAGCCAGAACAAAGGAGAGACGAATTTTAGGGGAACAAGATACAAACGAAGAATCGAAGATCAATGACGTGATTGAAGATTCTTGAACCGTGATTACGAGTTTTATTTACTTTTTGTTTTTCCTTCTCCGGAACATGATGAATTCAATTATTGTAATGATTAACAAAATCATGTCCGGCTAATTTACTTATTTCTAGGATGAACGATAAAACCTCATGTTTTTACTTAATTAGAAGTTTTCCGTTTTAGTAGGTAATTGCTTCTTGAATGATTATTCCTTATTCAGTATTTCTAATGTTTTAATGTCTGAACACCATTAGAATATTTTGTGATTTATATTGAAATTCATATATTCAATATAGATTTAGCACGTGGTTTTAAATAACATAGGGTCCAATAATAGATAGAGATTACTATTATGCCTTATGAAATCCGGTTAGGTGTTCTTGAGATTTAAATGCATATTTTATATTTGAAATTTAATTAGAGATAATTAGGTTCACATATCGATATATAATTAATTGACCATCGAGAGAAGCTTCCGATTTTCAATCTATGGTAATTATAAGCTAAAGCGATTAAACAGATAATTGAGTAAGGAACGTGTAGGTAGATTCACAAATCCTAATGTTAGTAAAAACTCAAATTCGTTCTCATAAATTTATTTTAATTGTTTGATAATTTAGATTCAATTAAAATAGTTTTAGAATCACAAACTAAAACAAATATATGTTTTTCATATTGTTAGAATTTGAATTATAAATTAATTGATTAAATTGATATCTAGTCTTCGTGGGTTCGACATTCTACATATCATTATATTACTTGTAAATGAAACGTACACTTGCGGGATTGAAATCGCACAACAGACACGTTTAACAAATAATAGTGTTAAATCATTTATCACCATCTCAACTAGCATTTATTAAAAGTTTTAGATTTAGGCTCACTAGAATTAACAAGAAATATGTCTTGATTGTATAATTTAAAAATTATGCTCATAATTTAAAATTTGAGCAAAGTAATCTCGTAAACTTCAGGTTGAGAATAATAACATCATACAATCATTTATTAGATACAAATAATATCTAGATGATCGACATGGAGGGTGACGGGGCCCAATATATCACTCTAAATTATTTTCAGAAATGTAGAAAATTTAATCCTGATTTTAACTAGTGAAGATCTATTGGTTTATATACCACAAGAACAAACATCACGTGAGAATTCATTATATTTAAAAATCTTCTGGTTTTCAATAGATATTCTAATTAATAATTCTCGTCATATTGATTTGGGATGGTCTAATCGGTAATGCAAATCAATAAAGTTTTGAGTTATTGAATTTCTTGTTTAATACAATGTAGCAAGTCCCTCTTTTCTCTAAGACAAACAATTCAATAACTATATCTTTGACTAGATTGTGGATAAGTAAATTAATTTAATAAACTAGATCAAATCAAATAAATAAAAATATATGATACCTTATAAACAAAGTTCATTGATTGACAAGAATAGTAAATTGAACTAAATTTCATAAAATTTCCATATTAATCATATCTTTTTATATGATTATGTGATATAATATTATTCGATAATTATCACATTTGAAATAGTGAAAACATCGAAGTTGTACTTCTTTGAGAGTATTAATACTCTAAATTACACAACATTAATTATCTGAAATTGTAAATTTATGTTTTTTTTAAAGTAATAACACAATATTTTTCTAAAATATTAATATGTACAAATTTATATTTCTTCAAAAGCAATCATACAATATTCATTTAATTAAGACGTGCTTCTTCAGAAGCAACAAAAAAATATTCTTATAGAAGATTTATATGCTTAGGTTGTATTTTATTTTCTTTTCTTTACAAAACAACATAATATTGTTTCTAGAATATTAATAGAATTGTAAAATTGAGTTTGTTCAGAAAAAGTACAATTAAAAATAAATCTTATAATGTATGTTAATCAGGTATTATAACATACTATTCTTATAGAATATTGATAAGTATAAAGTTTATGATTCTTCAAGAGCTACAACATGATATTCTTTAAGAGTATCAATGCAATATTTATTCTAAAACATGTTCTTCAAGAACAACACAATATTATTCTAAAATATTTATTTACTTTATGTTTCTTCAGAAACAATAATATTATTTTCTTTTAGAATATTGATATTCATGACGTTATACTTCTTCAGAAGTATTAATATAATATTTTTTATAATATACTAATATAAAAATAATTGTTATTCTTCAAGACGAAATCAATATTTGTCTAAAACATTAACATATATAAATTTTATACTTCTATATAACAATAACATAATATTCTTATAAAATATTAGATCTTATAAAATTACGCTATTCGAAAGCAATTAATATTTTTACTAAAAATATTGATGTGCTATTTCAGGAGCAACATCAAATTAATATTTAAGAATATTCAATGATAAAAGGATTTACTCATCAGAAGTAAAAATATAATATATGTTTAATCTTATACAATTATGCTATTTGAGAGCAACTAATATTCTAATAGAATATTGATATTTGCAAAGTCGTGTTTCTTTCAAAATAATTATATAATATTCTTCTAGAATATTAATTCTTAGTAATGACAATTTTTCAGGAATAACGATACAATTTGCTTCAATAATATTGATATAAAATTAACATATTTATTAGACTTAGACTTGTATAAAGTTAATCTTCAAGACTAACATAATATTCTTTTAGAATATTGATTTGTATAAAATTTTGATTTCTTAAGGAATAACAGAAAAAAAAAAAAATTCTTCTTGAATATTTATGTAGTTGTGATATGTTTCTTCAAGAATATCAACCTAATTTTGCTTCTTCAAAAGCATTTAATTTGTAAAAATAAAATATTTAACCGATAAAAATTTCACAAATCATGTAAATCCTATCTTACAAATTATAATCAAAAGATTTGTAAAATAAATTTACTTTGAATAGGAAAATAGTCATTTGTTGAAACTAGTACCAATTTAAAATTCTCTACTGCTCATATAGCAATTTCTAACGAACGAACCGTTAAATCTTGATATTAACTGTTGGATTTGAAGAACAATGAGTTTTGAGCTTGTTTTCAAAATTTTATAACGATCAGACCACGGGCATTGAAATATAAATATTTGATCACAGTTGCACATGCTATCCTGATTCTACGAATTTCTTAACTTTTGCTCTATAATTTTCTCTCTATTTTTGGTGAGCTTGTTTGTGCTGATAATGTGTAGAGAATAATATAATTGAAACTATAAATTTTACTTATATAGTTCATATTTGTTGATAATAAGACACATTAAATAAGAGAATATTAGAAAACTAAGAATTTAATTATACTCTTAACAAGGAAAATTGACTATAATTTGAGACAAATGAATAAATAAAGTCAGTCTATCTTTGTGGGACGGAAGAAGTAATATTTTTTTATGAAAAATAAAATTAATAATTTTCTCTCTAATCATTTTATTGGAAATCATTTTTAAAATGAGCACATACCATATTTTTTTAAAAATTTATCCACAAGTTATTTGAAAATTTATAGTTTTACCCAAAAGAAAAATGATAATGAGCTAATAATTATATCATTGACTTTTAACGTAGTTTACTTGCAGCAAATAAATAGAATATTATAAATTAAATGTTTTTTTATGAATTTAAAAATATTAATGCAATTAAATAAATTATTGCTAGACTTATTTCCTTAGTCAATTATTTTTTTAATTGTTAAACACTATATTTTTATATTTAAGAATTAATTGAAAAATTAGAAGTCAATAAAAGTTCATAAAAATTAATGAAGTCTTAAAAAGTCTTGTAAATTAAAAATCTATAAAAGTCTATCGAAATCTATTAAAATCTATAAGTGTCAATAAAAGCTTGTGGAATCTATAAAAATCATTCATCTAAAATATATCAATTATAGTATTTAAAAATCTAGATTAGTACACTCTTCTTAAAAAGGAAGATAGAAAATTTTATATTTATTTTGTCTTGAATTTAAAGGTATTTTGGACAAATTTTGGTCCAAGGCCTTATGCTAAAAGCTAAATATATTCACACCACGTTTTTTTTTTTTGTAAGTACTTGCATAAAAGTTTCATAACATTTACTTATTATTATATTTATATCTCTAATATTTTTTCATCTCATTCTTATCATCAACTATCCATTAATTAGCACATATTGTCTCTAATAACGGTTTCCATCCAAAATTTTCATTAATAAGGAACAAAAACACTCATTTTTCTCTCGTATTTTTAATAAGCAAAAAAAAAATGATTTAAATATTTGTCCCTCACTTTAAAGTACACTAATAGAATTTTTAGATGAAAATCGTTAAGAGGAACAACATGTGTTAATTAATAGCATGTTAAATATAAGAATCTGAAGAAAAAAAGTTAATTACATAAATATGACAATAAATAAAAGTTAAAAACTTTTTATGTAATTAAAATGTGGTGTATTTATAATAAAATGTTGTATGAATATAATTACTCTATGTTAAATTGCTTTGTCATCCAACCATTTATCCATATTCCTTAGAATGGCGGTTGCACTTATAATATTGGATTAATTACAATAATGTTCTCCAATTTTTCATGTTTGTTACAATATTATTTTCATTTAATTTTTTTAGTAGATATAATCATAATTCTTTCATTTATTTGCACAGATGATTCTCAAACGACTTTTTTGAAAATTTTGTCACTGAGTTAAATAAATTAAAATGGTAGAAAAAAGAAGAAATAATGAAAAAATTACAAATGGGACCCTAATCTTTTCAAAATTACAAATAAATCATAAACTTTTTATATTTTCTATTATTCAAAATAATTTAAGAAAAAAAAAACCAAATCCACACCACCCCCACCCCCACCCCCGAAATGGGGTCTTGGGCGAAAACGAAGCAGAAAATACCATTTTAGTAATAATTCCAGTGGTGGTGCAAGATTTCAATGGGGATGGAAGTAACTCTGCTCCGGATTGAAACTATCGAAAATTAATATCCTGTAAACTACCAGAAGCCGCAGCAGGGTCATGGCCCCTACTGCTGCCATAATACTGATTATGATTCCCGTTATGACCAACAACGACTATAGTCTCCATTTGAGTCAATGCACCTAGTCAACCAAGTTCAATAAATTACTACTACACTATAAACTCAAAAGGATCAAAAAATTTAAGCGCTCATAAAATTAAAAACATAGATTCAGGTTTCGCGAAATGAAGAAAAATTCTAGATTTTATCCACAACCACCAGAATCTGGTCAAATCAACATCGATTTCACTAAACTCAACCCCTTCATGGAACATATATATGTATTCGCCCAAGACCCCATTTCTGGGATATTAATTGCTCGATTTCTGGGGTGGGGTGGGTTTGGTTTTTTTTGTTTCTTAAATTATTTTGAATAATAGAAAATAAAAAAGTTTAGAATTTATTTGTACTTTTGAAAATGTAAGAGTCCCTATAATTTTTCCATTGTTTTTTTTAATCATTTTAATTTATTTAAGTCATGGATAAAATTGTCAAAAAAGTTATTTGGGAACTATTTGTACGAATAAATAAAAGAATGAAGATGATAATTTGCAAAAAAAAAATTGAATGAAGATGATATTGTTATAAATCTGAAAGAATGGAGACCATTAATGTAATTAACCCTATAATATTTCCTTTTGCAAGAAATTATAAAAATGTCTATTTTGAGATGATTTTGAAATATAGCAGCTTTAGAAAATAATTAGCCAAATGACCATTTAAAATTGTTTTGGCCAAAATGCCATGCAACATCATAAATAAAAATAGATTGACAACAAGAATCATATTGACAACAAGAATCAACGAAAACACGTCGCGCAAGCAGCCACCGCATTGCCCCACTCGCCTAACCACCGCTACTCACCATTCAACTAAAATAAGTTGATTTTTTTTTAAGATTAATTTAAGTTATAAAAGAACAAAATTATGCATGCTTGTGGTAGATTAGTTTGTGTTTGGTTTTATATATAATTTCTCTTGAAAAAAATCTTAAATATAGTTGTAGAAAATTTGTTGAAACAAGCAGGGTTAATGTGTGGTTAAAAGATGAAGAAATATCGTTGAAAAGGGAAGAAATGTCGTTTCAACGGTTCAAACGTCTGTAAAAAATTATCTAAAAGACACTTCATAATCATCTAAACAAATAAAAGATTTATGTGTTCAAATTCACTTCAATAAAATCAGAATTAATTATATTGAACATAACAAGTTAAATTATCAAATTTAGATATATAAATGACGAGGATGTAGCAGTGCCATTAACAAAAGGGAAATTGGTGCAAAAGGTCCATAACCTTTCATTTTTGGCAAAATAGTCCCTAACCTATCCATTTATGTGCGCAGTTGGTCCTTTTTGACGGATTCCGTTAAAAATTTGTTACACAACTTTTCATTTAGGTGTGCAAAATGGTCCCTCTCATATTTTTTTTTTTTTTGTCTTTATTAGTAGGGGTAAAATTGTCAAGTTACATTTTTTTTTCAACCTTTCAATTGGCACAAATGGTCCCTAACCTTACTTTTAATTAAAGAAATTTGCAATTGGATTTCTAACCTTTAAAAAAAGTGAAAATGAGTCCGATACTTTAATTTTTTTATTAAAATTAGAAGAAAACTAACAAATTGATAATATAGTAAATTATTTTGTATATTTTATGAACTATTATAAAATAACCAAAATTGAAATCCATAATTATTAACAAATTGCTAATTAAAATTATTTTATTATTATTAAGTAATCATATTATCTAAAATTCAAACTTTAATTTGATCATTACAACATAAAAAGAAAAATAAATTTGTCACAAATAAAAATTTTAATTATGCTCAACCTAACTCGATTTTATACGGTCTCATATTTACTGGACCAATCCAACCCGCTTTTGAGCCATAAGGCTACTGGACCAATCCAATTTTAAATTTTAATTTATTTTTGTATTTAAAAAGAAAAAAAAAAGGTTTCACTATCTTCACACCCACCCCCTCCTCCCAGCAGAAAATCCGTCTAGAAGAGAGGGGATTTCTTTCCCCCGATGGCCGATCAAATCCTCCATCTGGTCGCGTTTCACCGCGAATAGGGGGGATCTCACCAGAAACATGGGGGGAGAGATCCCCCCCGGGTCGCATGGCAAAACCGGAGGGGGATTTCTTCCTCTCCTCCCATACGGTTGGATTTTCTGGGTCGGGTGGGTCGGGGGTGGAAGATGGTGAAACTTTTTCTTTTCTTTTTTAAATAAAAAAATAAATTAAAATTTAAAATTAGACTGATCCCGTAGTCTTGTAGCTCAAAAACAGGTTGAATTGTCTCAGTAAATATGAGACCGTATAAAATCGAGCTAGGTTGAGCATAATTAAAATTTTTATTTGTGACAAATTTATTTTTCTTTTTATGTTGTAATGATCAAATTAAAGTTTGAATTTTAAATAATATGATTACTTAATAATAATAATAAAATAATTTTAATTAGCACATCTGTTAATAATTATGAATTTCAATTTTAGTTATTTTATAATAGTTCATAAAATATACAAAATAATTTAGTATATTATCAATTTGTTAGTTTTCTCTTAAGTTTTAATAAAAAAAATAAAGTATCAAACTTATTTTTACTTTTTTTAAATGTTAGGAATCCGATTGCAAATTTTTTTAATTAAAAGTAAGGTTAGGGACTATTTGCGCCAATTGAAAGGTTGAAAAAAATATAATTTGACAATTTTACCCTACTAATAAAAAAAAAAATGAGAGGAATTATTCATGCACTTAAATGAAAGGTTGTGTAACGAATTTTTAACGAAATCCGTAAAAAATGATCAACTGATCACCTAAATGGATATGTTAGGGACCATTTTGTCAAAAATAAAAGGTTATGGACCATTTGCGCACTAATATTATATGTTATGGACCATTTGTGCCAATTTTCCTTAACCGAATCTTGAGTTGGAATATTTCCTTTTTCGAGCAAAAGTGGAAAAGTAGCAAAAGCCAAGAAAGAACTCATCCAGTTCTTAAAACAATACTTTAGAGATTGAAATTCTTACAATTGTGAATGTTAAAAGGGAAAATAGCTTATTTGGTATCCAACATTTCAAAAATGTAAAAAATATATCCATAACCTTTAAAAATAGTAGCAGAAATTTCCAACGTTTGAACAAATATGCATAGTAAGTTCTTTATGAAAAATTGTCCTCCCTTTAAATGAAAAAAAAAAAAAAAGCAAATAGAAAAATAACTAAATAGACCCCCAAAAAATAAAAAATAACAAAGAGACCATCTTCTCTATCATACCCACAAAATCAAAAATTCACCACCACCCCAAACCCCAGAAATCCCAAAGTCCACCATATTCGATTTGAGATCCCCATTCTTTTTGTATATTCAAGCAACAATTGAAATGGTTCAAAAGCAAAACACAGAACCAAGGAAAGTCATCATAAAATATCCAGTGAAGATAGTCTATTTTACATTAAATAATCCACAATTCGTTATATCAACAAAAGAAATCGAGCCCAATGCCTTAAAAAGAAGAGCTGCATCTTACAAATCAATTGTAAATTTTCTTGAAAGAAGCAATCAAAAGTCGATTTTGGGAAAATGTTTGAGATCCTCAAATCTTCACTAGAGATGAGTTTAGAAAATAAGGGAGCAGCCCTTGAAACTAGAATTGAAAATGACGAAAACATAAAACCAGCTTTTTCCTTGCATTGTACCGAATACCATCGAACTATTAACTAGGAAAGTATGTTAAAATTGAAGTTGGAAACGGTTTATTGAATTGCTATAGAAAGCAATGGAAAAGGGCATGAAATTTGTAAAGAAACATGAGAATCCATGCTTGAAAAGCTCCAGAATCATTTAATTAAATGAGATTCCCATGCTCGGTTTGAGAATTCCTTTCTTTTTTGTGATGGTGGATTTTGAGATTTTTGGATTTTTAGGGTGGTGATGGATTTTAGATTTTGGATTTTGATAAATAATATGACTTCATTGTTATATTTTATTTTTAGGAATACATTTGGTTATTTTTTGTTTTCTTGTTTTTTGATTTTTGTTTCTTTAAAGGGGATGACAATATCGTCACAAATGACCTATCATAAAGATTTCTTTTTCAAACACTATTTAAGTGAAGTTTCAGTCGGACGTGGAGAAATATTGGAATTTTAAAACCGAAAGATCGATTAAATGACGAAATACCCTTTAAATCAATTAAAACATAAAGTGTAAGATTATATTATTTATGTTTTTGGAAAATTAGAAACAAGTATGCTATTTTTCCAATGTGAGATGTAGGATGGCATATGAGATTAAACACACAACTGGATCCCTGATTTATCAGCTAATAATTGAACTAAGGCTTCTTGAAATGGTGTAACGCAGAAAGGATATAATTTGGGGAAGACTCACTTCCCGACAAACCATCAGAGACGGGGTAAAAGGTAAAGTGGGGATAATTTGTAGTATTTGGTTCTTGGATGGGGAGAAGTCGATCGATAATAGAGCAAATGAACAATCCTTATGCAAAACCAATTGTTGGGAAGTGTTTTAAAAGGGGGCTCCGGACATAGATCGAATGAGTGTCAATCTAAGACCAAATAAATGTTGTAGATGCAATTGTTGAAGATGATGAGCGGGATGAGGGACATGTCGGCGCTTGAAGATGAGGATGAGGCAAAAGAATACGGTGATGAGGTTTGTGGAGAGGAAGTGGAAATTTGTGCCAGACAAAAAAATCTTTGTTCACCAAGCGGAAGAGTTGACTCAACAGCAGAAAGATCTTTCGTGCCAAGTGTCGAGTCAGTCAATCTTGTTTTGCGCATCGATCCGAATGCAGACAATTGCAGTTGTGAGAATCGATCGCAACAAAGTTAGTGGATCATCTAAAGTTACCAACCGAGCCACATCCCGGCTCCTTATCGATTGGTTGGATTAAGAAGTGGTCCGTCCATACATGTAACTCGAATTTGTAATTAAATAAAGTTGTCATAATATAGGACGGGGTAAAAGGTAAAGTGGGGATAATTTGTAGTATGATTAGTGATATATCACTTACAATTGGCACTAATTATAGTGTATATTGTCTAAGTGGCGTAGTTACATTGGTTACTTTTTAAAAAATTGCTGACAACTTTTTGAATTTTTTAAAAAGTAATCAATGTAGCGATGCCATGTAGACAGTAGGCACCATAATTAGTGTATACTATGAGTGTTATATCACCACTTTTTGAGTGAGTGAAAAATAATATTTATTGAACTTATTTTTTGTTTTGTCGATTGTTAAAACCATAATTTTTTTTTTTTAAAGACAGTTCAGTTGTCTAAAACCATAATTCACCCCTACTCTGTTGTTTTGGCAGTTGAACTAGTTTTTCAAACCTACAAATATTAAATGTTCCAAAGTACTACTATAACAAGTTTCAAGTATTAAAAAAAGGGTCTTGATCAGGCTCCTAAAAAAATGGGTATTAACATTTCTTTACCTTCAAAGAATAACTTCGATTATCAAGATTTCAAGTGTGAAAATGTCGTTGATAGTTTATAATGAAAATGAAAATATGTTTATAAATAATTGGGATTGTCCACTGGTTAATTGCTACAGCATCGTAGATGGCTTCTCTTGGAAGTTAAAAGGAAAAACTTTCTATTTTTGCAAATGTACATATGACTTTTTACATGTAAAAGTTACCATTTTTACAAGATTAAATATATTCACACTATATTTTTTTTATTACAAGTGCACTACATTTGAATTGCATGAAAGGCCATAAACTTTACTCATTATCACATTTATGTTAAATTTTTTTCATTACATTCTTATCATCAAACTTTTATTAATTAGTACATATTGTTCATGATGATGATTTTCGTCCAAAAATTTCGTTAAGAGAGAGTAAAATGACTTATTTGTCCTTCATATTTATAAATAAGTAAAAAGTCAAATAAATACAAATTACGACAAAATATTTGTCCCTCGTTTTAAAGTACACTAATAGAATTATTGGACGAAATCCGTCATTAGAGATAAGATGTAATAATTAATAGAAAATTAAATATAAAAATTCAATGAAAACAAAAATTAAAGACATAAATATGACGATGAATAAAAGTTAAAGATCTTTAATAAAATTAAAACGTAGTGCATTTATGAAAAAATATAGTAAATAATATTTTTACAAATATTATTAAAAGATGTAAAACTTTTATTTTTGATTATTTTTCTAAATTCTCCTTCATTTTACTATGGGTAAATTTAATAAATAGTCATCGAACTAATTTAGGGTTACTAATTGCTCACTCAACTTAAAAATATTTTCAATTGCTCACTCAATTTTTCAAATAGTTTACCATCCACCACTCAACTAAATTGCCACATGGTGAACGAAAAATTGATGTGGCATAATTACATTATTAAAATCGTCCATATAACTAAATTGCAATAGCCAAACACGTCTTTAACTTTCTTTAAAAGACATTTCTCCAAGCTTAAAACATTTTCTCAAAATTGGAGAATCATTTTTTAAAGTAATCTAAAGGCGTGTTTGACTATTACGATTTTGTTACGTGAACGATTTTAACATTTTAATTACACCACATCAACTTTTTATTTACGGTGTGGTAATTATTGTCTGCTCAGTTTAACGTTTTTTCAATAAGTGATGGATAATAAACTATTCGTAAAGTTAGATGAGTAATTGAAAATTTTTCAAGTTGAGTGAGTCAGTAGAAATCTCTAATTAATTTGGTGGTTATTTATTAAATTTACTATTTTACGATCTTTGCTCACTTTACTAGTGGTACCGTGGAGATGTTTTTGGCAAGATTTATCTTTGAATGGATAGTGATGCTGACTTGCTCATGAGTCATGACCATTGGTGTAATTTTGTCAATCTATATATATTTTGCATGGACATGACATGATAATATTGAACAAGAACAATACATAAGTGCATATTTGATTTAATTTAAATTATAATTTAAACTGATCAAATTAGTTCAATATTTACAAATTTTATAAGATTTACAATTTACTACCTACTTATTATCTACACGTTCTATAAAATCCAAAACTTATAAATACATAAAAAATAATTTAAATACTACCAAACATGCACTAAGATATTTTGTCAAGATGTCTCGTTTAATCTATAACGCTTGACGACACGTACCCCTTCCCTTCGTTACAGGAGACTTTGATCCATTTATATGTCATCTAATTCCCTTGGCACCCAATAGTTGGGAGCTCATTGTCATATAGGCAAAAGGCAACTAGTGTGTGTGTGAATGAGTAGGATTCTCATCCGTTCGATTCTTTAGCTGCGGGCTCTTATTAACTATATATTTCACACGTCAACGTACATGTCTAGTACTCTCCCCACCAAGTGTCATCCACCAGACCAATTGTAACGTCATTAATTCTATTATCGAGTCTTTTCTATTTTGGTCACCTCTTTAAATAATTTAATACACTTAAATAATCGTTGAGATATTTTGTCTTATTTAATAAGGTAAATTGACAGCGTTAAATGATACCCAACTCATCAAAATGTCATTTGAATTCAATATTAATCTTTTAAATACTTGATCAATATCTTATCAACGCTTTTTAATAAGAACCGAAACAATAATTTAACGGGTAATGATCTATTGTACAAAAATAATAAGCTCTAACTTGTCATCAACGATGAGATTAATTCTATTTTTTGTGTGCATTAATATGGTAATAACTAATAATTCAACAATAGAATGGAGTAATGTTATTTGTAGTCGTTCATTATCGGTAATCATTTTACGTTAAATTATTTACTTTAATTGAGTAATATTATTTATAGTTAACAATTATGAATAATTATTCCAATTAAATAATACTACGTAGGATGATAGTGAACTGAGTATGAATAAATTATTCTTTATTAAATGGTCTGGCTCGAGGCTAGAATTATAGCAGCTAATTTTAAATTTTGGCTTTGTCCCACGAGAAAGATATTTTGCCTTGAGCCAACAAAAGTAATTATTTTTATAAGGTAAATAATCATTTCCGCGCATTTTTGCTAGTGTCACTGCCTTGTATTTGTAACAAATCATAACAGACCAATCATATTTCAGGGTGGCATTTGGAAAAATTACTATTGAAATTCTCACCTTTGACAGGGGGTTGAGGGGTCAAAGCGATCAAAATCGCTAAGGAGTTAATTGGCACGAACAGTTTTTTAATTTTAGGTGTAAGTTTTGTGTTTGCATAAGCTGCAGTTTGACAAAAAGACAACAAAAGAAGATGAAAATGGCGGGTTTGAGAATAATAACAAAGAGTCGGCTGCTGACGGGATGCTCGACGTCATAAGTCAATAGCCTAGTTGAAGAAGAAAGAACTCCGAGTGAAAGATCTCTACAAAATATATTACTAAGGTTTCCATTCAAATTTTGAAGTCTTTAAATTGCTAATATTTACGAATTTAATGAGGTCACTACTAAATGGAAGGAGTCTGATCTCCTATTCACGGTGTGTAAGAGGTGGGTGGGATATGAGATATAATGTCCACCGATGAAGTGGCTAAACATGATTGATAGAAATCATGAGTGTGGAGTATGAGCTTAACCATGTAATCATGAACGCCACCTCAAAGATGCATTATAAGTGGGTAGGAGATCATGACCCCTAAATGAAAGGAGCATGATCTCCTACCCACGATGGGTATGAGATATAATGTCCACCAGTGAAGTGACTAAACGTGATTGGTAGAAATCATGAGTGTAGGGGCCAGGGTAGGAATTAGGAATTTTGGAGGTCAGGTCACTTTGAAACATTCGAAAAAAAAAATTGCACTTTAAAATTGGGTTGTTACTAATTTTTTTTCCACTATAAAAGTTTTTCCGAGGTTGACAACATAGTACATTCTTAACAATTAACACGTGTCATCATGCGTACTTCTCGCTTTGCTACATTTAGTCTTATATCAAAATCTTACTCTTAAGAATAAATATATGTTTGGTCAAATATTCCTCACTTTCTTTTGCTAATTTGAATACCGAATTGCGTTTAACTACATCAATTGAGCTAGTGTGTTTTCATTGAATTGATATATTATTGATATGCCTCCGACAATGTTTTTAGAGGATTACAGAGGGCCTTAGTGATATTGCACAAAAGTTGGTTTTGACAAAGAAAAATAAAGTGTACCCATTACTTTACAAGCTTGTGACATTAGCCTCGATTCTACCGTGCTGGCTATTACTACTGAGCTTGAGAGAGTATTTTCACGCAATGCATTATGTGAAGAATCAATCATAAATCGAATCGAGATAAATGGTTGAATGATAGTTTGATTTTGAATATTGAGAATGATGTATTTAACAAAGATTGATAATGATATAATTATAAAATATTATTGTATTTCGTTTTTTGGAGGTCGTCATTCATTGAAAAAAAATTGCACTTTAAAACCTGGGTTGTAATTTATTATTAGTTTAGATGACGTAATTTATTATTAGTTTAGATGACATATTGTAATTTATTGTTAGGAGAACTTTGAGAAAGCAATTACTTTGTTTTTTAATTTTTCAAAGTTCAGGACCAAAGGTGAAATTTTGAATTAAAATATCTATTCTTTCTCTATTTCACCTGCACTCCAAGAAGTTACACACACACACACACACACACACACACACACAGAGAGAGCGCCATGCCGCCATAGTAGCACTTTTGTCGGATCTGAGTTCACTCTTCAGCTGGGGTTGGACTGTGCTATAGCACATACCAGCCCTCCTTAGTTCCGCTTTTGTGTGAAGTTATGAACTACCAATCATGTAATTCTACATCAACATGAGTATTATAAGTGGATAGAATAAGTTGGTAGGAGAACATGACCCCTAAATGGAAGGAGCCTGATCTCCTACCCACGATGGATAGGAGATATAATGCCTACCGATGAAGTGACTAAACATGATTAATAGAAATTATGAGTGTGGGGCCATGAACTATCAACCATGTAATGCCACCTCAGTGGGCATTATAAGTGGGTAGGAGATCATGACTCCTAAATAGAAGGAGTCTGATCTCCTACCCACGGTGGAAATGAGATATAATACCCACTGGTGAAGTGGCTAAACATGATTGGTAAAAACTGTGAGTGTGGGGCCATAAACTACCAACCATGCAATGTTATCTCAGCGTAAGCATTATAAGTGTGTAGGAGATATAATACCCATCGGTGGAGTAGCTAAATATGATTGGTAGAAATCATGAGTGAAGGGTCATGAACTACCAACTATGTAATGCCACTTTAACGTAAATATTATAAGTAGATAAGATAAGTGTGTAGGAGATCATAACATTGGTTTCCACAAAGTAGCATATACTTTGCACAATTCTCTTTTTTTAGAATACTTTGGTTTCTTAAAAAAAAAAAAAAAAAGAAGGTGCTGAAGAGAAAAGAAAAATCAAATGTCACTTCTAAGTACTAGTAAAACCCTTGCCCGTTGAATGTTATTTTTAAAATCATTTCAACAATCATGTTTACGAGATTTTTATGTTAGAAAAGTCGGAGTCACTGCTCATAGTTGATTTATTACTATAGATGGCTAAGGGTGGTGATTGGATGTGTGCAGTGAATTGTAAAAAGTACCTCAGAGCTCAGATGTTTAACTTTGATAGAAAAATTGACGGGTAATTAGTATATTTTGTCTCTATTTTTGTAGTTTATTTAAAAATTGTTTCTATTGTTTGATTTTTGATATTTGGATCCTTAAATTAACGTTTCTTAAGTCATTATCGTCCAAATCTGTGAATTTTTATCATTAAATTAACACGTACAGTGTACTCTTTCAAATTCTGAAAGACAATTTTGTCAAGTCACAAATTATAATTGTGAGAGACGCTTTTGAAGGGCTTATTGTTCGTCTCTCTCTAAGAATTTTTTCTCTCTATACATACAAAATTCGTCTCTACATAGGAGAATAAATTGCTAATCCTTAGGAGAATATTCTCTCTATACATACAAAATTCGTCTCTACATAATGTTTCTGAAAAACTAAACTGTTTCTTGATGGGAACAATGTGTTTTGTCTTATTAGTTTTATGATTCGGCTGGTGGAATCGATCGATTTTTGAGTTTGAATCGGTCCGAGGATTTGCAGTGAGAATGTGGAAAGCGTAAGTGAATTTTAGTGGTTCTTAGAGCCTTGAATCGTGATCTGGGGTGTTTTTAGGCTTTTTATTGTGCATTTTTTGAGATGGTACGCATATGTTGTAGTTATCATTATATGTTTATTTCGTAACGTAGTAATTCTGGTTTTTTGTCTAATGTAATTTTCTGCGGGTAAATTGTTGATTTTTATAATTTGGATTTGGCACGATCTTTGACTTTGGTTGAAATTGATAGGTTTTTGTTTTGTCAAAATAGTTTTCTATTTGGCCTTTTTATTCGTATATGAGAAACATCAATTTTTTGGCCGTTTTGAACAGGGAATCCCAGTATAATTTATGACTTGATAAAATCGTCTCTTTCGAAATTGAGAGAGTACATTGTACGCATTAATTTAACGGTAAAAATTCATATATTTGGACTGTAGGGACCTTCTCTGCAAAAAAAAAACGTTGATTTAAGAATCTAAATACTAGAATTCAAACGATGTGAATATTATGCACAATAAACCAAAAAGATATTGACGAAATGTTCTAATTGTTGAATGTTTTAATTCAATGAGGATGGATGTGACTAATATTGTAAAGGTTAAAGATCTCCAACTCAATTGTAGTTTTGCCTTCAACCTCCCTGGTTGGGGTGACCTAGTTTTCTCACTGACGCCTCTGATAAGTACCAAAACCTAGTCTCGTTATCTGGGCCATTCGTAGTTCCTTTGAGTTGGAGCCAAATTTTCCCACCTCTTCCTCTCACTACATGGCCGCCACTGCCGCCGCTAATCCCACCATCTCCTCCATTTCCATCACCAGACTGTCATCAGCAGGAGACAACAGCTGCACCATTGCCAACTGAGGAAGAAGAGACACCAGCTGAGAAGAAGGGAGAAGGAGACCATAACTGATCTTTCGAATTAGGCGGGAAATTCATTAACCAAACGACACCGTTTCTGTTAGTTTTATTAATTGTTAAGTTGTAATAGCTAGAAACACGTTTTAGCTTAATTCTCTTTGCCATTTCTCGAAACCGATGGCTAATTGAAAGATGTTTGTATATATACAGCTCGTGCAAGTGTATCTTTGAGGGGTGGATAATGTTAAAGTTTGTTAGCTGAAAATTACAATTTCAGTTCCTCTTCTATCTCTTCTCTCTTTTCTGTTTTAGTTAAATCTTATTATATCTGCAATCTGGGTTTTGGTTGAGAATTTCCATAGCTGAAACCTTCAACCATCACAAGTGGTATCAGAGAAGTGATCCTACAGAATGACAGAAACCCGAAGCAAAACCCATGAAGAACACTTACGCAAGATGGACAAGGAGATGGGTGATTTGAGTGCAGCTTACAAAGCAGTATCCAGCAAGGTAGAGTCCTCTGATTTGACTCTTAAAGTATTGTGTAATAGACAAGAAAGAGTTGAGAATATTTTGACTGAGGTGAATCAAAAATATGAAAGTTTAGTAGCTATGATGGCTCAAATCAGTGGGGTTAGGAATGACACTAAGGAGAAGCAGGTTGAGATTTCTGTTCCACAGAATGTGTCTGGACCTGGTATGGGTAGCCACAGATTAGGAGCAGCCCCTAACAATCATGTTAGAGAGGAGGGTAGGATGAACACAAGAATACCCAAAATCGATTTTCCTTATTTTAGTGGTGAAGGACCGAGAGAATGGTTAAGGAAGGCTAGAAAATACTTCCAATTGCACCAAGTAAATGAGGAATTGAAAGTGGGTATTGCTGAGATGTACTTGAAAGGGAAAGCAGATATATGGTTTCATGGTTTTTTTGTATCCCACCACCGAGGTGATTGGAATGTGTTTCTTGATGAAATTTGTAGGAGATTTCTTTGAAAGTCTTGGGGAGGATGTGGTAGAAATCTTCAAAAAAATCAGCGGTTTGGCACTATTTTCGAGTACCGGAAAAGTTTGAAGAATTAAAAGCCCGTGTGATGATGTCCTTCCTCACTTGCGAATCTTATTATATTTCCATCTTCACTAGTGGACTTAAAAGTGAGATAAAATCAATGGTTAAAATGTTGAAACCTACCACTTTAAGCCAAGCATTTGAGATTGCATCCCTGCAAGAATCTACTATAAATGCCCTCAACAAAACTCACAAACCAAAATCCTTTTCTAGTACAACCACCAAATGGAATCAGCCATCCTCTAAGTCTTCAGATACTACCACAACCACTGAACCCATTCAAAACCATCCCAAACCACCATCATCCTTCAAAACCATATCCCCTATTGATTTTCAGACTAAGAGGAGCTTAGGCCTGTGCTACAAGTGTGATGAGAAATATACCATAGGCCATGTGTGTAAAAACAGAATGATAAATTTCATATTAGTGGATGATGAGGAAATGGAGGAGGGGGAAAATGAAACAAAGGAGCAGGAAGCAGAAGAGGTAATGGAGATATCTATTAATGCATTGGCTGGACATATGAAACACAAAACCATAAGAGTCCCTGGACAAATAAAAGGAAAGGAGATATCTATACTTATTGATAGTGGCAGCACACACAGCTTTGTGGATGAAGTTCTGTTATCTCAGCTCAAATATGTCATCGATAAGTCTAAGCCATTAATGATGATCAGTAGCTAATGGGGCCAAGTTGCAGAGCCATACTATTTGTAGTCCAGTAGTTTGGAGAATGCAAGGGTTGGAGTTTCAATTCAGGATGAGAACACTCAAGCTAGGAGGGAGTGATATGGTGCTGGGGGTGGACTGGCTGAGTCAATTTGGGCCTATTCTGTTTGATTTCCAGCACAGCACCATTAGTTTTCATCATCAGGATACTCAGATTGAATTAAAAGGGGAACAACCTAAGATACAGCTGGGATGGATTAGAGAGAATGAGACACAATCCTATGGGTTGAGGGGACATTTATATTCCATCAGTGAGTCAGCACAGGAAGAAGTACCCACTGCAGTAATGGAGGTAGTAAATTCTTTTCCTAGAGTATTTAATGAACCAAAAGGATTACCTCCACTTAGATCACACGATCACCATATTCCCTTGAAAGAGGGAGCCCAACCTTTCAAAATCAGACCATACAGGTGCCCCTTTATACAAAAATCAGAAATTGAAAGGTTAGTAGAGGAAATGTTGGAAAGTGGGATCATTCAAGCTAGTAGCAGCCCCTTTGCATCCCCAGTACTCCTAGTTAAGAAGAAGGATGGAACATGGAGGTTTTGTGTTGATTATAGGCAATTGAATGGCTTGACAATTAAGGACAAATACCCGTACCTTTAATTGATGACCTCTTGGATGAATTATATAGGCCCCAGTATTTTTCCAAAATTGATTTGAGAGCTGGATATCACCAAATCGAGTTACGGGGAAGGATATTCACAAGACGACCTTCAAGACTCACCAAGGTCTATATGAATTCAAGGTTATGCCATTTGGACTCACAAATGCACCAACCACTTTTCAAAGCCTTATGAATGAAGTGTTCAAGCGTGATTAAGAAAGTTTGTTCTTGTCTTTTTGATGACATCTTGGTATCTGATCCGATTTAGCATCGCACCGCCAAAGATCTCGTAAAAGTGTTACGAGATATTGGAAGATAACCAATTGTATGCCAAATGGTCCAAATGTTCTTTTGCCAACAAAGAAGTGGAATACAGGACATATTATCGACAAAGAGGGGTGTCTCACGATCCCGATAAAGTGAGAGCTATGCAACAGCGATGGCCTATACACGAAAACATCAAGCGGTGAGGGATTTTTAGGTCTCACTTGGTTACTCTGAGAAGGTTTGTTGGGGTTATGGAGCAATTGCTAGACCTTAACTAATTTCATCAAGAAGGATAACTTTGGATGGGATGATTCTCACGAGAAAGCATTAGGCTCCGAAAAAGTGACCATGATCAACACACCTGTTTTGGCCACTCCTAACTTCAATCAACCTTTCATTGTTGAAACTGATGCTTGCCAAGATGGGATTGGTGCAGTATTGATGCAGGATAAGAGGCCCCTAGCCTACTTCAGTAAAGCAATATCAGGAAGAAACTTAGGGCTCTCTACATATGAGAAGGAATTATTAGCCATTGTCACAGCTGTAGGTAAGTGGAGGCATTATTTGGAGGGTCATCAGTTTATTATCAAAACTGATCACCAATCATTGAAGTACTTATTAGAACAGAGGATTACCACTCCAATCCAAAGAAAAATGGTTAACCAAATTGCTTGGTCTTCACTATGAAATAATTTACAAGAAAGGAGAGAGAATAAGGTGGGTGATGCTCTCTCAAGGAGACATGAAGTACCGGTTTAGGCTGACTATAACCACCGTGACCGCTAACTGGATTCAAGAAATTATTAGCGACTATGTGGGAGATGAATTTCTTTGAATCCATGATTAGGACACTCATCACGCAAACCACTGCTTTGTGATCGATTATTCGTATATTAATGGGCTTCTAAAACATAAAGATAAACTATATGTGGGATCGGGGAGGTCGATAAGATGTAAATTAATTAAGAGTATACATGATTCCTGGGGAAGGAGGACACTCGGTGTCCAAGCCAAGATACACAGTGGCCAAGCAACATTCGATTGGCTGGTATGAATAAGGAGATTAAGGCAAGCAGTTCTTGAGTGTGAAATTTGCCAAAGGTGTAAAGGGGAACATGTTCCTTACCCAGGATTACTTCAACCTTTACCTGAACCTTTACATTCTTGGAGTCATATCTCCATGGATTTCATTGAGGGACTTCCAAACTCTAAGGGAAAAAATGCTATTCTAGTGGTGGTTGACAGATTCACCAAGTATGGACATTTCTTAGCCTTATCTCATCCTTTTTCACCCACCGATGTAGCTCAGTTATTCATGGACCACATTTTCAAGTTACATGGGATGCCACAAAGCATAATTTCAGCGATGAGATAAAATATTCACCATAAATTTTGGCAAGAATTATTTCAATTGATGGGGACTCAATTACAATTTGAAAATCGCTATCATCATCCGGTGATGGCGGCCGACCGAAAGCTCAATCAATGTGTTGAAATGTATTTGAGGTGTATGACCCACACTCATCCAAAGCGATGGCATAAGTGGTTAACATTGGGTGAGTGGTGGTATAATACCACATTTCATTCTTCTATTAAAATGACTCCATTTGAAGCACTTTATGGAATTAAACCCCTCAACCGGCATTGGGCCCTTATCAACAATCAAATATTTGTGCGGTGGAAGATCCGCTACAACAAAGACACAAAATTGACCCGTGACTAAGGAATTTAGCTCGGGCTAGAGCTAGGATGAAACTTTATGCGAGATAAAGGAAGGTCGAGAGAACATTTCGATTGGAGAGTGGGTCTTCCTAAAATTACACCCCTATAGGCAACAGTCATTGCATCACAGATACAATCAGAAACTTGCTACTAAATACTATGGACCCTATCTGGTGATTAAGAAATTGGGTGAAGTAGCTTATCAACTAGAGTTACCAGCAAACTCCAAGTTACATTCAGTTTTTCATGTATCACTGCTCAAAAAGAAGATAGGGGAAAATGTGATTCCTATTCTACAGTTACCAGATATTATGATAGAAGATTCTCCAGGAAATCAACCCCAAAAATTACTTCAGGCAAGGTTCATTAAAAGGAATAACCAGGCTGTGACTCAATGGTTGATTCAATGGCTGCAAGGTACTGAGGATGAGGCCACATGGGAAGATGCAGATTGGATAAAACAGAAATTTCCAACATTTGATCCTTGGGGACAAGATCAAAGTAAGGGGGAGGACTGTCATCAGCAGGAGACAACAGCTGCACCATTGCCAACTGAGGAAGAAGAGACACCAGCTGAGAAGAAGGGAGAAGGAGACCATAACTGATCTTTCGAATTAGGCGGGAAATTCATTAACCAAACGACACCGTTTCTGTTAGTTTTATTAATTGTTAAGTTGTAATAGCTAGAAACACGTTTTAGCTTAATTCTCTTTTGCCATTTCTGAAACTGATGGCTAATTGAAAGATGCTGTATATATACAGCTCGTGCAGTGTATGCTGAGGGGTGGATAATGTTAAAGTTTGTTAGCTGAAAATTACAATTTCAGTTCCTCTTCTATCTCTTCTCTCTTTTCTGTTTTAGTTAAATCTTATTATATCTGCAATCTGGGTTTTGGTTGAGAATTTCCATAGCTGAAACCTTCAACCATCACACAGACTATCTTCTCTCTCCCCACCATCCCATCACTTCAACAAACTCATATCCCATCTCCTCAAACCCATCCCAAAGCCCCTCCACGTAACCCACTCCAAGAACCCACTCTCCGACATCATCAGAGAAACAACAAAAAACCTAGATAACAATTCCCTCTATTTCAACGATGATGACGATAAACCCCGCGAAGAGTGTGGAGTGGTTGGGATTACGGTGACCCAGAGGCTTCGCGGCTTTGCTATTTAGCCCTCCATGCGCTCCAGCACCGCGGCCAGGAGGGCGCTGGAATTGTCTGCGTTCACGATAACGTGCTTCAGTCGGTCACCGGCGTCGGACTTGTATCGGAAGTTTTCAATGAATCGAAACTGGATAAGTTGCCGGGGGATATTGCCATAGGACATGTTAGGTACTCCACTGCTGGATCTTCTATGCTTAAAAATGTACAACCTTTTGTTGCAGCTTACAGATTTGGGTCAGTGGGAGTAGCCCACAATGGGAATTTGGTTAATTACCAGGCGTTGAGGGCGGAATTGGAAGAAAATGGGTCAATTTTCAATACTAGTTCGGATACAGAGGTGGTTCTTCATTTGATTGCAATATCAAAAGCGAGGCCATTTTTGTTGAGGATTGTTGAGGCTTGTGAGAAGCTTGAAGGGGCTTATTCTATGGTGTTTTTGACAGAGGATAAGCTTGTTGCGGTTCGGGATCCTTTCGGGTTTAGGCCATTGGTTATGGGTAGAAGGAGCAATGGTGCTGTAGTTTTTGCCTCGGAAACTTGTGCATTGGATTTGATTGAAGCTACATATGAGAGGGAGGTTTATCCTGGTGAGGTACTTGTGGTGGATAAAGAAGGCGTCCAATCTCTTTGTTTGATGCCTCATCCCGAGCCTAAATCGTGTATTTTTGAGCATATATACTTTGCATTGCCAAATTCGATAGTTTTTGGGAGATCAGTATACGAGTCGAGGCGTACCTTTGGGGAAATTTTGGCAACAGAGGCTCCTGTGGATTGTGATGTTGTGATTGCTGTGCCTGATTCAGGGGTTGTGGCTGCACTTGGTTATGCAGCAAAAGCAGGGGTGGCATTTCAGCAAGGGTTGATTAGGTCACATTATGTAGGGAGGACATTCATTGAGCCGTCTCAGAAGATTAGGGACTTTGGAGTGAAGCTAAAGCTTTCTCCGGTGAGGGCAGTGTTGGAGGGAAAACGAGTGGTGGTGGTGGATGATTCCATTGTTAGGGGAACCACTTCATCGAAGATTGTTAGATTGATAAAGGAAGCCGGGCGAAAGAAGTCCATATGAGAATTGCGAGTCCTCCAATCATAGGCTCGTGTTACTATGGTGTCGATACACCTAGTGCAGAGGAGTTAATCTCGAATAGGATGAATGTGGAGGAGATCCGGGAGTTCATTGGCTCGGATTCACTTGCCTTTCTGCCATTGGATAGCTTGAAGAAGCTATTGGGCAATGAATCGTCGAACTTTTGTTATGCTTGCTTTTCCGGGAAATATCCGGTCGAGCCAAAGGGTAAAGTGAAAAGGGTTGGTGATTTTCTTGATGATGGATTGAGTGGGAGTATGGAGTCCATAGATGGGGGATGGCTTCAAGGAACTAGGAACCAAAAAGGAGTGGTGAATAGAACCCTAAATTGGGAACAGGAAATCAATTTCTCCAAGTAATTTGATGAAACAATAGTTGGGGATCTGATCTTACTACAGTATTTTGGAAATCTTTTCTGATTATAATTAAGTAATGAGAGGCAAGCTGCAGCTCATACAACACTTTTGGCTATGCATTTATGTATTTTTTCTTGTCTCTTTGATTTTTTGAAATGATAAAACTGATAAAAACATTGGGATTTCATTAAGCCTGCCTTGTACATGTTTGCTTTCATACTAAATAGAACTACATAGGATAACACAATATAAGGGTCGTAATTTGTAACTTCTAATTCGTTTTTGAATCTTGTAACCTCGCCTGAGGAGAAAGCTGGCCGCCATTTGAGGGAAGTCTCCGGCCATCCCCAGAGCATCTCTTACAAGTTACTTGCAAATGAATGGCTAAGAATTCATGTCTCTATTTTTTATATGATCTAGTTATCCAAAACGAGCATAAATGCTTACTAGAAAATAGAAAGGAAGTACAAGTTGGGTTGCGGACATGTTCATAAAAGGAAGTAGAAGGTCCTTGTTTCGAAACGTAGTCAAAATTATGTACAAAAACGAATCTCAAATAAGATTCTTGCACATCATGGGCAAATACTATAGCTAGGATTAAGATTGCTTTCAATAGAAAATTTCTGGTCCTAAAAAATGAAGGGTCCATCAAGATTCATAGAATCACAATTGGCCTTGGAATCTTAGCCAATTTTTGTGTGGTATATTATGAGTTCCAGGTCAATGTAGTACAGTCTGATGGTTTAGCAGCACAAATCTTGAGATTCTATCAATTTAGGGAAATTGGCACAAATGGTCCCTAACGTATGACATTAGTGCGCAAATAATCCATAACCTTTTATTTTTGGTGGAATGGTCCCTAACATATCTATTTAGGTGCGCAATTGGTCATTTTTTATGGATTCCGTTAAAAATCTGTTAAAAACATTTTGTTTAGGTGCGCATTTAGCCCCTTCTCATTTTTTTTTTGTCTTTATTAGTAGGGTAAAATTGTCAAGTTATATTTTTTTTCAATCTTTTAATTGGCGCAAATGATCCATAACCTTAGTTTTAATTAAAAAAATTTGCAATTAGATTCCTAACCTTTGCAAAAAGTGAAAATAGGTCCGATACTTTAATTTTTTTTGAAAAAATTAAAAGAAACTAACAAATTGATAATATACTTAATTATTTTGTATATTTTATGAACTTTTATAAAATAACTAAAATTTAAACACATAATTATTAACAAATGTACTAATTAAAATTATTTTATTATTATTAAGTAATCATATTATTTAAAATTCAAATTTTAATGTTATCATTACAACATAGAAAGAAAAATAAATTTGTCATAAATAATTTTTTTAATTATCCTCAACCCAGCCCGATTTTATACGATCTCATATTTACTGGGCTAACTCAGTCTGCTTTTGAGCCACATGGTTATTTGGTAGCACAATTTTAAATTTTAATTTATTTTTCTATTTAATAAAAAGAAAAAAGAAAAAAAAGCAAACATCTGAAGATGCCAATTTTAAATTTTAATTTATTTTTTTATTTTAAAAAAAAAAGAAAAAAAAACCAAACATATGAAGATGTCAATTTTAAAATTTAATTTATTTTTCTATTTAAAAAAAAAAAGAAAAGAAAAGAAAGAAAGGCAAGCATTTCACCATCTTTAGCACCCCCCACTCAAGGTCAACTAGATCAGGGGGAGATGCCAGAAACAAGGGGGGAGATTCTCCCCATTTCCGGGGGTGGGGGTGGGGTGGGTGTGATTTGGGTCCAAAAAATTTGTTAGTTTCTTTTAATTTTTTTTTAAAAAATTAAATTATCAGACTCATTTTCACTTTTTGCAAAGGTTTGGAATCCAATTGTAAATTTCTTTAATTAAAACTAAGGTTAGAGACCATTTGCGCCAATTGAAAGGTTGAAAAAAATATAACTTGACAATTTTACCCTACTAATAAAGACAAAAAAAAAATGAGAGGGACCATTTGCGCACCTAAATGAAAGGTTTTTAACGGACTTTTAACGAAATCCGTCAAAAAGGACCAATTGCGCACCTAAATGGAAGTTAGGGACCATTTTGCCAAAAATAAAAAGTTTGGGACCATTTGTGTACTAATGTCATATATTAGGGGACCATTTGCGCCAATATCCCTTCAATTTATTGATTTAAAATTTCACTAGTCATCATATTTCATTACTTATCTGTCTCCAAATTGGAACGATGTTCTCTGCCCACAATGGACAAATTAATTCTTACCTACTATGTAGGTGGCATGCCTAATCATAATTTTAATTCCACGTAGCAAACGGCCACATCACCTCAAAAAATATATACCCAACCCCATAACCCCTTCCCCCATACCACATCCCACCCAACATTATTTACCCGACCCCATAACTCCTTCTGCGGTGAGTCAGCACCGATGGCCAAGACGAGAATTTCGTCAGCGCCGCTGCCATCATTCCTTGATTACTCCTTCCAGTACGAACTTGCTCCTCCTCCTCCTTCTTGCCATTACTCAACCCTTCACTACCGATTCACTCGACTTTTCCCGAACCAATTCCACCACTCTTCCACACAAATTTCCCATCCCATTTGATTCTGACTCCAGCACTGCCATGGCACTAGATCTCTGGCAAACAGTACTCACGGCACGGCACAGCTGTGGTGAGTGTTCGATGTAGTCGTTTTTACACTCTCCGACAACTCCAAGATCGCCATTTACATTTACAAAATAGTCGAGAAACAAATAAGAAAATTCTAGAAGATAACTTTACCAAAATAGGCTACTTTCAAAATGGTAGAGAAGATTGAAAACATTACAGATTATAGAAAGATGAAAAGAGAATGGAGATTTGGCGAGATTTCAATTAAAAAACTAATTTTGGGATTAAAAAAACATAGATTCAGGCGGTTTGCTACACACACACACGAACAGAGACAAAAAAGGCAAAATGGCTGATGTGAACTTCATAACACGGCCGCAAAATCTGAATTTCACAAATGCGGTTGCTTCAAAACACCCGATTTCACTACAAATGATGCTTATACCGAGTGAGTTCGTGTTGGTCCGGTGATAGGTGAGTGGTGGGTCAGCAGTAATAGGCAGTGGTCTCATGTAAATAGTGGTTCGGTGATTTAGGACACCAAATGTGATGAAATCGAGGAGGGAGAGAGAGAGAGAGAGAGAGAGAGAGAGAGAGAGACTGAGTAACAAGACGGGAGTGGTGGGTCCGGCGTACTCGTGGTGCTCCAACGATAAGTGTGGTCGGCGGCAAATGGGGAGAGAGAGAGAGAGATGGGTGGGATAGGGTTTGGGGGGTAGGGGCTATGGGGTTGGGTATATAAAATTTGAGGTGATGTGACTGTTTGTTACTTAGAATTAAAATACTATTGTTCTCTTGTCCACAATAGAAAAAATAATTCTTGCTCACTGTATAAGTGACATGTATAATCAGTATTTTAATTCAACGTAACAAACGGCCACATCACCTCAAAAATTATATACCCAACCCCATAACCCCTACCCCAAACCCCATCTCACCCACCATTCTCTCTCTCTCCAATTTGCCGGCGATAGGTGATCTCTCTCTCTCTCTCCAATTTGCCGCCAACCACACCAATCGCCGGAGCGTCTTATGTTTTATGTAACCACTAACTACTACATAGCATCTTAAAAACTAAAAATAGTAAAACCATTATTATAAAAATGTCGTGAGATTAAGAGATTAAAAAACATGCCTTTACATTTTAACACTTTTGTGACACAATTTATTGGTGAATTGGCATACCATGCAACAATTATATTAAAGATCCATTATAACATGACTATCATTTAAGTAATTTTCATCAATTTCGAAAACCATAAGTGAACTCTGAAATTTGAAACAAAACTAAGAGTTCAATGACCTAATTTGAAATTAAATTAAATTAAAGTTGAGTGACCAATTGAGACAATTTAAAATTCAGCTGAAAGTTCGGTGATGGCAAATGAAATTTACCCCACGAAAAGAGAAATGTCGTTCATTAGGTACTCAAAAATCACGAATAAGATAAAACTTAAGACTTGAGTTTACTCCCAAACAAAACATATTCAGTAGATAAAACATATTCAATAGATACAGTATGATTCCTAGAGTATAAATTGATGCTTAAAACATAAAACCTCGTGTACACAAGACGGGTAGAAATTGTAGACTCCCATTGTGTAACACGGACCACATGTTTGGTATATAGTCCTAGACAAGATTGAATCATATAATTGATCAAGTAGTATCTAGTCCATATACCAAACGTACCATAAAGATGGAAACCGATGAACAAACCTAGTGTTGCGGTGACCACGTTTGATACACAGTCATGTCATAAAGGTGCAAACTAATGAATGAATGCATTAAGCAAGAACTGCTTAATATGGGGAAACCGATAAATTAAATAAGCTATTGCTTTCACGCCATCACAACATAAAAGCTATTGCTTTGATTCATGCTGTGCAGATGTACTGCCATTCTGCTGCTGCTGAGACTGTTGTTGTATGTTCTGTCGAGTTGCCTGCTGCTGGCGTAACTGGAACTGCTGGGGGTTAATTGAAAGCTGTTGAAACTTGGTAGGATCTCCGCTCAGTTCAGAAGATGCAAGCTTCAAACGTTGCACCTCGGCTGTCAACGCTTCATTAAGTGCTGTCACAAGAAAACCAAAATAAGTAAAGCATATTTTCTTTAACAGTGCAAGAATAAAGATGTACATGTAGGATCCCAAACATAGCCAACGTATATGCTCATTTAACAAGGCAAAGAAAGCACATAAAGAAAATCAAAAATTACATTTTAGGCCATTTTGTCCATATACATTTCCAGATTTTCATATCATCAGAAATGATCAGATCACTTTCCTGAGAAGATTGATCTGACATGCCTAAACTTACAATGAAGAGGAACAAGATCCATGTACAATACCAATAACTACATCGTTTTCATGTGAGAAATTTAAAACTAGAATCTTTATAATAAATTATAAAAGCCCTATGAACAATTGCTGCAGTGTATCACCATGGATTAAATAAAATCAACTCTGACAGTCCCTTCACGGAGCCTTCCAGAGAAAAGGCAACAGATACACTATAGCATAGTTTAGAAGTGGATTGACTCAGAAACACAGACTTGAACTTCTCCCTTTTTCCTCTTATGTTTTCATTTCTGAAATTACAAGGGGAAAATGAACCGAAAACAGCTAATGGTGTCCACTAGATGCTCTTGAGATGTATCTTGTGCATAAATGGCTGCTTTATTGCGTGGCTCCAACTATTTTTCTCATCCTGATTTTTTGGGGATTGTACGAATGTTCGCATATATGTTAATGAGAAGCAGCAAATCTCATAGTCAGAAGTTTAGGAAAAAAACTAGAAGCGAAATGTCACTCAGGACAGATCATCAGCAAACTAACAGAAACACAATCCATCCAAGTTGTGGCGCCAGATGTCCAAATAAGAAGCAGTGGATTACCTAACTCAGGTGCAATCTAGCATCAAGGAGTACAGTACAATTGCCTAGTTTTGTTCATGGAATTCAAAATCCAATCAATCAGTACAGTATTTGCAGTTGAGTAACCATAATTTTGCAGGAATTCATAAAGAAACAAATAGATAATGCCTGTGCTACTTCAATAGCAGAAGATGTGTCTCAGTGTATTACAACTACCAAATGAACTTGTATAACAGAGTAAAAAAAGTATACCATCACGGAGTTGAGCCTGTTGTTCCATAGCTTGCAGGCGAAATTTCAGCTCATTGTTGTGGCTCGTCAGTCCAGCAGAGTCCCGCTGAATGCAAAAAAAAAAAAAATAAATAAAAAAAAATTCCACCATTTAGACAAAATAGAAAGACAAAACG
Organism: Forsythia suspensa; assembly: GCA_023638005.1. Lineage (NCBI taxonomy): Eukaryota > Viridiplantae > Streptophyta > Magnoliopsida > Lamiales > Oleaceae > Forsythia > Forsythia suspensa. The sequence continues at coordinate 25,669,691 of CM042670.1, read as the reverse complement.
GCTCAAACGAAAATTGATATTCTCAGCACTAGAATTATCACCTGCAGCAAAGTAAGCTGGGCTGACAATGTTGTTGCTTCAGTCTGTAAAGTTTGGACCTTGTGTTCCAGCTCAGCAATGTATCTCATCTTACGCTCCTTTGAACGAGCAGCAGATTGACGGTTTGCCAAGATTCTAATACAGGAAATATGAACAACTTAGGCATTAGAGATCAATAAACTATGCACATGAAGGGAGAAAGGAATAAAGTATGTTCAGATGTCACGTAGCAGAATTGAAGTGTACTTTACCTTTTTGCCCGCTTGGGATCAGATAAAGCAATCTCTGCAAGTTTTTCATTTTCCATAATCTTCTTGATCTCAGCCCCATTAAACTCACCACTCGCAAACTCCAAGCTAAAGTTCCCATCAATTGAATTGGTTGGTGAGAGTTGTCCTGGGCGTGCTCCAGGAGATGGAGGCAGTCTTGGTGACTCATCAGTAAAGTTCATATTCCCGATAAAGCTATCCATGGAGACACTCCTGCAGTGTCTGGTGGTCGGAGCAATATCCCCCCCAGAACTCCTTTTGATTCCTTCCCTTTTCTCAGTCAACGAAGATATTCCTTGTTTCCACGTATTGTTGCCACTCTCATTTACACTGCTTGTGGCTTCATTATCACTGCTATCACCCCCAGTCATCTTTGTACCACTCGCTCTACTGTCCAAATCTTCACGATTCTCATTACCCAATTTCTCATCAGTACCGGATGAGTTCAATGCATCAATGTTGTCCAAATTCATGTAGGCAGAAAACAGGTCATCCACAACTTCCCCTTCAGATTTCCTCTCACCCATCCCTTCTGCATTGCTCTCATCACGTTTCTCCCAACAAGACTCCCTTTTAACTAACTGCACTGGCTTGGCCCCTAAATTCTCTCTTGCAGACGCTGACCTCTCAAAAGCACCAGGATTCCCCAGCGGAAGAGGTGACAGCTGAGGTTGTGTAAAACTAGAAATTCCGAATGGGATATCACTATTGGACCTTCTATGTGCCTTACGTGGAGGTAGAGTCTCAGCTACCCTTGACGCACTACCTCTTGTGAAAGGTGAGGGGGGCAACAAGGAATGTGAATTAGCATCCCTCTCCTCCATTGAAACATCGCCAGACACTTGGTCCGACATTGAAGTGGGCAGTGATTCCCTATAAGGCAAAGGACTCAAGGGTGGCAAGGAATCGAGCGAGAAAAATGAGGGTTGTGACAAAGATCGCGAGTGTGACTGCCCCTGACTATGACTAAAATTCTGCTGACCCTGTTGCGAATTCACATGATGGGTTACCGGGATCTGTGAGTAAGGCGAATTACGGGGCATTTGCGGATGAGAAGGTGGTATCCCGACCCTCTTACTGCTATTCTCAACACCAAAATTTGGGGAGAATTGTCGCATCTGACCGCGGAATTGCAAAACGTTCAACTGTGGTATGTCTAGTTGATTCAATGGAATGGATTGTTGTTGTTTAGCGAGTGAAGATGATGATGTCCCAAACGAAGATTGAAGTCTTTGCACAGAATCACTATTAACTTGCTCAATATCACCACCCATTTGCTAAAAATAACTCAAAACTCACCACTCTATAATCTTAGTGAAACAATAATTCTGGAATTTTCAGTTCAACCCACAAGTATATCGAAGCTAAAAACCTCAATTCCAAAAGATTGAAACTAATTTTCAAAACACTAAAAACCCAATGAATCAAAAAATCGTTATCTGTACCAAACTAAACAAGCAGGTTAACAAATAATTGGACTTTAGCATTGAAATTTCAAAAAGAAAACCAAACAAAAGGCACTTTTTACCGACTAAATTTTCAGATGAGACGAAGCACGTCAGCAAGAGTTTATCCCCACATTTGGCGGTGAAGTGTCCCTATACAGTGGGGACGAAACAACAAAGATGAAGCCGAAATCTCTGCGTGCTGGAGTGTTCATACAAGTGATTATGTGTTACTTTCTCTCTCTAAAAGTCATTATTCTCTCTTTCTATATAGACGGGTGCAAGTATTCCATTAGACTTCTACGCTGCTTACACACTACCGAGTATACGCGTGAATTTAATATGAATTTTAATTTCATTCGGATTGAATTTGCATTTCATTCCGACCGCATTTGGCTATTCCCCGCAACTTATGCAGCAATTTAATCTCTACGTCTTTTTGTCCAAAATCTGCGTTTCAAAGCGCGTGAATAAAAACGCTTTGATTTTCTTTGTTTTTTTTGGGAGGTGTGTTACAATTGCCCTTCAAAAGATGGGGATAAAATAAAACACGTGCACTTGTCAGAAAATATCTCAAATATTGTAATATTTTGAATATAAATAGAGGGAAAATAGAAGGAGAAGTCCCCAATTTATTACTATTATTGCATTTATGTTCTTATCATTTTATTCAGAATATTTTGGCCCTCAATACTACACTTTTATGCACCCACAGTTCTAAAAAGATGGCTTGTGTCCAAATCCCTATATATTAAAAGAGTGAAGGAAATGTAGGCACTTTTCATATAAATACGTGCCAAGTTATTAATCTTTTTTTTTTCTCTATTTCATATCTTTTCTTTCATTTTTATTTTTTTTTCAATATCTTTTTCCACCCTAATTTTTATCCAACGTTTTTTTATTTTTCTCATCTTACTTTGATCTTCCTTTGGTGATCTTGTTCGTCTTCCTTCCGACTTTAGTCATATTTTTCAAAAAATTGTCCAAAATTTTTGCAGATATGTTTATTATTTTTTATACCTAATCAATTTTTAAAAAAGCTATCCAAATGCCTAATAATTTAAACTATTGAAACAAAATTCAGTTCCACATATATATATATATATATATATACAAAAATTTTCATTAAAACAGAAGAATTTATTAAAGAATTAAGAAGTTTAATTCTTAGTTAATGAACGAGATCGATATTTTAGATAAAAATTATAACGACGCTTTAGAATTTTGTAATAATTTTCATAAGGAACCCAAAGGCATAACAAAGTTAGATTCTCCCAAGACTTGAGAATCAATTTTAATAAAACAAAATAATTTTATTATTACTTTGTTAATTTCTTTACATAAGAAGATTGACAGTTTAGATAAAACTAAAATAGCAACTTCTTCAAGTAGTATAGAAAACGATTTAAGAACTTTAACAAATCGGTTAGGAAGTTTTAGTCTCCACCCTTCAGGTAAAGAAAAAGTAACTAGAAAATTAACCAAAGAATTTAGATTTCCAGGATGAGTTTGACATCTCCCTTTTTAGGTAGATCTAGAACAATTAGTGAAGAATCGTCTAGACCTAGTACATCCAGTGTTGATAGAACTCTGCTAGATAGACTGTTAAGAAGAACAGAACAGAATGATCAGAACATAGAAGAAATCTTAGATCCAGATCAAGATTACCAAAGGTTTCAGACCCATGGTTTAAGGTTACTTAACCCAGAAGTTTTATACAACAGAGGAATATTTGAGTCTAGAACCCAGTTTTTTAGACATAATAGACAAGTCTCCCTTCAATGCATAGGTAATCAAGTTAGAAAATTAAATTTAATTTCAGATGATTCTAGAAAAGAATTAAAAAAGAGAAATTATAAATTTATGCATTTAGGTTTAATAGTCATAGGAATTAGAGGATTAGCAAGAAAAAATTTAGGTTGTAAGACTTTAATTACTATATATGATGAAAGATTCAACAATATAGATAAGAGTCAAATAGCCAGTATGGAAGTAGATATGAATAGTAACATAGGAATTATTTATTGTAATCCAGACTTTTTGATGACTATTAAAGACTTTTCAGATAAAATAAAAATAGGAATCCAGACTAAAGGTTATGAAGATGTAGATAGTGGAGATAACATCTTAGTTCATATAGGATTTTTAGGTAGATGTTCTGTTAGCGCTCAGACTAAATATAAAATTTACATAGACAAAGTAGTAAATTTAATGAGTAGCAAAGGTATAAATATGGTAAAGCCAAAAGAATTTTCGGCAGAACAATTAGCAGGATTAGAATGGGACATGGATAAATTCTTAGAACAGAAAGATAAGACAACCATTGCCCCTACAGAATCTTTAACTTATAAAGACATTCATGGTAGAACTAGTTTAAGATTTATTAATTACGATCGATTGAAAAGCAGATTGAAGATCTTCAAGAAAGCGAATCATTAGTGAGCCTTTCATAGACAATGTCCATATAGAATTATTAGGAGAAGATATAGATAGAATTATCTTTCCCAAAGAATTAGGAATGGACCTTAATAAAGAAGAACTCCTTAAACTAGAAGACCAAATGTTTTTAAATAAATGCATTCGGGATAATGAGTATTTATATTATGATTCGAGAAAAGAACATAAGACTAGGAATTATTCGTGAAGAATTTAATGATAATAGTTCAGAAATAAGTTGTGAGAAGAATTTTATGGATACTCAAGCTTATAAGACCATAGACGATACTCCTTTTGATAAGACTATAAAGCATGAACCCTTTACTTATGGACCAGGATTTCCTCCTAGAAGACCATATAATAAATATGAAGAAATTCCAGAAGACTCTAGATACGTAGCAAAAGGTAGTGAAAGACCTTTAGAAAATAAGATAGAATTCCAATCTGCTGCAAAAGCGCAAATCTTAAATTTGACCGCTCATGATCCGCAGATGTGGACAAATGTAATAGAGGTATGGAAAAATACTATAATAGGTCATTACATTAGAAGTTTCCAAGACATGGAACCCATAGACATGTATAGGTATTTAGAGACATTTTTAGGAAAAAGTACAAAGGCTATGTGGGAAGCCTATAAACAAGATAAAAAAGAAGAATTGAGCAGTTAGTTGCCTTAGGAAGTAACCCATATAATTTTGTTAATAAGATACAAGTACTTATTACGTGATCGGACCCTAATTAGAAGTCAGGATGAATGTACAAAGAAAAGCTATGAGAGACTTAGAACAACTTAGTCTATACAAATGGACTAAGGGTAAGTATGTTAAGCAGTTTTTAAATGAATATCATTACTTAGTTTCAATCTCAGGTAATACATTTAACCAAGAATTAGGACTGAAGTTATTTCACAAATTACCAGGCCCATTAGGATTAGAAATCACATACAAATGGAATGAATTGACTTCGGTTAAAGAATATCCGAGATAAAAAGTGGAGCATAGGACATAGGATTCAACATGTAATCAGATGTTTAGAAGAAAAATGTGTAACATTACAGATTCAGAAACAACTTAAAAAGACAGACTATAAGTTTTGTAAAGATATTTTTACTCCTCAGACTTATGGTGCCTCAAAGCCCATAAAGAAAAAATATAGGAAGGATAAAAAAGTTAAAAGAAGACCTTTTAAGAAGAGATACTTTCTTAGAAAATCTAATAAGAGAAAACCTTATTTAGATGAGAATAAACATGTCAGAAAGTTTAAACCAGATAGAACTTATAAGAATAAGCTTAGTTGTTTTGTTTGCAATAGTAATGAACATTTAGCAAGAACATGTCCTAAAAGACTTAATAGTTATGATAAGAAAAGCACTTTAGTAGAATGTACCAATGAAGATCTTATTCAATTAGATGAATATATCTCAGACAATGAATCCATTTATAGCATTGTATCTATAGAAGACAATTTAGAAATTCAAGAAAATTCAGATTATGAAATTTTAGAAGAATTCTCTAATTTCAAAATTAGTGAAGATTCAGAATCTGAAGAAGACTTAAATTTCGTACAGACTTCATTAGATGAATGTAATCATAACTGGTTGAAAAGAACAGGTGCTGATAGTACAGCATGTTTTTTATGTAGTTGGTATCCAGCTAGAAAGCTTAGGGCTAAATGTTTAGAATGTTATAAAGAAGCTTGTATTAAATGTTTAGAAGTAAATAATTTAATAGAAAAAGAAGAAATTAAGCCAGAAATTACGGCAGAACAAATTGAGATTTCTGAAATTAGAATTCTTAGAAGAAGAATAGAGAATATAGAAGACATGCAGAAATTATTAATTCAGAGATTAGAAATCTTAGAATCCAATAATAAAGGTAAATCAATAATGATAGAAGAATCAATTCCAGAAAATCCAGAATTAGTTCAGATAGTTTGTAATTCAGAAAAGCTTAAGAGTATTAAAGTTAAATGCCAGGTTAGAATAGGAGATTATGTTATAAAATGTTTAGGATTAATAGACTCTGGTTGTAGTAGTTGTATAATTAATAAAAAATTAATTCCAGATAGATATTTAGTAAAAGCTAAAAGTCCAATTGAAGCTCAACAAATGGACGGTAAACATTATACTTATACAGATTTATTAAGGCCAAATAGTAAGATTAGTTTTGAGACAAATTGTGGATTAAGTATAGAATATACTTTACCTAGAGATTCCACATGGGTAAGACCTTTAAATCTTAAAGACTCAGATTTTATCTTAGGATTAAGTTTTTTATTAAAAGACAATGGTAGTATAACAATTACAAAAGACTTTATACATTTTCAGAAACCTACATTATTCAGCCCTACACAGACTATTTATTTTCCATCAGAGTGCTCCGAGAAGCGTGGTGGTAGTAGTAGTAAGAAAGAATGTCCCTGTAAATTAGAAAGAGAATGTCAATTAGTAGAAAATAAAAATTTAGAAGAAGACGAATTAGAAAATGAATTCGATAATTTAGAAGAATCTGATTTTGATTCAATAGACTTGCTTGATAATGAAAAGATCTATTATACTCTCATAACAGAACAGGATATAGAAAGTTTAATATCTAAGTTAGAAAAAATGGAAATTTTAGGAGAGAATGTTCTTAAATACTGGGAAAAAGACAAGGTAACTTGTGAATTAAAGATTAAGAACCCAGAATACATAATTAGATGTAAAAATATAGAAGCAACAAATTTAGATCTTGAAGACTTTAAGATGCATACTCAAGACTTACTTAAGTTAGGAGTAATTAGAAAATCAGACAGTCCTCATAGATCAGCTGCTTTCATTGTTAGAAAACATTCAGAGATAGTAAGAGGTAAGAGTAGAATGATATTTAATTATAAAAGACTAAATGATAATACTATAGATGATGCTTATAAATTACCAGACAAGACTGTTCTTATTAATAGAATTCAGAACTGTAAGATTTTTAGCAAATTTGATCTTAAGTCAGAATTTTGGCAAGTTAAGATGCATCCTGATAGTATAGAATGGACAGCCTTCACATGTCCAGAAGGACACTTTGAATGGCTAGTCATGCCTTTTGGTTTAAAGAATGCACCAGGTATTTTTCAAAGAAAGATGGATAGTATATTTAATAAGCATAGTAAATTTGTAGTAACATACATAGATGATATCTTAGTATTCAGCAAAAATAGGAGAGAACATAGAGGTCATTTGCAAATTATATTTTCAGAATTTATTAATCACGGTTTAATTATCAGTAAAAAGAAAATGGCTCTTTTCAAAGAATTCATAGACTTTTTAGGAGTTAAAATAGGACAAGGAAAGATTTCCTTACAGCCTCATATAGCACAGAAAGCTTTAGAATTTCCAGACAAGTTAGAAGACTTGAAGCAAATTCAGAAATTTTTAGGATTAGTTAATTATGCTAGACCTTTTATCAAAGATTTAGGAAAAATTGCAGGACCCTTATATTCAAAGACTTCTCCTACGGGACAAAGACATTTTAATTTAGAAGATGTTAAATTAGTCCAGGAAATTAAAAATAAGATTAGAAGTCTTCCAGAATTAGCAATGCCATTAGATACAGATTTTTTAATCATTGAGACGGATGGTAGCATTTTAGGATGGGGAGCTATCCTTTTATGTAAGCCAAATAAATATGCGAGACAAAACTACGAGAAAGAATTTGTAGATACAATAGTGGTAGCTACAAAGAAAAAGCAATCTGAGTAGTATTGATGCAGAACTGTTAGCAATTAATTATGCTTTAGACAGCTTTGAATTGTTTATAGTTTCTAGAAAAGAAATTTTGATTAGAACAAACTGTCATGAACTATTGTTTCTTTTTATAATAAGCTTAAGCTAGACTCTAAGAAAAGCGAGAGAAGAAGATGGCTAAATTTTGTAGATAGAATTACAAACACACGGTATTAATATAGAATTTGAACATATTAAAGGAGTAGATAAAAAGCGTGAGACATTTTAAGTAGGATGATTACTACTAAAGATTTTTGATCTAACTATTTGTATTCCTTTACGCTGATGTCGGACCTCCTTTAAGACCGTGAATTCCCCACAGGAATTCTTTTTGCTTCTGACTTTATTCTGAGACTTCAAGTAGTCGTAATGGACCTTTTTATCAAGACCGTTTAAGGTTTGGTAATCAAGAACTTTATGTTTTCCAAATAGCAATATTTCATTTAAAGTTTTACCGCATATTTCGATTTCTAAAGAAGAAAGATGCATTCTAGACAATTTGTGGATTTCATATAATAAGAACCCCAAAGATCGAAGTATTTTCTTGCTTCTTTAAATGCACTTTTCGAATACTTTAATCAAGGTAAAAATTCAAGTTTTACGTTGTAGTCAAGGTAAAAACCAGAATTTTTCATTCATGGTTAGAAGTTTTAAGGCGCATTAAAGATTGCAAAGACCCTCTTTACAAAAGTTTTTCTAATTATCAAGAAGCATTAGATTCATTTAGCGGTTGATAGGATTAAATTTTTATATTTCGCCTTCACTTAAGAATTTTGAAGATCCTCCTTTAGATTTCTCCCTAGCAAAGACAAAAGATTTTTTGTACTCATTGCGAATGTATGAGAACAATTTTAAGATCATTAATGAATCTAATCGTAATTGTTAATGTAAAGAACATCTTTACAAAAAGATTTACGCTTTAGAACAACAAATTGTGAACTTGAGAATGACATATCCAAAGGGTACTATTGAGCCCAAGAAATCAATAGCTAGTCCAAATTGACGGTAGGTGGTCAAGACTCATCAAATCAGTTGATGGCTATGGACTTGCCAAAAGTTCAACAGACACGATTTAGTAAAGACTCCAATCTGGGACACTCTTGGCCAGCCCAGTGGCAAATTTGATATTTTAGTTGATTATTCAAAAAGCCCAGAACATTTATCTCAAATTCAGAATTCAGAAGCCCAATGTTCAGAAGCCCAAAATACCCAGATTTCCAAAGGTAAAGAAATCCTCCAAGATAGTCAAGACCCAGATGATAGTTTTATTTCTGTTGAAAACTTATTTCCCAAATTGAGAAATACCGGAAAAATGAGAAAATTTTAAAAGAAGAATTATTTCAAAAAAAAAAATAAAAGTAAAAAGAAAGAAGAAAAGAATCTTGAAGAAAAAATTGAAAGAGCATTAGAAAAGGTTATCAAAAAGAAAGAAAATAACAAAGAAAAAGAGATCCAATGTACGAATCCAGAACCAGAGAAATCTGAGAATTCAGAAGACACTAATTTCAGAGGAGAAAATGAAAGATTTGGTTGTGATAATTCAGATTCGGGAATGTCCTTTTCCCCTACAGCAGAACACAATCTTGATACCTAGAACAGAGGTCGTGACAGATTTTTGCTCAGAATTCCACTCTAAGCAAAAGAAGACAAAAAAGATTCCTTTTCAGTCAGAAGATTTTCGTGAAGAACTGTTTACTTTTTGAAAATTCCGCATAAAAATCAAAAGAAGAAACTTTTTGCAGATTGTCGAGACAGATTGCTATCCAGCTGTAAGAAGTTTGAAGTTTTAAGAATCTGCCAAAATTCAAAAAAGACGTTTCCTTTTGAAGATCCTCAGACAAGCAGAAAAAGACAAAAGACAGTTACTATTCACCTTTTGAAAAAGAAGCCAGTACTGTAGACTTTTTGAAAAAATAAAGATTTCTGCTGAAGATTTTGCTTTTGAAGACAGAAACTTTTGGCCAGATGTTTCTCGGTGAAGCGCGTGCCAATTGTAGCGAGTAAGAAAAGACAGAAAGTAGAGGCGTGTGGAAAAGAAATTTACTTTTAGATTTGTTGTTTTGCTCCCAAGAATTTTATTATATAAGGGGAAGTTTTCTTTTGTAAGAGGCATCGGTCAATCGGTTAACACCTCGAAAAAAAACCCTTGCTCTCTCAAAAACCCTCTTGTATAAGAAAATTCTCAATCCAAATATTGTATAGAAAGCTTGTATTCAGGTATATGTTCCAAACTTTGTAATTAAGTTTAAAGTTTTTCAAGAGAATTGGGATTTTCCGAAAGGAAATCCTTAGTAGTAATTTCTTTTATGTATTAGCGGATCTCCAAAAAATGTTTACATTATTGTATTTTTGTGAAGTTTTATAAAGTATTTTGTTGAAATGTTTTGTTGATATTTGTTATATCATTCATTTCATCCTATGCATGTTATAAAAGCATAACTTGATTTTTAGAAGCCATCACTGTTTCTAAATTAATCTGAGTGACCCAAATGAGTAAGGATTGTGGTAGGAGTGAGCCTTAGATGTCCTTTAGATGTTGGGAAAAGGAATCAATTAATTTAGGAATTTATTAAAGGAGTGCCGGTGGTAACCTTAATAAAAGGAATCGAGTTCAAGTTAACATGTCTTAGGTGGTGATATTTGTTTTGGTATTTATATTTCCGTTAAAAAAAAAAAAAAAAAAAAAAAAAAAGGAGATTTGTTAAGAACATTTAAAAGAATTTATGAAAAGGGAAGTACCGAGTAGGATATTAAAAATTTTGAAAACAAAAATTTTATGAACCCATCAAGCCCAAGAAAGCAGACGAAGCCTCTACATCAGAACCATCTTTATCAAGTAATATTTATATTATACTGCCTCCAAAAATTCTTGAAGAATTTAGTTACCTGTTAAAAGAACATAAAAAAGAATTAGAAATCGTAAGAAATAGAATAGGAACTAACTTTAAATTATTAGATTTAAAATTTAGAAAATTTCCAGAAGTAAATTCTTATTTACTTGAAAGAACTATAATAGAACAAAATAAAGACATAACTTTTTTAGGACAAAGAATTGAAGAAATAGAAATAATTCTAGAAGAAAAAACAATAAGTCAACGTAGTCAATTTATTGAGTTTCTTATAAAAATTTCAGAATTATTAGAAATAGAATTTTAAAAGACTTCCACATTAAGCAGATTAAACAAGACTACGCTAACCACCGCCAACTCTGCAGACTAACCTTGAGAAAGACCCTTCACGCCATGTGGTGAGAGTCTCTCTCTTCGCACCCCCCTCTTATTTTGGTAGGCTCTAGATTTGACCTCTTAAGCCAAAACAGAGTATCATATACAAAACAATCCACTTTGAATTTCAATATCATTTGCAACTGAAACAATTTTTCTTCAATTAATTACTTATATTAAGTTAGCAACACAATAATCAATATTACAAGAAATACATAGTTTTAATTCATTTTTAAAGCGATTCTTTGAATCAAATTACAATTAAGTCCAAAAAAATTTACCCACAAGCACAAAATCTTGCACTAAGCAAGAAAAAAGATAGAGAATACTATTCTCAAGGTAGAAAATTACAATAGTAGAAAATAAATAAATAAATAAAATCACTAATTAACAACTTATGCTACTCTATAATAAGCATTTTTACTACTTATTACCGCGAGTTCACAAGAAATCTTATGCATATCTCACGACACCGGTGTGATTTAAACTTTTTTTTAATGTTTGATACATTAAAATGAATAAAATTAAATTGAAATAATTTACAAAGTCGGATCATAATGAGGAGAAATATGGAATAAGTTTAAATTTTAAAGCAGCAGAATAATCTTGTGAGATCATAATTGAAGTTTTTAGTTCTAAGATTTGTATTAATCAATTCTATTAGTAACTACACACCATTCATTACATCTTCTAAAAATGAAGAACATTGGTGTTAAATATCAATTGAAGCTATATCACCTATCATTTAAATAATAAGTATTTTTTTCAATAAGTTTTAATATATATTTTACTTAGTCTCTCATAAGTGAAAAATAATTAAGAAACTCACTAAAAATGATCACACTATTAAATACTTAATTAAAATACAACACGTGCCTTGCACGTGCATTTGACTAATTACTTTTAAAAGACGTGATGATCATGTCGCAAAAAGTAATCTGCCGTTATTTTGAATTACAAAAAAAATTACAGTTGAGTCTCTAATTTTTTTGGAAAAGTACAAATGAGTCTTAAACCTTTATTTAATAATATTTAACTTAGCGTACTAAATATATCATTATAGTCGAGTAAATTAAATCTTTCAAAGATAAAAAGAAGCTAAATTATCGTGCTTCAAGTGTATGTAATTGTTTTATGATGTGAAAAACTTAAATTAATAACAAAATTACGTATATAATATGAACCAATTTTATTGAGTTTTTATTTAACATAAAAATACTTTAAAAATAATTTAAGAAATATATTTTCTTTATTCAATAATAATAAAATGATAAATAAATAAAATTTGAGATTTAATATTTGTAGTTAATAAATGAACAATTTGATTAAATAAAAGTATTTGAGGATGGAGTTCATGACACAATGTTGTTTTCCTTTTTCGTTTATAACCATAAAATAAAATTTTAAAATTTTAAATAATTTATTTATTTAACATAATTCTAATAAAATAATTATGAGCTTCAATTTAAGTTATGTCACAAGAGTTCATAAAATATACAACACAATTTACATTTATTATTAATTTGATCAATAAAATCTTAATTTTTTTTATAAAGAACTCGTTAGTTATAAAAAAAAATAAAAATAAAGGTACATGATCTATTTGTACTTTTTTGTATGAAAAAGATTAATTGCGCACCAAAACACATAAGTTAATAATGTCTGTGCCAAAAAAAAAAAACTTTGAGAATATCATTTCACCAAATTCCTTAAATAAAACCTCAAACTTCTTCCTGAACATTGCTCCTACCTTTTTGCCTTAACAATCTCTACTTTTGGGTACTCCCAACTCCCTCAACCTCATTTGCTAAGAAACTGTCTCAAGCTCACACTCTCCATCTATTACAACTTTAGAATGAGTGATTTTGAATTTTTCAGATTTTCAACATCTTATGAAGTAAGAACATTTTCTTCCTTTTTAATACGATGGTAGTTGTTTATTTCTCTTGTCGAGATTTTTTTTGAATTTTTTTTTTATTAATGGTTTTTTTACCCTTCATTCTAGATAAAATGTTGCTTGTACATTTTTTTAGTGTTCAATATGTTGTATATTTGTATTTGAACTTCAAAGTTTCCATCTTCTGTTAGATATTATAGTGATTGCCCACACAATATTTTTGGAAAGTGAGTGATATAGCAGGCTAGTGAAATTTGTTTATTTTCCATCGAAACAAGGTATCGCAGACTTGGTTCTTTGAAGCTACCACTTGGTGCATAGCTTCTTAGTTCCCTCTCCTCGCTATACTAGTTGAGTCAGTCTCTTCTTGATTGTTGACAATTGCACGTGCACTAGATTACTCATTTGAAATATTCTAAGCGAAGATGAAAAATCTAAAAGTAAAAAAGAGAAAACTCAGTAGAAAAAACGTCTATTTCGTTGGTCTCATAAGCACGCCTCTAACAGATATACTGCAATAACTTAATTGTCGTTAGTTAGCCAGACAGACGACTCATAGAATGATAGTTACCACTGGTTATTAAAAAGATAAAACATCCTCATTAACTCCTAGTAATAAAGAGATAAAAGGACACCCGCTATTAATGACCATTAAAGGCTATAACTGCAGGTCATTCCTATAAATAGAGGCCAACCTCCAAAGTAAAAAGACAACTCTCATACACTCTATATTGCTAATATGCACATCTGTTTTAATCATATACTGATTATAAGTGAACACGGGATAAAGAAGCCCCGCCATTATTTTGCAGGTTTCCACCACTATCGCCGCCATACTCGGAGAAGGAGAAAAATATTTATCATCAATTGGCGCCGTCTGTGAGAAACTACACAAGAAATCATGGTTCGAATTAAAAGAGCTAGGAATGTAACTGCTCCACCAGTCCCCATCGAGGATGTAGACACCGAGTCTAATACCGTCACTAATCACCCACAATAAGAATTTGCTTATGCCGCTCAACTAGCTAAGACTGCAAGCTCGTGTGGCGACCTTAATGACTCTCTGCGGAGGATCGAGCAGCTGCGGTTTCTCAGCCACCACAGAGTCCTAACCTTCTGCCGGTAGGATCTTTACCACCAAGAGCTCCGCCCCAGGGTCCTAGCCCTTCACCGGTAGGGCCCTCACCGCCAAGAGCTCCTCTCAAGACTCCTATCTTTCTAGCAATAGAAACACTACCAATGGCTGTTCCACTGCTGGCTCCACCTTCTGCACCCACTTCTATTCAATGACATCTCGCCCAAATCTACATTGGAGGCAACCGTCATGAATACCCACGCCTACGCTGGTTGAGACACCAGTGTTAAGCCTGGAGCAGCGATTAGAATACATGATGGGTCGTAAAATAACTGAGGCTATGTCTAACAAAAGTAGTAGGCAACAATATGTGTTATTGGATGAAGATCATTTTTTCCTAGAAATGATGACAGTCTCCTTGCCACGAGACTTCAAACGGCCAAAGATAGAGAAGTACGATGGATCCTTTAATCCTATCGATCACTTCAGGACTTTTGTCGATTGATGAGGTTGCAAGCCACCCCTGATGCGATTATGTGCAAGGCTTTTCCACCAACACTTAGGCGAGAGGCCAGGGACTGGGTAGCCACACTTCCTCCAAAATCAATTTGTACATTTGACGATTTTTTCAAGAGTTTTGTTGCATACTTTGCTAGTGACAAACGTGTTAAGAAAAAAGCGCTATCGATGATGATGCAATTGACACAGGACAATGACGAACTGCTGGAAGATTTCATTACCGGTTAAATAGAGACACGTTGGGAATCAAAGATCTGCAGATGTTTGCTATAGTCACTACCATGATGAGTAGAACTCGAAGTAGTCCTTTCAAGATGTCACTCTCTAAAAACCCGCTGGATATGATGCATGAGTTACTCAAGAGAGGAGATAAGTATGTGGACGTTGAGGAAGCATATCTCGTTACAAAAATCATGAAAGATAGGAAAGAACCTGAGTCTAACAAAAGGATGACTCGTGACGAGCCCAAACATCGAGATGATAAAGGTAAGTAGAAAATGAACCATATAAGGCAGATAAATCATAAGGGTACCAAGGAAGGATCAGGCTAGCTGAGAAGTCCTAGTGCACCTACTGGACCCGACTTGCGACAAAAATATTCTCAACTACTACAACGATCAAACAAGGCGAGCCAACTCGAAGCCAAGGCAAACCTAAAAAAAATCAAGGCTAGGCGACGACTCCTACTAGAAAACAAGGCTAGGCGAAAAGTCCTGTTGAAAAACAAGGCTAGGCGACGAGTCCTATTGAAAAACAATGCTAGGCAAAGAGTCTTGTTGAAAAACAAGGCGATGAGCCTCTGTCAAAAAAAAAAAAGGCGGTGAGTCTATGTTTAAAAATCAAGGCGATGAGCCTCTATTCGAAAAACAAGGCGATGATCCTATGTTTAACAATCAAGGCGATGAGCCTCTATCAGAAAAACAAAACGATGAGCCTCCATTTAAAAATCAAAGCGATGAGCCTCTGTATGAAAAAGTTAAAGAGGAGCAGGTGCGGTAGATTATTTATACTTCCCATTGACAATAGTCTATGAAAAGTAGTCTATGGGAAGTAGAGTGACTTATGATGATATAAATAATGGCAGCTACTATATGTTATCTGCCAATGGTGGCACGTCTTGGCACTCCTGCCTCAACGATACACCCGGCTCACCGGCTCACCGACTCACCCGCCTCGTTGGTCTCATAAGCATGCCTTTGACAGATAGACTGCAATAACCTAATTGTCGTTAGGTTTGCCAGACAGGTGACTCATAGAATGACAGTTACCACTGGTTATTGGAAAGACGAAACACCAGCAATTAGAAAGATGAAACATCACTCATTAACTCCTAGTAATGAAGGAGATGAATGGACACCCCCTATTAAGGGCCATTAAAGGTCATAGCTGCAGGTTATCCATATAAATAGAGGTCAACCCCTAAGGTAAAAGGACAACTCTCATACACTCCATACTGCTAATATGCACATCTATTTTAATCATATACTGATTATCACACCGGAGTGGACACGGAAGAAAGAAGTCCCGCCACTATTCTGCAGGTCTCTACTACTATCGCTGCCGTGCTCAAGAAGAAGAAAAATATTTATCATCATGGATAAAACTATTTTACTGGATAAAAGTTATCTAGATAACAAGTTTATTATTATTCTATTTGGTTTAGCTATGTATATTAATAGAAAAACACTACTTTTATATTTATCATGTTTGGTTCAACAACATTGAATAAATGATAAAATTGTTAAAATATCCAAAATACCCTTCTTGCTATAAAAGGTTCAAAACAATAACATGAGTTACATTATTTTTTAGTCGTGGAGGGTATTCGTACTTTATTCATATGTTAATTAAACTATATAATTATGCTATAAAAAACACAATGACTAGCTAATAATGTTTATAAAACAATAAATTTAAAAGATTTCAAATCCAAATAAGTTTTTCAAAAACCAATATGAAAATACTCATTAAACAAAAGTAACTCGCCCATCCGTTTTAATAATAATCCTCAAATCCACTCATATTATCACTAATCACTTCGAAAGCCGCAAATCTCTTCCAATAAAGACTTTCGACTCTCTATTGGTGTGTCCATAAAATAAGGTTGTCGTAGAAGAGTTGGAAATAATAGATCTCACAGCTTTTATCCTTTGTTGAGTTGATAAACCTTCAATTTTGTATAATTCCTAGGCCATCCTTGTCGATATATCGGATTCTTCTTTGGAAAGAACATTGGTCAAAGTAGTCAGATATGGTAAAGTTGCACTGACAAGCTCTTTAATTCCACTAGTTAATTCAACTATTGAATTATTAATCCTTCACCACTTCTTCTACGCTTCTTAGACTTCATAGCCATATTAATAGTAGTTGGTGAACTAATCGATATCTCTTGTTCATTTGTTCAAAGAAATTCTAATGACTCGTACTCACCTAAACCCATACTCTCCCCTCTAGTAGTATATGCATTGTTATATTCCTCTTCAGCATTACCAACAAGAAAGCAGTAGCAATTAAAAATAGTTCCAATTTCTAAATCACCCAATAAATAACTCCATGTTCAATATCAGAATCCGCAAGTTTTCACCAAAACCCATAGCCCAAACTCCAAAGGTTTAATCTTTTGAATTAAATATTCAGAACAAAGGGGTAGAAGAAAACAAATTCAAAGAAAAAAATAGTGAGAGCATACTTGAATTTTTTGGACTGCCGGATGTGAAAGGAGGAGAAGAAGTTGGCCAAGAGGCAAAATTTGATTTGGAGAAGGAGAGAAGTCGAAATTGATTTGGAGAAAGATGATGGTTTGGAGAATGAGAGAGATGTCAAAATTGATTTGGAGGAGGAGAGAGAAAACAATACATTTCTTGGGATGAATCCAATAATAGATTGGTATTTTTGTCTATTGAAAAATTTGAGTAGTTTTTTATCCAGATAAATATTTTTGTCCTTCTCTTTATGAGGATAAAAATTGTCCTCATTTTTTATTTAAAATTGTTATCCGGATAAACTCGGATAAAAATTTATCCAAATATTAGTTTTAACCAAACAAGATAAGATAAAGTTTATCCATTATCTTTATTCATTAATCGTTTACCAAACGGGCCCTAAGTATGAATAGATTAATGAGTTAAATTTTTAAAAGGTAAGCCATATAACGTGGACAAGAGTTTTTTTTTTGTTTTTTTATTATGATTGTAGTTATTTCTTTCTCTTGTCAAGTTTTTTAGAGTTGGCTTGTTTTGGGGTGGGCAAAAAACGGTTTGGATCAGTTTTTTGGACAAATTCGAGTTGGTTGAAAAATAGATTGGTTTAAAATAAATAAATAAATTTAAATAAAGTGTAATCCGGCCCGAAACAGAAAACCTAACCCAAACTGAATGAGTTCAGGTCGGTTTTGGGCCCGATTTTCTGAAATTGTGTCGTTTTTGGTTTAGCTTTTGCCAAACTGAATATTTACTGTTCAGATTCAGGTTAGCTGAAAACTGACCCAACTCGACCCACGCCACCCCTAGTCTCGTTGATTGATGGTTTTCAATGCATCATTGCGGAAATAGTGTTGCTTGTGCATTTTTTAATGTTGAGTCAAACTTCAAAACTTTCGTATTTTGTTAGATAATATAGTAATTGCTCCAAAATACCTTTGGAAAGCGAGTAATACAATAGAGTTGTGAAATTAGGTTTTTTGTCCAAAACAAGTAGTACTCTTCAAAGTTATCATGCAAAACTTAGCTTCTTAATTCTACCTCCTTACGGTCCTAGCTAAGTCAGCATCCCTCAATTGGCAATACTAATCAATGCACAAGATGACACACTCGAAATATTCTATGGTAGAGAAGGTAAAATGGCAAGCATTACAAGAGAACACTTAGAAAAATATAGAACTTTTGTATTAGAACTCTTTAAGAATATTGTAATGCTCTCAAGACTCTTGCTCTCACTTGTGTGCTTACTTAGTTCACTCCCAATCTCTCCTAGCTTGGTTGGTCACAGACGAAACCCCCTCGACCTATTAATACTTCTACCTCTTTCGAATCGACGATAGAGATCTATATAGTCCTAAGGTAGATATTCATTCTTAAGACTCTTCCACTAGATATTTACAAACACTCTTCTGCACAGCTTTCTCTACATGTGCACTCTCTACAACCTTCCATAAGGTTTCTATATGTTTTCTACATAGAGTAGTCTATAATTGTGTTGTCTCCACAATATTCCAACACTCTTTATACGGCACTTTAAAATGCATTTTCATGATTATTCTATGAATATTCTATATAGTGATGGCAACGGGTGGATTTGGATTGAATTGGCATGATCCGTATCCGTCATGCAATAATTTTAGGAGATCCAAATCTGCGGATTGATCCACCATTTCTCGGAGACGGATCGGGGTGGAGCGGATCAATGATTTTTTTTCCTGAATGGTAGCTTCTCCTTGATTCAGATGGAGCCTTAAACGAATCCTGGTGAGCGAAAAAATGATTCACTACCCAGCACGCTATTTCTTTTATTCTTCTTTCTTTTTCCTTTTCTTTCTTTTCTTCTTCTTTTCTTCTTCTTTTCTCTTCTTTCTCGATTGTTCTTTTGGGCAGTTGTGTTTTCTCCAAAATAGAATCAATTAGGTTGTGTTTGATTGCAAGCAAGGAAAATGGGTGGAAAGAAAACATTTTCCATGGAAAAGAGTTGCCAAGAAAATATTTTCCTGGTAATTGTAAATGTAGTGTGTTTGATTGGATTAAAATTCGTCTTGGAAAATGTAGTCTTTTTCTTGCTTTAGGTGTTTGATTGTCTAAATTTTCTATGGAAAATGTCATGTTTTCCAACTTTTGTTGTTTGATAGCCTTAATTTTCTAGGGAAATTTATATCATTTTCCATGGCAATATTGGATAGAAAAATTGCATAGTTTTCATTTCGGAATTTTGAAATAATGCATTACAATTTTTCATCCACTTTTCAACCATACATTTTATATAATCCACCACTTCTACAAATTTTGAGGATATTCTATTGTACGTTGAAATCCCAAAAGCATATGAGTTCGTTAACAATTACGTACAAGTGATTCACGTACTAGCATTCCCACGAGTCCTATGATTTGTAATAATCATGTAACTAACTTAACATTAAATAAATTACGAATAATTTTATTAAACACAATGGACTAACTTATCTACCTACATTACACTTGCGTCATGATTTGAGCAAAAACATACTAGATTTGAAATATAGTAGGAATCGATTTCACCGCTTATATTCATTTTACTCTCCGAATTCACACTTTCCAATTCCTATTAGACTTTCTATTGATAATTGACTATCAAAACTTATGTAAAATCATCTCTTCGCGTTATTTATATACATTTCTAAATTCCACGAGGATGAGAGTCTCACAAAGATAAACAAACACATTATTGACTATTTCCAAACGGCATATATAAAAAAAAAAAACCATGCCTTGAGCAATCATAAATCATCTTGAGTTGGCAAATTGTAGACTTTCTTACACAAAGGATGATTTGAAAATTTGTTTTTGTTTTTGTTAACATCAAGCATTGATCGATTACAATTTGAACATCACTACCCAAATTTGAAAGCCTAATTGATACTGAATATCCACCCACCCCCAACACACAAAGCGAATAAGTCCCAATCATTGGGGAGGTGGTGGTGGGTAGAGACCCCGAAATAGCCGAGGAGCTGCGTCAATTTGTGTGGATAATGCATCGTGCTCTCGTCGGTGGGATTTGGCCTCATGGACTTGGGCTTCCGAGAATCTCCGAATCGTGCTTCGAGTTTCGCTGCGAGGTACGCCATTGAAGAATCTCATGAGAAATAGATGCCAATGTTGGTTCAGTGACCGTTTCATGGAGGTCCTCGGCCATTGGATCATCATGAGCATGCTCGGTTTCAAGCGGTACATTACCCTGGCCGCCAATGGGACCCTGTGTTCTTCGCTCCAGGTTGCGAGTCATGTATAGTTCAGAACTACGTATCCCAATTCTGTCTATCTGCATGGTACGCTTCACCTGGGTGATTTCATAGGAGAGGTCAATGCCGTACATTTCACAAAGTCCTGTAATTAGCGATGGGAATGCCAAACATCTCCGGTTGTTTTGAATATGCAAGACATTGCAAAATATATAGGTGTCGATATTTAGGGTCTTATTCTGGAGCCAGTACAGTAGGCGTGCTCGCTCCATAGTGACCGTAGAAGTATGTGTCGTAGGGAGAAGATTGGTGCTCACCATTTTGTCTAATGTGCGTACTTGAGGACTAAGACATTTATAGTTTAATGTCTTCGCTTCCATCGTGCCAATGATCAATTGACTCGAAATGAGAGCGACTACTTCATGAAGATTACTAGTGGCGGCTTGATAAATGTCGGTCTCCGTGTTGTCAAGTTCGTAGTAGCGGAGAATGGCTAAGGGGAGAATGGAATATATTGCCCTCGCATGTATACTTGTCGATACTTAGGATGATCGGGGTTGTCGATGTTATCATGGATATTGGCGTAGAATTCTTTGACGATTTCTACATAGGCAACCAGCTGAGTGGCTACAAATTTTTCCAATGATTCCTCGCAATAACTTGACCGAGCAATTCATTTTCAAAATCCGATATTAACACCCTTCGCCCGGTATAATATTGCATTCGCTTGTGTCGTTCTTGTAGATCATCCAAGCCGCCTCGACTCAAATTTCATATCATCATAAGTTATCGGTTGTTTGGAATTCTTCTTTGATAAAGCCTTTCCCTTTCCTGAGCTAGGTCTCGCAACTTGTGTTGGTTTCTTTGATCTCGGCATTGTATCTATACATTTTAGAAGAGAAATAAAATTATGGTTACAATGTAGACGAATGCACTCATAAAATTATGCGTGCTAAGTGGTTCATCAATGTGGACTTGGGTGGATGCTGTGTGTGTATCATGCGGTGCTTTGTTAAGAGTGGCATTGGCGTGAATAATCATGTGTACCAAGTAAGCATTTGAGTTATTGTAGTAAGGACACAAGCAAAGATCAACACACTAGGTGAATCATTTTATCAAACACTTTGTGGGCATATGCTATTACAAGTGAAAGAAAATACATTGGATAATGCATTAAACCCAAAAAAAAATTGTGCTAACCACCAACACTTCATCTATTTAAACCAAGAAATATTACTTGCCCAACCTCTTCAATCAAAGAAAAAACCAATGATAGGTTTCAATTGGAGAAATTTGACAAAAAAAAGTGAGCCATGTTACCTTGATTTTTATAGCGGGAGGAGGATTGTCACGTATAACAACGGCTGGGAATGGCGAGGATTCCTTCAATTGATTACGTATTGAATACAAAATAAGTAGTTTTTGATTTGTGAGGACAATTTAAGAAATTGAGAAAAAGAGGAGTGGGAAACAAAATCTTGTTTTTATGTTTACAATGAGTTCACATTGGGCTTTTAAACCCAGGCGTGAACCCCCTTCAGTGAGAAAGGTGCACGCCTAAATGGGGGTTTAGTGTCTTTCGCATGATGACAGAAGTCCCATTTGGGCGTTATTCGTCGCTTTCGGCGAGCGAAAGCCCCAAATGGGGCTGCTTTGCGTCACAGTCGCGAGACAAAGCAATGCATGGTCGGTCAATTTTAGTTTAATCTCACAAATACTTAGCACATGCGACTTCCAGATTCACAAATAATTCATCCTTTTGATTGTACTTTTGAAACCAAATCCATATCAAACACATCCAACATAGTGCGGTTATCGGTTTTCATAAAACCACAAAAATTACAACAAAATGATAATCTTTGCGGATTGATTACACTTATTCCACATAAGATCTTGTTTAATTCTAACATATTAAAAGAAACTTATCTAATTATTCATTTTATAGATTGTTACCCAATAAATACAAGCAAAGTCTCATAATTTAAAACCTAAACTCCAACACTAGTTAGAACTAAACAAGGAAGCCAAGTTGTAACCCTCGATCGCAACTTAAACCTACAATTAGTAGTCCGCTCAAGAAAGATACATCCTTTTACATACTATATTCAGTAAACTTGATAGACTCTAGTTCACAAGAAGTCTCTTCCCTATTAGTAAGGCCACAATCTAACACTTCAAATATACAGTTCAATGTTCCATAGACGAGATATCAATCATTTTAAGATCCTTGTAGAACACAATTCTTTTGTAGTCGGTTGGTGTGCGGTATGCAACCTGGAAAGTTCATCTATGCATTAAATTCACCTAAATCTTAGTTCACGCTTCTTGACCGTAAAATACCAAATCATAACGTTCACATAACGTTCACATAGCAGACATCTGACCAGAAAGTACCAAATCATAACGTTCACATAGCAGACATCTGCCCAGAAAGTACCAAATCATAACGTTCACATAGCAGACATCTTCACTACATTCATCGTTGCAAACATACAACACAACTTCAGCAACGTATACAACAAAAATTATACATCGCTGTTACAAAACCTGGGATGACCTCATTTACAAAAGACAAGTCTCCCACAAGTCGGAGGACACCTACATACAAGTGATTACATATGTACGACATACAAACAGTGTAATCTACGGCAATGGAGGTGGATCACGACCAAGCTGCTCATACACCAAAGCACGCATGATTGTGGTATTTGTCAAGCTCATAAACACCTTCGCCAAATCACCATCCGATCGAAATGCTTTCATCACTTTCATGATGTCAACCAAGTCTAAGTCCATTGCTTCAAGCTTTTCGGTAATCAACTGTCAATTCACGTGATTCAGTGTATCAAGTGTTGCTTGCATATGTATAGCGTCGGCAATTTTTCTTGATGACTCCGCTATTAATCCTAAGGCCCGATGACTTTCATCATCATGGGGTTTTGTGCGTTTACGTCGACCTGTGCTTGTTCCTTCTTCGGAACCTCTCTTACGCGAGGGAGTTGGGCTTGGATCAGTGTCCTCAGTTGGAGTGTCAAGTGGTTGTCAACTAAACTACATTACGAATATAATATATATGTATGTGATACAAAATCAAACTACCTTGCATAGGCGAGAAATTGTCAAAGCCCGACATCGCCTCGATCTCCGTGAGCATATCGTTTCCAAAGATACACTCCATATCATCATATCGACGACACAATTTGCTCCTCTATTTTCCAAAATCAGGTTTTCCCTACCAAAATATATTAAATGATCATAGTTTTGACCACGACAGTTTCGAAAGACAATGGGAGTAATTGATACAATACAATGAGAAGAAATAATACCTTCACAAGTTCCTCCCACACAAGTGAATCGGCAATTATTCGTCCTGTTTCGGCATCCCACCCAAAGCCGCTAATACTTAATAGCTGGCTTACTTCAACATATTCTCTCTTTAGAGTCTTCAAACGCGACCTAACATTCTTCTCTGTCACTACCATCCCGCACCCTTGTTTCACGCTTTCCATTGCTTTAGATATTTGAAAGGATGTGAAGCCATTGTCACTTCTTTTGTGACCTACCAACACTTGATTAACTAGGACGATAATCATGAACCCATCCATGTCGTCATTCCAACGCATTCAGCGAATCTTTGTACTAGGATCAAACTGGGAGTGCTTTGTTTGTATCATTCTCATCCATGGTTGTTGAAGTTGTTGGTCTTGGAACATGGAATGGGGATGCGGTGTTATGTCATTGATGCGCCATCAAATCTAGCTCTTGAAATAGCAATACCGAAATGTATATCAAACACGGGTTGACATATACAACGTATATCAAAGTGCAAACGCACTAATATGAGAAAATATACAATTCGACATATGTACAAGTTTCATTCAATTTTCCAAATGGCATTAATGATTTTCGATCAGTTACACAATGGAATAATAGCATAAAATAAAAGAAACAATAGTTGCATAGTACAGAGATGGAACGTATTCTTCATTGACGTCCTAGCTATAGAATGTTTGTCCCATTACATAAGATGAAAGTGTAGAAAATGTAATATAACGGCTTAATCAAAATCTATTTCAAAGATCGGCATTGGGAGTATGATGAACCCACATTGATTGAGCCATTTCATCCCTATTATTAGACCACGATGCGTCGCCGGCCGAAAAAAGATATATGAGCATTTATTGTCGCTTCTTCCGTCACTTCAGCATGAGTAGGGTTAACCTCATCATCGCTGCTATCGATGTCCTCCTCACACACATCCTCTGCATCATCAATCCGTAGGAAGCTGTGAATAGCACAACAAGCGAGGACTATCTTCGCTTGTGTGCTAATGTCATGAAATGGTTGATGCCTCAAATATGTAAATCTTTTCTTAAGTAGACCTATTGTCCTCTCGACCGCATTACGTAGAGATGAATGTCGGAAATTGAACAGCTCCTTACTATTTTGAGGGCGCTGACCCTCGATATCTCTACGACGATAACGAGTTCGACGATAAGGTGAAAGAAAACCCGGAACCAATGGGAATCCAGCGTCAGCAAGGTAGTACTTACCTATGAAACGTTTATATTTAGCACTTGTGCTAAAAATTAAATTCCGTATTGAAAAAGCTATGAAACTACTAACCCACATGAATTGTTAGCTTATGTCCTTGGCGTAGTATTGCACTTCTTAACAACCTACCATCATGTGCCGATCCCTCCCAACCGACAAGCACATATGTAAATTTCATATCAAATGTGCAAGCCACTAAGACATTTTGAGAAATGACTTGTTTCCTATTGCGGTATCTAGCTTGATCCTCTATAGGGACATTTGCAGCTATGTGTGTACTGTCTAAGCCCCTACAGCATCCTACAATAAAAAAAGGGAAAGTATGTGAAAGTTTTACGGTATGTGATTTGTAATTTATAAAATGAAGTAGCTATGAAGACCTCACCGGAAAAACGAGTACCACCGCTTGACATTATCCTTGTCATATGGTGAGTTATTGATAGTGGCATTTGGTGAACTTCTCTATACTGACCCTAGACAAGCGTGCAAAATCCTATGAAAATAATAGCTCTTTGTTTGTCCGGATCTATAGAAAGTAAAACTTCCACTCGAAGTACGTTGGTCGCATACTGCAACGGTGTTGAGGAAAATAGCAACTTGTTCCTCAACTCGGATCGATTTACTATCAACCAATCCGAAAGTACGTGAAGCGAAAACATAAGCTTTGGAACGGACCTATTTTCATCCTAAGAAGATCACGACATATTCTATCACTCATACCAAACATTCGTGTCAAGGTCATTTCTCTCTCAACTACCCAATTTCTATGAGGAGCCCTAGGAATATGTCGGGCACGACGTCTAATACCATCATATATCACAATTGCTTGGATGACCATGGTCCAAAACAAGCCCACGCATTGTATTTGGCGCCGACGTTGCCTCCTTTGTGTATCCATGAGACTCTAATATAGTATCAAAAATCAATTAACTCAGTAGTTGTGGTATCTAAGTCATACAATCAATACCGGCCCACATTGAGTTTAGACGAGATAATGAAGTAACATATATGTCGAATATGTAATATATTACAAATTATGTGTGGACGGGCATAATCAATGTGAGTTTTGTAATGAGAATTTGCCTAAACAAAATGGGACTTGATGTACAAAATGTAAAAGGTTTCAGAATACGGTCTCCGAACTTGCATTTTTCCATGTCAATTTCGAAATTGGTTCTATTGCTTTGGCATCCACTTCATATAATTTTATTCTCTCGCTTCTTCTCTCTCTCACCCCTCAAAAGCCACTGGTTTTTATTGAACTCGAAATTTGTCGACATTTCACTTTGTGAATGCAAGAGTAAACATCCATGTTTCTTCCTATCTATACTCTCTAATTGAAATTCGGGTTTCTCTATCCTCTCTCTCTCTGTCTATATGCATATATTGTTTTGTGTTCAAATTTGCATATCTCTTTATTCAAGAAAACATGTGAACCAACGAGACAACCTTTTACTTGGGATTTTTTTTTCATTTTGTTGATATTTTGTGAAAATCTTGACAAATTAATAATTGAGTTATCAAGAAAAGTAGTACCATGAAAGAATTTTCGGGGAAAAAATTATTACGCAAGCTTACATAATGGTTTTTTAGTTACGGCATGCCTTGATTATATACATCAACTTAAAGATCATAGGTATTTGGATTATTTTGAATGGAGTCCTTTAAATTTGTCTTCAAGGATTCACTTGGTGAATCTAATAAGTTGCACGTTAATTTTCAATTTTGAATTTTGATTATAGTTTTCCACATTTTATAGCGAGGGAAATTACAATTTCACACATTGAAAGAGGTTATTTTTGATAGATTTACAATTTCTTTAAGAATCAGATACTCTTTATAATCCTTAATCTTGATCATCATAATCAAGACTTAACCATTAAACACGAAAAGATGAAAATAAGGCAATGCATTATGCATACAAAGAAGGATTAAGGAACATGCACATGCATGATTTGATTCACAATAATGCAAATGGGATATTACAATAATTAAGCAATATATTAATGAATCCTTCATAAGTAATGTAGCTTTTAATTAAGACGTGATAGTCGGTTAATGAAAGTGTATATATATATATATATATATATATATATCTCAATTTAGCCTACACATTTTCGATATTTTGCGAAATGGAAATATAATCGTCCAATATAAAGCTTTTCTCTCATTTATAGATAACTGGCAAAATAAATTCATTGGGCTTATAATACTTGTGCATTTGCACATAAAGCCCATGAGTTGAGGGTATTTTCGGCTTGGTCGAACCCGATTTCATCGCAGCACCAATTAACCAAATTCTTATGGGACATTTCGTCGAACATTAAGTGGGTCAGATCAACGTGGCCACATTTTGCATAAAAATTGAGGATGTGATTGCCAATATAAAATGTCTGTCTGTATGCCTGATTTCATTGCAGTGGCGTGGAACGAAAGGCAATATCAATTGGCCTTTGTTTTGGCGCAGTGGTGCAGAAGTGAAGCTACAGTTTCTAGTAGCATTCACAGGGAAATATGCCATTGTACGTTTGAATTTGGCTGCAGTAATTATAGTTCATGAAAATAGGACAATAGAGAAATATTCATACCAGCAAAAACCAAGGATGCCACTGGAATGATGAACAAGTCCTCAAAATGAGCCGAGCAGCTGAGATTGGCCAAGATTAGGGCACGAATAGATTAATGGAAACTGCAATAATCGACCTCCTGCTGCTGCGATTTCGAATTGGAAGTTGAGTTGAGCTAAAGGGAAGGAGGAAGACAATCAGTTTCTGAGAATTGGAGCTGAATGGCGGCGATTTCCAATTTGGGAAGAGAAATGGGCGGGATTGTTGAACACAGCCGAATGGAAATGATTTGCCCTGGAAAATTGATTCTCCTGATTAGGTAAGAAAATATTTTCACGATTTGTAAGAAAAATCGATCACGTGACTGGAAAATGGAAAAAGTTTTACCTGGAAAATTTTGTCAATCAAACACCTCCAAAGCTGGAAAATGGGTGGAAAATTTGTATTTTCCAGGGCAAATTTCATGTATCAAACACTGCCTTAGAAGACAAAATTGTTTAGATAAGACTACCTCTAAATTGCAATTTAAGCTCCTGTCCCAAATCTTTCATCTATTTATTACTTACTCCACCTACAACAATCCACATTGTTGCTTTGGAGATGCTCCGAACAAGCTGTTAATTATGAGTTCTAATAATCATAAATTTTTTTTTCTTTTGAAATGATGGTAATGAATGTCTCGTCTTAAATAAATATTTAATGATATTACATAATTTTATAAAAATAATAATAAGGTCATGGTCCGATTTCACTATTTTGGAGGAAAAATCGATTTTTTTGGAGGAATTCTCGGCCCACATTCTATTTAATACATTTGTAAGTTGTATTTTACCCTTTCTTGCGTGTATGGAATTATTAAATAGAGGGGCAAATTAGTAAATTCGTAATAAACCAAGTAAAGAAAAGTCAACAATTGTGGGCTATTTTCACATATGTTTCCTCCAAAATAGTATCCATTGGGACCCACGTTGTTTGGTCAAAAAATTGATTTCATGTTTTACGGATATCAGACATGCTCTAAATTTTACAATATGGTGCGTAATAATAATACATAACGAGATCATTATATTTATTGTCCATTTTAATAAGAGTGATGATACATAGTTGCTTTCAATGTCGGTAGTCATTCTACGTGCAGATTATACAATTGGATAAATTATATATAATTAATGACTATAAATACATGGTCACTGATCTCCTGCTCCCTTGGGAGCAGGAGATCAGCCCCTATAAATACATTATTCAATTGGAGTAAAGAATTCATCCACTTGAGTAATGCCACATAGAATGACTACCGGTAGTGAGCAACTATGAATACCATTATTCTTTTAGTAACCGCAATATGCACACAAATGAAGCATTTTTGTTTATCAAATGCTCAATTTATGATTCTTTGATTGGCGCAGTTATAGTTAATTCTGTAACATCGAATTAAACTTTAGTACAGTTCAATCATGGAGGTCTCCAATATAAGTTTACATATATGTCACAAACAGAAGACACTGGCATCCCAACTAAGGAAGGAAGAAGAGAAGAAAGTCTCGTAGCCAACAACCATAACAAAAATTCAAATTAGGAGGGAAATGCATTCAAAACCAAATGGGGTCGTTTTACCATTTGAATTAAATATAAGTTGTAATAACTTAGAAACACGTTTTTAGCTTTTATTCATTTCTTTATTGTTGAAAACGACTTTTACTGATGTTTGTTAGTTGAATTTGCATTACACTCCTCAATTTTCATCTTCTTCTTATCTCTTTTCTTCATTTTACACTTTTTTTAAAAAAAAAATTCAATTGTTTCTTATACAAATTTGTTACTATAACTTGGGTGTTGATTGGGAATCCCAGCCGAGTTCTTCAATCATCACAACATAATTTAATTTACATCTGGTTTTCTTTTTGTCTATAAACATATACATTCCTCTTCTTTAGGCCATGTGTTTATTATTCAAATCTCAGTTTGAAATCCTTCCCATGTATGGCTGGAAATTAATGTATGTATTTTTTTGCCAACTATACCTAAATTTATGTTACTCTTAATCGTTTACCTTTTTGAGTCAATATTTGATTCTAGTTTGTATTTCTTTGCCAACTATATCAAACATTTATATTTCTACATTTTTATAGTATATTTATTTAATTTTTTTCTACTACAGTTGAAGTCCTATTCAACTTTTTGACTGTTAATTGTTTATCTTTTCGAGTCAATACTCGAGTCAGGTTTTCAAAATATAGTTGGGAGTGGAGTTGGTTTTGGGAGTGGGAGAGGTGCTAGGTAAGAAGATGGTTGACAAAGATTTTGATAATGATTGACGAAATATGTGGTTGAAAAGTTGATATAAGTAGTATGTCTTATAAAATATATGACTAAATTTAATTGTTGACTTTGACTTAATTTTTAAAACTAAACTAAACAAGCGTTCAATTTCTTTCTTTCTTTCTTTCTTTCTTTTTCCTGTTTTATTTAGCTTAAATCACAATTAAGGGCTGTTTTGGAGTTTTTTTTTCACGGTTTTGACCCATTTTGAGTTGTACAATTTATAAAATGTTGAGAAAATCAATGCATGTTAGTTTTTTGGAACATCGATTTTGGACGATTTTTACAATTCCCAAAAACCAATGTAGTATCTCCTAAAACTCCAAATAGGTGGTTTTTGACCATTCTTCAAAATTTCTTCCAATTTTACTCCTTTTCAAATAATTATTTTCAAAACTACCCTATACTTAATATTTATAAAAATAAAAGAACATAAATAAAAGAAAAAACAAATGCAAGAACATATATTAAATTTTATATTTTCAATGATAGGTAGAGTTATAAAAATTTTGAAATTTAATTTAATTTTTCTATATATATGGACATATATGTAATTTGATTATCTTAAAAAAAATTTAGAATTGCTAGATAATAAACTCTCAAGTATGGATTGAATCGTTTAAAAAACATTTACTAAAAATCACCAAAAATCGCTCTATTCATAAACCTCCAAAATTGGTACTTTAAAAAATCCTCATAATCGGTATCCTAAGTGTTATCTTTAATTTGGGATCACGAGTGCAACAAAAGTGAAAGGTTAAAGACTAAAATGCCTCATTTAAAAGTTTGGGACAAAAACACAACAAAAGCAATAAATTAAAGAGCTCTATTGCCATTTTCCCGGATTAGAGGGGTAGTGAGAGAGTATTTTAGTGATGGGATCTAAATTATTGTGTTCTTTTACAAAAAAATCTAATCTAATTTAAAAAAGAAGGTTAGGCATGAATCATTATCAGTTGGTTTGACACTAGAAACTTGAGGAAATATAAATTAAAACATTCAATAAACGAGGGGAGTACATGTCATGTGTAAGCATCTTTGTTTAAATTGTTAGTTGCAATCTTCTAGAATAAAATTATTATATATGCTATCGAGATTGAGATATTGAATAGAAAGAACGAAAGCGATGTACATACCGAATTGACTAACGTGTACCAATTATTCTACTTCCTCATTTTCTGCCTTTTCATCTCTCATGTGCACTTTTCTCAGAATTCAACTATAGAGAACAAACAAGTATTATATTATTCACCGATTATGTTATATTTCGTGTTGAGTAGTTATATAAGCACCATGATTTTTTTTTTACACTACTATATTTTTATTAAATTTAAAGCCTTCAACTCTCACTTATTGTATTACTTATGTTTCTAATTTTATTTTTGTCGAATTTTTATTTTCAACTTTCTATTAATAAGCACATTTCGTCATTGATGATGATTTATGTCAAAATATTCTATTTTGTGTGCTTTGCAATTAGAGAAAATATTTTATCGCACTTTTATATTTATTCATTTTAAAAGAATAATGCAACAAATAAGTTATTTTATGTCTTCCAAACGAACTTTTTGGATGGGAACCGTTATTAAAAACGAGATGTAATAATTAATAGAAAGTTAATGATAAGAACGCAACGAAAAAAAGTTGATGACATAAATATTACAATTAACAAAAATTGAGGACTTTGAATACAATTAAAATGTAATGCAATTAATAAAAATTATATTATTAATATAATTAACATTTAGTTTTTCTATGTCAAAACCATTAAATATTTAGTGTCCGTCTAAATTTGTTAAAAATTAGTTTCTTAGTAGATTCTGATAAAAATTGATGAAGAGTGTTGTTGAAAAGTTGATAAAAGTTGTGAGTCTCGTAATGTATGATTAAAATTAATTATTAATTTTGATTTCAATTATTTAGCAAATTTTTAAACAAAATTGCACATAATCTCAATTTCAAGACGATGCACTTAAATATACAAAATAGTCGGCGTTCAACTTTTGAATACTTTTTTAGAAAGAAAAAGAAATAGAAAAACTTCAATAAAATTTTTAAAATTTTAAGCACAACGAGAGCAATATTTTAGTCAGAGCATAGTCAAAGGATAAGGAAATTTATTTTAGAACATACTTATATATTATCACTTTTTTTATATTACTTTAAAAGTAAGGAAAAAATAAATTATCTAAATATGTACTTAAAAATAATTTTTTTTTTTGGGACTTAACCAAATGCACTCAATATTTGTCAGAGTAATTTAAAATTAAATTTAACTTACTTTTAAGTACGATCTTTATCTTACCTCTTGTTTAATACGTTTAATGTATAATTTAAAACAAATTAAACATATTTTAATTGAGATAATTACATCAAAGGTTCCTAATATTTCAAAATCGTTAGGAATATGCCCATAACTTAAAATAATAGCATCAAACGTCCCCAACGTATGAACAAATAGGCATCGTAGGTTCCTATTGACAATTTTCATCTATTTTCGCCGTTAAATTCAAAATTTGGAATGCACGCGCTTTCTCCCTCCAAAAAACGTGATTGGAGATTTTTTCATTCACATAGAAATGAGAAAGAACCAACATCATCATTAGAGGAGGATTGTGGACCAGAAATTAAAGAATTCAACTCCCTGAGCACATTTTTTCTGTTCTTTTGCTCCACCGGCGACTCCGCCGTCTTTCGCTTTCCCTTATTCTCTTCGCCTTTGTAGTATCCGTCGCCCCAGCCCAGAAGAGACGGATCCCTGTAGTCAAAAACAAAAGACTGCCAAAAAATTGCATAAGTCCAGCTCTCCTAGGCACCCTCTATCAACGCTAGCAAACAATGCTGAAGCGTTTCTTGATTGAAAATTTGGGTCGTCGTCGCCGCCGTTATTTCTTCATTTGTGGAGCTTGTTTCTTGTGGTGGTGATGACCAGTTGTCAAAGCATCGACAATTTTCAAAACAGTGAAGGTACCGCTTACTTGGGTCCGTGAATCAAAATGGCAAGATCCTTGGTCATCTTTCCAAATTCTACTGTCTCAATGCACGCAATTAGATTAGAAAACATGTGTTCTGAAGTAACCGAGGGTATTGGAAAGAAATGCAAATTTGCAATTCCTCCTCCAACTGATTACACTGTTCAGACGATGATGTAGCGTTTCTTGTAGCATTTCTTCATTTTCTTCATTTTGATTCTTCTTTCCGCTACCCATCCACATCACAAACCACTATAAACTGTGAATTCAAAGCGCCATAAAAAAAACTAATAAGCAACGAAAGAGAGATATATAGGAATATTTACGAGGTCGCCTTCAATCGTGTACTTGGAGACTTCCTTACGGAGAGTGGTGAGTTCCTCTTCAGATAAATCCTTGGTAAGTTTGCTCTCCATGCTTAGATCGCAGAGTATTTTATTGGATTGAGTGCGCCCAATCCCATGAATGTACTGCAGTGATACTCTACCCTCTTGTTGTTGAGAATCTCCACTCCACCCCACCCACACGAACGCACTTTATGCTTAGCCCACCAATCTACAAACAAGACAGTGAATAAACAAACTAATTAAAGACAACCCCTCGAGTGTAATTGTATAAAAAACGGAATGTTGATGAAAAAAGACCGAATGTAAATCAAAATTTTTTGGGTTTATGTTGAGTACCTTGGGGAGGAAGGTGGGAATTGGGAAAGTGATGAAATTTTTGAGAAAGGTGGAAATGGGATTGGAAATGAGCGGCAGTGAAGGGAGTACTGAGGTTAATAGTGATGCTGCCATGATTTGATTTACAGTTGAAAGATTGAAAAAACAAGAGAAATTGGAGGAAGAAAAGGTAGAGAGGTTAACATTGATGTCTCCAATCGCGTTTTTTGAAGAGAGAAAGCGCGTGTATTCTATATTTTGAATTTAACGGCGAAAATAGATGGAAATTGTCAATAGGGACCTACGATGCCTATTTGTTCATACGTTGGGGACGTTTGGTGCTATTATTTTAAGTTAAGGGCATATCCCTAATGATTTTGAAACTTTGGAGGCCTTTGATGCAATTATTTCTATTTTAATTCATACATTTCATAATTTATAAATATTTAAAAATTAATTTTAAGCGGCCAAACATACACTTAGGAGGGTGTATTCGATTAAGAGTTTATATGACTTTTATGGAGTTTAAAGAGTTTAAAAGTTTAGGTGTATTCAATTACTTTTTCCCATAGTCTTATTCAATATAGATTTTTAAAGACTTTTAAAAGTTTTTTATAAAGTCGTCATGCGATATTCAATTGACTTTTTAAAATTCTACTAATCAGGGGTATTCAAAATATCGATGATTTTAATGACTTTATAGAATTTAATATGTCTTAACTTTAAAGACAAAGTATAAATAAAAGATGTTACAATTTATCTCACATTCACCCTAAGACTTTGAAAGACTCTAGAAGAAAAAACATATTTCATTTCCTTATTTTTTATATGCAACATTTCTCTTTTCTTTTTCCTTCAACAAACTGTAGAATTAAGATTAATATTCTTCTTTTTCTCAATGTGATTTTTTTTTGCCTATTTCTTCTTTTAATATTTTATCTCTATTCAATTTAATTTTTTTTTTTCAATTTTATCCTAACTATTTTTCCATTTTCTTCTTTTTTCTTCTATAAACCTTTAGAGACAATGTGAGTTTTTTTCTTCAATATTCTCATAACCATTTTTTTTCTCTCTCTTTTTTTTATTTTTCATTAAAAATAAGATAACTTTATAATTAAATTCTTATATAATTGTTGATTGCAGTTTATTAATGAATTTTATCAAGTTAAAAACTCTTTTTATTCTTTGTATTTTTTATTTTTATTCTTATTCTTATTTTTTCTATTTATCTTAATGAGCATGGTTGTGAATTTTTTACTAATCTAAATTGGTACTTTGGCTATTTATTTATGCAATTGTGGTGACTAATGACATGTTACATATAGATTATTAAATATAATAAGGGAGTTAATGAATTGAATAATTTGTTTTGTTGAAAAATATTTTAAAATGAAGCGCGTGCCATAATTTTTTTAATTTATCCACAAGTCATTTGAAAGTTTATAATTTTATCCAAAAGAAAAAATATAGTGAATTATATCATTAATTTTTATGTAGCTTACGCTGACAATTAAATAGAACATTATTTTTATGAATTTATTAATATTAATATTAATATAATTAAATAAATTATTATTAAAATTTTCTCTTATGACAATTTTTTAAATGTGAGATATTAAATTTTATATTTAAAAATTTTAACTGAAAAAACAAAAATTATAATAAACAAAACTTTTGAAATCTATAAAACCTCTATTAAAATAAGAAAATATCGATAAAAAAGTTAATGATTATATGCTTTAAAAATTAAATACATTAATTAACCTTTTAATTTATATTGTTGATTATATGCTTAAAATTAAAATAATTCTTAAATTTATATTGGTTGAATTATTCTAATTTTATATTACCCAAAAGTCCAAAACAGCCTTCCGTGACGTGTAAGCCGAAACGAGTGGATAAGGAAGATTGGGACCGGGTCTATGATTCTGTCTTAAACAGACAAATGCAGCCATTTCGAACAATTACTTGATTTAGACGTGTCTTTGTCGTGTAAGATGCGTTGAGCCTACACGTACATCTTGATGTATGCATTCTCTTTAATTGCCATGGGCACTTGGCAATACACTACTATACATGTTGTAAAGGTTGATCTTTTTATGAATTGACTTGCAATATATATATAGTGTACAATAATATAAAATCTTCTAGAACCAAGATAACTAGAATAATCATTTTATATAAAGAATAAATTCGGTATTGTTCTAATCTTTAATTTTATTTATACTTCATATCGCCGGTCTTGCTTACATAGTTAATAATTTACCGCTAATTATATAAAATATTGAGGTGATGAATGCCAAAATTAAACATCAATCTGACAGTCGCATAAATGAAGTCAAACGTTGAGACTAACTATAATTTATCCATATATAATTCGATACAAATTATAGTGAAAAATAATTATCAAACTAAAATCACTAGTTTGAATTTATGTAAACATGTCAATATTTCGATTACTAAACTCATCAATTTACCTACACAAAAAAATAAAAAAAATAAAATACACAATAAAACATAAAATTTTTAACAGAGAAGCATATTGAACTTCTGATTTATATAGAAAATGGGAAGAGAAATCGTAACTAACAACAATTACAAATGTGTAGAGATATCTAATAACAGTAAAGTAGATGTCACTAGAAGTAGTGTCCTCGTTATGATCCTCCAAAATTGTGGAATAGTAAGTGATAGAGAATTTTGAGTCAAAAATATTTAAAGACAAAGTGAAAAAGTGGCTTGGTGAGGTATCATCAACTTTACTTAAAGAGAAAACATGATAAACACGCAAATAGTTGTTTTGAACTTTCAACTTTGTCACTTACAAAGTGAAAATCAAGCTGATTAGACAGTTCACAAAGCGACTTAGTAGCACACGGTTAAGAATTGATGAAAAGTCTATTTTTAGTAAATTTAAGATGGGCTAACAAGAATCATTCATTGTCATGTTGGTCTATTCATTGCCAAATATGCTGAAAATCTAAATCAATTCCTTATGCTATAAGTATCTTTCTTCTGCGATACAAGGACTCATCCAGCATTGGTTTCAAGCTTTTGTCGACAAGCGATGAACAGATTTGTCTTGTATTAAAATGCAACTTTCATAGTATAAACAGTGTCAAGGTGGCCTCTACAACATCAGCATGTTCCATCAAAGCAACAGCTAGGGAGGAAATGAGAATGCAACTCAAAGTTTGACCTGTTAAGTATAGTATCCTAATTCCCTTTTAAACTCAATAAAAATTTTGCGTCTAGCCAATGTTGGACTTCAAATCGCACATCTCCAACAGCATCGACATCAAATGTTGGGATGGGAGCAAACTGAAGTAGTTTCTCGACATGGGAAGGAAAGAATAAAAGGGTCATCCAATGGATTCAAATTTGCTTATGCCAAACAGATAAACAGCTCAAAATTTGAGAGAAACGAGAGTAACAACTCTCAAATCCGCATATTAATATCAGTCAAGCCCTGCTTAAAAGGAGTACCTGCTCATGCAAAATGCACTGAATCAACTTTTGCAGGATCTCCAGAGAGCCCCAGAAGAAGCATAATCTGTCATTAAGTCCTTGGAGCTATAGTGCTGTTTCCCTTTGCAAAATAAACAAAGGCTTCCATGCATATTACTAATTCTCTAGTTGAAAACTAAAGAGCAAAATGATCTCTACAAGTTGTAGATACCTAGGACAATAATGCCGACTAAAAATACCAGTCCCCCTTCCCAGAAAACCTTGGAGGAAATTTGAAATAGCTAATGGTGAAAAGTAAACCAAAACTACATTCAACCGCTTGCCTAAATTCAATTAGTACTAAATCTGAACAGTAAGTAAAATTTCCACCCTCCAGAAATGGTGCATTGATTAAGGCATGAAGATTGATGTGAACCCCAAGAACCTGTTTGAACGGGAGTTTCAACTTTATGTTCATCTAAAATGGTGATTACAGGTTACTTGATGGTAACGTAGCGATTTGTTCCATGTTTAGCCCAGTAGTTCTTCAGATCTAGCGGAATGGACAAGTCATGGCCAGCTGCTGCCAGTCTAGTAAGCAATCTGCTAAAAACACTTCCACTCATTTTCCGTCCACCCATCCGCGCATGTCGCTTGTTTGGCATCTGTGGTAGTGGGTATACCGACAGGGCGGTGGTGCAACAAGATGACTGCCAGCCCCCATTCCCCCATTTGTAACACTGCCTAGGTACTCCAGTGCATGAACAAACGGGTATTGGCATGGTAGATTCATCAAATTGTATCAGGTTCATCAACCCAAAATCCTCAGCCTCGTCTGTTGTGAAATGCCTATTCAAATCCTCACCTACTTTCTTTGCCTTTAGGGAGGATTTTGTTGACTTTGCTGTGACGCCCTTGTTTACTTTTGTCCGTTTTACTTGGAGTGACTTTGCAGCTTCAGTTGGAATAGAAGATAAAGGAAAGGCATCTGTCATGTACCCTGCCCTAAAACTACGAGCAGATTGAGCATTGTTGGAACGGTGATTTGTGGAATTGTTTGTCCGCTTCATTCCACGTGCACCACCACTAAATGCAGCATTCATGGTACTTTCTTGAAATTGGAGGGCAGCAATGGCGTTGTCACGTTCTCTTAGGGCATTGTCCCGCTCAGCAATTGCAGAATCTCGTTGCAGGATTGCAGCATCTCGTTCTTCTACAGTGGTCTTCTTTTCAGCAAGGGCTCTGTCACGTTCTACAATAGCAGCATCCCTTTCGTCACAGAGCATCCTGATCTTATTATTCATAAAGAAAGCATTCTGATCCCTCACCTGATACTGAGATATCATATTCCACTGCAATAATAGAGATGGAAAACGAAAGAGCAATTGAAGTAACTTAAAAGATGGACAGCCAGAATAGATTAAACTGGAGATAAGAAGATCCAAATTCTATTTGCTCTTGATGAAATTGTTTCCTACAGGCAGAAAAGATAATCATGGACTTATTACCGGAGGGAGACCTTCTTTATAGTAATCCATCCTATGTCTTCTGTTTTCTCGCTGCCCGCCTTCATCCATTTCATGCACAGTACTCTGTAGAAGGCAGCAAAAAGAACTGTACTTATACAAAAGATCTTCGGGAAGACCAAATTCTCTGAAGCAGACCCCATTGAACACATAATCCCCAGAATATGGAACGGTAATATCATCAAACATATACATTCTACCATTCAGTCAGCTAATGAAAACAATCCAAACATCAATATGCTTTTAGTTTTTTATTGCAGACAAAAATAAATTGTAATAATGTACCAGTGTAACAAGCAACTAACATATCCATCACCTACCATGGGCAATGAAGGGCATGTTAAATGAGATTAGAGGAACAGAAAACCAGTTTAGAAATAGAGTAAATTGGCGTTTCGAATAATCTCAGATTGTAATTTAGGTGTGCCCACTCAGATATGTTGAGTCCTACAACCCCACCCTCTCCATGCCCACCACCGCCAATGCACCTGCCCTGACAAATGCATACGGCCACGGGCAAAACACAGCAGTCTATTTGTACCACTTAATGATAAATAATTGCGTGTTGACCATGGACAACACATAAAAGCAACTTGTTTGAGAGTAATTGACAACCAGATTCCTGAATGGGAACAGCAAACAAATGTTTTGTGTTAATACTGGCTTCATACTAGTGATGAAATTCATCGCTGTTTTAAGGATGTCTAAGCAAGGCAAGCAAACCCAGCAAAGTTAAGTTATAGAGTGGCCTAAACTGGGAAAATGATGGAAGAAATAATATTGTCCACTGCCAATTTTCAGATGTCACTATGAGAAAAAGGACCCATATGTGCAGCCAACTACAGAAAAAATTGGCATGTAATCTGTATTTTTTCCACTGGTTTAATGTCACAGTGAAGGCCATGAAGATCTGCTTGAACAACCATTGCAATTTACATTAATAAATCTAGTACAGAAAAGCCCATCAGTTGGTATATAGGGGATGGGAATGGAGACTTCAAAAGTGAAATTGTTGATTAGGTACTTTTTTCCTTCTTTTTATATCTTAATAATGATAGAAACATAAACACAACTCACACACACACTCTTTTCTCTCTCTTTCTCAATGGTATAAATGCAAACTTAGTTGATAAAAGCTCTATATTAAGGAAAATATATTTATGTACATTCATCACACCTCTTGCTGTTATGATGGCAAGAAACTCCGGCCTTCATTATTTTTATTGATAGAGACATAAAGCTAGACCACAATCTAAGGCCAACAGAAGATTCAATAGGGCAATCAGCCAAGACAGAATCGCAGCACTCCAAGAGAAGTATTCGAGATTAAAGTCATGGTCTCCCAAAAATCATAATTCATAAGATTACAAAATTAATGAATGTCAATGGCGTGATTACTCCAAGTTTTTCCATTGAAAAATGTGATTTTAAAATTCACTGCATGTATGTTTTGAGATGAATAATTTACCTAACTAACTCGCTGTAAGTCTGAGTCTCTCTATTGAAAATTTAATATTGCAAAGCTGGTGAATGCAATTTTCTTATATTTACCTCAGCCCGATAGATAAAATGATGTAAACCAGAATCCTTTTTCTTCTTTCAATAACAGAAATCAGAACTCTCAACTCTACTCCTGCAGACAGCTACAGAGATGCACTGCTAAGTTCCATCTGAAGTAATCAATACTGCCAAGACATCTATCTTCAATCTAGACAACGTCAGACATAGATGAAGTGTGTGTCATGAGTGTGGTAGCGTAACAGGTTGTGAATAAGCATTATTGCGCTCCTTTTTTTTTTTTTTTGAAATGTAAAGATGACCTCGCGTTTTGAAACAAATTGGATGACATCAACATAATAGAATATTTGTCTGAAATAAATAAACAAAAAATTGCAAGCCCGACCAGAGTTATAGGCAGTGGCGGAGCAGGATTTTCACGTGCCGGGGGGGGGCGGCAAAAATTGTTGGGTAGACAAAATATATATGTAGATATATGTAGTATGTATATGTTAAAAATTACTAAATTTTTTCTATATAAATCCGAAAAAAATTAAAAATGTTGCGGGTGGCAGCCCACCCCCCAAAATGTCCCTCGACCCCTGGTTATAGATTGCATTTAATACACTGCTAACTTCTTCGAAATAATCTCTTATCTTCATTCTCTAGCTTCTTTTCGCTAGCAAACCACGAGTCAATAATAGAAGCATGTTTAGTCATCATAAATTCACTTCAAACGTTATTAATGAATCCAATTTTTCCCAAGAATCTAAAATATACCATATCCACTTCAATAAATAGTCATTTTGTCGTCTAGCTACCTTCTTAAATCAACCCCCTCCCCCAAACATGCACAGAAATACAAATATTTTGATAACTCCATCCTTTCAGTCAAAGGATGGGTTAAATTATCCTCTAACATCCTCATCCTCTTTGCTTCTTATTTCTTCCTTTTTTTGTGTGTGGAATGAGGTCGTGTTAGAGGTGGAACTAAAAAGCATGTAGCAGTTGTAAAGGGAAGCCCTGCAGAATTAAGTTTACTAGTACCTAAACTGTTATCTTAATCAAAGCATTGCCATCAAGAATAAAATACAAAACATGAAAAAAACAAAATTGGCTTACTTTTTGGCTTTTTGGTTAGCATCACTCTTGATACTACACAAAAAAGATCTTCTAGCAAAACTAGGGATGGCAAAATGCCCCACCCTGTCGGGAAATCAGGGAACATGGTCGTCTTAAATAATGGGAAAACTGGCAGAAATGGAGATATTTTAATCCCAGCCCGCCGCCATCCCTAAGACAAATATGTTCAAACAAGTCACATACTACTTCTGCAGCTACAAACTGATTTACCGGGAAAAAAAAAAAAGGAAATGAAGATAACTCGGTCCGAAGGCCCCAAACCAATCCTGGAATAATCTTAACCTTAATCCACCTCAATCAAGGTACAATCTCCCCACAGCCCCACGAGCCACCCACCAACACCCAAAAAACACGCACTAGCAAAATTGACAAAAAGGAGAAGAAGAAATTCATATACCAAATTACCAATACACAGACAAAGATATCAAAATCAGTTTCCGAAGCCAACAAATTAACTTAACGAACCTCAGATTAAAGTAAACTGGAGGTTTTCGAGAAATAAAAACAATTCCAATCACCATACAGATATGCATTGCCACAGAATTTGCATGCGCATGTACGCTCGTAAACAAGCCATAAAATACTAGCCCTTGTAGAGAAAACTCCGAGCGATTCAGCGTGAAACAATGGAAGATCAAATCATGACATCGCGTGTGTATGAATCCGTGCGTATATGTGTAACGTACACCTATACATACATATACACATATAGATATAGAGAGAGATAAACTTACGAGGGCTGAGGATTGAGCTGTTGAAGAACAAGCAGGGAGTGTGAATTTGATGGAAACGCATCGTCCCCCGAAAACCCTCTTCAAGCATAAAACATTATATTAAAATACAAATAAATGGTAAATTTTATAGTTTGAAAATTTATCGAGTCGGGTCTCAACGGAATGTGAACCCGATAATCTATTTGACCCGATTAATGTCCTGTTACAATCCACTAGTACATGACCGTGATGCACGAAATTGACCATTTCTAATTTAATTACCTGAACTGAGAAATAA
The DNA here is from genome assembly GCA_023638005.1 of Forsythia suspensa. NCBI lineage: Eukaryota > Viridiplantae > Streptophyta > Magnoliopsida > Lamiales > Oleaceae > Forsythia > Forsythia suspensa. Next base: position 25,627,409 of record CM042670.1, on the reverse strand, counting down.
TATTTATTATATTTGTATATAAATATTAATTTCAGTAATTAAATTGCACATAACAAGCATATTGTTAATTACAATATATGTATAATTAAGAAATGACAATAATACTATTCTAAATTTTGTGGTTCGTAGGTATCTTTGGTAACAACCTCGCCAATGATATCTTCTTGCGTATATGTTAGTTGTATTTAACAATTTATTCAACAAATTTGACAACAAAATGTAATAATAATAAGAATCTATAAGAAATATTGTGTGCGTAAAAAAAATATGTATGTTATCAAGTATTAACAAACAATTCAGTGTAATCAAGATTTGTCGAAAATATAATGTTATTGAAAGCCTTTAATTAAAAAACGTGGTTGGGGAACCTATCATTGCCTATCTCATAGATGTGAGTCTTGGTCATGAAGTTGATCTTGTACTTATAGCAGGTAGTTTTGTACTTAAAGTTATTGACCCCGATAATAAAATGTCGTATCACATAAAGAGTCCATTCCCGAAGCAAAGGCATAAATGTATGTATCAACGATTGTTTTATGGACGCGTGAATATGCTTACCCAAGAAGCAACACGTAAATACAATGACAACAATTTTTTAAAAAAAAAAAAAAGAAGAAGAAGAAGACGATAAGTCCAATTGTTAGTTTCTGAAAAGTTGTTGCATTTATCCATATTTGAGTGCATTTCGCAAAATTAAATTAAACAAAAAAACAAAACAGTATCCGAACATAGCAAAAAAAAATGCAAATCATTTACAGAAATGATTTTAACAAAAAATAGGAAACAAAAAACTGTTTGAATAGTATAGAGAAGTCCAAAAGACGGTTTCATAAAAAAAAAAATGAAGATAATGAGTCCAACGCGTTTCTAGAAAGTTGTTGTATTTATCATTTAATATTAAATGTTACATTTTATTTTTTGCTGGAAAAGGGGAAAAATTAATAAACAATCAATGTGTGAAAGCAATTAAAGAATCTGCAATTGTTGCATTTATCATATATAATATTAAATGTTACAATTCGTTTTTTTGTAGGAAAAGGAAAAAACAATCAATGTAGGAAAAGGAAAAAAAACAATCAATTAAATAATCTGAAAAGTTGTTGGATTTATCATATATAATATTAAATGTTACACTTCATTTTTTTGCTGGCAAAGGAAAAAAAAAAAAATAATCAATTTGTGAAACCAATTAAAGAAAACAGACTCCTATGCAACATTTATATATTGAACTAACCAAACTTGGAAGAAAAATATAAAAAAAATGTGTGCGTAAAATTTTCGACGGTTATCTTATTATAATATATATATATATATATATATATATATATATATATATATATATATATATATATATATATATATATATATATATATATCATAATCATGATCAAAAAGCAATCATCTTTCCAAAAAGCAAATAGTGACAAAGAATCAACAACAATACAATGGCCAACAAACTTTTTCAAAAGCAAATAGTAATGACAATTAGCAACAAGATTTTGGTGACAACTTTTCAAAAGTGACACGGTAATCTGCAATTATCGGTCTATCTTTTCAAAAAGCAAATATTCATTCTCCAATGATCCAAAGCTGAAGAAGTCTATTTAAGGAGATGTATTCTTTCTGTATAGGCAGAGCGTTTTCAATTATATTTTCAAGAAGTGTATTTTCATAAAAGCTTTCATATTATCTTGTAAGTATGAAAAGTCTTTCAATATATTTCTCAATATTTCTTTCTAGTTATATTATTAATTAGTCAATTATTTCATGGATGTTTTAAGTCTTATTTCATGTCCAATTGAATATTTTTACAATTATGTTTCTCAAATCAATGATCTTGATTTCTTAGACCGTTTATCTTTTTTATTTTTTCTCCATCACTCCAAAATCATTATCCTTGTGTTCAAAACATATCCCTCAAAGCTACCATCATAAACAATCAAATTGAATATATTCGTTGCCAACATTTTTTATCTCATTTTCCTAATTCAATATTCTCAAACCAGGCAAAGTATATTCTTGAAATGTGTGATCCACTACTTCAAATTACTCATGCATCCCGGTCCAAATTGGTATCAGAGTCAAGTTCAAGCCGTAGTCAACCAAGTGAGACATCTTCTTCTAGTCAATAGGTCATCTAAGTTGGAAAAGCGTTGGAGTACTCTGGAGTCTCTAAAGCGTTGGTCAGCCAATGGTAGAGTCCCGTTTGGGTGGTCCCGTTGAGATTGAGTATTACGTCAGGTATCAAACTTATAGTCTTGGTTCAGCCAACCTATAGTCCTTATTTTTCTGAAGACAGGTATCAAACTTCGTTTATTATATCTTGGTCTAGGTCTTGGTTCAATAGATCTCAAAGCATGAATAGTTCAAGTAGAGATCCTTTCAATAATGATGATGAAAATGAAGAAATTGATAATAGACAAGAAAGCCTCAATGTTAGAGAAGCCCAATTTGCAGAAATAGAATAAATGTTACAAAACTGGTCAATACCAAAAGTAGATCAAAAAACTATTTATCAAATAGGAACATTTGATTTCAAAACGGATTATGCAATCAAAACATGTAAACAATCTATATCAATTAAATAAATCTAATACTCTAAGATTATTCTCAAGAGAAACAATCATAAGTCATAGACAAAAATACAAGTATTTACATGTTGGCTTAGTTTAAGTTGCTGTCAAACATTTGTTTAGGTTTGGATTAGATATCCCAACATGTATCACTCTTAGAGATAAGAGATGGTCAAAATTTGAAAAGTCTTTATTATCAATAATCGATTCCAACTTTGAAAGTGGTCCAGTTTAATGTAACTGCTTTCTAAACTTTTCTATGGATCTCTATGATGAATCAATAATGAAATCTTTATGTTTAGATATACAAATGAAAAATTTAGATATGGATGTTAGATCAAAAGTTATTTGTATCATCTACCGTATCTATTACAAAGTGATGAGTACAAATATGAGTCATAAAGCTCTTAGATCTTCCCCAAAAAATGAAACTCTCTTGATTGAAGTCAATCCATTACATTCAAATGTTGCAATTCCAAGAAGATTAACTTGGGATCAAGTTACTCGAAATCCTTTTTGGACGTTTGAAAATGAACAAAATTACAAGATTTTAGATGGTATAAGGATGTTTTCCTTCAAAAAGTCATGTTTCGTGAAGACTATAATATTGCTTTCTGGAAAGAAAAATTTATTACAGGTCTTCCCAAACTCTTTGCCGAAAAAGTTCGTAGCGCCTTCAAAGATGAATTCTCAATGTTGCCATATGAGGATCTTACACATGGTCAAATCATTAGATTTATTAACAAACAAGGACTTTCCATTTACAATGATCTTAAACTCAAAGCAAAACTAAAATATGATCGAATGGAAGGAAGAAAAGAACTTGGTTCTTTTTGTGAACAATATAGATATTAACGTATCCAACCTCCTTCCAAAAGTTTTAAAAAACCCCAGAAGAATTTCAAAAATAAAAATTTTTATAAAAAGCCTTTTCACCGGATTATTACAAAAGACAGAATAAACCAAATAGGTTTTACAAGTATAATAAATACAAAAGAAAACGTGGTGACTTCAAAAAAGATAAGTCAAAGATCCACCTCTTAGTGATCATTTAAATACAACTTGTTAGAAATGTCAAAAGAAATGACATTATGCTAACAAGTGTCATGTGAAAAGAAAGATCAATAATCTCCAAATTGATAACGAATTAAAAGCCCAACTTTTAAACCTTATCAATTCATCTAATTCTTCGGAATCTGAAGATATCATCTATAATCTTCAAGAAGATTCTGATTATAGTTATGATTCTTCTTCCTCTCAATCTTCAAGTTATAAAAAAATCTGCAATTGCAAAGATAATTGCATTTATGAAACTAATTCAATTAATGTTCTAACTTCAGAAAAGAAATTATCAATCAGATTTAAGACCCTGAACTTAAACAAAAATTTAATCTTCTGATTGAGCCGGAAGAAGAAAAGCCTCCTCAAATAAATTATAATCTTAAAGATGTTTTTGATAGGTTCAAAAAACCCAATAAACTTTCTTCTAGCCAAGATTTACATAGTGAAGTAAATCAAATGAAAAGTCAAATATCTCAACTTGAAAAGAAGCTTACTAATCTAAAGTTTGAGGTCTCCATCATCAAGGATTATTCTCCTTTTCTTGATAAAGGAAAAGGAAAAGCCGAGCTCCAATCTTCTTCATCTAGTTCTTCAAATTATTCTTCTAAAGATGAAAAAACTATTCAAACCCCTCATCTTCAAATAGGAACTCCCTTAGATGAAGAACAATCAATGAATGTCATCAACCAAATTCGTTTACAAAAATGGTATACTAATGCAACAAATATAATCAATAAATAATACAAAATCAAAACTCGTGTTCTTCTTGACTCTGGTGCCGATCAAAATTGTATCAAGGAAGGTCTTGTCCCTACTAAATATTTTGAGAAAACCACTGAAAACCTTTTATGGTGCTAGTGGTAAAAGCCTTAACATCAATTACAAACCAACAAAAACTCACATTTGTAATGGAAACGTTTGTTTCAAAAGTAATTTCTATCTGGTCAAAATCTTGACGAGTAAGTCATTATTGGTACTCCATTTCTTGTTCAATTATATCCAATTTCTGTTACTGAAAAAGGGTTGAAATTTAATATCTCGATTAAGAGATATTATTCGAATTCACCAATCCTCCTTCAATAAAAGATATAAATCTTATCAGAGAACATTCAATTACAAAAATCATTATTAATATTAATCTCAAAAAATAACACATTAAATATCTAAAAGAAGATAAGTTTTCAAGGGTGTTAGAATAATTAGAAAACCAGCAAATAAAAGATCAAATTGCTAAAATTGACAAAGTTATTAGGACAGAAGATTGTTCCACCATTCCTAATGCTTTTGAAATAGGAAGAAACACATCGTTACTCTCCCCTATATCCCCAATTTTAGTGAAAAACAAATACCAACAAAAGCAAGACCAATTCAAATGAACAGAGAACTCTTAGATATCTGCACAAAAGAAATCAAAGATCTTGTTGAAAAGGGTTTATTTAGGCCGAGTAAGTCCCATGGAGTTGTGTTGCCTTTTATGTCAATAATCATGGTGAAATCGAAAGAGGTATCCCTAGGCTTGTTATCAACTATAAATCTCTTAATCAAGTCTTATAATGGATTAGGTATCCAATGCCTAAAAAAAAAAGGATCTTCTCAATCGTCTTCTTAATGCTGTCTTTTTCTTAAAGTTTGATTTAAAATCATGGACCTCTCTAACATTGAGGCTTTCTTGTCTATTATCAATTTCTTCATTTTCATCATTATTATTGAAAGGTTCTCTACTTGAGCTATTCATGCTTCGAGACCTATTGAACCAAGACATAGTAAACGAAGTTTGATACCTGTCTTCAAGAAAATAAGGAATGTAGGTTGGCTTGACGTAATACTCAATCTCAACGGTACCACCAAAACGGGACTCTACACTTGGCTGACTAACGCTTCAGAGACTCCAGAGTACTCCAATGCTTGTCCAACTTAGAGGACCTATTGACTAGAAGAAGATGTCTCACTTGGTTGACTACGGCTTGAACTTGGCTCTTATACCAATTTGGACCGGGATGCATGGGTAATTTGAAGTAGTGAATCACACATTTCAAGAATATATTTTACCTAGTTTGGGAACATTGAATCAAGAAAATGAGATAAAAAATGTTGGCAATGAAGATATTCAATTCGATTGTTTATGATTTTGGAGTGATTGAGACAAAATATAAAGTGATAAAGAAAATCAAAAAAGAAGCGATCTAAGAAATCAAGATAATTGATCTGAGAAACATAATTGTAAAATATTCAACTAGACATGAAATAAGACTTGAAACATCCATGAAATAATTGACTAATTAATAATATAACTTGAAAGAAATATTGAGAAATATATTGAAGGACTTTTCATACTTACAAGATAATATGAAAGCTTTTATGAAAATATAATTGAAAACACTCTGCTTATACAAAAATAATATATCTCCTTATATAGACTTCTTCAGCTTTGGATCATTGGAGAATGAATCTTTGCTTTTTGAAAAGATAGACTGATAATTGCATATTACTGTGTCACTTTTGAAAAGCTGTCGGCCAAAACACTATTGCTGATTGTTGTTACTATTTGCTTTTGAAAAAGTTTGTCAGCCATTGCACTGTTGCTGATTGCTGTCACTATTTGCTTTTTGGAAAGATGATTGACGCCTTTGATCATGATTGAGAATCATAGAGATCTTTGAAATCAAAACAGATCTCCAGTTTTTCTCTACATTTCTGTAGAGTAATGATAAAGGGATAAGGTTATATTTCAAAGAAGTGAGGCAGTCGTCCTCATTGTCTTGTTCGAAATCAAGATTGGAACCTACTTCACATGCAACCTTATGAGCTAAAACTACAAATAATTCTGGATGAGAACATTGAGCAAGCTGAGCCATGATTTTTGATTTTTCGGCAAGGAAGTCATTTTGAGAAGAACAAGTTCCTGCGTTAGCTTTGATCTGTTGGTCAATCCAAGACTCGATTGTTTTTGAACAAGCATTAGAATCATTGAACTTTTTCCACCATTTGATTTTACAACGCCCAACAATTCGTTTGTAAGAGAAGGGATCAACAGATGTTGATATATATATATATATATATATAACAGTAAAAAAAAAATCGAAGTACAAATAATTTACAAAAATGACTTTAACAAAAAATAAGAAACAAATAAACCGTTTGAATATCACAGAGAAGTCCAAAAGACGGTTTAATACAAAAAAATCAAGATGATGTGTCCAACGATTTATGAAAAGTTGTTGCATTTATCATTTAATATTAATGTTATACTTCATTTTTTGAAGAAAAAGGGGAAAAATAATAATAAACAGTCAATATGTGAAAGCAATTAAAAAATCTAAAAAGTTGTTGCATTTATCATTTATAATATTAAATGTTACAATTCATTTTTTGCAAGAAAATATAAAAAAAAAAATAAACAATTAATGTGTGAAACCAATTAAAGAATCTAAAAAGTTGTTGCATTTATCGTATATAATATTAATGTTACACTTCGTTTTTTGCAAGACAAAAACAATCAATGTGTGAAACCAATTAAAGAAAACAAACTTCTATGCAGCATTTATGGCGGAACTTATCAAATGAATATGTGAAACCAATTAAAGAAAACAAACTCACATGCAACATTTATGACGGAACTTACCAAATCTGGGGAAAAAAATGGCGTAAAAATGTGTGCTTGAAATTTTCGACGATTATATATATATATGATTTCAAGTCTATTGCCCAAGTTGAAGTCTATTACAAAATTTAGTTCTTTTGCCATGGAAGTTTCTAAAATGCATTTCGTTTTACATTTTTATATGGGAATTTGATGTAAATGATCCTTTATTGTCAGTGTAAAAATAGTTGATAATGTTTATTTTTTAACACAAACGTGCATAATTTATGTATTTTGATACACAATTAGTCTTATATGACGAAAAAAATCATTATACATTTAATTTTTAATAAAGAACAATTACAATTGAATTCATAATATTCACAAAAGTTGCAAATGAGTCAGTTTCATTTATCTTTTACAAAAAATTAAAAGAAACTAACGAGTTTATTTTTTATTTTAGAATTAAGACTTTCTTAACCAAATTGATTGTATATTTTTACGAACTATTATGAAATAACTAAAATTTAATCTCATAATTATTAACAAACGTGTTAAATAAAATTATTAGTTTTATTATTTAAGATTAACCTTTTTTTATGGTTATAACAAAAAAAAAAAAAAATTAAATAACTTTGTCGCAAACTTGGTCCTCAAATACTTTTATTTAATTGAGATATTTGTTTATTAACTACAACTATTAGAATTTCAACTGTATTTTTTATAATTTAATTTATCATTCGATAATAAAGAACACATAATTCGTAAATTAATTTTTATTAGTATTTTTATGTAAAATAAAAATATAATAAGATTGAATCAATGTTATAAAATTATATACGTCATTTTGTTATTTATTTATTTTAAATTTTATTCAAATTTTTCACATCACATAGCAATTACATGTATTTTTAGCACAATATTTTAACATTTTTTATGTTGTGATAAATTAATTAACACGACTCTAATGATATATGTTATTACTCCCTCTATCTCATAAAAGACGAGTAATATTATTTATTGTCGCTGACTACCGTAGTCAGTCTATGTGACATTATTCAACTAGAGTAATTATTCATAGTTGCTGATTATGAATAACAGTACTCAATTGGATTAAATAATTGCTCCAATTGAGTTATGTCACGTGGGCTGACTACGACAGTCAGCAAATATGAATAGTATTAATTCATAAATATATGCTTACTTTCTTTATTTATCTATCCTAAATTATAATATACTTTCTTTGTTGGTTGTATAATCAATTTATTAATTTTCTAATATACTCATGTTTAATGTACATTCTTATAAATAAAAATATATGAATTATCATTATATTAATGTAAGGATATATTACAAAAAATGCAAGTAAAATTTATACTATCAATTATAATAATTTAATTTTTTTTAATCTGTGTAAAAACATAAGTAAGTATATTTTTATGAGATTGATGAAGTATTAAATAAAGGTAACAAACGCATTTGCACATTTTACAAATTCCAAGAACCCAAATGCTATTTTCTCTAATTAAAATTAAGGACTATGTCGGTCTTTTTCAACAAATAAGAACTAGTTGTACATCAAAACACATCGTTATGGACGTTCTTAAAAAAAAACATTAAGAACCATTTTCTCACTGATAAAAGAGGTTAGGGACCATTTGCACCAAATTCGCTTTTTTATATTTTCCAATTATAAAGTTCTAAGGGAATTTGACGCAAATGATCCATAACCTTTGCTTTTAGAGCAAAAATAGTCTATAGCATTTGTTTTTTGACACAAACATCCATAACTTATGTGTTTTGGTGCACAATTAGTCTTTATTTAACGAAAAATACCAATATGCCTAGTTTAATTAAAAAATTACAATTAGATTCCCAACTTTTGCAAAATATACAAATATGTCTAATACATTTATTTTTTATTAAAAAAAAAAAATTAAAAGAAACTAACAAGTTTTTTTTTTTTTTTTTTTAGTTAAGATTTTATTATTGACCTAATTGGTAATATACATAAATTGTTTTGTATATTTTACGAACTATTATGAAATAATTAAAATTTAAGCTTATGATTATTAACAAATGTGTTAAATTAAATTATTAATTTTATTTTAAGTAATTACTTAAAATTTGAACTTTTATTTTATGGTTATGACAAAAAACAAAAAATAACTTTGTTACAAACTTAGTCATCAAATATTTTTATTTAATTGAGGTATTCGTTTATTAACTACAAATATTAGAGATATCAAACTGTGATGTTCATATTTTAATTTATCATTTTATTATCATTTGTAAATAATGAACACATGATTTGTAAATTAATTTTTATTAGTAATTTTATGTTGAATAAAAATATAATAAAATTGTCAAGTGTCATAAAATTATATACGACATTTTGTTATTTATTTGTCTTAATTTTTATTCAAGTTTTTCACCATAATATAGCAGTTACATATATTTAAAGTACAATAAGTTAACATTTTTTCTCTTATGGTAAATTTAATCGACACAACTATAATGATGTATTTAGTACGCTAAATTAAATATTATTAAAGTTACAAGACCTATTTGTAAATTTTGTAAATGTTAGAAACCCAACTATATATTTTTATAATTAAAATTAAGGGTGTATTCGTCTTTTTCATGAAATAAGGACCAATTGCGCACCAAAATACATAGATTAGGGACGTTCATATAAAAAAAATAAATGTTATATATAATTTCCACACTGATGGTAAATGTTAGAGACCATTTACGCAGAATTCATAAGTTTTAATGCACAATTCATCTTTCAACAAATAGACACAAAATCGATCGAGAAGAAATTAAGCAAACATTATGACTTAATGGTTTTGACATGAATTTAAAGAAATTCCTGGTAATAATTATTGGGAATTGAGACCAATTCCTTTATTGCTCACGAGATCTTTGTTTATAGAAAAATATAAAAGATAGAGAATAGAATTTGGATTGTCAAAACTTTCACTATATGAAAAATTATTACAATCATATAGATTTCACTCGCCCAAATTCTCCAAGTATCTTAAAAAATAATATCTCTAAGCTTTACCACACCTACCAATTTCTACTTTTTATACAACCCACAAAGAGAACAATAAAAACAACTAGGATGCTAGGCTTATAATTTTCTCTTAAAAAAATCCTCAAATCACATATACAAAAGAGAATAAATCACGTCAATTTATAGTTAAACGTATAACCTAAATATCTTCCAAGTTTCGACTGCTAATGTGTCCAAGATTTAGAAACTTGTTCAATTTTAGTCACTAAATATAATATAATATAATATCTTTTCATTTTCAACAATTGATGTATCTTTTGATTTTGACAAATTTTGAGAAAATATCCTAAGAATAATAGTGGCGCAATATCAACATGTTAAAAGATTGAGAGCCCGATCAAAACTTATATATACGACAATTCTTTAATTGTAATTTTTAAAAATTGATTTGGCAATGGACCAGCTTGATTGGTAAAAAGGGATTCAAGTCACCAACATTTTCATTAACAGAAAGTGTTATTTCTACTTTTAAATTAAAATTTGTTATAAAATCAAAGGAAGAATAGAGAAAAATGAATTGTGTAATTTTATTGTAACTATTAACCCATATTTATAAGATTCTGAAGAGAATTACAAACTGATTTAGATACCTCATGTAAAACTTATCTAAGAGTTCGCTTGATGTGGATTATAAACTAGTTTATTTGAGCAATAATGGTCAAAAATATCATGCTACAAAGGCAAATTTTTTGGTCAAATAAACTAGTTTATAATATACATCAAACGGGCACTAAGTATCCTGATAAGACTAAATAGTCATCAATAATTATCCCATAATTTTACAACACTTCCCTTTTGATGACTATTTCTACAATAACTGATTCGTTAAAAATTTTGTTTGACAAAAACTTAGTAGGACAAAATATCAAACGAAATAAAAAAAGAGTACAGTTAATTATTAAAGTTTTGGAGTATTAAAAAAATAATGTCTCAATAAAACCTTACCAGGAAAATTCAGTGGGACAAAACCTAGACTAAGAAAAAAGAGTACAGTCACTCCCCCCGATATTAATCACTGAAGATATTTGAGTAGCCGCATCCCATTATCCTGTACCAATTTACTGAATTTAGATGTTCGCAATGCTTTTGTGAATAAGTCAGCCAAATTGTCACTTGAGCGAATTTGTTGGATATCGATGTTACCATTCTTTTGAATCTCATGTGTATAGAAGGATTTTAAATAAATATGCTTTGTCATATCCCCTTTGATGTATCATCATTTGAGTTGTGCAATACAGCTGCACTGTCATCATACAATACTGTTGGAGTGTCTTTTATTGAAGCTAATCCGTATAATACTTTGATATGATGTGTCATGTTCCTCAATCATGTACATTCTCGAATTGCTTCATGGATTGCAATAATTTTAGAATAATTTGAAGATGTTGCTGTCAAAGTTTGCTTCAAATATCTCCATGATATAGCTGTTTCTCCACGTGTAAACATATATCATATTTGTGATTTAGTTTTATGTAGATCAGATAAATAACCTCCGTCTGCATATCCCACTAAAAAAAGTCTTAATTCTTGTGAATAAAATAATCTCAAGTCAATAGTACCCTTTAGGTAACGAATAATGTGTTTAACACTATACCAATATTTTTGAGTGGGTGTAGAGCTATATCTTGCAAGGAGATTTACGGAAAAAACTATGTCCGATCGAGTGTAATTTGCAATATATGTTAATGCTCCATTTGCACTTGAGTATGGTATTTCAAGTCTAATAATTTTTTCCCCATCTTCAAGTGGGCGAAATGTCTTTTTTTCATATCAAGTGATCGAACAACCATATGCGATGTCAATAGATGTGCTTTATCCATACAAAACTATTTTAAGATTTTTTTTTTGGTATAAAAAAGATTGATGAACAATTAATCATTATGGGAAATGTTCAATTTGCAATCAAAGACAGAATTTTATTTTTTCCAAATCATTAATTTCAAATTTATTTTTTAAATAATCTGTAATTTTGTTGAGCTCTCTAAAAGTTAGCCATTATCCATATATTACATGTACACTATTATGAGTCTTCTCATCTATAACAAAATAAAGAGTTATATAACCATGAGCTAGTTTCATCCCCCCAACCACCTCTCCACTATACCAATTCATTATCAATAGTGTGTATATCCTTCATGATTGCAGATTACATATACTTCATCATATATCTCTCTCTCTATATATATTATAATATGATAACCGTCGAAAATTTGACGCACACATTTTTTCGTATTTTTTTCTTTCTAGACTTGGTAAGTTTCGCCATAAATGCTGCATAGGAATTTATTTTTTTAATTATTTTCACATATTGATTTGGTAAATTCTGCTATAAATGTTGTACATGAGTTTGTTCTTTAATTGGTTTCACACATTGATTGTTTTTTTTTTTTTCTTGCAAAAAACGAAAGTGTAACATTAATATTATATACGATAAATGCAACAACTTTTTAGATTATTTAATTTGTTTCACACATTAATTGTTTATTATTTTGTTTTCATCTTTTCTTGTAAAAAACGAATTATAACATTTAATATTATATATGATAAATACAACAGCTTTTCAGATTTTTTAATTGCTTTCACACATTGATTGTTTATTATTATTTTTTCCCTTTTTATACAAAAAATGAAGTGTAATATTTAATATTAAATGATAAATATAACAACTTTTTCAGAAACGCGTTGCACTCACCATCTTCATTTTTTTGTATGAAACCGTCTTTTGGACTTCCCTGTGGTATTCAAACAGTTTATTTGTTTATTATTTTTTATTAAAATCATTTCTGTAAATTATTTGTACTTTTGAATTTTGTTTTTTTTTTTTAGTGTGTGTTCGAATACTTTCTTAATATATATATAAGTGTCGAAAATTTCACACACACATTTTCTCGCTATTTTTTTTCCTAGATTTAGTAAGTTCTACCATAAATATTGCATATGAGTCTATTTTCTTTAATTGGTTTCACATATTGATTGTTTATTTATTTATTTATTTATTTTTTCTTGCAAAAAAACAAAGTGTAACATTTAATATTATATATGATAAATGCAACAACTTTTCAGAATCTTTAATTAGTTTTACACATTTATTATTTTATTATTTTTATTTTTTCTATTTTCCTGCAAAAAATGGATTGTAACATTTAATATTATATATGATAAATGCAACAATTTCAGATTCTTTAATTGTTTTCACACATTGATTGTTTATTAATTTTTTCTCACTTTTCCAGCAAAAAATGAAGTGCAACATTAATATTAAATAATAAATACAACAACTTTTTAGAAACGCGTTGAACTCATCATCTTTTTTTTTGTATGAAACCGTATTTTGAGCTTCACTGTGCTATTCGAATAGTTTGTTTGTTTCCTATTTTTTGTTAAAATCATTTCTATAAATTATTTACACTTTTGAATTCTGTTTCTTTATATTATTGTGTTCGAATACTGTTTTATTTTTTTGTTTAATTTAACTTTGCAAAATGCACTCAAATATAAATAAATGCAACACCTTTTCAGAAACTAACAATTTGACTTATAATTTTTTTTTTATAAAACCGTCTTTTGGCCTTCTTTGTGGTATTCAAACCGTTTAATTGACATTTTTGAAGGGGCATCATTGCATCGGTCTGCATGTGATATTGCATCTGATAATTATACTTTATTTTGTAAAACGTGCAATTGTGTTTGAGCTATATATGAGAGATTTATTCCTAATTCACTTTTGGATCACGATATTGTTTTGTTTTTTGCACTGTCCCTATTGAAAACTAGCTTCTGGCAAGTACATGATTATGCTTTCTTAAATATGCATTTTCATATACGCATTTTTAGAAACAAAACATTGGTGTATACGCATTTTTATTTTTACATAAATAATTGAAATATTTGCTATTGGTTTTTGTTTATATTTACTATTAATGTGTAATCTCAGTTTATTTTTGAATTGTATTTGTCATTTCTTAGCTGTTATTTTTTAGTTTAAATTTACCATTACAAATTAATATTGCGTGAATTTCAATATTGATTTAGAAATAATTTAGACGGTATATTTTCTAATTTTTAGACTGTATGTTTCATTTATTTCTAGTCTGTCTTTTAGTACAAGTTTATATAGATTTTTTTGTCTCGATTCTTACCTTTTCTGAGTTTTAATAAAAATTAATACAATCTATTTTTTAAAAAATTGTGGTCATTGTATTTATGTGTTGCTGCTAGGGTGAGCGTATTCATGCGTCCATAAAGCAATTGTTGATACATACCTGTACGCATTTGCTTCGGGAAGGGTCTCTTTATGTGATACGATATTTTATTGTCGGGGTCAATAACTTGAAGTACAAAACTATCAGCCATAAGTACAATATCAACTTCATGACCAAAACTCACATCTATGAGATATGCAATGATAGGTTCTCCAACCACGTTTTTCAATGCTTTCAATGACATTCTACCTTCGACAAATCTCGATTACACTAAACTATTCGTTAATACTTGATAACATAGATATTTTTTTACACACACAATGTTTCTTATAGATTCTTATTGTTATTACATTTTGTTGTCAAATTTGTTGAATAAATTGCTAAATGCAACTAACATGTACACAAAAAGACATCATTGGCGATGTTGTTGCCAAAGATACCCTGAAGACCAATGATTTGTCTTATGAACCACAAAATTTAGAATAATATTGTCATCATTTCTTAGTTACACATATATTGTAATCAACAATATACTTATTATGTGCAATTTAATTACTGGAATTAATGTTTATATACAAATATAACAAATATTATTCATCGATTCAGGTAATTAAATTAGAAATAGTCAACTCCGTGCATCGCACGGGTGATATACTAGTATCATTACAAACAAAAGTTACAATCTATAGCATACTTACATTGATTTCTTCTTTCCAATTTTCTCCATTGAACTTTGGCTTCCATCAAATGTTCATTGCCAATTCACCACAGGGAAAATTTCATCGCCTACCATCTGCTAGCAAAAAAGGTTTTTATTACATCAACAAATTTATAAGAATATGAATTACAACACTAAAACACCGAGACCAAAGGCAATACACTTTAACCAAAGAATCAACATAAAAAATAAACATGTGCATAACTCGGTTAAGTATAAATTATAAATCATAAGATCAATATACGTTTAGAAAATCGTAAAACATACTCACAACCAGGGAATTTGTCAATTCTTATCACCAATTTAGTAATTTGCACATCTTATCTCTGTCTTTGATGATGACTCTGTCCAAAAAGTTAATTAGGATAATTTAAAAATATATTTTTGTCTCTTGTATTTTTAAATACGCAAAATAAATAACAAATATAAAAGTTTAACAAAATATTTTCCCATTATTTAGATGCACTTTAGCAGAATATTTGGACAAAAATCATCATCAGAGATAATATGTGAAAATTAATTGAAATTTAATGATAAAACATACAGTGCAAAAAAAACTTGAGGACATAAATGCTAAAATGTCAAAGGTTGGGGAACTTTCATTGCAATTAAAACATAGTGTAGATAATAAAAATATAGTATGAATATAATTACTCTTATTATATATAGTTTAGATGTGAAATATGAACTATCAATAGTACCATGCCCATGCCTTTTTTAATTATAGTCTATGGATGAATGTCTATGGATATATGGATTATAGGATGACCAAATCTTATGAATAGTGTCTTACACGTTGGCTCTTTTAATATAGTTAGGGTTTTGGACAAAAATCATCATTAGAGACAAGATGTGAAAACTAATGATAAAAATGTGGCGAAAAAAACTTGAGGACATAAATGCTAAAATGTCAAAGATTGGGGACTTTCGTTGCAATTAAAACTTAGTGTAGATATTAAAAACTGTAGTGTGAATATAATTATCCTTATCATATATAGTTTAGATGTGAAATAGGAACTATAAATAGTATCAAGCCCATACCTTTTTAATTATAGTTTATAGGAACTATCAATAGTATCAAGCCCATATTGTTTTTTTAATTATAGTTTATAGATGGAAGTAAGTTACTAAAAAAGACATTGATTATAATAATGTTATTTTGTATTATTATTATTATTATCACGAGTGGTAAATTTCTTTTTTTTTTTTTTGCCTAGTCAAATATTTTTAACAATCTATAGATTATAGCAGGACCAAATCTTATGAATAGTACTTTTCTCAAATGAGTATTGACTCTTTTAATATAGTTAGGATATGATTAGGAGTTTGGATTAAGATTAGGATTAGGATTAGGAAGCTTAATATAGTTAGGATTAGGATATGAAATGTTCTAAAATGTTCTAAAAATCCGTGCAAAATTGTGCACCAACAATCTATAAGTGTGTGCTTGATAAAGTTTAAAAGTAGTTTTTTAAGAGATTTTAAAAAAAGTTAGTGAAATACGTGGTTGAAAAATTGATAAAAATTATAGGTATATGATTGAAAATGAGTTTAAGAAAAAAAAGATTTTATTTAAAACTTTACCAAACATGCATTTAATCAATAAACAAAAATATTGAACTAGCTCCAAGTTTCACGGCAAAAAAGGCTATGCCTAAGAAGCATATTTGTGTGTCATGTTAACATATTGACAGAGTGTAAAAGGATTATCATGAAATGGTCCATTGAATGCATTAGAAATTATTCAAACAAAAGATATGAATTTCATTAATATTGTATCTCATTAATAAATTAATGTAGTTAGGTTCAATTTTAACTTAGTTCAAGTTGCTTAAAATTATTATTGAAGCAGTGCGGGTAAGAGGATACAGATAGTAAAATGAAGAAATGGTTGTCGATTGAAAAAATAATAATATAATATTTTTTTAAAAATAATGCTATCTATCATTAGTTGAGGTCGTCACTAGTTTAGGTAGCAGTTGAGCTCTGGATTTATTGTCCAATATATTAAAATGCATTATAACATCATTTGACAATGAATCAATGGATCCACTGTCCTATAGGCTGTTGAATATCTCTACTAATGATAAATATCATTACTCTTGTTTTAAATAAAATCAACTAATGAAATATTTGGTGGTCGTTTGATTTAGTTTAAATAGTTGCTAAAATGTTAAGATCAAAGTCAACAATTAATTTTATTCAAATATTTTTTAGACCTACAATTTTTATCTACTTTTCAACCACATATTTTATCAACTTTTATCAAAATATGTTAAAACTTTTATCAAAAATTTGATCAAACATTTCCTTAGTAAAAAAAACTAAAAGTTGAAGACTCGTTTATCAAAAAGAGTTGAATAAGAGCTTAAAAGCATAAATGTTGATTCTATGTGAAACACATACTATAAGAGCTTATTTGTGAGAGTTTTTTTTAGCAAATTTTGATAAAAAAATTGATAAAAAGTGTAGTTGAAAAATTAATAAAAATTATAAATTTCATGAATTTATAATTAAAATTAATTGTTGACTTTTAACTACAACTTTTTAACATATTTTAATTTGGCCCAAACAAATACTAAATCATTTATCACCGATATACAAAAAAAAATGATATATGTTTGTCTTCACTTTTAAAAAAAAAAAATCTTCTTTTCAATTCTCTTTTTTATTTCACTTTTGTTCTTTAAATCTTTCATTTTCAACTTTGTTCGTTCTTATTATTAATTATCGTCAATCACCAACTTCTATCAATTTTTATTTATTTGTTTACGATCGGATTTCACCAATAAAGAATATACTAGTTTTTGAAATCTTACAAAGCGTGTCAAGAAAGGGAAATTTTCACAAGTAAGCCATCTTATGTTATTATTTATAAAAAAACTGTAACATATTTTTTATTCCAAAAATACTGGGTTTTATCTAATTTTTAATTAATTAAATATTGTAACAGAATCCTTAATTATCTCATTTACTATTTTGATTAAGATTTTATATATAACTAATTAAGATATTATCTCTCATCAATCTAATCTCTCTCTTTCATCATTTACAATCCTAATCATTTCAACATCTCTCCAATATTACAATAAACTGCAACTTCGTCTCAGCCAACTGCAAAGCGTCTTCTTCATGCAAATTATGTCCAATGATAACATCCCCATATTTATAATCGAAATAGATTTTTGTAACATCGTTTGTAACAGATTAATAACATAGACAACGAAATAGATTTTTGTAACATCGTTTGCAACATACTAGTAACATAGACAACGAAACAGATTTTCAGAGACAATGTAAACTGATTTTGTAACAACGTTTGCAACACATTAACAACAGAGATAACGAAACAGATTTTTGTAACATCGTTTGCAACAGATTAGTAACAGAGACAATGCAGACTGATTTTGTAACAATGTTTGCAACAGATTAGGAACATAGACAATACAATTTGATTTTGTAACAACTTTTGCAACATATTTGTAAGCACCTATTCGCCGGCGACTTTCTTCAATATGTGCATCCATGTGCGGTTCCTATGTCCCTGATGAAATTTCTGCAAATCGAGTTGTTATGGTTACATCTAGATGTAAAACCCTAGTGATTTAGGGGATTAAGTGATATGGGTAGCGGAGAACCCTAGAGATTTAGAAGATTGACTGATTTTGGGATTGTGCATTCACGGAGAGATGATTGGGATGGGTTTGGGATGAATATCTATTTGATGTTTTTCAATTCTGATCGTGATTTCCAACGAGTTTGATGTGCTGAATAGGGTTTGTGAAGATGATTACGGTTTTTTTCTCTCTCTGAGGTTTTTTCTCTCTCTGCGGAATTAATGGAAAAATATATTATATTTTGTTTTGTACATATTATAATATATAAAAATAAATATAAATATATAAATAAAACCCAATATTTTTAGAATATTTATATTAAAAAATAAATTTAAGAATATATTGTATATACATACTAATAGTTGTAAATTCCTCGTCAAGAAGAGGGTGGTATAAAATGAAAAGGTAATAGTATATGGAACAATAAATAATTTTTTATTTTTATTTTCTCTGTGTTAGTTTATATAAAACTTTAAATTGAGAAAGAGCGCAACGCCCTCAAAGACAGTTTTGAAACCCTGCCCTAGCCGTGTACTGCCACCCCCGCCACCGCCGGTGACCCACTGACACCCTCAATTTCTACTTCGGAACGAGCTGCAGCCGGGTCTAGGGTTTCAAATTTTGGAGCTCATTCTCTTTCTTCTCTGTTAGCAATTTAGCATTTTTTCAATTAAAGTCCCGCCAATGGCAACACCAGCAGCAACTCCAACTACAGTCTATCAAACTTCCAACACTACAACAAAAACCGTCGACGCCTCATTGTGGTGGGACCCCTTTAGTTCCTTACTAGCTGACCTCGAAAACGCTTCTCTAGCCTCCGAATTCCCCCCTTCTCTGGTAAATTTATGAGTATTATTAACAATTTTTTATTACATGTCTAAAACGTGCCCAAATTTTATAAACGAATGACTTCGATCTTGAACTTAGGTGTTGATCATCTTATCTAAAAGCGTAAGGTGTTTTTCTGCTTAACAAGTATTCTTTTAAATATTTCTTCAACATGTAAAGATACATGCATGTACATGTGGGAGTGTTTTTGTATTGAGTCTGTGTTGATAACTGAAATTGGAGTGTGTTGATAACTGAAATTGGAGTAATGTACAGGAAAACAAATTGAAGGACAACCACACGTGGTTTTTGGACACCGTTTTGCTATTTAAACCTCCAAATCAGAAATCGAAAGAGGCGCTGGACACACAGAAAATAAAGATTGGTTCCCACGAGTTGAATGTACAGCCTGAACTGAAAGACATGGCTCTCAAAATTAGTTCTGTTCTGGTGAAATTTCA
Source organism: Forsythia suspensa (assembly GCA_023638005.1). Taxonomy (NCBI): domain Eukaryota; kingdom Viridiplantae; phylum Streptophyta; class Magnoliopsida; order Lamiales; family Oleaceae; genus Forsythia; species Forsythia suspensa. Next base: position 25,607,286 of record CM042670.1, on the reverse strand, counting down.
GTTTGCTCTTCTCTTTATTCCAGTTTATTATGATGTTTACGAGCTTTTAATTAATCAGTCCGATGTAGCTGCTTGTAGTTTTTACATATAATGTTCCTACTTTTTGTTATAAAGTTAATAACATGACCTGCATTTATGTCAGTGTTTAGATGAGGTGCAGTCATATATTATTGTCAGAAGATCGATGAAGCACAATGCTCCGGAAATTGACAGCACACATCAGGAGATTCTTGATTTGGTTAGTATATTTCTTCCTCTGAACAATGGCATGTTCAGGAATTGTAGTTCAACTCTGGCTTCATCGTATTCTCTCTTGTTCTCATGTTGATCTCTGGAAATAATTTGCCTACTTTCTCATGAATAATGTCCATTTTACATATAATAGTTATAAAAGAATGCCACCGGATTACACACAAGCATTTGTTACCTGCTGTTATTTAGCCTGGTTATCATCAGCTGCCATGGTAATACCTCGTGGCTTATAAAAGGAAATCTGGTTAACACTTACGTTCAAACTTCTATTCTGCCTGTAGATGTTACTGTAACAAAATAGTACGAGCCTTATATCCATGGACACGGGAGTCGGGAGTTCATTTTTTGTTGTACTTTTTTATGCCTCCTAGTAATCTTTTCTCCAACATTCTGCAGTGCTTAAATTTCTGTTTCTATGAAGCTTAATCATTATGTTAATCCTTATTATTAATTTCATGTTGAAATCCTTGTTGCTGAAAACAGTCCATTCGCCTTTTCGCTAAATTCTCATTGTTTCACTTTCTTTTTAAAGGTTATGCTGGAGTACTACATAGAAAGACAATGTTTGTTGAAATGCACAAGGCAGATCCTTATGCATGCATGTAAGTTTGTCTCTCCTTTTGGTTTCATATTTCATGAATGATACATACAATCAAATATATGAAACATGCACTTGATATCCACACAATCATTACATACTTAATGTGTCTCAGCTGTCTATTTTGTTGCTGTCTTGAAGGTAAGGCTTTGCTGTGTGCAGTGAATAGTAATATTGACCCCATGTGAATATTGATGTTTACTTCTCTTAATGAAACTTAAATTTTACATGAAAAATCAGTTTATTTTTAGATTCCAAAAGCTTAGTTTAGCTTCTTCTTTCCCCCCCCACTGTATGGCTTGTAAATGAGTTTTGAGTTACAATTAAAGCTACAATTGAGATGCATAAGCAAAATAACTTTGATGTCATATTACTGACCTAGTAATTTAATTCAACAAGTGGTAAGTGTTTTGTCAGTTTGTGTAGTCTCTGTCTAGATTTTAACCTATTACTCTTCATAGAGGTTGTAAAGTTCATTAGCTATCAATTGGATGAATGATAATCACAGGCTATGGAATCACAAACCCTTGGTTGTCAGTCTTGATGCAGAAGAGTTATCTATTGGCTGTAGCTCAAGTAGCATTCAACTTAGTGCAGTTTTTACTTGCTGTTATTTTGAATGCGTTACATTTATAGGATTGTGGTGCTACATATTTCATTTTACCTTAAGCATTAGACATAGATCAGAAAAAATTGCCCATGGATCACAACTTGGTTTGTGTTATTGTTATTATAATATGAATCTTACTTGAGGTATAAAGCAGTTTAGATTAGTCCACTTCCTTGCAGGCTTTTAGGTTTCTTTTATTACCATTAAATAATAAAGCACGTTTCATAAAAACTTCTTTCAAACAATCTAGGAGAAATAAAAGAACAGTATTTATGAGGTACATGATTCTCAAGAATGGTGGGATTTTGGTAGAATTGATGAGTTCTAAATTGATTGAAATATCAGCTACTGATTGCAGAAATAGTGTGTATATGTGTGTGGGGGGGTAATATACTTTTTGTTCAATATGCAAAGAAATTATCATAATTTCGCTAACAAAAATTGTAACTCTATCATGTTTGGCAGTGCTAAATTATTTTTTAAGTGCTTATAAGCTGTGGATCCTATAGAATATGTGAAAAATAAGTGGGTATAAAAAGTATGTTTGATAAGCTTAAATTATAGTTTAAGGGCTTATCCAAACATGGGCTAAGAAAGCTAGCAAAGCTGCTCTTTGCTTATCTTGTTTAAACCTAATGCTTAGAGCACATGCACTTTTTAACCTAAGAAAAATGGGATAAACAGATATATTATGAGGATTTTGTATGTTATTGTTAATAGTCTCTGATTTAGTCCCGTTGCTTAGAGTATGCGATAATTGCTTAACCTAGGAAAAATGGCATTAGTGGAGTATTTATGAGAATTCCTATTTCGACTGTTGATAATCCTTTTGAGGTTTCATTCTTCCATTTCGTTCTTGTAAGTTTGCAAAATTAAGCTTTATCATGGTAGTAACAAGACCTGATCAATCTTTCTTTCACTAATATGAGGCATATCAACAAAGCCCAATGATTTAACTTGGCAATACTTGACCATTAGCTGGCAGATAGGATTTCAAAACCAAAGTTACTGTTCAATGCCAGAACAGACCTTAACAACAATTTCTTCTGGCCAACATCTAATTAATGAAGAATTTGTAGGCGAGCTTTCACAGTTTCGCTCTTATCCTAAGAGCATATCTAAACTTTTGTGACATGGTTAATTTCATTTGTTTTAGTGACTATTTTGTTTCTCAAAAAATTGCACTTGCTTTTGTATTGTTTTTAGTTTCACTTGAAAGTAGAGAGGTAACTTGGGTTGCTACCTTGACCATTGATTGTCGATGCAATCTTTCCTTTCTAGTCTCATCCTATTTCATCTAATCTTGGTGCATTCATTTTATTTTTCATTGCTGTTACTTAAGACATTACAATACACATGTTCTTCACGTGCTAATGCTGATATTCTAATACAGTATATCCTGGAACGCGATCAGAAGAAGGGTCTGGTGTATTAGAGGAGGCTCAAAGGTTGATTTCTGGTGGACTTGAAAGTAAATTACTTTCTGTCTTCCAGGACCTTCTATCTGCCAACTACCCTGAGCAGATGGTAAGTTTAATTGGAAGATTTGAAGATTGATGCTCAAGATTGTCACCCTAATTTATAGAGTTTGGCCATCACACTTTAGATATGAACTTATTGTTCTTGTTGCTTACTATATATCTGTTTCCTAAATCTTAATGTGCATTTGAGGACATGACTCACAGGATGTTGACCTATACACTCTGTGGGCCGAGGAGATTCTTATTGAAGAGAATTTGATCCTGGAGGTTCTTTTCCTTGCTTATTATGAGTCCTTCTGTACTTGTGATGCCAAATGCTGGAAAAAATTGTGCTTACTTTATCAGGTAATCTTTATTGATGCGATTGCATTTGCCATCATATATGTTTCCGTGATATTTTTATTTGTGATCAATTTCAGGACACCATTACTGGTTCATACAACTTTGGGAAATTGGCAATATCACCTGAAGCAGTTCGTTCTATATATCATGCCAAAGTGCAGCTGCTACTTATTCTCATAGAGGCTTTGGACCTGGAAAATCTCCTTCAAATGGTCCACGATGAAATTCCGTTCAGGTTTTGACTTTTGAGCAATTTGTTAGTTCCCTTCCTTGTCATCTATACTTGGATTGCATCACAAAGTTAATTTTTCTCTAACAGTAGGACTTGTAAAAGAACCATTCTCATATTAGATCAAGAATTTCTAGGAAAGTGAATTAACCAAAAATTGATTTGTAAAAGCATATAATGAGGGAAGGCATGTTTGCAAACAGATAGATGAAGCGGTGGAAATCATGCATTGTCGTTATATTGGTTGTTCTTCAAATGACAGAATTCAAAGTTTCTTTATATGGACCATAATTTCAGTGTTAAGGTCATGCAAGTTATAGACTAAGAGCACGAGCTGAGAAAGTGGGAAACTGGGAACTGGTGGGAGAGTTTGAGAGTGTCTGTTTTAAGAATTAAGTATTGTAGAGGCTCACACAAGTTCTTATTGCATAATAATTAATTGATGATTTTTATAGGATATGCAATTCGCTAGAAGTTTATGAGGAAAAAAATATTGTAGTTGTAATTTTAGAAGCTTGAAGGAATAAGTTAAATGCTATCCCGTTGCCTTGCATTTGTTTTTCATTTCTTGTGTACTTGGTGCAACAAATCCCTTGGCCCAACACCTCTTCGTCTTTCAATGTTAGCCTTCATCTTTCACCACAGCCTTGGGTTGAGATCAAAAGGTGTAACAGTGGTAATTGGAGGCCCAGGGGTGGCTAAGGGGAGTTATTGGTTTGGGGTAGGTCTGTTGTTGCTACACATATAATTTGTGATTGGACTCGTTTGAGGGACCATTGATGTATTGAAGGCTTATTATGTGTGACAATGGCTTTTGGGGAACTAGTTCTGTCAATATTTCATGCGTGTAATGGTAAAATACTGTAAAACATGGCTGAAATGTTTTTATTTTTGTAAATAATTTAATGCTAACGATGTATTATCTTTCACCTGAGAATTAGATTGTTCACGAGGAGCCCTAGATCACCATTCCAAACCACGGATGATCTAGGAAATTTTTGTCGTGTGGGGTGGTGGTGGTTTGGAATTGTCTCTCCGTAACTGTCCTTAACATCATGTTCTTCCCTGAATACATTATTAAGCATAGACTTGTGAAGAGAATAACTGGACACGCAGCTGGGCAATTAGATGCAAAAGATTTGAAATGTCTGAGCAGACATTTGATTTGAATTCATTACCCTAAATCCTAATTGTGTTCAAATGATGTTAGTTAGTATATCCTAACTATTATTTGGTGCATCATGGTCAATTTGAGTGCACCACAGATTATGAAGAGTTAAATTAGCATTTGTTACAGCTAGATGCGGCGGCTCCTATACCTAGGAATGTTGTTTGTTGAACTTATCAACCAATAAATAATGGTCTTTGTATACTCTTGTTCGTCATTCAGTATAGATATGTAGATTTCCCCCCCCTTCTCTAGTCGCTGAATATATGCTATTTTTAATCAGGCAGGGTTCTGTTAATTTTTCCGTAACTGATGTTCAAGAAATGGATTCGATGATATCTTCTTTCAATGCTTTTGAGACGAAAGAAGCAGGCCCTCTGATTCTTACATGGGCAGTGTTTCTCTGTCTCATTTCTTCTCTTCCGGAAAAAGAGGAGAATAATTTGCTGAAGGTACATATTATATTGGAATGTTGCATCGATAAGTTTCTTGTGCTTTTCCGGAACAATATATTTTCAATTCTGTTTCTATCCTGTTGATTTGTATCAGGAGATCGATCATGTTGGTTATGTTCGTCAAGCTTTTGAGGCTTCATCTTTGAGTTATTTTCTTGAAATTCTTGAAAGTGACACATTGAAGGATTCCGATGTGAGTAAAATCTCCCTTGATGGTTGCGAATATATTTAGGTGTCTTGTTGCTAGTTTAAATTTGTTTCTTCACATGTAGTTCCCTGCTTAAAGCTTCATTTTTTCTGTTCTATACTTCCATTCCATTTGATGCATGTTTAGTTTGACTATTGTTTTCAAGTATGACTGTTTCTCGGTCTCCTATGTTCAGGGTCCTATTGCAGGTTACCAAAGTGTTCTGAGAACATTTGTATCCGCATTTATTGCATCTTATGAAATCAGTCTCCAGGTAGTTCATTATGCAAATAACTTGCAAATAATGGTATGTGCCAACAAATTTATCCCACTTTCTCTATGCTGCAGTTTGAGGATAAAAATCTAAAAGTAATTCTGGAAATCCTTTGCAAAATCTATCGAGGAGAGGTTTGGATATCTAATGATTTTTTTATATTAAGAAGCATTATGTCCTCTTTCTTGTTTATTTTATAGATCATTGATATGGTGCAGGAGTCACTTTGCATTCAGTTTTGGGACAGGGAGAGTTTTGTTGATGGTCCTATTCGGTGTCTTCTTTGCAATTTGGAGGGTGAATTTCCATTCAGGACTATTGAACTTGTGCAGTTCTTATCAGCCCTTTGTGAAGGAGCTTGGCCGGCAGAATGCGTGTAAGTGACACTTGGCATTGTGTTTCCTCGATTTCGTTACCTTGTGCAACCGTCTCTGTATAACACAGGATTATAGATTTTAGTGCTCAAAGCAAAACTAGGCACTGCTCTATTTGGTCTTCTGGCAAGCAAGGGGCAGATAATTATGATGCACCGATATGGATATGCGTATCCGATACGACATGTATCGGATATGTAGACATGCAATTTTCGAAAAAGTACTGACACCGACTTGTCGCCGATATGTCGATTAAATTTTTTTAATTTTATAACCTAAAGAAAATAAAAATTTCTATACTTATTGAATAAAAAACAATACTAAAACATGATTGACTTATTTTAACATTAGCAAACAAATAATTAGCCCATTTAAAATTTTGACCGTCCCATAAAGATTGACCTATTTTTTTAAATTCTAAACAAATATAAACAAATATCCGACACGTGTCGATTGTCGAGACATCGTGTCCGACACGACGCGTCGGCGTCGGCGGAGGAGTGTCATGCTTCTTAGACATAAAGCTATTTCACTATGGGGTTGATTTTAGCTTTGGGGAAAACGGATTTAAGATTTAATTAACTAAATAATACCAAATGGTGGCTACTTTCCACAAAACTGTTATTTTTTTTGTTGGGGGGAGGTGGAGGTGGGAATGGGATGGTGAGGTGGCTCAAGAAAGGAACTAATTAAATAGTATGTATTTAGATTGAAGTATTATGAGTTCAGCATTAATTTGAAACAAATGCAGATATCATTAATTTTTTTATTCCTTCTTTTATACAATACTAGTGAAATTCACGTGCAAGGCACGTGTTGTATTTTAATTAAATATTTAATAGTGTGGTCATTGTTAATGAATTTTTTAATTATTTTTTACTTATGAAAGACTAAGTAAAATATATATTAAAATTTATTGAGAAAAGTACGTATTAAAGGTGGGCAATATATCTTCAATTGATCTTTAACAAGAACGTTCTTTATTTTTAGATGATATAATGAATAGTGTGTAGTTCACTAACATAATTGATTAATTCAAATCTTAGAATTGAATACTTCAATTATGATTTTACAAGATTATTTTGTTGCTTTAAAGTTTAAATTTATTCCATATTTCTCCTCATTATGACTTGACTTTGTAAATTATTTCAATTTTTCAATCTAATTTTATTCATTTTAATGTATTAAACAAAATTTTTAAAGCACATGAGTGTTGTGAGATATGCATAAGATTTTTTGTGAACTTGCGGTAATAAGTAGTAAAAATATTTATATAGATTAGCATAAGTTGTTAATTAGTGATTTTATTTTTTGGTATATTGAACAGGGTTGTACTTATGAATATATTTTCTTTCTCTATTATTGTAACTTTCTACCTTGAGAGCAGTATTTTCTCTCTTTTTTTCTTTCACAATGCAATATTTTGTGCTTGTGGGTAAATTTTCTTGGGTTTAATTGTAATTTAATTCAATAATTGACAGAAAAAATGAATTAAAACTATATATTTTTTGTAATCTTGATCACTATGTTGCTAACTTAATATAAGTAATTAATTGAAGAAAAAATTGTTTTGATTGCAAATTATTTTGAAATTAAAAATGGGTTGCTTCATATGTGTTAGTATGTCTTGGCCTAAGAGGCTGAAATTAGAGCCTAATGTGTGTGTGTGTGTGTGTGTGTGTGTGGGGTGGGGTGGGGTGGGCAATTGAATTTTGTTTCAATAGTTATTAGGAATTTGGATAGCTTTTATTTGGAGAAAAACAAAAATAATATTTGATTGAATATTGAAAATAATAAAAATATTTGCAAAAATTTTGGGCAATTTTTCGAAAGGCATGACTAAAGTCGGAAGGAAGACAAACGTCTCGACCAAGAGAAGACGAGAAAAATGACGAAACGTTGAAAAAAAAATTGGGCTGAAAAAATCTACAATTGACAACAAAAATGAAAAGGAAACAAAGGATAGAAAATAGGGAAAAGTAAAAGAAAAAAGGAATAATAGCTTGGCACGCATTCCTATGAATAGTGCCCACACTCAATTCACTCTTTTAATAAATAGGGATAAATGGGTGTTTTTATATATTTTCTCCTTTTTTTTTGGTTATTAAGTGCGTGTTGACTAAAATGGTACTTATCGATTTTAAATCTATGAAAAGTAAAGATCTTCTAAGTTTTCCTCCCTTAATATAATGTCATGGATTTTAACCCTTTCCACCTGGTATTTGGCCAAAACACTAGCATATGTTGTTTTGGAATCGACTGCTAATATACGTTGGACACTTCTTCAACAGATTTAATTTTCTTGATAAATCGGTTGGGATATCATCTCCATTTGAGATAAGTAGCTACTCTGTGGTGGATGCTTCTTCAAAGATCGTTGAAACGCGCCTCCCTGTGCATCTTACTGGTGTTGAAGACTTTGTAATTCCCAGTGGATCTCGGGGTCATCTGTTGAGAATGATTGATAATAATACCGCTCTAGTACGGTGGGAGGTAAATTGTAGTTTTGGATTTTGGTCCACCGCTTTGTATAATTGTTTCAATATTCTCATGTCATGTAATTATCTGCAGTCACATTGAATTAATGTTGAATTTTTACTTATTTTTGGATGCCGTTGATGAATGCATGCATATGTTACCATGTGGCTGTTTTTTTTGCTTGTTCTAGTATTCTTTTTTGCTTGAAACGGCTTTCTCTAGTAAAGTCACATGGATAATTAACATTCGTTATGCCTTGCAATGGCTGAGATTTAAGAAGAACACAATCGATAATGTTAACCATCTATGTCTAAAAGATTAAGCGGTTATAGAGGGGCCACGTGTATTCAACAAATATTTTCTTTTTCTTGATTAGAAAGGTCATAACTCATCTAACTCTTCATTTCTTTCTAGGAAGCAATGGAATTTATGTTGGAGGTGTCGAGCTTAACTATGCTGTTCACTTTTTTTTATAGGGGTATATTTGACATTTTGCGTATGTATTAGGTTGCCCTAATATTTCCTCCTTATATTAAGGGTATTTGGGCAAACCTCTTTTTAGGGTATATTTGGTAGTATGCACATGTATTAAGTTGCCCTGGTATTTCTTTCCTATATAAAGGGTATTAGGACAAATCTTTTTTTCTGTCTGTGCGTAAAGAGAACATAATAGAGAGGTGTGAGTTCAGGTACAAATATTCTGATATCCTTTTACTTTGTTATGGTGAAATCTTGTAGCGGCAAGTGGACGTAGCTCACACGTTGAGAGTGAAGATTGATAAATCGCGTGTTCTTTACTTGCTTTCGTTTTTTGTTTGATGATATTAATTGCTCCTTGGTGTTACATGATTTGCACTTGATCCATAACAACTTCATAAATTCTGATGATATTAGAGAGGGAAAAAAAAAGGAATTTAGATAGACTACATCTAGTAGCTCTTCTAGATCTATGTATATACTAAAGTCTTTAGTAAAAGAAATAAAATGAATACGTTAGTTAAATTTTAAAGTCAAAAAGAATTGGATTATAGTAGTTTATAGTGCTCACTGCATCTGCATGTATATTTGGGTGTGAAGCTCTTGAATAGGAGTAGAAAGGATCTTCCCAAGATAATACTCTCCTTTCGCTACCCCCCCCTTCCTCTGTTAATTTTTCTCAGTTTGGCAATCAATGCTGAAGTCAGCTGGCATCCTCAATAGGAGTGGAAAGGATCTTCCCAGTAGAATACTCTTGTTTGCACTATTTCCCCTCATTTTGGGTGGGGCAGCAGTGGGATGAAAGGATGCAATGCCAGCTCTACCTTCTTTCTCTGTTAATTTTTCTTAGTTTTGGCAATCAATGCTGAAGTTGGCTGGGCTCCTCATTGTTTATTGCTTGTTATTTGGTTTTCTAATTCCTTCTTTCTGTTCGTGCCATCTCTACATGTATGGGAAATGAGGCTGCATGGTTTTTCTAACTTCAAATTTTCTGCCTAAGGTTTGGTGGTGCTATGGTGGCCCATGTATGGAATTTTATTGCACGTTTCAACATTTTTCTTTTGCTCTTCAAAATGTTGTGCACCACTTGTCACTGGATTAATATTTTTATTTAGGCTTGTAACTTGTTTTGCCTCAAAGTTGCTGACAGAGGGTAATGGCTGAAGTTCTGGTTTGGATCATCTTTTTGTGCTAAAAATTATATTTTTGTGGCACTGTTATATTTATTCTGAGTTGATAAAGACTTTAATGTGCACTGTGATGTTGTCTAATAATTTCTGTTTTGGAGGTGTAGCTTTTTCCCACACTTCTTTTCCCATTTCTGGTCTTATTGATGTTTACATTATTTTATGCAGTACACTGAATCTGGAGTGCTTGTGCTTCTTCTGCGTTTGGCTCAAGAGGTGTATTTGAAAAGCTTTGACAAGAGCATTGTTACTCTCGATTTGCTAAGTCGATTAGTGACTTTTAACATGGTAATCTATTTTGAAGTTGACAATTCTTGTCTGCTGAGTTATTGTTGAGGAGTTTGTCCTTCACATAAATTTGCGTAGCTCTCAAATATGCATGTCAGTTTGATATGCTGTACAAAGTCAAGGAAAATCTCTTTCTCCATCTATTGTTGGTTATTGGTTTGTTTGGGTTGATTAATATTCATTGAGTAATTAATGAAAGCATATAGTGACATGCCACATGACTGTAGCTTTAAATGCTCTTGTCAAGGTATGTATCCATCCATAGTTAACATCACTTGATAAACATTGCTGCTGCAATGGGTCACAACACAAGGTTTGCATCAATTTTTTTATCTTGGCTGAAGTGTGCAGTTATTCTGATGGTCCTTACTTGGAAGTGCAAAAGTTGTTTTCTTCTATCACTTATTTCACTGTTTTCTTTTTCCCTTGTTTGGGATGGGTGGGGGGTAGCAAGGTGTTTTGGTGGATTGGGAGGAGGGTAGTTGGTTGTGACTCGAGGAATGATGCTTTGATAATGTCCCATTTATCTGTCAAAATGGTAAATGCCATTTTGGTGGAGGGGCAAGCCGCTTACAGTCCTGTTTACTTCTTCAGCAGCATTTCTTCTTTCATCTTTGGCTTGAAAGATAATGTAGAATTATTCTTCTTTAAGGTTATCTTTTGTGGTTCTCTTTCTGTTGTTACTATAAAATGAACTAGTCATAGTCTTGTGATTTGTAGGCCATATGCTATGCTCTTATGGATGCTGGGAATTCTTTGCGTGGTGAAGTAACTTCAGCAGGAAAACCAGAAAAATATCAGTGGTAGAAATCTTAAACTTTATGTTTCTTCCTTGTGTTGTGATTATTATTCTTCTCCATTTTTTGTTGGACTTGTTCGCTTTTGTGTTTAAGTTTTAAATCCACGACTTTTGGCTGCAGTGTTAATGTGGTTGAGATCCTATGTGTTTTGGTCAAAAGCCTACCTCCCAACTGCAACGGCGCAATAATGATGTCCATGGGAGTTACTATTTTGTCAAAAATGTTAAAATGGTAATCATGTCATTTCTCTTGGTTATCTCAAGTTTCCATTTACCTGTAGATGGTCTTATATTTTCACAGAAGAGTAAAGTATTGGACAAACAATGTTTTTGACTTTCTGAACTTGCTGTCTACAAATGTTGATATGTTGTTTTCGAATATATCAGTTAAATAACACTTAACAGGTGTCAATGGTACCCATTAATACTGTCATGGTCAAGTATCACTAGGTGTCACTGTCTTGGTATGGGGCTTTGGCACATGAATTGTGCAAATCTAGATACGGCTTCTCTAGTTCATTTAGATTTTTGCACCATTGTCATTTTTTTTCTTTCCATTGTATATTCTAATTATTGCCTTCCCCACTTCCCCAAATTTCCGTGCAGCTTGCCTTCTCAATTAGCAACAATGACGATGAAGGCAAATATATTTGATCTTGCCTTGAAGACAAATCCCTTTGATGTTAGCTCCAATGGTTTATCAAGGTGAATCTGCTGAGAATTACTGTTACATATAAATGCAAAATTTGAAGTTTGTAAGGTTTATAAGCTAAAAATGTTCTGCTTGTTGCAGCTTTTTTTCTGTTCTAATAAAGTTTTATATTTATGAGTCCTTCACACCTCTTCACAATGTGAACCTGTGTGCATGTGTGTGTGCACACACACAGACATGTGTATGTATGTATGTATGTCTATAATACATGCATGAGTGCACATAGTATATGAAAATCAAAGGAAACTTATATTGAGGTTATTTCCACACGAATTATTGCAGTGGATCATGGTTGCTTTCTGGAAGGCTTGCGAAGATGCTCTTGATTGATTGTGAGCAAAGTGATTGCTCGCTGACTCTTTCAGGCACGTTATTTATCTTTCTATTATTAAAAACTTGTTTGACCTTAGATTTGAAGTGGAAGTGTTAACACTTAACACTATGGAGTTGGTTCAGCAATTAAGCTTGAGCCTTAAACTTTGAGGTTCTGCAATCAACTACCCTCCGAATCTGTCTCCCAACTCCTTGTGGCCAATTTACCACTTCCAATAACATGTGGACGTAGTATTGGTTCCTTTTTCCTTTAATGGAAAGATTTTGTATATGTTTACAAGTTACAAATGCATTGCAGTGTACTATTTGTCCTTTTTCTCCTGTTCTCTATCAACAATGCCATTGCTTGATTAGCTGTATTTTTGCGATCTTGTTAGACTTCCTGGTAACGGACTTTCTTCAATTGATTTCATTTTAGTGCATCACTATCAATAGCAGCACTCTCTTTTTTAATAACTGAATCTACCATGTTGAATCTAAATATATGCGCTTCTTCAAGGGGGGTCGGGTGCTGTATCCCATGCGCTGTTTGTCTCTAGTAGGATATGGTTTGGGAAATTAGTGTACACAAAATATTCAAATTCTTATAAGGTGGGATTGGAGAACTGCTCTGACCCTAATCTTTTGATTGAAATTTCTGTCTTTTCCAAGCAACTTCCATTTAACACTCTTCATGTTTTGCGTGTTTTGGTTTTCATCTCACAAGTTACTATTGAGATTTTTCTTATCTGATCCTTGTGGTATCATTTGACACACTGTCTTGTTATTCGTCTCCTCGAGAAAAATCCATCATTCGTTGCTTGAAGTTCAATAACCTGGGGAATCCAACTGATTGTTCTTCTAAGAAAAGCTACCTTCTGACTGTTTGTAAGTTTTGTGATTTATGATTTTGCAGTGCTAGACTTCACCATGAAGCTCGTGGAGATTGGATTTGACAATGATGTTGTGCTTGCACTTGTTGTTTTCTCCCTTCAATATGTTCTTGTTAATCATGAATTCTGGAAATATAAGGTGAAGCATGCTCGCTGGAAGGTGACAACAAAGGTATCCATCTTTGTTTTCCTCCCTCATGAAAATATAGGACTTGATAGGTTTTCCAAATCCCCCTTGTTGGTAACAAAAGATTAAGATGATGCTCAACTCAGTTATAAATCTTATATCACTTAGAAAATCTGTTCTTAAAGTCATGAAGTGGTGGTAAAGTTTGGACTTCTCATAACTTTAATAAGATCATAGCAAAGAGTCGTGTGTAAACGTGAAGTTTGCAAGGTAACACCAATCCCAATAGATAGATCATAGATCCTCACAATCCCTACAAGAATGTAAAGCGATATCCTCTAGAACAACCCTAACAGGTTGATGTACATGTATACCACATCTATTTCTATTAGAAGCTCAGGGCAACTGTCTAGGTCTACTGAGCTGATGACTCATCACACTTCACCAACTAAGCAAGAACTAAGTTAGATATTGCAATTAAGTAAAGACTATATGTGCTTAGTGTATGCAATTGCAAGTCATCTACTCTTCTGAAACATCTTGCTCAAATCATTGCTTTGGGCTGCCCCTTGACTCTTACTGTGCACGGGAGTGTTCAACATAACACAGTGAAGTTTCCAATAACACAATGGTGCACAAGACACTTGTGTGTTGTTCACAACCATCCCCGGGATCATCGGGACCCTCCCAACTTGGCTAAATAATCATCATAATAACTGGTCTAATCTGTATATACAACTGCAATGTTCCTCACAGACATTGCTGTGATCACCAAAAATGTCCCAACACCAGGTATGTACAAGGATCCCTACCGTGTTGTTCACAACCATCCTACTCGATCGTCAAAAGTCATCTTTACATTTTATTTCCTTTCCAGGCTATTCAGGAAGAATCGATACAATTCCCCAATCCTAGCGAAGTAGTTCCTCCGGAATCCAATAAACAACAAAGTTACTTGTGACTTCCTTAGGCATGCCAACATCCGCTACTCCTGGCTAGTTAAGCATGTGAAGGTCTTGGACTTCACAGGTTTAGCTTACTTTAACTGAGAACCAAACATATTTTGTTCAATGTTCGTAATTTCTTTTGAATCAATGAAGTAAAGAACTGTAGCATCATATAGAAACTGTCTTATTTCGTTTGAAAGGATGTATATTTTTCATTCTATATGCTCTTATTTTTCCGTATTGGAGAAACTAAGATGAATTTCTAGATTTACAATCCCAATTTTCTGTTGAAATCGGGTTCATTTATCCTGAGAAGTAGTAGGACATGGATGTCATTGTTGGGCCCCAACTTTTTGACTTCAAAATGCCCACTACTGTTCAGTGCTTGTGTAGGTAGAATTTAATTAGTATGTTGATGTGTTTTCTCTGTTAAGAAACGTTCTAATGGTTGAGTGGCAAAAAATTATCTCATAGTTTCTTCCTTTTTTAGGTTCTTGAAGTTATGAAATATATTCTGTCAGTCTTGTACCATTGGAAACTGGGCGAGGTTGTTCGAGATATTTTGCTTTGTGATGCTTCCATCCACAATGCACTTTTCCGAATTGTTTGTACAACTACACAGGGCTTGGAGGTTGACAATGCTGCCTTTTTTCCTTATCCTAAAGTACTTTGTTGCACAATCTGCAAATCATAGTCTCCATATTAACCTCAGCTCTCTTCTCTTTTTCTTTTTTCACCTTCTGCCCCTGATAGAAACTTCATCTTAGCCGCCTGATTGAGACGACGGATATTGAAGGATTGCAACTAGCCATATCATCTGGCTTGGATGTTCTTGTCAGTATGGTCTCTGATCTCTCAAAGGTATGCTTTGAAAAGCTAATTGTACTCCCTATTTGCTTAATTTGAAAAATTTCTGAAAGCCAAATGATTTGCATGCCTACAACCTTGACAAAATTGACAACCTCACAATTATAGTTTTGTATGGAAGGAAACTGGTTACAGTGATGTGTTTCAGATATTAAAAAAAAAAAAAAAAAATCGGGTTTTTGGGGGATTTTGTTTGTAAGTGAAGATCTAATACATAGGTTGTGTCCCCTTACTTAAGTGTCTGATTTATTTGAAGCCAATGGATTACCTTGCAATTTTTTCTTCAAAGTAGATTCACATTCTCTTTTCATTTTGATACTACCCTGATTGGCCTGGGAATCTCATCGCCTGTGCATGTTGAAGGGTGCTGCTTCTCGTCGGGGTGGGTTTGGGTGGTTGATAAATTTCTTCATCTTCTGTCTTGCCTATTACGGTGCTATAGTGAGCAGGACTAACCTAACTCTTATCCAGTGTTACATTGATTTTAGAATAAAATATGTTTAATTATCTTTGGTAATCTGCCCAAGTACCTGAAGGATCTACAGATTAGCCTCAGTGCCCGTTAGCCGAATGACACTGATATATGTATAATATCATTAATATTTTTGGTTGAAAATAAAATGTGAATGAACTCCCCACTTAGACTCACTGAGGGAGTGAGAGGGAGAACTAACTTGGAGACCAGTGGTAGTTGTTTTACCGAGGTGGAGTGCTTTTAAGGGTTCAACTCTAGAAGATGCAAAATGAGAGGGAGTGACTCATTTGTTTCTCTGATCGATCGAATTTTTTGGAGGCCTCTAGTAATGATGTTCATCAATGTATATACAATTGATATATTTTAAGGTCTTGTTTCAGTACAAAATAACATTTGCTTGTGTAATTTTCTCAGGATTTTACGAGTCTTTCAGTATTTCATCAAGCGATGCTGTCACCAACAACTAAGCCAATACCTGTGGCCACTGCTGCCATGTCGTTGATATCATACTTCCACAATCCTGTATGATCTATTTTCTGTACTATTCATAAACGACAATTTTCATCGTCATCTTTAGGTTATATCACTATTATAAAACATATCAAGGTGTTCGAAGGAAGATGTTAATTTAAGTTTCAGAGAATCACTGCTTGGTGTGATCTTGCACTATTTGGGTTTCCATTAATACCTTCTGTGGGTGATGGCATTCTGATATTTTTTATTTAGCTAGAACTGAAGGTGGCATGTGCAATTTTTGCTTCTGTGAAGGGAAAGGTGCCTGAGACTAACATCCTATGATCATACTAACTCATAGCTTCATTGACTGATTAAATTGTATACACCTCTTAAGTTTGAAAATGGTTGTGGAGTTATGCAGTCAGTAGTCACCGATTTGTGTGTATCTGTTGCAACTCGGAATTTTATGGACCAATAATATATTCAATAGCTTCCCTTCTGGACATTCGATTATTGGTGGTTTGGGCTGCATTTTGTTAGTTGGTTACAATTTCTTTTTCATTGTTTCACGCAGAGGATACAGATGAGTGCTGCAAGGTTGCTGTCCATGTTATTTGTTGTGGATTTTTCGCATTCATCTACATTTAGCAATGCCTGTTTTGGTCTGGATGATAAGCAGGTCTGGCCCAGCATATAAAGTGTGATTATTCTCTTCAGCTCAGAAAATCTCTGGACCAGCTTAGCTTGACCAATTGTTTGTGGCAGGTTGACAGTTATAGGAATTCTATTTATAGAATTCTTTCTGAGCAGTCACCTTGGAATGAAGATCTCATTGTCACTACTTTGAAGCTGCTCACATTTGCTACGCACTATCAGGTTTGAAGTGCTAAGTTTTGTCTTTTGGTTGAAATCAGCATTCCTCAACTGCTACTATGGTGTGTAATAAGTAATGTTCAACATGGTTCCGTTTCTGTAGCCTCCACCATATCTTTTGTAGTGTATGATTACAAGATTGAGTTTCAGGATATCTTGTTCATAGTCATGTATCACTTGTATTCTGTTTGATTACTAATTTTAAGTTTTAAAGATTATGCTGATACTAATTGCACGCCTTTATTTCTTGATTGATTCATGGCTGCTTGCTCCTATATCCATTTGCATAGCACCATACTGGATCAAAATTATGCAGTTGAACTACTTTCACAGCTACACATGCACTTGTCTTTCCATACAGGCCAATTGTTCTTCAGTTCCTCTGTAAGAGCTTGTTGCCAATTGTTGTGATATTGGCTGAAGCTTGCAGTCAGCCTATACTACTAACTGGATGCCTCTGCATTAATTGCCTTCTGGATATGTGGTGTGGGTTTTTTTTTTTGGGGGAATATACAGATCGATTGTAGATATATATATATATATATATATATATATATATATATATATAATATATATATATATATATATATATATATATATATATATATATATATATTCCTTTAGTTTCAAATTTGACACCGTTTCCATCATTCATGTGTGCCATTGTCATTGTATATTTCCCTATCTCCATCTATGGGGTGAGTGTTTGATGTTACTACACATCCATGTAACATCATCTCTGACTGATTTTACTAAGAGCTCCTGTGGCCTCTGCCTTATTGCGGATTGGCTTTAAGTCAAATGCAAGTCCCCAAGTCCAATTACTCATTGCTAGCATAAAATGCTTTCAATCTTTATAATCTGGTATTGTTTAGATTTTATTTGCATTCTTTTGATGCCGATGGTTTTTAATTGCAGCCTGCTTTTCTCATTGCCGTTATTGCTTCCAAAGAGAATTTAAATGCCCAATTGGGCAATACTGACCGTGAGCAGCAGCAAGATAAAGCTGACAATGGATCGTTGGTCTCCAAGGAAGTTAGTCTTTTAGATACAATTTTGCAATTTGTTAGAAGATCTAAAGATCTAATCAAAAGGTCTCCAATCTTTTTAGCTAATTAATTTGACCTACCAGTTCTCTTTTCTTTCTTAACAATGGTACATCTTTAATTTGATGATTTCTATTTCAGCAAACCCAGTATATTGTTAAATGTGTTGGACTTCCTCAAGACACTGTGGCAGAGTGACCCTCAGTTTACAAATATTTTGGAGCAGCTAAAACAATCGGATAAGTTCTGGAGACAATTGACCGACTGTGTCACGCTTTTTCCAGTAATGATGATGATTTGTCTGGAAATTTGACTGAAATGGAGCTTCAAAACCTAGCTTACGGATATCAATGTCAATCAAAGGTTTTTGAAATACTGGCTCATGAGATGTTCCTGCAAAAGAAGCTGGTTCATGCTGCGTTACTTGTAAAGCAATCATCTAAATTGACTGATGGAGCAGAAAAGGCAGATAATTCCCAAGTTACAAAAGATGCAAGTCTCACTAGCCTGAAGGATATCTTTTCAAACTGGTGTAAGAGTTCATTGTTGACTGACCTGATCAAGTCATGTGTTTCATGTGAATATGATAACAGTACTCACGCCCGTGCAAAGGTGAGCTATGTATGCTTTGTTTGTACCCCTTTTTTCATCTGCATCTTTAGATGGAGCTGTTGATGCATCTGATCTGTTATGTGTTGTGTTTTTTCATCATTTGCTGAGATGTAATCCAAACAGTGATTCATTGATTCTTCATTGTTTATCTTTGCAGGTTGCTGCTGGTTTATTTGCTGTGCATGTGATGGGAAAATTAAAAACTGGTGACTTTGGAAGTTTGTCTGTATCACTGGTTGAAAAAATAACTATTTTGTCCCAGAAGGTTTCACTTTTGCTTAATTGGTTAAGTTACTGTTTCTTGCATTATCTGTAAGCAGTTTAAGGCCCCCACGCTTAACAGGAAATAAAACAATAACCAAATGAATTCTTGATTACTTGGTCACAAAAATTCATATGAAGCAATTCATTTTCTTTTGATGCTTCATTACATTTGATGAGATGTACCCTCGCCGACGCTTCTAATTCAGATTTTTGTTCCTGTCTGCAGTTGAGCAAGTTGCCAGCCTTTTCAGAGTTGTTAATTCAATACACAGAGCGTGGTTATAGGTACTTTTTCACCATTCCCTCATTTACATGAAATGTTGTGCAATTGAGATTATTCTTAGCAATGTGTTCTTTCACTGATATTTCTTTGGTTGTATTAGTTTTAAACTGCTATTAGTTTTTAATTTGCTCTTGCCTCTGCATACCTTAAAGGTTCAGTCTTTTGAACCAAGGTATGATTTTTCTGTTGATAGTCAACAGAGTGATATCCCGCTGATGGCTTGGGCCTCCCCGGAAGGAGTCCGCCTTCTCCTTCCACCTAAGCTACAGAGGAAGGGTTTCTTTTGAGCTCTTAATTATATGCTTCGACTTTGATGGCTTCTTAGCTTTGATATTGCTGGTCTATTTCTTTGCTTTAGTGCTTGTTGCTTTCAGAATGACGTATCATTGTTCCTTTTTCCCTCCATATTTCTTTATTTCTTGGGTCTGAAGCATGCATATTTTGTTTTCCCTATTTGAAGCATAGTGATTGCTAAATAACCACCACTGCTTGTAAGCAACTGCCAAACAGAAGTTATAGTAGCATGGTTTTAAGACCGGGATATTCTTCTACAGTATTTGTTTAATTGGGTATTGTGTTTCCATTTTGTTTTCTTGCCTGCCACATGAGGTAGTTGCAGTTAAAGCACTACTTGCTTGGGAACTATGCACTAATGTGCTTATAAACCATGCACAATAAAGAATACTAAGGTTTTTAGCGGGAATACGCGTAGAAGATCTAGTCAATTTATGTTATCTGGCTTATGTTGTGCACCTGAAATTCAGGGATGATGTCGATTTCTTTGTCCTTGTTCTACAGCAACTTGTCTTTTGCTGATGTTTACTTTTCCTTCTGTTGAATTTCAGTGGAGGAAAAGAATTGCACAATTTGATACTCAATGATCTATTTTACCACATGCAAGGAGAGCTGGAGGGCCGTCTGATTGACAATGTACCATTCAAAGAGCTCTTGCAGTATCTGCTAGACTCGAGCTTTTTGGATAAATATAAACATAAACGTGATTGTATTTTACCAGAGTTCAAGGATGTCTACTTGTATGACACTGTTCGTTTACGAGCAGATTTGGGATTAGAATTGTGGGATCTATCAGCATGGAAAACTTCTAAAGAAGTTGCAGAAACTATGTTGCACTACTTGCAGGATGTAAATTTGATGATGTTCCTCTCAAGTACCAAGCTTTCGGCATTGAGAGGACTAATAACCATGTTATATATGCTAAATGACAATGTGAGTCTCCTGATTTCTTGTAGTGATTCATGTACCGTCTTTATTTTATTCTGTTTATTTTAGGTATACTAGTTTTGTAAATTGAGTTTTTTGCAAGGATTAAGTACCCAACTCGTCCTAGTTCTGGATCTATTTGTTTTGGATACACCTAAATATGAGGCTTCTTATTTTCAGACCTAGTATATTCAGCGTCAGAAGCATTGTACATACTATGTTAAGGATTGTCTCGGTGAATTGAAATTGTTGGACTCACTTGTGCAGCTTTATCGATAAGACCAGTAGACAAATATTCAGTGCATATACCCATGTATCTTGTTTCCAACATGGGCCATTTACTTGTCTGACGTGTTCATGTAAATAATTTGTTTTGTATCATGATTGCTTCGTCATTTTTTGAGTCAGTGTAGATGTTAGAAACTAGTGCTAATCGTTTGTTTCCTATGATTGAAACTGATGAAAGTTTATGTGCACGCAATTGTTTTATAATACAATTGAACTTCTCCGAGATTCTAATTTTCTGTAATAGTTTGTTATCGTGTATTCCTATCTTTTGAAGTCTGTCGGGTGTTTTTGAAGGGTTGCCCGAGACTGTATTTGCTTGTCTTCAAGATTTATTCAAGGAATTGTGCTGAACATGATTTATACATGCCATTGAAGTATATAAGTGCATATAGATGCCTTGTAACCTTTATACATTTATGAAAGCTTGGTATATATGGAGAAGTATATAAATTTTTTTGTCAGTTATCCTGCTCGATATTGTTCGTTCTGTCCCCAACATTGGTACGGACCTGTTGAACATTCAAAATCAACTACGTTCAAGTATTGGGCAGAATTCATGTCTTTATGTATTTGATTTATGTGCACGCCATTGAACATGAAGCTGAAAAGATATATGATCAGATCATAATGTGAGTTATAAATGGAAAAGTTATGTATATATATTATTTCTCTGCCACTAACCTGAAATTTTACCTGTTTGTGCAGTCAACTGATAATGAAGCTTCAATTGGTCAAAAGATTCCCGAGCAATTAATTTCATCATGCATCGATCACATATGCCAGTGTCTCCATGGTACAATAGGATCATTAACTCCTGTTCATGATGCTAATGATGATGTACTTGATATCCTTGCGGCTCAAGCAGAGCTACTTCTTACCCTCATCAGATCAAAAGACAAAAGATCTTCTTTTCCAGCTCGTGTTCTTGTATTAAAGACCTCAGGTTATGGTCTTAAAGTTTTGAGTGGCTGTAGGTCATCAGCTGGTGTTAGAACATCAATGAAACATTTTCTTATATTGATCCTCTGTTCAGTCAAGGCGACTTTCAAGGATTCACTTTCAGGTGTTGTTACTGGGATCGAATCTGTTGAAGACTGTGCTGATACATCTAATTCGACTTTGGGGATATTGCCCGTTCTTTGCAAGTGTATTGAACTTGATGATCATTGTGCGTTGTCCTTAGCAACTATTGACTTAATACTGAAAGGTTTCTCGACACCCTCTTCTTGGTTCCCGATCATACAGAAACACCTCCAATTGCAGCATATTATCCAGAAACTTCAAGATAAAAATTCATATGGCACTGTTTCGATAATATTGAAATTTCTTTTGACCATTGCACAAATGAGACATGGTGCTGAGATGCTTATAAATTCTGGTTTTCTAGCATCTGTAAGGGTTTTGTTATCAGACCTTCCCGATGGCGTTCCTTTCTCGATGATTCAAAATGAGAGGAGTTTCTCCAACAAGTTTGACAAGACTGAAAAGCCTCAATGCATTTGGGGACTTAGCTTAGCTGTAATCACAGCGATTATTCACTCTTTAGGAGACTGTTCTACTGATGTCGTGGATAATGTGATGGCTTGCTTATTGGTTGAGAAGGCTCCTCTAATTTCTTATTATCTTAGTGCTCCAGATTTTCCGTCTGATGGTAATGAGAAGAAAAGAGCTCGTGCGGTGAAAACGAATATTTCTCTTAGTGAACTTAAAGAAACAGAACATACAATAATGCTTATCTGTGTCTTGGCCAGACATCGGAATTCATGGACTAAAGTCATGAAAGAAATCGAGTCACAGTTAAGAGAGAGAAGTATCCATTTTTTGGCCTTCATTAGTCGAGCAACTCAACGCCATGGAGAATCACCTAAAATGATTGCCCCTCTATTGTGTCATCCAATGCTCAAAGAGGAGTTTGAGTGGCACAAGATGCCATCATTTATTAATAGCAGAAATGGCTGGTTTGCTCTTTCTTCTCAGACACAATTTTCAGACATGATAGCAATTGAGATGTATGAAGTTGCATTTCTTCTTCTGAAGTTTTTGTGTCAACAAGCTGAAAATGTGGCTAGAAGGGCTGAGGAGGTTGGTTTTATTGATCTTGCACATTTTCCGGAGTTACCAATGCCTGATATCTTACATGGCTTACAGGTAAATCAGTCGTATCTTTCTATCACCTTGTCAAGCATCTTTTTTCTGTTTGGAAATTGTGAATTTATGCAGTTGGGATGGCCAGTATCACGTATGGCTATGCTTAAAAATAAGTAATAAGTATCATGTTTGAAAAACCTTTTAAGCTTAGCGTGACATGTTCTAACTAGTGCAGCTATAAGTATTTCAATCGATATGACGTTTTTCTCAGTAAAAGCCACCTGTGCCTTGGTGGGAGTTTTAACCTGGACCCGTACATTGTATATTGATATAAATTTCAGTACAAAAGACATGGGACATGGCTGCCTTACCTTCACCGTGTTGTGCAATAATCAACTTTGACCAATTCTAATTATTTTGTGATTACTTGTTATATTGATGTTAGGATCAAGGGATTGTGATTGTGACCGAGTTGTGTGAAGCCAACAAGATGAAGCAGCTTACGCCTGAAATACGAGGCGTCTGTCTCCTGCTGATGCAAATAACAATAATGGCATTGTATTTAGAATTTTGTGTCATACAAATTTGTGGGATGAGACCTGTGTTGGGACACGTTGAAAATTTCTCCAAGGAACTAAGGTTATTGATAAGAGGTGCGTGTCTTCTCCTTTACTGCTTTTGTAAGGTTTTCTATTTGTGTTAAATAGTCTAGTAAATTGTAATTTATTTTCTTTAACTTGAATTTTGCAGCAACTGAGGGGCATTCATTTTTGAAAGAACAGATACAATCCTTGAAGCAAATTGTATCATTTGTATATCCTGATTTACTACATACAGAAGCATTATTTTGACATTTTATTGTAAATGTAAGTACGTTTCGCTTCAGTTATATGTTGTAAAACTATATTTTCCGTCTAGTTACTTGAGGATATACCTTGCCTTTGTGGGCTCATAATTATATGGAATTTTTTCAAATTTTCATCTTCATTAATTTTATCTTTTCAAGATATAGTGGAATGATTTTTTTTAATCCTTTCTAGTCGAATATTTTGTGAGCCTCAAATGTTGCCGAATGTTTAATAACTTTTGATAATCAAACAATATTATGGACAGATCCTCAATAGTTTTTGTTCGTTTAAGGGTCGGAAGTCCCATGGCCTCGCTTCTGCCCTTATGAAATGGCCGAGATAAAATCTACCTCCACGACCACTCGTAGCTTTTGTAAACAATAAATTTAGTGTTTGTTTGGATAAAAAGTAAATGAAGATTGTGGATGTTTGGATTTTTTATTTGATCATGCATTGTAGGGAGGTTTATTTATTCTAATGAAAAAAAATATATTTTTTTATGCATCATCACTACGTATTTATCTTCTCAAATCAAAATTTATGTACGTCTCTCAATTCATCCATTTCTTCTTGTTTTTCTCCATATTCTTCAAAATCAAACTTCTTTGTTCGTCATTACGTCTTCATCTTCTCAAATCAAAATCTACATAATTCTTCAATTTCTTCTTGTT
This sequence comes from Forsythia suspensa, assembly GCA_023638005.1. Taxonomy (NCBI): domain Eukaryota; kingdom Viridiplantae; phylum Streptophyta; class Magnoliopsida; order Lamiales; family Oleaceae; genus Forsythia; species Forsythia suspensa. The sequence continues at coordinate 25,583,104 of CM042670.1, read as the reverse complement.
TTTCTCCGTATTCTTCAAAATCAAATTCTATTCAAACAAAATTCTCCATCTCGCTCAATCTTCAACATTCTTCTCAACTACTCGATCCATTAAAATTTTCTATGGTTAAATCTCACCGCAAAAAAAAAAGGGTATACTAATTTATAAATTCTTAAGCACTCTTAAATATGCTATATAAGTATTTAATTTAGACGAGTTGAATTTTAATAATCTAGGTGAAATTTATCCCTTCATACACAGGATCTCAAGTTACGTGATCCATAAAATCCAAAACTAAACCCGGTAAAGAAGCTAAACTAACCCCGAACCACGGTTACTTTCTGCCCAAGTCCTTCCCTTTATAAACAGATCCTAAGGTAACAACACATGTCCCACTTCAATGGCCGAGATTATCTTTCTATCTATAATCGCGCCTTCCCTTTCTCCTATATAAACTACTCTTCCTTGCTTAAACCCTATCCACCAGTAAACAAATCGAAAGTCTAGTCGCAGATTACAGAACAAGCAATGGGAAACCCTAAGGTGTTCTTTGACATGTCAATCGCCGGTCAACCGGTCGGTCGGATCGTGATGGAGTTGTACGCCGACGTCGTCCCTCGCACGGCTGAAAACTTCCGCGCTCTCTGCACCGGAGAGAAAGGTATTGGAAAATCCGGCAAGCCACTTCACTACAAAGGCTCCGCTTTCCACCGCGTGATCCCGAATTTCATGTGCCAGGGAGGCGACTTCACTGCTGGGAACGGTACCGGTGGAGAGTCGATTTACGGATCGAAGTTTGCCGATGAGAATTTCGTGAAGAAGCACACTGGTCCTGGTATTCTCTCAATGGCCAATGCTGGACCTGGAACCAATGGATCTCAGTTTTTCGTCTGTACTGCGAAAACCGAGTGGCTTGATGGTAAACACGTGGTGTTTGGGCAAGTAGTTGAGGGTATGGATGTGGTGAAAGCCATTGAGAAGGTTGGATCTGGTTCTGGAAAGACTGCAAAGCCAGTTGTGGTCGCTGATTGTGGTCAACTGTCCTAGATCTATTTCATATAGATCTGTTATGAGATTTATCAATCCTACTCTTGTTTTGGTTTTTAGGATTTCGATTTTTGTGATATGTGTCTAGGGTTTACTTTCGGGTTATGTATGGTTGTGAGAGGTTGTTCTGTGTTGAAACGACCTTTGAAATAAGTAGGTTTAATCATTTTACTCTAGATTCTATATACTGCCTCCATCGGTCATCTCTACTGTCTAATTTCGATTGTTGATCTTCAATTTCGATGGTAAAATTCGAGCAGAAAATGACTAAAAAGGAAGATGTTCCAATTAAATTTTGGGTTTAAACTACTGATTTTGTCTACTTCGTGATATCTTATGTTCTGGAACTCTGGAAGCGTGTTGCTTATCGCGTATTGTACCTTATCGAAATCACACTTTCAGTCATCTTTTGTACTGACTACAGTAGATAGTCCAAGGATGTAATTACTGATTCTTGATTGAGAGGGTAGATTTTGGATCGACTATTTTGACTTCTTTCGCGACATAGTCCAAGGAAGTAATTACTGATTCTGAATTGAGCGGGGTAGATTTTCTTTAGGCATTAAGATCTTAAATGCGTGAAAATATATTTGTTTTTCTTGTGTAGTGGGAAAATAAAAGTGTTGGATTTGTGAGATTTTACATGAAAATTGATTTTTCATGGAAAATGTTTGAATCAAACACACCTTATTCGTGTCAGATGTACATGAAGCTTATGCGTGTCAGATGTGCATGAAGCTGGACTATTAAGATCTTATGCGTGTCATGATTGTTTGGAGGGGTCCACCAGGACCGGATGTGGCGCACTGCCTCGGATTCTTCCGCGGATAAAGTTAGGAGAGAAGAGAGTGAAATGGCAAAATCTAGTATCTTGAACCTTTGGGTTGATTCACGCAGATCCGTAACATTTTAATTTCGAATTGAATCAAGTTATTTGAAACAACTTAAATATCAATGGTTAAGCCTTTCTTCGGCTACTATTTTTTTCCAAAAAAAATTTAATTTTTTGTCTACTATTTTTGGTTTTTTAATATTTTTATACTATAAAAAAATTTGAAAAGTCAATAAAGTAGCAAAAATAATTCATTTAAAAAAAAAAAAAAACACTACATTGAACAAGCCCTAAGACTCGTACTTAGTAACCTTAAAATGTCAACACATCGATTGGTTAAACATCACTCCTTATATTTAATTTTTATTTTTATTTTTTTTATGAATATTATTATTCAATATATATATATATATATATATATATATATATATATATATATATATATATATATTACTACTAATCAGCTTAAAGTTCTTTCAAATTTCAAAACGATCACTGAAGTTCAAAAATTACAACGCTAGTCACTAAAATATTTAATCATTTCACAAACAGCCACTCTCTTAAATTTCTAATTTGTTGGCACGATAATGTGGCTTACAATAGATATTTATTTATTGTATGGTAGTTCATGTACTTTATATAATATTCACTTTAATCTTTACATTTTTAAATACTTTTCAGGTAAGTCCTCTAAAAATTGCATCTTAGGTCCTTAATCTTTTTACATTTTTACACTTTTGTCTCTAAATTTTTAATTATTTTTCAATTAAGTCTAGACATGGCAATGGGCCGAGCCGAGCTGGCTCGGCGCCGTAAAACACTAGCTCGGCTCGTCTCCAGAAGAGGGGCTCGGTTTGGCCCACGGGATCGCTCGGCTGGGCCCTCAAAATTTTTTTTTTAAAATTTGAAAATAAGTTATTCTCTTTATTTTGTTAAAGAAAAAAATGTAAATATTTAAAATGAATCATTTATCTTTATCTTTATGTTAAAATTTTTATTGAATCCTCATCTTAATTATTTTTTTTAAAATCCTCATATTTGACTCTTATGTTTTTTTTTTTTTTGTTTTGAATTTGAAAATAAAAATGAAATTTGAAAATAAAAATGAAATTAGAAATAAAAAATCATTTATGTTAAAAATTAAAGATTTAAAACCCACTTCTATTTTTTTGTGTTTTACATTTTTTAAAATTTGAAAATAAAAAAGAAATACCATATCGAAAATTCTTTATGTTAAAAATGTAAGATTTAAAACCCTCTTCTTTTTTTCGGACTTGGGACCGGCTACTTTAAAACTAGGCGGAGTTAAAATTGTACCCGAACAAGATTTTACGTGTACAATTTTTTATTAAAATAAAAAAATTCTTCAAATACAGAAATATTAATGCAAAATAATACTTACTACAAATATGATTAATCCATATTTAAATCTTCAAATTCTTCGGACATTATTCTGTCCACTTTATCTTGAATTCGAAGTTCGGCATTATCCCAATCCTTTAGACACAGTAAACTTTCTAAAATATCGGCTTTGAGTCTTGACTTGATATTAGATAAAACCCTACCACTTATACTAAATGCAGCCTCCGATGCTACAATTGAGACCGGATGTGTTAGTAGATCACATGTCATTTTGGAAAGAATTGGGTAACTACGTTGATGTTGTCTCCACCATTTAAGTATATCAAAGTTTTTTCTCTCCTCGTCATCTAACATACTAAGCACATCATCATAAAATACCTACCTAACTCTCTGGTGTATCATTAGAACGGAGAATTGAAGAACTAGAAGAAGAACCAACTAATTGTTGACCTTGAGTGGTCCTATGTGTACCGACGTAACTCCATAAGTCAATGTCATCAGTTGATGACGAAGTATATGTTGGATTAGGGAATCGATACAACGCTTTTGTCCGGTCTTTTTAGCATAGAACATATACATAGAACATAAAATTTGTTCTAAATTAGCACACGTGATTTGGATTTTCATAAGTTAATTTATCCGAAATTGTCATTATTGTGACTTTTGTACCCTCTAAGTTAAGTCGAAGATCCATGATACATGCTAATGGAAAATAACATAGGCAATTGTTTCCAATATTTTCTAAATTTAGCTTCCATAACATGTATAATACTAGTAAAAGAGCAAAATTCTTATACCTATTAAAATTGTTAGCAATATAATAGAAATGATTTAAAACAAGTGGAGTAGTTGGGTAATAAACACCAGAACATGCATTTGTTATGTCGTAAAAAAATTTTAAAAATTTTCTAATATGACCACATATTTTCCAATCATGTAATTCTAAATCATATTCTGAGCCGTGTGAGTGTCGGCCATTATAATAGACAGTAATGCAATCTTCATAACCTTCACACAATTCAAGCATAAGATATGTTGAATTCTACCAATTGACAACATCAGTTGCAAAATATTTTGATTGCAGCCCATTTTCTGTACATAGAGTAGCAAAAACTTGTTTTCTTGATGGTGAAATCGAAATATAATTAATAGTATATCTAAATTTTTCCAATTGAGGTTGTATAAATTTTAATTCATCTCGTAAAATTAAATTAAACACATGACACACACAACGAATATGGAATAAAATACCATCAAATTGTGGATTACAGTGTTACTTTAATTTTTCAATTACTATATTATTTAGGCTTGCATTATCAAATGTAAAACTAGGAGCCTTAGAATTACATTTAAATTCATGTAACACACTTAATAAAACTTGATAAATATTATTTCTATTATGAGGATAGTTTATTTGTTTAAATGCTATTACTTTTTATGCATTAACCAACTATTATCAATAATATAATGCGGTTGCAACCATGTATCCTTTTTGGTTACAACTCGTCAATAAAGTCGATGTAAAAGATACAACACCGTTATAATTATTAATATCATTAATAATAGCTTTTTCTTAGTATTATATCTAACAATAGTATCTTTACAAAGTGTATTTCTAAAAATACTAACGTCTTTGTGGTTGTAGATATTTTTTGGACGAATGACGTTCAATGAGGATTGTCCACCAAACATAGTGGAAACCCGACATTTGCTATCAATTCCAATGAGTCCTTCGTGTCGCATGATGAGTTCTTGTGAGTATATCCGGTTGTTGAGAGCGGGACTACTAGACTCGGCTCCGGAGATCCAAGCTGAGTTGTGCTACGATTTGTATCCAAACATCCATGTTTGTATTGACACTTTTTGAAGTGTCTGCATTTAGATGGGTCATGCCTATCTCTTTGTGCCAAGCAAACTTCTCCTGACAGTGCTTACACTGTGCTTTGAACTCAGGGACTCCGTTCACTAGTTTATCAGTCGGCACCAACTGAAAATGCTGCCAACATATAGCCTTTTGTTTGGTAGCTTTTCGTTTAGTGCTAGAACCAATGGTAGTTTGTGTATCGGCGTTGTTTTGAACGTCTTCCAAATTAATTGGATCAGTGCTACTACTAAACTGATCAATAATATCATCCGGAATTGGAATGTCATTAAGACCATGAAATCATCATCACTTCGATTGTAGCATTTGGAATAATAGAATAAAGAAAATAGGAGAAGATGAAGATGTAGTAGAACTAGAACGTAGAAAGTAGAAAATAGAAATTTAAAGAATTAGTAGAAGTAGAAAATTATATAGAGTAAAATCTAGATAATAAGATACTAGATATAAATTAGAACACTAATATTGAGAGAATGTAATTTGAGAATTGTTAATGGATTGAGTATATAATTGAATGAGAGATAAGAGATTGAAGTGTGAAAAAATAAGTTTAGAAAATGGGTATTTATAGGAAAATATTGAAAGTAAAAAAAAAAAAACACATAAAAATAAAATAAAATGGCCGTTTGCCAACTGTCACAAATGTGACCGTTGGATGATCATCCAACGGTCACGATTTTGTAACCATTGGGACGAGCCACGAGCCGAGCCAGCTCGTGGCTCATCCCTTGGCTCGTGGGCTCGTTCCCACGAGCCCAACGAGCCCGCTCATTTTTGACCAAGACGAGCGAGCTCTTTTTTTTCAAGCTCGGCCCTAGTTCGTGCTCGTGGCTTGACGAGCCCGAGCCCGAGAGTTGGGCCGAGCTTTTACGAGCCGAGCTTTCAAAATTGCATCTTAGATTTTTCAACTTTTTACATCTTCAAACTTTGATCCTTCAAATCATTGATTTTAGTGGCCAAAATAAGTACAATTTAGTGGTCAAAATAAGTGCACTTTCAATTAAATTCTTGACTTTACACTCAAATTTTCACATAAACGAACAAAATAACATGATTAAAAAATAAACTACTTGATAGAACTCACAAATGTCCACTTTTAATAGTCAAAATAAGTGTAAAACTCACACTTATTACTTAGAGTTGACAAAAATATATTTTATTAACAACTCCAGCGATAAATTCTTTGCTTACGATAAGTGTAAGAGCAAGAACAGTGCAATGGGTGCCAGGTGGCAATCCTAGGTTGTTCTCGGGGGCACAAATGTCATCAGTTTTTGGTCCACTATTATGGAAGGCAATCGGCTATGTGCCAAAAAAGTTTAATTTTCAATATAGGGAGTTTCCATGGTAGGATGATGATGTCAATGGAGAAAAAGAAGCGGAGGTGCATAGGAAAAGTGGTGATCAAAATGGGAATCAAGTTGATGACGGTGCGGATGTTTTTTACTCTCTATCAAAGGAAAAGGAAAATACTTTGCTCACTCTTGTGATGGATTTAATTGGTGTAAAAAGTTCTATTGAAGAAGGCAAGCCACACGAGCACGAGTTATTGTCTCTAAAACAGATGAAGGAAAGAAGCTTACTGCAGCCTACCACGACGCACACTAGAAAGAATGAAAAAGAGGAGCTGGAAGTTTTGAAGGATCGACAAGCAAAGAAAACGACTAGAAAATTTGAGAAAGAGGGAAATTATGTGATTCTTCTTAATTTTTTAAGTTATGATAAGTGTGTGTGTGTGTGTGTGTGTGTGTGAGAGAGAGAGAGAGAGAGAGAGAGAGAGATAGATGTGAAATAGATATATGGCAGTGTATGTATATATGGGGATGGGGATGGGGATGGGGATGGGGATGGGGATGGGGATGGGTGTGGATGTGAATGTGAAAAGATGATTCTTTTAAGTTGGGAAAGAACACTTATTTGAATAAAATAAAATTGTTTAGGATTTATTTGTATTTTTAAAAAGGTTAAGGGTCCAATTGCAATGCTTTCATTGTATTTTTTTTTTCTTATCATTTTAATTTATTTAAGTCAATGGATAAAATTATCATAGAAGTGTCAGAATAGTGAAAAATAGTGATTTAGAGACCATATGTAAGAATAAATGGAAGAATGAAAACCATTAATATAATTAACCCAATTTTTAATATGCATTTAGTTGCACTCGTTCCATGCATGATTTCATACATAACCTTCTTATTCTCTATATGTGACCTCAGTTTTGATCTCAGATGCAAATATAATGTGTTGAGTAATTGTGACCTTAATTGTCCGTGGGACTGGTGAGTTGAAAAGGAGATGGGATTTTGTGTTTTGATGATTTTAATTAATAAGGTCATTTTGAGTAAATTTAGGGAATAATTGGTGTGAGAGAAACAAGAGATGACAAGAGACATGGTTTTTGAATTAATAATCTATTGAATTTGATTTTTACAATAAAAATAACTAAAAACTTGAATTATCAACAAATTATATAACTATAATATTTTTCAGTACAAGAAATTTAAAGCAGTTTTGAGCCTAATTTTCTTGATTAAAATTCTGTTCAATCTAGCATACCTTACTCCGAAGATGTTATGCAGCTGTGGATTGAAAAAATTATGGTTTAATTGTGCAAGAGAGATGTTGTATATTAATTATAAAATATTAAATAAATAATGATAAACACACATTTCGACGGAGATAAATTATAAAAAATTAAATAAAAAGACATAATACACAATTCGATTGACATAAACTATAAATTTTTTTAGAATGATTTGACACACTTTTTAATACAATCCATGATTGCATCTCCAATGCATTCTATAATTGCCACATAGGTGGCATGTAAGTTGAGAGATTTTTTTGTATACGTGACACTAATGTCATAATTAATAAACAAATAAGTCCAAAAATTAGGTTTCAATGTGTTCTATCTACAGTTCAATAAATATTGTTTAGGAAAATTGGCACAAATGGTCAATAATCTATGTTCTTAGTGCGAAAATGGCCTCTAACGTTTTTTTTTAGCACAGAAGTCCCTAATTTATGTGTTTTGATAAAAAGACAAATATGCTCTTAGTTTTAATTAGAAAAAATTGCAATTGAATTCCCAACATTTTCAAAAAGTGCAAATGGGTCCGATTTTTTTAAAAAAAATGAATAAAGGAAACTAACAATTATTTTTTGAATTAATACTTTATTGACTAAATTGATAATATACTAAATTGTTTTGTATATTTTATGAACTATTATAAAATAACTAAAATATAATCTCATGATTATTAACAAATATGTTAAATAAAATTATTTTTTTATTATTAAATAATTATATTATTTAAAATTTAAACTTTTATTTCATCATTACAACGTAAAAAGAAAAATAACTTTGTCATAAACTGTTGGAATCTTTTCTCAAAACTTGCCAAAATCAAAAGATGCATCAATTGTTGAAAAAAATATATATATATGATATGATATTATATTATATTTGGTTACTAAAAACAAGTTTCCAAATCTTGGAAACGTTTGCAGTCGAAATTTGGAAAAAAATTAGGTCATACATTAATTATAAATTGACGTATTTTTCTTCTCTTTTATCTACGTGACTTGAGGGTTTGTTGAGAAAAAAATTGTAAACTTGACATCCTAGTTGTTTTTTTCTTCTCTTTGTAGGTTGTACAAAGAGTAGAAATTAGTGGGTGTGGTAAAGCTTAGGATATTATTTTTCTTACGATACTTGGAAAATTGATAGGTGAGTGAAATCTATATGATTATAACGATATTTCATATAATGAAAGTTTTGACAATTCATAAATCTTTTTTTATCTTTTATATTTTTTGTCTCGTTATTTTCTCTGAACAAGGATCTTGTGTGCAATAGTGAAATTGGTCTCAATTCCCAACAAAAACTTGATGCTCAAATACTTTTATTTAATTGAGTTATTCGTTTATTAACTACAAATATTAGAGCTTCACTATATTCTTCATATTTTAATTTATCAATTTATTATCATTCAAAAATAAAGAACACATAACGTGTAAATTAATTTTTATTAGTATATTATTTTTATGTTAAAAAGAAATATAATAAGATTTGTTCAATGTCATAAATTATATACGTCATTTTATTATTTATCTAATTTAATTTTTATTCAAAATTTTCACATTAAATAGCAATTACATATACTTAAAGTACATTAATTTTACATTTTTTCTTATGAACATTTAATTAACACGACTAAAATGATAAATTTAATATGCTAAGTTAAATATTATTTAATAAATATACCAGACTCAAATGTATCTTTTACAAAGGTTAATAATTCAATTGTAATTTTTTCTAATTAAAACTAAAGGCATATTTGTCATTTTTATCAAATAAGGACTAATTGCGTATCAAAACATATAGGTTAGGGACTTGTGTGCTAAAAAATAAACCTTAGGAACTATTTTCATATTGAGGGAAAATATTAGGGACCATTTGCGCCAATTTTCCTATTGTTTATGTGTGTTTTATTTTCTTAATATAAAAGCAAAACCACATCTATGTAATTTTGTTGAGTGATCATGTCTAACAGGACTTATTAATCTAGACAATATCTGTTTTTTTCTTTGCTACATCAATTTGACACAGTCTATATGAGACTGTAGTGGAAAGAAACTTTATTAAACATTGGATATTTGGCTTATGTGTCAATTTCTTTTAGCAATATTTAAGCATCGGAGATGCTATCAGAGGCCGCATTATTTGTATTTTAAATTTAATGTTTTTGGATTTTGTAATGTATTATCTATAAGTGGAAAATTTAGTATTTTTAAAAAGTTATTTAAAATATGTCTGGTTATATATATATACTATAATATAAGTGTCTATCACCTGTTTACTATTCACCCTTCAACCAACGCGACGTCGTCTTGGTGTTGTATTATTCTTAATTTTGTCCAAATCTCACCATTCTGTACTGTCAGTTTGTTTAACTTCTTAAACAGGCAGCTTTTGTTGACTTTTCTTTCCTTTTGGGAGGCGTCATTTTACAAAGCTTTTTATCTATTTGTTTTTTCCTTGTTCAAATCTTATAGATGATTTGCTATTTTTTTCCCTACACAGGCGCCACTTTTGTTGACTTTATATACTGTTTTGTTTTATTCGTTTTTGGTCTTTGCTTTGGAGATTGGAAAATATTTGTTTGGCTTGCTTGTCGAGTCACTCGAACAATTTTTTTCCCTGCCATTTTATCATTTTATTATTGTCGAGTTCCTTGGCATAGGAAATTGTTTTATCATGAAATTTGTTATTTGCTGCTTTCAAGTTAATAAACAAATTCCATTTGTACCATTTTTTAACTTCATTTGTTTTACTTTGCAATTTTAGTCCCCTCTTACTTTGGTCGAGATATTGAGTATCTGCATATTATTATTATTATTATCGTTATAATTTTGTATTTATATTAATTGTTAAATTTACTATCTTGGTTATTGTTTTTCGCATGTGAGTCATTGAATAACTTAGTATTTTCAAGTTTGAATTTTTTAGTCGATTGATAAATTAGGCATCTGTATATTTTTTGTACTCTAGCATTTATAATAAGATTTTATATTAAATTATATATGATATAAAGTTATTTTATATTATATGAAATTATGATTATTGATTATATTATATTATATTTTATCAATTATTATAACACATTTGTTAATAAAGTGTACTATTTTGCTATTTTTTCCCTACACCGGTGCCACTTTTGTTGACTTTATATACTGTTTTGTTTTATTCGTTTTTGGTCTTTCCTTTGGAGATTGGAAAATATTTGTTTGGATTGCTTGTCGAGTCACTCAAACATTTTCTTTCCCTGCCATTTTATCATTTTATTATTGTCGAGTTCCTTGACATAGGAAATTGTTTTATCATGAAATTTGTTTTTTGCTGTTTTCAAATTAATAAACAAATTCCATTTGTACCATTTTTTAACTTCATTTGTTTTATTTTGCAGTTTTAGTCCCCTCTTACTTTGGTCGAGATATTGAGTATCCGCATATTATTATTATTATTATTATTATCGTTATAATCTTGTATTTATATTAATTGTTAAATTTGCTATTTTGGTTATTGTTTTTCGCATGTGAGTCATTGAATAACTTAGTATTTTCAAATTTAAATTTTTTTAGTCGATTGATAAATTAGGCATCTGTATATTTTTTGTACTCTATCATTTATGATAAGATTTTATATTCAATTATATATGATATAAAGTTATTGATTATATTATATTATATTTTATCAATTATTATAACATATTTTTTAAATATTGTACTATTATAATTTTATCAATTTTCTTACAAGAAACAGTTTTTATTATGTTTAATAATTATAATATAATATATTATCAATTTATTATAGTATGAACTTGTTATAGTATCAATGTATTGTAAATAAAAATATTTCTTTTCTATTTTTTTGGTTTTGGTGATATAATTGGTCGAAGTTTTCTCATATAATTCATCGATCAACTTGACATTCTCAATTATGATTTTGTCAAGATACTTAATAAAGTAAAAATGTGCATGAATAATTTTATTCTTTCATTTATTAGAATATGTTATAGTAAAATATATATTTTATGAAATTATTATATATTATATTAAATCCTTACAGTATATGATACTATATTTTTATCAATTATTGTATGTTAGTGTAGTAATTTTTTTTATAATCATTATATTAATTTGTTATAATAATTGTAGTCATTATATCATTACTATTATAATAATCAGCTTTCATTATTGTTAATGATGATGGTGAAATTTAGTATGAATTTGCTTTGTTTCTGTAATTTCGTTTTTCGATTAACTCGACAAACTGAACTGTAGTTTCTCGATTAACTCGACAAGCTTGTTCTGCTTGTTTCTGTAATGATGATGGTGAAATTTTTACTTTTGTTGGATTTTGCAATTTTGGTGTAATATTTTATTTCGCATAATATTTTGCAATGTTTGACCTAATAAATTGTTTTTATATTTGGTGTTCATTTTGTAAGAAATACATATATTTTATATTATTAATTTTTCCCTATTCAAATCTTATAAATCATCTACTATTGTTGACTTTTATTTTGTGTGCGTTTATTTCTTTTTTCCTTCCTTTACGAGTAACTCGACATTGTCAATGTATGAGTTTGTCGAGTTCCTTGATAAATGAATCATATGGATGTTGGTTTTTTTTTTTTTCATTTATATTAATTTTTAACTTAATTTTTCTTTTGTTTTTTTTTTCATGTATTGTAAAAGGTTTTTTTTTTATTTCTCACATTTTTTTATTTTAGTTATATAATTCGTCAAATAACTTGTCAATCTCAATGTTGAATTTGTTGAGTTACTTCGAAAATGAATCATATGTATGTTGGTTTTTGTTTTTTGGTTTTTTTTTTTCATTTATATTAATTTTTAACATATTTTTTGTTTTGTTTTGTTTTTCATATAATGCATTGGTTGATCATTAAGTAGATCAAAAAAAATAAATTTTTTCCATTTTTGTTTTTTTTCTTTTTATTAAGCCAACATAGGTGGGTATTTTATTTGTTTGTGAAATTATTTAAAAAATTACCTGTATGCATTTGTTTTTTTATTCCTTTTCATTTATATTAATTCTTATATTGAATTTTTTTATTTTTCTCATATAACTCATCGATCAACTTGATATTCTGAATTATGATTTTGTCAAGATTCTTCATAAAGTAAAGATTTGTATCAATTATGTTATTTTCTCATTTATTAGAATATGTTATAGTAAAATATATATTTTATGAAATTATTATATATTATATTAAAACCTTACAGTATATGATATTAAATTTTATCAATTATTGTATGTTAGTGTAGTTAATTTTTTGTATGATCATTATATTCATTTATTATAATAATTGTAGTCATTATATCATTTCTAATATAATAATCGGCTTTCATTATTGTTAATAATGATAGTGAAATTTACTATGAATTTGCTATGTTTATGTAATTTGTTTTTTCCGATTAATTCGACAAACCGAAATGTAGTTTATCGATTTACTCAAGATTTAGATTTCAACTATCGCACCTAAATTTTTGCTTTTGTTGGATTTTGCACTACGTTGTATAATTTTATTTTCCATACTAGCCGCAATGTTTGACTTGATAATTTGTCTATTATATCTAGTGTTTATTTTGTAAGAGATGCATATATTTTTGTATTATTAATTTTTCCGAGTTAGAGGCAATTAGAAAAATGATTCAACTTGATTTCTTCAAAATGATACCCAATTCTTAACACGTGTAATCATTTAGAAATTAAAAGTTACTTGTTTTTTGGTTTTTCCCATTTCTTTATCCTTATCTTTGTACTTATTATTAATACCATTTAAAATTTTATGTACAAATAAACTATTCATGTATTAGAAATAAACGACGTGGTTTTGGCGATGATATTTTCTATTTTTCCTTTGTTCGATTTGTACGATACATATATACATAGTTTTTGGGTCTTTTCTATTTTCTTTGTTCTCGGCCTTGTTCTTTGATTTTACTCTCATCAAACCCTATAAAGCTTTGATTAGTTATTTTTGGTTCCATGATCTATGTTAGGTGAAATTAGTCCTTATTTCATTGAATTCTGCTTTTCCCACTTCAAATCATTGTAGCTTCTTTCTTCTATTCGAAATTCTAATTCCCAACTCCTTCGTCCACCTATTGAGTTTGAGTCTAGATTGTACAAGTTCTCGATTTTGATTTTATTGATTTCATCGGTTCTTTTTCGGTGGTTTTCTGAAGAAGTTGACAACATAAATTTCTGGTATGTAATTATTTACTCATACAAATTTGAAGTTAATTTTTATTTGTGTTATTTGGTTTATTCTTTCATTATATCTTTATTAACAAGTTTAGTTTTAATATCATGTATTCATAGGCTATACTAGAACATAAGAATTTTAATCAATTATAATTTTTTCCCTCTTGCTCATTCCATCTATGTAGTAATCTTATTCTTCTTTGTGTTAATAATGTTTATATTATATTTTTTATTGTTTTATACATGGAATCAGACTAATTTTTATATTTGTTGTATAATAAAATATATTAGATGTCAGGCGAAAAATTTATTGACTCAAATAAAGAACAACAAAACAAGAAAAGGAGACAGATGTATGCTCAGCATACACAGTATAAATCTAACAAGAAGATTCGAAAAACAAGGATTCAATTACTTGAAGATATTGAGTTCAATGATGTCAATTCAACAAATAGTTTACAATTACCTGGTGAGCTAATGTTTTTTTTTTTTTTTTATGTTTTTCCCATTATGCATATTTTTGTTCCATTTATTTATTTATGTTGTTCTGATTTGTCATATTTTTTATAGCTGGAGAATTGAATGAAGATGGACATGGAATTTCTTTTATTGGCTCTAACAATTTAGAAGATGATAGCATAATAAACCATATGTATTATGAAGAACATGAAAATCAAAATCATGAATTCCAATTAACTCTTTGTATTTCAAATATTACTATGAGACATGTGCCTACAAAAACTTATGTATTACGTACTCCAACAAATTGTATTCATTGTCTTGCAAAAAGTTTGAAAAAGAAAGTAAAGGTTTTTGTTGTTCGATGGAAAGATCAAATTGCATATCAACTGTTCACCTTCTATTTTATATGATTTATATATTTCAAGTTCGGATTAAGCATTAGATTTTAAAAATAATGTACGAAATTATAATAACCATTTTGCTTTTACTTCTTTTGGAGTGAAGTTTGATAAAGATCTATCTAAATCTACTAACTACAAAGGTATTTACACTTTTAGAGTTCAAGGACAAGTATACCATTATATAAATCCAATTCTAAACATTGATAGTAATCCATCATATTTACTGATTATACTTTTATGATCTGAGACAATGAAATACAAAATAGATTAAATACATCTATCAATTTCTCATCATCTTTACTACACATATTAGTAAATCTATTAAAGATTAATCCATATTCTAGATTTTTTCGTTCCTTAAGTGACATTGAAAG
This sequence comes from Forsythia suspensa, assembly GCA_023638005.1. Taxonomy (NCBI): domain Eukaryota; kingdom Viridiplantae; phylum Streptophyta; class Magnoliopsida; order Lamiales; family Oleaceae; genus Forsythia; species Forsythia suspensa. Next base: position 25,567,965 of record CM042670.1, on the reverse strand, counting down.
TCTTCAAACATGCAAAATTCATATTAGATGTGATCTTTGGTGCGGATCAAAGAGTATATAATGCACCTTTACGTGTCTCAAGTGGCTACAGTTTGGGTTGATGAGGACCCATGCATCTGCGCAGACATAAGATATCGTGATATATCAATTTACTATCACTCTAATAATTCACATAGAATACATTGCTATTATGGATGTTATGATCCCCTACAATATTCATTATTATTTCCCTTTGGTGAGGCTGGTTGGCATGAAGGTATTGAAAAGGCAAAAAGTAGTACATTTGATGTTCATAGTAGAATAGATAATTCTCTTTCTACTAACAACATGGCCAGCAAATTGATGTAATAGAGAAAGAAAAAAAAAGGTAAAGACTACCAATATGTTTGTTCACTTAAACTCATTAAATTTATATTTTCCGTGATTAAATTTTGTTGTATTTTTACATTTGTGCGGTTTTCAAGAAGAATAAAAAAGGTTTACAAGTATCTTGTCGTGAATACTATTGCTTCAAATTACAGGTACGTGATACACAAAACAATGTTTTGCTCCATGCTGGTAGACTTCTGCAGCAATATGTAGTAGATATGTACGTTAAACTTGAAACAAGTCGATTAGATTATTTTCGTCAAAATCAAAGTGAAATCCGTGCTGAATTATATCAAGGAGTTGTTGATAGTGTAGAAAATGGTCAAAATAGAGGTGCACAAATTGGTCGTCAGATTATTTTACCTTCCTCTTTTGTTGGGGGTCCTAGAGATATGAAAAAAAGATATATGGACGCCATGGCATTAGTACAAAAATTTGGTAAACCTGATTTATTTTTAACATTGACATGTAACCCTAATTGGGTAGAAATAAAACAAGAATTACGGCATAATGATATAGGACAGAATAGACCTGATTTAACTGCTAGAATATTTAAATCTAAATTAGAAGAACTTAAAGTTGATTTATTCAAGCACCAAATTTTTGGGCCTGTTGCTGCATATATTTATGTTGTAGAATTCCAAAAACGAGGACTTCCACATGCTCATTTCTTATTAATCTTACAAAGTTGTGCAAAAATTAATAATATTGATAGAGTCGATTCTATTGTATCGTGTGAAATTCCAGATAAAGTAAAATATCCCCATCTTCATTCTATTGTTGTTAAACATATGATGCATGGTCCATGTGGTCATTTGAATCCCCATAATGTTTGTATGGATAGAAAAGGTCATTGTAAGAATAAATACCCAAAGGAATATATCTCAAATACTTATATTGGCCATAATTCTTATCCAACTTATAGACGGTTGAACGATAAACGATCATTTATGATTCAAGGACATTTATTAGACAATAGATGGGTTGTACCTTACAATCCATATATGTGTGCTAAGTTTGATTGCCATATTAATGTAGAAATATGTTCAACAGTTAAAGCTGTTAAGTACCTTTATAAATATGTTTATAAAGGCTATGATCGTGTAAGTTTTTCAATCAATAGTACTAATAATGAAAATCCTATTGATGAAATTGAGTTATACCAAAATGGACGTTGGATTTCTCCACCTGAAGCAATGTGGAGAATATATGGATTTGTTTTGTATGAAATGTCTCCTTCAGTTATCTCATTACAACTACATCTTGAAAATAACCACTTGATAACATATAGAGATTATGAAAATTTAGAAACAATAATCAATAATGAATCTAGACAACGCACAATGTTAACTGAATTTTTTCATATGAATCTTTCAAATGAACTTTCTAAAACATTATTATATAAAGATTTTCCAAAACTTTTTGTATGGGATGGCCAAGGGAAAATATGGTGTAAAAGGAAAAAAAGAAATGTTATTGGTAGAATAGTTACATCTACTATAACCGAAGGAGAAAGATATTATTTACGTATCTTGTTAAATCATATTAAAGGAGCAACTTCATTTGAAAATTTAAAAATAGTTAATGGTGTTTATTTGTCGCCTTTCCGTGAAACAGCTATGTCACTTGGTTTATTAAAAGACAATAATTATTGTGAGCTTTGTTTAGACGAAGCTATTAGTTATCAAATGCCTTCTTCTCTTCGTAGATTATTTGCTACCATACTGATTTTATGTTCTCCTAATAATCCAGATATTTTATGGAAAAAATTTCACCTATCTTTATGTGAAGATTATTTATCTAATGGTATGTCTACTGCAAATGCAGAAATTAAAGCATTACATGAAATGAATTCTATATTAGAAGCAAATAATAAAAATATAAATGATTACCATCTTGTACCTTTTCAAATATATATGGAACAAGAAGACATATTAGCCAAGATTATTAATGAAGAATTAAACAATGTTATTCACGCTGACAATACTATGTATGCAAATAATTTGAATGAATATCAAAAAATTGCCTATGATAAAATTCTTACAGATGTATATAGTAATACAAGTCGTATGTATTTTATAGATGGACCTAGTGGAACTGGTAAAACTTATTTATATAAAGCTTTGCTCTCTCTGATTCGATCTAAAAATCTTATAGGTTTTAGCAAGGTTTCCTCGGTGTTGCGGTTGCTTTATTACACGGTGGATGACAACAAGCACATTCAAGGTTTAAGATACCACTTGAAATAAATCACAATATGACTGTTATGTTAGTAAGCAGTCTGCTCTAGCAAGCTTCTTTAGATTGACAAATTTGATTATTTGGGATGAAGCACCAATGGTTCATCGTTATGCAATAGAGGCTGTAGATAGAATGCTAAGAGATGTTAATGATTCTATATTGCCTTTTGGAGGGAAAGTTGTTGTTTTAGGAGGTGATTTCCGACAAGTTTTACCAGTAGTTCAAAAAGGAAATAAAGAAGCAATCATCGGATCAAGTTTAGTCTTTTCATACTTATGGCCAAATTTTATACAATTACAATTGGTACAAAATATGAGAGCTCAATTAGACCCATACTTTTCTAAGTTATTACTTGATATAGGCAATGGAATCCAACCTAAGCATACTTGTAATATGATTACATTACCAGATGAAATAGCTATACCATTTGATAACAAAATAGTTTCTCTAAAAGAATTGATCCGAAGTGTTTACCCAAACTTACAGAATTATAGCAATGAATTAGATCAGATGATTAATCGAGTTATTTTAACTCCTAAAAATAATCTTTGTGGATGAAATAAATAATATTGTACTTGATGAAATTCTTTGGTGAAAATGTTATATATTATAGCTTTGATTGAAACGTTAGAAAAAAATGAACAAAGTATTCATGAAGATTTTCTTAATACACTAACTCCAAATGGTATTCCACCTCATGAACTTGTATTGAAAGAAAATTGTCCTATTATGTTATTGAGAAATATTAATCCATCGAAGGATTATGTAATGGCACTAGATTAATTTGTCGTGGATTTGAGCGTAATGTTATTCATCTTTGAAATATCTCATTGGAGAATGGCGTGGGAAGAAAGTTTTTTACCTAGAATTCTATTTATTCCACTTGAAAGTGATAAAGAGTACATTCCTTTTAAAAGAACACAATTTCCAATTCGTCCTTGTTTTGCAATGACAATAAATAAAGCTCAAGGTCAAACACTAGATTATGTTGGACTATATCTTCCTGAACCTGTATTTTCTCATGGTCAACTTTATGTTGCATTATCTAGAGCAAAAACCAGTAAATGTATTAGAGCATTAATTATACCAAATGATAAACTCAAAATTCATCTCAGTTGTACAAAGAATGTAGTTTATACAGAAATATTAGCAATTGTGCATTCATAGTGTTTTAATTATTATTATGCTTTATTTGTTTATTACAGGGTTTGTACTTTATAACCAACAGTTACAACTGTATTCTTGAAGTATATTCCATGTGTTCTTTGAAGAACACTTCTACAAAGCTTTGACATGAATAATATTGCAGTGAATAAATAGCCAGCCTGCTCTTACATCTCTATTGGTGAAGAATATTGTATATGACTTTGAAGAAAATATGTACAAAGCTTTGAAATTATTGATAGTGCAGTGAATAAATGGCCAATCTGTTCAAATGTATGGTGCTATAGTTATGTACGTTTTGTAATAATATCGGATTATAATCGAAAATAATAAAACTCAACATTTGATTTAGATGATTTTTGGATTTTTTTTATAATTATCTGTTGTTTTATTTTATAATTATTATATTACAAGTAGTGTAGATTTATCAATGATTATTGCTCAAATATTTTCTATTTGCTTTACTATCACAAATTATATTCTCACATTTTATTTTGTTAATTTACTTTAAATTTACATTATGAATAATTTATTAAAAAATTTATAGTATATTTATGTTAACTTAGCAAGATTTTTTTACCATTTATTTTTAACTAAGTGAAACATCTTTTATTATTGTATTTTTATTTTGCTAATATTCAATATGTGTATATTAGTATTATAGATATACTAATATTATATAACATGTTGATTTAAATAAGTAATTCATGGAATATTATTAGTATCAAATATTTTTTCCCTTTGTTATTAATGCAATTTCTAATGATGATTATATATTCAACTTTTCAAAGGTATCTCAGTTTCTGTTCAATTCATTTCCATAATAGATATAGTTATAAAGTGTATTTGATAGCCAACATAATTATATAAAACAAATTCATATAAAATACATTATATTCACCGAAGTTGAATTTTTGAAGTTCAAAACTAAATTCATCTTCGTTGATTCATTTATCAAACTTAATCAAGTTTCTAAGAACTTTGTATTGCTCGAGTTAGTTGAGTAAATGGGAAAAAAATTTAACAAACAAAGTAAAACATACTTTACAAAGTAAATATTTATTAACAGTATAAAATTTTGTTTATATTTCATATGATTTTATTTCCTTCTATATTTAAATGAATACAAATCAACATCTATAACTAAAAATTATCTAAGTATACTTTATTTCTTAATTTTATGGAATTGAGATAAATTGATACAAGAAACTATGCATTACTACGTAGTCTACTCCTACATCTAATCATACCTCTAATAAAGACAACTAAAAATTTACATCATAAATGTACAGATATCTTTTATTGTACACATGTCAATATGATCTTTATTCTATTCATCCTCACCATACACGTATGAAAAATCTATATACATAAACATATATAAATATCTCCGAATCGGGCTTCACCTCGTTATTCCCGATTCGGGTTTCACATCCTCATCCCCAATTCTTTGCGTGGCTTGCCACACGGGAATTAATAAATCTTGGGCCCCATCCCTCCAAGACACGCATGTAGCACTTAATAAATCTTTGGGCCCATCCTTCTCCAATTAATTCAAACAAGCACTGCCTATTCTTTCATGTTTGTAACAATTTGATCCCCATTCCTTCTTTTTTTTACATATCATCCCCATTTTTCTATTTATAGTCACAAATAGTCCCAAAATCACTATTTCACACGCATCTAACAATTCTTGACCAATTTTACCTTGACTTAACTACATTAAAATAATAAAAAAGTTTACAGTATAAACATTGCAATTGGACCCTTTAACTTTTCTAAAGTATACATAAATCCTAAATTATTTTATTTCATTTAAGTTATTAGAGAAGAATTTTGTAGATTGTGGTAGCAAATTTCATATTCACAGTTTAACTATCAATTATTTATTTGTAATTTTTTAGCTCATATTTTGTTAATTGGTATACAAAATTACTCAAATATATAATAACTAATTACACTCATTATAATCTTCATAAAATTTTTTAGCTCAATAATAAATTTTCCTATTATATTATTTTAAATAATATACATTATAATAATAAAAATTAATTCATTTCAATTTCATAAATTTCCCTGAATTATAATTTAAGATAAAAGTGGAGGTACTGACCTAAAATTTTGGGGTGCTTATATTAATAATTTGGGATGTTAAAATCTATTATTAGTATGGTCAGTACTTTTTTTGAATTACTTGGGGCTGAGTGAGATGCAGTGAGGACAAGTGCGAATGAGTTGTTAAGGCATCATTATTGGGGCCCACATCATTTATTAATTACTGCGTGACAAGCCACGCAGCAATCGGGACAGAGGATTTAGACCCCCATACCTCTATATATATACATTCTCTCTGATTACAAACCAAACACAACAAACATTCTATATTGGCATTTATCGTCAAGTCTTTAATTCTCAATCTCCTCGTACTTCTCTTTAAGATTTTAACTACAAGTCCGTACTATATTTCAACACATACTCTTACAATTCATTATTAGTATAAATATCATTTAATTTTGATAACCTATTTATACTCTTTAATTTATATTTGAAATTTTTTACAGGATCAAACAATGGAAATACAGTACAAATTAATACCAAATATTGCTCCAAATGATACAAATTGGACTTCCAAAATTATTGTTGTGGAAAAATCATTTCCACGAACAGCTCAACGAAGCCCGACAAAATACCAGAATATGGTATTTATGGATCCTGAGGTATATTACTTGAATCTATTATTTATGTTTCTTGATTTATTTAATTTCAGACACATAAAATATTTACATGGTATTATACAGAAAAATAAAGTCCATGCAACTATCTATGATGCCAACATCTCAGCATATGAAGACAAGCTACTACTTGGCAAAACGTATCTTGTCTCAAATGCGAATGTCAAATTCACAAAGCCTGAGTATCAAGCTTCTATGGGCAACATACACATGGATGGGCGATATCACGGTCGAACAAGAGTTGAAGAAGTCAATGAAGACCACATAAGTGTTTTGATATCTTCTACATACAATTTTGTTCCTTTCAACAAATTGGAACCTTACATGGACTCAAATTCGATATAAGTATTTGTTCCTATTTTATAAAAAAATTAATTTTATTCTTTTTATTCATTTAAATTATTATATTTACACATTTTACATGTTCATCTTAGCCATTTTATTCATAACACATTTCATTTGTCCTAATTTGTTATTTTTATCCTTTAGGTATCATTAGAGTTGCAATCGATGTGAAACCTAAAAGGCTGGTTCAAACTAGATTTGAAACACAAACGTGTATTCAAGATATAGTTCTCATCGACACAAGGTTTATATATATATAGCTATATTATTTTCAACTATAAATATATATTCCAATAATTACAATATTATTAAAAAAATTCATATACTACTTTCTCATATATTTTGTGTGTTTCTATACTAGCTTCAACCTTTGTGTTGCTAACGATGTGGGATAATTTTGTGGAGAAAGAATCTTTGTTTCATTGTCGATAACTTGAGCAAGAAACAAATCATCATTGGAAACCATCTAAAAGTAACATCTTTTAGTGGTAATATATTGTCAATAATTTTATAATTCATCAATAGAATATTACGACATTTATAGACAATCTTAACTCTTTCAATAAATATATCTATATTTTTATTTCATGCACAGGCCTTTCAATTTCAACCAAGGCAAACAACATATTCTCCTTCAATGCTCATTTAGAACAAGTGGTTGAGCTCACATCTTGGTAACAATTTATTTATTCATTATCTTTTATTCAAACTCTATATCGTATATACATATATACATGTGTATAAATTGCCAATATTTTTACACATTGTGCAAGGGTTGAAACAAATTCTGACAAGTTAGATGAAATGATCTTGACAAAGATATATCCATCCTCAAAGAACAAAGAATATTTCAACCCCGCATACATGAACAATATCACGAGAGATTCAATGATTCCAAATTTGTTATCTGGAGTAAGACTAATCCTAATTAAAATAATATATAGAAAAATGCATTTAATTATTGCACAATATTTATACAATTTCTCTTCAAAAATAGCTAACAGGACATGGATATTTCTGGGTTTACGCACGTGCATATGTGAGAGTATTTAAGCAAGCCTTTTGGTACATGTCTTGCAATACTTGCAACAAAATATCAAGTGTTGATTTCAATGAAACATACTGAATGTGTCTTCTACAAATTTTCCCATGCGATTCTTGCGATACCAAGGTATAATATTGTTTACTTAATTATTTATTATTTACAATTATTTACACATGCAACACTTTCAACTTCTTTTTATATGTTAGAGGCGCGCGTGTATGTGGAACTTGAGGACTCCACAGTGCTCATTGTGCGGGACTATGATTGGAGATACTGCAGAGAAATTCTTACGAAGACATGTGCAAACAAGCGATGGATAGTGGATCAGAAGTACTGGAAAAATCAAAATCACATTGGAGGAGGAACAATTCTTTTATATTAAAGGAATGAAGAAAAATGTCTTGGAAAATGAATACAAGTATGACATTATCTTCTTCAACGAACCAGTTCCTTCGACTTCAACCACTTCTACAAGTACAAGATCAAAGACCAACAAAGGGAAAGATATAGCGTACACCACTGACACACCAATGCCTCTTCAAGGGCAAACATTTCCAAGTGCAGTGAAACAGCTTAATTTCCCTTCTTCACCTGCGTCTAAATCCAAGAAGAGAAAAATTGAAGAACATCCAATCTCATCTGAGAATGAAGCCAACCCAAAAAAATTGCCTACGTCAAGAACAGATAGATATTCACGGGTTTCGAAAGACAAAGACACACTTTGAAAACTAATCATATCCGTGTATGCATTGCCACCTTTTCCCATTTTTATGAATGGATGTTAGGTTTTTTTTGTAATATTCGAAGGGTTTTGTCGTTTCTAGATATAAGCCTTTTTAAATGCAATGCAATGATGTAAATTATATTTAACAAATCTATATATTTTATATTTTTATGTATTTTTATTTTTACTATTAACTTAATTTTATTGGATATGTATATTTATTAATAATAATAAACAGAATACTAAAAATTTTTTTTTTTTGCCCTAAATAAATATATAACATATTTTTCTTATGAAAATAATACAATCCATACAAAATAATAAGTAAAAACCCTAAAAACTATAAATATACAGAGTATATTAAAAGATAATATTAAATTTGTAGAATATAAATTTTTAATAAATACACCTTCTTTTCCGTACTTTGTTATTTGTATTGTATTATTCATCAAGTAAACCTGCATATTTAAGTTTGACTTTGCCGAGTAAATAATGATTTATGTAGTTTGCAATTTTGTTGTTTCTATTTTTTATTCAAATTTTTTATTAAATTATTTATTGTTTTTTTGTATTCTGTCATGCTATACTTCGAGCAACACATCAATCTGAAATTTGTGTTTGTCCAGTTACTTAATAAATTAAGCACGTAAATACATTCTTTTAATCTATCATTTATTAAAACATAGTACAATAAAATATATATTATATAAATGTAATATATATTATATTCAAGTAATAGACTATATTAACTTTTATATTTTTTAGCAATTACTGTAACATAGTATAATAAAAAATTATTATAATCAATTTATATTTCATTATAATTTATATTGTAGTAAACTATTATTGTTCAATTATTTTTTTATTATAATTATTAATTCATTATAATCAATTTATTATAATAGATTACTATTATATAAATTTTAATACAAATTACTATAGAATTTATTACATATTTATTTATAATTTACTGTAATAAATATTATTATAAATTATGTTCAAATATTTATTACAATTATTAATTATAAAAAAACATTTATTTTCATAATATAATTTGACATAATTATTCTAACAAATAAATAACATTATTATAACAAATTTTTATTACAATTTGTTTTCATAATTTATAATGACATTTATTTAATATCAATTTGTTATAGTAAATTTATTATAATCATTAAATTATTATAATAATGTAATAATTGTTTAATAATATATTACTACACAATTAATTTTATTATGCTATAAATTTATTAAAATAATTTTTTATTATAATATGTTATAGTAATTGCTAAAATCAAAGAAATTAAAATATAATATATTGTATTAATTCATTATGATATTTATTAAATTTATATGATATATATTTTATTTTACTATGTTCTAATAAATGATAAATTACAGAAATAAATATTTTATTTTTCACTATTAAAAAATGCATGTGTACAATTTGTTTATACCATCAACAAAAAAAAAAATTTCTTTTTTCAAAAACCAAAGTAAATAACAAGACATATTTTCTACCTACTGAATAAACCAAAGCAAAGAGATTAAAAGATATTTTCTAATAAGATTGACTTTCACTTTTTGGACTGACTTAACGAAACCCAAATTTCACAGATTTATCAAATCCAAGAATATTAAGTTGCTCGAGTCACTCGATAATCGCAAAATATAATTCACTTTTTGGCATTTTGGTCGAGTCACTCGCGAAAGGCCAATCTTTGTAATTTTTTTCCTTTTTTTACTCTTGTTTTCCCTCATCATATTTCTTCACGGTCTTTACTGAGTCATGGACAAAGAAATTATTCTTCCACATAGAAAACGATCACCGAACAATATGAAATTTTTAGAGAACATAAAGTACTCATGTAGCTACCACATATCAAAATTTGATAGTCCGACATCATGTTTCGTCATACTAAAATCCAAACTCTATGCCACATACCACATTTTCAAAAATCAACAATTTTATTTATAATATATGCACACTAAATTTTAATACCATTATTATAACATATTATAGTAAAATATATATCATATATAATGTAACCAACAATAACCTATTGTAATAATTATATCAATTTTATTTCATTATTCATTTCCTATTATAATTAATAATTATACTACAGAACAAATATTACAAATCATACACAATAAAAACTTAAACAGATATTATAAATTATACATATAAAACAAAAAAAAAAATTTCTCACATGATCAGTTTCTCAAATACCTCGACAAACTTAGACTTGAGAATACCGAGTTAATCGCTCAATAACATGCCACAAACCTCATACTCAGAATTCAAATAATTTATTTATAATCAATTCATATTATAACAAATTCATAATATAATTTATTATAATTCTTCGTTCTAATAAAAATTGCTTATTTTAACAAAATTTATTAATTATTATAATTACTGTAAAAAATTGATACTATTCTTATAATATTTTTCCATTACATTATGTTATAATAAGTGATAAAATAGAATAGATTTTAACATATTTCAATAGTTTAATACAATATATAATAAATTAAAGGTAATCAATTGATAATTCTAATAAAGTCACAATTGATTATTAATATTTTACTACAATATACATTTTATTATACTGTAAGTTTATTATAGTCATTTTTACTTATATTACCGTAGAGTCATTACTACAAATACATATCTATATATATACAATATATTCTTGAATTTAATATAATATATATTACATTTATATGATATATATTTTATTGTACTATGCTATAATAAATCATATAAGAACAAAAAATATGTATATGCTGAATTTGTGAAGTAGCTCGACACACCCATATTCCGAATTTACATAAATTACTACTTATTTAATTGTCAGTCTAGATATATGCCTCAATGTCTATTTACCAATTTGGACCATCCACTCTTTTCCACATTGGGCCTCGTCCTCTGACACCATCCCCGTGTTAGAAGTATCTTTGTCCAACAGAAGTCATTTCGCATTAAATTGCATTCAATGAAATATCTTGTAAACATTAAATGCCTAGATTGGCCATTTAATGCCTACATTAAACATTAAATGAAGATAATTATTACATATGCTCCTACAAAACAACTACTTCTTGAGTTACTTAATAAATTTGACACATATATAATTTTTTTTAACCTATTATTTATTATAGTAGAGTACAACAAAATATATAGCATATACATGTAATATATATTATGTTCAAGTGATAAAATATATTATATTTTACTTTTTCTTAGTATAGATTATTATAGAATATATTACAGATTTATTTATAATTTTTGTAATAACTATTATCATACATTCCGTTATAAAAACGAATATAATCATTCATTATAAATAAACAATTATTTTTCATAATATAATTTTACATTATTATTCTAACAAATAGATATCATTATTATAACACATCGTTATTACAATGTGTCTTCGTTATTGATAAAATTAAATATGCTAGACTACAATAATTTACACTAATATATAATTAATCTATATAATAGATCTTTTGTTATAATATATTATATTAAATGATGATAGGATACAACTAAATTAGGCATCTGATAATGTTATCAAGTAAAATAACGAAAAACCTAAAATATAATATACAAAATCAACAAAATATCAATTATATGAAACAAATTTTTAACATAACTTAACACATTTCTTTATAATATTTATAAATCAATAGTACTAAATAAAAATCTCAAATTACTTATTCAATTTATTTTACCAAAATATTCCGTTTTAAGATTTTGGCTTGTGTATCACATTTTTGATCGAGTGACTCGCCAAACTCAAATTTCAGTTTGTCGAGTTACTTGAATAACTGATGAAATGCATATTTTTCATTTTTGTGTGTTTCTATTTTATTCAAATTATACACATTATATTATTATAATTTAATATAATATCTATTTATTTAATATGATATATATTTTATTCTAATATATTGTATTAAAATTATAAAACGTCAAAAATATACTTTTCGCTTAGTGTAGTATATTATATTAAATAATAAATTAAAATTATTTTTTTTTTTTTTTTTTGTCTCTCGTCAAGTAACTCGACCAAATGCACGCCTAATGTTTAAAATTTCTCATTTTATGACATTATTAATCGAGTAACTCGACAAACTCAAATATGAGTTTTTCGATTTACTCGAACAATGATAAAATGCATACTTTTCATTTTTGGTTTCTCTTTTTATTTAAATTATAAATGATATATTATACTAATTTAACATAATATCTAATTATTTAATATCATATATATTTTTATTCTAATATATTATATTAAATTATATAACATCAAAAATATACTCATCGCTTACTATAATATATTATAATAAATAATAGAATAAAAATTTTACGTAGTATATTATAATATATAATATACTACATAAACCGATATCATACAAATATATATAATTTTTTTTTAAACAAATTTTTTTTGTTTGAATATGGGCATATTTTTTAATAACGTTTATTATACATTTTTTTTTTTATCCTTTTCCTATAAATATTATTATAAATTCTTTTATAAATAAATTTGTAATTATTAAATATATAAATATTATATTTTCATAATATAAATTATTATTATTATTATATTATATATATATATATATATATATATATATATATATATATATATATATATATATATATATATATATTTTCCTCACACATTATAAGGACACTATTTTAAAAAATCAATAAAATTGTATATGATATATTATAATAATTTAACATAATATCTACTTATTCAATATCATATATATTTTATTCTAATACATTATATTAAATTATAGAACATCAAAAATATACTCTTCTGGTTACTATAATATATTATACTAAAAAATTTGTGCATGTGTTGGTTTTGTCAAGTACCTCGACAAAACTCAGATAACTCCACAAACTCAAAATAGAATTTGTCGAGTTACTCTATTACCCACATTGCATCAATAGTACCTGGACATAGTTTGTCGAGTTATAGTTTATGTAAGTCGTGGGTTTTTTTTTTTGTGTGTGTGTGTGCGTGTGGACTTTTCCACTTATTATTCAACTCGACAAACGTTTTCTTGGTGAATAGTATTTTACTTGTTGGGGAAAAAGTTATTTTTTAGTCTATGTGGATTCTTCCACTTACTATTCAACTCGACAAACTTTGTCGAGTTGAATGGTAACTAATTAAAGTTTGCCGAGTTACTGTTGACGCCAACAAGTATTCATTTTATGTTGTGTAGGCTTTTCCACAAACTCGACAAATTTTGCCGCGTGAAATAGTAACTAGACAATGTTTGTCGCTGCTTTTCACGTACATATTTGTTTTCTTTATTTTATTTCATGTGGACTCTTCTATTTCTAAATTTTTTCACTTGACAAGAATTGTTTTCTTGTCAAGTTAAATATTTTTTTATTCTCTTTTCCTCTTACAGTGTATAGATTATAATATATTAGAATAAAAGATATATGCCATTAAATAATTAGATACTATGTGAACTTATTATAATATATGATCTATAATTAAAATATAAAAGAAAAAATACATTGAAATATATGCATTTCATGAGTTATTCGAATACCTCGACAAAATGAAATCTGAGGTTGTGGAGTTTCTCGAGTTACACTATTACCCACATGCTAAATACATAACATTTATATCTATAGAAATTTTTTGTTTAAAATAACAAAAAACCTAAAATATAATATACACAAATCAACAAAATATCAAATATATGAAACAAATTTTTACATAACTTAACACATTTATTTATAATATTTGTAAATCAATAGTACTAAATAAAAATCTCAGATTACTTATTCAATTTATTTTACCAAAATATTCCCTTTTAAGATTTTTGCTTATGTATCACATTTTTCATCGAGTGACTCGACAAACTCAACTCTGAGTTTGTCGAGTTACTTGAATAACTGATGAAATGCATATTTTTCATTTTTGTGTGTTTCTATTTTATTCAAATTATACACATTATATTATTATAATTTAATATAATATCTATTTATTTAATATAATATATATTTTATTCTAATATATTGTATTAAAATTATAAAACGTCAAAAATATACTTTTCTGCTTAGTGTAGTATATTATATTAAATAATAAATTAAAATTATTTGGTTTTTTTTTGTCTCTGTCAAGTAACTCGACCAAATGCCTGCCCAATGTTTAAAATTTCCCATTTTATGACATTATTAATCGAGTAACTCAACAAACTCAAATATAAGTTTTTCGATTTACTCGAACAACTGATAAAATGCATACTTTTCATTTTTTGGTTTCTCTTTTTTATTTAAATTATAAATGATATATTATACTAATTTAACATAATATCTAATTATTTAATATCATATATATTTTTATTCTAATATATTATATTAAATTATATAACATCAAAAATATACTCCTCGCTTACTATAATATATTATAATAAATAATAGAATAAAATTTTACGTAGTATATTTATATATAATATACTACATAAACCGATATTATACAAATATATATAATTTTTTTTTTTTAAAATTTTTATTCTTTGAATATTGGCATATTTTTAATAACGTTTATTATACATTTTTTTATCCCTTTTCCTATAAATATTATTATAAATTCTTTTATAAAAAATGTAATTATTAAATATATAAATATTATATTTTCATAATATAAATTGCTATATATTATAATATATATATATATATATATATATTTTCCTCACACATTATAAGGACACTATTTTAAAAAATCAATAAAATTGTATATGATATATTATAATAATTTAACATAATATCTACTTATTTAATATCATATATATTTTATTCTAATACATTATATTAAATTATAGAACATCAAAAATATACTCTTCTGGTTACTATAATATATTATACTAAAAATTTGTGTATGTGTTGGTTTTGTCAAGTACCTCGACAAAACTCGAGATAACTCCACAAACTCAAAATAGAATTTGTCGAAGTTACTCTATTACCCACATTGCATCAATAGTACATGGACATAGTTTGTCGAATTCTGAGTTTATGTAAGTCGTGGTTTTTTTTTTTGTGTGTTTGTGTGGACTTTTCCACTTATTATTCAACTCGACAAACGTTTTTCTTGGTCAATAGTCTTTTTCTTGTTGGGGAAAAAGTTATATTTTTTGTCTATGTGGATTCTTCCACTTACTATTCAACTCGACAAACTTTGTCGAGTTGAATGGTAACTAATTAAAGTTTCAAATTGCGAATTCTATATTATTATAATTTAACAAGTATTCATTTTATGTTGTGTGGGCTTTTCCATTAAAATTATAAAACGTCAAAAATATACTTTTCTGCTTACTGTAGTATATTATATTAAATAATAAATTAAAATTATTTTGTTCTTTTTTTTTCTCTGTCAAGTAACTCGACCAAATGCCTGCCCAATGTTTAAAATTTCCCATTTTATGACATTGTTAATCGAGTCACTCGAGAAACTTAAATATGCGTTTTTCGATTTATTCGAACAACTGATAAAATGCATACTTTTCATTTTTTTGTTTCTCTTTTTTATTTAAATTATAAATGATATACTATACTAATTTAACATAATATCTAAGTATTTATTATCATATATATTTTTATTCTAATATATTATATTAAATTATATAACAACAAAATATCAAATATATGAAACAAATTTTTTACATAACTTAACACATTTATTTATAATATTTGTAGATCAATAGTACTACATAAAAATCTCAGATTACTTATTCAATTTATTTTACCAAAATATTCCCGTTTTAAGATTTTTGCTTATGTATCACATTTTTGATCGAGTGACTCGACAAACCCAACTTTGAGTTTATCGAGTTACTTGAATAACTGATGAAATGCATATTTTTCATTTTTGTGTCTTTCTATTTTATTCAAATTATACATAATATATTATCATAATTTAATATAATATCTATTTATTTAATATGATATATATTTTATTCTAATATATTATATTAAAATTATAAAACGTCAAAAATATACTTTTCTGCTTACTGTAATATATTATATTAAATAATAATTTAAATTTATTTTATTTTATTTTTGCTTTGTCAAGTAACTCGACAAACTAAAAATTGACATTGCGAGTTGCTCGATCAGGTAAATCCCAAAACCAAATAGAAAATATATTTAATGATTATAATAATAACTATGCAACACATTATAAAATTACACTGTTTTCAAACATCAATAAAATTATATATGATATATTATAATAATTTAACATAACATCTAATTATTTAAAATAGAATTTATCGAGCTACTCTATTATCCACATGTTAAATACATAAAATTTATATCTACACGAATGTTTGTTTGAAAATAAAGGAAAACCTAAAATATAATATACACGCATCCACAAAATATCAAAAATATCAAAAAAACATTTTTACATAACTTAACACCTTTATTTATAATATGTGTAGATCAATAGTACTAAATAAAAAACTAAATTTGGTTATTCAAATTATTTTACTAATATATTCCCGTTGAGTGATTTTTGCTTTTATGTCACAATTTTCATCAAGTAACTCGATAAACTCAGATTTGGATTTTCTAGTTACTCGAGTAACTCATAAAATGCTTTTTTTCCATTTTTTGGTTTTCCGCTTTTTTTTTAAAAAATTATTTAATACATTATTAATTTTTTTTTTCCTCATGTTCTTTTCAAGCACTTGGTGAATCTCGAATTTTGATATAAATTTTTTCTTTAAAATAAAGAAAAACCTATAATAAAATATACACAAATCCACAAAATTTCAACTATATCAAACAAAATATTTTACATAACTTAACACATTTATTTATAGTCTTTTTAAATCAAAAGTACTAAATAAAAAGCTGTAAGTACTTATTCAATTTATTTGACAAAAATATTCCCATTTTTTGATTTTTGCTTTCGTATCACATTGTTACTCGAGTGGCTCGACAAACTCAACTATGAGTTTTTCGATTTCCTCGAACAACTGATAAAATGCATATTTCTCATTTTTTGTTTATTCTTTTTTATTTAGATTATACCTAATATATTATACTAATTAAACATAATATTTAATTATTTAATATCATATATATTTTTATTCTAATATATTATATTAAATTATATAACATCAAAAATATACTCCTCTGCTTACTATAATATATTATAATAAATAATAGAATAAAAATTTCCTGTAGTATATTATAATATATAGTATACTACATAAGCTGATACCATACAAATATATATAATTTTTTTAAAATTTTTTTTTTTATTGTTTGAATATTCGCATATTTTTTTATAACATTTAGTATAAATTTTTTTTATACCTTTTTATTGTTTGAATATTGGCATATTTTTTTATAACATTTAGTATAAATTTTTTTTATACCTTTTCCTATAAATATTATTATAGATTATTTTATAAATAAATTTCTAATTATTAAATATATAAATATTATATTTTCATAATATAAATTGCTATTATTATAATACTATATATATGTATCTTTTTTCCTAACACATTATAAGGACACTATTTTTAAAAAATCAATAAAATTATATATGATATATTATAATAAATTAACATAATATCTACTTATTTAATATCATATATATTTTATTCTAATACATTATATTAAATTATAGAACATCAAAAATATACTCTTCTGGTTACTATAATATATTATAATAATATTTTTTTGCATGTGTTTGCTTTGTCAAGTAGCTCGACAAAACTCAGATACCTCCACAAACTCAAAATAGAATTTGTCGAGTTACTCTATTACCCACATCTTAAATACGTAAAATTTATATCTACAGAAATATTTTTTTTAAGATAAAGGAAACCCTAAAATATAATATACACACATCAACAAAATATCAAAAATATCAAAACATTTTTTTTTACATAACTTAACACATTTACTTATAATATGTGTAAATCAATAATACTAAATAAAAAGGTAAAATTAGTTATTCAAATTATTTCACTAATATATTCCCGTTTACTGATTTTTGCTTTTGTGTCACATTTTTCATCGAGTAACTCGACAAACTCAAATTTGGGTTTTTCGAGTTACTCTACTAACTCATAAAATACTTTTTTTTTCATATTGTGGTTTTTCGTTTTTTTTCCTAAATTATTTAGTACATTAAATCTTTTTGTTTTCCTCATCATGTTCTTTTGAAGCACGTGGTGAATCTCAAATTTTGATAAAAATTTTGTATTCAAAATAAAGAAAAGCCTATAATATAAAATACACAAATCCACAAAATTTCAAATATAGAAAAAAATTTATTTTACATAACTTAACACATTTATTTATAGTCTTCGTAAATCAAAATTACTAAATAAAAAGCTATAATTACTTATTCAATTTATTTGACAAAAATATTCCCATTTTATGTTTTTTGCTTTCGTATTACATTGTTAATCGAGTAACTCGACAAACTCAAATTTGAATTTTTCGATTTACTCGAACAACTAATAAAATGCATATTTTCCATTTTTTTGTTTTCCTTTTTTTGTTTTAAATTATACATGATATGCTATACTAATTTACCATAATATATAAATATTTAATATCATATATATTTTTATTCTAATATATTATATTAAATTATAGAACATCAAAAATATACTCCTCTGCTTACTATAATATATTATAATAAATAATACAATAAAAATTTTCTGCAGTATATATATAATATACTACAGAAACTGATATTATACAAATATATGTACTTTTATTTTATAAAAAAATGTTATTATATGAATATTGGCATAATTTTTTATAACATTTTTTATAAATTTTTTTATACCTTTTCCTATAAATACTATTATAACTTATTTTATAAATAAATTTATAATTATTAAATATAAAAATATTATATTTTCATAGTATAAATTGCTATTATTATTTTACCAAAACATTCCCGTTGTATAATTTTTGCTTATGTATCACATTTTTGTTCGAGTTTATTATGATATTTTACTATCTTTTTTTTTTTCCCTTCTAGAGATAGTATTAATCGTTTTACAATTAGTAAACTGGATTTACTGTAATATATTATATTAAATAATAGAATAAAATTATTTTTCTTTTGTTGGATTTGTCACGTAACTCGACAAACTAAAAATTGACATTGCCAAGTTGCTCGATCAGGTAAATCCCAACAACCAATTAGAAAGTATATTTAATGATTATAATAATAACTATACAACATAATAAATAATAACCTACAAAATTAAATATTTCAAACTAAATATATTAACAAATCATGAATTTTTTTCTGAACCAAACAGGAATCATAAACCAAAACAATGTTTTACAATTCATTACTCAACTAACTCCACAAAATTTTTACCTTTAATTTGTCAACTCACTACACATACTCATACATTCAAAATGCCGAGTTACTCAAAAAAAAAAAAACACACACCCACAATAAAAGTCAACAATAGCAAAAAATTTATAAGATTTGAATAGGGAAAAATTCATAATATACAAATATATGCATCTCTTACAAAATGAATAACATAACTTATGAATTCATCTACTCATATTAAATCATAACACACAATAAATATTTTTTCTCTTCTTCGTCTGAAAAAAGGAAACCAGCACCAATTTAGACTCAAAATGTTATACTAAAACTCAAATTTGCTATATAGACTAATAAACTTGCACAAACAATTAAATAAAACCAACATATTTTACACTATGTACAATGTCAACCCATGACTACAATCAATAAAATAGAAATGAGAAAACAGTTCTAGCTTCAGTACACAAACATCATAGCTATTCATTTCGTTCGTTCGGGACAAAAAAATTCATTGTAAAAGAAATCTATTACAAACTTTCCTCTATACAAATCTATTTCCCCAATTCAACAGCATCAATAGGTATTCCAGCCAGAAGGCACTCAACATATTTGATAACAAATATGCCACTATCACTGCAAGTATCATTAAAAACCTTGTGAGTATATATAAATATCATTACAAATACAAACATTTATTTTATTTCCTTACCTATATCGAATAGACTGTGGTATGTCAATGTATGACTTCCTGTAATATTCAAGCGGCTGAATTATCTTTTTCCCAAGATCTGCCCGATCAGCAACCACATATTTTTGAATAATATCTGGAATAATATGTATAGCAGGAACAACATGTCGATATAATATTGCTTCATCATAAAAGTGGTAATTGTTATCATAGACTGTCAGCCTCCAACCCAGTAGATCAACATCGAAAAGGACCCAATGTTTATCATCAATAATATCCGGCCACAATATATGATCACAATTTTTCCAGCTTTTACCAAAACTTCTAGGAATGGAACCATTTGCATATCTTTCCATAGAACCATGGTAAGAAACCGGAACTTTACGCATCAGTTGTCCTGTAGAATCCAAAATTTTGGAACCAATACCTCGAAGAAATAATCCAAATCCGCTGTCTAGAATTCCATATCTTAATGAGAATATGTCTCTGAAATTTGCGATTCTTTTTTTAATTAAAAACATGGCATTATCCATATCCTATAAAAAAAAATATATATTATAACAATGTGTTTCTAATACCTTACAATAGACATAAGAGAGCAAAAAATAGAAATAAGACATGCCTCAGCCACCAGTATATATTCAGGATTCCCAATATATTCCAGCTTTTGCTTTGTCAATCTAATGCCGCCACCACCACCACGGAACCGGACAACATCTCTATAACAGTAAAATTATAATAGATGCCATAAAAACATAACATATATATAATAAATAACCAAATACAAAATTCAAACTTACTGATCCTTTGATTTATGCATCCAACGAAGAAATTCAACTTGTCTTTCCTCATCAATATCACACAGTATTGGAATGTCGATAGAACTAGATGGCAAAGACGCACTTTCCTTGTTGTCCTTATCTTTATCGTCCACTCTCTGCTTCACAGGAGCAGCCTGCTGTTCTATTCTATGACTCCCTACAATCGTATGCTTTTCTACCAATGTCCCCTTCAACATGTCTTGAATCTTCACAGTAGAACTTTCAATCTTTGTACAAAGGTCTTCACGTAAACTACCAATCATATTACTATGTTCAACTTCAAAAGCCACCAACTTTGTATCAATATATTCCTGTATCTCTTTTTTTTTCATCAAAATATTTTTTACTACTCCTAGATACAGATGACTCAATCTGATTCAAACAGTGCATCAAACCATCTCTTGTACTTGCCAGTTGTTCATCAAAGTATGAACGTTGAGCATCTATCATATTACGAAATTGATTATCAATATAATCCCGTTGTTCATCTCTAAAATTGCCCAACTGGTAATCAAAATAAGCTCTTTGTTCATCCCTTGTACTACCAAACTGATCATCAATATACACTCTTTGATCATCAAATAATGATTATAACAGTTCATTTGTAGCATAATCATCATGATGATCATACTCATAACCTTGCTGCCCTTCATCCACATTTCATGTAGGCCAATTATTCACAGGTTCTTCCACAACTATATATGGAGACTAGCTCTGGTTTTCACCAAGATTTTCTTCCCCAACTTGTTCAATTTGTTCATCAACTTCATAAAACTCTTCAGCCCCATGCACAATATTTCCATATGCTTCTACAACATCTGGGCCAACTGCATTTTGAGGCTCAAATTGTTCTATTCCTTGCCCAATTTCATCAATTTCTTGAGCCTCATACAAAAAATTTTGAACAACTGCATCAACTCGTACATCTCATACATCCTCTATTAAGACCATTGTGTACACATATGGTTGTTCTACCTCTTCTGCAGTTGGTTCAAGTATTGGCAGAATACGCATCTATAAACCATAGCAAAAAATAAACATCACTTTCATAACTATTAAACATTTCTCCTACATAATTAAAATTATTTTCACACACCTCAGTTGATTGCAAAACTACATCCAAATCTTTTTTCCCAATGTACTTTTTGAGCAAATCTTTCACCAACTTCACAGCATGCCTCATAGATCCATATCTATAGACAAAATAACCAGAACTTAGTCATGACCAACATAATATATATATATGGCACATTAAATAAATATTAAAAGCAATTATATGTATTTACCTGGAACACAAGGGGGCAACCATATATGGTATACTTTGCAATTGCGGCACTACTATCAATACACTTCAACGCACGTCTCTCCCAAGAAGTCAACAAAGAACGAAGAAGTGTGAAATAAGAATGTCGTCCCCATGGATATTCATAACAGACATCCAAATTATCTACTAAAGATAATGTCTGTATATTTATTTTCTTCCTCTCCATAGGCCTAATAACTCCTTCGATTAGTAATGCCAACCCTAACTTATACTTATCTTCCTCATTATCACAATTAATAAAAACGTTCTCAAGCTCATTAAGGATATATGTGCAAAATTATTGAACCACCTTCTGCGAATTCTATGTCTCGCCAAAGCTCTTATTGTACTAAGATTATCATCATTATTATGGCACAATAATCCTGTTATCAAAGAGTACTTCTGCATTCCAAATCTACATAACTGACCTTTTATTTTAAACCAAACCTAGTTTGCTTTATTCGTATATGCAAGATTCAACAAAAATTCATGTACCAACTTGCCGCTAAACTGACATCTCCTACCATGAAAATATTCAAAATGTGCAAAACAACTATTCCTAAATTTCTGAATCTGTTCCTCATTATAATTTTCCATTACAACATCAACATATGTAAAATTACTGATTTGTGTAATTACTCCACCAAATCTGCGATTCTCACTGACCACGTACTCAACATCCATATCTGAAAAAGATTTATCATCATTCTCATCAGCCAACTTCTACCACAAATATAAGAATAAACTACATAATCTAAATACATAGTATATATATAATAGAATACATAAACTTATATAACAATGATTTGTATATATATAACTATATATACACATTAATTCACATAAAAAGTTATTCACATTACATAGTTTCATACAAAATAAAAATACATACCTTATGAAGATGATGTTATGATGTGCTAAAACAAATTACGCCCAAAATACAATTTTTTTGCAAACAAAAATCGTGCCTCCTTCAAACCTCTAGAAACTGAAATGCAGAATACTGTTTTTTCAAAATTGACGTTGAAAGAAGAATAACCGGTTTAGACAAATTCAATGGTCCATTAAATGACAATGAATACTTTTTCACTTACACGTGTCCAACATGAAAACTAGGATTTGACACACCTTTTTGACTTTTATCTAATTTTTCTTTTATTTTATTTTTTCCTATACAAACCTATTTTATGTATATCTTAGTATAAAATATGTTAAATCATTTTTTTGAATATATTAACAGAATTACTTAATGTATTAGTAAATATAGTGTGCTAAATAAGGTCACATATTAAATGTCTCATTTATTTTATACCTAAAATTAAAAATACACAAATACAAAAATTATTAATTATAAAACTAACAATTATTTTCATCATATAATTTGACATAGTTATTCTAATAAATATATATGATTGTTATAATATATTTTTTTGACAATGTATTTTCATAATTAATAAATAAAATACAAATATGTTGCATATGTTTGCTTTGTCAAGTAACTCGACAAACTAAAAAATGAGATTGTCGAGTTGCTCGAACACGTCAATCCCAAAAACAATTAGGAAATATATTTCATGCTTATAATAATAACCATGGAAAATTATATTTAATAACCCAAAAAATTAAATATTTCTAAACAAATATATTAACAGATCATTAGTTTTTATTTCAACAGAAAACAAATCATTAAACAAAACAATATTTTACAATTCATTGATCCAGTAACTCGACAAACTCAACATCGAATTTGTCGAGTTCCTCGAATAACTCATGACATGCATATTTCCCATTCTTTAGTTTTCCTTTTGTGTTTAAATTATACATGATATCTTATAATAAATACATAAAAACATTTTTTTTACATAAATTAACACGTGTATTTATAGTTTTTGTAAATCAATTGTACAACATAAAATCTAAAATTACTTATTCAATGTATTTGACACAAAAAATCCCGTTTTATGTTTTTTGCTTTTCTGTCACCTTTTTCATCGAGTAACTCGACGAACTCATATTTGAGTTTTTCGAGTTACTCGACTAACTCATGAAATGCATATTTTCCAATTATTTCTTCTTCTTTTTTATTCAAATTATACATGATATATTATAATAAATATATAAAAACATTTTTTTTGCATAAATTAACACGTGTATTTATAATATTTGTAACTCTATTGTACTAATTAAAATCTAAAATTACTTATTCAATTTATTCAACATAAATATTCCCGTTTTGTGATATTTGCTTTTGTGTAACATTTTTCATCGACTAACTCCACAAACTCAAATTTCATTTTTCCAAGGTACTCGAACAACTTATGAAGTGAATATTTTTCACTTTTTTTTCTTTTTTATTTTATTTATACATCATATATTCTATTAATTTCATTTAATATATAATTATTTAATATCATATATATTTTATTCTAATATATTATAATCTACACACTGCAAGGAAAAAAGAAAATAAACAATTATTTAACTCGACAATAATACAATTCTTGTGAAGTGAAAAAATCTAAAAATACAACAGTCCACATGAAATAAAATAAGGGGAACAAATATTTACGGGAAGAGCAGCTCGACTAACTTTATCGAACTAATTTTCCCCATATTTTTTCAACATCTTGATTCCCAATTATTTTTTCCACTATTAGTACAGCTACTTGGCATATTTCATTTATAGTTATGAATAAAATAAATATTTTTAATGTTTTTAATGGTAGCTAATTCATCGAGCAACCTGACAATCTCACTTTTGAGTTTGTCGAGTTACCCAATAAAGGAAGAAAAGCCATAATGACTTTTATTGTACTATATATTATAACTTAGTACAACAAAATATATAAGATATAAAATTATTATATATCATATGAAACTAATATAATAATTAGAAAAAACTTATTACAATAATCAATATTTATTATACTTAATAAATATTGTAATATATAATAAATTTATATGACATATATTTTACTATAATACTCCTCAATCTCAAATTTCAGTTTATCGAGTTACAATTACACTATTTTTACATATTGAATAAAATTATACATCATATATTATAATAATTTAATTTCATAACAACTTTATATTATATAAATATTAGCTTCATTTTTAATAACGTTTGCTATACTTTTTTTTTAGATTTTCTTATAAATACTGTTGTAAATTATGTTATAAATAAACTTATAATAATTAAATATAAAAATACAACAATTTCATAACATAAATTGCTATTATTATAGTAGTAAATATATTTGTTTTTTTTATAACACCTTACAATTGCAATGTTTGTACAGAATGAATAAACTTATACATCATATATTATAATAATTTAACATAATATCTAATTATTTAATATCATACATATTTTAGTCTAATTTATTATATTCAATTATAGAACATAAAAAAATATACACTTCTGCTTACTGTAATATATTAAAATAGATAATAAAATACAAATATGTTGCATATGTTTGCTTTGTCAAGTAACTCGACAAACTAAAAAATGCAAATGTCTAGCTACTCGAACACGTAAATCCCAAAAACAGTTAGGAAATATATTTCATGCTTATAATAATAACCATGGAAAATTATATTTAATAACCCAAAAAATGAAATATTTCTAAACAAATATATTAACTGATCATTAGTTTTTATTTCAACAAAAAAACAAATCATTAAACAAAACAATATTTTACAATTCATTACTCCAGTAACTCGACAAACTCAACATTGAATTTGTCGAGTTACTCTAACCCATCTTTGAATACATAAAATTTATATCTATAGAAATTCTTTATTTAGAATAAAGAAATACCTAAAATGTAATATACACAAATCCACAAAATATCTAATATATAAAAACAATTTTTTTACATAAATTAACAAATTTTTTTTATAATATTTGTAAATCAATTGTACTAAATTAAATATAAACTTACTTATTCAATGTATTTGACAAAAAAATTCCCATTTTATGATTTTTGATTTTGTGTCACATTTTCATCGAGTGACTCAATAAACTCATTTAATACATATTTTTCTTTCTTTAGTTTTCCTTTTCTATTTAAATTATACATCATATCTTATAATAAATACATATAAACATTTTTTTTACATAAATTAACACGTGTATTTATAATTTTTGTAAATCAATTGTACTACATAAAATCTAAAATTACTTATTCAATGTATTTGACACAAAAAATCCCATTTTATGGTTTTTGCTTTTCTGGCACATTTTTCATCTAGTATCCATATCTGAAAAAAATTTATCATCATTCTCATCAGCCACCTTCTACCACAAATATAAGAATAAACAACATAATCTAAAGACATAGTGTATATACAATAGAATACATAAACTTATATAACAATGATTTGTATATATATAACTACATCTACACATTAATTCACATGTAAAGTTATTCACATTGCATAGTTTCATACAAAATAAAAATACATACCTTATGAAGATGATGTTATGATGTGCTAAAAAAATTTACGCCCAAAATACAATTTTTTTGCAAACAAAAATCGTGCCTCCTTCAAACCTCTATAAACGCAAATGCAGAATACTGTTTGTTCAAAACTGACGTTGAAAGAAGAAAACCCGATTTAGACAAATTCAATGGTCCATTAAATGACAAGTAATACTTTTTCACTTACACGTGTCCAACATGAAAACTAGGGTTTGACACACCTTTTTGACTTGTATCTATTTTTTCTTTTATTTTATTTTTTCCTGTACAGACCTATTTTATGTACATCTTAATATAAAATATGTTAAACCATTTTTTTGAATAAACTAACAAAATTACTTGATGTATTAGTAAATATAGCGTGCTAAATAAGGTCACAGATTAAATGTCCCATTTATTGTACACCTAAAATAAAAAATACACAAATACAAAAATTAATAATTATAAAACTAACAATTATTTTCATAATATAATTTGACATAATTATTCTAATAAATATATATGATTGTTATAATATTTTTATTTTCAATGTATTTTCATAATTAATAAATCTAATGCAAATATGTTGCATATGTTTGCTTTGTCAAGTAACTCGACAAACTAAAAAATGAGAATGTCGAGCTGCTCGAACACATAAATCCCAAAAACAGTTAGAAAATATATTTCATGCTTCTAATAATAACCATGGAAAATTATATTTAATAACCCAAAACATTAAATATTTCTAAACAAATATGTTAACAGATCATTAGTTTTTATTTCAACAAAAAACAAATCATTAAACAAAACAATATTTTACAATTCATTGCTCCAATAACTCGACAAACTCAACATCGAATTTGTCGAGTTACTCTACAACCTACATGCTAAATACATAAAATTTATATCTATAGAAATTCCTTATTTAGAATAAAAAAAATACCTAAAATATAATATACACAAATCCACAAAATATCAAATATATAAAAACAATTTTTTTACATAAATTAACAACTTTTTTTTATAATATTTGTAAATCAATTGTACTAAATTAAATATAAACTTACTTATTCAATGTATTTGACAAAGAAATTCCCGTTTTATGATTTTTGATTTTGTCTCACATTTTCATCGAGTGACTAGCTCGATAAACTCAAATTTGAGTTTTCGAGTTCCTCGAATTACTCATGACATGCATATTTCCCTTTCTTTAGTTTTCCTTTTCTATTTAAATTATACATTATATCTTATAATAAATACATAAAAAAAAAAATTGACATAAATTAACACGTGTATTTATAGTTTTTGTAAATCAATTGTACTACATAAAATCACAAATTACTTATTCAATGTATTTGACACAAAAAATCCCGTTTTATGATTTTTGCTTTTTTGTCACCTTTTTTATCAAGTAACTCGACGAACTCATATTTGAGTTTTTCGAGTTACTCGACTGTGAATTGTGTTAATATCTTGTACTAATTAAAAGCGATTTTACTAATTAAAATCTAAAATATGAGAATTGTGTTAATATAATTTTGAGGATTATCACGGACAAACTCTTTGTCCCACTTTGAGGATTGTGTTAATATAATTTTTCCACTTTTGATGATTATTAATAGATATTATTTTAAAATATAAAATGAAGAAATTTTCACGTACTGACTTGTGTGCAAGTGCATCAACATAGTTCATTTTCCATAGATATATTAAAAAAAATTATATATCTATATTGGCTAAGCAAGTAGTGCTATATCATGTTTGACATTAATTTGATCCAATATCTTTGTTTTGGATATTATGAGTTAAACAAGTAGTGCTATATCATGTAGTGCTATATAAGTTAAACAAAGAGTTAGCAAAATTATATTAAGTTAAGTTTAAACAAAGAGTTAGCACAGGCATGGGACAAAGAGTGAAACCAAGAGTTAGCAAAGGCATGGGACAAAGAGTTAGCAAAGGCATGGGACAAAGAGTTAAAAATTTATATTAAGTTAAGTTTAACTTAGCAAAGGCATGGGACAATTAGAAATAAAATCCCACCATTGGAACAACATAACTTTACAAAAATTAATGAGTTCATTATTTGACAAGTACAAAAAAATAATTAAATTCTACCAAAATTATATTAACACAATCGCTTTTAATTAGTACAAATATGAGGATTATCACGGACAAATATGAGGATTAATATTTGTGACTCTATTCTACTAATTAAAATCTAAAATTACTTATTCAATTTATTTGACATAAATATTCCCGTTTTGTGATTTTTGATTTTGTGTAACATTTTCATCGAGTAACTCCACAAACTCAAATTTCATTTTTCCAAGGTACTCGAACAACTCATGAAGTGCATATTTTTCACTTTTTTTTTCTTTTCTATTTTATTTATACATCATATATTCTATTAATTTCGCATCATATCTATTTATTTATGTATATTTTATTTTAATATATTATAATCTATACACTGTAAGGGGAAAAGAAAATAAACAATTATTTAACTCAACAGTAGTACAATTCTTGTGAAGTGAAAAAATCTAGAAATAAGTAATTCAACATACGAGTAATTCAACATACTTAAATTCAATTTTATCAAGTTACTCGAACAATTACATGTCAAAGACCACAACATAATTATACTTTTCTTCAATTTTATAATCTTCATTTATAACTTTTTTTACATTATAGCCGTAGTGTTTGACTTCTTGTTTTTTTACTTTTTTACTTCTCCAAGTTATTCATTACTATATTGTATGGTTGATATTATAGTTATGAATAAAATAAATCTTTTTAATGTTTTTTATGGTAGCTATTTCATCGAGCAACCTGACAATCTCACTTTTGAGTTTGTCGAGTTACCCAATAATGTACGAAAACCCATAATAACTTTTATTGTACTATATATTATAACTTAGTACAACAAAATATATAAGATATAAAATTATAATATATCATATGAAACTAATATAATAATTAGAAAAAACTTATTACAATAATCAATATTTATTATACTTAATAAATATTGTAATATCTAATAAATTTATATGACATACATTTTACTATAATACTCCTCAATCTCAAATTTCGGTTTATCGAGTTACAATTACACTATTTTTACATATTGAATAAAATTATACATAATATATTATAATAATTTAATTTCATAACAACTTTATATTATATAAATATTAGCTTCATTTTTAATAACAATTGCTATAATTTTTTTTTTTAATTTTCTTATCAAAACTGTTGTAAATTATGTTACAACTAAACTTATAATAATTAAATATAAAAATACAACAATTTCATAACATAAATTGCTATTATTATAGTAGTAAATATATTTGTTTTTTTATAACACATTACAATTGCACTATTTATACAGAATGAATAAAATTATACATCATATATTATAATAATTTAACATAATATCTAATTATTTAATATCATATATATTTAAGTCTAATATATTATATTAAATTATAGAACATAAAAAAATATACACTTCTGCTTACTGTAATATATTACACTAGATAATAAAATACAATTATGTTGCATATGTTTGCTTCGTCAAGTAACTCGACAAACTAAAAAATGAGATTGTCGAGTTGCTCGAACACGTAAATCCCAAAAACATTTAGGAAATATATTTCATGCTTATAATAATAGCCATGGAAAATTATATTTAATAACCCAAAAAATTAAATATTTCTAGACAAATATATTAACAGATCATTAGTTTTTGTTTCAACAAAAAACAAATCATTAAACAAAACTATCTTTTACAATTCATTGCTCCAGTAACTCGACAAACTCAACAT
Source organism: Forsythia suspensa (assembly GCA_023638005.1). NCBI lineage: Eukaryota > Viridiplantae > Streptophyta > Magnoliopsida > Lamiales > Oleaceae > Forsythia > Forsythia suspensa. The sequence goes on along the minus strand of CM042670.1, from coordinate 25,536,859 downwards.
CGAATTTGTCGAGTTACTCTACAACCTACATGTTAAATACATAAAATTTATATCTATAGAAATTCTTTATTTAGAATAAAGAAATATTTAAAATATAATATACACAAATCCACAAAATATCAAATATATAAAAACAATTCTTGTACATAAATCAACAACTTTTTTTTATAATATTTGTAAATCAATTGTAATAAATTAAATATAAACTTACTTATTCAATGTATTTGACAAAAAAATTCCCGTTTTATGATTTTTGATTTTTTGTCACATTTTCATCGAGTGGCTCGATGAAATCATATTTAAGTTTTTCGAGTTCCTCGAATAACTCATGAAATCCATATTTTCTATTCTTTAGTTTTCCTTTTCTATTTAAATTATACATGATATCTTATAATAAATACATGAAAAGATTTATTTTCCATAAATTAACACGTGTATTTATAATTTTTGTAAATCATCTGTACTACATAAAATCTAAAATTACTTATTCAATGTATTATGATTTTTGATTTCCTGTCACATTTTTCATCGAGTAACACGACGAACTCATATTTGAGTTTTTCGGGTTACTCAACTTACTCATGTTCTGCATATTTTCCAATTTTTTCTTCTTCTTTTTTATTCAAATTATACATGATATATTATAATAAATATAAAAAAACATTTTTTTGGCATAAATTAACACATGTATTTATAATATTTGTAACTCTGTTGTACTAATTAAAATCTAAAATTACTTATTCAATTTATTTGACATAAATATTCCCGTTTTGTGATTTTTACTTTTGTGTAACATTTTTCATCGAGTAACTCCACAAACTCATATTTCCTTATTTCAAGGTACTCGAACAACTCATGAAGTGCATATTTTTCACTTTTTCTTTCTTTTTTATTTTATTTATACATCATATATTCTATTAATTTCACATAATATCTAATTGTTTAATATCATATATATTTTATTCTAATATATTATAATCTATACACTGTAAGGGGAAAAGAAAATAAACAATTATTTAACTCGACAATAATACAGTTCTTTTGAAGTGAAAAAAATCTACAAATAGAACAGTCCACCTGAAATAAAATAAGGAGAACGAATATTTACGTGAACAGCAACTCAACTAACTTTATCGAGTTACTATTTCGCTCAGCAAAGTTTGTCGAGTTTGTGAAAAAATCCACATACAAATTTTTTTTTACTTTTTTGGCGTTCACAGTAACTCGTCAAGCTTTGTTGAGCTACCGTTCACCTCGGCAAAGTTTGTCGAGTCGAATAGTAATTGGAAAATTCCGCATTGCCAAATATATACCTTTTAGCCCTCAACAGTAGATTACTATTCAAATAGGCACCGTTTGTCCACTTGAATAGTAGGTGGAAAAGTCCACACACACACACACACACACACACACACACACACACAAAAGGACAACTTACATGAACCGTAACTCGACAAACTTTGTAAAATATTTTTTTTTTCAACTTTTCCATTTACGTTGTCAATTTATTTTATACATTAAGCACATGCATAATTGTTTTTACTCTATCATTTATTATAACATATTATATTAAAATATATATCATATAAAATTATTATATATTATACTAACTATTAAAATGTATTACATTTTGTATTATTTTAGCAATTATTATACCCTACCGTAATAAAATTTTATTACAATAAATATATCAAGTTGTTATTATAATTATATCAATTTTATTATAATAATTATATCAAATTTAATTTCCATTTATTATCATATCAGTTTCTTATAATAAATTGATAGTATAACAATTTATAATATCAATTATAAATTGATATTATAAATTTATCAATCTATAATATCAATTATAACTATTTATAATATCAATTTATAATTAAATAACTGCTCAATCACATAAATCTCGAAAGCACTTTTACAATATATTTAATGACTATAATAGTAACCATACAACATATTTCTTTTTTTTTTCAAGGTGTTCAAATAACTAATGAAGTGCATATTTTTCAATTTTTTTTTTTTTCATTTTATTTATAAAATCATATATTATAATAATTTCACATAATATCTCATTATTTAATATTATATATATTTTTTCTAATATATTATAATCTATACCTTAAGAGGAATAGAAACAAAAAAAAATTATTTAACTCGACAACAAAACAATTCTTGTCAAATGCAAATAAAGAAGACAAATGTTTACGTCAACAAAGAACTCAACAAAGTTTGTCGAGTTACTATTTCATCGGCAAAGTTTGTCGACTTTGTGGAAAAGTCCACATACAAAAGATTTAATACTTTTTTTACGTGACAAACCTCGTCGAACTTTATTGACCCACCAATCGACAAAGTGTGTCGAGTTTGTCCATTGAATAATAAGTGGAAAAGTCCACACACACACACACACACACACACACACACACACACACACACAAAACACCAAACTTACATGAACCGATATCAATTAAAATAATAACCATACAACATAATCATTATTAACTAAATAAAATTAAATATTTGTAAATAAATATATTAACACATTTTTAATTTTATTTCAACCAAACACAAATCGAAACCAAATAAATATTTTATACTTAATTACTCGGGTAACTCAAAAACTCGAGAATAGAATTTGTCAGTTATCCATAGAATTTTTTAATTTAAAATAAAGACAAACCTAGAATACATAATATACACAAATTATGAATATCAAATATATCAAAAACATTTTTTTACGTAACTTAACACATAGATTTATAATATTTGTAAATCAATAGTACTAAATATAAATCTAAAATTACTTATTCAATTTATTTGATGTAAATATTTCCATTTTATAATTTTTATTTTTTGTCACATTTTTCATAAGTAACTCGATAAACCCATATGTGAGTTTTTCGAGATACTCGACCGACTCATCAAATGCATATTTTTCAATTTTTTTTCTTCTTTTTTATTTAACTTATACATAATATATTATAATAAATATAAACAAACACTTTTTTTACATACATTTACACGTGTATTTATACTATTTCTAACTCAATTGTACTACATAAAATCTAAAATTATTTATTCAATTTATTTGACATAAATATTCCCATTTTGTGATATTTGCTTTTGTGTAACATTTTTATCAAGTAACTCCACAAACTCAAATTTCTTTTTTTTTTCAGGGTGTTCGAATAACTCGTGAAGTGCATATTTTCACAATTTTTTTTTTTTTTTATTTTATTTATACATCATATATTATAACAATTTCACATAATATCTCATTATTTAATATCATATATATTTTATTCTAATATATTATAATCTATACCTGTAAGAGGAAAAGAAACAAAAAATTAGTTAAAACAAACAAAAAAATTCTTGTCAAATTGCAAATAAAGAAAACAAATGTTTAAAAGTCACATATTCAACAAAGTTTGTCGAGTTCCTATTTGTCGACAAAGTTCAATCGACTTTATAACAATCCACATAACCAAAGATTTAATACTTTTTCCCCGTGAATAGTACAATACTACTTTATTGACTTGACCATTTGTCGACAAAGTTAGTCGAGTTTGGAAAAGTCACACACACACACACACACACAAAATAAACACCAAACTTACATGAAGCGATATTAATTAAAATAATAACCATACAATATAATCACTATTAATCCGAGAAAATTAAATATTTCTAAATAAATATAGTAACACATACTTAATTTTTTTTTTCACCCAAACATAAATCAGAAACCAAAACAATATTTTACACTTAATTACTCAAGTAACTCAAAAACTCAGAATAGAATTTGTCGAGTTATCTATAGAATTTTTTAATTTAAAATAAAGACAAACCTAGAATATAATATAAACAAATCCACAGAATATAGAATATATCAAAAACAAATTTTTATGTAACTTAACACATAGATTTATAATATTTGTAAATCAATACTACTAAATATAAAGCTAAAATTACTTATTCACTCTAAAATTACTTATTCAATTTATTTTACAAAAATATTCCCATTTTATAATTTTTTTTTTGTGTATCACATTTTCCATCGAGTAACTCGATAAACCCATATGTGAGTTTTTCGAGTTACTCGATTAACTCATAAACTACATATTTTTCGCTTTTTGCCAAAAAAAATTTTCATTTATAATGTCATTATCTGATGATTGTAATCCATTTATTATACTACATTGGTATTCTATAAACTTTAATATAAATTATTATAGAATTTATTACATATTTATTTATAATTGTTTTCCATAATTATTAATATAAATATTGTTATAAATAATATTATAGTTAGTAATTATAAATAAAAATGATTTTCATAACATAATTTGATATAATTATTCTACTACATAAAAATTATTATTATAACACAATTTTTTCCTTTACTAACTTATATCCTATCAATAAACTATTTTCAACTTACAATTTTTTCCTACACCTTTCACAAACGTGCAACGCACGGACTTAAAACGAGTATATATATATATATATATATATATATATATATATATATATATATATATATATATATATATATATTTGAAATCATTATTTGTAATACCTCCACGACTCCTTGCTAATTAAACACGAGGAAAATAACAAAATAATTTCTTTTTCTTAATTATCCTTCTGCAAAATTTGTCCTTTTAGACTCGTAGGCTCCGTTTGGTGAATTTTACAATATGTTTTTTTTCCACTGTATAAATAAAATACAAACAAATAATAAATTAACTTAACAAAAAATAGAAAATAAAAAAATAAAAATTAATTATCTAGACTGAGAATTTTTATCTCTTTTCATTTAAATATTTTTTTAAAATTTTATTTAAATAACCAATAAGAACTTGAATTATTTTTATTTTTTTATAATTTTTATTTAAACAACATTTATTTCTCGTGTTTCTTATATTTTCACTGCAAAATTGAAAACGTTAAAATATGTTTTGAATTTTATATTATAAGTTTAACTTCGTTTTAAAAAATGCATTTTCGAAAATGCCAAATCAAATAAATTTTAATTGTTTTACAAAAATAAAAACTGAAAATAACTTGAAAATTGGAATCAAGTGGTAAGTTAATTCAAATTAATAAATATTAAAAACTAAGCTATGTTACTAACTTGTGTCATGTTTGAGGAGGGGGTACGATTATGAAGTACGAAACTAAATTTTGTTTATTACTCTAAGCAATAATGTATAGTACGAAGTATTAATAATAATGTTTGATTGTGCCTAAAAGTATTTTCTAAATTGCTTGTATAATGCTTAAAAAAGATATGAGAGAATTGACAAATACCCTAAATAATTTGAAAATATATGCTAAAAAGTTAAAACAGTTGAAAATTACAGTAATTAATTAGCATGGGCTCTTACAGATTTAGCGCATGTTTAAGTGTTTATAATAAGCGAGTCTTATAAAATGTGTAGATAATAAGTGACTAATAAGTTGTGGGTCCTACAAAATGTATGGACAAAAAATATGCACGACCAATTTAATTAATTGAAATTATAATTTAAGCAATGACAAACAATCACTTAGACATAAGATGGGTTTCACAAATTAAACCTCGTACAATTTTTTGCTAAGCTTGCATAGCAGCATATGTTGTTTTTAAGTGAAAAAATTATTTTTTATGAAAATTAAAAATATGTTATTTATTTTCAGAATAATACTAGTTACTTTTATTTTAAAAAAGAAAAAGAAAAAAAGAAGCGTAACTATTAATTTTTAAGTTTAGAATATCAGTTACTTTTTAATTAAAGTCACATGTGTGTAATTTTCTCTTTAAAAAGTCACATTATATTAATTTTGATTTATTAGACATTGAATGCTTGACTAAGCTTAAGTTGTGATTATTGGGACCCTTTAAGATGATTTTCAGAAGTAATTTTTGTTTTTTTTTTTTGTTTTTTCATGTTGTCTAAGAATTTAAATAGTGCATCAGAAAGTCACATACAATGCAACTTTTTCTTTAAAAAGTCACAATATTATTTTGACCTATTTGATATAGCATGTTTAACCAAGTTTAAAGTGTGATTATATGACCCCCTAAGATGATTATTGTACTCTTTTCTGTTTTGTCCCATTATATGTGGAGCAAGGGTAGATCTAGGAATTTATTTTATGGGGACTGAAATATATAAAAGTCAATATAAAATAATTTATATATAATATAAAAAGTTATTAAAATGATATTATTTATTGAAATCGTTTCCGACGAAGTTTTGAAACATAAAATTCATCGATGATAGAATCTACATCAATTTTCTCATAGCAAGTTCTTATTCGATGATGAAGAGTGTTATACAATGAGATAGAAAGTCATCCTCTATTTTGTTCTGAAGATCAGCATTCACATGTTTCATTGCAGAAAATGCCTGCTCAATAGTCGCGATAGAAATATGTAATGTCAACACAAGACGAATCAATCTGGTCACCATAATGTAACTCTCTGACCTTCCACTCTTAGTTAACCGTTCGCATAACTCACAAGTGTAGATACTTGAAACTGAGGGTCGCGCTTCATATCTAGCTCATAATGTCGCAACTCATATTTCAATCTACGAATATCTTGTGTTGAAAAATCTTGAGGATAAAACTTCTTTGCAAGTGAGCAAATATCAAGATTGTTGTCTCATTAAATCTTGTATCTAATCCATCAGTACGAAATTTATCACTTCATTGAAAACGTCGAAGTGATAATGATACTCAACTGTAGTTTGATCTCAACAACGACCAATTCTATACAAACCATTTAGATCTGGTATGACAATACCATTTCTTGAGCAAAAACTATTCACTCCTTGGAGAAATTGTTCTCAATCAGTATCTCTCAATTTTTGAAAGAGTTCTTTTGTAGTTGATACAAATCTTATCACAGATAAGATCTCTAGAGATTTTCTTTGAAGGGTTTGACAAAAGAGCATCAGAGATACTCATAATGTCATGCATTAAATGCAAGATGAACACAAATTCATAACTTGTAAAATTTTTGTAAGTGCCACAAACTTCGGCCCGAGATCTTGCGTTTGGACAATGATGATTAAGATATTCAAGTACATTACAAGTTGCAGCGTGCATATCTATCAAACCAAATTCTTTATTGAGTCATAATGAGAACTCCACTGAATAGCAAATTACCCATTTGATTAGCCCCACTTCCAGACTTACGTTTCCAGTAGCCAACACACGCTCAATTTCTATTGTTTGAGCAGTTTGCAATTTATTAATGCACTTAGGAGAAGAAGTAATAATATTGACAACATTCTCCAAATGAGAAAAGAATTCTCAAATAGCACCGACATCTTTAGCTACAGAAACCAATGTCAACTGTAGCCGGTGGGTAAAACAATGAACGTAGTATGCATATGGACAATCTCTAAAAAATAATGCATGGAGTCCATTCCAAGCACCGCCCATGTTACTAGGACCATCATACTCTTGGCCTCTCATTTTTTCCACTTGAAGCTCGTATTGAGCAAGAACATCGGATCCTTAGGATAATGTCTATTTTCTCTCGTTTAGATGTATCTTGTGCTTCATCAATAAGAATATAGAAGCATTCATTCTCAATTTCCTCACGAATCATCTGTCGTACTCTATTGGCCATAATGTGCAAAATTTCTGTTTTTGAATACTTGGAGCAATGTATTGGAAATTTTTGGCACATTATCTAGTACAACTTTATCAATTTCAATATTCATTTCGCTAACAACTTTATCATTTGAAGAAAATTCCCACGATTCAATGAAGATAAAGATTCGTTGTGACCTCTAAAGGCATAACCTTGAAGTGCTAACCATTGAACACTTGTGATTAAAGATTTTAGACACAAACAACGTCATTGAACTACCTCTCTCGATACTACATGAATTACCTTGTCAATATGTTGAGATGATCTCATTAAATCTTTAGCTCTTATCCAACACATATTATGATGTGATGCACCGATATGAGTAAGAAATGCACAATTCGTTCCGTCATTAACCCTCTTCCACTTATCATATCCATGACTGACCAATGCTGAACAATTAGATGAATTATCATCATTCTGAAAAAGAAAGCAGTAAAAACAATATGCCATATCTGTTGTAGGCGAATACTCCAACTAAGAAAACTGACTAAACCATTTCTTCTGAAACTAATGAGATTGATTTTGTTTCCTATTGTCTTTAGGTATTCTGCAAGAACTGGTTGATAAGGCTCAACTTTTAAATATGCCACCTAATCTCATCTCGTAGATTAACAGGATGTTCAAATATTTGCTTTATTTTTTTCGGATCTCGTTCAATACTAGTAGACGGTCGCAATTTAGGATTTGAAGTTGAAGGATGTACAACTTCTGGAGATGAAATTGGAGGAAGTTGCACGGTAGGAATTGAAGGTTGATCTTCAGTCAATTTATCAGAAGGTTTACTTTTACTAGATTCACCCATCTTTTAAAAAATTGAAAACAAGTTTTTTTACCTCTTGGCAGAAGCTTGACCTTCCATTTGTATGTTCTAAAAATCACACAAAAAAAATGACAAATTATCAACAATCCACAAATAGGCAAGACACAACAATTTAATTGTACCAACAAAGCACAACAATTCAATAATAAGCCTACAAGGCAACAAAATAGGTCAGCAAGGCTCAACAGTACATTAATAAAAAATAAAACATACAAAATAAGCCGGCAAGGCAAAAACAAAAATTAATGACACAATTTTCTTCACGTTGGCTGCTGATTTCTTCTTACACAATAAATCTAGTATTCAATTGCTAGAAATTAAAAAAAAAAAAAAAATACAAAAGCTTCACAATTTGGATCATGAGATCATCCTTAGTCCCTGGCCGAAAATCAAAAAACACATAACTTCACATTTATTACAAGTTGTAAAAGAGTTCAGCCACCAGCAAATGAGTACTTAATAGTTTGTAATATCTAATTTCATTTCAATTTTCAAATACTACTTTCTTGAATTCATTCATGAAAATTTAATTATATTCTTTAGAGTTTATCTTTAATTTATTCATGAAGAGCATTAATTATACATTCTTGATTATCCATTTAATTAGGGCTTGGAAAGGCTCGACAAATACTGCTATTTCAATTTTTTCAATAATTGAAAAAATAAAAAAATAATATACAATCAATCAATTAAGAATCTGGCATAAAATCAAAAATAAAATATGCAAAATATTATAAACATTACACAAATGTTAAAAAAAAAAAAGAAAGAAAAATACTTGTTCTTCAGTATGAAAAAAGGGAGCACTGTTGTCAGCGGAAAACAATATATTTTCGACTAATTTAAGGTTGAGTAACAAAGCCACTAAGTTAGGTTAACAGATTTGCGGTTGATTTTGAGTGATTGGAGTTTCAATTTGAAAAAAATGAGAAAAAAAATAATTCATGGAGCATCCGCCTTCCGCGCACATTTTCTGTGATTTGGGAATGAATTTCTGGCCGCTGAAGTTCTTCTTTTTGGGCTGGAAATCAATTACAATTATTTGTTTTGAGAATTGGGTTTGGTATTTTGTTTGGGCTGATTTTTGTTTTGGGTTGAGACTTCATTAAATTTGGGTTGAAAATATAGATTTTATTATATAAATTGGGCTTAGATTTAACTTCAACATTTGGATTCAAAAATTGGAATTGGACCATTTATTTACATGGGCTATTAATTTTTTGCATTGGCTAGTTATAATGAAAAAAAATGATAAATAAATTTAAGATCATCGTTGTTTGTTTTCTTATAATTTCTAAAATCATATCGTAAAACTTAATTCAATTAAAGTCACATTTTAAAGCTAAAAGACCAACATACCCTTAATTGTAAAAAAAATGCTAATTGTGATACTGTTTTATTGTGATATTGTTTTGTTGTGATACTGTTTTATCTATGATACTGTTTTATTTAGATAATATATATTGGTATATTTATATCATGCTCTTATCTTTGATACTATTTTATTACGACAATGTTTAAACCTATGATCTTGTACTACTAATGAAGTATTTTAAGAAGAGTATCATTATTTCAACTATTAAAACATCTTGTACTTAGTTTTATATATGATACTGTTTTATATAGATAATGTGCTATAGTACACTTACACTATGATTTTATCTTTGATATTGTTTTATTATGATAATGTTTCAACCTATGATACTGTTTTAATCTATATAATGTTATTGAATACAAACAGTATCAATGATCTTGTACTACTAATGGAGCATTTTTAGAATAATATAATTACTTCAACTAGATCTATGATACTGTTTTATTTAAATAAAGTGATATGGTATACTTATACCATGTTTTTGTTTTTGATACTGTTTTATTATAATAATGTTTCAACATATGATACTGTTATTTTGTTGGATTGTAGTTTGTGTATGTGATACTGTTTTATTAAGATATTTTCATGTATAATACTAATATATTAAGATACATTTATCTGTAATACTGTTTTAGAGTATGTATGATACTATTTTAACAAGAAAAATTAAAGACTGTTATTTTAAGCTAAAGAGACGACTTCAAATGGCTAAAATCCATCGTACACAGTGGCAAAGTGACTGGTCTTGACCGGCTCGACGAGACCATTCCGAAAATATATTATAATAAAAATTCTGAGCACGTACACAAATTCTATGCCCATTTTTGTTATGATACTGTTTTCTGTGATACTATTTTTGTATAATACAGTATCAAACAACTTGCATGACTAATTAACAACACAAAGAAATGATCTAATGGCCAACTTAATACAATATCAAGCTGTTATTCTATAACACAGTATAAAATTATTTTCTATAATACAGTATCAAGTTGCTATTTATAGATTTGTTTTCTATAATACAATATTCTATGATATTGTTATATTGGAAGGGTATATATCAGCATTGTCATACTGATTTGTTGGCGGTTTCTCTTCTGGAAAGCCAAACGAATAATAGTTGGCATTGTCCATCATGTTCATGAAAGTCATTCTGGTTTACCTTGAACATAGTTTGAGCTTTCCTTATGAAGTCCTTCACGAGGATTCACCTTGCATGCATGTTTTGAGGCAGAAACTGGAGCATCTTCAGGAAAATTTACCTTAGCCTTTTTGCCACTGATCCTCCAAGCCTCAGTATCATAAGCTCTTGCAACTTCCTCAGCAGTGTTAAAAGTTCCAAGCCAAACTCGGACACCTTTTCTAGGGTCTCGAATCTCAGCAACCCATTTACCTCATGGGCGTTGTCGGATTCCTCTGTATTGATTCTTCCTCTTCTCTTTGATGACTTTTCAACATCCTCGTCGGACTCAACAGATTTTACAGATTTGGAACCTCGAAGGCTGGAGTTTTTTTGAAGTAGAGAAAGCAAAGGGCTTGACATCGATCTCCACTTCATCATCAGAGTAATCCTTAAATTCCTGAAAACCAACCTCGAAATCATTGTCAATGTCAACAACTGGCTTAGATCTCAGTGGTTATGAGTTGTAGTTCCCGGAAACCTTCTTCTTGCCGTTGATTAGATCGGCACGGCCGCCACTTCTCCATAGCAAGTCCACAGTTAGTCGGCATGACGATCTGTTCGGCGTCAACAAGTCCAATATATTGATGACGATCTTCGGAGAAGAAGCACTCGCCAGAGGAAGAGATTTGTGGAGGTGGAGAAAAAAAATCTGCAATTTTGGAAGAACTCGTGGATAGAAAATATGGATTACATGGGTGATTTTGAAATTAATTTAAAATATTGTTAAAAGTATGATTTAATCACAATTTTAAAAAATATTTTGACTTAATTTGTTACAAATCTTGTGAAGGTGACTTATAAGCAATTTCCAAAAAAAAAAAAAAATTGCCTTTCACTTTTAGATGCCTGGCACAGGTTGTAGCCCAGCCCCTCTTCAATCTACCTCTGATGTGGAGTAAAGTGATACATGAGACAGTCATACAATGTAACTTTTTTTTCAAAAAAAAAAGTCATATATTATTTATTTGGACACATGCATAATTACTTTTTTCAAAAAAAAAAGTCATATATTATTTATTTGGACATAAAAGTGTCATTACAGGACCCTTTGATATCAAGAATAATATTATAAATAAAAAAATCACATTTTTTGGATAATTTTTTTAGTAAAAAATCTTATATTGTTTTGTATATTATAAAATCTTCTAAGAGCATGTTTGATATATTGTTTTAATTTTTTTTTTTTCAAAATCATATTCTACCGCATATTTTATGGGATCTGCAACTTTTCAACACATTTCACCAATTTTTGTAAAAAATATTCTAAAACACTGCTTTTAAACTCTACCAAATAAGAGCTAAATGCTAAAACATAATATTCTTTATTAATTTTTTTAATTAAAAATCTACATACTGAATCCATCTCGTTCTGTCAGGGCCGGTCCTGTGATTTTCGAGACATGAGGTGAACTTCATAAATTAGGCCCACATTTGGCCTTCCAAATTGTAGTATGCATTCAAAATTTACAAGTATTTTACGAAAATTATAAAATGACGTTGTACGACACTTTGAGGACTCCACTGTCATAACTCACAATCCCGAAATGAAAATTGACTTTAAATATATTTCTTCTGCTAGGATCACGTGCAATGAATATTATAGAAATATGTGAAATGCAGTATCTTCAATTTTAAGGTAGAATTCTTTCACACTTGGGAATATACATTTTGGGAATTACAAATTAAATTGATGCATTTCTCCAAGATTTCCATAGGGATAGCAACGGGGAGGAACGGACCGAGGCAATTGTTTCCCGTCCCCGTCCCAGCAGGGATTTTTTACCCCCCGCACTGCCTTTATCCCCGCTTAAAATTTTTGATCCGCTAGACATAAAACTAAAAAATTTCATATATAAATTCTTTGTCATATTCAAAATATTTCATACATAAAATTAGTAAAAAACTTGCACACACATGATTCGATTGTCTTCATCAAGAGAAGAGAATGTACTAGTGCAAGAATGCTCAATGAAGTGCAAAACTAGAACATAAGTCGTCCTCTTTGTTCAACAAACTCATACAAAAGAAATAATGAAAGTATGCTACGAATGACGTTCATATGACTTGAAAGCATCTGTAAAGCAAATGGAATGTTATAAAATATGTACTGTTTTCAAAATTCAAACAAGTTTCAAGATGAACAATCTAACATAGTTATAGTTTATTATTCTTCTAGAATATGTGTACTAGACTCATTAAAACTTGATTCCTATAAAAGAAGTTTATTATTGAAGTTCATTAAAGAAAAAAAATCAATTTACCTCATTTTCAATATATGCATCACATAACTTTGTACAACACCCAGAGTACGACGAATGTGAAAAATGTTTTAACAAAAAAATAAAATTAGTTAGCAATAAAAGAAATAATAAAAAAATATGATACATAAATAATTGTATTTCTCATACCATCAATTTCAACTCATAACCAATCTTGAGTACACATCAAAGCCTCCAAAGTTTTTGGGTGAAGCCTATTTCTATGTGGACTACCAAATCTACCAATGGTACTAAATGCAGACTCATATGCCACTGTAAATATACTTGTATGGCTAAAATATCTCTTGCAAATTTTTGCAAAGTCGAATATTTTATTGCATTTACCGTTCACCACACCAATATATCAAAATCATTTGATCTGGGTAATATAGGTTTGTCCAAGAAAATATCAAGCTCTGATTTCGTACTATCAATATTAGTGTAAGTAGTAACAGATAAATCAAATTGTGTCAACTGATCTCTTTTGCCTACATTAGTAGATATCTCGGTTTGAGAAGATGAAGTTGAAGATTGAGTCATTCCTACTCGACCCATGTCTTGTAGTGTACTCATTTAACAAATTCTGACAAAATCTTCGACAATTTTGATTCTCATGATCAAAAACTTCGTTTTCCTAAATCATTGGAAAATAATACTCAACCAACTTTATTTTAAAACTCGGATCCAACACAGTAGCTACGACAAAAATTTCACGAATCTTACTCCAATATTTGTCAAACTTTTCAATCATACTTGAAGCCATCAATTTGATTTTATTATAAGGAGATGTTATCCAATTGTAAATTGACAAGTATCTCTTACAAATATTTGGAAAATAAAGATTGGATGTTGGATACTTAGTCCTATAAATTAGTTCACTTACCTAAAAAGACACCTCCAACATTTCACATATCTCTTTTGCCAAATCTCAATCTTCATCACTAGGCAAACATTTATATTGTGTCTCTTGTGCTTTAGTCGAGGAAGAACATTCATATACTGTAAAGCAGTATGAAGCATTAACTACATAGAGTTCCACCTAGTTTTACAATCAAGTGCTAACTTTTTAACACAAGAGATTTTCAACTGACGTGTAGAAATCTCAAAAATTCTACTCTTTTTGGTGTTGCTACCCAAAATGCAACACTATCACGGATTTTCTACATTCGAGTTAATGATCTCTAAATCATCATTTACTATCAAGTTCAATATGTGCGCACAACAACGCATATGAAAAAATTCACCATTTAACATAAAGTGAACTACCAAAAAGCTTATCTAAAAAAATGTTGATCAATGTATCATTCGTAGTACAATTATCAACAGTCAATGTAGACAATTTACTATCAACATTCCAATCCAATAAGTAGTCCATCAATGCTGTACTCAGTGACTTAAACATGTGCGGACACGACACATATATGAACCTATATTTAAAAACAAGACAAATACAAAAAAATTAAGTTTAAACGATACATGAAAAGTAGCTAAATTAATTTACCAAATATTAAAGCACCTCATAATTCGACTTTGAAGTCTCTAAGATTCATCTACAAAATGTGTTGTGATAGTTATGAATCCCTTCTTTTGATTAGCAGTCCACAAGTCCGTGGTGATTGCAATTCTACTATTGTTCATTTCCGACAAGCTCATTACTTTCAATTTTTCGTAATTATAGAATTGCAAAATATCATTATCTATAGTGTTACGAGGAACAATCTTAAATAATAGTTGAACAGCATCCACAAATCGTCTAAATCCAACGTGTTCAACCATTGAAAGGGGGTACTCATACAAAATGATCATATGTCCAAGTTCTTTCTGAGCATACGCTTGATCAAAACAGTAAGTACCCATTGAAACCTTTCCACTAGCTTCAGTTATTGGATTCAATATTGTTTGCTTAATGTCTTTTTGATTTCAGAGATGACATTTTTTCAAATGATCATATGTAAAGTTGTCTCATTCTTGCTCTCACCTCCTTTTTTTTTTTTTTTTTTTTTTTTTTGACATTAGTTACAAATAGCCTTGTATACCCCCATCAATTTTTTGTTTTTTAAAGTGGTTCCACACTGCAGAAGTTAATTTCATTTTCCTAGTTCTCATCTTCATCACACAAGTCTATTGGAGCTTGCTCTTTGTATATTTTATTAGGTGAGACTTCATGGGTAGTAATAGTACTAACTCGTATACTATAAGGTATAGATTAAGTGCTTCCAATGCTCGAAATTGGTGTACACTTCTCTCGTTGAGACATCTAAAATGAAACATAAAAAGTTACACATTTATTTGTAACTAGTGGTGTTCTCCTGCCCCTTGTAAACACCCACCTGCTGATGTGTCAGCAGGTGGGTGTTTACATCCTGCCCCTTGGGGCCATGAAAACACCACTCTATTTATAACAAAAAATCAAGCAAGAGCCATATCATATAATTGAATAACATGTAATAACATTGATGTAAAAGAAATAACTTTAAATTTCCCAGAATAATTTTTGATAGTTTAAAATGTTCAACTTGTAAAGTTTCTACATTTTAAATTTCTTGCTACTCTCACATGTTCCCGAAAAAACAAAATATTAACAAGCAAAATGGTATGTCAAATTTCCCTTTGGTTTGTTTGCCACCATCAAACTCTGACTCTTGGAATTAGAAAAACAAAAATTTTGTGACTAATTGTTTGGTTTAGCATGTTGCAATTGAAGTCTCCCCCAGAAACATACTCACGGACTCATCATAATAGTTTAGAATTCACTAGCAAAGCAATCCATTCTAACAAAAATACAACCAGCCAAAAGAGAAGCAGTTAAACTTTTGAACTTCAAGTTTTAAACTACAAGCAGCCAAAATGGTATACTAATCACAATCACAACTTCAGATTTTAAATTTAAATGCACAAACAAAAATAGCATCCCCAGTAATAGGTGGGTGGGGGCTAAAGATTAAATTCAAAAGAATGAGAGGCCTAATAGAAAAAAGAAATGTGCATGTCATTGAATCAAAATTAATATGTGCAAAAAAATAATAATAATAAAACATATACAAAACAACATTATCATTACACAAATGCTAACAAAGCAAAAAAAAAAAAAAAAAAAATAAAAATAATACAATAATACCTTTTTTTGTTTGTGGCACAATCGCTCTTTATAAACTTGCAGTCGTTTGGTCGCTGTCGAACTCGCAATCGCTCGTTGGTTGGAGAAGAAAAAAAATAGAGTATGTCAGTTGGGTTAAAGGATTTAGAGATGATTCAACAAAATGAACCTTGAATTTGAAGAAATGGAGTGAAAATAAATGAATGTGAAATTGTGAATAGTTAGGACAAGAAATAGACAGAGATACAAGAATCTAATGGTATGAAAATGTTGTGAAATTTGATGAAGGTCAACCGGACTCAATAGTCAATTGGGTCATTTGCCTTGGTTATATTTGGGCTGGGACTGGGATTACTTATTTAAAGGTTTAAATTAAGGGTAATTAACATATATACCATATTTCTATTTTCAAATCTGAAATATATTGGGTCAATATAAAATTGGTAATAATACTAAAATGCTACCAATCTGTATACAAAAATACTGGACTTTAAATGTAGTCAACAATAATTCTTGATTTTTAATGCAACCCTCAATTATTGCACTTATTGCACTTATTCCATATTAGATAACATTAAATTGGTTTCAACGTCCAGCAACTTATCACACCAAATTTGTAGGTGGAATTCAAAATTCAAACCGGTAATAAAAAAAATGAAGATCATATTTCATTTAAAGTATGAAGAATAGTTAACGTCTGTGTTACTCTTCTGTAGAATGCAATGCCGTGAAAACCATTCTTGATCGTACGATTTTTGAGGTGATGTCAACAACAGTATCAATAAGAATATCAAGTAAGTAAGATTGTTGATTATTGAATTCATACTCCATATTATGTCAAACAAGAATGGTTTATAATTCGCAATTAAAGAGTAACTTTTTTTTTTACTGTACAGGAAATTATAAGAAATCAACATTTATATTCGTAATTACAATGACAAAGCAGATACATATGACTTGTTTTAAGAACTAATAATGGTTAACATTCTCGTCGCATGTTATCACATTATGGTACCGACTACACGTATTCGCGTAATAAGAACATAAACAACTAGTAACTCGAAAACTTTCAAAATGACTTATAAAATGATCCATCATGCTTGGGTATATTTGAATTCATAACCACGTGTTGTGTTGATAAAGAAATCATTTGAATGTAGTTTATGTTTTCTGCGCACGTTTAAAAATCATGATTGTGAAAGGAGTAGTACATACTATTACACAAATTTACAATGTACAGAAATTAGTAGCAATTCACGTCGCATGTTATCATGGCATCGCAAAAAATAAATCACACATCTAGCATATATGAATAGAATAAGACAGCCTGCTAACATTTTGTTTTATATTTACAGTGACAAAGCAAGCACACATAACTAATTTTGAGAACCAATACCGGTGAATATTCATGTTGCATGTTATCACATTATAGTATCTATTATGCGTAATAAGAACATAGACAACTAGTAACTCGGAAACTTTCAAAATAACTTATCCACACCGGCTTCTCTTGAGTGCAGAGAGATTTCTCGCTTTTTGCTTCTCCGCCTTGATTTGGTACTACTACGTGTTGATGTCGTTCTCTAATTATTGATTAATGGCATTAAAAAATTAGAAGTGAGCATGCCGTAACGATGAACTCTCGAACAATTCAAAAAATTATTTCAAACGAATTTAAAATTTGCAAATATCAATGCACTTACATCAAATATCTAGATTGAAATTTAGAGATTTGGTAACGAATAAATGTGGAAGATAATTGGAAAGATGATAGCAGTTGAGAATGGTTTCTTTCTTGTTTCAACAAGGGTACCGAAAATGGTGAATAGTAATTGCGTGTGTGTAGGGATAATAATTTAGGAATTAATTAATTGTTAATTAAATTTGGTAATAATATATTTAAATCTCTTAATGTTAACTATTATCGTTACAAAATGATAATAACAATTAATTAATTTTTGTGTGGTAATAGTACAAACTAAATAATAAATAGTATTACTATAAAAAATAAAGACTATCTAATAAAATTCAAATTTTAAAAAAAAATATAAGAGGGTATAATTTTAACTTAAAATAACTTGGGTTGGGCCATATTAAATATTAAATGGGGAGGGGACTTTGTCCTCCTTCAATTTTGGGCATGAGGTACGGACCTCGCTCATCTCGTCCCAAAATGGACTATGGGTCCCATCACAAATCTAACAGGAATTTTACTTGCATAAATATCACAATATTAAAAGGTTACAAATTGAAACTTCAACTAGTTCTCAAGTCCCATCACATCAACATCTAATTTTTTGTGATGGATGCTTGTCTATTTTAAATAAGCTTGAAAAATTGTTGCTTAAATTTTTTATAATAGCTGCCACTTGATCTTTGCAACTCTATTATTAAAAAGTCACATCGAAGCCAATTGAGCTAAATTGAGAGAATATACCAGTTCAATTAGTACCACTTTCAATTGGATGTCATTTACATAACTATAAGATTTATACTACTTCTAATTAGATGTCATTTACATAAAGAATAAGCCGCCGTTAAAACCTTGCCGCCACTAAAAAAAAACCCCGTGAGAAAAAAAATCTTCCAATTAGATATCATTTACATTTTCAATTAGATGTCATTTACATAACTATAAAAACAAAATCTTAGCGAAGGAAAAATAGTACATAATTATTTTAATACGCCATTAAAGTTGTCTCATTAAAAACCTTGTTAGAAAAATCCAATAGGACAAAACCTTGGTTAAGGAAAAGAGTAGAACACGTATTTACTCCCACTCATTATAATATCACTTCAGATTTGTACTTCGATTGATTAAGGTTTTGAAAATTTGAACTATATACTTTAGGTATATTAAATCCTCCAAGGATTTATATACATATTTTTATTAGTCATGCTAGATGAGTTTGTTATAATAATATTTATTGTATTTATATATGCCATGCATTGACAGGTTAACAAGATATCGATTCGTGATTGCTTTACATAAACATTTGCGAAATTCATAATGTTAAGAGTCGTGCATCACATGTGACGACTTTATTTTTCTCATTTCATTTTCGCATAAGTATACACCTTTAGATGTTTATACTATAGGTCCAGAAACTTTGGGTTTCTCTAGTAAGTTCAATTTACTTGGATGTCATCCTTTTATTTGGCCAATTAATACTTTGACAGATTTCTTTCAATATCATCGATACCTTTCATAATATGAAGCACTTCATTATGTACAAAAGTGTTGTTAATAACATTTTTTTTAATCCATTTCTTTCTCATAACGACATAACTTAACGAGATATTTTCATTTTATTATTTCAGCTAGTTGAACCTCTATGGAGTTTTATAATTAGTTATGTCTATATACTCTCTAAGAGTGTATGTTTCCTCAATAGAACAATTTTTATAATTGACTCCATTTTTAATTTGAGAATTTTTTGGAATCAAATGTCACCACGTTTCAAGTGTATCATTAATTTACCAAATATAATGTTAATGAATTGTCTTTCAAGGACGTCAATATAAATTAGAACATTTACAGCTAGTATATGAGATTTGATTTAATCTCTTTGGTTAGTAAATACATCTGTCAATTGTATCACTTACAAATAAGTTATTTGTCGAATTTCTGGTTCGTACTGTCTTATGCAAGAATCTAGAAAACATAATATGCTGTCATTTTCATGTATTATTTCCAACTACTTAATTTCTATCTCTAATGTTGAGAAAACTGTTTTATCAAAATGACATTCGAAAAAATCGTGTTATAAAATATCACCCGTTAGGACTTAAGATATTTTATAATGTTCCAAACTAAACATGTATTCTCAACATTTTTTAATATCCATCTCAATGCACTATGATGGGCCGATTGTACATATATTGCATTACAAAAATTATTAGATGGGTAATATTAGGCTCTGGCCATAAGCCAATTATAGTGAGGATAACTTTGATGTTGGCATGATGCGCATAAGTGTTTTTGCATATAAAATAATATTCCCTAGACAAAAATGGGAAGCACTTTGTTTTTAATAGTAATGGTTTAGAATTTAATTAGAGGCGTTGACAAATAATATTGTTAAACTATTTAACATCATCTCAATTAACATTTATTAAAAGTTTGAGATTTAGAATCACTAACATTGATAAGACACATCACTTTCTTGGTTATATAATCTGAAAATTATGCTCATAATTTAAAAATTGAGCAAGTAATCTTGCAAACTTCAAGTTGCAAATAATAACATCATACAATCATTTACTAGATGTATATATTAGAGACAAATAATATCTAGATGGTCAACATGGAGGGTGATGGGTCCCCATATATCACCTTAAATAATTTTCAAAAATGTAGGGAATTCAATCCTAATTTTAGCTAGTGAAGACCTAATGGTTTACATACAATGAGAACAAACATCACGTGAGAATTCAATATATTGAAAAATTTTATTATCATTAATAATTCGCATCATATTGATCCGGAATGATCTAACCGGTAATGCCCATCAATAAAATTTCGAGGTATTGAACTTGTAGTTCAATATAATTTAGTAAGTATATTTTTCATTTATTTGGAGAACAAGTTTATTTTCCTTGTCTCAAAATAATGGAGAAATGAAAAATAGATAATTGTCTCACAAGTTTATTGTATTTCTTTAAGAATATTAATATTCTAATATTATACAATATTAATATTCTGAAATTGTAAAGTTGTGCTTCTTCAAGAGCAACAACACAATATTTTTTCTAGAATATTGATATGTACAAATTTATGTTTCTTCAAAAGCAATCATATAATATTGGTTTAATTAAGTTACTTCTTCTTGAGCAACAACACAATTTTCTTTTAAAATATTGATATTCATAATGTTATACCTCTTCAGGAGTATTAATAAAATATTTTTATAAAATAATAGATCTTATAAAATTACGCTCTTTGAGAGGAAGTAATATTCGACTGGAATATTAATATAATGTTGTGCTACTTAAGGAGCAGCAACATATTATTATTTAAAGATTTACTCATCATGAGCAGAATCATACTAGATGTTATGTTAGATCTTGTACAATTATACTATTCAAGAGCAAGTATTATTATGCCAGAATATTAATATAATGTTGTGCTTCTTCAGGAGCAACAACAAATAATTTTAAATATATTAAACTTTATAAAAATTTGTTCTTCACGAACAATAGCTTAATATTAGATCTTATGAATTACACTCTTATATTCTGTCAGAATATTAAAGTAATGTTGTGCTTTTTCAAGAGCAATAAAAAATTATTTTGAAATATTGACATGTATAGAAATTTACTCTTTAAGAGTAATAGCATAATATTCTTATAAGATATTAAATTTATAAAATTACGCTCTCTGGGAGTAATAACTTAATAATAAATCTAACAAATTACACTCTTCGGGAGCAAATGTATTCTATTGAAATATTAATATAATATAAAGTTGTGCTTCTTCTGGAAGACCAACGAAATATTTTTCTAGAATATTAATTTGTATAAATTGATATTTTTTAGGAATACTAACAAAATACTATTTTAAATATTGATATGTAATAATTAATAATATTCAAACAACACTTGTCTACTACTTATCAATACAGAAAAATATATAATCAAATATGATAGCAAATAGAATACCAACATTTATTTATGAACAGAAAATAAAGATCGATTTGTTAACTCAATTGGCTTCATCTCCATATACATAATTTAAACTTTATTTCTGTTCATATAGTGATTTCTCATGAATGAACCGTCGGATATTAATTATAGTTGTTGGATTTCAAGAACAATGAGTTTTGAACTTTTTGTCCAAATTTCATGACGATCGAACCATGGAGCATTGAGATATTAACATTTGATCTCAGCTGCGCAGACTGTCCAAATTCTTCCAATGAATTCAAAATTTGTACTGTTCACACAAAGATTCCTCCCTAATGAACCTAACATCTAGATCTCCACCATTGGATTTAAAGAATAATGAGATTTGAACGTTCTGTACAAATGTCAGAATGATCGGAAAACAAAACATTGAGATATCAACGTTTGATCACAGATACGCAGGCTGCCTAGATTCTGCGAATTTTCTAAACTATTACTCTCAGATTTTCTCTCTATTTTAGGTGAGTTTCTTCGTACTGATAACGAGTTATGAAACTAAAAAAATAGATGAGAATAGAGAGATTCAAAACTCAAGTGTATTAATTTATTATAACAATGACATTTATTTATAGGGTTTAAATTGGAGTTACAACCTGCTCGAATAGATGAGAATAGAGAGATTCAAAACTCAAGTGTATTAATTTATTATAACAATGACCTTTATTTATAGGGTTTAAATTGGAGTTACAACCTGACTTGAATACACTCTTCTTGAGAAAATAGATAACTACATATATATCTAGATAAAACTAAATAGTCATTCATTATTATCTATAATTTTACAACATAATCATATTTTTTTTTTTAATTTTTAAAATATTAAATAATAATGAGCCTAATTTGCCAAAAAACAATGTCGAATCAACTGGCTTGACAGACTTGACCCCCTCACAATAAACTCGACACCTCTTGAACATAGTCAACCCGCGTTCTGTAAAGGGTCGTGCTATGCAAGCACGTCTCTATAAATTGGGGTCTAACATGGCCCATGGGCAAGTCGATCTGCTAGCTTATAGTATGTTTGGAATGACTTATTTGAAGTCTAAAAGTACTTCCTAAAGAGTAAAAGTGATTTTGGTTATTTTTATTATTGTTTGATTAAAGTCAACAAGCACTTTTTGACTAAAAAATAGCTTTAAAAAGTTGTTTTATAGAGGTTCAAATTTTGAGTTTCTTTAAAAAGTTCTAATTGAGCTTTTACGAAAAATTGTAATTAACATTTAATGAACTTAAAAATTAACAAAATTATCATTAATACATAAAAAAAAAAAGATATTAATTTATTTACTACATTAATTACTTATATCAAATTGTTACTTTATATACTTATATAAAATGGAAAAAAATTTATTGACGTGTTAAATAATATAATACAAATTATACATAATATGTTTGATTTAAATAATTAATTAATGTTTAATCAAATATACTTAAATAATCATGATATTATAATTAAATTAATATATTCATTTTAATAGTTATTATAGAATATAAAAATATATGATTTCTTTTAAAAAATAATTTAAGTTATACAATAATTAATTATTGTTTAGTCAAATATAATAAAATAATCGTGTTATTATAATTAAATTAATATATTAATTTTAATAGTTATTATAGGATATAAAAAATTTATTTATTTTAAAACAAATAATATGAGATATAATAATTAATTACTATTTAATCAAATAAATATAAATTTTATACAAAAGTACTTTTATAGTTATGCAACAAAACACTCAATTTAATATTCACAACATTTTTTGTATTCATATCCAACATGTACCAATAGCTTTTTAACAAAAGTTTCATTGTTAAAAGTTCTCGCTACTAAAAAGCTCTCGCTAAAAGCTCTACTTACAACAGT
This sequence comes from Forsythia suspensa, assembly GCA_023638005.1. Lineage (NCBI taxonomy): Eukaryota > Viridiplantae > Streptophyta > Magnoliopsida > Lamiales > Oleaceae > Forsythia > Forsythia suspensa. The sequence goes on along the minus strand of CM042670.1, from coordinate 25,512,917 downwards.
TGTACCAAATGGAGCCTTATTCAATTTTGTAGTTTTTTTAGGAGAAATTTAAAGTCGATCATCTTCAATGTACTTATGGAATCCCAAGTAATATATCCCAAAATTCATTCATTTTAAGTCATATAGTAATGCAAAAATACATTTATGCCCCTTGTACGAAATTTGATTTTTTTACCCCCTTCTTCGATTTGCCTGAAAAGAGATTCTTTATTTCTTTATCTTTTTCTTGTGCATTTCTCAACACCTCAGAGCTCTGCTTATATAATAAAGATCCAGCCTCCAAATTTTTTTTGTGACAAGTTGAATTTTTTGGTTGCTAATTCACCATAAATCGTCGAGTTCTTAAAGTAATTTTGTTGAACATTAAAACTCCATCTTTAATTTATGTGGAAACGATATCATTTTCCATATTTAATTCCTTTGTTTCATACATATTTATTTCGCATTACACTAAAATTTGTGGTTAAATTTATGTTATAATATCAGATTTGTCCGTGAAAAAGTCGATATACTATTCATATTTCATATGTATACAACACTATTAACGTTTAGGATAAGGTTCACTATTTCGACTAGTTTTTAATGTTGTACTTGTTGTGAGTTAGGGTTTTTTCTCAAAACATATTATTTAGAGCATGTAAAAAGATAATATTTGCGTTATTAGTTATTCGAGATACTACTATCAAATCGAGCTAGGAATTCAAGATTGGAGTTATTTGCGATGATATTTTTGTTGTTTTTTGGGGTTTTCTATTAGAACATTTGATTTTCCCATGAAAAATATTTGATACTGTTTAGATTTAATGAGATGTTGTGTGATATTATTCGTGACAAGCATTTTCTGTGATATACTATTATCAAATCGAGCTAGGACTTCAAGATTGGAGTCATCTGTCATGATTTTTGGGTTTTCTGTTAGACTGCTTGATTTGTCCATGTAAATTCTTGATACTGTTTGGATTTAAAGAGATACCGTGTGATATTATTCGTGACAATTACGCTCTACGAGATACTTTTTCAATCTTGAGCTATCTATGATACTTTTCTTCCAATGGATTTTGTGTTTGCTGTTTCGAGTGTGTGTGATACTATCTTTGATTTGAATTATGGTTTATTGTTAAACAATTATATTTTGTCCAATAACATGCATGATATTGTTTGGATTTAAAAGAATATCGTGTGATATTATTCGTGACAAGCATGTTATGTGAGATATTGTTAGAATTTTGAGTTATCTATGATACTATTTTTATATTCATACTTTTTGGATTTAATGGGATATTGTGCTTCTCTCAGTTATGATTTTTTGTTAAAGCATAAACATTTTGTCTAGGAATATGCTTGATATTAATGTGCTTATGATATTGTTATATTATGAGAAATATCCCTAGCAACACATTGAGACGTAAGAAGCCACTACACCTTTAATCCCTATTATATTATATTATTTTAAACGTATATATGCATTGACATTTAATAAACATATTTGAATTTTATATCGTAATATTAGTTATGGAATATGTCTGCCACGTGATGGAATGACTAGCAACAAATGAACAGTTGAAAGAAACATTGACGATGGAGGAAGTGATACAATATAAAACAAATATGGTTTCAAATTTCATCAAGAAATACATTGTAGATGAATGAAACCAAATTTCTCTTGGAAGGGAACTATTAACTTTCCAGTATGTCCTAAGATACTGTTTTATGTTACTCTATACTGTATATTTTTGAATGACAATTAAATGTTATTAATCAATTTTGGTATGGTATGATATTGTATTCTGTAAATATCAATTGAGGGAATTATAATATTTTTTTCTTAATCGATGAAATTTGTTAATTTGTGCATAATTTGTTAATGATATTGTATAGTGTTTTGTTTTATGTTACAATATTATAATCTCCCATGTTACACTAAACAGTATCATAAACAACTCTTCAGAATAGAGGAAGTTATTAACATTACTATACGATATATATCATATGCACACATCAATGATACTAAATATTGTTATCTTTATATGATATTGTACAATAACAATATCATAACCCATTGCACGGTAAAAATCATTAACAATTATCTACGATATAAAATATTATAATATATGCACACCATCTATCTCAAAATTAAAAGATATCATGAACCATATAGTTGAATATGACAAAACAACATACCAAAATATAGATATACATAAATATGTGATAGTAACATAAAAAGAAAACAATGTTGAAACAGCCATTTACAAAAAAAATATCTCCATAAAAAATGATTATAACACTGAAACAACAACATTAACAATTGTAAGCAATTATGATCCGTATATCATAAAACAATATCTCCATCAAATTAATACAGTAACATCAGTTTCTTCACATAAATAGTATCACCTTGAATTACATAACATTTAAGAAGTCACCATTGCTGAATTTATCCTTTCAATTATTGTTGAAAGAAAAATGATTCACTGCAGAAAATGCCTTAAACAATGCTTCCATTAATACAAAATTTCGTTCCATTAATCTAGCATTCTGATTTGAAACAAATGTAAGTTGACGTGTTCTCTGAACAATACTATGCAAATGCTCCAAGAACCACAACCAATTGTCATGATTCTCGAAATCTACAACATCAAATGCCAATAGATACAAACTTGTACACAAATAATAATATACTAATAGAATCATATAATGACATTATAACAATACCTGAAAGAAATTTATATTAGAATAACAACATACTCCATAAAGATTTTTATTGAACACAGTAAGAATGATACTGTATACTGTCATCACACTTTCTATGCAAGATTCAACAATCAATACAACTTGTATTGTATCAAAACCTTGGCCAAATTTTTTGCACATCTACACTTAATTGCCTGATTTTTTAGTTTTGAGTTCATCTCCTTACTTGAAGAAATAGGTAAAAGGGCATTTTAACTTGCATTGCTAGTTTTAAGCCAATATGCTCAACTATATGTAGATTTTGTTGCCAATATGGCTACAGAAAATCACATAGATAGTGCAAGGATTCAAGAGAAAATAAAGGTTAGTAGGCTCCATTCTGAATTCATTTTGGATTAGGAGGCTTCATTTTGAATTCAAGTAGTAGGAATGAAAAGCAAAATCTATTTCCTCCCTCGCTTTGAGAATGCTTGCCTAAGAATGTACGCATTTTTAGCAAGCAACTTGTATATACATCCATTTAATGCACTAAGCACACAGTCATGATCATAATTTTTACATGCGAGCACCACATATTCGACCCAACTTAAATAATTACATGTCATTGCAAAGACAAACGAGAATAGTAGAAATAGAAGGAAAATTTAATATTTTTCTTTACTAAATAAACATAAGGGATAGCTCTATACAAGCAACAAAAGGTGAGTGAGTGTATATTAAACAACTCTATTAACCATTTGAATAAGAAAACAAAAATGAGAAAAAAGAAGTAGGACTCAGCTTGTGAATTCCAAAATCCAAAATATTTTTCATTCTGAATCACTTTCCACGTTTCCCATTGCCTTCAATCTTCTTCCTCTTTGCCACCAAAAACCAATAAAAGTCTATTAAACACATTGCCACCCCTTGCCACATCAACAAAATAATTATAAGCGAGAAATTGGGATGAAAATAATTAGATACACGCCTTCTTACAACTCTTCTTCTCTAACTTCATAGCTCTCCAAAGACATGTCAGTTAGCCACGCCCCCAGACTCACCAATTGTCAATTCAACAACTCAATTTCCCTAATCAAAAAATATACAAATCTAAAAAATTGGCACGTGAAAGGCCGGGCTTATTGGCTTATAAGCAATTTGGACATCCTTTTCTTACATGCTGAGCCGACTTGAGGCCGACTTTACTTTGGCCATTCACTGCATCACCAAAAATGGAGGACCTTGTTCTATTTAGGCCACTATTCGCCACTTCAGACATCTCATCTTTGACTGTGATTCTATTTTTCATATTTATCGCGAGGGAAATCAGGTGGCTGACTTACTTGCTGATTGAGATCGTCGTTGCTATTTCGAGTACAACGCTCAGAATTTACCGCGATGCTACTGCAGCTTAGTTCAGATTGATAAACATGGACTTCCTACAGTTAGGAGTTTATAGAATTTTTTATGACTTATTGTTTAAGAGGTAGTACCTCATTATTTATTGTTTTATTATTATTATTATTATTTTATTTTTTTTTTGCTTTAGATCTTATGATTGAAGGTCAGGTTTTATGCCCCTCTCCCGTGTATTTTTTATGAGTTATTTATATATAGTTAGGGTATCCGAATCTTTCCATTATTTTTAGGTAGAGTCCTGATAACTACACTAGGAATGTGATGGTGTGTTGACTTCAAAAAATAATGTTGTTCTTTTCTTTTAATTGACATTTTGGAAAAGGGAATATTCACCGGACTTCAAGGCACATGTGACCACGTAGCTCATAGTTTGTCCTCAAAGTTTTGTAGTGCAATATATTAACCCCAATTCTATAATTAAGCGTGTATTCGGGTCTTAATTCTAAATTTCTTAATAAATAAGTTTTCAATTTTATATTTTATAGTATCCTTCAAATTCTATAATTAAGCGTGTATTCACGTTTTGATTCTAAATTTCTTAAAAAATAAGTTCTTCAATTCTATAATTAAGCGTGTATTCAGGTTTTGATTCTAAATTTCTTAAAAAATAAGTTTCAATTTTTAAATTCTACCGATACATTTGTCACAAAACATTACAACACATTATTGATTATACGACTCACAAAACGATCTAAAATTTTAATTGCAACACAATTATATGTTTACTTTCAACCAAACTGTGATTCCCGTCACAAAATTTATTCCCCTAGTGGGTTTAGTCTACTAAATTGATGGTACTAACGATATCATTCATAGCCGGCTGTTATGTCTTCATTTTGTTGTAGTGAAGGGATAATTAATTATCTCATTTTAAAGCCTCTAATACCTTGTATAACTAAATAAATTAATTAAAGTTGTTAATTATTAAAGTGTAAATTTCAGTTGTTGTCCCTCACCTTTATCTCATTTTGCACTTTGATTTTCAACCTTTATTTCTTGACACTCATAATCTCAACCTTTAACAAATTAACAGTCATTGTCATCAATAACAATTTCCGTCAGAACTTACTGTTAATATGACTTGAAATATCAATTTTGCCCTTAAATTTATATCAAAAAAAAAGAAAAAAAAAAAATAGCATATTTGGTCACAATATTTTAAAAACATAAGAGATAACACATCAGATATCTCCAACGTTTGAAGAAAATAGGCATGATATGTCATTTATGATGAAATTGTCATCCCATTTAAATAAATAAAAGACAAAAGACAAAAAAAGAAAAAAAAAATATGAATACAAAAATAACCAAATGTACCTCAAAAAATAAAGAATAACAAAGAAGCACTATTCTTTCTTCACTCAATAATATGAAACCCCCCACCTCCTCGACCTTGTGCTCTCCTACGCATTATTTGGTAAAATGCACAAATCATTTTCAAATATATATTTCTCTCCATCTTTATTAGGCACTCTCTCCAAAGCTATCCTTTTCTCTTTCATTACTTTTCGATTGAATTTTCTTGAATTTTCATCATTCATATGGGGTGAGAGAGAAATGTCTTGCTTATAAAAAAAGAATATGCTAGAGAATGAATGTCTCCATTTTTCTGCCATAAATGACAAAAAAAAAAATCTTGAAATGTCAATTGAGATGAGAAATTTTAGCAGGAGATCGTTGAGTGGGTGGGGGGGAAGGGGAAGGGGAAGGAGGGAGAGAAATGTCCCCATTTTTATGCCTTTAATGGTAGAAGGGGTAAGTTGAAAAATTGCTATTTATGGCCCGGGGCCATTTTTGCTTCAGAAATGGTGGGATTTATCCCTCATCCCTTCTGCCATTATGGTAGAGAAAGAAGGAGACCATTTCTGCCATAAATTGCAGACAAGGAGTCCCTCTCCTTCTTGTTTTTTTGCAAAAAAAATTGTGGCAAGGGTATTGGTGGCTGCAATGTGATTGCGAGTGTAGTGGTGGTTGAGGGCGAAGAAAGAAGGGTGCCTCTTTGTTATTTTTCATTTTCGAGAGTATATTTGGTTATTTGTTTATTCATCTTTTTCTTTTTTTATTGTCTTTTTTTTTTTATTTATTTAAAGGGAATGCCAATTTCATCATAAAAGACTTACTATACTCATTTTCCTCAAACGGTGGGGATGTGTGTTACTATTTTTAAAAATTATGAATATTATCCCTTACGTTTTCAAAATGTTGTAAACCAAATATACTATTTTCCCAAAAATAAAATACCAGTCATCTTCGTTATCATAGTCTAGCACACACATTTCTTGGCCACCCCTACACATTCTCAACCCCATCCAAACCCATCTCTATCGCCCACCATAGCCGACACAGTTGCTTCCAACTCTCCTACCCTAGCCACCAACATTGCCCCACAAGAGCCCCTACCACCGCCGCAGTGTGTGGAAACAATAGTTGAGCTGCTAATTTGTTAAATGTTGAGGATATGAGTGCTAAGAAATAAAAGTTGTGAATAGAAGTGCAAAATAAGGTAAAAGTTGGAAACATCAGCCACATTTTACCTACTATTAAATATAAGTTTATTTATTGACACAGAAATATTAGATACCCGTTTGTCCATGTATTTTAATTATAGTCTAATGTCTAAAGCCTAGCCATTGTTCCTATTTCCCCATACCCTACCTTTGCATGCCCTCACCTCTCTTTGATTTACGAGTGAACCTAAGATTATGGTTCAGTAGGATATAAGACAGAATTATGTAAAAAATAATTTTAAATAAGACAATAACGATATTATTCAAGAGCATTGAAAAATTAAAGCATTTATTCAAGAGCAAAACAAGCAAAAGTGAGAAACCTATTTAATACTCATTACTTGTCGAAGAGCAAAAATTACTATCAAAAAATAAATAATAAGATTAAAAAAGAGAGATGGAGTAGTAAAAATTATAAAATTTTGCTTCTTCAATCTTTTGTTGTTCTTCTTCCAAAATACCGAGTGTCGATTTTGATACTTAGTGCAATCGCAGCAAGTAAGGAGTAAGCTACAGTTTGAGACTTGTGTTTAGGATTAATTAGAGGAAATGAACTGATTAAGTGGGTATAATTTGGGCTGGGTATTGAAAAATATTAAGGGTAAATACAAGGCCGGCCACTGTTGTTACACTTACGGGCTCTAAAGTTATATGGTCAAAACTTAATTCAATTAAAGTCACATTTTAGAGCTAAAAAACTAACATACCCTTACAATTGCAAAAAAAAAAAAAAACACTAATTTAATTATACTGTTTTATTATGATACTGTTTTGTATGATACTGTTTTATTATGATATTGTTTTGTATGCTACTGTTTTATCTATGATACTGTTTTATTATGATATTGTTTTGTATGCTACTGTTTTATCTATGATACTGTTTTATTTAGATAATGTACATTGGTATATTTATATCATGCTTTTATCTTTGATACTGTTTTATTATGATAATGTTTAAACTTATGTTACTGTTATTGAATGCAAACACAATCAATGATCTTGTACTACTAATGGATCATTTTAAAAACAATATCATTACATCAACAATTAAAATATCTTGTACTTAGTTTTATATATGATACTGTTTTATCTTATACTTATACTATACTTTTATCTTTGATAATGTTTCAACCTATGATATTGTTATTGAATGCAAACGGGAACAATATCATTACTTCAACCAGTAAAATATCTCTACTTAGTTATATCTATGATACTGTTTTACCTAGATAAAGTGATATGTTATACTTATACCATACTTTTATCTTTGATACTCCTTTATTACGATAGTGTTTCAACATATGATACTGTTAATTAATATATGATAATATTATTTTATTGAGTTGTAGTTTTTTATACTGTTTTATTAAGATACTTTCATATATGTTACTAATATGTTAAGATACATTTATCTATGATACTGTTTTAATATGTATGATACTGTTTAGACAAGAAAAATTAAAGATTGTCATTTTAAGCTAAATAGACGACTTCAAACGGCTAAAATCTATCGTACACAGCGGCAAAGCGACTGGTCTTATTTGATTCCGAAAACATATTATAATAAAAATTCTAAACACGTATGGGAATTCTATGTCATTTCTGTTTTCTATAATACAATATCAAACAACATACATGACTAATTAACAACACATAATAATCTAATGACCAACTTTCATCATAGCAATGCCCATATCAAACTTTTTCATTCCAATAGAAATTCAAGCTGCTATTTACATCAACAAATCGTGACAACTCTACAGAAATTCATCAAACAAATTTTTCCTAATGTTTTTTATAATACAGTGTCATGATACAAATGTGTTTATGATACTGTTTTTCATACCACAAAGGTCAAATCCTTCCAATTCTCATACTTACCTCAATTCTGCAATATTTTACACAGAATTCTACAATGTATATCTACATTGCAAATAAAGAATCCATTTGTTACATGATATATTAAGAGCATGTTTGAAATAGTATCATAGGTTGAAATATAAGTATATTGGTTGTGTCCATAGGTTGAAACGTAAGTATATAGGTTGAAATAATCTAATAGCCAACTTAATACAGTATCAAGCTGTTTTTTATAATACAATATCAAGCTGCTATTTACAGTATCAAGTTGTTTTCTATAATACACTATTAAATTGTTTTCTATAATACAGTATCAAGCTGCTATTTACAATAACAAATCACCAATATACTTTCTAAACATTCGCTTCTAACTCCGATGCCGCATATACCGCCCTCCGGAGCCAAATCCACTCTCCATCACCCTTCTTGCCTGGGAGTTTGATGCCAGTCTTGAACCCATGAAACCTCATAAGCAACACCAGGTACATTTTGCATGTATGCACCACGAATTGGTAACCAATCTTCCAGCTATATCATCAAACAATTTTGCTCATCATATCAGGTACATTATTTGAGTTAAAAGAAGAAAAATTCATGCCCACGTCTAAGCTCTCCCTAATTTAGTAGAAAATCCATATTCAAAAAATTTCAACCAAATTGAGGCAAGTAACTAAAGAACAACAAATAAATAAATATATAACTCTAAAGTATATTTTGATGCTACTTTGAGTCAGGAGTGGGCTTAGGAGTGTTGAACTAGTGAGGGTCTAATTTTTCAATCCCTTTAATCTCGAAGTTAAGCTTTTCAATCAAAAGTGACCATTTTTCACTGTTGCTGTTGCTTCTTCTTCTTGTTTTTTCATGTTATGCCATTTTACCCTTCATAAATTTTGTATTTACAGTGGCGGATGAGGTTGTGGAAGTGAAAGAAGGTTGCCACCGCGCGGCTGGAGAAGAAGAACTCACCAGAGGTGGATGAGATTTGTAGAAGTTGAAGAAGGCTGCCACCGTACGGCTAGAGAAGAAGCACTCGCTGAAGGTGGATGAGATTTGTGGGGTTGGAAGAAGCCGATGGAAATATGATTTAAAAGGATTCAGGGGTAATTACGGTATTGGCTGAATTAATATGACTTATTGACAATTTTAGAAAGTGTTCGAACCTAACTTAGAATAAGTCACATATGGATGACTTGTTGGCAATTTCCTCAAAAATTAAAACCAAATGTCTTATTGGATTTGGGCTGGAATTATGGGCTAGAATTAATTGTGAAAAAAAAATCTGAAAATTTAAATTTAAAGCCAAGCTCAGTCGGAGGTATTTGGAAACTTAGTGGGGGCGACTGCACCCACTAGACCCTTAATGGGTCTGCCCTGCTTTGGTCTCTCTCCCACTTTGAGGTTAATAAAACATGAAATTGATCAATGGTTATGAAATGTGCAAATATCGTTTGTATAAAATTCAATTCATTCTAGGAGTAGTTATGCAACATAAGGTAAAGTTTAATGACCATTTGTGCATTTATTATTTAATCCCAGACACGTAGGAAGGTGTATTCAATTAAGATTTTTCCTTCTACAAATCTTATAACCATTATGAAAAAGAATATTAATATTTTTATTTCTAGTTAATTTGATTTTTTTTCTTTTCAAAATTCTCATAACCATTTTTTCATTTTCTTCATTTTCTTTCTATGAACTTTTAGAGACAATGTGATTTTTTTCTTCAATATTCTCATAACTATTGTCGTGACTAATAATGATATGTTACATATAGATTATTAAATATAAAAAAGAAGATTATAAACTAGATAATTTTTTTTGTTGGAAAATATTTTTAAAAAGAAGGGTAATTTGCACTTTTGGTCTCCAACTTTTCTAATTTATAACAAATCTACCCCAAACTTTTTTTTGACATTGGCCATCCCCAACTTTTACATTTTGTTGCAAATCATGTCATTTTGATATATTTTGATGAATTTGCCATTTTCTTTAAATAAAAAAAAAAAAAAAACTAAAAACAATAAAAAAATAAAAGAAAAATTGTAAATGAAGTCCTACAACTTTAAAAAGTACAAAATAAGTTTATCTTCCCCAAAAATCCACCCCATCCCCCACACACACACACACCCCCACCACTAAGGAATACGACAGATCGACCTATAGGCGGCTCCACTCTAAGCCACCCAAATAGACCACCAATTATGTTTTCAACCTTCAAATTTAAAACATTGATCCATGGTGAAAACCTAAAATATGATTTTGCATAGTAGCACATTATTTGTGCTCACAACAATAAGAAGAAGACCAACCCTTGATACACTAAACTGTAAATCACATCCAACAAACACTTACAGAAACATAGTAATTTCCTTAGCAAAAAGAAGTGATTGTAATTTCTATATTTTTCTTCTTTTTTCCAGAATAGAGCTTACTCCCGAAGGTATCGTCGCCATACAGAAGAAGGCGAGTCCATCCAAGATGTGGAATATGTACTGATCCTAGGAGAAGCATAGTCTTGATTCTACGTGCTCTACCTCCGAAAGCTTTTCCAATATCCTCCGCACAATGATTGGAGCGTTCCCCATCACGATGTTGAACTCTGACAGCACAAAGGTCCCTTGCGCCACCACCCCATACAATATAGCCATCAAAATATTTTATGTATATAATTACATTAGAAATTGAGGTTGCATAAATTACAAACTATATACTAGATTAGGTATATATGTTTGATTATTAATAACTGGATCTTCTTCAGTGGGCAGTAGGCAGTGAGCTGGGGTTCAAGGGCTAGTGTTGGGGTGGGGGTGGGGGTGGGGGTGGGGGTGGGGGTGGGGTGAATTTTTGGGGAAGATGAACTTATTTTGTACTTTTTAAAAATTGTAAGACTTCATTTGCAATTTGCTTTTTTTTTTTTTAGCTTTTTTGTATTTTTGTTTATTTAAAGAGAATGACAAATTCGTCAAAATATGTCAAAAGAACGTGATTTGCAACAAAATACAAAGGTTGGGGATGGCCAATGCAAAAAAAAAAATTGGGGGTAGATTTGTTACAAATTAGAAAGGTTGAGGACAAAAATTGCAAATCACCCTAAAAAAATTTGCATGTCGTGATTTTTGAATTTATCCACAAGCCATTTTGAAAGTTTATAGTTTTACCAAAAAAAAAAAAAAAATAGAGTGAGTTAATAATTTATCTCATTAACTTTTGACATAGTTACTTGCAACAATTAAATAGAACATTTTTTTTATGAATTTAATAATATTAATACAATTAAATAAATTATTACTAGATTTTTCTCCTACGATATTTTTTTTAACTGTGGGATATTAAATTTTTATAATCAAAATTTTTAATTAAAAAAAAAAATCTATAAAAGTCCATAAAAGTCTGTGAAAGTATAAGAAAATTTTTCAAAATGGAATCTATACAAATCTATAAAAGTTTGTAGGAGTCTATTAAAATCTATAGAAGTCAATAAAAGTTAACGAAATCCATCAAAGTCAGTCACTTGAAAAATGTCAATCAAAATCTTTAAAAGTCTAGATTAAATATATCTCCCGTAAATTTAATTTAATTTTTTAAATATCACGTAAATACATTGTAGAGAATTCGTTTATCGCGTTAAGCCGTTAACTATCCTACTTGTTTTGACTCATTGATACCAAATTGACTCATGAAGAAAAATGTTGCAAGTCTGAAGATTATTTGTAAATAAAATCGAATTTATATATTGTTTTGAAATAAGGTGTAAAAGTTTACACGTCCCAATTTTATTTTCATTTTCCCACCAACCAAGATCAAGTTATCAACATGTGCCAAAACAACCCCCACCCAGCAAAATAAATATTAAAAAAAAAACAAATCAGCATGTGAGACCTGGAGGCTGGCGAGCATAAACAAGTACCGTGAGTGGTGATTATCCCAAGTGGGTCAGCTCGATTCCACATCGTTTATTGATTTAATTTATTACATCAAATTTAAATATTAAAATAGTCGAAAATACAGCTCGAATGTGACCTGTACAGTCCATTAACCTCAATCAATACGACGGCATGGCCACTCAAATCAGTATTACAAATCAAGTAGGGACAGAGGAACAAGTTTCCGGCAAGAAGAAAGAGTCTTCGGAGAATAGGGGAGATTTATGAAAATTCTTTAATCTTTTTGACTTGGAATTCTTTCAGATCTCCCCTTCCTCTGTTTTCTTGATTTCTCAGTCCAAAGAAAGAAAACAGGAATTTACTTGCCTTTTTCTCAATCAAAACATAATTTGTTGATTACCATTTTCTTGTTTTTTTGTGGGTTTTGAAATCTCTTGAAAAATTGGGCTCCTATTTTTTGGGTTCAATTGGCGGGAAATCAAGTTTGTCGTCATCTAATTGAAGTATTTTGTTTTATTTATGAATTCAAAGTGTTGGTGGATTACACAATTCACAAACAGTACTTGGGAGGGGTGCTACATTATAATCCAAATCAAGTGTACATAGATATACTGAACATATAGAAAGAGAAAGGGGAGAATGGGGGTTTCGGATAATACGAGGGGGCTAGTATTGGCAATGTTGTCGAGCTTGTTCATTGGGGCGAGCTTTATTTTGAAGAAGAAAGGTCTCAAGCGTGCTGCTGCTGCCGGTACTCGCGCAGGTCCGATTTGTTCAATCTTGATGAGTTTTTTTAAATTATTATTTGGGTTTCGAGTTTAAATTTGCTCGATTGGCTGGATCTCTGCTTGATTTGAATAGTTTTTTGTCTGATTGTAATTACTGACAATTTAGATTATGCATATTGGGAATACTTGATGCAATGAAGTAGAAAAAAGTTGACTTTTCCTTGTATTGGAACTGTGGAATTATTGGACAAGGAAAATAACCTTGATGTTGTTAGTGCATTCCCATAGAATGATGATATCGTTGGCAATCTTTGAAGAGGTGTGGCCGAGAATTTCAATTTTGATGGAATTCATTGTGTGCTATTAAACAGGTTGTATGGAAGTATTGAGTTTTAAACGAGTAAGAGTGAATGATGGTTTACTACCGTCTTTGTGAGTTTTGAAACAGAAATGGTGTTTTAAGTACTGGGATTTTCTCCGCTTACCAAGGAAAAGCTTTATCAGGTTGGCTTGAGTGATGAATGTGAGTAAGCCAATTTTGATTAGATGGATGGGTGGCTTAAGTTTGAGGTTTGGTTGAGAGAATTTCTTGTTTCCAGGGGGTGTTTTTATCAGTTGTATTCGTTAGCATTGAAAAGATCATTAGCCAACTAAAGGAAACTGCATTATATGACTCATTTACGTAGATAATCTGCCCACATAAATTTGGATTGTACAATCAATTTTCATATTAGTTCAATATACATTTATCTTGTTTTCCTCTTCTTGCATTATCAACCTGTTAATCCTTACAAAACACAATTTTGTGCTACTAATTCTGCAGGTACTGGAGGCTACACTTACTTATTAGAACCTCTTTGGTGGGCAGGCATGATTACAAGTAAGTAGCTGATACGTTTTGCTCCCTCTTGCAGTCTTGCTTCATTCCGATTGCTGAAAGAACCAATATATTGTGATTGTTACGAATTAATTTTAAAATGCCTTTATGTACAGTGATTGTTGGAGAGATAGCAAATTTTGTTGCATATATTTTTGCCCCAGCAGTTCTTGTGACTCCTCTAGGTGCATTGAGTATTATTGTTAGGTACGTTTTCAGAAGTCTTTGCATTATTACGTGTGATAATATAAATTCAACAAGAAATTCTTGATGATCTTTTACAGTACTAACTTCAATGAATCTGAATAGTTCTGTTCTAGCACACTTTATGCTGAAGGAACGATTAAGGCAGATGGGTGTACTGGGATGTCTTTCGTGCATCGTCGGATCAATAGTAATTGTAATTCATGCACCTCAGGAACATACACCAAGTTCTGTGCTTGAAATCTGGACATTAGCTACTCAATCAGGTTCCATTTCTCTCTTCTTCAAAAAATCTTCCGCTTTTGCCAAAAAAAATCATATCTCATTTCTGCTTATTGCTTCTGTCTACAGCTTTTCTGATCTATGTAGCAGTTACATTATCAATAGTTCTTGCTCTGATTATGTACTTTGAGCCCCTCTATGGACAGACAAACATACTGGTTTACTTGGGAATTTGTTCGTTGATGGGTTCACTTACGGTAATTGGATTTCCAGTTTTCCTCAGAAATATTTATTATGTTGTTATTAAAATTCATTTTGCCTTTGCCTTTGCCTCTATGTTGTTTAAGGAAGACACTTCTATCTCCATGCCTAGAGCATGTTTGACTAAGCTTAAAAAGTTTACTTACAAGCATATAAGTAAGTTTTAAAATATTTCTTTTTAATTGGTCTGTCGCTAATTTTGAAACTAGGTAAGAGTTACTTTCAAAAGAGTAACTGGTTTTACTTAAAAATAAGAAAGAAGTATGTCGTCCAAGTATGTTTGGAGACTAAAAGTTATCTGAAATTAACTTCACCTTTTTTAAGCTTTGCCACACGTGGTCACTGTCGTTTTTTATATTGCCATGCAGGTCATGAGCATAAAGGCTGTAGGAATTGCTATAAAGCTTACCCTGGAGGGGATCAGTCAAGCAGCATGTCCACAGACATGGTTTTTTCTTTCAGTTTCAGTAATCTGTGTGATCACACAGTTAAATTATCTTAACAAGGTGCTCATAATCATAAAAACAACATTTTTTTTTTTCGTTTTTAGTTTTTTCTGCACTATAATAAACTTTAGCAAATGCTTCAAAGATTCTTTAACCTCGTGAACTTCTTCAATGCATGAATCTTAGGGTTGTTAAGTTTGAGGAACTTGCTTATACACCATGTCTTAATTCCGATGATTGCTAAACGTCTAAATGCTAGTTGCTTTTTTCTTACATCAATCTGGCCGTATGTACGGTTGAAAATTCATGGTCATTGATCTGAGTATTTCTTGGCTCAATATTAATCATTTCCATTGCGATGATTGTCTTTCTTTTCCTCTTTCTCACATTTCCTGATCCCTACGGCATTTTTGTTCAGGCACTTGATACTTTCAATGCAGCAATTGTTTCTCCAATATATTATGTGATGTTCACAACTCTAACTATCATCGCGAGTGCCATAATGTTCAAGGTAATTTCCATTCTCTTGGAATGTACCTTGTCCATTTCCCGCTTCATTACACCTCTGAGCTAACACGGACAAGTTATTACTAATGTCTAATGTATTTGCAGGACTGGTCGGGTCAGAACACGAGCAGCGTAATATCTGAGATATGTGGATTCATCACTGTCCTTTCGGGAACAATCATACTTCACGTGACACGAGAGCAGGAAGCCACAACTCTGCCAGGTATAGTCCAAGGTGAAGTTCTATCCCAATATCTATCCATATCTGGCATAAGACACAGTTTATGCTATGCCAATATAACATGTGTTCCATGAGTAGTTTACCAACTTTAATGGCATGTTTGGTAAGGTATATTAGACTGAAAAATATTAAATATTAAGTATTAAAATGAATATTTAAATTTTATTGATTGTATTAGAGCATATTCAAGGGCCTCTTTATTTTTAAAGAGCATCTTACACATAGAGAGTATCTTTAAATTTAAATAGTAAATTTTTTGACATACTCCAACAAACAGTTTATTTTTAGCCCTTCATTTTATTTTTTCCAATAACCATATATTGTTGTTCTCTCATTTTTTAATTAATATATATGTTTTTGAGATGTCAATGGCTAATTATTCAAATATGATTTGAATAATCCAAGAAGTGAAGCGTTGAAACTTGCAACTTATTAATGCAATCATTATAAAATACAAATAGAGAGTGACTTTGGCTCCAAATGTAGAGAGTAAAACTCGGTCTCTATTTTAAAAAGTTAGATTAAAGTGTTTGTCGGAGTTTAATTGTAAGGGTTGATTCTTTAAAATAAAGAGTATTTTACTCTGTCTCTTGGAGATGCTGTTATCTTGTACAATAGAATACTGCATTAAAACATGAACTAAATGCATAAAAAACTCCATTTTCCTATGTGTCTCACATATATGCACATACATTTTGCTTATTAATGGTATGCAAAATGCCAACGATGTTTTTTATAAATATAGAATCTCTTGGAGATGCCCTAACACTATGCATTGGCTTATTTTTGCAGGAACCATAATATGGTATGATGGAGATCCAGCAAAAGGCTTGGAAGATGCACACTATATCACATTGCATTCTCCCGATTTCTTTCATTAATGAAATTATTAAAGAGACGCATGCAAGACAAATTTCCTAGCACTTAAGCTAATATGGTACC
The DNA here is from genome assembly GCA_023638005.1 of Forsythia suspensa. Lineage (NCBI taxonomy): Eukaryota > Viridiplantae > Streptophyta > Magnoliopsida > Lamiales > Oleaceae > Forsythia > Forsythia suspensa. The sequence goes on along the minus strand of CM042670.1, from coordinate 25,496,149 downwards.
CAATGATTTATGGTTATGGTGATACGAGTTTCTCAAAAAGATTGTGTGGGTGCCAGGACTGGATAGGTCCGCCTCTTCCTCCGTGCACCTTTCCTTAGGCGTTCGGGGAAGAGGGCTGTTTAAATTGTGGATGCATTTTCGAGTTGGATTCATGGATCTTCCATGGCTGCTCAAACTGTGCTGGAACATACACAAAGTAGGGATTCCTTCAGATTTTGTTAATTGGTGATTGTACATATTTGTCCTTATTTTCATTTCTTCAAGTTCATAGTTGTATGATTATTGGTTTCATTTTACTCATTGTAGTTCTGAGACTGCAATGGTTTTCGTTGTTTAGGAAAGATTATATACAATTGATGAAAATGTATTCATGTAATCGACCTTATTTTATTAAAAACAAAGCGTAGTTGTTGTTACAAGATGGTTTGTACTCAATTTCTCAAATATTGGTCCAAAATTGTGATTGTAAGGAAAATAACAATCTGAAATGTAATCCCCCTGCCCTCCGAATTGACTTTCTCGTGGTTCCTTCTGTTATCATTTCTTGAGAAAGACTACTATTTTATTTTTATTTTTTATTTTATTTGAGGATTTGTGTAGGTGCTAGGTGGTGGTGGCAAATGATTGAACCGGGCTGGCCTGGCTCTGGTGCCCCCAAGCACTGTTCGGCCCTTTGATAGGGCTGGCCCAGTCCGGCATGTAGGCCCTATCATATATAGGGCCGGACCTGACCTATAAAATTTTGGTTTTTCTTAAGAAAACAGAATTGACTATTAAACAAGTTTCGGTTATGAAAATAAAAGAGCAAAAAAGAAAAATGTAAACGAAAAATATTTATAGAATTTCAATGAAAGTTACAATTTGAATGAAATACACGTTTTTGGAGTAAGTGGGACAACTATGTAGACATCTAAATAAGATTAAATAGTCATTTATCATTATCTATAATTTTATAACACTCTTTTTGAATGACTATTCACACAATAACTATTTCATTAAAAATCTTATTTGGTAAAAATATAGTGGAAAAGATACCAAATGAAGGAAAAAGAATACAATTTTTGAGTAATATTTTCTTGCACCCAGTGGGCAAGAAGTAATTGTCCACTAGGTGATGTGGCGGCATGAGATCACAAAATGAAATTGTCCACTATTACAAGATGTGATCTCGTGTCGCCACATCACCCAGTTACTAGGTGTAGGAGAACATTACTCTTCTTGTCAAATTTTGAAGTAATCAAATGTTGTGAATCAATGAAAATCTTTGTATTGAGTCATCTATATCTATATCTTTTTCAGGTAATGTTTTCAATGTCACAGTTTTTTAAAAATTTGTATAAAATAATTATTTTGAAATGCGTTTTATGTTATAGCCTCCAAGCAATAGTATATCCATACAAGATCGTTATTGTGATAATTTGATACAATTACATTAAAAATAGATTTTGTTGTTGATCCCTTCAGAGTCTCGTATACAATTTGTAATACACAAGAGTATAGCCATATAATTTTGTTGAGAGTAAATGTATTGTAAATTATGAACAACTATAACAATAAAATTGATAACACTTTTCATTGGATGTACTTTACCCAAAACATGTTTTGTTAAATCTTTACTAAGAAAAATTTTGTGGGAAAACCTAGTGATAAAAAAAGTATATTATTTTTTTGGATGTGTTATAAAAGTTGTTTTATTAAAAATATTGCCAGGAAAACAAAATGGGACAACCTCGTTCAACGGAAAAATAGTATAACGCGTATTTACTTACATGATAATATGATTTGAGATATGTACTTTGATTGATTAAGTTTTTCGAAAATTTGAACTATATATTTCAAGCATATTAAATCTTTCATTAATTTATATACATGGTATTATTAATAATGTCAGATGTGTTGATTATAGCTATATTCATTAGATGCATATCAAGTTTCATGCATTAAACAAGATATCGACTTGTGATTGCATTCATCACATGAAAATTATCTATTTATATAAGTTTTTGCGAAAGTCGTTATGTTGAAAATCACGTATTATATTTTATGACTTTATTTTTCTTATTTTTTTTCCGCATAAACACTATTGACTTTACACATTTAAGTGTTCGGACTGCATGTTCAAAAACTTCATATTTTTAGTAAATTCAATTTTGCTTGTATAGCATTTTTTTTTGGCCAATCGTTTCAATGTCGAATTCTTCAACACAATTTGATTCAACATTTCAGTTTTCATTCACAATATTGCGCACTATATTGTATTATAACTATGTTGTCGACAACTATCTATTTTTAATTCTATTTATGTTCCCATAACGATATAACTTATCAAGATCTCTTCATTTTCAATATTTTTATGCACGTGAACATCTTCTTGGGTTTTAATAGTTAGTTATGTCTTTACACTCTCCAATAGTATACGCTTCTTTGATTGGACCATGTTTACTATTTGCTCTATTTTTCTTTTGGAGATTTTTGTCTTGGAATCAAATGTCACCACCCTTTGGATGTGAATAAATTTACCAAATATACTGCTAACGGAGCATCCTTCTAAGACGTTAATTCGAATTGGAACATTTACAAGTGGTATATGAGATTTGATTAATTTCTTTTAAATTAGTAAATGCATCTTGCAATTCACTTATCTTTCAAACTTCTGGTTCTCAATGTCATGTGAGAGGATATAGATAACATAATATTGATGCATTTTATATATTCTTTCTAGTTACTTAATTTCTTTCATAATGTCGAGAAAATTGTCTTTTCAAAATGACAGTTGACATACGCTGCTGTATAATATTACTCGTCAGGAGATTCAAATCCAGTATGTATCTCAACTTTTTAAAAATATATGTTGTACAACTAAAAAAATTAAGATATATATTGCATGACTAAAGAAAATTAGATGGAAAATATAAAACTTTTGACATAACTATAATGGGGAGAGCTTGATAATGACGTGATGAGTACCAATATAGCTGCATGTAAAATACCTTTCCTAAGCAGAGATGAAAGCATTTTGTTCTCTAATGGTTTAGCAATTCCCTGCATTTTATAAATATTCTACTAGTACTTGTTTGGTAAAATTTTTTGTTGATTGTAAGCAGTGAAATCTTACTTACGAATTGCGTAGATAAAAAAATAGATAAAAGTTGTGGGTCTTACGGAATGTGTAGATAAAAATAATATTTAATCAACTTATAAGTGCTTATAAATACTCTCAAACATACAAACCATGGACAATAAGATTTTTCCACCATTATGTCAACTAATAATCATCAAAAGTTTTTGGGACACAAACTCAGTAGCATTATCAAGAAGAAGGTCTTAATTGTTTAATCTGAATTTGAATCTGACAAAGAGAGTCCTAGTTGTTAAGATGGAGTAGATGATGTTGTAGGCGATGCTGAGCAAGAATTTCAATCATTAATTGGTTCACAACCACCTGTAGAATTCTAAGACGATCCTTTTAAAGGAACCAAATACGAGGAAGCAATAAAAAAATTGGAGGACATAGTAAGAAATGACGATGACTATTTCTTCACCCTAATTCGAGGATTTGTTTGTGAACCATATTGAGGAATTAGCCACTGATGCATGTAGAGTGCGTGGTGAAGATTAGTGTGTACAAAACTCTAGTGCTAGTGTTGAGGGTGGGGTGTTTGGTGGTGAACATTGTAGGGTGTTTTCCATTTTGTGTTGCAAAGGTTTGACATTAATGGTCTCCAACATTTGCAATCCATATATGTGACATCTTCATTCTTTAAATGCAATAACACTGTTCGTCCCCAACTTTTCACATGTGTTGGAGTCATTCATACTAAGGTACTATTTGACATAGCATAATAGATCCCCAACTTTTATTGTCATTTGTATATACGATTCACATTATTAATTCACATTTTTCGCATATAACAAAGACATAAGCGAATGAAACAAAAAATTGCAATATTTGAAAATTAACAACTTAAAATAAAAGGTTAAGTTACATTAACAATGCAAACTCCGATTATTACAAATAATAAAATTACAGACATTCTAAAACAATAAAATCCACACAAAGAACAATCCAAATACAAATGACCATATCCAAACACAACTCAACTGAATTTTTTAATTTTTGATTTGCACATTCTTAATTTCTACCAACAATACTTTATTCTCCTCTTATAACTTATTAATCTTTTCTTCAAATGTATTCACATAATTTCATTTGACACTAAAAAATAATGGACTTCCATTTGCAAATTATGTAATGATGTGGGGCCAAGTTTGCATGTCTTTCCCAGTTGCCCACAAAAAGCAGTACCATCCATGCAGTCCACCCTGCCAGCACATATCTATTCACTATTCTTTCCAATATTCAATAAATAATTTGAATTCCCATTCCAATAAAATATATACTCCATCTTAGCCGTACATTAATATTTCCAATCAGATCAGGAATATATCTGTGCTAAATCCCAACCGTTGATCAAATCCCCGCTATTTCCAATCAGATCAGGAATATCTCTGTGCTAAATCCCAACCGTTGATCAAATCCCCGCTGTGTTATGTAACTATCTCTTTTGGCTTCACAAAACCTATTTCTGCAGCGACGTTGAGAGAGAGAGAGAGAGAGAGAGAGAAAGGAACGACAATGGCGGCAACAGCGAGCGCGTGGGCGAAACCGGGCGCGTGGGCATTGGATGCCGAGGAGAATGAAGCAGAGCTCCTCCAGCAGCACAAGGAAGACTCCGTTAATGGCCACTCGAATGGCGTTGGCGAAAAGGCGGAATTCCCTTCCCTCGCCGCCGCCGCCGCCACCAAGACCAAGAAGAAGAAGCCCCAAACCCTATCCCTTCAGGAATTCACCACTTACAGCGCTGCCAAGCCAGCAGCTGCTAAGGGTCTTACCCCCGACGAAATGTTGGCTCTACCCACACGCCCGCGTCAGTGGTCGGCTGAGGAGCTGGACCGGACCCGGCTCGGTGGCGGGTTTAGATCCTACGGCTATGACCGTCCCTCTAGGGGTTCCTCTGATGAGCAGCCGCGTAGACAGGGAAGCTTTAATAGGGATTCGGATCGTGAACTCGCTCCTTCGCGGGCTGATGAAACTGATAATTGGGCAGCGACGAAGAAACCTGTGGTTGGTAATGGTTTTGAGAGGAGGGAGAGAGGAGAGAGAGGTGGGTTCTTCTCGGATTCACAGTCCCGAGCTGATGAATCTGATAACTGGGCTTCGAATAAGGCTTTTGTGCCCTCTGAGTCTCGGAAATATGAAAAAAGAGGGGGATTTGGATTAGAATCGAATGGTGGTGGAGCAGATTCAGATAATTGGGTAAAGAAAAAGGAAGTGGAGGGACGGAAGATTGGTGGAGCATTTGATAGTTTGAGAGAGAGAAGAGGGGGTTTTGAGTTGGATGCTGCGGATTCTGAGACTTGGGGGAGGAAAAGGGAGGACAGTGGTGGTAGGCCAAGGTTGAGTTTACAGCCTCGGACACTCCCAGTGAGTGAGGGGCAGAAGAGCGATACAAGTACAGTTAAGCCAAAGGGGAATAATCCATTTGGAGAGGCAAGACCAAGAGAGGAAGTGTTGAAGGAGAAAGGGCAAGACTTGAAGGAAATTGATGATAAGCTTGAGTCTGTGAAAATTAACGATGTTTCTGCTATTTCAAGTGATCGCCCAGCGGCTTGGAAAAGGAGTTCTTGGAGTGGCAATGGGAGGGAGAGATCTCAAGAGTTCAGGACTGAAAGGACTTGGCGGAAGCCAGAGTCTGTTGATTCTCGACCTCAAAGGTCAGTGAATTTAGGTTCTCAAAATCATATGAACTTTGAATTGTTTTGTGATTAATGATTGAATTGTTTTCCGTTTTATTAATCTGATTGAGGAGTCCTTATCCTTTTATTGTTGTGTGGAAAATGTACTTCTAGAATTTTTGTTACTGTTTTTGGTTTACATAGATGACCTCAAATTTATCGGAAACAAGACTTGATTTATTATTGTTGTCTGCTTTCACGTGCCTTTATTTTTGCATCTTGACTGTTCTCGTGGCTTTTTAGGCTTAGTTTGGATTATATTCATATGAAAGTCAAACTGATCACGAGGACAAGTAGAAAGGGGGGAGAAAGGAAAGTGTGGCAAGTTTCTGACTGAATATTGTTTCCCATGGCAAAGTAGTTGGTTTAAAAAGTGTAAATTCTTCAGTGCTTGAGTACAGATTGTGATCTCTGGTTTGTTTGAGGATGTCGGGAAGCAATGTCTATATGTACTCGTTATCTTAACCTCTGTTTGAGTTTGTTACTTTATGACATGAAAGTTAAATGAAGTTTTCCTTTGTAGTTCATCAAAATATCATCCATGAGAGAAAGTCATAATTACTTGAAACACTGGATGGCATGAGCTCTTCCTTAGGCTTGTGTAGGGATTAGTTTGCAAAATTAGTTTCATGCTCTTTTTGTGCCTCCATTTCGGGGTTGTCTATTTTTTGAATGAACCCTCCAGTCTTTGCACCAGCATATGACCGCACAATTGTTTTTCTTAGCATGCACAAGGAACCTATGTTTTCTCATTGGAAGTCACTTTTATATATTTCATCATACCTGTAAAACTTACTTTGGGTTGCTACCATCGTTCTTTCTTATACATGAATTCTTGTTATCTTGTTTTTGATTTGTTAGTTGTACTTCGCTTGTGTTACTCTGTCATTTTCTTGAGCTTATTTGCACTACTCTGGTTGAATTAAATTTTTGGATGGATGATGAATTAATTTGAATGCAAAGAAGAAATTTCTAAAGATATATAAACTGCAAGGATATTAAATTGTTATTTTGTTATTATGCCAAGATGTGATTGGTGGTTTTGGACCTTGACCATGGTAAGTGGCAATATAAGATAGGTGTTTGAGCAACCCCAATTCTACTGTCCTCCCATAGGTCCCTTGACGTGATGTTTTGTTCCATTTTGTTCTGTTCTCAATCCCTATCCTTTGAATTTTTTAATCACCCCCATCTGTCCGAATGAAAAAATGTAACCCCCCAAATAGAGCTATGGGGCATTTGTCTTGTGCACATGTTAATTTAGTTTATATGTTCTTAGAAGAAAAAAAGGTTTGTCTGATCTTAGGTGAAATTGAGTGATTAGGGAACTTGGTAGAAATCAGAACCTCACCTGTTGTTTGTTATAATATAATTATGTAACATTAAAAAAAATAAAAATATAATGATGTATATTTGATTCTTATCCGTTGATTTGTTTCTCATTAAACTTATTTTTTTTTATTTTTTATTTTTTAGTACTGAAAAAACTGAAAATGAACCTGCTGAAGATGGTGAAGATAAAGATCCCCAGATGTGAAGCGAGCTTGGATTGGAAGGGAAAAGTGGTAAACACGGCTGAAAATTTTGATATGCTGGATTGATATTCATTTGATCTTTTCTGTTATTGTGTCAGTGTAAGAAAGAGGCATTTTTGGTACACTTACAGGTATAATATTTTTAAGGGCTTAAGTGCTTGTTGTGTTGGGTGTATTAAAGATTTATATTGATATTATTTTCTTTGTTGGTCAAACTCTGTTCTTTTATTAGTCTGGACTGTGGATCAAGGATGTGATATTATTTAACTTTTAACAATTAACATAAGAACTCTTTATATATTCCTAATATATGCTTGATATGATAATAGCATTTTCAATGTTTACAAATTTTTGTGGGTGTATGTTTATACGTGTGATATGATCATTTTTTCATGGGAATCCCGCTCGCATATTTGGGAGAATAATCTTGACGCATTTGCAGTGTCTCGATAATGGAATTTGCATGGTGCTTCACTTTGTTGATTAGTGTAAAATGTATCCCATAGGAAGAACCATACATGCTCCCTTCGATGGTATGGCTCAAAAGATAATTGCAAAAATAAAAATTAACTAATATTTGTTATCGTTACTGAATATCAAGTTTGGCAATTTACTGGTTTCTCATATTTTCAAATTACAATGCTTTGATTGCAACCCTTTTTGGTTATTTGAAATTGTATCGACTTTTGAGTTGGCTTCTTGACGTTTCCAGTTTCTGCTTTCCATGGATGCTTGTCTTTTTTGTGGTTAGTGAATTGATCAAGAATGGCATTACAATTACAATCTTACAGTGTTGTGTTCTTTGTGTCGACAGATTTAGAAACAATATCATCTATTTGTGGTTTGAATGCCATTGGACCTTCAGTCCAGTTTACTCCCATTCATGTTTTATCAGACGAAGGACATTGATTGTTTTTTGTTCTTGAAGTTCATCGATTCTCTGATATATGTTTCAACAACTTGTGTTACATAGGAGTGGACATATTATACAAGATTTTAGCTTTTTTTTTTTAAATTATTGAATTAGCTTACCAAATATGTTGTAAGGGCACCATAAAGACTATATTCATGAGCACAAAAACAGATTAATCCACCCTTACTTGTGGTTGCCTTCTTATGTCGATGCGTTAACACCATTTGGTCAACTCGAAGGTAATCGCGACTGTGTAATGTAGGTTAAAGAAAATGCTAAAATTTAACTGAGATATCATTTGGTTCGCTAAACTTCATTTTGCTTTAAGTTTGTCGTTTGTTCTATATGCGACTCTTTGTTTATGCGTTAATGAGAAATCTGGCTTGGCCGTTAATTTTAAATGTAAAAACTAAAAACTGAGGTGGGTGTGCAATATTAGAGTGATGCATATGGTTTTGAGTTTTACAATCGAGTTGATCAAGCTAGTAGCATGTATGGTAGCGTTTTTTCTAGCTTGTAAGTTGGTCAAAAATTATTTTTATTTACATATTTTGTAGGATTTATTGTTCATAATCTACAAAAAAATTTTAACAAACAAACACTAAGTACATTTGCGAGTCAATGTAAATATTGGTTGGTTGAATATCTATAATACAAACATCGTCACGAGGAAAGGAGGATCAAACTGGAGGGAAAAGAAAAGGGAAAATGGAAAAATGTACTTGCTACCCATTCTTCTTCGTCAAAGTTTGGTAGCTCAACTTAGAGCTTGTTTGACAAAGCTTAAAATTTCATTTTGAATTTTTTTCAGTTAGTAATTTTTGATTTTTCAATCTATTTTTAACATAAAAAGTCAATAAATTCAACTCAAATAAATTAATTTTAGTCAAATAAACCAAAAATTAATTTATAAACTAGTTTATAATCTATGTCAAACGGGCCCTTAGCTTAGTTTGTGTACTATAATCTCAATACGCAATTAGCTTTTTCGAGAACCTTTTCAAAAGGATCAGCCTTCGACTCCAGTTAACTAAAAAATGAGTCTACCTACCCAATGCCTGAAAGGACGATAAGCTCATCTTCTTTCCCTTGTCTGATAACAAGGACACTACGTAGAACAAATGAAGCTTGAATAAATTTTTTTTTAAATCTTTTTCTTTCCTTTTTGACATAGGAGCCGTGTGAGATGAAATTAGCACATACACTTTTGTACGAGAGAAAGAAGTGGTCAAGACGATCTAAACGAAGAACCCAAAACGAATAATTAACTGAAAAAAAACCATCTTAATGATCACGGTTTTACTATTAATTTTTGGTAATGTAATGGGATTACATGCTCTACTAGTTCTTGATATAAAGTGGGAAATTACATTAACTACACTTCAATCTTAACCACATAATTAAGCTGGATCCTGGAAGTTGCATCTGTCTTAAATGCATTTCCGTATTCAAAATAACTTTTTCCATCCCAATTAATGGAGGCAGTTGAAAGTTGCAGTACAGAAATCAGAAATGCTCCTAAGAACTTTTTCTACTTATAATTAATGTTTTACTCACATTCTTACAGCCAAGAAATTCTTTCTTTTTCCTGATTTATCTGTTCCTTTTAGCTTCTCAGAATTCATGGAATGGTCCCAAGAGATTTTCTTTATAGCTTTTCTGATTGCTGCAGCAGCCATATATGAAGTTCATGGATATGCAGTGGTTACTGGCACTGTTTTCTGTGACCAATGCAAAGATGGGCAAATCTCCCTTTTTGATTACCCATTATATGGTAAAATCTTTAATTCCTTCTGCATTTGTATACTCTTTTTCGGAACCAGAAAGTTTTTTTTTTTTTTTTCGTGGTTGAATACATAAGAGTAACGAGATCTTATACATAGACTAACATTGACACCATTGTCTGTAGTTTGGGAGAATTTAGTTGCTTTAGATCTTATAATAAATTTAGCAATGAACAAATAGAGTGACAAAAAAAGGATTTACGTAGCTGATCCCAAATTTATTGAAAACAGGGTTTAGTTCGTTGTTGTCGTGGTTTCTTAGTTGAATATAATTGATAATGTGCAGGATCTAGACTTGTTAATTAGTGTCCTGTTTTCCTTTAAATCTTGTCTCCATGACTTCTAATTTATTCAAAGGTATAGATAAAGTAAAGGCGATCTGAGTACAACAGGGTACAAGAGAAAGGAGAAGACTGAAACTAACAACAGGGTACAAGAGAAAGGAGAAGACTGAAACTAACATCTATGGCTGAGGATCTAGAGCATGTCTGGCTAAGCTTAAAAAGGTTTACTTATAAGTAAATAAGCAAGTTTAAAATAAGTAATTTTATATCATCAGCATTGGAAATAAGCAAGTTAAATAAGTAATTTTATATCACCAACATTGGAAATAAGCAAGTTACTTATTTAGACACCGAAGTGAGAATTACCTTGCAAATAAATTTTACTTAAAACAGTAATTTATCCAAACATGTTTGAAAGCACAAAGTTACTCAAAGTTACTTTTAACTTATTTTAAGAGCCAAACATGCTAGTTAGATTTTCTAGATCCAACAATTAGAAGAATGCACGGGTAGAGCCAAGATATGGCAAAGGGGTGGGCTGAGATTTTTTTCTTAAACCACAATTACTGAGCCCAGTTTAATAAGAATCTAATGAATGAAAAATCTCATTAAATACTGAAACACTGAACCTTAATTGAAATAAAACTCTAAACTAGAAATAAATGTAAAAATACAAAAATAGACATGACAACCTAAATATTGCAATTTTAAACAAAAGAGACGAATTGAAACAGCTAAAATCCTTTTTTAGAAGTGGCAAAGCACTAGTCTTGCCTGGCTCGTCAAGACGATTCCGAAAACATATTATAATAGAAAATCTGAGCCCGTATGCGTAATTTATACCTGTTTTCATGAGATTTGAGAGGAAGAATCTGATAACAAAAAGCATTCACGGGGCCGCTGGTTTAATTTTTTATTTTTTTTATCCATGGCCCAATAAGGCCCAGCCCTATATCCACCTCTGGTAAAACGGAATGACGAAAAAAAATTCATGTAACCGACTCAATATTTATTCAGAACAAGGCTTAGTTTGTTGTTGACGTCGTCGTTGTAGAGGAAACTAATGACCGGAAAATATATATATGCAGGAATAAAAGTGGGAATGGCCTGTCCGGGGAGTGATGGGCAATTCACAATGTGGAGAGAAGAAACCACAAATTGGCTTGGCAATTATGCCATGAAATTTGAGGGCACCCCAGATTTGAGTGGATGTTATTCCCAAGTTTCAGGCAATGCACAAGGATCATCAAGGTGTGGGGCAGCAGCTGGTCCAGCCATGTATCCAAGACTAATGTTTAGGATGTTTGATATGGAAATGTACACAGTGGATCCTTTGCTTTCTCAGCCGGCACAGCCTATGCCCTTTTGCTCGAGGTCGACTAGCCCGGTGGTTGCCCCAGCTCCACCGGTGCCTCGGCTTCCACCTTTGCCACCGTTGCCCCAATTGCCTCCAATGCCTCCAGTGCCATACTTCGAAGCTTCAGCTTGCCCGTACCAGTAAGTTGAAGGTCTAAAGGTGTTTACAACCTCTTTAAAGAATGTGATCGTTGTTAGATTGTATGCAGTTATTCCATCGACTGCCAATCGACCTGATATTCTTAAAGGTTATATTGGGTAATACATACATGTATTAGGTCATCGAAATATTTTTACTATATAAAGGACTATTTAGGGGGTTATTTTCGCATGTGAGAGGCCTTCTCTATTACAATGAATACCTGCAACATCAAGTGGACTTAACTCTCAAATTGCTTTTCTTGTTTTTGATTTCATATGATTATATTACTTTTCTTAAGTAGATATTATTGCTTAATCCATAACAATTGTTGACACTAATTCTTCAGGAAGTGGATGATGCCGGAAAACAAATGCTACTGGAAGGTGGTGTCTCCAGACACAAAAGTAGCCATTATTTTTGGGCTGATCGCCGGCCGGAGATACGGAACAGACATGACCCTGTGGGAAGGCATGAATGGGAGAGGGGATCCATATAGGACTCTGTTAAGGGAAGGGACAACTGCTCTTCTTAATTCCTACAGTAGCATACAGTTCCCATACCACCCTTTAGGTGTAATCCAACATATGAATTGGGCATTAATGGGGTCTACTAGGCAAGTTCTTCACACTGCCCTCAGTTTCTTGAGGGCAAATTCCGGCACCACCGCCAGCACCGGTACGGCCACCTGCAGATTTACTCCTTGCAAGTGATGCAGCAGCATTTGGTTTGTATACTTGTAGTAGTATTATTGTGTGTATTTATGAGGTACATTGGAGCTATTAATTGAGCTTAATATTTTCAGTGATTCCACCCGCTTTGCAACTATGGGAAGAGGAGCGTAAAATGATTCATACAGTCGACCTTAAATCTATTAAGAATAGAACTTAGTTTTATTATAGTTGTCAAAGTGTTACAATGTATTGTGACATATTACTATATTAGCCCTTTTTTATTCTTGTGATATAAGAAAATTATCATATAATCTCTATTTACACAAAAACACCCGACAATAAGCAAGATAATTGTCCTTGCTGTTGATTTCTGATCTCCTCGCAATATTGCACTTGTATTTACATAGTATTAGACACTATTTGGTACAATAGTAGATTGTATTGGACAATATATATATATATATATATATATATATATATATATATATATATATATATATATATATAAAAGAAAACGAAATTAAAATTTTATTCTAAGTAGAACCAAACGAGATTTACAAATTCACTTCCAAAATCCAATTTTTGTTTCTTCCACCTACCTATTCCAAGAAAAGGAAGCTTTATGCATATATACATTTATCTACATTCGTCTGATTATGGAAATTTAACGTATTGAATATTTTTTTCAAAAGTAAATACAGTTGATTTACATTGTGGAGGTGTGTTCAAGATATAAATATAAATAAATTCTAATTATATTTAATTTAATTTTTTTGAATGAGCCGATCGATTCAATAAAATGACCATAGTCAAGTAGTACATAAACTATTTTTTATCAATAATTATATCCGTTAAGTTCATCTAGATGTTTGGTAAGTAGCATTGTAAACGTTCGATAAGGTTCTTTTTATCTTTTTTGAAATCAAGTTGTAATTGTATAAAGATAAATCATTGAGTACAAAACAGAGAAATAATCAAAGAACACGAATCAACCTTAACATATCTCCAGGCAAAGGAATTGCCATAAATACGGAGTCGTGGGACACATAGGGTAGCCAGGCTCGGCCCAAGGGATGAGCCAAGCTCGACTTGTGATCCACTAGGGGTCTTGGTTAGTCCCATGGCCGTGGGTTTAGCTGAGCTTCCTAGGAGTCGGCTCTTTTTTTTTTTTTTTTTTTTTTTTTGGTGAAAGCAAAATTTTTAAACAACTTGAAAAATCCAAAAGGAAAAATCCAACACGAGCCGGCTTGTAAAAAAAAATTGGGGCTCAGCCTGGCTCAGGTTCATTCCTAAACGAGCCCAACCTGGCTATTGGCTGAACTGGCGAGCCTACGGGTCGTTTGGCTTGTTTTCCATCCCTGGGGACACATACCATACTTAACAACATAAAAAAGAGCTATGACATCATCATAGAGAAGTGAAAAGTCACCATATTCATGACCCCTTGTTGTACCACTCTCAAAGCATTGCATTCGACGATATCAATATTCAAAGACAAGTCACGCGCCATTCAGAGACCTTCTTGGAGAGCAATCAACTCAGCTGTCATGTTTGGTAGTGTTGAAATTATTTTTTAAGTACTTATATTATAAGTTGTTGATGAATGTGTGGATAAAAAGTAGGTTATAAGTTGTGGGTCCTATGAAATATGTGGATAAAAAATATGTTTGACTAGTTTGACCAACTGAAATTTTAATTTAACCACTCCCAAACATGTGCTAAGCATCTACAATGTATTCAGTGGATTGAAAAAAAAACATGTGCTACATCATCAAATAAACAATGTTTATTAAAAACACTTCTCCAATGCACAATGTGGAACACTATGTCAGGCTGACATGGCACCAAAAAAAATAGAAGATGTGAGGTACTCTTTCTACATCTAGATGTTCTGTGAGATTGGATGAGTGAGCAATTTTTTTAATTTTTGACTTAATTTTTTAAAATTCTATTAAGTGAATTAGTTTTATTATTTTTTAGTTCAAAAAAGTAAATGCCACATAATCAACATTATTGGATTATAGAAGAAACCTATTGGAGAGAATTTTTGGATTTCACCGTCTATTCATTCTACATAATCTAGAAGTCTGTCGATTTAATTGCCATGTCAAACAATCCATTGATTGCATTGGAGATGCTCTTAGAGTCGAAAATCCATGTCAATTGCACAAGACGTGGCGCCACAAAACCATAACAAGGTGGTTACGCATGACAACACCTAACCCGATAAAACCTTTATTCTCGCGCACAATTGCATCAATATTCAGATTCAGCAGTCTTGCCCCTGGAGCAAGCCATGAGATCGATGGGTTAGAAGTTCTAAACATGTGGACAACAACCTGTTTTTTCCCTTCCAAATACTCTTCCATCAAGTTCAACGCCAATGAAACAGTGACTGTAATACTCATTTGTGCTTGTTTGATAAAACATTTTGTAGATTATAAACAGTGAATCCTATAGGATGTGTGGATAAAAGTGATATTTGACTGACATTTAAGTGCTTATAAACACTTCAAAATATTTGGTCGATTGTGCACTCTCCATATATACAAAAGAACAACACAAATAGATTCAAATTCAACACTAGGTGTAGAAATCCAAAGTAGAATCCACAGCCATCTCACAGGGTTACATTCCCAACCAAAGCCACGCCTTTTGTTCGCTTAAACCTCAATTACACGGTGTCAATAGACAAGTAATATAATGAATGTGAGTCCAGTGTCGATTTCACAAGAAGTGTATACTTATAATAAAAATTGCTTATTTTTACTCTAGTTAAAGAAATTAATTGAAAGAATGGTTTGATCTAGATTTTAACTAAAGACTACTAAAAGCAATTAAAATTATCACTATGCTGAGTGAGATATAATATGAATATGAAAAGAGACTAGGACTCCGACTCCACCTATTTTTTCACATTAATTCATATAACCAAGTTATCAAGAATATACATTTGTGTTGATGATCGATGTCCCTAAATTACTTGACAATCTCTATCGAGTAGAGTCGAACATATTGTTATGTTTGAAATTCCTATATATATATATATATATATATATATATATATATATATATATATATATATATATATATATATATATATATAGCGATCAGATAGATCATAGTGGTATATATTGATATGTGTAAAGTATACACTTAAATTGACTCCATAATGAAGAGTTTTCTTATAGTTCTAAGCGTTTTAGAGTTAATAGCTGTTGAGTTTTAGTCATTTCGTGATTGTAGGATGAAATCTATCAACTTGAGTTACATTGGTGGAATTGGAGAGAAAATGAGAAAAATTGAGGTTTCGAAATGAAAATCAAGAACCAAATATTAAAAGATGAGAAACAATATAAAATCAAGAATTTTAAGGTACTTCAGAGTGATAATGAAGAGTTGAAGTGAATGAACAAACACCCGAAAGTCGAAGAAGCGAATTGGAAAACCTACCACCATAGCATGTGAGAAAATTAGAGCACAAAGTTTGGTAAAAAAATCTTCACAAGAAAAATGATAAACTATTGGAAATATAATTGAATTATGAGTTCAACTCCTTTTACGAATTGCAATTCAAAGTTTCGTATAAGAAGTTATGGTCGTTCGAATATCAGTCTCCGATGGATCGCGTAGCTCTCTGTCTACTCGAGAGGGTCCTAAATGAAAAACATGCTTCTGTCCACTCGAGTAGGCTGGAAGTTTAGTTGGTCTAAAATTCAATTTTTAGCAAACTTGTATGTAATTTTGGAGCACGATTTTGGACCCTAAATCAAGAGCTATAAATAGGGAAAGAAAATGTGATGCTAGGTTTCAGAAAGTGAAGAAAAAACATAATGAATGCTTGAGCTTGAAGCAAGGAGAAGGTTGAAGATTGTTGGGCACACCATTGAAGACATTGAAATGAGTGAACTCCATCTCAAAAGCTTTTTCGTGTAATTAAACAATCTGAGTGATGAATTCTAAATTATTTTTGCACTTTTGTAACTCAACCATAGTAGGCTAAATCTTCATGCAAGAAGTAATGAACTTCTCTGAAAGGATTGATCTACTATTTATAGTTTCTACCAAGTAAATAAGACCGTTAGATCAGCCAAGGCATGATATAAGCCTTTAAACATTTGATCCATCCTAACCATTGAAGTTGAAATGGCACCAACACTTATTTCAAATGAGCGTGTTAGATTGAGCAGGTGAGATGCATGCGCCTCAGACGCGTAAGGAGTAAGCATCGATCAAACAAATGACGGCTGCAATCATAATATGTGACCCTTCCCAACACACTAATCGCACGCATTAAAGGTAAAAATCATGTTGTAGCATTGATGCTTGCACTACTACTCTATGGGGAAAGTAGACACGTGTCCCACCATCTTGGCAAGCAAAGCGTATAAATATCAAGTCAAAAGCTTCCCCTTTAACAAAGTCCATGGTCAAATATGAATATGTAGACTCGAATTTTGGGGACTAGTATTTTACCTATATATATAGAGTATGAAGGGTAAAGTTTGTGCGAAGTTGGGACTTCAAAAGCTTCGTCTTTAACAAAGTCCGTAGTCCAATATGAATATTTAGACTCGCACTGTAATGTATTGAAACTTTTTTTTATCTATATATATATATATATATATATATATATATATAGAGAGAGAGAGAGAGGGAACACGTATTTTATCACATGCTTTCTCGTGTTAAATTAAAATATTTTAACCCAACTCGTCAGTAAACCAAGATGACGTGGTTAAATAAAAACCACTCCATTCTAACTCTAGTTAATTACCACCGCTTCTTTTTCGCCTATAAATACGCTTTGTAAATAGTTAGAGAGTCAGCCAATGATTGTAACAAGTAAATGTATGAATATTAGTGAGAGTGATGGTAAGCACAACCAATGCGATTGTAATTAGAAACACAACCACTGAGGTTGTGACCTTGGGGCACAACCATAAGGTTAACCCTAGAGGAGCAACCACCATGGTTGTGCTTTGGACGCACAATTCCATGTGGTAATCACAAATGTTTTTTTTAAATAGAATATTGATTTAATTCTTTTCGGGTTGATAAAATAGGTACCAAATTTTACGACAACTCTTCGTTACCAGATGAGTAGGTTTAGGAATATTATTTGAATTGTTATTTAACATATAATTTTAGTACTTAATCATTGATATTTATGTTTGAGTCTTTATTTTATAATCAAGATAAATACGGAAAAGATAAATGATATAGAATAATGGTTGACACATAAATTTGGGACTAAGATTAACCTTACCGAGACTTATATAAAAATGAAGTGTTGATGAAAAGATTTTTTAGTTCTGATTATTTATGTTATTATTGTGCTCATTTCAGTAATGCTGATTTATTATTTTTTGATTTTTGTGTTATTATTATTTTGTTCATTTTAGTGATTGTGATTTATGTTATTATTATTATACAACTCATTTTATGGATGATTGATATTTATAAATACTCTATTATAATATTATACACTGCAAAAGAACAATCTATATTACGGTTATTTTTGAATTCTTTTATTTTAGAACTTTATAGAGTGTTAAAGTTCAGATTCTTAATTTTCATTTTATGATCTAATAAAGGATGTATAATAGAAGTATGATATGACGTAATGATTCATATTTATTGTGTGGCATTTATATTACGAGCTTAAATATTGTGTGGTATACACAAATATTGAGTCGTCAGTACAGACTCTATAAAGTAATTTAGACCGCCAGTACAGGTCTAATAAGATTAACATGAAATGATAGGTCGTCAGTACAAACCTAAAATATGAAATAATAGCCGTCAGTACAGACTTTGTATACCTTACAGTTGGTCGTCAGTACAGACCATTCATATGGAAAGCCACCAGTACATGCTTATACTTATAAAGTAAAAGGTGCATAATAATTAAGTTCGTAATGAGCCCAATTTGCATGACATTCATGTAGATATCATGACACACGTGCACACCCTACTCACTGAATTGTGATTGTTCACGTGTTATATGTTTTTCTTTTTAGGTAAAAATGCCAATTGACGTATTTAGCATTTTCTCAAGCGAGTGGGTCATTGTTGCTGAAAGGAGAGAGATGCGTTGAGTTACAACCACTGATTTCTGGTCATGTCTCACTCATGCCCCTCGATATTACAAATGAAAATACACTATTATTTGCATTGAAATTTACGATATGAACAATAATGGATGGTTTCTTAAAGGCATCTACTTAGAATTCGAAATAAAAGGACGTGAAGTATTATAGACTACTCTTCCCACCCCACCATATTTTTGAAGCTTTCTATATGAATGTTTATATGTATTTATAAAGGAAGTAAATATTTTGTAGCAGATGGGTGACGGACTAATTTGAAGATGTATTTTGAAAAGTATACAAGACCTCAGTAATATAAAGGATAATTACTACTCCAATTACGTTGACTTAATTAATTAATTGTCATTTGTTTATTTTCGTGACATAAACCAAATTTGCGAGAATCAAAAGAATAATTGCATGATTAAATAAGTGTGAATTTTAACACTACTTATTTTGAACTGGATGTTTTTACCAAACACTATAAATTATAATATAGAGTCAATTTTAATGACTTAAGCTACATCAAATCTGTAAACAATTTAATTATCCTATCAGATAAATTTTTTATTATATATCTTTATATATATATAATTCACATCAAAGTAACCAAAGTAATGAAAATAAATAAAGATCTTATAAAAGAATAAATAAATAAATGAATAAATTTAGGTCGCTACACACACTTCGGAGACTATTGTTATATCTCGCAAAATATAATCTTTCGGGACAAATTAGTCGAGAAACTGAATGAAAGAGGCTCGCCTACACCGTTGACTTCGCCTACCTCCCTCTTACCTTCAACTAAGACAAGGGAGAAAATGTAGGAACTCACAAACGACTAGACGAGGAAAATTGAACGAAGTCTTCTCAACTCGCCTAACTAAAACCTTCGCCTATCCCTCGGATAGGCGAATGCATAGAATTTAAGAACTAACTAGCTAGCTACTTAAGCCCAACCCTGATATATCCATTTTACCTTCGTCACCTAAAGAAAACTTGTTTGTCGAAGGATGCGAGCTTAACCGTCACACCACCTACTGATTTCAGGTAACAGAATATCCTTGGGACCACATAGTGAATCTCTACGTATCAAAGTTAGTTGTAAAAATGCCATGTGAAGATAACAATCTGGAGAAAGAGATGACTGGAGCAATGTCCTTCTGTCATGTGTCATAGAATCTTCTAGAATTATGAGTTCTCTAATAAAAAGGTGACATGTGGCGGAAAAAGATCAAAAGACCCAAGGACTTGCAACACCTATAAATAGTTCAAATTAAATCAAAGAAAAGGGAAAACGATTAAAAACCTTAGCTAAATTCTTGTTCCTTGAATTCTCAATCTTCGGATGGCAAATTATAGAGGGTTAAGTTATTCATTCAAACAAGGAGGTGGACAAAGATTTGTTGGCTTTGATTTTAGTGGTCAACACCACCTAATTAAAACTTTCCTGTTTCTTGTCATATTTAAAACCTTTGTGGTCATAACTAGGACTATAGTTGTATAAGTACTATAAGGCGCAACAAAATTTCAAATTAAATTCTCTCTAAGATTATATGCATTAAAAAAGTTCATGTTATTTGTGATAGTGTGAAAATTTAATAGCATATTTGGTTAATTAATATATAATTAATGATAATTAGGGAACCAACTATATAATATATTATATCATCAAATTAAAACCGGACCCACTCTGAAAATTGCAAACAATTAATTCTAAAAATCAAATATACTCGATACGGCTATATATAAGTAATTATTTATTCCACCCGCCAATGTATATATAACCAGCCACATTGAGCCACTGCATGCACACAAAAGCTGAAGAAAGAAAAAGAATTAGAGAGAGAGGAGAACATCCCGAGAGAGAGAGAGTTTGTGTATTGAAAAACTTGTTAGGATTTTTGTGCGAGTCAAGATTCAAGAAATGGCTGAGAAGAACAACGGAGGATTGAAAAGGGGCACTGTGAAATGGTTCAATGATCAAAAGGGATTTGGGTTTATCATTCCAGATGATGGTAGTGCAGAACTGTTTGTTCACTATACGGCTATAAAGACTGAAGGGTTCCGCAGCCTAGACGATGGCGAGGTGGTGCAGTTTGAGGTGGAGTATGGCGAGGACGGTCGTGCCAAAGCGGGGAGCGTGACACGCTCAGGTGGAGCTCCTATTAGCTCGAGCACTCGTAATTATGAAGCCGGAAGCAGTGGCCGAGGTGGTGGTGGAGGTAGTGGGTATGCACCCTACAGCAGAGGCGATGGTGGAAGCAGGGGTGGTGGCCGTGGAGCATTCGGTGACCGTGGGTGGAAGGGGAGGAAGTTCTGGTGGCAGTAGGGGAAGGGGAGGAAGCTATGGTGGCAGCGAGAGGTATGGTGGTGGTGGATGGCCTATTTTCTAACAGCTCAGCCAATGGGTTTACCGTTTACACAAACGGAGTAGATGTGTCTTTTACATATATTCCTCTTTCTCTATTAGGTCTTTGATAATATATATGTTATGGTTGTCTAGTTATGGTCGAGATATATATAATAGTGACTAATCTTAATTTGATACTTAACGACATAAATTTATGATATATTCGCATACGCAATGCGTGCATGCTTATAGGACTGTTATATACATTTGACTATATATTAATAAAAGAATAAATTTATTTATTTATTTTTATTTTTGAATGAAACTTTAAGGTTTATATTTCAACTTTTATGGTGATTTCTTTGACCATATCAAATATATATATATCGGATCAAAAGAAGAAATTCTTAGTTTTAAATGCATATTTCGTTGTTGGAGTTTTATTCAGAGGGACTAACAAGAGTATTAATTATGAACGAGAATTCTAGAAGAGTTTGAGCACCAACCTCGAACTAGATAATGGGCAATTTCAATTTTCTAGTAATATTGTGTCTTGTTTTCTTGCAATTGACATCCATTTGGATGGTCATTAGGTTAGAGCAATAGCTTATGTATATTTAAAGAGTATATTTAGTATTTTAAAGAGCATTATTAAATTTAAAGAACAATTTTTTTTAAACATTCTAACAGCCTCTTTATTTCCACTCTTTATTTTTTTTCTCAAGAAGCATTTAATATATTTCTATCTCCTCTCTTTTTATCATATATTTTTTTCATAATTTGTATATATTATTTAATTAAAACCAACACATCAAATATTAAAAATTAAAATTATTTCAATACATTTAATAATATAGATATGGAGAGACTCACTCTTTAAATTAATATGTTAAATTGGAGAGTCCATTGGAACATAATTTTAAACTTTGACTTTTTAAATTAAAAGTAATCTCTAACAAACTCTTTAAACATATGATACTTTTTAATTTAAAGAGTCAACTCCTAAATTTCTGCTCCAATGGACTTTCCAATTTAACATTTTAATTTAGAGAGTACTACTCTCTATTATTAAATATATTGAAACAATTTCAATTTTCAATGCTTGATATATTGACTTTAATTAAATAATATATACAAATTAGAATATCAAAAAAATAGAAAAGGTGAAAAGATATTAAATGTTTCTTGGAATAAGTAAAATGAAGACCATGGATAAAGATGTTGTTGGAATGTTTAAAAAAAAAATTGATCTTTAAATTTATAGATACTCTTTAAATATAGATAAGCTGTTGTAGATGCTCTTAGTAAATTTTCTTAAACCGTGATTTGATGGTAGAGACATAGTTAATCTTTTTTCTTAACGAACTTCGACAATACAATAAGTAGCGAGTCTTACTTCTCAATATGTATATAATTAACACAATATATTAAGTATTAACTTAAAAGATGGAAAAAAAAACAAAAAATATGAAAAAAAAACATGTAATACAAATCAATTATTCAAAAGATCGAACTTATCAATTATAAAATCTAAATTAAAATCATCAGCAATCTCTCTCTCTCTCTCTCAATGTAGATAATCATGAAGTTTGTTAGAAATTTATTCTCCATTTTATTGCGAAATGACGTCTTAATAAGTTTCATCCTTCAAAAATCTTGCAATGTTGTTGTTGTAGTAACTAGCAAATTCATCACTAAACAAATCAAACTATCAATCAATAAATAATGTTATGAATTTTTTTGTTTCAGCCAACAAATTCATGACATAATTGAGAGAATTGATACCTTGAAACTACGGGTCATGAAGTTTTATACATGTAAATTATAAATGTATCTTAGAGTCTGTTTGACAGAGATTATAAACCAACTTATAAACCAATATTAGTTTATTTGAGGCTACATTGTTGACTTTTCAAACCATTTTAACGTAAAATGATAAAATTGTCCTTTTTAATTTGAAATGATATTTTATTGATTAAGGTTAACATGGTCATTTCATGTTAAAAGCAAGTTGAAAAGTCAAATATAACGACTGAAATAAATCAATTTTAGTTTATTATAAACGGGTGCTTAATTAACTCATTTACTAGACTTTAGTTGGTGTTTTCAATCCAAAATCTTGAGCGTCAAGTGGGTCAGTTGGCTAGAGCCTTTTCAGAATGACCACAATGCACCTTACCTAGTAATACTAAAACTAGCCCAAAAGAGTAGGTGAAAGCAATCACAACTTATAGCAAAGTTCAGCCACCTAAAATTCATGTGAAAAGATTGGGGTGTTGCCGATGATAAGATATCTAATACAAATGAGGAGCAACTGGAATAACTAAAACATTTAGAAAACACAGTTGCTCTTATCAAAGCATATGTGACTCATATCATGTTTCCACAAAAGTTTTAGAAGCACAAATTAGATAAGCAATTTGGTAAATTCTTGGAGATCTTTAAAAGATGCAAATCAACGTACCATTCGCAGATACTTTAGCACATATGGCCAGCTACACCAAGTTCATAAAAAATATATTGTATAATAAGCAGAAAGTAGAGGATCATGAGACCGTGGTGTTAATTGAAGAGTGCATTGCCATTTTACAAAATAAGCTACCTCCTAAGTTTAAAGATCTAAGGTGTTTCTTGATACCTTGTGCTATTGGTGACTTTCATTTTGATAAAGTATGGTGTGATTTAGGTGCACATATTAATTTGATACCTTTATCTAATTACATAAAACTAGGCTCCAATGTGAGGAGTTTTTTCTTTGTGAGTGATTGTAAAGAAGGAAAAGTTTGTGGAGTGTATAAGAAAAATGTTCAAACATTGCTCTCTAAATCTGGCCTCTTTTTATATAGACTTTTGTAAATGGTGATGTATCTCGAAAATAGTTATTTTAACATGGGACTTGTGTCCATAGGGTTTCCATGATATCCGGCATAGGGATTAGATGCCTCGTTGGTGTAGTTTAGATAAAACTAGAGTTATCATCAAGGCGGAGTCAGGATTTTTTGAAGGGAGAGACTACTACTTTTTTTTAAAAAAAAAAATTACACTTCAAGACCAAATTACCATAAAATGCCCAATTACCCATTAGGCCATTAGTTATCACTTTCACAGTTTCACCCAATCCCCAACCCACTTAAACAACCTAAATCTCAAACACAATTGAAATTTCCAATTCTCAAATCAGCAATTCCCAATTCTTCTCAAAACCTACTCGTTCAACAATTAGTTTAGTTGTTTAGAATTGGCTTTGTTGGCTTTGGACTTTGAATTTGTGTTTGTAGAACTTATGCTATTGGTAAGTCTCTTGATTTCTCAAGAAAACTCACAAATTTCTATCCCTTTTATTCAATCTCTTAAATTTGTTTTTCATTTTCACAAATTTATTTATGGGAAAAATGTGTTTCTTATGGATTTTTGTTATGTGTTTCACTTATATTCATTAATTAGTTTTTTAAATCAATTCTTCTTTTTGTATACACAGGCACATGCATTGTATTAATTTAGCCACGGGAAAATATATTGTGCAGCATTTTCACCATTGATCAGGTCACGCAAGTTTTAATTTTGAATGTTTAATTAGGCAAAGTGATCGACTTGTTTAATTTTGAATGTGCAGCATTTTCAGCCTCTTCCAATTGGTATATTGTGCAGCATTTTCACCTTCTTCCAATTGTTTAATTTTGAATATTTAATTTTGGATTAATGAGTTGTGGCTATACCTGTGATCAACTTGCATTAAATTAAATAAAAGATCTCTCATGTTTTTCTTTATTTCTTGTCATTTTGTTTTTCAATTTGTTCACTGATCTGGGATGTTAATAATTTGTTTAAACTCTGTTTCTTGATCAAATTTATTGGTAATTGAACTCGTAGTTTAATTTATCTGGTTTGTGACCAGTAACCATGCATTGTGAAATGTTTAATGACTTTAATCCATTTGAGTTTCATATGTTTGATAGAATTCCTAAACCAATATTAACTAAAGTATTTGTTTAAATTTAAATTGTTTGTATTTGTGTTTCTAGAATTAAAAATAGATCATCATCAATCTTGTGCCAAGAAAGGAAAAACATTGTTCTCATTCTTTAAAAAGATAGATGAATCTATTAAAAGTACACATTATGTTAGAGTTGGCGAGGATGCTTTAATCCCTATCGTTCAACTTCTTACAAATTCATCTCTTGAAACTGAACACCATTCATTTTCACAGCCTGGCATGCAACCATCTACTTGGATAGAAAGGGATATGGGGAAAATGATGTTATCCATACATCAATTTTAAACTGATAAACTTCAATAAAATATAAGTAAACAAGAAACAAAAGTAATACAACTGTAGAATGTAAACAGGAAACAAATAAACAGTATAATTTCATAATATAAATTGAAGAGGAATGCAAACCGAGGCCTGTACAGATACAATTTCCTTAAAACAGATTCGTCCCCTACCTTAGGTTATGAACGACTGTTACCAAAGATACAATGGTAGAACTGGTTGTACTAGCGAACCAACCTACTGCCAGAACAATATCACCGCGAGATGAATAGAAAACTTGGAGGAAAAATGCTGAATTTTTTTGGATGTGTTGATTGAAGAACTGTAGATTTGTTCATATAGGCACTCGAGTGACCTTCTAATTCCAATTCCACCATTAACAAATAATTTACATGAGTTACACTCATTAACCCACCACTAACTACCCATCAACAACACATGAAATAAGTTGAGAAGTTGGAAGGTCTCAAAAAATAAAGAGTTTTAAATTTTCATTCAACTTATTTTCTAACAATCCCCCACATGAATAGAAATTAATAGAGACAAGTAAGATTTGGTGATAAAGTTCAACGTCTAAAACTTGCATAGGATAGGTAGGTGTTACCCTTTGAACATTTCATCGTGAAAGTATATTTTTTTTTAACTGACTAGTAGACGCGATGTCCTTGAACTGTTATGTTGTTTGTGTAAACGATGACATACTTCACATAGAATTCTTCCTGACATAGATCAATTCTCATTGTTATGTTCATTTATGGTTGTGAACATATGCCTGGTTCTGCGAGAGGTTTTAAGAATTGCGCCTTACACAATTATCTTAGAAGTGGCCCACTTTTCTCTCACATAGGTGATTTCTTATTAAGAGTAGCGAGCTTTACTCTGCGCGTAAGAATCATTAAAAGCCTATTGCTTATCCTTTCCTCTATGGGTATCACTGTTTCATTATAGGAATGGACAGGAGAGAACCCCCACAACGATCTAATTAAGTATTTACAATTAGGTTATCCATTTGAACTTAGATCTTGGGATCTCCAGTCAACTAGGTTGGGTTTCCTATGTATTAACTTATTTTTCTAAAGGCTTAAGTCTCTAATTCATTTCAACGACTTTTTAACTAACTCTCTATTCAAATCTTTAGTTAGTGGATCCGCAATATTATCCTTTGACTTCACATAGTCAATAGAGATAACTCTAGTTGAGAGTAGTTGTCTCATGGTATTATGTCTACGACATATGTGTCTTACTATATGCCATATCAATTGTAGATTAGCTATCACAATGTATGCAAATTGCTGGCACAGGCTTTGACCATCTAGGAATATCCTCTATGAAGTGACATACCCACTCAACCTCTTCACCACACTTGTCCAATGCTATAAACTCAGATTCCATAATGGATCTGGCTATAACCGTCTGTTTAGAAGATTTTTATGATATAGTTCTACCTCCCAGTGTGAACATAAATCCACTTGTAGATTTTGAGTCTTTTATATCAGATATCCAGTCAGCGTCACTGTATCCTTCAATATCTACTGAATATCTGGTATAGTGCAGCCCATAATCACGAGTATATCTCAGTGGTCAGCTCCTGGATTACTCGTGTATCTACTCAGTTTGTTAACTGTGTAGGCTATGTCTGGTTTTGTACAACTCATCAAGTACATCAGACTTTCAATAATTCTAAAGTATTCTACTTATGAGATACTCATGCCTCTATTCTTTAATAGATGCTGACAAGTATCTATCGGTGTTCTAGCCATGCCAGAATCATCCTTGTTAAATTTGTCAAGAATTTTATCCACATAGTATGATTGACCTAGGTTAATTCCCTCTGATGTTCTTGAAATTTTAATCCCAAGTATCACATCCGCTAAGCCCATATCTTCATGTCAAATCTTGAATTTAACATATTTTTAGTAGATTTAATCATCTTATCGTTGCTTCTAGTAATATGCATGTCATCAACGTAAAGACATAAAATGACATAGCTATTTTCAGTGTCTTTGATATAAACGCATTTGTCGCACTCATTGATTTTAAATCCACATTCCATCATAACATGATCAAACTTTTCATGCCATTGTTTTGGAGCTTGTTTCAAGCCATACAATGACTTCACCAATTTACAGACTTTGTTTTCTTACCCTGGAGCAGAAAAACCCTCAGGTTGTTCCATGTAGATTTTTTCATCTAAATCTCCATTTAAAATACAGTTTTCACACCCATTTGATGTACTTCAAGATTTCGCAAAGTTGCAATTACAAGTATCATCCTGATAGATGTTATTCTCGTTACTGGAGAATATGTATCAAAGTAATCAAGGCATTCTCGTTGTCTGTATCCTTTTATAACAAGCCTGGCCTTATACTTTTCGATTATTCCATCTGCTTTCATTTTCTTTTTGAAAATCTATTTGTAGCCTAGTGGTTTGCATCCGGAGGAAGATCCACTAGCTCTCATGTATAGTTTTGCAGAATAGAATCTATCTCATTTTTAATTGCCTATTTCCATTGAGGACCTTCTGAAGAGTTCACAGATTCTTTAAAGTTTTGAGGTTCACTTTCTAGCATATAAGTCAGAAAATCTGGACCAAACGATTTTTTAGTTCTAGCTCTTTTGCTACGTCTTGGTTCAACCTCATCTTCTTCTTCTGGTTGTTCTTCTTGGTCCGTTGCTTCATGTGTCCGTTTAGAGGAGTTTGTTTCCTCTTTGGATCTGTATGGAAATACATGTTCAAAAAATGAAGCATTTCTCGATTCCGTTATCGTATTTTTGTGTATGTCTAAGATTTTGTGTATGTCTAAGATTTTAGATTCATACACAAGAAATCGATAAGTACTACTGTTATATGCATAGCCAATAAAAATACAATCAACTGTTTTTTGACCTATTTTCACCTTTTTAGGTGTAGGTACAACTACTTTGACTAGACACTCCCACACTCACAAGTATTTATGGGAAGGCTTTCTTCCTTTTCACAACTCGTATGGGGTCTTCTCTTCTTTCTTTTGAGGTATTTTATTTAAAAGGTAATTAGCTGATAAAAGAGCTTCTCCCACATGTTCTGAGGTAACCCAGAACTTAATAGCATTGCATTCATCATTTCTTTTAAGGTACGGACGGTTTTTTCGTTCAGCAACACTATTTTGTTGAGGTGAATAAGGTATTGTGGTTTTATGTGTGATTCCACTTTGTGCATATAATTCAGCAAATGGTGATTCATATTCACCACTTCGGTCACTTCTCAACACCATAATTTTCTTGTTGAGTTGATTCTCAATTTCATTCTTATAAAGAACAAATTTCTCTATAGCTTCGTCCTTACTTTTAAGTAGATAGACATAACAATTTTTTGTGCTATCATCAACAAAAGTAATGAAGTACTTGTTGCCACCCTTTGTTTGTACATACTTTAAATCACACACGTCAATGTGAATGAGATCAAGTGGTTCGATTTTCCTTTCAATAGTTTGAAATGATGACCTTATCAATTTTGTCTCAACACACGTTTCACACTTGTGTTTAGAATTTATATGGAATGCAGGTATGGAATTCAAGTTAATTAATCTACCCAAAGTATCATAATTAACATGTCCTAGTCTACCATGCGACAAACTGGAAAATTCAAGCAAGTAAGCAGAAGAATTATTCACTTTATTAATTTTCGGTTTAACTGTCATTACATTGAGCTTAAAAAGCCCATTAGATACATAACCTTTTCCAACAAACATTCAACTCTTGGACAAAATGACTTTATCTTACTCAAATACCATACAAAAACCATGCTTGTTTAGGAGTGACTCGGACACCAGGTTCTTGCAAATTTCTGGCACAAAAAGTACATTGTTCAGAGTCAGCTCTTTCCCGAACGTCATCTTCAAAACCACTTTGCCTTGGCCCTTTATTTCATATGTAGCTGAATTTCCTATAAACAGCTTTTCTCCATTCTCAGTTGCTTCAAAAGAACTAAACATCTCTTTATTCGAGCAGACATGACGGGTAGCATCGGTGTCAATCCACCATTCTCTTGGATTTGATCCTACCAGATTCACTTTAGAAATGACTGCAGTGAGGTTCACTTCAGACACATCATGTGTGATGTCATCAACAATATTTGCTTCTTTCTTGTTGTTCCTCTTCGGCAACTTGTACTCCGATGATCTGTGACCTACTCTGTCACAGTTGTAGCATTTTCCAAGAAATTTCTTCTGGGACACACCTCCTTTGGTCCCATCTTTGGCTATTTTCCAAACTTGTTTTTGTTTGTCTTAGAAGTTTGACCATACTCCACTACGTTTGCTTTGGCCACAGTAGAATTGAACATCTTTTTTTTCAGAACCCTTGTTGTCTTCTTCCATGCTAATCTAACAATTAATTCTTCAATGTTCATCTCCATTCTCTTGTGTTTGAGATAATTTTTGAAATCTTTCTAGGTCGGAGGTAGCTTTTCAATAATAGCTGCCACTTGGAAAGTTTCACTCAAACTCATTTCATCGGCGTGAATCTCATGCAAGATCACTTGCAATTCTTGTACTTGACTGATCACGGGTTTTGAGTCTACCATTTTATAATCGAAGAAGCGGCCAACAATAAATTTCTTAGCCCCCGCATCCTCAGTTTTATATTTGTGGTCTAGAGACTCCTACAATTCCTTCGCCGTTTTCATTGAACTATACACATTGTATAGTGAATCCGCCAAGCCATTTATGACATAGTTACGACACAGGAAATCATAATGCTTCCAAGCTTTAACGGCGCTGACAATTGAATATCTCCCTCACTTTCATTGAGTTTTGGAGCATCATTAGTTAAAAATCTCGCAAGATTTAAGGTGGTCAGATAAAACAGCATTTTTTGCTGCCACCTTTTGAATTCAACCCATTGAATTTCTCCGGTTTCTCTCCATGATTAACCGGAACATTCACAGTCGGGGCAGTGGTTCAAGTCACAGTTTGGGTCATAGCAAAATTTGGCACTTGTGCCATAGTCTGATTTTCAATAGCTACAATTTCAGTAATCGAATCAATTGCCATTTTATGAAACAAGAGAAAAATTTCAGTTCCTCTTTTAAATAAAATTAAACATTATAAATAATATTGTTTACGAAAATCTATTTTCTAGTTTAGTCACACTTGTAGTAATAGGTAATTGAAATTGATTTTATTTTAAAAGACACGCACCTTGTAAGTTAAATAAGCATGTTAAAATAAAAAGTTTAACATTTGTGAACTCTTTAAAATCTGAGAATCAAACATTAATTAACTCTTTCACGGAAATCTGTAAAGGGTCTAACAAGTTGAATAAAACTTGAATTCAAAGTAATAAAACTGGAGTAAACATTAATCTGTTTTAACTAAATGTTAATTGAGATTTAAGCTAATTGGATCATAATTATTACGGAAACAGTAAGCACATATATCAACCTTTTGATACCCAAATTAAAAGAGTTTAATTAAAAGGTTGCTGAAAAAAAAAAAACTGCAAACGAAAACTTTTCAGATCTTTTGCCGGTTGCTTTATTTCCAAGTGATAAAGAATTGTTAAACCATTTATATCGCTGGAAAAAGAAACATTCTGCCAATAACTATTACACTGAAATCTGCCAATTTCATGTAACCACTGGACTCAAATTGAATCATCGAAATAAAAATTCATTGAAATCTGCCGATTAAAAATGTTTCACAGTTTTGAATCTGTTTTAAGTTTGTTATCCATGAACAGGAAATAAAAGTAATACAGCTGCATAATGTAAACAGAAAACAAATAAACAGTATAATTTCAGAATATAAATTGAAGACGAATGCAAACCGAGGCCTATACAAGTACAGTTCCCTTAAAACAGATTTGCCCCCTACCGTAGGTTATGAATGACTATTTCTCAGGATATAACGGTAGAATTGGTTGTACCAGCGAACCAACCTACTGCCAGAACAATATCACCGCGAGAGGAAGAGAAAACTTGGAGGAAAATTGCTGAATTTTTTTGGATGTGTTGATTGAAGAACTTTGGACTTGTTTATAAAGGCACTCGTGTGACCTTCCAATTCCAATTCTACCATTAACAAGTAAGTTACATGAGTTATACTCATTAATCCACCACTAACTACCCATTAACAACACACGAAATAAGCTGAGAAGTTGGAAGGTCTCAAAAAATGAGGAGTTTTAAATTTTCATTGAACTTATTTTCCAACAAATGAAGAATATTAGTGAACATCCGATTAATTTACAAAATAAGATTAGACGGACATATCTACAAGCCGAGCCTTATCGACCAAATGGCCATTATCTACAAGTCGGGCCTTATCAACCTCCTATCAATTTACAAGTTTCTTTTGTATTCTTGTCGATGAAGCAGGACGAATCTAAAAAAGAGCAAATGACCATTATCTTGTGGTTTGTGAACACCGAGAGTAATTTAATAGATTTTTTTTTTTTTTTTTTTTTTGCAATCAAAAGCGTCAGTGACATTACATCCTCTAATCTAAAAAAACGAGATATGTGATGTTCTTGTTCGTCACAACCTTCAAGTTCAAAAAATAAGAGGGCAAGGCTATGATGGTGCTAGTAATATGCGTAGTACGTGGAACGGACTTCAAGCATTATTTCTTAAAGAATGTCCATATGCGTACTACATTCACTGTTTTGTCCACCGACTATAACTGACATTGGTTTCTACAGCTAAGGATGTGATTTGTATTTGAAAATTCTTTGTTCATTTGGACAGTATTTTTAATATTATTAATTCTTCTCCTAAACGTAATAATGTGTTGCAAATTGCTCAAAGAAGTGAGCTTGATGATATATTAGCTAGTGGAAAACGAAAATCTCGAAGTGGGGCCAATCAGATTGGTAATTTGCAAATATCGGGGCTCTACTCGTTGGAGTTCACACTATGAATCGGTAAATAGCTTGATAGAGATGTACGTTGCAACTTGCAAGGTGCTTGAGTATCTTACTGTACAATATCCAAATGAAAGATCTCGAGATGAAGTTCATGGTGTTTATGAAACCATTACAAGCTTTGAATTTGTGTTTTTATTACATTTAATGCATAAAATTTTGGGAATCGGCGACGTTCTTTGTCAAGTTCCTCAAAATAGATCTCAAGACATCTTGGCTACTATCAGGTTTGTCTCTACCACAAAAGCTATTCTTTAAAAATTGAGAAAAGATGGTTGAAAAGAATTTCTTCATGAAGTGAAAACATTTTGCTCATGAAATGATGCTGATATACCTGATCTAATTTTTTTTTTTATAAAATTGGTCGTTCTTGTGACTAAGTTACACTTGAGCATTATTACCACTTCAATGTAAGCAATAGATTTTTAGCTGATGGAGTTAAATACAAGATTTAATGAGCTATCGGTAGAACTCCTCTCTCTAACTGTTGCTTTGGATCCTCGAAATTCTTTTGAATCATTCAATGGAGATGATATTTGCAAGCTTGCAGAGAAGTTATATCTTGGTGATTTTACACATCAAGATGTTTATTCTTTAAGCTATGAGTTGCAACATTATGCGTATAATGTAATTCCCAATCCTCAGTTTCAAGTGTTTTCACTTTTTATATTATGCAAGCTCTTGGTTGCAAGTAGAATGTTAGAGAGTTACGTTATGCTAATTAGATTGATTCGTCTTGTATCAACACTAACTGTATCTACGACGACTATTGAACTAGCTTTTCAACAATAAAACATGTGAAGACAGCAATTCGTAATAGAATAGAAGATGAGTTTCTTGTTGATTGTATGACACTCTACATTGAACGAAAATTTGTCAAAAAATTAGATGTAGATTATATTATAGATGAGTTTTATACTGTTAAAACTCAACAAATACAACTTGAGTAGGTAATGTAGTAATTAGATTTTTTTTGGTTATATGTAAAAAAAAAAAATAATAAATAAAATTTGAACTTGACTTATTTTTAATTTCAACTCGGTTCAACATGATTTTCTAGATGTACCACTGGCTGCTTTAATGGTAATGTTATTTCCAGTTTTGTTAGGAAAACAAAGATTTTATTTTATAACTAAAAACAACATGGTAAAACTGTTGAAAAATAAGTTGAATGAAAATTTTAAAATTCTTCATTTGTTTGAGACATTCCATCTTCTCAACCATTCATGTTTTGTAACTCTTCTAACTTTCATGTTAATGGTGGAATTGGAAGGTCACTCTAAGGCCTATATAAACATGTCATTTTTTCTCATTCTACACACAACAATTCAACATTTCCTCCTTCAGTTCTTTAGCATTCGTTTTTCCTCTTTAGCATTCGAATTTCCTCGCGGTGATATTGTTCTGGCAGTAGCTCGGTTCGATAGTACATCCAGTTCTACCATTGTATCCTGGAAAACAGTCGTTCATAACTTACGGTAGGGAACGCATATGTTTTAAGAAAATTGTACTTGTACAGGCTTCGGTTTGCTTTCTTCTTCAATTTTAATTCTGCAGTTTCTTTAATTTTGTTTCATGTTCATGTAATATGCAGTTTCTCGTTTTATTTGATAAGTAATTTTTAACAAACTTAAAACATATTCTTGCTAAACTTATATTACATGGAAAACAATGAATTTCATACGTGTGAAACTAGTGTATTTATAAAACTGAAATAGTTTTCAATTGCAAATTTTTTTTCTTCAGTTTTCAGTGATAAAAACAGTGGTTTTTTTTTTTAATTTGGCAAATTTCAGTTTTGGTGATTGCAATTGGCAGTTTTCGATGATTGCAATTTATTTGTGTTTACACTTCATTCAGACCAGTGAATATATTTAATTGGCAGATTTCAGTTATTGAATTTTGTTTAAGTGATTTCATTTTACTAAAACCTGCAATTAAATCAAAAGATTGAATTAACTTGTAATTAACTTCTGTTTCCAGCAACTTATATCAATAGATTGATCTCTAATTCAGTAATGATTATGTTGTCCACAACCTTTTAATTTTATAGTCTAGTCTAGCTTCATTCTCAATTCATGTTTCTGCCTGGGTAAGTTATTATTTGTATTCTTTGTTGTTTTGCTAAATAATTGAGATCTACAAGTGTAATTTTGCTGAAATTGTTTTTCTAAACTTGAAATTGGGTCTCTATAAACAGTATTGTTTATACTGTTTCATTTTAATTAAAAGTGGAATTGAAATTCTCCTCTTCTTTCAGAAAATAGCAACTGATCCAATTACTGAAGTTTTGGTTACTGAAAACTAAATTGTGGCTACTGTACCAAGTTCATCTGTGAACCAGATTGTGGCACAAGTGCCAAGTTTTGTTGTGACCCAAACTGTGGCTCTAACTGGTCATGTAACTGTTCCAGTTAATCATAGAGAAAAACTGAAGAAGTTCAATGGATTGAATTTCAAAAAGTGGCAGCAGAAAATATTTTTTTATTTGACCATCTTGAATCTTGCGAAATTCTTAACTGAAGATGCTCCGAAACTCAAACAGGATGAGGGAGACATACAGGCTATCAGCGCTCTTGAAGCATAGAAGCATTCTGATTTTCTGTGCCGTAACTATGTCATGAATGGTTTGGCGGATTCACTATACAATGTGTATAGTTCAATAAAAACAGCAAAGAAATTGTGGGAGTCTCTAGACCGCAAATATAAAACTGAGGATGCGAGGGCTAAGAAATTCATTATTGGCCGCTTTTTCGATTATAAAATAGTAGACTTAAAAACTGCAATCAGTCAAGTACAAGAATTACAAGTGATCTTGCATGAGATTCATGTCGAGGGAATGAGTTTGAGAGAAACATTCCAAGTGGCAGCTATTATTGAAAAGCTACTTCCGGCTTGGAAAGATTTCAAGAATTACCTGAAACACAAGCGAAAGGAAATGAACATTGAAGAACTGATTGTCAGACTTCGAATTGAAGAAGACAACAAATATTTAGAAAAAAAGGGTTTAATCTTCCAATGGTCAAAGCTAACATTGTGGAGCATGGTCAAAGTTTTAAGACGAACAAAAACAAGTTTGAAAAATGGCCAAAGATGGGACCAAAGGAGGTGTGTCCAAGAAGAAATTTCTTGGAAAATGCTACAATTGTGACAGAGTAGGTCACAGATCATCGGAGTACAAGTTGCTGACGAGAAACAACAAGAAAGAAGCCAATGTGGTTGATGACATCCCACACGATGTTTCTGAAATGAACATCGCTGTTGTCATTTCTGAAGTGAATTTGGTGGGATCAAATCCAAGAGAATTGTGGATTGACACCGGTGCTACCCAAGATGTCAGTTTGGATAAAGAGATGTTCAGTTCTTTTGAAAAAACTGAGAATAGAGAAAAGCTGTTTATGGAAAATTCAGCTACATCTAAAATAAAGGGCCAAGGCAGAGTGGTTTTGAAGATGATGTCTGGGAAAGAGCTGACTCTGAACAATGTGCTTTTTTTGCCAGAAATTTGCAAAAACCTGGTGTCCGGGTCACTGCTGAACAAGCATGGTTTTCGTATGGTGTTTGAGTCAGATAAAGTCATTTTGTCTAAGAATGGAATGTTTGTTGAAAAATGTTATATGTTTGATGGGCTTTTTAAGCTCAATGCAATGACGGTTAAGTCAAAAATTAATAAAGTGATTAATTCTTCTGCTTACTTGCTTGAGCCTTCCAAGTTGAGGCATGATAGACTAGGACATGTTAATTATGATACTTTGCGTAGATTAATTAACTTGAATTTCATACCTGCATTCTATATTGATTCTAAACACAAATGTGAAACGTGTGTTGAGGTAAAATTGACAAGGTCATCATTTCAAACATTGAAAGAAAACTGAACCACATGATCTAATTTACACTAACGTTTGTGATTTAAAATCTGTACAAAAAGGGGTGGTAATAAGTACTTCATTACTTTTGTTGATGATAGTACAAAATATTGTTACGTCTATCTACTTAAAAGTAAAGACGAAGCTATAGAGAAATTTGTTCTTTATAAGAATGAAGTTGAGAATCAACTCAACAAGAAAATTAAGGTGTTGAGAAGTGACCGAGGTGGTGAATATGAATCATTATTTGCTGAATTATGTGCACAAAGTGGAATCACACATAAAACCACAGCACCTTATTCACCTCAACAAAATTGTGTTGCTGAACGGAAAAACCGTACCTTAAAAGAGATGATGAATGCAATGTTATTAAGTTCTGGGTTACCTCAGAATATGTGGGGAGAAGTTGTTTTATCAGCTAATTATCTTTTAAATAAGGTGCCCCGAAAGAAAGAAGAGAAGACCCCATACGAGTATAGAAAAAAAGGAAACATTCCTATAAATACTTGCGAGTGTGGGAGTGTCTTGCCAAAATAGTTGTACCTACATCAAAAAAGGTGAAAATAGGTCCAAAAACTGTTGATTGTATTTTTATTGGCTATGCACATAACAGCAACAGTAGTGCTTATTGATTTCTTGTGCATGAATCTAAAATTTCAGACATACACAAAAATACGATAATGGAATCAAGAAATGCTTCATTTTTTGAACATATATTTCCGTACAGATCCATAGAGGAAGCAAGCTCTTCTAAACGGATACATGAAGCAACGGACCAAAAAGAACAATCAAAAGAAGAAGATGAGGTTGAACCAAGACGTAGCAAAAGAGCTAGAACTGAAAAAATCGTTTGGTCCAGATCTTCTGACTTATATGCTAGAAAGTGAATCTCAAAGTTTTAAAGAATTTGTGAACTCTTCTGAAAGACCTCAATGGAAAGAGGCAATTAAAAGTGAGATAGATTCTATTCTGCAAAACCATACATAGGAGCTGGTGGATCTTCTTCTGGGATGCAAACCACTATACTACAAATGGATTTTCAAAAAGAAAATAAAGGCAGGTGGAACAATCGAAAAGTATAAGGCCGGGCTTGTTATAAAAAGATATAGACAACGAGAAGGCCTTGATTACTTTGATACATATTCTTCGGTAACGAGAATAACATCCATCAGGATGATACTTGCAATTGCAGTGTTGCGAAATCTCGAAGTACATCAAATGGATGTGAAAACTGCATTTCTAAATAGAGATTTAGATGAAGAAATCTACATAGAACAACCTGAGAGTTTTTCTGCTCCAGGGCAAGAGAACAAAGTCTGTAAATTGATGAAGTCATTATATGGTTTGAAACAAGCTCCAAAACAATGGCATGAAAAGTTTGATCATGTCATGATGGAATGTGGATTTAAAATCAACAAGTTCAACAAATGCGTTTATATCAAAGACACTAAAAATAGCTATGTCATTTTATGTCTTTACGTTGATGACTTGCTTATTGTTGGAAGCAACGATAAGATTAAATTTACTAAAGATATGTTAAATTCAAGATTTGACATGAAAGATATGGGCTTAGCAGATGTGATACTTGTGATTAAAATTTCAAGAACATCAAAGAGAATTGTCCTAAGTCAATCACACTATGTGGACAAAATTCTTGATAAATTTAACAAGGATGATTCTAGCATGGCTAGAACACCTATAGATACTAGTCAGCATCTATCAAAGAACAGAGGCAAGAGTATCTCTCAGGTAGAATACTCTAGAATTATTAGAAGTCTGATGTACTTGATGAGTTGTACAAGACCAAACATAGCCTACACAGTTAGCAAACTGAGTAAATACACGAGTAATCCAGGATCTTACCACTGGAAAGGAATAATAAGAATACTAAGGTATTTGAGATATATACTTGTGATTATGGACTGCACTCTACCAGATATCCAGTAGTTATTGAAGGATACAGTGACGCTAATTGGATATCTGATATAAAAGACTCAAAGTCTACAAGTAGATTTGTGTTCACACTGGAATGTGCAACTATATCATAGAAATCCTCTAAACAGACGGTTATAACCAGATCCACTATGGAATCTGAGTTTATAGCCTGAGACAGGTGTAGTGAAGAGGCTGAGTGGTTACGTCACTTTCTAGAGTATTCCTAGATGGTCAAAGCCTGTGCAAGTAATTTGCATACATTGTGATGGTCAATCTGCAATTGGTAGGGCATAGAGTAACATGTATAATGGTAAGTTTAGACACATACGTCGTAGACATAATACCATAAGACAACTACTCTCAACTGGAGTTATCTCTATTGACTATGTGAAGTCAAAGGATAATATTGCGGATCCGCTAACTAAATGTTTGAATAGAGAGTTAGTTGGAAAGTTGTCGAAAGGAATGAGACTTAAGCCTTTGGAAGAATAAGTTAATACAATGGAAACCCAACCTAGTTGACTGGAGATCCCAAGATCTAAGTTCAAAGGGACAACCTAATTGTAAATACTTAATTAGATCACTGTGGAAGTTCTCTTATGTCCAACCCTATAATGAAACAGTGATACCCGGCTACTCTTAATAAGAAATCACCTATGTGAGAGAGAAGTGGGCCGCTTCTAAGAGAATTGTATGATGCGCAATTCTTAAAAAAACTCTCGCAGAACTAGGCATATGTTCACGACCATAAATGAACATAACAATGAGAACTGAACTATGTCAGGAAGAATTCTGTGTGAAGTATATCATCGTTTACAAAAACGGCAAAACAGTTTAAGGACATCACGTCTACTGGTTAGCTAGTAAAGTAAATATACTTTCACAGGGGAAGGTTCAAAGGGTAACACCTACCTATCCTATACAGGTTTCGAACGTTGAACTTTATCACCAAGTCTTCCGTGTCTCTATCAATTTTCATTCATTTGGAGGATTGTTGAAAAATAAGTTGAATGAAATTTTTAAAACTCTTCATTTGTTTGAGACCTTCCATCTTCTCAACCATTCTTGTTTTGTAACTCTTGTAACTTTCATGTTAATAGTGGAATTGGAAGGTCACTATAGAGTCTATATAAACATGTCATTTTTTTTCATTCTACACACAACAATTCAACATTTCCTCATTCGGTTCTTTAAAATTCGTTTTCCTCTTTGGCATTTGAATTTCTCATGATGATATTGTTACAAGCAATAGGCTCGATTATTAAGTCTGTAGATTCTACAGATTGTATCGCAAAAAGATCATTCATAATATACGGTAAGAGACGAATATATTTTTAAAAAACTGTACTTATAGAAACCTCGGTTTGCTTTCTTCTTCAGTTTTAATTTTACAATTTCTTTAATTTTGTTTCATGTTCATATAATATGCAGTTTCTCGTTTTATTTGATAAGTAATTTTTAACAAAAACATGTATTACATTCGCAACTACAAAAGTGGAAGAATTAATTCAAATAGACCCATACATTTCTTGTTACAGTAGAGTGGGAAACAAATTCCATAACAACGCCTAGCACGTACAACAGTAGTCCACAGATAACAGGCCGTCACGGGGGAATTTCCCATCAGTCCCATATATTGTGGGCGATGTGGGCGAGGAAGTATACCGAGACAGAATAGTCGCTCTAAAGCAGGTTCTACGTTCCTTTATTCCTGTACTTACTAAGGACTATCATTGGGAACCGGATGCTGAAGATGTTTTCTTCGATTTTTTGCTTGCATAAATCTTGCTATATATCCTTTTTGTTCTGATTGCAAGTAATATATCAAGACCAACACCAATAATGCATGCGATTGCCATGACCACAAACACTATCCGGTAACAGTGAGCACCTACGCACGTGTTCCCGCCCCCAGCCGTGCGCGTAGCCTGCGCATCGTATAAGAAGCCGGCAAGCAGGCCAGAAAAAAGGAACGATCCAAGTGGAAGATTAAGGATTAGAATGTTGTAAATAAGACCATAGTATTTGAGGCCGAAGAGTTCAGATGCAGTTGGGACTGTGACGGCAAGACGAACTCCATAGCATATACCAACAACTATAGAACCTATGTAAAGTGATCCCGGCATAGCCATTGCCATCAATATATATCCTACAGCCATTAGAACTTGAGAAGCTGCATTCCATATGGGCCTTGGCGTCCCAGCACGTCTGCAAACAGGGAAAAACATAGCAATGTAAATATGAACTAGGCATCTTCAAATAATTCAAATTCCCAAGTCGTTTCACCCTATAAAGAAATTTCACAAAGCCATCTTTCACCGTGATATCACAAATGCACTAGTTCAACGCGAGTCGTGACATATGTAATAAGTATTTCAAATTTAAGAGTAATGATATAAGCATATGGTGGGGGTAATTATATAATGCTACACTTGAGCGTTCGATCATGCATTGGTCACTTTTTAAAAAGTTTATAAAGTTATAAATAACTTTAAAAAAAGCAACCAGTGTGGTGATGCCACGTGTCAAGTGGGTACCATAATTATTACCCACTTTGTGGTTATATCATCTTTCTCAAATTTAATATATTTTCAAGTGAAAAAACCAAATCAGACTAAGAGCACATTTGACTGTAAAAAGTAAATCAAACTTACTCTCAAGTCATTTTTTTTAGCACATATTGATAATGCTGAAATTATTTTTTAAGTGCTAAAATTATAAGTTGTTGGTGAATGTGTAGATAAAAAAAAGTAATACTTGTTGAACAAGAAGTTAAACCAAATGTTAACCCACTTTCAATGAAATGTCAAATATGTCCCTTAAAAAGACATAAATATAGCGGTCTAACTTTTGGTTTAACTTGTTGTTCAACAAGCATTATTCGATAAAAAATGGATTATAAGTTGTAGGTCTTATAGATTGTGTGGATAAAAAGAGATAAAAAGTATATTTGACTAATTTGACCAACTAAAATTATAATTTAAGCAAACTCAAACATGTGCTTAGTAACAAAGCTACTTAAAATATCTTTTAAGCTGAACTAAATATGCTCTTATTTCACTTTCACATATATTTTAGCATGATAGGGGGATGGGAATGCAAGATTTAAAAGGAGTTCAAGTGGTGAAGTGGTCCATAATTTATGTGAGCCAGAAATGGGCAAATAAATGACAATTTCCCCATATCACTATGGTTTAACTTTAATCACCCATACCCCACCCCACATTTTGGAAAGGGATAGAAACGGTCCATTTTAGCGTCGTGCTGGGTAAGGCCGGCCGAAGTGGGGTATGACAAGAAAAGAGTGAAAAGTAACATGGAAAAGAATCCCAGCCTCCTTCATTGACCTCAAATCATAAGTTTTTTACTAAAAGCAAGCATAAAAAAGTTCATTTCCTCATTAATTAGGATGATCTAACTTTTAATAAAAAAATGAATCCGGTCTACCCAGATGAAACGTGTTAAAGATAATATTTAAATTCATATGTGTAATCCATCTCTAACTGCTTAAGTTGAGGTGGTTAACATAGTCGACTTCCAATCTATGTATCAAATCGTGCCGAAGTTAAAAAAGGGATCAACGTTCGTGACACCACAACATAAACATATATTTTGTACTAGCACAATACCAAAACGTAAAAAGTATAATTCAAGCTTCCCATATGATGCAAATTATACACATAAACAAGCCAAAACAAAGACAGAAAAACTTGCTAATGTGAAGTCATTAACTTACTTGATGAAGTACTCAGAAACAGAGCCCGAAAGAATTCTTCCAAAAAATCCCCAAATGCTAGTGAGCGATACGAACATTGAAACATCAGCGTACCCAAGTGCCAACCCAATCTGTCCCATATTATTCATCACGGCCAAACCTGTCCCAACTCCACAAAGAAATGACACAAACAGTATCCAAAAGTCCACTGTTCGAAGTGCCTCGACTATCGTGTGCTCTTCTCCAATCACCGGCCGCTTCCTCTTCACCATTGTCGCCTCTGCCTTCACCTCCACAGTTACTTTCTCAACTTCTGCCACATTTTCTTGCACCAGTAACGGTTCAATCACATCACGTTCAATATCTAAAGTTTTGGATTCAGAATTGGATCTAATAAAGTTTTTAATGGCAAGGTAAAATGGAATGGACAAAGGGGAAGCTAATAGAATCAAGAGAATAACAGCAAACACTTGAGAAAACAAACGGCCATGAGTCCCGGAAACATCAAATGCTAACAAATAAATTGCAATTATAACAGCAATAACGTTAATTACTCCGAAGTATCTAGTTTCATCGTTTTCCTCGGCGGAGGTGGATGAAGGTGGGATTTCGCGGAGGAAAATAATGGCGGCAAGGCAAATAACAAAAGGGATTATTGCAAGCATTAGGAGAAATTTCGCTGGATCATCAGAAAATAAAGCTGAACAAAGGTCTGTGAAAATGGCGGTGCTTAAACCAACATAACCTTTCAGAATCCCCGACACTGGACCTCTGTTTTTTCGGAAATTCCTAATGCAGGTTACTAGTATTGCAGTGTTCATCCATGTCGTGCTGTTCCCTCCCATACACAAAAATATGCACATCTGCAATCAAAAAATTTGAACACAGTAATTAGTAAAATATGTTCATCGCTTGGAGCCTAGTTATACTGTTAATTTTTTCCCTGGACCGCACATGGGACCTAATATCGTGAACCTTGTTCTTTGGTTGCTTTCAGTTTTCTGTTTTGAATGATTATTGTTCTCGGTAATACAGACTTAATCCATAATATGAGATAAAAAAAAAAAGGTACTTAAAAAGTAACTTTTAATTTTTTTTAAGCTTAGCCAAAATGCTTACAATGCGAATGGCGCCGGCGATAGACATGAAAACATATAATCGATTCAGTAGATACTTACAGCCCAGTAAGGGAGGGGTTGGATATGGCGGCTAACGACTAGCCACTGTACGCCGTAGCCGACAAAGCCTTCTATTGAGCCGATGAGGAGGATAACGGGAACGGGAAGGTGGTCGGAAGCGAGTCCGGCGAGGAGACCGAAGGCTTTTCCAACGTCTTTGGCGACGGAGAGATTGTTGAGCTGGAGCTGAGTGAGAGCCATAAGGGACTTAAGGGCGTCGGAGTAATTTGAGAAAGTGTAGTTATTGCCAGAGATGGCCTGGACCCAAACGGCGGTCACAAATCCCAGCCATTTTCCGGCGGGGGTCGTCGGAGAAATTCTGAAGCCCATTCAGCGTGAAGACTGAAGACTGACAGTAGAAAAAGCAAACGGTTGAAGATGCGGTGAGATTTTGGGTGGTTGGAATTTTTGCAAGTTGTGATGGGTGTGTGTACTTTGTGGTACCACAATTTAAAGACAGAGTTTGGGGTATAATCGTAATTTCATAATTCTGCGTTGTTTCCCTACATTGGAAATTGTACAACTTGCATGATAAGGACACGTTTGATAAATTGATGTATCAATCTTATTAAAATATTGAAGATATATAAATTGTACTCTATATAAAAAGTGTTTTTCTAAAAATTTTCATTTTACACTCATTCAATAATTGTAGAAGAAGAGTCTCGGTGGCATTATAATAATGTCCACATAGAGATTAGATCATGTCCCCTAGAAAAAGTATCTTCATATTTTTTTCTTTTATTAATAATTCTTAATTTTTTATTAAAACTAATTAATTCATATATTAATATTAATTGACCTTTACTTTTTATTAAAAATATAAACTCGTATTAATTTTAAATAACTTATTTGTGTATACTTATAAGTATTTATAAATTAAACAAATATTATTTTTATTCACTAATTTCATAAGACTTACAATTTTTATCTATTTTTTATCTACACATTTTATAAAATTTACTACTTATAATTTAAAATAATCTTTACAAAACATACAATCAAATTGAAAATTATATTAGATAGAAAAACACATTTGGGCCTATAATTAATG
The DNA here is from genome assembly GCA_023638005.1 of Forsythia suspensa. Lineage (NCBI taxonomy): Eukaryota > Viridiplantae > Streptophyta > Magnoliopsida > Lamiales > Oleaceae > Forsythia > Forsythia suspensa. Next base: position 25,452,299 of record CM042670.1, on the reverse strand, counting down.
ACTTTTCTTTCGTGGAAGATGAGGGGTTCAATTTATTAAATGAGATTCTTTATTTAGAATATGTAAGGTTAATTTTGTAATCCAAACTCAAAATCATAATTTAATGCTAGTATTTTTGCTTAATTTTGTAATCAAAACCTTTTATTTACCGTTGATAATAAAATCAAAATAAATAAATTATTTCCTTTTTCAAAAATTTGAACTTGAATACAAATGAATAAATTACTTTATTTTTTAATAATTTAAACTTTCATAAAATGTGAGTTTATGCAGTATTAAAGTGAGTGATGATGCGAGTTCAAATTTGCTAGGGGTGACAAATGAGTTGAAAAGAGTTGAGCGGCTAGTGGGCTCATAGGCTCGGCCCATTGCCGGCTCAAACTCGTTTAGAGACGAGCCCTAAATTTATTTTACAAGCCGAGCAAGCCCACAAATCACGTCGTATTTTGAATCTTTTATTTTTGAATTTTCAAATTGTTTACAAATTTTACTTTAAAAAAAAATAAAATAACAAGTCGGCTTGTGGGCAACTTGTTTCAACTTGACTCATGAGCTTAACTGAGCACCTAGTAGATCACAAGCCGGGTTCAAGTTCGACTCGACTCCACACAAGTCGAGCCGACCACCCCTAAAGTTTGCTCTCTCTCTCTCTCGGTTCTAAAAGATTTCATGTGTCTTAAGTTTTATTGAGAACATTAATTCGATTTATAAAATTTATATAACATTGACTTTCATAACAAAATTGGGTCATTTGAGACTATTAAATTTATTTTTGTGTCTTTTTTAGATGATTTGTGTAGAATCTAAATTTGAGCTTTCTTCGTCAAAATTTGAATTAAAAAAATATTTCACAAAATCGTTACAATATAAAATCACTACTTACAAATATTAAAATATAATCTAACAACAATATTTCAAAACACATAATTAATATTAGTTAAAAATATATGAATTAAAATATATTTCCACGTGAATTTATAGTCCTTGATTATTTGCACAATAAGTCCTCATCTTTATAAAATTTTCACGTCGTCTTTCATTCAAAGATGGTCCTTCAACTTTTAAATTTGTACAAGTTGGTCCCCATATTTATACTTTTTTTTTTTTTCACATGTTACAAAAATTAATTAAAAACTCATTTAATGTTAATTGAAATTATAAAAATTTCAATAGTTTTATTTGTTAAATTTAACAATTTTCATATCTATATCATATATAAACTATTTAAATTAAATAGAAATTAAAAAGAATATATATATATATAATAAGAGAGAGAGATACATGCTACGTGAATTAATATTTTGTATCACTAATATTTTATATTTCAAAAAAAACATAAATACAAAATATCATTTTAATAGATCAAATATTGATATATCATTTGTAATATATGTATCAAATAGTGAGAGAGAATTACGATATAAAAGTATAAATATGGGGAAATTTAAAAAAATAAATGAAAGTGAAATGAAAGATAAAGAGAGATATTTTGGTTAAAGATAACAATGTGCAAAAATTAAATCAAAAGTATATTAAAAAAGTATAAAAATTTAATATATTAATTAATATAATTTTAAAAGTAAGTTTTTGGAATAAATGTTAATTGATAAAATTAAATAAATGGTTTATTTATGAAAAGATCCCATATAACTTGCAATATGGGACGTATTAGTTAAAAATATAAATATACTTATATCATTTTACATTGTTATGAACTTTGACATTTAATTATTGATAAAGTTTTTATTTTTATATTGAAAAAAAGTTAATGTATTCTATAAATTTTTAAATGTGTGAAGACTAATGCACTGACATGTATTTCATTAATCATTTTTAACATTTAATTCGTTTTCATCGTGCAATTAACCTTTAATTCGATGTTTTAATGATAATTAATTATGATCTTGAACAGGTAATTAGAATAATACTAAAATTTGACGGCTATTTTACTTAAATCAAAATCTATAAAAATCTTCCATTTCTTTTTTAGTTTTTGGTAGGAGTAATATTTTCATAATTTCAAAACATATTAAAAAGAAAACAATTAAATACTACATGTTTGACCATGCCGAAATTATTAAATGCTTAAAATTATAAATATTATGGAATATGTGGATACAAAATAAATAGTAAATTGTGGGTCCTACGAGATGTGTGAATCAAAAATATATCTAACATATTTAAGCATTCGTTTGATAGCTTAAAAATTACTAAAAATTTTTTTAATTAACAATTAATTTTAATTAAAAATCAATAATTAATTTTAATTAAAATTAGGTCAAACTACCTACACAAACAGGGGAAAGGCAAAAATGTGTGCGCGGTTCAAAAAGAAACGGCAGCTTAAAAAAAATCTTATGAAATTGATTATTCCTTGATCCATCTTTATCAAATAGCTGTTTAATTACAACTCAACTTTTAACTTTAGCGTACAACATTAATTACCAACTTGAAAATTTTGCATTATTTGTTTCCAACATATTACTTTAATAGTAAGTTGGTTTTTAATTTAAAAAAAAATAATAATAATTCGTTTAGTTAAAGTTACACAATAAGTATCTAACAACGAGAATTGTTCATATTTTTATTAAATTGTTGAATAGTACTTATTAAATAAACAATACGTTTTGCTTCAGATATCTCGACTTTGCCCAAGATGGAAAGCAAAACTCATTTTCGTAAAATTAGATGCTAGAGAATCATGTAATGATTGAACATATATATTTAGATGATTTCTATAAATACTAATCGTGCAACTATAATACAAGATTGAAAATTATCTTACTGTTTATCAATGTTCTAAAAAATATAAAGCGTGGAACTAGGCGTAGAGCCAAACTTCAAATTTTTCAGCCTCGAGAGAAGACAAGAGCAAAGCGATGGTAAAGTATGAGATGTAGCTAGGCTTGAAGGCTGTGCCTCACGCTTAAGCAGAGTCTATGCACCACCTAAACAAATTTTTTAGAACAATATTATTTATTAATTTGTGTCTATTTGATTTTGTTATGAATAACATTTTTAGTAGAATTTGATTTAAAAATAATAATTTAGGCTGTGTTTGATTGGTTTACATGGAAAATAGTGGAAAATGAAAACATTTTTTTATATAAGGTGGAAAAAAAAAAATCCACCAAAATAGTGAGAAAATATTTTCTAAGAAAGTGGCAAAAATATGCTTTAAGGGTGTGTTTGATTGGTTAACATGGAAAATGGTGGAAAATAAAAATCTTTTTTATCTAAGGTGGAAAATACAATCCACCAAATATGTGAGAAATTGTTTTCAAGAAAGTTGGAAAAATTGTCTTTAAATCTTGTACTTGAAAATCAAAATTATTTTTCATGCATGAATCAAAACAAAAAAGGTAGAATTTTTTTTTTAAATTTGATAATATTTTTCATAGATTTGATATTTTTCATAAAAAATATGCAAATCAAACACACCTAAGTGTTTGCACTTTAAAAATTATTTTTATTTTTTATGTATAATCAAACAATTAAAGGTGAAATTTTTTTTTAATGAATATGACAATATTTTTCATGAGAAATTATACCAATCAAATAGAGCTTAACTATATTTCGAAATAGGTAAAGGTACAACTTTTGTACCAATTTTGTCTGGACGTGGGTATAGGCAGTCAAAATCATAGGAGCTAGCTGGAAACATCATAATCTTATCTTAATTTAAATATTACGGCAGTCCCGTTGACGTGAAAAAAAGAAATAATGGTGATAATTATGTTGAAAGGACAGATAATGGACTTTTTATAAGCCAAACTTCTTATCAACATCGACTTGTGTTATATCAATTCATTGCATCTCGATATCAAATATGGTACGTCCGTTCGGCAGCCTGCCAAATTGCCATTAGTAGAAGGAGTCCCGTTCTCCTGCCCACAGTGGGCAGGAGAATTCTTGCCCACTGCCTACGTGGCGATCCAGTCAGACGCCAATTCAACTAAAAAAAAAAAAAAAAAATCTCTTCCAAAACCCATCCCAGGCAATAATTCCCCACCCCACTCAAATCAATCATTTTCAATCTCTCTCTCATCCAACCCCTCCCCCCACCCAACCCCACGCACACCTGATCTCCTTCTTTCTTTCTTTCTTTCTTTCTGTGATTTGGGTTTCCCTAAAATCCATTGCCATTCACAAATACCATGAAATTGAGAAACAAAGGTAAAGTCCACCCTTTAATTTCTTATTCCTCCCCAAATTTTAGCTTGATACCAGTGACATTCACAAATACCAGTGACATTTTTTTTTACGAACCCTCGTCGATGGTGGAGATTATGGCGGTGTTGGTGAGGTTGAACTTGGAAAGATGGAGGGAAGAGGCGGCATAACACAATGATGGGGTGGTGGTTGCTCCGCCGTTGGTGATGTGGTGGTTGCTTCACGGAATGTTGGGTTGGCGATGGGGTGGTGGTTGCTTTCTACGCCGTCACGTACCGAGAGGGTTAGACGCGAGAGAGAGAGAAGAAATGATTGTTCTTTGGGGTGAGGTTTTGGTGGGTTAAGTGATGGGGTGGTTGGTTCGCCGTTGGATTGGGCGCTTGCATTGAGTGGTGCTTGCTCATGGTTGGTGATGTGGTGGTTGCTTCAGGAAATGTTGGGTTGGCTCGCCGTTGGCGATGGGGGTGGTGGTTCGTTCGCCGTGATGGGTTACATGGGTAGACGAGAGAGAGAGAGAGAGAGAGAGAGAGAGAGAGATGAAATGATTGTTGTTGGGGTGGGGTGGGTTTTTTTTTTTTTTTTTTTGGCTGAATGGGCATCTGTTGGATCCGCCACGTGGGCGGTGGGCAGAATTTTCTCGCCCACTTGTGCAGGAGAACAGGACTCTTAGTAGAAGTGGGATAAGAAAGTCAGTTTGTTAAAAATTTAAAATTATCATTGAAATAATTTCTAAGAATAGTAGTTATTCAAATTTTTAATAATTATACTAATTATTACTTAGTTGTAAATTTTAATTTAAAATCATATATAATATTGTTAAATTCCTACAATGTCGTTAATTAGTACGTTACATAAAAAAAAAAATATCTCACTTTAAAAATTGACCAACAAAAATGTGAATTTTCACCAACTGCCAACTTATTAAAATCAAGCAAATATAGAAAAAATGTGTTTGACGACTACTCATTTAACTAAAATTAACATAAATTTGTCAGTTATAGGACATCATTTTCATCTATAAAACCAAACTCTTTTAACAAACCACTTAACCAAATTCCTTATTTTATTATATCGGTAGTTGAAATGTATTCAACATCTGTAGATGAAAGAGCAACCACCTTTTGAAGTTGAGATTTTCAACTTACAATAGTATCACACAAAGTGAAAAAATAGGTAGATGTTGATCTTCTATTATTCCAATATACCCTTTTAAAGTCACTCATTCCTTACTATTTCTAAAGATTAACCCAAAACCAAATGAGCCATTTAAGTATTTGAGCAACCACTTAAGAACTTCCTAATGAATCTCTTCAAAATTTGCATCACTGAAATTTCTCTTTAACAATAAAATTTTTGTTGTAGAAAGTCGTCGAAAAATGGTCATCGAGAAACTTTACAAGACCAAAATTTTTGTTGTAAAAGTAAAATTTCGCGTAGTGCATGAAGCTGCCAAGTGCACTAATACCACGTGCTAAATCAAGCCTAGTACATACTATTAGATACAAGACATATCGAACAACATTAGTATAAAAAACTTTAGTCATTATATCAATTTTATCTTGTATATTGGGACAGAATTCATATGACAATTTGAAATGGTTTGCAAGTGGTAAACTTTTAGGTCTAGAATTAGACATAACAAATTTCAAGGATTTTATTCACATTATTTTGTTGATTCAATAATAGCAAGTTATTTTCTTTATTTATCTGGATTTGCATCCATAAGATTTTTCTTTTCAAACCCTAAGTCTTTCATTTCGAATTCAAAATTCAACTTGTGTTTTATACTTTTATTTCTTGAATTTCATCTTTGTTATGACTTGTCATCAACATATAACAACAAATCTACAGATTTAACCCCTCCACTTTCCTTACAATAAAGGCACGAGTCATATCTGCTTCTTTGGAAACCAAGATCGAGTACAAAATTATCAAATTTTTTGTGAGACTTGTTTTAACCCATAGAAGAATTTCTTAAGCAAATAAACCACATATGTTCTCCCCTTTTTCTCAAAATGTAAGGACTGCCTTATGTAAATTTGTTTATCTAATTCAGGAAAATAGTTTTTACATACTAGTCCAAGGCTAAAATGATTCTAATAGTGATAAACTTTAAGATTGGGAAAAAGATTCCAGTACAGTCCATCCACTCCATCCTTTTGAGTGAACTTCTTAGTCACTAATCTATCATTATGCCTGACTATTTCTAGACCACATTTTCCTTCGTTGATTTTATAGATCCACTTGCAATCCACCAACTTTTGAATCTTAGACTTTTCAACCAATACCCAAATATTGTTTTTAACAAGATAGTTCATTTCTTCTTCCATATTACTTATACATTTAGCTGAATCTTTACTTTTTAAAGCATCTTCATAGATGTTTTGTTCATTTTCTATTACTTCTTGATAATTAAGCAAAGAAACAAAGTTATACTAATTGTATTGGCGGAATTATATGGAAGTGACCCAAAGCAATAATCAAGAACCGAAAATATCGAAAGGATGAATTAACCGAGGCAAGAGTTGAACTCTTTGTCCTTAAGTTAATATTGCCCTGCAAGGTGCTTTCGGTCTTTGGCGAATGACTCCCAAGATACAACGGTTTCGCTTGAGTTTTGTAGCACAACAAAGACTCAAGTACAGCGAACCAAGGATGGCTTTGTACTCCAACGGATGAATGAAATGGAAAACCAGATTTTGTGCAACTTAAATGCAATAAATTGGTTCAAAGATGAAAAATATGAGTGATTTATGTTTGCAATTGTTTTCTGTATCAATTCACTGCAGAATGGACGTCCACAGCCCTTTTTAACGTTGGAGAGTTGGTTGAAAGCGAAAAGGAATGAACCAAATCGTGCAACCCTTCAAAAACATATACATCTGTTTCGACAAACCTACGCGATCGCATGGTTTAATCAAGCTGCGATCGCATAGCACAAAAAATAGAACAAGACTTCATCCAGAATAATGCCTCCTGCGATCGCATGGAAGGACCAAAATACATTCTGCTAAAAAATTAAGCAACTTGCGATCGCAGTGAAAATCAACCATGCGATCGCATGGGTCAAACTTTGACCCGATTTTGTCCTTTTTCGTAATTTCTCATTCATTCGATATTGGTTTCGAGATGCCAAATATACCCTTTAAACATGCAGATAAATCTAAATATGCCAAATATACCCGCGACCTGACCGGACAGGTCGATCCCCGTTCCGGGGGCAACGCCCCCGAGGCGTCGAAGTAGCAAACAAATTTGTCTAAACGGATTGGGTCGGGTCTTGTATATTTGGCCAAGTTGACACGGAGTCACTTAGTTAATTTCTCGACATTGCAAACCAATTTCCAACAAATTGTATCTAGCAGGTGCCATGATCTGCCTTGTCTACCTATCTTACTCATCAAGGGGCAGAGTTATGATCCTTACGTACATTTTTGTAAAACTTCTTACTTGCAGTCATGTGTCTTGTATTTTAAATTATTTTTAATATTTATTGTCTTACGTGGAAAGAAGATGGCCTTCGGTTTCCAAATGTGTAGATTTGCTCGAGTAACTGAAGTGTATCTCCTCAATCGTCGCCGTGATAGGTGATATCGGCAACAAAAGTTGCAAACTAGCACGATCAACACGTCTGTCAATGTCTTATATTGTATCAAACAATGTAGAACTTGCTCGATGTGTTCAAGCACACATGGCCAACTCCTCATTGGTATCGCCAAGCTAATTGTGGGATTGAGTAGTTCTTAATTGATGTTTATAGGTTAATCACTTTGCTTTAATTTTAATTTGATTTCTCAAATTCAACTTAGTAACTTTAATTTTACTCTCGTATTGACTTTATTGTCGCGTCACTTAACGAGTGCTGCACACTTCACTTTGCCAAATTACACATAATTTTATATAATTTTCAAATTGTGAAACATAATTAAACAATTCAAAATGCAGGAGAAAAAGAAAAGAAATGAGAGGACAAGAAAGCCTTGAAGAAACTTGGCTTATCAAAAACAGTGATAAGACGTCAATATGTACAAAAGCTGTGGCGTGCGTTTACTTTACTAAAGTCGTGTTTGTCGGCATATAGACAGTGGGTGGTCGTATGTTAAACGTGTTTAAACAATTTATAGATATAGTTGGATGCAACGATCAGTAACATAATAATTATCATTAAACATATAAATTAATAATTTTATTATTCTTTGTAATTTTAAATTTATGCAAAATATATATTTATTCATAGAATGAAAGGAGGTAAAAGTTTTGAGTTCAAATGTTACTTAATTTCTATTTACAGATATTAAAAAAATGAATTTAAATTATATGTAAGTGGTTACATTGAAGAATAAATTAATTTTTTAATCTAATAAATTAAAGAAAACAACCATAAAGCAATGTAAACTATAAACATCATACGTCACCAGTTAAGGACCAAATAAACGAAGATTTAAGTAGAGGAAATATAATTTTAAAAAATCCGTTCGTGTGAGTGATACAATTTAAATAAGACAGGTTTAAACAGAGAAATTTCAATAAAATTTAATTAACATGATTTATTGTGACTATAAATTATTGAATGTAGTAAATCTTTTAATACATATAATGATAGATTTAAAGTCAGCTCAATCTCTAAACAAATGAGATGGTCGCTTAACGCTCTATATTGATATAAGGCCTCTCAAATTTATTTAATGAATTTTTTGAGTCAGATTTTTTTCTATAATAATTATAAATACTTAGTTAATATTTAATTTATAGATATAAATTTTGTTGAAAAATAAATTAATAAAAATATTATTGAAAGAACTATTTATAGGTAAAAAATAATAATTTAAGATTATCAACGGAGTTTTCCGTTGATGATAATTTTAAAAAATACCTTAATAAATTTAATGTATGAATAAAACACATGTTTTTAAGTAAATTATAAAGAGATCAATATAATCTTCAAAAAATTATGCTAGTAATTAAAATTGAAAAATTTAAAATTACAACAAAATTTTGTTGTAATATTAACAAATAAATATTTTCATAAATTTAATTTAAAATCAAAAATTTGTACATAAATATAGTAATAAAAAAATTAAATTCTAATATCAAGAAATTTTATTCGTGAATAAAATAACAGTTAGAAAAATAACTTATCTGTCATTAGTATTATAAATAATAAAATAAAAAATATCTTTAATTATCGACGTAATATTATGACAGTTTTTACTGGTATACTGATAATCAGAGTGCTCTCATATGAAGTAAAAATCATTAATATCATGAAAGGTCAAAACACGCAGAAGTAAAATATCATTTTGTAAGAAAAAATTAGTTACATGTGAAGTTGAATTGCTAATTTCAAATAAAAATAATCCAACAGATACTAAAGTATTTACTGTTAGTAAGTTTAGGTCTTGTTTATTTAGCTTACATATTGACTATGGTTAATTATTTCTTTTATAGGTTTTGGGTCTGTGGGCAATGAAGAAAAGTAAGACCACATAAAAATTGGGTAGCACATGTAACTAGGGAATGTGGTATCAAATTAGTGATCAAATGTGAAGATTTGTGGTGATGTAGATCATAATCCACGTGGCAAATTCCTATTAGTCAAAAAGTTGTGACAATGAATTGGTTTTGTTCTTTCTAATCTGGTCTATTGGATGAAAATTAAGATGAATGGCTGAGATTATTGGAAGATTAATTACCTGATCATGGGAAAAACTTTGCTGTGTTTTTTCTTGGATAAATTTAATGGACACTCATTGAACTTTGAACATGTAACTACTAACTCACTATTCTTTAAATTGTCACAAAACAATCACTCATCTTTGCATTTTGTCTACCATCCACCACCCGTTGTATTTCCGTTTTCATGTGCAGATGGGAAATGCTTGCGTGGCTAATGATGGATGAGTTGTCACCAATCAGAGCCTTCAAATGGTACACATCAGATTTTGGCTGTGAAGTCCCTCTTCCACGTCAAAATGCTGCTTGGTAAAACACGATTTTCATCTCATTTGGCTGCAAATTACTTCATTTTTTTTTCAAATCAGAACACATATCTTTCGTTTGGTGCCCTAATTTGTCAATCTACGCGAACATATTCTAGCATCTGAATGAAATGGTGATGGAAAATGTGGATGGATATCCTCACATAATTGAGCAGACCATGTGTATGTGTGGAAGATTGCAGCTATGAGGACTTCTTGGAAAGGGAACAACCCAGGTGGGAGATTCTTGGGGTGCAGCTTCTACAGACGTCCAAATGCCTGTGACTACTTCAAATAGGTAGATCATCTTGTCCAACCACGTTATAAGAGTGTCATAAACGGTCTATTGATGAATGCTAACCACAAAGATGCCTTGGTAAAGAAGTTGCAGAGAAACTTGACATAACACCGGATTGTGTTGGCAACGGTTGTCATGGTGGTTTTGGTTTATTGTGTACTATGATGGGATGTAATTTGTAGTTGTATGGGTTTTTGTTGATGGTGCTTTGTATGTTTGGCAAAGTAGTGATCTACTTGTAATTTGCATTTCATTTTCAGTAGTTGAAGGTTAAGAGCTCAATCGAACTGAAAGTGTAATTCATTTTGTGATAATCTGAGGTTATAGTTTAATGTGAAGTTCAGTCTTCTCGCACTTACAGTTATTCCATTTTACTTGACAATTTAAGTTCATTTGAAGTTGATTCCAAGAAGATGACATTTGCCACTTCTGCTGGAAATCTGAATGAAATATGAGGTTATAGTTTAATGTTGTTAAGTCCATTTTTATTGTGCATTTTTTGGTTCCATCAATGTAATTAAATTCTACATCAGTTGGTTGTTGTAACTGCATCAGCTGGGAATTGATCATCTCGGATAGTATTAGTTTCAGATGGGAATTGAACATCAGCAATGAATTGAAAATTTTCTTGAACATCGGGAGGCGGAAAATGGACATGGCGAGGGCGGGAACTTCCCATCTCGCATGCCGCTCGGCGGGTAAATTGCTCGCTCGAGCAAGGCAAGAGAATTTTTTCCTTTATGTCCACTCGAGCGGACAGCCTACAGGCAGAGTTGTGTTAAGAACATCAGTTGGGACCTTAATCATTTTCAATTGCATCAGTAAGATTAGTTGAACATCAGGTGTTTGTTTTAACCGATATTTCAACTGTATGAGTAACATTGGTTGAACATCAGTTCAACATGAAACTCACATCAGTTCACTTAATCCAAATGAACACCAGTTGAAGTTAACATCAGTTCAAATGTGCCATTTTTACATGATACTAGTTTTGGCACGTGCGTTGCACGTTTTGGTGATGTTATTAGATTTGTAATTGTCATTAAGTTGATGAATAAAGTATAGATAACTATAATTTGTACATACATCAACTAAATTTGAAATAACAAAGAATTAATCTAACACGTACGTACTAATTAATAATTGAGTTGCAACAATAAGCGGGACAAGGGGATTTGAAATAACATAGAATTAGTCTAACCGAAATAACATAGAATTAGTCTAACGTGATTGATGTGCATGTACAAATTGTTCTTGGAATTCTTAATGTGGTTGCCCTATTACAAAAGAGAAAAATATGTTGTGAGAATTGTGCAAGTGGAACTCTTATTCTAATATGAAATTAGTAAGAGTTTGTTTGTAGTGTGGACAAAAGGTGAACCTTTCTAAAACCATTGTAACTACACAAGATAGACAATATTTGCAGCCCAGAACAAAAAAAAACTGAGCCAAAAGAGAGCATGTCATTTCCACTCATTTTGCTACCGGACCTTCTCTTTATCTTTGATGGCTGAAATTAGAGGTCAGCCACCAAAAGGAAGCATGATCCTTTATGATTTCAAAACACTTTAAGAGTATGCATTTACATTTTATGGAAATATCTTCAAACAACTACATAAAAAGATGGCAATAATTGTATCACATTATGACCACATCATTTGAACGAGAGTTCAAAGACAACCAAATTTATTCGTCCTCTGTTTCTTAATTGTAATGTAACAAACTAACAAAATTGAAAAATGAATGCTTTTTAACTCGTAAAGTTCAATGCTCCAGCTCTCAATAATTCCCTGACATTAGTTTCAAAGTATCATTAGTGATGATCCGCAAATTTAAATAAAGCATTGCATGTTTGACCGTAATTTTATTTTATTTTTCCGTAAGAGAAAGAAAGCGGGAAAAAAAAACCTCATAATGTTGTCCATATTAAAACTTATTTTTGTGTTCGGACAATGATTTCTCCCTCGAGACATGTAATCTCTGAGAAAATACCCATTGGTCGCAACTACGAGGAAAATAGAAGAAAGAACAATTATAAATGAAAAGAAGTGGAGTTACCTTTTCAATCTTGAGATAGGAGGAGATTAGTACAAGCTAATTAGTATAGAGCAAACTATAAAAATATTACGCAAAATTTCATAGGTGAAAATGAACTTAAACAAACTTAGCTAATGTCAAGACTACATATAAACTATAAACGGAGACCAATGAGCAAAGTAATAAAAATAGCATCATTGCTTGACATTCTTTGGGATTTAGTTTCTTATTTTGTACATGAAGAAAAAGTTCAATTGTATGCAAAATTTAAAGTACATATATGCACAGTCACCACCATCACGACTCAAGTGTTCATATCTCGGGATCTAAAAGGAAAAATATCAATAATGATTCACTTCATAGCTCAATCAATCATGCAACTAATGTTATATGAAGACCAATTGGCGTAGTGAAAATCAAGCAATCAAGGAGGCTCAACTCACATGAATGCAATTACAACAAAATAAACAATCAAATGCACAATTAAAAAGGCGGTTGCCAAGACTAAGCAGCGTCTTTGGTTGCGAAGGAAGATCTTGTCTTGCGATTTATATAGCTTGACAACGGAGAAAAAAAATTAATGGTAGCAGACAAAATATTATGAAACCTAAATTGTTAATTAGAGTTCAAAATCTACCCCTTTAATGTTTATCTAGTGGCTAGCAAACCGGTTCGATGCAACATATATATGACTCAATGCATATGGTACAAAAGAAATATATATTTTCTAGTTCTTTTGTCCGGTTATTATGCTAATGCACATGACACGATTTTTGTGTCTACTTAAGCTGGAATGCTATTAGGATAAAATCAAATAATAATTGATAGTCCAAGACAAATTGGACCAAATATTGTTCATACTATCAGTTGTTCTTGGCGCTCTATCACAACACGGAGATTACATTAGCAGCAACCAAAAGATTATTTTAATAAAATAAAATACCAACATCCATTGTTGGAGACACGTAAGTTTACCACTCGAATCGGTGTTCCTGGTATACAAACACCACAGAGGATATAATGGAGGTCTGATTCACAATCGCCTCTAGATTTATTTAGAATAAGACTCAACTTAGTAGTGTTGTTATCCGTTGTATACAAAATAATAGAAATTAATCATCAAGCTCTTGCACAAAATTCCTTAAACAAATTTGTTAATTCTTAAAAAAGAAATGAATTACCCGAGAGTGGGCTTCTCCTTTGAAGTTTGCATGATAATAGAAAAATGAAAGTAAATATATAAGCCACATTTCAACCACTAATTGAATTAAAAATTTAGAAGTGAAAGACAATTTCCATTTAAATCTCTATAAAAAATATGAATACAAATGAAAATAAAAATAAAAGAAAAGAAATGAAACCCTTTAGAATATTACATCTTTGAAACAAGGAAATAAAAATAAATTTATAAAATTTCAAATATGAAATCAAAATGTTTCGACTTTATAAAATCCGTTAAAGTGAATAAATTAATGAATCAAGTAATTATTTTGGAGAAGAAAAAATAATAACCTATTTTTTATCCAGAAAACCCAGTATTAAAATAGATCACGAATATAAAATTGAGATCGTATCAAAACAGTTCTTTAACGAACATAAAATGTCCAAAGGAAGAAGAATTACAAATTGTAAATGATTATACCTCATCAACAATACAAATGAAATCGAAGTGAAGGCGGTGTCAAGAAAATCTGAACTAACATCAAGTTTTGTGAAAATACCTTGGAGTACAATGAGTGTTTCGGGTGAGGCAAGTTTTCATATAGTAGAGATAAAATCTTGACGAACCGAGTGGAGCGTGACGGCGTGTAGAATGCTTTTTGCAACCGATGACCATCATGCTATTGAAAGGAGAGGTACAATCAGATAGAGGTCATCGAGGTCATAGTGACATGAATAATGCTTTTGCTGGTCGTACCAACATTTCCCTTGCACCCAACTGAACCATAAGATTAAACATATCTAAGAAAATCTACAATTGTATTGTTCTAATTCCATAAGATTTGTGGTGATATCTGACTATATATATGCTAAGATCTCGTTGTGGAACCACATACCAGTTCTAACACATTTTTTTTGTCCATATGAAATACCCCTTCTCATATCATCTCCTACCATAATATCAGCATAAATACCCAACCTAAGAATCTGTTGTAAAATTATGATATGTTAGGCTTGCCAAAAAGGGCTTAAAGATAAATATTTTCTTGTAGATATTATAGACGAAGTTACCTTCATCGCCCATGCTCCATTCAAATGATCCCTATTTTCATTTACACCTTCGTGTCAACCAATTTAACTATCATGCATCGAGAAGCCATAATTATATCATGGACATTAGCCAAAACATAACATGAGAGCTCAATGTTCCAACTTACGAATGTGGTTTTGCATTAAAAAATTATTTGCTTTAAGTAGTAGCATTATTGAATATTAATATTTTGATTTCTTTGTACTTATAAGCAGTTAAAAAGTTCGATAAAATGAATACCGGATGGAGAATAGCAAATGACTAAGAAGGGCACAAGTTTAGTTCCTATGAAACTGAAAATGAAGAGGAGAAGCAAAAAGAAATAGAAGACTAAGAAGGGCACAAGTTTAGTTCATATAAACTTTAGATCAGACCATAAATATATGCACACAAGAGAGGATGAAATTGAGGTCCATGGGCCTTTTATAAGGTGAATTTTTGTTTTTCCTCTCATGCGCACACAAAGATAAACATCTCAAACCCAAATCGAGAACATATCACAAAAGATTTCGAGGATAGCTAATTCATTTGCAAAGAAAAACATATTAAAAGTGTTGTATTGATTTTGGGTAAAAAAAATTATTAGTCAAACATCAAAGAAGATAACGCACCAACATAACAACAAAAAGAATACAAATTCGGAGAATGGGACCATCGGTGAAATAGGATGAATAGAAATAAAATGAAAAACCGAAGCAGGAAAATGTAAAATACTAAATCGCATAGAAATTACGAAGATGACGAAGATGGAACACGATAAACAAGATGGGCGAACGGAATCGTAGCATAGTTAAAAGTACATTATCCATCGATGAATGAAAATGAAAATTGCTAAAGCATATTAAAATTGAAAATCCCTAAATAGATTAGGCAACAATATAAATAGTGAGGGAAGTGCTAATGACATTACAAAAATAGCTTGTATTTGAAGAAGTTCATCATACTGAGATGTCCTTAATAGTAGTTACGGTTTCACAAGTTCCTTACAAGATTGATGTCAATGGCAATAATAGATTCATTTGTTTTGTTTGAAGGTGACAAGTTACGCAAGGTCTAAACTCCATTGAAAAAGCTCGGCATAAGTTGATTGCTCCAAATGTGCTTGCATTCTTGCACAAATGAATTGGTTTAGACACTACTCAACCCACTTTCAAAGTCTTCATTTTCATCTCCTACAAATTCAAGCTGAGAGAAGGCAATTTTGGTAAAACTTTTGTCTAATTCTCCTACAAGAAAAATCTCTCGGTTCATAGAAAAGAACATACCAAAAGAAAGTTCCGAGAAGCGACACATATGGTAAAAAAAAAAAAAATCGAGACGATAAACAAAAAAAAAAAAACAATCGGAGAAGGAAAAAATAACTAAAACAACCCAAAAAAAAAAAAAAACATAGATCTATAACCATTCGATTCCGAAGGATCCTAGTGGAAAGAACATATTAAAGTCCAGAAGAGCTTTGCCGAGTTCACTCGTATTGAATACCACGAGTAGGAAAATGAAAGAAAAATAAAAGGGACGACGGTGAGGCTACGAGATGCAGGGACGGATCGAGGTCGGCGATTCGGGACCTCTACGGATCGTGGTTGACCGGATGTGCGTGCGAGGAGCCGATTTAGGGTTTGGAAAGTTTTTTGCACGGGTGTTCGACGAAATAGGAAAATATGGTAGTTTGAGGAGAATTTTTTTTCCAACCAAAAGCGGCATCGTTTTGTAAATGACAAAAACGACGTCGTTTTGGTCGTTGGATGAACAGGAGCATCAAACTCACTCTTATATGTTGTAAGGACATATAAAATGTAAAACTTTGTTCTTTCCAACTGCACAAACAAAACAATATACAAACATACACTAGCTTTTCCCAACTAACAAAAAACGGCACTGCATTTTCCCAACTGCAACGTTCAAGTTAACGCTGATGTTCACATTCTTTTGTAGCACAAAATGAAACATAAATACAAAAAAAACATAGTGCAATATTCATCAAAATCAGACAACAGCCCTTCATATGACATCTTCATCCCCGTAGAACTCTTCTATTTTTGGGTCTCTTAGATTTCATCCTCAATTGTTCATCTTCTCGTATCTACTGTAAATCATCCACCATATTGTCAAAAGAGAAGTTTTGAGTTTGTTGTAAATCATCCTCAATTTTGAATTATGTACTGATATCCTGCAAGTAGAACATGGATTTATCCTCAACAACTCAAAGGCATAACTCCAAAGCAATCCAAACTGATGCTCATCACTACCTTCAATCAATATCCTAGCAATTCTCCTAGCCCTCCACGCAGTTTGTCGCCCAATATTTATTTTCATATCCTACAAAACTCTATGCCTAATTGCAGATGGTTTCCATGGTTGATCTACTCTAAATGTTTCCAAATATCTCTCGACTATATAGTTTGCAGTACAATGTCTATTCTAGCCGTCTCTAATGCAATTATGGTTCGAAAAGATTTTATTTGGATACAATTCAAATTCTTGTTCTCCGATGCCCAAATCCTCCACTTTCACCCAATTTTGCACACGGCTTATGCTCTTTTATTATCATTCATTTTTATCCTTAGGTTACATTCAGTAGCTACTATGTAATTTCTTATGGCTTTCATAAAGTGTGGTACATCTGTAAATGTTTTTTCCACTTCAAATTGAGGATCCCACATCCCATTCTCTTCATTCAACATAGGATACCTTACATTGGTCTCCCCATCGGATGAGTAATCGGTGTTCAATTCTTCAACCGTTGGATCATACGAATGGTCAGAGTCAGAGTCCTCCCCAATTGCAGCTGCATGTTGCTTTTCCACAACAGGGTCAGAGTTCAAACCTACTGCGATGCGCTCTTCCACATTACTGTCATACACAAAATCATCATCATTGACACCATCATCAGAGTCGGTAAAGTGTACAACCGGAACCTCCAAATCATCTTCATCTGTTTGTGCAATGTATTTTATAGGGTTATAATTTCTACAATAATGTCACATTTTCAAATTTTGAAACAAAATATTAAACAACAATACAAATAGAACCTGCCAAAAGATGAATTATTCAATACCTTCTTGTGGTCCACGTTCGGTTGTCCCCAATAGATTTTCTCCACTACTCATAGGTGGTTCATTTCCATTCTTTGTGGGTCATCGTTGTCTGCCATAGTGACTACAATGGTAGGGCTCAATGTTCGCGCAGATTGACAAATTAGGGCACCAAACGAAAGAGGTGTGTTCTGATTTGGAGGAAATGAAGTAATTTGCAGCCAAATGAGATGAAAATTGTGTTTTACCAAGCAGCAATTCTGATGTGGAAGAGAGACTTCACAGCCAAAATCTGATGTGTACCATTCGAAGGCTCTGATTGGTAACAACTCATCCACCGTTAGCCACGCAAGTATTTTCCTTTTGCACATGAAAACGAAAATATAATGGGTAGTGGATGGGAGACAAAATGCAAAGATAAGTGAGTGTTTTGTGACAATTGAAAAAATAGTGAGTTAGAGCTACATGTTCAAAGTTCAGTGGCGTCCATTAAATTTACCCATTTTTCCTCTTCCATTCTTGTAATGGCTCCTTGCTCCAACGATTGTTGGCGGTTGAGTTGTCTCCTCGTCTGCAGATGCGGGCTTATTAAGAGAGATTCTCACATTGTCTTCTCCAAACTGAACTACTCTTTGAGTTTCCTCAAAATTCTTGGTCAAATCTTCATGCTTTTTTTTTCCTTCGGCTGCTGTGCTATGATCTGAGCCCACACATTATTTCATCTTTTTGTTGTTGAAAAATTGACTGAAGAAGAAGCTGCAAATTGGAGTGCTTCAAACCATAAAAACAAAAAACTCCATTTTCTTGTATTCTTCATTTTTTAGTTGATGATTTGTAACATACGGTATTTTAATCCATATGTAAAACTCTACAAGTGGTAGCAGAGCCTAATAATAAAGATCTAAGACTGGAAAATCATCTGAAAATTTGAAAAAATTGGAGCTATTCTCGGATCTTTGAAGAGAGTTAAAGACCGAACCTTCAGGCCAAACCAGAAGGAATTAGGATAAACGTAGACCATATCCAGGTTCACGACGACCAGACGACGCTTCAACGACGGTGCATGGACGTCAATTTCTAACGGTGCGTAAGGCGCGTGTTACGGCCTCGGGACGAAACGTTTGAGCGTGTATAGTGGTTCTAAAGGCACATGTTTCATCTAGGAACTTTCTAGTGGTGATTACATCTTTATAGAAGGTTCGACGGTGGATCATGGTCCCTGTTGTGGTGCGTGACCGTGGCTTATGCAGTTTTGTTTTGAAGCTACTATTTGGTGTTGATTCCTGAAGTTGCTGATTGAGTTCTTTATTTTTGAGGCTCGGGTTTTCCTGTTAATTGTCAAGTACTGAAGATTAATAGACAGTTGGTCAACAATGTTGGGTAATAACTCTCAACTCTCATTAGGAACATGTTTAGGTGAAATCATAATAAGTTTATAGTCCTACAGGATGAATGTGTTGTTTTTTAAATTGCTAGATTGCTGAATTTGACTTTATGTTGCTAAGATTAGACTTATCTACATTAATCTGAGTGCTCCTACTTGTGTGAAAAAGAGACTATTTAAAATTTTGTTTGTGCCTTTTTGTGTCTATCATAAGTTAATCTTTAAAGATTAGTTTATGAGATCCCGTATAAACACTCATTTTTATGAATCTAACATGGGTTCTAGGGTTGAGTTGTCTCAATGCGGTGGTAATAGTGATTATTCCATTTGGAAACAAAAATGAGGGCCACAACAAAGAGTCTCTAAGGCCCTTGATTATCCAAAGACTTTTTCTAATGCTCTTAAGGCTAATCGCGTTGAAATTGAAGAAATGAATGAAATTGCATATAGTTAAATTATTTTGCATTTATCTGATAATATTGTTAGGCAAGAAAATGAACATAAAACTGCAAGAGAAAATTGTGGCAAGCCTTGGACACATTGTTTCTAAACTAAACTTTGTCTAACAAGATTTATTTGTTTGAAAAACTCTTTAGCTTCAAATTGAACTCAAATAAATATCTTCAAACAAAATTAAGTGATTTTAGCATTATAATTAAAAGTTTGGCTCATAATGATAAAAAATTTGATGATGAAGATCTTGCTTTAATTTTGTTGAATATTTTACCTGATTCATATAAAGATGTTAAAAATGATATAAAAATATGCTAAAGATACTTCGATCCAAGCTATTGTTGTTGATGCTTTTAGATCTAGAGATCTGGAGGTGAGAAAAGATTCTAGAAGTGGGGCAAGAGAAGAAAGCATGTTTGTTAGGGACGTGTTTGATAAGAGAGATAGTGGTAGTTATCATAAAAAAAAAATATGGGTAAGTATAAAGGCAGGTCGAAGTCGAGGGACAAGAGAAATAAGAAGTGTTACAATTGTGGGAAGTTGGGTCACTTTAAGAGAGATTGTCATCATCTAAAGAAAAAATGGAGAGGCCAATTACCTGAACACCAAAATAATGCTGTTTTAGAGACTGAAGTTGATAGCTTGTTTGTGATTAATGTCTTTGAAGGTGAGGTGAGTCAAGAGTGGATTATGGATAAGGTTGCACTTTCCACATGTGTCCTGTGAGAGAGTTGTTCTATAACTATAGGGATATAGAACATAAGAGAGTGTATATTGGTGATAACAATTCTCAGGCGGTGATGAGAATTGAGGATATTGTACTTAGGTTACACAATAGTATAATTAAAACCATTTTGAATGTCGGATATGTCCTAAATTTGAAAACAAACTTGATATCCTTAGGTGTTCTAGAAGATGAGGGGCATTGGTATAAGTCTGTGAATGGAATCTTAAAGGTAATGAAATGGTTTTTAGTTGTGATGACAACTCCTTAGAGAAATTGTTTGTACTACTTACACGGTGAGGCAAAAATTGCCACTCTTTCCAGCTCACTCTCGATTATTGAGGACAAGTCTGAACTTTGGCATAAAAGAACGAAGCACATGGGCAATAAAGAGTTGAATTTCTTAAGTGATCAACAATTATTTGGTAAGGATCATGTCAATCCTTTGAATTTTGTGAGATTTGTGTCTTAGGTAAGTCCCATAAGCTCAGTGTTGGAAAAAGAACACACACTTCACAAAGACCTTTAGAATATATACATTCTAACCTTTGGGGACCTGAAAAACACTCTAATCATGGGGAAAATAAATACTTGTTGTTGCTTGTTGATGACTTTAGTAAAAAGTTTAGATATTTCTTTTATAAACAAAAGATTGAACTTTCAAAAAATTTAAAAATTGGCTTACTATGGTAGAAAATCAAAAGGACAAAAAAATAAAAACTTTAAGAACTAATAATGGTCTTGAATTTTGTAACTTTGAATTTGATTCATATTGTAAAGAAAAATGAATTCAAAGACACGTGAATGTTAGACACACCCACAACAAAATTGAGTTGTTGAAAGGATGAATAGAATCATAATAGATAAGATTATATGCATGTTGATTAGTTCGGGTTGGCTAAGGAGTTTTGAGGAGAAGCAACAATTCATGCTATTTACTTGATTAATAGATCACCATCTAGTGCCATAAATTTCAAGACTATTGAAGAGTTGTGGAATGGCATGCCACCTGATTTGTCCCTTAGAGTGTTTGGCAGTGCAACTTATGCTCACAAAATTGAAGGAAAAGTAGATGTTAGGGCTGTTAAGTATGTTCTTCTTAGGTATCCTATTGGGGTAAAGGGTACATATTATGGGTTTTAGAGAATAGGGGCATTAAGATTATAAATAGCATAAATGTTGTTTTTAATAAATTTGATATGCATTGTCTTAAAGCTAAATATAATCTACTTGATTTGACTGGCGGTGACTTGTATAATTCTCAACTAATAAGGTAATAACAGAGATTATCTGTCCCAACAAAGATGAGCATGAAAGCTAAACATATTCCACATAACTCTCAAATAGGTGGAAAAAAACAATGATGGTGTGAATGACACCCAAAACCAACAAGGCACTAAAACTGATGCTCATATCAAAGCTGATGACCATGTTGACATTCAAGACTATGAGCTTTCAGAGATAAGAAAATGAAATAGGTAAAACCAAATTTAAGATATAATTCTCTTAATCTAATTGAGCATGCTTTAGTTTTAGGTGAAGCTGTTGAAAATCATGAACCCTTAACATATGAAGAAGCCATTACCTATCATGAACCTGATAAATGGAAGCAAGCCATGAGTGAAGAGATGAACTCATTAATGAAAAATGAGACTTGGAAACTGTTTGAAAAACCTGGTAAGGTAAAAGTAATTTAGTGTAAGTGGTTGTATAAGATAAAAGCAGAGAATAATTCTAGCCACCCACCTAGATACGAAGGAAATATATTGATTACAATGAAGTGTTTTATCTTGTAATCAAGTACAAAACCATAAGGGTAGTATTGGCATTCGTTGTACAATTTAATTGAAAATTGGAACAATTAGATGTCAAGAATGCCTTTCTTCACGGAAAATTAGAGGAAGTCATCTACATGGCTCAACCTAAGGAGTTTGAGGAAAAAGGGAAAACTCATCAAGTTTGTTTGCTAAAAAATTTTTTATGTAGGCTTAATAAGTCGCCTAGATGATGATATAAACGTTTTGATGCCTATATAATTAAAATTTTATTTAGAAGAAGTGAATATGATGCTTTTCTTTACTATAACAATTTGAAAAATGTTTCTATAATTTATCTACTTTTGTATGTAAATGATATGTTGATTACGAGTAATACTAAAGAGGATATACTTAGAAGACTTTGGTAATGCTAAAAAGATTTCGGGCATGGTCATTAAAAGAGAGAGTTTAGAATAAGCTAGCTACTACTCAACATGACTATTTAGAAAATGTTATAACTAGATTTTCTATGAAAGATGCCAAATCTGTGAATGTTCCCTTAGTTGTACATATGACTTTGTCCTCTAATTAGTCACCTAAATCTAATGAAGAAAGGATAGAAATGGAACATATTCCTTAAGCTAATGCTATCGGATCTGTGATGTATTCCATGATTACTGTTAGGCCTGACTTAGCTTATTCCACTAGTTTGTTAAGTAGGTTTATGACTAACCCTGGTAAGCTCGATTGGATTGGTTTAAAATGGTTGTTGAGATATATAGCAGGTACATTGAATAGTGGTTAGTTTATGAACAAACTAATGATAAACTAACTTTGTCTGGATATGTTGATTCTAATTTTGCTGGAGACAAAGATCAGATGAAGTCAACTATTGCTTATTTATTTACATTGGGTAAGTGTTGCATTACATAAAAATCTCAATTCAGTCATTGGTTGTATTATCAAGTACTGAAGCCATGTATGTGGCCATATTTGAAGCATGTAAAGAACGTTTGTACTAAAAAGTTTACTTCTTGAATTTAATGTTTTGTATGATAGTTTTTACTTGTATACTGATAGTCAGAATGCTGTCATGTTAAGTAAAAATATTGTATGTCATGAAAGTTAAAAACATATAGAAGTAAAATATCATTTGTAAGGGAATAATTAGTTACAAGTGAAGTTGAATTGCTGAAAATTTCAATTAAAAGTAATCTAGCAGATATGGGTACCAAAGTGTTGCCTGTGAGTAAGTTTAGGTCTTGTTTATCTACTTTACTTATTGAGTATGGCTAATTATTTCCTTTACAGATTTTTAGTCCATGGGCAATGATGAGAAACAAAAATTGGGTAGCACATGTAACCATAGAATTTAGCATCAGATTAGTGATCCAAGGGGAAGATTTGTGGTGATGTGGATCATAATCCACGTGGCAAATTCCTATTAGTCAAAAGGTTGTGACAAGGAATTGGTTTTGTTCTTTTTAATTTGGTCCATTAGATGAAAATTAAGATGAATGGCAGGGATTATTGGAAGATTAATTACCTGACCAAGGAAAACACTTTGATGTGTTTTTCCTCTCCAGCTTCACAGTTTCCTCTTCCATTCTTGCTATGGCTCCTTGCTTCAATAGTTGTAGGCAACTGAGTTGTCTCCTTGTCTGCGAATGAGGGCTTATTAAGGGAGCTCCTCACATTGTCTTCTTCAGGCTAAATTACTCTTTGAGTTCCTCAAATTTCTTGGTTCAATTTTGATTTTTTATTCCTTCGACTGTTGTGTTATGATATGAGCTCACACTTTATTTCATTTTTTGCTATTGAAATTGACTGAAGAAGAAGTTGCAAATCCGAGTGCTTCAAACCAGAAACTCCATTTTTTTGTATTCTTCATTTTTCACTTGATTATTTGTAATTTATAGTAGTATAATCCATATGTAAAACTCAACTAGAAACAACATATATTTATTTTTCTTCCCAATTTCTTGATTATTTAAGTCACACATGCATGATTTATACACATACCGACATACGTACCAAAAGTCTTTCGATATTTTTAGGTTGGCCCCTTTTAAAGTGCATTTAACAATTAATGGTTTCTAGTTCTTAAAATATTACTTTATTCAGCTTTAAATTTGTTCAGAGTGTACATGCAAAATATCAGGTATGTTCTTTAATGTTAATTTTTATTTTTAAATTGAAGACGGATGTGACATTTCACCTAATGAAAAAGGTTTTAACAAAAAATTTTTTTTAAAAAAAAATACATTGCTAGTTAATCCTTTATTCTAAATATCTTATCTAAGTAGAGCCAACTTAACTACTAGACCAGTGTAGTGATTGCCTGTGGACCCCTATCTAGATAAGGCCCCGAATTTTACAAATTTCATTTCAAAGAGTTTTACCAATAGTATTTTTAAGTCAAATTTTCTGTCGGTGTACTTAAATAAATTTATTTTGATAAATATAATTATCGACAAAAATATTGATGCTAATAAGTAATAAATATAAATATTATCGATAAAATTAAAATAATAATTTAACATTAAATATGAAATTTTTTGTCATAATTTTAAAAAATTATTTAAAAATTTTAGTTACGAGGTAGAATTTTCTTTGTTAAATAAAAAAATAATAAAATTATAATTTTACCTTTAGAAAAATTTTTAGTAGTTGAATAATAATTAAAAAATAATTTAAGATTATGAACGGATATTCAATTACTAATATTAAAAATATATATTTCAATAGATTTAGACTACTGAAGAAAATTTCGTGAATAAGTAAAGTAATTAAAATATAAACTTAAAAATTAATAAAGAAACTGTTCTTGGAAATAAAATAATTGTTGTAATATAACTCATTTTCATAGAATATGTAGTCATTTTTTCAAATTTTTTCGTGTACATGTTCATTATCTTTTGGATAAGTAATCTTCTGTAACATGTATAGTGTCATATAGGCTCATTGTCT
Source organism: Forsythia suspensa (assembly GCA_023638005.1). Lineage (NCBI taxonomy): Eukaryota > Viridiplantae > Streptophyta > Magnoliopsida > Lamiales > Oleaceae > Forsythia > Forsythia suspensa. The sequence goes on along the minus strand of CM042670.1, from coordinate 25,427,239 downwards.
TACGAGAAAAACAATTGCATAATTCCGGTAAAATGAACATAAATAAAGATGAGACAATTGCAGATAATTTCAATTCAAACGTGATTATGCTTTTTCTTCTAAATACAATTGCATATAATTATGTTGGATTAATTGGTGCAAATTATACTCCATATAAGAATGCACAAAAATAACTTACTTAAAAATGAAAAGTGCAAAATAAAAATGTTACAAATAGTGGACCGAGACAAGAGGTAAACTCTTTTTTCTTAAGACGAAATTGTCTCGCATATGTGATCACGGTTGGATGGCAAACGTGTCCCAAGATACAACGATCATTTCTCGCGATAGTAACACTTCAGACCTCGAGAAATAGCGAACCAAAAAATGTTTTGGACTCTCTTTTTTGTGCAAGAACGGATGCAATATATTGTAAAAATGCATGGTGCATAATGCTTATGTTTGATAGTTCGAATTTTCTTGTGCCAATTTGAAAACTAGAGGGACTAATTTATAAAATTTCAAAAGACGCAACACTTGGAACATCAATTCTCAAAAGTTGTTGTCTGAATTATTGTGTTTCTTAAGGAGACGGATTTTAGAATCTTCTAGAAGACGAGACACGTGTTGCAATCTGATAATAGATTTATTTTAATCACGTGTCGATAATTGATTAGAGATATAATAATTTATTTGGAAGAATAATTAAATAAAATAAATAATTATTTAATTTATGTATCTAAAAAGTTTATATTGGATTAAGCCCAATCCCGATACTACCACGAGTCATGAGCATGAGTCATGAGCCACGACCCAGAGCTTGGGCGGATGGATGGCGGTGCTGTGTGCGTGTGGACTTTGGACCGAACCCAATAAAGTCTAGGTCTCTCTCCTTCCAAATACTTGTGGTACCTCTTGAGTACCAAACCCAATTTCAATCTTGAGTTATATAAATAGATTAAAAAAAAAAAAAAAAACCTATTCATCTTTAGATGTGAGACAAGGTTTCCCACTTTCTCTCCAATTTACCATTTATATTCCAAGTTTAAGGTGCCCACTTTGGCTATAATTTCTCATTCACCGAAAATTATTTTGCACAACCAAATATATAATAAACATCTACTCGCGGAGTAGATCGTGCTAAACCAAAGTTTCACTTCAATAGGTTAACGGAACCCACTCAAATATTTGGTCAAAGTTGGTCAAATCCAACTTAATAATTTTTAATTTAAACACCATTTCCAACAATCCCCACATGAATAGAAATTATCATGAAGTATGTAATTGAAATACAGACACTAATAGAGAGTACATACGAAAAGGTACTGCATTAGGACGGATAGCTTCTGGTTTTGAACCTTCCTTAGTAGAATACTATCGAATTCACTTGGCTAATCAGTTAACGCGATGTCTTGAACTGTTCAGTCGTTAAGTGTAAACCAAGACAACAGTATCCACACAATAGATTCCCTAACACTTTCGGTTCTCATGGTTGTGTTCATTTTGGCCTTGAACAACACTTAAATTTCATAAGTGTTTTAGAGAATTCAAGCCTCGAAATTCTCATAGAAGCGGCCCCACTTCTCACTTATATAGGTGATCTTCTATTAATGGTACTCTGCTCTATCCCACTTGGTTTATCCAAGCTATATAAATCATGAAAAGTATAGCTTAACCTATAACACTTTGCAAAAATCACTTTATGTATCACGAGAATGGACAAGAGATAACTCATAAGTGCTCATTTGAATCTTTATAACTTAGTTGTCCCATTAAACTAAAATATGGGGATCTCCAGTCAATAAGATTGGATTACCTTTATAAAGACCTTACGTAGTAGACTTTAAACCCATTCCCTTTGATAAATAATACATGTGATCTCTAGCTAAACCTTTCATCAGCGGATCCGTGAGATTTTCTTTTGACTTTACATAGTCAATAGAGATTACACAATTAGAGATCAATTGTTTAGTGGTATTGTGTTTTCGAAGAATATGTCGAGACTTGCCATTATACATACTATTTTCTACCATTCCAATAGATGACTGACTATCACAATATATAATTATTGCAAGCACCATAGCTTAGGCCAACATGGAATGTCCTCTAAAAAATTGCAAAGCCATTATACTTCTTCTCCAGTTTTATCTAAAGCTATAAATTCATATTCCAGCATGGATCGAGCTATACATGTTTTTTTTAAGACTTCCAAGACACGGCTGCACGACCAATGGTAAAAACATAACCACTAGTGGATTTAGAATCCTTCATGTCTAATATCCAGTTAGCACCACTATATCCTTCTAATACATCTGGATATCTGGTATAATGTAATCCATCCTTTAAGGCGTGTCTTAGATATCAAAGAACCCTATTCAATGCCTTCAAATGGTCATTACTTGGATTACTTATAAATCTGCTCAACTCATTAACTACATAAGTAATATTAGGCCGCGTGCAATTAGTAATGTACATTAAGCTGCCTATGATATGAGAATATTTTATTTGAGATACAAATTTTATGTGTTCTTAGCCAAATGGAGATTCAGATCTACTAGTGTTTTAACTGAATTTTCATCATAGGCGTTAAACTTTTTAAGTACCATCTCAATATAATGAGATTGTGACAACATAAATCCATTTGATGTCTTAGAGATTTTCATCCATAATACGAGATCAACTCCACCCATGTCTTTCATATCGAAATATTTTGTTAACATTTTTTTAGTAGCTATGATGACATCATGATTGTTACCCATAATTAGCATGTCGTCAACATATAGACATACCATTACATATGTGTTTGGTGTGCTTTTGATATAAACACATATATCACACTCATTAATTTTATAACCATTTGACAACATTATTTTGTCAAATTTCTTGTGCCATTGCTTAGGCGCCTGCTTTAGTCCATACAAAGACTTAACAAGTCTACACATTTTTTTCTCTTGTCTAGGAACAATAAACCCTTCAGGTTGCTCCATGTATATCTCTTCTTCCAACACATCATTCAGAAATGTTGTTTCAACATCCATTTGATGGATCTCAAGATTATAAAATGCTACGATTACTATAAGAACTCTAATTGACGTGATCCTTATCAGTGGTGAGTATGTATCAAAGAAGTCAATGTACTCGTTTTGTTTGAACCATTTGGCTACTAACCTGGATTTATATTTATCAATAGATCCATCAAGTTTTAATTTTCTCTTAAAATCCACTTGCAGCTTAAAGGTTTATTTTTCGGTGGGAGATCAACCAATTCTCAAGTGTGATTTTGCATAATAGAGTCTATTTTACTGTTGATAGCCTCCTTCCAAAATTGAGCTTCTGGAGTGGACATTGCTTTACTAAACGTCCTAGACTCATTTTCTAACAAATAAGTTAGAAAATCATGAACAAAGGTTTTAGATGTTCTGGCTCTTTTGCTACGTCTATGTTTATTATCATTTTGATAACCATTATTTGCAGCATCATAAGTTTAGTTTTTGTGAACTTACTTCTTTCTTATCTTTATATAGAAATACATCTTCAAAAAATGCAACATTCCTTGATTCAATTATTGTACTTCCATGTATATCAGGAATGTCTGATTTATGTACTAAGAACCGATATACAATACTATTATTAGCATATCCAATAAATATGCAATCAATTGTTTTAGGCCCTATTTTGACTTATTTTGGCTTAAGTACTTCCACCTTAGCCAAGCACCCCACACTTTTAAGTATTTGAACGAAAGCTTATGACTTTTCCATAACTCATAAAGAGTTTCATTATTACTTTTGTGTGGAATTTTGTTAAGAATGTGATTTACTAAAAGAATAGATTTCCCTCACAAGTTCTGGGTAATTCAGAACATATCAACATCACATTCATCATCTCTTTAAGAGTTCGGTTCTTGTGTTCAGCAATACCATTTGATTGAGGTGAATAGGGAGCCGTTGTTTGATGAATAATGCCAGATTCTGAACAAAATTCTTCAAATTGTGCTCCATATTCTCCACCTCTATCATTATGAATAATTTTTATTCGTTTGCTAAGTTAATTTTCAACCTCATTCTTGTAGTGTTTAAACACTTCCAAGGCCTCGTCTTTGCTTCTTAGCAAATATACATAACAGTATCTCATGCAATCGTCAATAAAAGTAATAAAATACTTTTTCACACTTTTAGTTTGCACAAACTTTAAATTACAGATATCACCGTAAATTAACTCTAAGGTATTGTGTTTCTTTCAACCGAGTGAAACGGTATTTTGGTTAACTTAGCCTCTACACAAGTTTCGCACTTGTGATTAGGATCAAAATGTAAAGAAGGCAACAAACTTAAATTTATTAACTTGCGCACATATTTAAAATTTGCATGTCCTAATCTATAATGCCATAAATAAGATGACTCAATCATAGAAGTAGAAGAATTCATATTCTTATTATTATTGCTTGATTTAGGTAAAATAGTAAAGGCATTCATAGTCCATCACTCAAATAACCTTTTCCCACATACAAATCATTTTTAGTAAGTACAAACTTATCAGCCACAAATACAAGTTTAAATCCATGTTTGCTTAGTGAAGACCCAGAAACAAGAATCGAGCACATGCAGTACATTGTTGAGGACAAGTTCTTTGCTAGAAGTCATTTTCAGGACTACTTTTCCTTGTCCTTCAACCTTTGACCTTGAAGAATTTTCCATGAACAGTTTTTCTCCATTAACAGTATTATAAGTGGAGAACATAGTTTTGTCAGCACAAATGTGTCGAGTAGCTCTATTATCTACCCACCATTCTCTTGGATTTCCAACATGGTTGCATTCAGATATAACTGGCGACAAGTTCAACTCTTGCACACCATCAGACAGTGCATCTACTTCAGTCACATTGACTTAGACATTCTTCTATTTACGCATGTTGTTGCTACGACATTCACTTTTGTGATGTCCCAATTTTTCACAATTGTAACAATTGGCCTTGAACATTTTTGTGTTATTGCCTCTTTTTTGGAGCATCTCCAGAATGTTTCCTTTTCGTGTTATTTCTTGAAGTTAATTCCACAACATTGACCTTTGTTTGCAATGAGTATCCACTAGAATTCTTGTTCGGATCTTCTGTTATCTTCTTCAATTCTTAGGCGGACAATCAATTCTTCCAAATTCATCTCATTGCATTTATGCTTGAGATAATTCTTGAATTTCTTCTATAAAAGAGGCAGTTTCTCAATGATTGTAGCCACTTGAAATGTCTCGCTTAGAGTCATATTTTCAGCATGTATGTCATGAAGAAGAACCTACAATTCTTGAACCAGGGTGATGATTGTCTTGGAGTCTACCATTTGTAGTCAAGGAATTTACTAACAATGAATTTCTTCGTACTGGCATCCTTGGTTTTGTATTTTTTCTCCAAAGACTCCCAATGTTCTTTTGCTATTTTCATGGCATTATACACTCATATAATATATTGTCCAGCCCGTTTAGAATATAGTTTTTGCACAAAAAATCAGAATGCTTCCATGCATTAAGGCAATGGTCGACTCTCGATTATTTTCTCCTTCTTGCATAGAAGGAGAATCTTATGTCAGAAACCTTGCCAAATTTAGTATAGTAAGATAGAACAATATTTAAAGTTTCCATCTTTTGAAATCAATCTCACTAAATTTCTCCGGCTTCTCTCCATGAGGAACATGAGTCGATTGGATGGGAATAGTCATTGATGGAATTGCATTGGGTGTCACATTTGTAGGGGGGAAAACTTTAGTCCCATTTGTATCCATTTTATTTTTAAACCAGAAGATGAACGCTTAAGTTTGCAGAAAATAATTAGTGTAATAAACACTAAAAGAATTTAAGCATATAATTATTTAAATTAATTAACAACACTTTAAGATATAAATTTGATAATTTGATGATATGCACTTAATATTTAACTTGATCCAGGAAAATAATTTACAGATAATTTGATGTAAATTTCTTATTCAATGCAATTGAAGAACACTATAAGTATATGATGTAAATTTCTTATTCAAAGCTATTACAGAACACGTTAAGCATATGATGAAATTTTTTATTCAATGCAATTGCAGAACCCTTTAAGCATATGATTATTAATAACTTAATGCATATAAATTTTTAATACAATTGCAGAACACTAAATAACAAAGTTGGTAAATGATATATCAGAGAGCTTAAAGTTGGCAAAACTCAGTTGGCAAATGACAAAGCATATGAATTTTTAATACAAATACAGAGAGCTTTAAAACACACAGAATTTTAAAACATGGACCATAAACTTATTTCTTATTACGTTGAAATGCCAAAGTTAATGCATACTGTTTCAGAATAAATAATGAACACTATTCCAAATATGAATCAGAACTTGTATATTAAAATGCGTTTTCAGAATAGAAAACAATAAAATAAAATTTCGTCTTAAGATTATTGGATTAATTGGTGCAAATTATATTCGATACAAGGACGCACAAAAACAACTTACTTGAGAATGAAAAGTGCAGAAAAGAAAATATCAGACATGGTGGACCGAGGCAAGATGGAAACTCTTTTTCCTTAAAACGAAATTGTCCCCCACAGATGCTCACGGTTGAATGACAAACGTCTTCCAAAATACAATGATCCCTTCTCACAATAGTATCACTTCAGACCTCGAGAAAAATTGAACCAAAAAATGTTTTGGACTCTCTCTTTTATGCAAGGATGGATGCAATATATTATAAGAATGTAGGGTGCAGAATGCTTATTTTTGATAGTTTGAATTTTCTTGTGCCAATTCAAAAACTGGAGGGACTAATTTATAGAATGCCAGAAGACGCAACACTTGGAACATCAATTTTGAAAAGTTGTTGTCTGAACTGTTGTGTTTCTTAAGGAGACAGATTCTAGAATCTTCTAGAAGACAGGACACGTATTGCAATCTAATGATAAATTTATTTGAACCACGTGTCGACAATTGATTGGAGATATAATAATCTATTTGGAAGGATAATTAAATAAAATAAATAATTATTTAATTTATTTGTCCAAAAAATTTATATTAGGCTAAGCCCAATCTCGATACCCGCGACCCAGAGCCCGAGCCAGGGGGCGGCGGCAGCATGTGTGTGGACTTAAGACCGAATCCAATAGGGTCTAGGTCTCTCCCTTCCAAAGACTTGTGGTACCCCTTGGGGCCCAAACCCAATTCTAATCTTGTGTTATATAAATAGATAAAAAACCTATTCATCTTCCGATGTGGGACAAGATTTCCCAATTTCTCTCCAATTTACCTTTTATATTCTATGTTTAAGGTGCCACTTTGGCTATAATTTAAATAGTTTTGCACAACCAAATATACAATAAACATCTACTTGCAGAGTAGATCATACGAAACCAATGTCCCTCTTCAATTGGTTAATTGAACCTACTAAAATATTTGGTCAAAGATGGTCCAATCCAACTTAATAATTTTTAATTTAAACGCCATTTCCAACAAATTATAAATTCAATGGAAGAGATATGAGAAAGCTCTAAGAATAAAAGAAAATGTGCATTCTTTATTTTGAGGCTCTGGAGTTTTCACAAATCTCACGAATATATACCAAGAGATTTTCTTTCCTTTTTAAATTTACTATTTATACTTTCTAAAAAAAATATCTTTCAGAAATTTGGTAAGTAGAAAATTTCTTCAAAGTCATTCCATTTGTTTTTAGTTGAGACATTGTTGTTTTTAATGACCATAAAGACCTCAAGAAAACATCAAATTCTCAAGCCATTTGATACCATGTCAATGTAAAAAGTAAAAACAAATGCTATTGTTAAATAAATAAAAACGCTTTTGTGATTTCTGATATTTAATTTTGCACATGGGGGTGGACCCATGTTGGAGTCATTTTCATGAATTTGTCACGTCCAACTTGCATCGAAAAGGCATATTCAAGTAATTCCTCCTGTTTAATTAAAACGAGCCGCTCTGTTTGGTTCACAGTTTGTGCGGCCAGTTCCTGTCTATGGCAGCAATTTGTGATGGCCAACAATTATCCATTGAATTATATTTTAATAAAGAATTCGTGTTTTATGCCTTAACACCATTTATCTTAACATTTGTTTATTAGTTGTTTTGTTTGCTTTCTAGTATTGGTTGAGACCGTCCATAAGTTCGAGAAAAAACAATTTTTATTTTCATTATAGGTAGATTTTAAAATCTAACAAATATTTTTTAGGAATAAATTATCGATTCCTTTGTGCGACAATAGTTAAAAAGGTTAATTTCTCGTTTGATTTTGTTAAAAATCAATTTTGTTAAATTTTAATAAAAATTGATGAAGTGAGTTGTTGCAAAGTTTATAAAAAATTATGAATCCTATAAAATGTGTTGTTAAAATCAATTGTTGACTTTAACTTCAATTTTTTAGCAAAATCAAACACGTCCTAAATCTATCTAATATGGATTTAGCGTAGATAACTAGAAAATTTCTTCATTAAGATTTGTTACAAGTAACATTAATAATTTTTTTTTGTCAAATATATGTTTATCAAGGATGAGATATAATATAACATGAACCCCACTTTTGTTGGTATCCGTTGGGACGCATGCAAATTTTTCGTTCAATATACTCTAATCGATATTGATAAGAACAGTTAAAATATACGTCAAATATCGAAAAAAAATACGAATTAGGTAATTGAAGTTGAGCAAATATTTATACGAATGATCTCTTAGAATAAGTTTAAGACAATAAAAAATATATTAAAATTAAACTAACTTACCATGTTTCGTCGCATTGGAATTTGTGAGGTGTGCTAGATGAAGGGAACTCATGATTACGTGAAATTATAATCTAGAGTAGAGATCTAATATCCTTAGTGGGCCAAATAAGAAATGTCCACTGGACACTTGTCCAGTGGGCATTGGAAGAGTGTTTGATTTGTTTGTCAAACATTTTTCATCATCCAATGCCCACTGAACAAGTGTCCAGTGGACAATTTTTATTTGGCCCACTAGAGACATTAGATCACTACTCTTATAATCTAATGTCAGTCCATAAATATATTTCAGCAATACAAGTTAAAAAAAATGGAGAAAAAAAAATTGAAGGATGCAAAGAGGCCATGTAAAAAGGGTTTAATTTTTTTAGGAAAAACTGATATTTGTTATAAATCTAAGGAAGAGAGAGAGAGAGAGAGAGAGAGCGCTGAAAAGAATGAATTTCATTAAAAATCAGAGTCCTCTATTTATAAAGGCTTTAGGGGCATAATAGTCATATATATTTATATATTATATAATATTATTACACTCCTCTTTAAATGACTATTTGTACAACAATTACAAAATATGTACAATTAACTTGAAGTATTGTGATGCTGCCTCGTTAAAACATTGCTAGAAAAATTCAGTGTTATAATGAGTATTTGAAAAATGAATTTGAGATGAAAGAATTGAGAAAAATCAAATTCTGTCTCGGTTTGCAAATTGAACATTTCCAAGAAAGATTATTTGTTTATCAATCATCATATACAGAAAAAGTATTGAAACGCTTTAATATTAATAAAGCACATCCACTGGCATCACCTATATGGTCGTTTGCTCACTTGATGTGAAAAAGGATCTATTTCGCCCACTCAAAGATGGGGAAAAGATTCTTAGTCCTAAAGTACCATACCTTAGTGCAATTAGAGCATTGTCTTATCTTGCAAATTGCACTCGACCAGACATAGCTTTTTCTGTAAATCTACTTGCAAGATATAGTCTAAAGCCAACTCAAAGACATTGGAATGGTGTTAAACATATCATTCGTTATCTAAAAAGTACTATTGATATGGGATTATTTTACTCACAAAAATCTTGATGTTCTTTAATAGAATATGCATATGTAGGTTATCTCTCTGATCTACGCAAAGAAGATCACAAACAGGATATGTATTTACATGTGGAGGAACAACTATATCTTAGCGATCTATAAAGCAAACCCTAACAACAACATCCTCAAATCATTATGAAATTATTGCAATCCATGAAGCAAGTAGAGAATGTGTGTGGCTGAGAAATATGACCTATCATATACAAGTATCTTGCGGATTACCTTCAACAAAAGAGAGTCCAACAATACTGTATGAAGATAATGCAGCTTGTACTGCACAACTCAAATGAGAATACATCAAAGGGGATAGAACAAAACATATTTCTCCAAAAATTTTCTATACCAACGAACTTCAGAAAAATGGTAATATAAATGTTCAACAAATTCGCTCAAATGATAATGTGGCAGATTTATTCACCAAGGCATTACCGACATCTACATTCAAGAAATTGGTATATGAGATTGGGATGCGTCGAATCATAGATCTTCAGTGATCAATAACAGGTAGAGTAGCTGTACTCTTTTTCCTTCGTCTAGTTTTTTATCCTACTGGATTTTTCTGGCAAGATTTTAACGAAGCAGCATCACAGTACTCCAAGTTAACTGTACACCTTTTGCAATTGTTGTACACATAGTCATTTAAGTGAAAGTATTATAATATTATATACTATATAAATGTAAATGACAATTATGCCCCTAAAGCCTATACAAATAGATGACTCTGGTTATTAATTAAATTCATTCATCTCTCTCTCTCTCTCTCTCTCTCTCTCTCTCTATATATATATATATATATATATATATATATATATATATATATATATATATCCTCTATTTTTCCTTAGATTTATAACACGTTATCAACACGAAGACTCTGGCCACATTGAGCTAGAAATATTCTTCAATTGAATTGACAAAGGTGGGTTCTAAATATATCTTATTCTACTACCTAAAAGCTGGTTCTACAACCTAATGCATGGTTTTAAACTGATTCTACTAGTTCTAAATATTTCATAAGCCTCCATGATTTTATCATTTGGATAGTTCTAAATATTTCATGTTTGTCCTATATAGCTTTGCCATTATGATTGATCTAATTATTCTATATATTCTTATTTTTTTCCTTCATGTTTTTTCCATTAGGATAGATCTAATTATTTTACATACTGCTTATGCCTCCATGGCTCTGCCATCAAGATGGTTTTTTTAAATTTACCATACTCATATATGTCTTTATACCTCATAAGTGATTCTATCATTTCAAATGATGGATCTAATTAAAACACGTTGTGCTGATAACGTGTTATAAATCTAAGAAAAAATATAAGAAAACTAGAAAGAGAGAATAAGTTGAAAGGAATTAATTTCATTAATAACCAGAGTCCTCTATTTATAGAGGCTTTAGGGGCATAATAGTCATTTGTATCTATATATTATATAATATTATAACACGCATCCCAATCTCATATACTAATTTTTTGAATGTAGATGACGGCAATGCTTCGGTGAATAAATCTGCCACATTATCATTTGAGCAAAATTGTTGAACATCTATATCACCATTTTTCTGAAGTTCGTGGGTATAAATTTTTTTTTGGGGAAATATGTTTTGTTCTATCCCCTTTGATGTAGCCTCATTTGAGTTATACAAATACATGTTGCATTATCTTCATCTGATGATTGTTGGACTCTCTTTTGTTGAAGGTAATCCACAAGATGCTTGTATATGATGTGTCATATTTCTCAGCCACACACATTCTCTACTTGCTTCATGGATTGCAATAATATCATAATGATTTGAGGATGTTGCTGTTAGGGTTTGCTTTACAGATCGCCAAGATATAGTTGTTTCTCTTCGTGTAAACACATATCCTGTTTGTGATCTTCCTTTGTGTGGATCAGAGAGATAACCTGTATCTGCATATCCTACTAAAGAACACTTAGATTTTTGTGAGTAAAATAATCCTATATCAATAGTACCTTTCGGTGTAACAAATGATATGTTTAACACCATTCCAATGTCTTTAAGTTGACTCGAACTATATTTTGCAAGTAGATTTTACGAAAAAGCTATGTCTGGTCGAGTGCAATTTGCAAGATAAGACAATACTCCAACTGCACTAAGGTATGGTACTTCAGGACTAAGAATTTTTTCTCCATCTTCGAGTAGGCGAAAGAGATCTTTTTTCACATCAAGTGAGCAAACAACCATAGGAGATGCCAGTTGATGCGCTTTATCAATATTTAAGCGTTTCAATAATTTTTATGTATATGATGTTTGATGAACAAATAATCATTTTTGGAAATGTTCAATTTGCAAACCGAGACAAAATTTGGTTTTTCCCAAATCTTTCATCTCAAATTCATTTTCAAAATACTCAACAGTTTTGTAGTCTCTTCAAAAGTGCCTATAATGTTTAAGTCATCAACATAAACTACTACAATTACAAATTCAGTATTTGTTTTCTTTATGAAAACACATGGGTATATATCATCATTTGTTTAAGTCATCAACATAAACTACTACAATTACAAATTCAGTATTTGTTTTCTTTATGAAAACACATGGGTATATATCATCATTTTTATAGCTTTCTTTCAATAAATATTCGCTAAGACGATTATACCACATACATTCTGATTGTTTTAATCCGTACAATGATCTTTGCAATTTGATTGAAAACATATCCCATTTGCATGAATTACGTGCTTATGGCACTTTCAGTCCTTCAGAAATTTTCATGTATATGTCACTATCAAGTAAACCATACAGATAGGTAGTTACTACATTCATGAGGCGCATATCAAGCGTTTGTGATACAACCAAACTAATTAAAAATCTAAATGTTATTGTGTCCATTACAGGAGAATATGTTTCATCGTAATCCATTTCAAGTCTTTGTGAGAAACCTTGTGCTACAAGTCGGGCTTTGTATCGAGTAATTCCATTGTTTTCATTTCGCTTTCTTACAAATACCCATTTATATCCTACAAGGATAACATTTTTAGGGTTTCGGACTACAGGTCTAAATACTTTGTGTTTCTCCAAATAATTTAATTCCGCCTGTTTGGCTTCTTTCCATTTTAGCCAATCATTTCTCTTTTGATAGTCTCGTACGGACTGTGGTTCAGGCTCTTCACTTTGCACAATATCAAGAGTTATGTTAAAGGCAAAAATATTGTCCATAACAATATCATTTCATTCCCATAATTTATGAGATAACAAATAATTTATTGAAATCTTGTCATTTTCGAACACTTGTGGTTCTTCAAGAACATATTTTCAGGATTTGATTGACCAGTCTCTTTAGGTTGGTTTTTCTCTTGTACCTTTCTTTTTCAAGATACCGAGTCTTTAACACCAACATGTCGTCCATGTTTTTGGCAGATTATCTTACATGAATATCTATTTTTGCTAGAGTATTTGCTAATGGAATATATGACTTTATTATTTTTCTTGTATCAACAAATGCATCAAGCAATTGATTTGCAATATTTTGCAGGTGAATGATCTTTTCAACTTCTTGCTCACATTGATTACTTTGAGAATCAAAGTGAGATAATGTTGGTTCATTCCAATAAATTTTACGTTGTTCTTGAGAATGTAGCTTTATTGCTTTCAAAGTTGAAAAATTTGTTTCATCAAAATGACAATCTGTAAATCGTGCAGTAAATAGATCACATGTTAAAGGTTCAAGATACCTGATGATGGAGGGTGGGTCAAATCCCACATAAATTCCAAGTCTTCGCTGGGGACGCATTTTAGTACGCTGTGGTGGTGAGATTGGTACTTGGATTGCACAGTTGAATACTCGTAAATGAGAAATATTAGGTTCTTGACCAAGTGCAAGTTGTAAAGGTGAATATTGATGATAAGCAGTTGGTCTTATACGAACTAATGACCCCCAAACAGAAGTTTGGAATTTTGTTCTCATAAGTAATGGCCTGACAATAAACTGCGACAATAAACTGCAGACGTTTGATAAATGATTCTTCTAAGCCATTTTGTGTATGTACATGCGCAATTGAGTGTTCACTTCAACGTCAATTCCAATTGACATACAATAATCATCAAATGCTTGGGATCTAAATTCACCAGCATTATGAAGACAAATTTTCTTAATTGAGTATTTGGGAAATTGAGCTCGCCATTTTATGATTTGAGAAAGTAGTCTAGCAAAATCGGCATTTCTTGTTGAAAGCAGGCAAATATGGGACCATCTAGTTGATGCATCGATCAAAACCATAAAATATCGAAATGGTCTACATGGTGGATGTATCGGCCCATATATATCTCCATGAATTCTTTCCAAGAAAATGAGAGATTCAAAATTAACCTTTACAGATGAAGATCTAATGACTAACTTGCCTTGCGAGCAAGCAACGCATGGATAATTATCAGGTAAAAGAATCTTCTGATTATTTAAAGGATGTCCATGTGAATTGTTAATTATTTATCGCATCATTGTAGCTCCCGGATGTCCAAGTCTATCATGCCAAAGTATTAAACTTTTGGGATCAATGAATTTTGGTTCACAACAAAGATTTATTTCAATTGTTTTCATAAATGTATAATATATCCTAGAAGGTGGTCTTTGAGGGTTTTCATGTATCCGCTTCACGGCTAGATACAAAAGAAGTTATGCAAAGATATTCAACATTGTTTTCTTGTATTGTCTCAATGTGGTATCCATTGCGGCGGATATCTATGAAATAAGTCAAATTTCTTTGAGATTGACTATCATAAAGTGCATCATCAATATATAATTTTGTATTATTTGATAAAATAATACAAACTCTTCCAGAGCCTTCAATGATATTCGATTCACCTGCTATTAGAATAACTTTATATTTTGTGAGCATTAAGTCTAGAAAATACTTTTTGTTCTGAAGAATGGTATGCGAAACTACACCATCGGCTAAACAAATATCTCGATAATCATCTTGAATCTATAATCAAATAGATCATTTTAGAAATGAAGTTTACAACGAAAAGAATTTAAAAAATAAAGAAATACTTTGATTAACCATGAAATATATTACTAATATAAGTCTCAAAATTTAAAGAAAAACAACAAAATAAATAGCCACATAAATTTGCTAAAACAAGTCTATATGATAAACTAATCAATATTTTCCATCACAGTATTGCCAACATGATCAGTATTGCCATTAGTGACAAAATCAGAGACATCTAAGTGAGTTACACCAATTCAATAGTCAACAAAATTTGTCTCAATTGTGCCTTTTCCTTTGATTGATTTTTGGTAAAGATCCACAAGATGTTTTGCCGTACGACAGGGACGAGACCGATGCCCTTTCATTCCACATCTATAGAAACTTACTTCGTACTTCTTTTTGAATGTGATATGTTTCTTAAAGTTGCTATCTTGTTGCTAATAGTGTTGCTTATTATTTTTTCCACGATAGCGACCACGTTCATTTCCATGTCCACATCCACGTTCATGTCCTCGCCCGCGTCCATGATATAATATTGCATTTGCTTAAAGCAAGTAATGTTGTGTAACTAGTTGGGCATAGCCCATGATTTTTTATTAGCAATTCATTGTTTTGTTCAGCAACTCAAAGGTAAAATATCAGTTTAGAGTACTTTTTAAAACCACGCTTACGATATTACTGTTGTAGGAGCACATTTGAGGCATGAAAAGTGGAAAAAGGCTTTTCCAACATATCATCTTCAATGAACTTTTCTCCACATAGTTTTAATGTTGAAGATATCCTAAATAGTTCAGAATTGTACTCATTGATAGTTTTGAATCTTGCAACCAAATGTGCATCCATTCATAATGGGCTTTGAGAAGGACAATGGTCATTTAATAATCAAATCTCTCTTTAAGATTTTTCCAAAGAGTTTGTAATCCTTCACAGTGAGGTACTCAATTTTCAATTCATCATGGAGATGGTGACAGAAGAAAATAAGCGCTTTTGCACGATCATACATGGATTCTTTGTTTTTTTTTTTTTTTTATCGTTTTATCCAATCCTTTTGAGATAAGGTAGATGTCAGCGTCAAGTGTCCATGATAGATAATTTTTTCATGATATGTCAAGGGCAACAAACTCAAGTTTTGTGATGTTGGCCGTAACTATATGATGAAAAAGAGAAAAGTTAATTTTTAAAATAAGACGTATAAATGATAGTCAAATTGATCAATATAAATGACAATAAAATTGAATGTCATTTGTAAGCAAATAATATTAATATAATTATTATCATTGAACTATATAAATTTGTTCTTTTTAAATTATATAACTAGTTGCAAAGAAAATTTCATTACACGACTTTATGTTTATTAAATTAGCACAACTTAATTTTATAAAGCAAATTTTTTTAACTACAATTTCATGGATTTAAAATAATGGCATGGGCGATGCCTTGTGCCATTCAAGAATGGAAATGAAGCAATATTTTAAATAATTTAATCTCTACCTTAATCTTTCAAACAAACATTTTAATCCTCGTACATGAAACATATCAATAATGTAGGACAATTTTTTTTTCCCAATACTATTGTCTAGTTTTTGCTCAATTGGCTAACTATTAATGCAAATATGTACTCATGAAAACATATGATAAGATAGGGACATGCCAACATCCACTTTTCCAATTTAGTAACCAAATATTTCAAGTCTCGAGATTGCATGACTTCAAGTCTCGAGATAGCATTTGAAGAAAATGTTTTGTTATTGGTAGGTTATTTAAAATATCACAATAATATACATGTGTGGAGGTGAACGTGGTATATAAAAAAAATGACATATTTGTAATGTTTACACAACATTCTATGAATACTGTCATTTCAAGTTTCATGGCAGGCCAATCGTGTTTTAATTATTTAGGTGGTAAAACAATATATAAGATAGTATATAATTAGAACCATCATTTGATATTATAGAATCACTTAGGAGGTATAAAGACATATAGGAGTATGGTAAATTTAAAAAAAAAAACCATCCTGATGGTGGAGCCATGGAGGCATAACCAGTATGTAAAATAATTAGATCTATCCTAATGGAAAAATCATAGAGGAAAAAAAACAGTAGATGAAAAAATTAGATCCATCATAATGGCAAAGTCATGGAAGACAAACATGAAATATTTAGAACCATCCAAATGATAAAATCATGGAGGTATATAAAATATTTAGAACTAGTAGAATCAGCCTAAAACCATGCATTTAGATGGTAGAACCAGCTTTTAGGTAGTAGAATAAGATATACTTAGAACCTATATTTGTCAATTCGGATGAAAAATATTTCTAGCTCAATTTGACTAGAGTCTTCGTGGTTGATAACGTGTTATAAATCTAAGGAGAAATAAAGGAAAACTAGAGAGAGAGAGAGCGGTGAAAGGAATGAATATCATTAATAACCGTAGTCCTCTATTTATAGAAGTTTTAGGGGCATAATAGTCATTTACATTTATATATTATATAATATTATAACAATATTTCGAGAAAAAGTTGTGTCTCATACTGCACGCGGCTTGAAAAATTCAAGCTCTTAAATAGACAATTCTATAACATCTTTACACCAATTATCTCTTTAAATTTTTATGAAGGATGGTGGTTTGTAATGTATAGGAAAAAACTCTTTTCATGTTTTTAAGATTGTATTAAGCCCCCGCAAATGTTATTTTAAGAAAAGATTAATGCTCACTTGGCAAAATTTTACAACTCAACCCTCAATAAAGGATCAAATACAATCGTTGCCTACTTGCAATATGTGAAGAGTAATGATGGTTTACTAGCCCTCCTAGATACACACATTAATCATGAAAATCTAACTTCAAAATTCCTTGAACGTCTGCCTGATGACTACAAAGATATTTCCCCTACTATTCGTGGTCGTGAGTCTCCAATTTCCTTTGACGAACTAGATGAAAAACTTCCTAACTCTGAAGGTGATTTCTTACACACTACATCCAAAAATTCTCTTCCACATGCCACTACTCACATTGCTTGCACATGACACCAAATTGAATAGGAACCAACATTCCTCATCAAATAACTCTCAATATGGTCATACCAATCAAACACGATCACAATACATATGTTGATGTAAGCTTTGTGGTATTCAAGAATACTCTGCTCGAACCTACCGCCTTCTTCCTCTCGACGTCTCCTTCCCATCCCTGGAATGTGGCGCTTCCTTTAGCAGTAGTGTTGAGAAGTCGCCTCTTCGAATGGGCTTATATCTTTGGACCATTTGTTTCATTCCCTTAATGGATTCTATTGGTGATTGCGGCCCAATTAACATTCTCTCGATAAGCCTCTTATTCAAGTGGGCTTCCTAATTCGAGATGGTGACAAGTGGCTAGTTGATTGCCGTTGGATCAAGGGTTAGTGGTTGGCTCTTTATATTCCATTCTTTCTTCTTCTTCTAGGAAGCATCCGAGAGAGAGAGAAAAAACCGGAAAGGCGATTTGTTTTCCTTTTGAATTCTTGAGTTTTTTCGTAGATAGAACTTCATCTCCTTCTTTTTCGTTCACTTTGTGTGTACAAAATCGAGTGATTTTGTGAGGTTTATCGAGGAGGTTTGTTCACAAGTGTGTGAGCGATGGCAAAGTGGTGGTTTGTACGATTTCGTAATCTGTAACCTAAGCGTGAACTCTGTGGTATTCTTTAGTGCAAAGAGCCATATCTACTTTGGTAGATGCTCAACGGGTGACTAGCGTTTAGAACACGTGAACATCCAGGAATTCTTAGTGGGTGAAAAGTCTTCGTGTTCTTTCTTTGTTTATGCCATATTTTGTGTTTACAATTTCGTTTGGGACCTTTCAGTGGTATCAGAGCCTTGTTAAACCATAGATCTTGAAAGTTTCTTTAAGTTTTGGAAACGTTTTTTTGTAAAAATATAAAGATCTGTTATGGTTTGTCAAGATTCGGAAAAAATTATCTTATTTCCTGAATCTTTATGTTCTAACCTCTCTTCGATCTTGATCTTGTAGCGATCTTTGTGAAATCACTACACATGGTGACTCAGTTTTGCTTTCTGGTGATACTTGGTTCTTCGCCTAAAGTCTCTCTTAATTCCTTCATATATTACTTCACTATCAGAAACCTAGGGTTTCTATCTGGTAACCTCTGTTTTCTCTAAAACCTAGCTCTTATTGTATCGTGTGATTGGGAGGTTATTAAGGTAATAAAACCCCTGTCAAAGTTTACCTTTGTCCAAGATCTCCTGCGAGGATCCGGGAACTCGAGGGAACTTTGGCCCAACATGGGTTTTTTCAGCCCTTAGACCTCATCTCTTGTGTGGTGTGATCTTATACGAAATTATTGTGAAATAAATTTGTTCTTTGCTTTAGTTTGGTTTTGTGTTCTTCTTTAAGCTACTTTGTAAACTGATTATAATCTTGTTGTAAATTTTGTTTTCAAAATGACTACCTCTCAAAAATTTGAAGTTGAGTTATGGAATGGGCTGGAGATTTTAGTCTCGCGCGGAAAATGAGAGCCCTTCTTTTACAACAAAGATGTGCTGCTGCTCTTGATTGCTCTTGGGCAGCAGAAATCAGTCCTTATAGAAGAAAAGAACTTGATGAAATTGCTTGGAGTTCAATTTTTCTGCACTTATCTGATAGTGTGATTAGAAAGGTGGGTGAAACAATCACTGCCGATTCTTTATGGAAAAAGTTGGAAGAATTATATCTGATAAAAACAATGCCAAACAAATGCTATCTGTTAAGACTGTTTTATAATTTCAGATTTGATACTTCCTCATCTTTAGAGGAAAATGTTGATAAATTTACTAAACTGATTCAAGATTTGGCAAATTGTGATGAAGTTTTGTCTGATGATCAGCAAGTTGTTGCCCTTCTTAACTCTCTAGGTGATAAATATAGAGATATTAGAAATGCCTTAGAATATGGGAGGGGAGACTTGACTGTGGATATAGTTATTTCTGCTTTAAGAAATAAAGATCTTGAGTTGAGAGAAGATCTGAGAGAAAATAAGAGTGGTGAGGGGTTGTTTGTGAGAGAAAGACCAGGAAGTAAGAATCATAGCACTCCTACCTCAAATTTTCAGAAAAAGGGTAAAAACTCTTCTGATAAATCTAGAGATAAGAATAAGATGAAGAATAGGAATAAGGGAAAAGGAAAGAAGTGCTATTACTGTGGGAAAACTGGCCATATGATCAAAGATTGTTTTAAAAAGATGTCAGATATGAAAGAAAAGCCTTCTCCAAATGGGTCTGCTGCCTTAGCCTGTGATAACAATGGTGAAATGAATGGGGTAGTCTTGGTTGCTTCAACCAGTAAGGGTTTAGATGATTGGATTCTTGATTCGGGGTGTACCTTCCATATGTGTCCAATTAAAGAATGGTTTACTGACTTTGTTGAAATCAGTGAAGGTCAGGTCCAAATGGGAAATGATATGAGCTGTAAGATCAAAGGGATTGGTAAAATTACTTTGCTTCTCAATAACAGTTATATTCTGATTTTAAATAGGATCAGATTTGTCCTCGACACGAAAAGGAATCTAATCTCCTAGGAGAATTAGATGTCGATTATGATATTAGGATACACAATGGGCTGTTAAGTTTTCATTAATACCATAGAAATCCTATCTTCACCCAAGACTAATGGTATCTATGTTATACAGGCCAAGCCCCAAATAGCTACTTCAGCTTCTGTCATCAATTCTGAAACCAGTAAGTCTCTTGTGTGGCACAGAAGATTAGGACACATAGGCAATAAAGGTCTTCAAATTCTAAGGAATGAAGGAGCCTTTGGGAAAGATAGTATAGAAAAACTGGACTTCTGTGATGAATGTGTGTTAGGTAAACAATGTAAATTACCTTTCATGATTGGAACTCACAAGTCTACTTCTATTTTAGAATATCTGCATGCTGATCTTTGGGGGCCATCTTCTGTAAATACTCTTAGTGGGTATAGATTCTATCTTTTGATAATAGATGATTTTTCAAGGAAATTGTGGACTTTTCTTTTAAAATCAAAATCTGATACTTTTCAAAATTTCAAAACTTGGAAAACTTTAATTGAAAATCAGACAAGTAAGAAGATTAAAGTTCTCAGAACTGACAATGGTTTGGAATTTTGCAATTATGACTTTGATCTTTTCTGTAAAGATTGTGGTATTCTCAGCACGTAGCAAATGACATATACTCCTCAAAGCCAAAATGGAGTGGCGAGAAAGAATGAATAGAACCTTGCTAAACAAGGTCGGATGCATGCTTTTAAGCTCGGGTTTGTCTAAATCCTTTTGGGGAAGCCTTAAAAGCGCCACCTATTTGATAAATAGAAGTCCCTCTAGTGCCATTGGTTTTAAAACTCACGAAATGGTGCGGTCAAATAGTCCCACCGATTACTCGAGGCTTAAGACCTTTGGGTGTCTTGCCTTCTCTCATCAAAATGAGGGTAAGCTAGAACCTAGATCCATTAAATGTGTTTTTCGGGATATGGGAAGAAAGCAAAGGGTATGATTGTGGGTTAAAGATAAAGGGGTTATAAAGTCATAATTAGTAGAAATGTGATCTTTAATGAGAATGAAATGCCCCTGTTTGAACAAAGGGAATTTCATATACGAAAAGGATAGTATCATCAAACAAATAGATTTGAATCCTCAAAATTCGATGAGACTATTCACAGAACCTCATCTTGAGGTGGAGACCTCTCACCGATTTAAATCGACTGAAGATGATACAAATGACAATCGGGATCAAGTACAAGAATCTGACCTAAATGATTATCAACTTGTAAGAGATAGAGAAAGAAGGGTGAGATTTCCTTCATCTAGAGTGAGTAATGAGGATTTTGTAACCTTCTTTACTGCTTTAGATATGATTAGTTCTGAACCAAATTCTTATGAAGAAGCAGTGACTGGAAAGAATTCAAAGTTCTGGCTTGATGCAATGCAAGATGAAATGAATTCTTTATTAAAGAACAATACTTGGACCTTAGTCAATAAACCAAAGGACCAAAAGGTTATAGATTGTAAATGGGTCTATAAGATTAAAGAAGGAGAGTATGCCCGGATAGAGTAAGGTATAAAGCAAGATTAGTGGCTAAAGGGTTCACCCAAAGGAAGGGATTGATTTTAATGAAATTTTTCTCCTGTTGCTAAATATACTTCTATCAGAATTCTTCTTGCTTTAACTGCTCAATTTAATTGGGATTTGGATCAGTTAGATGTTAAAACTGCTTTCTTGAATGGTGATCTTGATGAAGTCATTTACATGTCTCAACCAAAAGGTTTTGAGTTGAAGTCTAAAATTGAGAAAGTCTGTCTGTTAAAAAAATCCTTGTATGGCCTTAAGCAGGCTCCTAGACAGTGGTATATAAAGTTCAATTCTTATATTCAAACTCTGGGCTTTAATAAGAGTAATTTTGATCCATGTTTCTTTTATAAAAGCCTTCATGATAATAACTTTGTGTTTCTGCTTTTATATGTGGATGATATGCTGTTAGCCTGTCATGATAGGAAAGAAATTAACCTTATTAAAGAAAAGCTGAAAGCTGAGTTTGAAATGAAAGATCTAGGAGAAGCTAAAAGGATTTTAGGAATGGAAATTAAAAGAGATAGAGAAAACAATACTCTTTATCTGTTTCAGACCTCTTATGTTTCGAAAATTTTAGAAAAGTTTTCTATGAATGATGCTAAACCTGTTTCATTACCTTTAGCAAATCATTTTAAACTTTCAAATGAGCAATCACCCAAAAGAAGAAGAAATTGATAGAATGAGCTTAGTACCTTATGCTAATCTGATTGGCTCTATCATGTATCTCATGGTTTGTACCAGGCTGATTTGGCTCATGCTCTAAGTATCTTAAGTAAATTATGGCTAATCCGGGTGAAACACATTGGATTGCTATGAAATGGATACTAAGATACTTAAAAGGTTCGAGTAATCTGAGTTTAAAATTCAAGAAAATGATGAAGGAGTAATTTTAAAGGGTATACGATTACGATTTTGCGGAGATTTGGATAAAAGAAGATCCACTTCCTCTTATGTGTTTACTCTTTGTGATGGTTGTATAAGTTGGAAGTCCCAAGCTGCAAAGGTAGTAGCACTCTCTTCGGCTGCAGAGGAGAATACATAGGCTTGCCTCCTCGATCTTTGTGAAAGAAGGACTTTGGCTAAGAGGTCTTCTTAGTGAAATTGGTTTCAAAAATGAAACAATCAGGTTATATTCTGATAATCAGAGTGCTATCCATCTTAGTAAGAATCCAGTATACCATGATAGAACAAAGCATGTGGACATTAAGTTCCATTTTGTAAGAGATATGGTTGAGAAGAATATAGTAGATTTGATCAAAATTCCTACTCAATTCAATCCTTCTGACATTGGTACGAAAATTCTTCCTTTGAATAAATTCAAGAATTGCTTAAATATCTTGAATATCTCTGATGTTGAGTTTTAAAGGTAATGAATTTCTTTTCTATTTTTTTTTTGTTTAACTTGTTTAAATTTGTGGCCCGACTTCAATTTCATTTTCGTGTACACTTGAGCAAATGAAATCAAAGTCGATAAAGCTTAATGCACTAAGGATACTACACTAATGGTTAGCCATCTCTCAAAGAAGGTGGAGTTTGTTGAGAAGTCCGCCTTCAGAATGGGCTTATATCTTTGGACCACTGTTTCATTCCTTAATGGATTCTATTGGTGATTGCGCCCAATTAACATTTCTCGATAAGCCTCTTATTCAAGTGGGCTTCCTAATTCGAGATGGTGACAAGTGGCTAGTTGATTGCCGTTGGATCAAGGGTTAGTGGTTGGCTCTTTATATTCCATTCTTTCTTCTTCTTCGGGAAGCATCCGAGAGAGAGAGAAAAACCAGAAAGGCGATTTGTTTTCCTTTTTGAATTCTTGAGTTTTTCTGTAGATAGAACTTCATCTCCTTCTTTTTCGTTCACTTTGTGTGTACAAAATCTGAGTGATTTTGTGAGGTTTACTGAGGGAGGTTTGTTCACAAGTGTGTGAACAGTAACCGTGGTGGTTTGTACGATTTCTGTAATCTGTAACCTAACTGTGAACTGTGGTATTCTTTAGTGCAAAGAGCCATATCTACTTTGGTAGATGCTCAACGGGTGACTAGCGTTTAGAACACGTGAACATCCGGACCCCTTAGTGGGTGAAAAAGTCTTCTGTGTTCTTTCTTTGTTTATGCCATATTTTGTGTTTACAATTTCGTTTGGGACCTTTCAAGTAGTCGACAAGGTATCCAACCGTCTAGTATCCACCTTGCCAGCAGTTCCACTAGCCACCGTACCACCTCCCACGACCCCTACCCCTACCCCTGCTACACCCTATACCTTCGCAGACCCATTTTAGGATATTGTGTTCGTCTTAAGCCAACGATTGGCTCATCGACCTCTCATCACATTGCAATAGATTTGGAAACTTTATCCTTGCATTCTCCTTACTTTGGCACTAGCTCCAAGATGATAGGTGATGGTAACAATCTTCCCATTACTTACATTGGCTCGTTAACACTTGCACACGATAACCAATTATTTAATTTGTCCAATGTTTTGTGCTTGCCTTCTATGAAACGTAATTTTATATCTATCTCTTAATTTTTCTCAACTAACAATGTTTCAGGTGAATTCACTCTCTATGTTTCAGGTGAAGGATCTTCACACGATGCATGTCTACTGTGTAGTCATGTTAGACATGGCATTTATGCTTGGCCTACACCCTCCACCAACTCGACACCTCTGCTTGCTTTTTCTAGTGTTCGTGCCACCTCCACTTTATTGGCATAATCGCCTCAATCATCTTTCGTATACCATTTTTAAATTTTTAGTGTCTTTCAATTCGCTGTCAGTGTCGTCTAGTAAGCCGTCTTCAATCTGTAACTCTTGGAAATGCGCCAAGAGTCATAAGCTACCATTTTTTTTATTCTAGTATTACTAGTACTCGTCATCTAGAAGTAGTGTTCTCTGATGTCTAGACATCCTCTATTCTTTCAATCGATAGCAAAAAATATTATTTAATTTTTGTTGACCATTTTTTAAAATATATTTGGTTCTATCCATTACAACGTAAATGTATCTAAGGTATTTAAAAATTCAAACCACTATTGGATAATCATTCCAATACCAGACTTGTCACACTTTATACTGATAATGATGGTGTATTTATGTCGCTAAACCCATAGTCATGGTATATAACTCATTTTACTACCCCGCCTCATACTCCCAACATAATGGCTTTGCAGAGCGTCGTCACCATCGCATTGTTGACATTGGCCTTGCTTTGCTTCTTCATGCCTCTATACCTCTCACATTCTAGAGTAATGCCTTTCTCACAACTACATACTTAATTAATCGTTTCCTTATTTCTAGTATTTACATGTACTCACCCTTTTCAAACACGATTTGGTAAAGCTCCAAACTACTTCAAATTACGTATATTTGGTTGTTTATGCTATCCATATCTCCGTCCCTATATGACTCATAAACTTGACACCCACTTCCACCTATTCATCTTTTTCGGTTTTTCCCTCACCTAAAGTGTCTACCTCTATAATGAATGCGACTGACAAAATCTTTACTTCTTGTCATGTGGATTTTATGAGTTCGTCTTTCCGTTCATCTCTCCTCTCATTTCATCGGATAGTACCGACTATAATCATGATTCGTGGACCTCAAGTCAGGCTGCACTGTGTCCTATCTTGATGCCTATATTTTTTTCGATCCACCTTAGTGCTGTTGCTACAGACATGCCCTCAACAAGTGATTGGTCCTTCATCATCTCAACTCGCTGCCCAACTTCCTCTCTTTTGGTGCGTTTCCACTACATCGTCTTGAAAACTTTGTAAAAGGAGTTAGTTTAGTTGGTTAAAAGATAGTTAAAGTTAGTTAGTTAGTTACAAAGTAGTTTGGTTAGTTAAGTGGGGTCAGATAAAATGGAAGCTCCTTTGGACTTTCTTGTATTCAATTCTAATGTAATGCATTGTTAATATCTGAGATATAGCAAATGCTTTCTTTCTTGAATTCACTTTTCATTCTTTCTGTTATCTTGTAATATGGTATCGAGAATTGAGACGTTTCATAGTTGCATTCCTTTCCATCGTTTTCTTTAATCATGGGCGGAGGAGGTAGGGCCACAAACACTGGAAAGCGATGATCATGCTCTTGTAGGAAGAAATCCATTTGCTACCTTGGAAACACCGGATCGATCAGATACTCACAGATGACTCGTGACCCTTATTACCTCAAAGAATGGAGATCATCCAGTCTCAATCTGGTGTCAAGTATCCTTGTGGAGCAATTATAATTCTTGGCATAGAGCAATGAATATGGCGATTGCCAAGAATAAATTGTGTTTAAGTAGATGGAACAATAATCGGACCTTGATTGATGATCCCACATACGACTCTTGGTCTAGATGTAATTCTATGGTTATGTCTTGGGTCTTGCATGTTGTATCCAAGGACATTGTAGAGAGTGTGATGTACATTGACAATGGAGTGAAATGTGGAAAGATCTTAATGATCGATTTCATCAAAGCAATGGTCCAAGAGTGTTTCGAGATCAAGCGAGATGCTAAACACTCTTTCACAAGGATCAAATGATGTAAGCACTTACTTCACTAAACTCAAAACCCTTTGGGATGAATTGAGAGAGTTTAGGCCTTTACCAACTCGGTGTGGTGGAATGAAGGATCCGATGATTATCGCAACAAGACTATGCTCTTGGTTTCTCATGGGACCGAATGACTCTTTATGGTCAAGTTAGGGCTCAAGTACTTATGATGGATCCCTTCCTTCCATTAATAAAGTCTTCTCTCCGGTTATTCAAGAAGAGAGGAGAGAAGTCTAACTCCTTCATCAATATTACCCAAAGGCAAGCTGACTTATGGAGTTCCTAATAATTCTAACAGTTTCGAGAGGAAGAAGGATAAGCCAACATGCACTCATTGTGGATATCTTGGACACACCATTGACAAGTGCTATAAGATTCATGGATATCCACATTTGGAAGTCCAGAGGCGAGACACCCTCGATATGGGAAAGGAAATCATTCTCACAACACAGAAACTTTAGACCTTCACTCATCAAGTTTTCCTTGGATCATCTGTTGAATAATACGTGTCGGAGACTATGCCTCAACTAATAAGTCGTCGGTCAATCGGTGCCAACAACTAATTTCTTTCCTCACCATCATATGAGCAGACCTCTTCACAAGAACCTCCAGACCAGCCTTCTTGTTCCAATTTTTCGGTATAAATTCCTCTATACCTAGTCATGCCCGGATTATTGACACAGAGCTACACACCATGTATGTATGCCATGACATACACTTATTCAATTCCCTTGATGAATGTGCATTTGCTTCACATGTTTTCTTGCCTAATGGACAAAAGGCTAATATTTCCAAAGTTGGTACAATAGTGCTTACCTCCCAGATCATGCTCTCCAAAGTCCTATATGTACCAAGTTTTCATTACAATCTGATTTCAGTTAGTGCCCTTACTATGGATGGCTGCTGTTCCTTGATTTTCAACAATGATTGTTGTGTCATTCAGGGCAAATCTGCAACTTCTCAGATTGGGAAGGGTAAAAGGATTGGCAACCTATATTACCTCAGCCTTCCAGCCTTGGAGAATGGAATCATTTCATCTGCAACATGTAATAAAGACATATGGCATACAAGACTTGGACACCCATCCTTTGTAGTGAGCCATCAGCAAGATAAAGGACTCAAGTTCAGTAGCAGAATTGGAAAAGAATTTCATTGTTCTATATGTCATTTTGCTAAGCAAAAACGATTGTCATTCAATTCAAATAATAATCTTTCCGATAAAGTGTTTGATCTATTACATGTTGATATTTGGGGTCCCTTTCATGTGATATCTGTTAGTGGTTTTAAATATTTTGTCACCATTGTGGATGATTGCTCAAGACATACCTGGACCTTTCTACTTAAAAACAAATCGATGTTCAAGAAATAATCCTCAATTTTTAATATGGTCAAGACACAATTTGGCACATCCATTAAATGTAAGATCCGATAATGCTAAGGAGCTTAGGTTCTCGATTTCTTTCAAAAACAAGGAGTTATACATCACTTCTCTTTGTGGAAAGGCCACGCAGAACTCGATGAGTGGAAAGGAAGCATCAACACCTTCTAAACGTAGCAAGGGCATTGTTATTTCGATCAGAATTTCACTTGGATATTGGGATGATGCGTTTTTTGATCGCAACACATTTGATTAATGATCGCCTCTCCTTTACTCAATCACAAAACACCCTTTGAAATTTTGCATTCAAAGGTCCCCAACTACATGCACTGAGAGCTTTTGGGTGTCTCGCTATGCATCTACTTTACCCACTCAAGACACAAGTTTACTCCCGGATCAAAGGCACGCATCCCGCTTGGATACCCATCCGGTATGAAGCGCTTATAATTCTTCACCGGACATTGAATCGGGAGGACTTTTATTTCAGAGATGTTGTTTTCCATGAGTCCATTTTCCTTTCCTTGACAAAGTCTCTTGGATGGCATATCTCAACTTCTATCGAGAGGTCGTTTTACCACTCCCATGTGATCATGATGAACATTCATTGGGCCTTCCGGTGTACCAATAGAAAGCATACCAGATATCCCAGCAGAACCTCCGGCAGATGAACCTCTAATGAACATACACTCACACAAGGTCAAAAAGGTCGGTGAAAAGGCACGGTTATCTCCATGATTATCTTTGTGGGAGTGTCACCGCAAACACTTCCACTATGCATCCCTTATCTCGTCCCTTATCTCGAGTATTGGGATATGACAAACTAAGTGATAATTTCAAGGTGATCAGTATGTCGGTCTCAAAGACATATTGAACCACAACATTACTCACATGAGCTTGTGGTATACCAGAATGGGAAGCGACCATGGCGGTGAATTAAAGGCCCTCGAGGATAATCACACTTGGTCCATTGTAAGTCTACCTCATGGTCATAAACCTATTGGTTGCGGTGGGTCTTCAAGATCAAACACAAGTCCGATGGAACCATAGAAAGACACAAAGCTAGGCTTGTAGCAAAAGGCTATACTCAACAAGAAGGAATAGACTACTTTGACACATTTGCTCCGATGGGCAAAAGTCGGTTATTGTGAAACTTTTATTAGCATTAGCCTCAATTCATGGATGGTCTCTACACCAATTGGATGTCAACAATGCCTTCTTACATGGGGATTTGCTCGAAGATGTGTATATGACTATACCGGTGGATATAGTCCTAAGTGGGGAGTCCATTACAAATCCTGCTCTACAAATTGAATAAATCCCTATATGGTCTCAAACAGCTTCTAGGCGTTGGAATGCTAAATTTACGATACTCTAATCAAGGAGGGTTCACTCCAATCGCCATGCACCATTCCCCTGTTCATCGGGAAGACAAATTCGTTTTCATGGCCCTTTTAGTGTATGTGGATGACATAATAATAGCAAAGAATAATGAAGCGGCGAGTTGAGATGTTGAAGAAAGATCTGGACTCAAAATTCAAACCTGAAAGATTTAGGTCCTCTAAGATTCTTCCTTGGATTAGAGATTGCTAGATCTCCAAAAGGCATTTCTATATCCCAAAGACCATATGCATTCGGTGATGTCTCAAGCGGGGTTCTTAGGTTGCAAACCCACCAAAGACTCAATGGAAGCAAACTTGAAGTTAAGTCGAGTGAAGGGAGTTATTAAGTGATCCATGATATACATGAAGGTCGATAGGAAGGTTGTCAGATGTCGACCATCACTAGGCCTGATTTAACATATTCGATTAATTGAGTTAAGCCAATTTCTAGCAGAGCGAGAGAACCACAACCGACATCGGTGACTCATAGAGTTCTCCAAAGACATTAAATCCACTTTTGGCCAAGGGCTTTTCTTTCCTTCTAAGTCTAACATTTCTTTAAAGGCATATCTTTGAATCAAGTTTCCCACTTCACGATGTGCGGTTGAAGGTTTTTACAGATGATTGGGCAACATGCCCGACACTAGAAGGTCCATATCGAGGATATTGTGTATTTCTTGGTGACTCAATGATATCATGGAAGTCTAAGAAGCGAAACACGATATCTCTGGGTCATCTCTTGAAGCGAATACTGGTCAATGGCAAATGCAACATGTGAACTTGTTTGGCTACTATCCGTGCTAAAGGAATTTGGTATTAAACACTCAAGACCGCAACATTGTATTGTGACAACCAGTGCGTACATATATAGTCGCCAACCCGCTTTTTTCATGAGAGAACCAAACACATAGAGATAGATTGTCATTTGGTTAGAGAAAGATTCAAGTTGGATTATTAAAGACTCTACATGTACCAAGCAAGAACCAGATTGTCGATGTTCTTACTAAGGCTTTGCACTACACAATTTCGTGAATTAGTAGGCAAGATGGGACTAATGAATATATATGGTCCATCTTGAGGGAGTCTTGAAAACTTTGTAAAAGGAGTTAGTTTAGTTGGTTAAAAGTTAGTTAAAGTTAGTTAGTTAGTTACAAAGTAGTTTGGTTAGTTAAGTGGTCAGTATAAAATGGAAGCTCCATGGACTTTCTTGTATTCAATTTCGATGTAATGCATCGTTAATATACGGATCTGAAGAGTTGCTTTCTTTCTTGAATTCAGCTTTTCATTCTTTCTCGTTATCTTGTAATACATCGTGACACCCCACTATCCTATCTTTTTCCGTCTGGGACTTTTCCACTTCTCCACCAACCGAGCATCTCTCTCATCGGTTGCCATCATCGTCTCCACCACCTCACTTCTACTAATATGCACCATACGAGAACCCAAGTCAAGGATAACATTCACTAGGCTATAAAAATGTCAATCTTACGACATCTCTTGCTTCCACCGACCTTGAACCAACCTCTCACACCGTAGCTCTAAAACATCCCTTTTGGCGTCAGTCATGTTTGAAGAGTTTGATGCCCTCATCTGGAACAAAACTTGGGATCTTGTTCTACCATTTGCTCTTAAATATTGTCGGCTGCAAATGGGTCTTTTAGCTCAAACATAAAGCGATGGCTCTATAGATTGATACAAAGCTCAACTAGTGGCAAAGGATTTCACCAATGCCCGGTGTTGATTATAATGAGACGTTCAACCCGATTGTCAAACCTACCACCATTTGTATCATACTTACTCTTACTCCCACATAATTAGTCGCTTCAAAAGCAGCGTCAACAGTGCCTTCGTATAGGAATCTTTCTCTGAGAATGTGTTTTATGTCCCAACTTCCAAGTTTCGTTGATCAATCTAATCCTCACTATGTGTGTCGTCTCGGTAAGGCCATTTATGGTCTCAAGCAGGCTCCCCTACCCTGGTACAACATATTGAGATATTTTATTCTTGTCGTTGGATTTTTCAATTTACAATTTGATTTCTTTCTTCTTTATTAAAAACAATGGTCGTTGTCGGATATTTGTTCTGGTCTATGTTGATAACATTATTGTCACTGGCAACTCCGATATTGATAACTTTATTTCTCATATTGGTCACGGTTTCTCTCTCAAAGAATTGTGTCTCTTTCTTTCTTTCTTTCTTTCTTTCTTTCTCGTATTCGAGGTTACTTCCAACCCCAAGTGAATGTTTTTATCTCAACATCAATACCTTGGTGATCTTCTTCAGTCAAATATACTGCAAGCTAAACCAGCCCAAACTCCAATGAGTACCAACACTAACATTTGTCTCACTGATGGTACAACCATCCCTGACCCAACAAAACAATAACAACTCTTTAGCAATCTTTAATATTTACTACTCACCGCACTTACATTGCCTACTATGTCAACCACTACAAGAAAAAGGAGCTATAGGGACGACTTTTGTCGTCCCTATAGGTAGATATGTCGTCGCTAAAGGGCTATAGGGACGACATAGTCGTCCCTAATGATCGTCCCAATAAGCCCGCCCTAGTAAGTCAATGAGAGGCGATAATAGTCGTCCCAATATATTCACGATTTATAGCGACGACATTTATCGTCCCTATAGCCCCTTACTTTCGTCTTTTATTTTCGTCAAAATATTCGTTTCAACTTATTTATTGAGGCGACAAATTGTCGTCCCAATATATATTTAATCTATAGGGACGACATTTGTCGTCCCTTTATGTCCCATTTCCAAAGTGAATAGTCGGTCTCAAAAACTATTGAGAGACGACTATTGTCGTCCCAATAGATTAAACTATTGAGGCGACACTATTGTCGTCTCTATAGGTTAAACTATTGGGACGACAATAGTCGCCTCAATAGGTTAATCTATTGGGACGACAATAGTGTCGCTCTATAGGTTGTCCGCTTGTAGCCTATTTGCATCTTGATGGAGGCTCATCTCCACCATCCCCTCCATGGTTTAATACATCGGCCATTGTATCACGTCCTTAGATTCAATAAGTCCTACTTAACAAGAAGCTTTGAAATCTCCTTTCTCAATGTCTCAATACAACAAAAAATGATCAGCAACTATCATAGCTTCAAAATGCATGTATTAGAATTTAACCATCTTTAGAAAAGATGGCATATGTGAGTAAATTAGATGAGTTAGCACTTTCAAAGACAATGCACTCCTAGGCAATTAATAAACAACGTGACAAAGTGTTCTTAGTTGTTCCTATGGGGCCTCAATGTTCAAAACAAAAAGAACAACCGTCCTAGCTCACATCTTGGATATTTAACTTCCATTACTCACGCTTTTATCAAAGATCATACAGTCCAAACTCCAAACACAAATTGTTCCTTCACTTATTAAAGTATCTCCACAAACCAAGTTTTCTAAACAATGGATGGTTCAAACATCGATTTCGTGAAAGATTTCAATTTCTGAGAGGGCAAAGCAAAATCCAAACCAACTTGTAACCCAAGGATATATTCAGCTATAAATACGCACTAATGACACATACACCGAGTCCATGTAACACCCATGGATGGTTATCCATGAGACTTCTTCAAGCCACCACATTTATTTAGCAATGGCTATGAACAATGATCCTACATTAAGTAATTATCCCCATTTATAAAATCAATGAGAAGTAACTCCAATGCCAAGGGATGATATAAAGCCAAGTTTAACCATTGGACAATCTTTATGCCCCAACCATTCTCCTTAATGAGTCATTATGATCTCTCTAGCAGTTGAGAATGCCAAACTCAAAATGCAGGAGCACTAAAAACTTTATATGGACTGCATTACTACATGGCTCTCGGACTCTATGCTAATACCTTCATCATGCAAGGGTAATGCATTTTGCTCAAATACTAGAACCAAATAGACATGTAAAAACAAGCATCAAACACCAATATATAAAGTTTGCTTATTCCCCAAGAACAAAAGTCACCCTATTTGAAGGAAAATGATCCGAACATCGTTCAAATAACATGCTATTAGGAGGCTATATGTGCAAAGTTACCTACAAGAGAAGAAAACTAAAAATTAAGAAATATGCTCAACTACTTGATATGGACCAACACATTAATGCTTTGGGCAACTTCTATTTGCCCTTAAGTTACATAAGAACACCAAATTCAATGGAAAAAGCTAAAAACTGGGGCACTCCAAAATCGAATTGTTACAGTATCCTAGTTACACTTCTAAAAGAAATTTTAGGAATTATTTCTTCCAATGTTAGTCATACCCATGGTGAATTAAAAAGCTAAAATGAGTTAGACTAGAATTATTTCTATCATATGTTTTGCAAGCATGAAAGTGACATTTTAATGTTCCTCTGTATCCGTTTCGATTACTATTTTAGCAAGTTCATCAAGCATGGTTTTGAAACCTGCAAATAGCCCATAAGAAAAATATTCAAATTAGACCATTGAAATCCGCATGCCATAGTTAATCTCAAACCACGGCCGCCTCTCGTGTGACTGAAAATCCTTTTTCTGTTACATTCCAAGTCAGCTATGATAAACATCATTTCTAAAATGATCAATTAATTTTCTCAAATGCCAATCATTCATTCTCAATCTTCTTCTTATTCAATTCTAACATATGACATAGTATACTTGAATATTTAATATTAAAAGTATAAATAGATAATAAAACTCAAAATTAATCTATGATGTACAGAGAAATAACACCATCGAGTCGAGCCTACCTCATTTCATACAATGTTAAAATTGTTTAAGAAGTAATTCAACTTTTATTTATTACAAACCACTTAACAACATATTACATTATACAAACATTCCAAAAGGACATAAAAATCACACAAACAAAACATCATTACACAAACAAAAGCAGAACAACAATGGAAATTAATTCTAACATATGACATAATATACTTGAATATTTAATAATGTACCAAAATAAACGTAATGAAATGACATATAAGTAATGAGTGACTAGGTAGAAAGCCTCAACAATCCATTCATCAAACAAACAATTTAAAGCATTTTCATAATAATTAAAGCGAGTCAAGAACCAAGTAAAGGATTGAGGAACTAACATAAATAGTGAAGACAATTGCGACAACCAGAATTGCATATCCTGCATTATATGGCGAAGATGCTTAGCAACGAAAACACAAAAGATAATGACTGGGACGATGATTAGCATTAAGGTGACAAGCAGTGACCTAGCATTAGGGCCAAAAATCAACCTCCGCCAAGAAAAAATTTTCGCAAAGATAGACAATAAAGTTGTTATATAACAAAATAAAAAAAAAAAGGTTCAACATAAGTACTGGTAGTCATTTAAAATATAGTGAAAAGTAAAACCTTTAAATTAACAGGTTTTCAAAAAATAATTATAGCAGAAAGATCAAGCATGTGTGAAACATTTGTCTTCCCCACCCCACCCCCAAAACAACACCTCAATCAGTGGGGCTAGCATTTCACCCACCCTTGAAAAGAAGAGCATTTCACCCAGTACCCGTCATTCTTTTTCTTCCCTTTCACAGATTTGCCCGATTGAGGGACAAGATTGAAGAGATTATTTGGGGGTTTCGGAGCCAAATCTTCAGCTGGTACAAAAGAGTGAGAAATTGGGGGGAAATAATGATATGTGAGGATTATGCGGGATGTTTACATTTTGTAAATTTTAGGGTTCTAAAGGGACGATCGCAATCGTCCTATTCATTAAAAACACAAAAAAAAGTTGGAGCATCCGTCAGTAAAGCCATGTGATCGCATGGATTTGTTACCGCGATCGCATGGTATGAACGAAAACATTCTCGCTGAAAAATTGACCATTTGCGATCGCATGATAATAAACCCATGCGATCGCAAGGTCAAAAAAATTGTTTGGGCATCTGTTCGTAAAGCCATGCGATCGCATGGATTTGTTACTTGCGATCGCATGGTATGAAGGAAAAACATTCTGCTGAAAAATTCAGCCATTTGCGATCGCATGATAATAAAACCATGGGATCGCATGGTAAAAAAAATTGACCCGAATTCCACATTTTCCGTAATTTCTCATTCATTCGATTTGGTTTCAAGATGCCCTTCAACACATGCGAGAGAAATTTGAATTCTCTTTCGGGCGTTGCTCGAGTTTCCACGAGGGCGCCGCCTCGATCCCCACAACCCCGACCGGCAGGCGGTCGATCCCGCGACCGACCGGCGGCGTCGATCCGTCAGCAGGCGTTGCCCCGAACCCCCACGAGGGCGCTGCCTCGACCCCGCAATTTGACCGGGCGGTCGATCTCCGCCCGGGCGTTGCTCGAGCGTCAAGTGGCAAACAAATTTGCCTAAACGGATTGGGTCGGGTCTTGTATATTTGGCCAAGTTGACACGAGTCACTTGAGTTGTCAATTTCTCGAATTCTTAAACCAATTTCGTGTTATCTAAAGTCTTTGAATTGTAAATGCGCGAATTTCAATTTTTCTTATCTATAGAGAACACTAATTTCGTCTCTTTAGATGGCGCCATAATTTCATTTTCGTTAATGTTTAATCTGAGACAATTAGTACGAAATTGTTCAAAATTAAATGACGTTATTGTAATATTTTCTTTAATTAAAATAACAAAATTAGATAATTGATGTCTAAATTTTATTTAATAACAAAGAACTAAATAAATTACGTTATCATTATTATTTGTTTAATTTAATTAAATAAATAGATAAATGATTGGTCATTTTTTATTTAATAACGAAAATTCTACTAAAATCAGAGTACAAGATTACAAAGTGTTGTTTGATCAATCGTCGTCACTATCATTGCTTCTATCAAGATTATCGTCATATTCGACGGTTGTCGCGATGCATCAGATCCGTGTCGATGCCTCAACCTCACCTCCATCATCGCCTCATCGTCCTCGTCCTCGTCCTCGTCCTCGTCCCCTCGTCCTCGTCCTCGTCCTCGTCCTCGTCCTCGTCCTCATTATCCACCTCCTCATCGTTAATAAAATTATATTCATCTCCACTAACATTCGACGATGACGCTCTCACCGCAGGATGATCCAATTGAATGTCATCATTGTCGACCCGCTGCATAGTAATGTGTTCAAAATTGCCAAGATCAACAAACAAATGAGAAGTTTGACGAGCTATCATCGTCAAACAAATCTATCTCGGTCGAACCGTCATTTGGCGTATCCCGCGAGTAGGCACGATGATTGACTTCTTGAACCACTCGCCGATTATGACTACGTGATGGGTCATCAATATAGAACACTTGCCTCGCTTGTGAAGCAAGTATGAACTGGTCATCTTTGTAAGCCTCTCTGCTGGTGTCAATACTTGTGATGTTGTTCTCTGTGACCTTTCTTTTTCCGTCACACTTAAACCATCTACACCGAAACACCACAATTGAGAAACCGTTTATGTATGAAAGCTCCAATATATCCTGAAGCTGGCCGTAAAATATGTCATCACCGGTCCCTGCAATACTCACACCACTATTTTGTGTTTTACGTCGGATATCACGATCATAAGTTAGAAATCGAACTCCGTTAACGATACATGCTGGGTAGGAATGCACAACAGCATTTGTCCGAGACGCCAAAGATAGCAATTCTGGAGACACATCATCAGCGTTTATCCGATGTAGAGCATAAATCTATCAACATAAGATGTGAAGTCATTAACTAATCAAACATTATACTAATTATAAATGCAAACAGTATTATTGTTCTACCTTCGTATGAAACCAAGCAGGAAAATCGGATCTATGAAACTGGTTAACATTGGTAACTCCACGAGTCTCAAGAATCGATCCTTGTGCTCATTGTTGAAGTAAAAATTACATTGAGCAATTGTTATAATAATAAAGCATTTAATATTAAAGATACTACAACAAATATGTACACACTCACTTTAAGTACATTTCAATCTCAGGACAGTTGTTAAGTATATAAAACTCAGCTTGAGCTCGAAGATCACTTTCGAGGACAACCAAACTTCTCTTTCCTATAGGACGACATTGGGATTCAAAAGCAGATAAGCGCTTTTGGGGAACGCATAGATCGTCATTTTCTCTCTGGTCGGTTGAATCGTGTCTCGGCGTCGTCGAAATACCGTGAACAAAAGTCAATGCTTCCTCAACAACATATCCCTCGGCTATGGAACCCTCGAAGCTTCGATTGATTTTCGCATAGTCCTTTAGTTTCTTAAGATATCTCTCAAAAGGATACATCCACCTCATGTAAGCGGGCCCACCAAGAATTGCCTCTTGAGCAAATGCATCACAAGGTGAATCATAATGTCAAAAAAGCCGGTGGAAAGATTCGTTCAAGCTTGCACAATATGAGGATGAGTTGTTGTTGAGCATTAACCATGTCGCTAACCTTTATCGACCTTGCACACAATTTTTGAAAAATGTACAAAGTTCAATAATAGTGGATGAAATTGTCTTGTTTAGAAATGCTCGACACCGACGGGCAACAATCTTTGCATGAGGATATGACAATCGTGTGACTTCAAACCAATTATTCGGTTTTCATTAGGCGCAACGTTCTTTCTCAGATTCGATGCAAAACCATCGGGAAATTTGACTTTCCGTATAAATTTGCAAAACTTTTGACGATCTGCATTAATAAATGTGTACTCTGCTGCGAGCTTCATCAATCTCCCTTATCTTCGTACAAGTGCAGCTCATGTCCGATTTTTAATTTCATCAAATCACGTCTCGCTTTTTTTTACGTATCCTTAGATTTATGAGGATCGCCCAATAATGTACCCAAAAAACTATCACATACATTCTTTTCTACATGCATGACATCGAGATTGTGTTTCAACTCATTTGTTGACCCGAGAGGGCAACTCAAGAAAATGCTCTTCTTTCTCCGGTTTAGCTCATTCTTATCCCTTTTCTTTTAACACCCCATAGCTTGGGTGTTTTTTCTGGTGTTCTAATTTTCACACGACTAAGTTCTTTGTGAGGATATCTCGCGAC
The DNA here is from genome assembly GCA_023638005.1 of Forsythia suspensa. NCBI lineage: Eukaryota > Viridiplantae > Streptophyta > Magnoliopsida > Lamiales > Oleaceae > Forsythia > Forsythia suspensa. The sequence continues at coordinate 25,389,090 of CM042670.1, read as the reverse complement.
TAGTCAATTGAGGCGTGGCCCGTCTCTGTTTGTCAGATTGAAAGTACGGTCATTTCGCCAATGATGAGTACTTGGTAAGAAACGTCGATGACCCACATAAGCTGTCTTACCGATGACACGCGTCGAAGGTGTCTCTTCATTACAAGTTGGACATGCGTCGTAACCCTGACCGCTCCACCCTGATAAACTACTACGAGCAGGAAAATCACTAACTGTCCATAACATCGCTGCTCGCATTCTGAATATACAGTTATTACTTGATACATCACGCGTATCGATACCAGATGTCTACAATTCCTTCAGCTCATCCACTAATGGTCGTAAAAATACATCCATATCTTTGCCTGGTGATTGGGGACCTGGGATCAAAAAGGTTAGCATTAAATTTTCTTCTTTCATACACAGCCAAGGTGGTAGATTATAAGTTACCAAAACTACCGGCCACATGCTGTAAGACTGACTCATATTACCAAAAGGATTGAAACCATCTGACGACAATCCCAGCCGAACATTTCTTATCTCACACGCAAAATCAGGGTGATTTTTGTCAAAGGCCCGCCAAGCTTTTCCATCCACGGGATGACCCATATCATCCTCGTCCCTCGAGCGACCTGTATTATGCCACCTCATTAGTCTCGCAGTATGTGTTGTTGCAAACAAACGCTTCAGTCTAGGGGTCAATGGAAAATAACGCAACACTTTATGCGGGACATTCTTCCCAGAGGATTTGCCAGTTATTTGCACCCAACGACTTTCATAGCAAACTGGACAAATTTCTTTATCAAGATTTTCCTTCCAAAATAACGCACAATCATTCCTACAAACATGAATAGATTCGCACCCCAATCCCAACTTCGACATTAATTTTTAGCCTCGTAGTGAGAGTCGACTAGATTGATTTTGGGAAGGCCAATTTTAACAACTTCAATAGCCCATCTACAGATTTATTTGTCTACTTATTGACCACCTTCAAATGCATCAGCTTAGTTAAAAAATTTAGGGACGAGTAAGAAGATACTCCTGGATACAACTCTGAATGCAGAGCATCGAACAAAGCGTCGTAACCTAAATCAGAAGATTTGCCAGCAGCTGAGTCATCCCCAACCACATCGGTAAGAACATCCGCCATCTCATCTTCTCGCAACAAGCCCTTCGTTCGTCCTTGCATATTCACTGTGCCCTTCCTCACTCTCCCGTGATAAATCCACCTCTCGTAGTTCTCGTAAAAACCGTGACGAAATTTGTGAGACTCAACATCATCTACCAATTGCATCATCATGTTTATACATCTTTTGCATGGACATTGAATCATTCCCTATCATTTGCTAATGGCCTCGCCATATTTATGAACGCTTTCGACCATGCCAAAACTCTGCAGACTTTGCCCGTTCTTCTATTCAACTTTATCCAACTCTTATCGATTTCCATTTCCACTTTAGAGTTGCTGCAACACCAAAAAAATAACAATAATTAAGTGTAGTATACAAGTGGTGTGAGAATGTCCTAACTCCTTGTCGCTCCAATACTAATTTTAGGTGTGGGCCCTAGCCATTCGACATTGATTTGTAATTTACAAGTTGTGTTAATTTTTTCTATGATTGCCTATGTTTCACGTGTAAATTCGACAAAGATCTCCTTCTATTCTCCTAAGTGTGCGCACTATTTTAAACAGTCCACACCCGGAGAATAAAATGGAGACAATACCAAAAAATCATCACGCGATAGTCGAGGCAATTATAGGAAAATGTATGATAACACAACTCAGTAACTTACAAATCAATGTCAAATCGTCTCAAACAGGACAATTCAAAGATTAGTTTGTAAACATCAAACAACCCAAAATGAGGTTGTGTGCGCTTAATAAACTAATCTTCAAACGGCATTCTAAGGTTTATTGAAAGTGCAATGTATTGTGAAAATAAAATAAAAAGTAAAAATAAAAGCAGAAAACTAAATCTTAAATATATAAGTGAAATACGTAAATTTGACTCACCAATGATCTCTTGAAAAGCGCAACTAAGACCTTTAAACCTGGGGACTGCAATAGACAAAGAGAGATTCAAATGGAAGAAATTTGTGGATTAAGCTTCAAAGAGACTTTGAAGAAATATTGCATCTGATGGGAATTTGTAGACTGGAGCTATTGGGACGACATTATGTCGTCCCAATTGCTAGAACATCTATTGGGACGACATTTATGTCGTCCCAATTACTAAGTTGGGCGAGAATATCCCGCCAATATGCCGAGGGTATTAGGACTTATGGGGACGAATATTTAAGTTATGGAGACGACAATAGTCGCCTTTGATTCTATAGGGACGACATACTGGGATCGTCTCTACAGTCTGTCACTATAGGGACGACAAATAAGTCGTCCTATAGATTCGGACCTATTGGAACGTAATTTAACACTATTAGGACAACTTTAGTAGTCGTCCAAAGAGCTTACAAAGCGGGAAAAATTGGCGCCATTTCTTCACGACCTATGGGGACGATTTTTTTAGGCTATAAGGACGATATTAGTCGACTTTATTTCTTATGTACTCTATGGGACGACAAATAAGTCGCCTCTATAGATTCTGGACCTATAGGGACGACAAATAAGTCGTCTCTATAGATTCTAGACCTATAGGGACGACAAATAAGTCGTCTCTATAGAGTCTGGGCCTATAGGTACCTATAGATTCTGGACATGTAGGAACGTACTTTAGCACTATTAGGACGACTTTAGTCGTCCCAGTAGCTTACAAAGCGGGAAAAATTGGCGCCATTTCTTATGACCTACATGGACGAATTGTTTAGGCTATAAGGACGATATTAGTCGACTTTATTTCTTATGTACTCTATAGGGACGAAAAAAATAAGTCGCCTCTATAGATTTTTTGGACCTATAGGGACCACAAATAAGTCGTCTCTATAGATTCTTGGATTCTATAGAGGCGACAAATAAGTCGTCTCTATAGATTCTAGACCTATAGGGACGACAAATAAGTCGTCTCTATAGAGTCTGGGCCTATAGGGACGACAAATAAGGCGTCCCTATAGATTCTGGACATGTAGGAACGTACTTTAGCACTATTAGGACGACTTTAGTCGTCCCAGTAGCTTACAAAGCGGGAAAAATTGGCGTCATTTCTTACGACCTATGGGGACGATTTTTTTAGGCTATAAGGACGATATTAGTCGACTTTATTTCTTATGTACTCTATAGGGACGACAAATAAGTCGTCTCTATAGATTTTGGACCTATAGGGACGACAAATAAGTCGTCTCTATAGATTCTAGACCTATAGGGACGACAAATAAGTCGTCTCTATAGATACTGGACCTATAGGGACGACAAATAAGTGTGTTGAAACGACTTTTGTCCTTTCTATATCTATTACAATTTGTAGAGACGACATTTTTTTGTCGTCCCTATATATGCCATATATAGAGACGAATTTTGTGTCGTCCCTATAGATGTCGTCCCTATAGCTCCTTTTTCTTGTAGTGAACAAGCTATCTTAATTCATGCACTACTCGACCACTCAACACTGGGCATCTGTAAAGCACTTACTTCGTTATGTGTGTAGAACTTTTTGCCATGGGTTATTCCTCCGTGCCCATTCCGTTCTACTTCTATATGTATTTTATGACACTGACAAGGCTGGTAATGCTGAAAACCACTCATCTACCAATGCTCATGTAGCATTTCTAGGCCACAATCCCATTTTATAGATATATCGTAAGCAATGCTCTATTGCTTGGTCATCCACTGAGGTCAAATATCGTCGGTGTGGCTTCTACCATTTGCGATTAGGTTTGGATAAATTCTCTTTTTCAGGAACTTGGTGAATTGTGTTGCACGTTAACTAGTGATTGTAGTGATCTATTGTGACAATGAACACTACATATTTCTACTGTAATAAGGTGTTTCATTCTTGAATGAAACATATTGAGATCGATGTTCACTTTGTACGCGACAAGTCTAGAATCAAGAGCTTTGTATCTCAAGTGTTGCGTCACAAAAACATCTTGTTGACTTTCTTGCAAAGTAGCTTCCCAATGCCCAGTTTCTTAAACTTTAGTCAAAGATATGTGTCTACGTCGACCATTATCTAGTGGGGACATGTTAGTAATAACTATACCTTATCAAAACCAGTCATAACTATACCTTCTCAAAACCAGTCAAAGTTCTGTTTAACTAAATTTCTTCATCAATTCAAGTTGTATTAGACTAGGTTAACTGTATCTTAATATCATTTGATAGTTGTACATCTATATATTCATTCACGGATTAATAGAATTATTCATTGCTCCTAAAGACATTTTGTATACAATTGTCAACAAAAAATGACATATAAACAATGATGTATGGTATTTGTTAGATTACCAAGTACACAATTTTCAACCAATATGTCAATATATAAACTCCATAAAACCTAAAAACCAAGAAGCATCAACTAACCAAAACATGAATCTATATTACAAACAACCCTATTACAAACATTATTTTACTACAAAACTCCCAGACTATGAGGTTGTTTGATTTACCTTAAAATTATTACTTATAGAAAAAGTTTTACCTATAAAGTAAAATACATGTTAACAGTGTGGCCGATGCACTTGTCATCATGATCTGTTGGGCCATGGACATTTTTTATTTGTTGGGCCGACCGACACACACCTTACACATAGACAGTGCCAAAGCCCAACAAAAAAAATTCAACCTAATAAATGTAGACTAGCCCCTTCTTACATTCCTATGGTCATTGGAACTAGTCCACCCACCACCGCTATCCCAAATCGAAAACCCACAACCACCGCTAACATCACCAACAACTACGTTAGTCAATATGTTGTCCCATTTTCGAGGATATGATAATGTCTTATACTGTGATTTGAGCTCGGCTTTTTAGTTTTTTTTTTTTTTGGTGAAATTGAATTGTGTAGGGATTTAGGATTTAGATGGGGAATGCTAGTATTTGGTGTTTTCTTTTGTTTCCTAGTGGCGGAGATGGTGGTGCAACAATGGAAATGCTAGGATTTGGTGATTTCTTTTGTTTGTTGGTGGGAACAACAATGGCGGTGTTTAGTTACTTATCTTGTATCTTGGTGGTATGGGATGATGGCTAGTTTTGTGGTGATTTATGGCAAGTGCATAACACTTTTGTGTTATCGGTTAGATACGCGTGCGTTGCACGTGCTTTTACAATAATATTTTCAATTTTAATATTTTAAATTTTTACTTTTAATTGTTAATAATTAAAATGTTGAAGTAACAATTGCAAAAAGATTAAAAAAAAAAAAAACCAAGTTCTTGATAACATGTTATATTGCATTGTTCAATATTGATATTTTATTTATATTCATAAAAGTATGATAAGTGCCGATTTTGCACTTATTTTAGCCTCTAAAAAATAGATAATTGTGAGTTCTTTCAAGTAGTTTACTACTTATTTATGTTCTTATGATTATTTAGGTAAAACCTTGAGCTTGAATGGTGATTGGAAGAGAGATCTACGAAAAATAAGCAAAAGAACTAAATTTGTGCAAATCGAGAATTTTGGAGACCAAATGATAAATATGTCTAAAGATGGAGGACCAAAGTTGCAATTTATGGAGGACCTATATGAAAGATAACCAAAAATTCAAGGACTAAAGTCAGCATTTCAGATAGTTCGGAGACTAAAATTGTAATTAATCGAAATCAAACCACAATAGCATGGTAGTTTTGCCCATGCGATGGCATAGGCAAAAAGTCTCGCGATAGCAACATACAAAATTTTTCAGCAAAATGATTTTGTACTTTACCTTGCGATCGCAAGTAACATAACCATGCGATGGCATGGTTCATTTTCTGGCAATCTGCGTTTTTTGTTCAGATTTTCAAGGGCTTTTTGGTCTTTCAACTTTTATCTCTTGTAGAGTTTTAAGTGGTTGTTTTCTACATTTTTGGAGGTCATTCTCTCATACTCCCTCTCACATAGAAAGCTCTCCATGAAGAAGAAGATTAGGGGTCTTTGAAAACTCCATATAAATGAGGTTTCTTTGATTTTTGTACATCATTGTGAGCATTTTGTAAAATAGAGGAAGATGAATGGAGATTCATAGTGGGCAAATGAAGACAACCATGGGCTCAAGCTAAATTTTCCATTTCTTTTGACTTTATCAAATCCGGTGATTTATTTTGTATCTATTTTCTATTTTGTCTTTGTAAATACTATGGGCTAATTTTATTTACTAGGAATGAGATGAATCTATTTATGAAGCTTTAAAGTGCATTTTTCTTGTTATTGATTCTTTATACTTGGCTTTTATGGTTGTTTATTATTGGAATTTCTTGTGTATTGAGATGATTGATTACCATTGAAATACTTTTGTGACTTAGTTTGCTACCGGGAGGTTGAAATTAAGTTTATCACATTTAATGAACAATATAAAGCTTATGGAATGTAGGAAATACATTTTCACACTTTGTGTAGTCACTAATGAATGTTCTTGAGTTTATTGCATTTTTACATTTGCATTCTCTCGGTAGGAATGCTTGAGAGTCTAGTGTGAGAACATGTTTAGCTCTATTTGGGAGAGATTGCTAGATATTTTAAGAGCATTGATTGCCATAATATCCTCGTTTTGTAATTGATAATAGAAAATGAAACTTTAAAGTGGAGTAATTGGTGAAGTCGAATTCCTAGTTTATTTCTCTATTTGATTTTATTACTAAAAATTTCTCTTTTAGTAATTTTCTTGTTAGCTTATTTTTCATCAACTTTTAATTCATAGTTTAATCATCAAAACAATATGTTTTATTGTGTGTTTAAAATATGGCTAGATTGATTTGAATTTTAGCAAAATTATCTATCCTCGTAGGTTCGACACTTTCTCATCACTTTATTATTTGAACGTGACCCATGCACTTGCGATACACATTTTAGCAAACAAAGTACAATTGCAATCAGAGATGAATTTTATATAATAGTAATACAAATGGTAACTTGAACCCCAGTGAAAACTTTTTGGTGATTTGAACTTTAATGATTGACGAACATTTGATATCAAATTTAATAGAATTAATGATGTATTAATATGGATATCCAAGGCTGCATTTTACGAATAATAAACTTAATAATTATTGATTTTATTGTGAGAGAATATAATGATTGATTATATAATATTGTACATTTGTTGGAGTATAGCTCCTTGTAAACAATATTTATTTTGTGTGTGTGTTTTTTTGTAGGCGTGTCTAATTTGACGATGTAAACAAAAACAGCGTAAACGTAAGTAAGAAACAAAAATTAAAGAAGTATCAATGCTTGCCTATGTTTTGAGAATATTGTTGAGGGACATTAATCAGTGTAATTTAATGTATTAAAAATAATATTTTCATCTCTATTTCAATTTTGACAACCATGATTTGAATTTTAGTGAGATAATAGATAAAGTTTCAACTTTTTTCATTCATATTTTTTTAAAACCCATTTCTCATTCATTTCATCTCGTAATGCAAAAAAAGGTTGATATCATCTTTTATCTTCATATTTAATTTAGTAGATTGAATGTTTATAAAATTTAATTGTACATTTAATAAATTGTTAAAATTAATGTATGATAATGATGAACAATAAAAAAGTAACAAATAAAATATTAAAAGATAATTGTATTCATGGAAGTACAATTACAATTAGAGATGTGTTTTATATAGTGATAATACTAACAATAACTTCAACCCAGTGAAGAATTTAAGCTTTGATGATTGACGAATCATTGATATCAAATCTTACAGAATTAATCATCTACATGGATACATTTTACAAAGAATAAAATTAATAATTAATAATTTTATTGTGAGAGAATATAATGATTGACTACATAATATTGTACTTTTGTTGGAGTAGTAATTCCTTGTAAACAATATTCTTTGTGCATGTTCTCTTTTTATTAGACGTGTATGATTTAACGACGTAAATAAAACGTTATAAATGTAAGTAAGAAACAAAAATTAAAGAAGTGTCAATGTTTGCCGATGTTGTAAGAATATTGTTGAGGGATAGAAGTAAGATGAGAACAACGTTATATATATATGTTAATAAAATAAAATTCAAATGTTAGTTCGAACTATATTATATGTTTAGTGTGGTTTAAAAGTAGTTTTTAAAGATATTTTGAAAAAAATTAGCAAAATGTGTGGTTGAAAAGTTGATAAAAGTTGTTGTCATACAAAATATGTTGTTGAAAATGAGTTTGAAAAAAAAATGAGTTTAAAAAAAAAACTAGAAAAAAAATGAATTTAAAAAATAACTAAACCAAACTTGCTCACAATCACTGTAATCTAATGTATTAAAAATAATATTTTCATCTTCATTTCAGTTTTGACAACCATAATTTGAATTTTGATGTGGTAATAAATAAAGTTATAACTTTTTCCATTCATTCCTTCCATCTACGCAATGCAAAAAAAATTTGAGATCATCTTTTCACCTTCATATTTAATTTAATAGATTAAATGTTTAAAAAATTTAGGGTAAATATCACCAGGGGTCCCTAACCTTTCAAAGTTGTAACGATGGGGTCCCTAACCTTTGTAAACTAGCACCCGGAGTCCCTAACCTTTCAAACGTTCGTACCTGGGGTCTTTTTTTTACGAAATCGTCAAAAACTCATTAATTAGTCACGCGCCACTTACGAAGGGTAAATCCGTCTTTACACTACTCAATACCACTAAACCAAACGACATTACCCTTTATTACATGATAAATCCCTTATCTTGACCTCTTGTGCACCCAAAAAATCCACTCACCATCTTCATCTCATCTTTCCTCTTTCCATGGAGCCCAACCTCTGCCACTGTGGATTACCCGCTGAAATAAAGACTTCATGGACGAATATAAACCTGTGAAGAAGATTTATTACATGTAGAAGGAAACGAGTAAGATGGGTCTACATGTTTGATTAATTTTGTGTACGACATTCCATTTTTCACTTTTGAAGTGGTTTTATGTTTAATTATTTCGGGAGGTAGGTGGTGTGATTATTTTATTTGGTACGATCCACAAATCTGTGAGAGATCAAGCAAATCATTCGGTTGCTTTCGAGAAATGTCAGTGGCTTGGAGCAAGACATTAAAAATTATGTGGATCGAATAAAAAATTTGGAGATACAAATACAGAATTTGGAGATGCAAAAACAGAATTGGGAGACGCTGAAACCGAATTTGGATATTCAAATGAAGAACTTGGAGCTGAAAATGAAGAACTTGAGCTCAAAAGAAGGAAGTTGGAGTCGGTGGGTTTGGGGATTTGTATGTGGGATTGTTGTATGTTTTTTTTTGAAGTGATTAGTTTGTAAAGGATAAAGGATCCTGCTTTGTACTTGCTAGTTGGTTGAAGTTAATGTAGTGCAACTGGATCCTGCTTTGTAATAGCTACTTGGTTGAAGTTAATGTAGTACAACTGTATAAAGAACCCTGCTTTGTAGTGCTCTGTATTTGAAGTTTATATATTTCAGCATTCATCAGTTTAGTGGTGCAACCGAAACAAACAAATATAAATGCAATGTCATGTAATTAACTTACCAACAAAATCCATAATCTGAGATGATCAATTAAATCTCCAAAATCATCATTCCATTGCCATCAACAAAGTCATGTAATTACAAAAATGGAAGTGAAAAGTTGGATGACAAAATACAACTTCCAACCGCAAAAGTGGCTCGATGATATGTGGACCCCAAAAAAGAGAAAATAAAGCAGATCGTAATCAAGTTCGGTCATGGTGGTTGTTGGGGCTGATGCATCATTATTTTCTTTCTTTTCGAACTACGTGTCGAGCTCGTCTTCGTCTCAGTATTGCACGATCTTTTGTTATGACACCTGTCGACCGCATTGTTTACAAGTCATCTTCATGCCAAATCGTCGTCTATTTGATGTCGAGGACGTTGTAGCTCATCGGGCTCTCTTCGCCTTTACTTTCTTGGTCTACCAATTTGTTTTAGTAACACACGGAGGCTCCAACGGAAGTTGGCCACGACTCTCCCACATATCAGGACTATTCATTGGACTTATCACCGGGAGTAAGCATTTCAAGCCGCTCCTTCTTATAACACGCGTCAACGTAATCGATTATGTCATCCCTTTTGAGAAATACTAGCCACAAAGATGTTCGCAAGGAAGCCCCGAGATCGCCATTTCTGCATGCACACATCCTAGCATTTAAATCCACGTACCACGCTTGTTCCGCACACATGAACTATTTGGTACTTGCCTTCACCGCCCGCGTTGCTCGACAATATCGAGATGCAAGCACATTCCTTTCAATTATTTTACTAATTCGGCGGTCCGATTTCCGATCCCAACTCTCCACACTTGTTCTTCTTGTAGCAAATCTTTTCATAAGGTAAACCCTAATCCATTCGAGCATTGTAATGATTGGTTTATCCCTAGTCGCCATTATCACACCATTGAAGGACTCACAAATGTTGTTTACCAACAACTCACATTTGCTATGCTCTTTAAATTGTGATTTGCTCCATTGATTTGATGGTTTGTCCGACAACCATTTGTAAGCTTTCTCATCAATTGCCTTCATTTTCTCCATCTCCAAATTGAATCGTTTCTTTGTTGTTGCTCTCGGCTGCGCCCACAACAACATTTTTCAAAGTCTTGATCCTCGGTGCGTTGCTTTGAAATTCTTTGTGTAGATGTCTAACACAAAGACCTATGTTCGAGACTCTTCACACTTCGACTGTAAGGCTTGGACGAGTCCCTTTTGCTTATCAGTCATGAATGTCCACGCAGCTGTATTAAACATCCCAATGTCGTAACACAATAAATCCAAAAACCATTCCCAACTCTCCCTATTTTCAGACTCCACAATGGCATATGCAATGGGGAACATGGAATTATCCCCGTCAATACCCACGGCAGTAAGTAACTGACCCTTGAATTCTCCCTTCAAATGACATCCATCCAACCCTATGAATGGTCTACATCCATCCTTGAAGCCTCTTTTACATGCCCCTAGACATATATATAGCCTCTTGAAAACATTTCCAGATGCGTGAGATAACTCAACCAGAGTGTGCTTCATTTGTCCTCTTCAACTCCTCATAATAATCCCACAAGATCTTGTATTGATCAGCTGCATTTCCCTTTATGACTTGGAAGCATCTTTTTCTGGCTCTATAGTATTGGTGAACTGAAACATCCACCATGCAGTCTGATTTAACTGCCTCACTAAAGCTATCGTACCTCCAATCTGGGTTAGATCTGAACCCCCCTTCAAACTTCTTGGACAAATAACTTGAAGTGGCCCACTTATTTTTGGAAACAACAGCACAGGTGTGATTATCCACAAACTTGTTCACCTTAAAACTCAGCTTGTCATCCTGAACATGTGCATATATTTCCCACGGACAGGGATGTTTGCACCTCATCCGAACCCTGGTGGTATCATTTTTTACGTAGTGAATTGGCCTTCCATTTTTGATTGAATATTCAACCAATGCTGCCCTCAGAACTTGCACAGTCTCGAATGTCATCCCTACATTTAATTGGTTATCATTAGTTAATGGACCAATATAGATAAAGCTGTAAGTGATTTGAAATGATTCGAAACTTACCCAAAGCAACGTGGATCACTCATATCTGTTTTGGGATTGAAGATTGGTTCTCTTACCCTTCACGGGTTCATCCGCATCTTCATCATTGTTTAAACTCTCCAGTTCATCGAGATAGACCGAATCGAGTTGGACATTGTCAATCTTCTTTGGTTCATCCCAATTACATTCAATGTGTTCAGTAACTTGCTCAACTGGCTGCTTAGTTGCATGTTCATCTCCCATTGTTTCAAGTCCAGGTTCTTCCAAGTTGAAGTCAATATGGTCATCCTGATCAACTATCGGTTCGTCGGAATTGTTGTCACCTTCGTCTGATTCATTGACTATTGGTTCATCCCAATTGAAATCAAAATTTTCATTATATTGGAATGGAGATGTATGCTCATTACAATGCTCATCTTCTACTCCAGTTGTCACATTTGGTTGATCGAATTGTGGTTCTACTCAGCTTGTCACATTTGGTTGATCGACTTGTGGTTCTACTCCAGTCGGCACATCGTATGTTGTTTGATCTTGAACTTCTATTTCGTCATCCAATTCAGTTATGACAACATGAGATTCAGGTTTGCCCATCCAATTGAAATCCCAATCTTCGCCCCGATTCTTCCGATGACATTTCTTTTTCGAAGATATTTCTTCAACCTCGGTTGCAACCACCAACCGACTAGTGAGTAATGGCTCGAGCAATCGTCCGTCCTCCGGATCTCATTATCACGACTCCTTTTCTCTTCTCTACAAGCTGGTTCGGTATATGCCGATCGATGTAATGGAGTAATCCCATAGCAAATAATGAGGCACCAATGGTGGTATAAGATACATGTCAACTATCCTCGTAGGTCCAATATCTTGTAGCATCTCCGCGACATGCTGGTCTGTGGATAGTCGCATTAACCCATGGGTCAAATTCAGTCTACTCCTTCTGTATGCATAACCCATTGGTAAAGGGATCTTCATCACAGTCAGCACACGATCCAAAGTGAACGTTGAGAAATAACTCGCGTAACAATTGTCAATGTAGTCAACCTTGCCCCTTCGCATGCGGTGTTGCCATCCTTAGTCAAAAAATTTCCACCATAGAATAGTCTTATGGTGAATCGCTCTGTATTGTATTCTCCACGCACATGGGGATATTTAATGCATTAGAATATGAATTAGATACCAAATAGGGACCACTTACAAAGAAAAAGGCCAAAAATGAATGCAACTTGACTTTTACAGCAGTAAACACAATCCAACATATCCACAATGCAAGACCCCACTTTCATTGAAACCAAAATCCTTGTCCCAAATTTAGTCAACAACTAAAAATAATTGTTCAATGAAGTAGGGACAAACATCTTTTCATTGTCCACAAATTGAAACCCAAAAAATATTCTCGCTAACTACCAATTTCCAACCTTACCATAATCGTGTCCGGGGTAGTCTCCACGTAGCATTTTTCCCCTACACCGAGGCAACAATGCTACATAAAACCAAAAAATTCATACTGATTAACACTTGAACTTGAATTTTGCAAAATACCGAGAAAAAAAGTGGATAAAGTACATTACCAGATTGCTACTTCACCAACGTGATTTGGTAACTTCAAAATTTTCTTTATATCTTGCGAACACACCGGTTTGCAATTTGTCTTCTGTAGATAGCACGCGAATTAGATTTTCAACGATTTAGGTTTTCCTCCCACCTTATTTTCCCCAATATGGTAATGTCGTTTGGTTTAGTGGTATTGAGTAGTGTAAAGACGGATTTACCCTTCCGAAGTGGCGGCGTGACTAATTAATGTGAGTTTTTGACGATTTCCGTCAAAAAGGACCCCTGTGTACGAACGTTTGAAAGGTTAGGGACTCCGGGTGCTAGTTTACAAAGGTTAGGGACCCCATCGTTACAACGTTGAAAAGTTAGGGACCCCGGTGATATTTACCCAAAAATTTAATTGTACATTTAATAAATTGTAAAATTTTAATGTACAATAATGATGAACAATAAAATATAATTATACATTAATGAATACTAAGGATAAATGTGAAATTTTAAAAATTTTGTAAGGGTAAAATAATCTAAAAATATTTCTCCATTTTAGGACATTTTAGATGTAGTATAGATAAATTAAACACAGTTTGTTGTAAACGGCGGCTGTAGCGACAACGTAACACTATCTTTTACTAGTATAAAAGTTTGTTACAAGAGACCGTGACGTCTACGGTAGTAGTAGTGGCGTGGGAATAGGGTGGTAGTGGTGGAAATTGGCGTGAGAATGTGCCTAACATAGTATGTTATACGCGTAATATGAGCATAGTACATTCTGATACAAAGTATTGTATTAAAAAATAGTTTAAAAAATAAGAAATTTTGTTTTTTGGTAAAAAGTAAAGGTTGGACATTATTTTGAAAAATGAGTTCGTTTTTAGGCTATTTGCAAGTTGCAACTTTCCTGAAGAAAAATACTTGTTCATCACTTTTAGGGCTAAGCTTATCCCGATCAACTGACGAGTCCTTAACCAGTAGGCCCATATTGGGCCCAATCTGAGTTAACTAAGACATACCATTAAGCCCAAGAATAGTATCCAGCCCAATAGGGTGTGTCTGCCTTTTCAGAATTGGAAACTGGAAAGCACAAGAACAAGATTTTCAAACCCCCCATTCATAGTCTGTTTAACGTAATCATTACGGATCTAAAGAGAAATTAAGGAGTCCACAAATCCAGATTTGATCAGATTAAACAAATCACAATTCAAACGCACGTTCAATGAACTCAGAGAAAAATTAATCAGGTAAATTACATCATAGGTCCTCAACCTTTTCAATTTATCTCAATTCCGTCTTCATTAAATTTTAAAAGCATCTATCATCACAACATTTAAGTAATTCATGCGGATAGTCCCTCCAGATGATTTTCGTTCAAATTTTATGTTGATGTCATGTAAAATAAAAATTACTCTCTAACTCAAAAAAATAAAAAATAAATAGGAAAAGCAATAACAAAGAAAAAAGAGAAAAAAAAAAAACAATTAGTCTTTGTTGTTCACCTCCACTCCACTCCATTGCCACCGGCTACCCACACTACCCACAATTACCCCAACTTCCATCCCCTTTGAATACCATGCAAAGCATATTCAGTTGCAAAACTTGTGGAAAGTAAGAAGCCAATGAAGAAATTCTACATGCTTGCACATGTTATGTGATAAAGATTTTCACATTTTATTAATGCATAAGCTATCATTCATATCGAGTGGAGGATGATGCTTTTTGAATTTGAGGAAGCATGAAAAGTTTATTGACAATGTGAGGAATATTTATCTTTCATAATCTGGATAATAAAGAAAGACTATATCCATAATCTGGATAATGTGGAAGTTATTTATGGAGCACAGGTGGTTGAGGTTTTGATGGGATGGGGTGAAAAAAAAGAGAGTAATTATTTTTCTTTTACTTTTTTTTTCCTTATATTTTTTCGTCTTTTGGTTA
The DNA here is from genome assembly GCA_023638005.1 of Forsythia suspensa. Taxonomy (NCBI): domain Eukaryota; kingdom Viridiplantae; phylum Streptophyta; class Magnoliopsida; order Lamiales; family Oleaceae; genus Forsythia; species Forsythia suspensa. Next base: position 25,374,024 of record CM042670.1, on the reverse strand, counting down.
TTTTTATTTATATATTTATTTATTTTTATTTTATTTAAGTTAAAGGGTAGAAATATCATTTTACCTAACATTAATAGAAACTTTGGAAGTAAACCGTTAGAAAGGATCATCGATGTGAATTATCGAGAGGTTGGAGATGATACGTGTTATTAAAATCAAATTAAGACTAATTGAGATAAAGTGAAAATATTTGGGACTCTGGTGTAATTTACCCATTTTCATTTTCTTTCTTTGAGCAACCAGTTTCATTAATTTATAGGGAAATTGGCGCCAAATGGTCCTAACAGTATCAAGTGCGCAAATGGTCCCTAACCTTTCATTTTTTTGGCGCAATGGTCCCTAACCTATCCATTTAGGTGTGGAAATGGTCCTTGTGGACGGATTAAGATTAAACAGCGTTAAAACCTTTCATTTTGGTGCCCAAATGGTCCCTATCAATGTTTTTGTCTTTATTAGTGGGGGTAAATTTGTCAAATTACATCTTTATTTCAATTGGCAAGAAATGGTCCCTAACCTTTATCTTTTCTAGCGTAAATATGCTAACGTATAATTATATTTTGGTGTGCGATTAATTCTTATTTGATGAAAAGACAAAAATATATTTACTTTTAATTAAAAAAATTGCAATTGGATTCCTAACCTTTAAAAAAGTAAAAATGAGTCCGATACTTTAATTTTTTATTAAAAAAATTAAAAAAAAAACTAACAAATTGACAATACACTAAATTATTTTGTATATTTTATGAACTATTATAAAATAAATAAAATTGAAATCATAATTATTACTCCAGTATGCTAATTAAAATTATTTTATTGTTATTAAGTAATCATATTATTTAAAATCAAACTTTAATTTTATCATCACAAAATAAAAGAAAAATAAATTTATCACAAATAAAATTTTTAATTATCTTTCACCCAACTCGATTTTATACGATCTCATATTCATTGGGTCATCCAACCCACTTTGAGCTCTACAAAGAACCTGGACCATTCTTATTTTAAATTTAATTTATTTTTGAATTTAAAAAAAAAATAAAGGTTTCACCCACCCACCCACAAAACCGAGGGGGAGGAGGATTTCTCCCTCTCCGTCGCCGTCGGACGACGACCGGGGAGGAGAAATCCCCTCTTCCGGTCCGCGAAACCGGGGAGTTTCGCGAACGATTGGGGAGAAATCCCTAATCGCCGCCAAACCGTGGATTTCTCCCCCGGTTTCGCTGACAGGAAGGAGGGGTTTCTCCTCCTGTCGCCGTCGGGGGGGGTTTCTCCCATCCCCGGTCGCCGACCGGCGGCCGGAGGGAGAAACCCCTCTTCCTTTTGTGTTTTGTGGGGGTGGGGTGGGTGAAACCTTTTTTATTTTAAATTCAAAAATAAATTAAATTTTAAAATAAGACCTGGTCCAATTTTTTGTGGCTCAAAAGTGGGTTGGATTAACCCAAGAATATGAGATCGTATAAAATCGAAATCAAGTTGAGCATAATTAAAATTTTATTTGTGACAAATTTATTTTTCTTTTTATTTTGTGATGATAAAATTAAAGTTTGAATTTTAAATAATATGATTACTTAATAACAATAAAATAATTTTAATTAGCACACTCTCGTTAATAATTATGATTTCAATTTTAGTTATTTTATAATAGTTTATAAAATATACAAAATAATTTAGTATATTGTCAATTTGTTAGTTTTTTCTTTAATTTTTTAATAAAAAATTAAAATATCGGACTCATTTTTACTTTTTTTAAAGGTTAAGAATCCAATTGCAAATTTTTTTAATTAAAAGTAAATATATTTTTGTCTTTTTTCATCAAATAATAATTAATTGCAAGCACCAAAATATAATTATATTATATAACCATTTCTTGTAAAAAAAGGCCAAGAGGGACCATTTGCCCAATCGAAAGAAAGATGTAATGACAATTTTACCCCCACTAATAAAAGATAAAACATTGATAGTGACCATTCATGCACTAAAATGAAAGTTTTTTTAACAGACTTTTTAACGGAATCCGTCCACAAGGACCATTTCCGCACCTAAATGGATAGGTTAGGGACCATTGCGCCAAAATGAAAGATTAGGGACCATTTGCGCACTAACATGATACGTTAGGGACCATTTGCGCCAATTTCCCTTAATTTATATTACATGCTCTGAAGAGTTCCCTCTGACACTCCACGGTGTGTTTGTTTACTCTTCCATAAATATATCAAGTACCAAGAATTTGCGAAAAATTGTTTGTATATACATAGATTTATATATATTTATGTGTATGTAGAGAGAGAATTAGTGTTCAATCAATGATTAATGGAAGAAGAGAAGAGTCGAAAAAGCTGAGAGTTTGAGGAGAAATAGAAGAAAGAAGAAGAAATGCGTCGGGAGATCTCAGTGTTGATTCAACCGCGGTGCCTCTTAATCTTCTTGGTCGCTTTAGTTCTGATTTTTCTCGCTTCATCCTTCTTTCAACGGGTTAGTTTTTTCTTAAATTCAGTCCATTTATTTTCTGTATCTTGTTTAATTGATGGTAGAATTGAATTGGTAATTGTTTGTTTTTCGGATCTGACGGTGCCGTTAGGATTTGAATAAATTTAGCATTCATTGGTTTCTGATGTAATTTGCTAATAAGTTGTGGATTGGAAATCTTTGATGGACTTCTGAAGCAATTTTCAAATAAAATGTCACAAGCAAGTTTTAATTTTTTTCTCTTGTTGCAATGTTTAAGAGCTCAAGTTTATTTTATTTTATTTATTTATTTATTTTGATTTAGGAATTTAGATACATAAATGTAAATGAAGTCAACAATGGAAGATTTGCCGGGATACGAGGAAAATATTTCTTAAAACATGTGTTGCAGTTAGTGAATTGAAACAGTTAAAAGGATTCATTTCTTGTTCAATAGTTCCTGGGAAAGTTTGAGAAGGTTTTATGCTTTTAGGTTTACTGGGAATGATCCGGTGCTGCTCTATAGTTCCATCTTTTGATTTCCCACCTTGATGTGTCCTTGAGGCTACTAATAGGTATACTATCCCAAATCTTAGCATAAATCTAAGGTTTGTTTCATGTGTTGATTTCCCACCTTGATCAGCATTGGTGTTTGTCAGTTTCTTCAATCCTGCTAAAGCATTTGATTTTGTTGTGTTGTTTCTTAAAACTTGAATTATGTGGGAGATTGTTATATATATAAATATATATTTATACAAATCAAATTTTGTATCTTGGAGTTTTCAATGACATTAAAATTAGCAGATTATGTTTAAGATTCATAAATATCCAAATACATAATCTTATGTCTTAAATTAAGCAATAGTAACTATCAGGTCCATCCTCCTTGAAATTAACATGCTCTGGGCTTTCTAAAAAACTATATATCATCCATAGTATGAAAAATATACCTTTCGTATATATTTATGCGTCCTCATACAACTCATATATACATATTTTCTTCTATTGAGGCTTCGTCCATATTATATATATTTGAGCTCTAGATGGTTGCTTAAGAAGTCCGCATGACCTGCTATGTGGGTCAACGTAGTACGGCCCAGTATGGGATGGACTTGTGAGATATGCTGGGCCATGGACATATCTTATATGTTGGGTCCGGCTTATACCCAGGAAACGTAGACCTTGTTAAGCCCTAAAAAAACCCAATATAATAAATGTGGATAGATCGTATATCCGATATAATAAACCCCGATGCTCATTGGTACTGTTCAGCTACAAATCTCTCTTGCTTAGCTTAAACTTCATCTATTTGCAAGAAAATACTTGCTTAATATATTTGGGCCTAAACTTATCCTAATTATTCTTAGAGACTTGTCAGGACGCCCATTGGATGGAATTTGAGACAAAGATTTAATTCCATTAGGCCCAAAAATATTGTCCAGTCCAGCAATATCTCTCCCATTTCAGAAATGAAAGTTCTCAAGATTTTCACGCTACCCAATTAACACCTTGTTTAGCGTAATCATTACAGATTTACAGAGAAGTTAAGGAGGCCCCCAGGCCTAAATCCCTATTTGATTTGATTAACATATCACAATTCTAGAGCACGTTCTTATAGATAATTGTTGATCTCAAAATCTTGTTGGACCTAGTCACGAGTCCACTTGTATGTATCTGCACACTAAGAAGACATGTTACAATGTGGAGTTGTCACAGGTGGCGGTGAGACGACCGTATGCACTCCAAAGCAAGTCAAATTTGGAATTATGTGTGAAAAGACAAATGGACAGAGTTTTGGTGTGGTAAAAGATTTCCCATACTTTAGAGCTGTATTTTTTTGAGGTATTTATAGTGAATAATGGGCTATGAATGTGAAACTTTAGTTGTGTTTCCGCCCTTGTTGGCCTGCAAAAGGGCTGATGATCTGTCGCTTTCATTTCCTCTTTTAAACTTCTGACCAATGACTCGAGTGCTGTTGTACCCTCGCTTTGCATCAATTGGGCGATTCCAGAATATACAACACTGTCATGCCTCAAGTTGGATAGCTTTTGTCTCATACCTTCCACTTTGGTGCAAGCTGCTAAAAGGCAGAGCATTGACACAGTTTGATGCTTACACTGATTGGAAAAGCATTTATGGTTGAGACATACCAGCTGATCTTTGCGTGGCAGGATATCTTTGACCATTTGTCTTATGTTATCAGGCAGACAGATCTCACACTACGCTTATGATCTTCTGATGTCGAGTCGGTTGTGTGCATGTGGCTTCCCAAATTGGGATTTGCCTCTTCTTTTCCCAGGGTTAAGGTCATGCTGTGCATTTTGCCTCGTGAGACACCATTTTGTGCCAATGCCGTAGTCTTCATGACCAAACTGCCTATCAATGTTTGAGTGACCTGTTGGCCCTTTTTATGCTCAGGGATGGAGTTTTTAGATGTGAAGCGAACGTTTATCATGCGGGGTGATCCATTGTAAGTTGAAGGAAGATGTTATTACTTAACGCTCCTGTTGTCCGAGGAGAAGTGAGGTGGTTTATTACTTAACGCTCCTGTTATTACTTAACAAACCAACTTGTGATTTGATGATTTGGAGTTTTTGTTGAGGTAGCTATCCGACGTAGCTCCTCCTCAAATGGTGGTGTAACAATAACAATATGAGTCAAAGAATAATTATTAGCTTTGTCATTAAATTACTTTACATGCTTTGTAGAGTTCCCCGTGACTATCCACGATGTGTTAGTTTGCTCTTCCATATATATAACAAATACCGAGAATATGCAAAAAAAATTGTATAATACTTGTATATGTCAAGTTATATATAGAGAGGATTTGTGCTTCATCAATGATAGATGGAAGAAGAGAATAGTCGAAAAGGCTGAATGTTTGAGGAGAAATAGAAGAAGAAGAAATGCGTCGGGAGATCTCAGCGTTGATTCAACCACAGTGCCTCTTGATCTTCTTGGTTGATATAGTTCTGATTTTTCTCGCTTTATCCTTCTCTCAACGGGGTAGCTTTTTCTTATTTTCAGCCCAATTTGTTGCTATATCTTGTTTAGTTGATAGAATTGAATTGGGAATTTTTTTTTCCCAGATCCTATGGTGCCCATAGGATTTGGAGAACTTTACCATTGATGGGCTTCTGATGCAATTTGTGAGTAAGTTTTGGATTGGGAATCTTGATGGATTTGTGATGCACATTTTAAATTAAAATGTCACAAAACAAGTTCTAATTTTTTTCTCTTGTTGCAATGGTAAAGAGCTCAAGTTGTTTGTCTGAATCTTGGGATTATATGAACCATAAAGGAAAAGAAAAGCAAGAGGAATTGCTTAAGTTTAATTTTAGGTATTAAGACACATAAATGTAAATTAAGTTGGCAACGGAAGGTTTACTGGGATACGTGGAAAATATTTCTTAAAACATGTATTGCAGTTAGTAAATTAAAACAGTTAAGATGATTCATTTCTTGTTCAATAGTTTTCAAGGAAAGTTTGAAAAATTTCTAGGCCTTCAGTTTTACTGGAAATGTTTCTGGTGATGGTCTATATTTCCTTCGGTTGATTTCCCTCCTTGAGGCATGTTCTCAAGGCTACTAATAGACAGGCTTATAAAAATCTTGGCATAAAACTAGGGAGATGATAAATGAGATTTTATTTTGTTCTTGATTGTCAATATCTTACTAGAACTGTTAGATGAGAGCAGCAAATGGATTTGACGTTGAAAGGAAATTGAGTTTGAGAAGAATTCTAATATAACGTGAACAGGTGGGCAATATTTTCTTCAAGATGTTAAATTTTATAAAAGATTTATTTCATGTGTAATGTGGTTTTAATAAGCATGAAGGTGATGGCCTTCTATGAGCAAACATACTAGTGTCCGAAAATTAATTACATGCTATATGCAACAAAAACAATATATGAATGAATTTGGCAAATGACCCATTTCTTAAAATACTGCCCAAGGAGGAGATCACTCTGAATAAGAACACATTCCATTAAAGTAATAGAGCAAAACAGGCTGCCAATGGTCATGCTCTAATTACACATTACGTTAATCCAATAAGATACCTATTATTATCCTTTTAGTGAAATTATACCGCCACTTAAGTTATTACTCCGAATTTGAAATTGAAGTTCTGAAATCTGTCGGACCTTGGGATGCGGAGGTTTCATGAGTGTGTACAGATTAATAACTTGATTGTCCTCTATATTCACCATGAAGAAGCTTAAGAGAAGAGAACAAATGAGACTAGATATTGTGTTCCATTACTAGGATTTGTTGAAAGAAAATTGCCTGAGGATTACTAGTTGATACAGTTAGATTGAATGATTGATTATAGCTACAGAGATCAATAACTTGAGTGTCCTCTATAATGACCATAAAGATGCTTAAGAGAAGAGATCAAATGATACTTGATGTTATGTTCCATTTGTCGTATCGTTGAAGGAAATTTTCTAGAGGATTTCTAGAAGACACAGTTAGATTGAATGATTGGTTATATCTATTTGAATATGATAATCATCAATTTACATTAGATTGAGTTGGAATTGTCAAAGGGTAGTGGTTAGGGATGCCTCTTCAATTGTGTTCTTTTGATAGCCTAAGTCAATGTACATTGACCTATATGATTCTACTAAAATGAGATAGTAAGGACTGAAAGGAAAACTACATTGAGCTTGCAACCTGCAAAGCATGTGCTAAAAAATAAGAGATTGTATCGCAAAAAAGGATTCAATCCATGTACATAAATATATATGGGGAATTTTGAAATGTACCCAAAATTAAAGAGTAGATTGGAAATATGACAATTTTTTAAAACATTTGTAACTATGTCATTTTTAGATGTAAAATTTCAAATACACCATTTGGTAAAATGAACACTTTTTGTGTGGTTAAGATAGTTGACAGGTTATACAATAGCTTCTAAGAAAATTATTAGTCAAATATTTCGATATCAAAAATACATCGACAATATTTGGTCGACATCAACCGAGATAACGTCGATGTTAATTTTTTTTTATCGATGATATTGACAAAATAGACAAAGACAAAATAGACACTAAATTAATACACTTTTTATATTGTCCATTTTGTCGATGTCGATAAAATGGGCAAAATAGGTTAAAGTCCATTTTGTTGACATTTCAAAATAGAAACCAAATTTAGTTCCCATTTGTCGATTTTGAAATGTCAACAAATGGGATTTAGCCCATTTTGTCATATGGCAAAGTAGGCATCGACAAAATGATAATCTATTTTGTCAACGAAGAGATGAGTTTTGTGCTTTTTTTTTGCATGTTTTCACCAAATGTAACAATTTACATTCTCCAACAACAAAATATACCAACAAATTATATCGAAAAAAATTTGTAAATTAAACTCAATATCTAATATAATCCATTAATATACAAATATAGAAAAAATTACCCACCAACATAAAATATATCGACAAAAAAATAAAGATACAATATATCAAATTTAAGTTTCATATAATCTACATAAAAAATACACTAATTTTCTTAATTTTTAATAGCTATAAATTTTTAATATCTTATAACTGATTTCAAAATTTTCAAATCGGTCGACTTCTTCAAATGACTCAAAAACTAGTAACAAATCTAATGATATATTTGAATCTGGGATAAGAATGAGAGAATCTGGCCAATAAAATAAAAAAAGGAGTGGAAAATGAAGCTTATGGCAACGCCGTAGCGGCAATGGCGGAGGAAGTGAGGAGAGTGTGTGTTTAAGTTAGAGAGAGAGAGAGAGTAAGCTTGGTAAGATAAGAAAATGGATATAATAGATATTTAGTTGGTAATTAAGGGGTAATTTTGTCTAAACTTTTTAAATTTGATCAATTCATCAAATGTTATAAAAAATAGGCATATTTCAAAATACACTTGTCCAATTCCCTCAATATATATTTGAAAATTTAGCAACAGTTGAACTGGGGTCAATCCTCAAGTATTATATTTGGATGTAGCCCTGCATTTTTATGCTTGCAGCATCCTGCGTGGATTGCGCAAATCTTTTTCTCTGTGTGTTTGTGTAAGCATATACATACATGTATGTACATCAGTACATGGATACACAAATACACTTATATGTTGGTGCGTATTTGGATTTTTCACTTGAGGCTTTCTGATTTTTCCAGTGTCACGGTTAGTTTGAATTTTGTTCCTAGGGATCCAGATAAATGTGCCAAGACACAATTGCATCAAACATACTTTAAATTGAGAAGCATACAGATACTGTTCTTCAGTTTTCTGTATCATTCCATATGTACTGTCCCCCGCTCCATAATGTATGACTGCTTAGTGATGGGTTAAAAGAGGGCATTAACAATAAATGGCTTTTCAGAAGGGTCTGTGTATAAAGCTAGTAGCTTTATCTAATACTTTAAAGTTGTCAATATGGTTATGTATATTCAATTGAATAGTGTTTAGTTTGGCGGGGGAATTTTCAACTTGTAGACATCATTTTTTCAAATAAATAATGTCTTTTCAAACTTTCTAGTGTTTTCATTTGTTTACGGAAAATATTTTATTTTCTTTAAATTTCCAGGAGGAAGCTAAGGTGGAAGAGGTTTATGAAATCACCCATAAAGTGTTTTTGGATGTTGACATAGACAAACAACGTCTTGGTATGGGCCCTTTATATTCTTTTAGTGGTTGAAATTGTAAATTTTCAGTCCTAAAATGTCATTTTATTGTGCATGTTAACTTCATTTAATAATTGCTTCCCAATGATTACCAAATTTTCTTTATTTGGAAGGTGTCTAAGGTCTAGTTTCTCAGTCATCCAATATTTTCCTCTATTTTAAGTACTAAGATGTTATTTCATTGAGTCCTTTTGCCAAAATAAAGCATATCTTTTAGTCCAGGCTAAATGTTATTCTAACTTCACTTGCATCCCTTGCTTTTAATAACAATAGTTGCATAACATCTACATTGTGTTGTATGTTTGACCTCAAGATGATCTTCTCTAGGTTTGTTGAAAAGTTTTCAAAGTTTTATGGTATGCTATTTCCTGGAAACTGACTTGTTCTCAAGATCTCTGACTCATTGCTTATATTAACTCCAGTTTGCCATTAGTGCTGTTTCATGACTAACTGATGCCTCATTGTTGCCGAAAATGTGACCCAATGCACCACAGTTCTTGATACCTCTTTTTTTTTTTTCATCATATATCTTCTGATAATTAGTGTCTATAGCAATGGATCTGATCACCCCCACCCCCACCCGATAAATAGGCTACACTTTTCCAGGTCTTGTCGGTTACAAGGTCGATTGAAACATTAAATTTCTATGGTTACTGAGCTCCCTAGAATGAGTATGGGATATAATCTGTTAAATTTCAACTGTTGGTTTAATTTTCAATATTATTGGAGGGTTTGGGTCCATATTTGCACATTGATGGTTTTATATTGACTGAACTCGCGCTCATTGAAGCAAATCATTATGTATTGGTGGCTGGTCAATTCATTTGTGCCACAGAAGGACAGTGGTATTGTGTGGAGTTCATATATATACCTTTGAAACCATCCTTTTCACTAGTAATACTCCAATTTTCCTATGGGAAAGTTCTGGATTTTTGGTTGAGTGACTTCAAAATATACAAAATGATTAGGAGCTTTTATCGAATATGTTCCTTACTACTGCCTAGGATATTGGAATATCTAAAATATTGATGGTTGTATTCTTTACTTTGAAATTTATGATGTCTTAACTCACCTCAAACATCCTAAAGAGCGGCCATATCAAAGGAAAGCAGAAAAAAAAATTGATGGAATAGAGGAAAACGAACACATACTTTTTTCTCCCTTTTTCTAAAGTGAAGGTTTGGGATATCCATGTAAGGTCAGCTGTATTTTAATGAAGGGTTGTAGTTATGGAAAAGAATCTAGCAGGACTTCTTTGAACCAGGCAGGAAACTCTCCACTTCTCATGCGGGACTAGAATTATTGACTGTTGGTATCGTGGGTTGAATTTGTATGTAGAACAGTTTCACTGACACCCACTGTTCTTGTGACATCTCCATACCACGTCGTACAATATTTTCTTATCTATTAGTGAAGTGGATTATGAGCTGCTAAGTCCACCACAGTGTCAAATTCTTCTGATTACATGTGCTTCAACCATTTCATCTCATCTTTCATGTGAAACTTGAAGATCAGAAAACTTGGCATCACATAATGAATAAGAGTTAATCTTGACTTATATTGTGCAAGTAATCTAGTTTTCATTCATACATTCAAGTTTTTAATCTTACCCTGAATGCCTACAGGAAGAATCACCATTGGTTTATATGGTCAAGTCGTACTAAAGACCGTGGGTATGTCTTTAGCCTTCTGCTAAAATCCTTTCATGCTCAGCTGGAAGATTTAGCTAATCTTGTATTCCACGTACCATATTATATGGTTCCTTGCATGTTTTTTTCTGATTATATTGTCTGTGTCTTATTTGCAGAGAATTTCAGGGCTTTGTGCACAGGTATTTACTGTATCCTATACAATTGTATTAGACACTTAAGATATGCCGGCTGCTCATTTATCTTAAATCTCCTTCACATAATTTGCTTTTTCTGGAATCAGGGGAGATGGGAAAGAATGCTAATGGAGTAGTTCTCCACTACAAGGGAACGCCATTTCATCGATTATACCTGGATTCATGATTCAAGGTGGAGATATCGTCAATAGAGACGGGAGAGGAAATCAGTCTATATACGGAGGCACCTTTCGTGATGAGAATTTCAAGCTGAAGCATTCTCATCCGGGTCAGCAACGATCTTCTGTAACCTATCTCTTTTGACTTGGTTAATGCGATGGACTTGTTTATAACTGAAGCTGTGAAGGAATTTATTCTCTGTATGACTTACCTCTTTTTGTCTCTCTCATATTTTGGTACATGTAATTGTTGCAGGTGTTGTTTCCATGGTGAATTCTGGACCTGATTCCAACGGTTCACAGTTTTTTATTACCACAGTAAAGGCCAGCTGGTAAGCTTCAATACTGAGAAAAGTAACTTTTAAGCTTGGAGATTGCTGTAACTCTACTAGCATGAGACGTAGTATTGAGAAAAGTAACTTCTCCAATAATCACACAGGTTGGACGGTGAGCATGTTGTTTTTGGCAAAGTCATTGAAGGCATGGATACTGTGTATGCCATTGAGGAGGAGCCGGAACCTACAGTGGGAAGCCGAGGAAAAAGTAATTATTGCCAATTCCGAGGAGATACCAAAGAGCAAGTGGGAAGAGGAGGGTCGAGCTTCTTGACTATAACACCAGCAAATTTTGGAGTATAACTTGTTAATGTGGCATAGGATTTTCGACATATATCTTCTGATCATGTTCATTAAATTATTTTTACTATAGTATCTAAGATTTAACACTTTAGCTTGTTGGTATAGCTGTAATTTTTTTTTTTTTTTTTTTAATGTATTTGCTGCAATCAATGTTCTAAAAAGCGTAAATATGGGAGTGCGTGAAAGTCGAGTTTCAAGTTTTTTCGAAATTTGTATTTTGATTTTATACTGACTATTGTAGAGAGAAAAATTCAAGTAAATGATAAATTTTTTGGATTTTACCCATCTGTTTTTTTTTTAAAATTATAGGAGCTTATTTTTGCAATTTTATATTTTTTTTTAATTTTTTAATTTTCAAATGGTTTACGCTCAAATTATAGTACTTTCGAAATGTTTATGCTACTTTTGAGTAGGCTCTGTTGGGGGGATGATGAGTTGTGAGTTGTGAGTTGTGAGTTGTGAGGTAATACCATATAGATAATAGCATGTTTGGGATATTTTTTTCAAGTTTATAATTTGATTAAATATTATTTTTATCTACTTATATATTTATTCCACAATTTTATTCATTATTTATTTATATAATTAGTAGAATTCACAATTTATAATAAATAAAAAACCTTTATCAAAGAAGTACAAAATTTTTGTTCATGTTCTCATGGATTTTTATTCAGAGTGTATTTGATTTTGATTAAAGTTAGCTTTTTTTTTGTAAAATTTGATAAAAGTTAATAAAATGTATAGTTAAAAAGTTGTGGGTTGATAAAAAGTGTAGCTTAAAATTAATTGTTGATTTTGACTTTTATTTTTTAGCAAAATTTTAATTGATTTCAAACAAACTGTTTAAATAATTAAAATTTTACTTAAAATTAAATAGAAATTAAACAAGTAAATTTTAAAATAAATAATTATTTTATTAATTAAAGATAAGTAACACTAACCTGAGAGTTATTTTGAGAAAAATAATTATTTTTATTTAAAAGTAAAAAAAGGCAATAATTATTTATAATGAACTTACTAAAGAAGTAAGTTTAAAATAAATAACAAATTTTATAAAAGTTAATAATAATTACTTATTTTGATAGTAAGATAAGAATTTCTTTCAAAAAATAACTTATAAGTAAATTTACTTATGAGTAGACTTAAGTGTGTGTGTGTGTGTGTATTTGTTAATGAAGTTAAAAATAAATAAATTACTTACATTAACACAAACTTGAACTACTTTTAAAATGTATTTTTTTACTTAGAAGTAGGAGAACAGAAAATTATCTAAACGTATTTCTAGAAAAAGTTACTTAAAAGTAAGTAACTTTATTTTTTTAAAGTTAAGAAAAAGTCGTCCTATTTTTTATTTTTAAATATTTATACAGTGTACTAACAAAGGGTTAATTTCAACAACGGTCACTGAAATTACCTTCAAATTACAAAATGGTCACTGAAGTTCAAAAATTTCAGTAGTGGTCACTGAAGTTAGAAATCCTTTCACTAATGGTCACTCTATTAAATTAATAATTTAAAATGGTGATGTGGCATGATGATGTGGCATTTATTTATTGCATGATAGTCTATATAATTTATATAATATTCACTTTAGTCCTTATATTTCAATTAAGTCTTCAAAAATCGTATCTTAGGTCCTTAATTTTTTACATCTTTACACTTTGATCCCTAAATTTTTAATTATCTTTTAATTAAGTCCTCCAAAAATTGTATCTTAGGTCTTTCAACTTTTTACATCTTTACACTTTGATCTCTAAATTAATCATCATCTTTCAATTAAGTCCTATAAAAATTGCATTTTAGGTCCTTCAACTTTATACAACTTCAAATTTTGGTCCTCCAAATCCTTGATTTTAGTGGCCAAAATAAGTGTAATTTTAGTAGTCAAAATAAGTATACTTTCAATTAAATCCTTGACTTTACACTCGAATTTTTAACTAAACGAACAAAATAATATAATTAAATAATAAACTATTTAGTAATCAAAATAAGTGTAAAATTCGTACTTATCACTTAGAGTTGATTACTAAAAGTAGATATTTTAATTGTCAGATCCTATAATATTATTTTGTTCGTTTAGGTAAAAATTCGAGTGTAAAGTCAAGTATTTAATTGAAAGTTCACTTATTTTGACCACTAAAATTATACTTATTTTGGCCACTAAAATCAAAGATTTTGAGACCAAAGTGTAAAGATGTAAAAATTTGAAGGACATAAGATGCAATTTTTGGAGGACTTAACTGAAAGATAATTGAAAATTTAGAGACCAAAGTGTAAAGATGTAAAAAGTTGAAGGACCTAAGATGCAATTTTTGGAAGACTTAACTGAAAGATAATTGAAATTTTGGAGACCAAAGAGTAAAGATGTAAAAAGTTGAAGGACCCAATATACAATTTTTGGAGGACTTAACTGAAAGATAATTAAAAAATTTGGGACCAAAATGTAAATATATAAAAGATTAAAGACCTAAGATGTAATTTTTGAATAACTTAATTAAAATATAAGGACTAAAGTGAATATTATATAAAGTCGTGGACTATCATACAATAAATAAACGCTTACATCATTATGTCACATCACTATTTTAAATTAGAAATTTAATAGAATGACTATTAGTGCAGGGATGGCAATGGCAGGGCAGTCGGCCCGCGCCGCCCGCCCGCCCGCCCCCGCGACCCGCGGTCGAGGCGGTGGGGGGGTATGGGCGGGCGGGTCGGCCCTTTGACCCGCCAACCGTCCATGAATTTTCTTTTTTTTTTTTTTAAAACTCGAAAACATAATAAAAAAAAATAAATAATTTTTATATATATATTTGTACGCACGGTTTAAACTTATTCATGTTTATGTGCCCGCCAAGCGAGAGACTGAAACCGATAACAATTTTGTGTTCTGAAGTACTGATGGTGATGCCATGCATTTGTGGAGTGATTTCAAGTATAGCAGTGCAAAATTTTAGGAGGAAAACCAAGTAAAAATTCTATTTTTAACAGGAAATTCTAAATTCAAAGATGAGGCTAATAAAGTGTTTAATCAATAATCAGCCTTGTTTCCAGTTTACCCCAACCAACCAATTAGTCTGTCATTTAATGATGATGTTTTGATCATGAAATTGTTGACTTGTCTTTCAGGAGCACTGTGTGTGGCCTATGCATTCAGTGATATGCCTATATTAGCTAATTTTGGTTTGAACATATCACTAAAATATATTTTAGTTTACAAGTTTCAACCCGGGTTCGATTCTTCTTTACCTATCTATTTGTAGTGAAAATTATAATTTCTATTATATATTTATATTTTATGATTTTCAAAAAAAAAAAAAAAAAAAAAATTCTAGGGGCGGCGGTCACATGGGTGCCCCGGACCTCACAGTGGCAGATTTTTCTGCCCCAAACCCGTCCCCTATTGTCCGACGGGACGGGCGGGCGGGCGGTGCTGGAGGGGCGGGTCGCGGGTCGTGGGTCGTGGGTTTTGCCATCCCTACATTAGTGAAAAGAATTTTAATTTCGGTGATCACTCATCAAACTTTTTAACTTCAAATGACTATTTTGTAATTGAATGTAACTTCGATGACAGTTGATGAAATTAACCCACTAACAAACGTTATATTATCACATTACACATTAATGTATTGGAGGAATTTTGAAATGCGGCTAAAATGAAGCGTGGATTTGAAATGTTGCAACTTTAGAAAACATTTGCAAGAATGGGCATTTTTACATGCAAAAATGTCAAAGATACTTATTTGTATAAAATGCGACTTTTTGTGTGTAGTTTGGTCGATATTAAAGTTAACGACTTTTGGTAGCTTCAAAGAGAAGCTAGATAAGTGGATATTGCAATTACACAGAAAACAATATAATTAGTTACTAATCACGACATTTAGATCATTGCAAAAATACATTTTAATGGCTATCAGTTAAGTTATCAACACAACACTTTAATTCTTCATAGCTGAAGTACTCGGAACACATCAATATGTTTTAATCCTTCATAGCTGAAGTTATAGTCTGAAGATAAGAAAATGCTATTATTTATTTATGAATATGATTTTAAGAATTTAATGTTTAGTTAAGTTATGGGAAGTATACATAAATTTTGATATTAATAACATGATTAATATTAAATTATGTGTCTAATTTGAAAAATCATATAAACAGCTTTAGAAATTTAAATATGGAATGGTTGTCTAGAACGTGTTCTGTTTCAAAAAATATAGTGAAATTTTTGGGATGTCATATTGTACTGTCGAATCGACAAGTCACTATGTTATAACTGTCGATTCGACAGTTCATAACACAGATATTGAAATGTGTATTCGAATTGGAAAATCGTTCAGCGTGTACTTCAATAAACCGCTATATTTGAAATTAGCCTTTCCCACCATATTATTCCAAGAGCAAATTAAAGAATTTAAAAGCACAATGTATCAATGTCGACCTCACATGTACTCGTAGAACATGTCTAGTTTGTCCACTGCGGACAATGTCTCTAAACTAATAAATAGACTATCTATAGGTTTACATACTCCCTCGATCAACAACGTCAATCTCGGTTTGTACTTATCACCGTGATGATCGCAAGCTACAAAAGCGGCTACTAATTGCTTCAAAATGTACACTATAGATTGAAGAATCACTTTCGTCTCAACATGTGTTTGAACATTGTCTCTTCTACCAATAGATTGCTTGGGGAACCACGACAAATCAACCCCATCATTAATGCGTACTCTTGCACTTTGAACCGGGCTAACTTTCTGTTCACTTTAAACCATGCTTGTTCACCTTGTTCGACTATAACATGCAGAGAATTATTTGATGTACCAAGTTACCACTAAACTGTAGTTGCATATTTTGTAAAAAAACAAAAACAAAAACAAAACAAACAAAGCATATTTCACGAAAACCAGTCTTATGCTCTGCGTCAAAATTCTACATTATTACATCAATATATCCGGTGTTGCTAATCTTTGTGATTTGCCCTGCAAACCTTTGGTGCTCAGCTACCCAAAAAAAAAAATCTATATGACAAAAAACCAAAAATAGTATAGTTTCTAACTAAAAGATCATGATCAATTTCTGTACGCATCCAATAGTTGGACACAATTTGAACTATTGAATAGATAGTTGTTTCTCTTCAACTCGTCGAATAAATAGTTCTAGAAAACAATCGTCGAATCGACAATTCAATTTGGAACTTTCAAATCGATATTTAAGGATGAATGGAAACCGATTCAAAACTTGAAGAAAAATAACTATCGAGTTGATAGATCAATTTGAACTTGGAACTATCGAATCGACAGTTCAAAAGACACTCTAAGAGTTCAAGTAAACATAAATCATCGTGCAACAATTAATAAAAATCACAGATCTAACAAATCGAATAGGAAAACAATTAAAACCAAAGAAATGAGTGACAATTACATAAAAACTTTAAAAATCGTATAACTAATAGTCTATAAATATGCACCAATATACATTATGAAAAATGGGGCAAAATAAAAACACAAAATGGTTAAAACTTACTTGAAATGCCTTGGTTTAAAGACGATAAAATAGTCCAGTTTGGTGTGGTTTCTCGGCTCAACGGTAGAGTGGTAGTCGTCTTGTGTTTGAAGAACGGTGGTGGGTGGTGTTGAAGAAGAGACGTTGGTGCGGTGGTGGTGCTCCGTTTGAAGACCGTTAGTTGGTGGTTGAAGAAATATAATTTTTATTTTTAAGAGAAACATATCAGTCAAATTGATTTTGAATAATAAGAGAGAGTCGAATTAATTATAAGGAGATGGACGTGAATTTTGTAAGGACATTTTGAGCACATTCTAAGTAAAATGGCCATTTGGACAAATATTTTAAAATTGTCATATTTCAAAATAATTAGTTAAAATTAGACATTTAATTCAATTTCCTCAAGAAATAACTTAAATTTTGAGTCTTTGACCATGCTTTTCTCCTTTTTAGACAAATTTTATCTTTTCTATCATTTTCCAAAATATAACAAAAGATGATTAGCAAAGTGGATAAAATAAAAATAAAATAATAGCAATGTTGTGCGATATATATCCATAAGTGGACGGATCGTTGACAAGTAATATAGTGATAAAATAAAGTGTTGAACCCACGAGGACTAGATACTAAATTACCAATTAATTTCACAACTCAAATTTTAACAATGGAAATAAACATGATTCAAATTTTGATTCTTAAGACTATAAACTAAATTAACTATTTTAATTAAATTGAAATTCACAATAAAAAGCAACTTTGAAATATGAGAACAATTAAGGTTTAACAATACTAGGATTCACGAATCCACCGACACGTTCTACCCAATTATCTCGTTAAACACTTTTTAGCTTTTAATTACCTTGACCGAAAATCGGCGTTCCTAAATTAATCGAAAGCCTCTCTCGATGGTCAATCAAATCTATATGTTATGCGAACTTCATTATCTCTAATTAAGCTTCGAGCATAAACACATGCATTAAAATCTCAAGATCGCCTAAATGGATTTCATAAGGCATAATAGTAATCTCTATCTATTATTGGACCCTATGTTATTCAATACCACGTGCTTAATCTATATTGAATCTCTCGACTTCAATACAGATCACAATATATTCTAATGGTGCGCAAGCATTAAAATAATAAAGAAACTGAATAAAGAATAATCAATCCACGGCAATTAATTACTAAAAAGGGAAAAACTGCTTAATTAATCAAAACGTGAGGTTTCATCGTTCATCCTAGATAAAGAAATTAGCCGGACATGATTTCTTCAATTAACGAAAGGATTGAATTCATCATGGTCCGGGGAAAGGAAAACAAAAAGTAAAATAAAATCCGTAATCTCGGCTTGATGATCTTCGATTTCGCGCCTTGATCTTCGTTTTTGCCTTGTATCTTGTTCCTCCAAAATTCGTCTCCCGCGAAAAGTCTATCTTCTACCTCTTATAGTACTCTCTCCAGACCTCCAAACGTGTGTTTGGTTGTTCAAGTTATTTGGACTGGTAGAATTCTATTTGAATCAGGTGTCTGCAAAAATTTCGTCACGATTAGGCTGTGCGATCGCATGGCTTTGATAGCTGCGATCGCATGGCTTGTCTGTTTAACATTCTGCTATTTTTTTCAGTGCCTTGCGATCGCACCAGGATAACACCATGCGATCGCATCGCATGGTTTATCCTGGTTCTGAATTTGAATTTCCCGCCTATGTATTTGCACATCAAGTCCCTGAAGTTCCATTTCTTTAACAATTAGGTCCCCTTGTCTTCATTTTTCTCTCTTTTCATCCCATTTATACTTGACTTTGATTATTTCCTAAATTGATAAGAAAACATATGCAATTAGACTGTAAAGAACTAAAAGAACTTATAATTGTCCATTTTTGTGAGCCCAGATAAGTACAAAATCGTACTTATCAAATACCCCCAAACTTGAACTATTATTCGTCCTTGAATAAACTAGCTAAAAAAAAACAATCTTGTACTAGATGGAATAAGCAATAATAAAGTTCACAACATAAATAGCTTGCCGTCTTTGCTTCAGATTTTTGCAAAAAGAAAAACTTATAATTCATGACGAGTGTTCAGGTCATACAGTTGTAAACGTGATTCCACTTAAACATATTTGAATCGTGTGTGAGGGCAGTTCATCTGATCAGCTTTAATTCTATGGAGGTGATAGCCCAACCACTTAGTCAATTTTTCCTTACCCTCTCGTAAGATACACATCCCCCAAAATAATTGTTTTCTCTCAACATTTCGAGATTTCTGGGTCTAAGGTTGTTCACTTTTTTTTTTTTTTTTTTTTCTAGAGGCTGGTTGAGAAAACTAATGATTTTGACAACCTAGGCTTATGAAGATTCTCCAATTTATGAGCACCCTTGACCAGAAATTTCCTACTAAGTAAGTCAAACTCATTAGTCATCTAATCCTCAGGTTACTTTGCAAAGAAATTTTTTATTTTATTTTATTTTTTTATTTTTATTTTTAATCTTATGTGCAGAACTCAGTCCATTAAGCTTTCTAAATGACCCATGTAACGAGCTTTAGGCCGATGACTCCCGAGCCTTTCGAACTTTAGGGCATCGGGTTTTGAGAAACCCCTACGGACCTTTTCACTCGAGTCAAATAGGCTACGAAAAGAGTTATAAGATATTTAGTCGTATGCGAAACTCATTCCATTAAGCTTTCTAAATGACCCATGTAACGAGCTTTTGGTCAATGACTTTATCACTCGAGTCAAAAAGGCTTGAAATGAGTTATATAAAAATAAAAGCCTTGTTCTTTGCTTGCAATAAGTTCATGCTTTGAGGATTAGATTCCTAACATTCGGTCATTACTTAGTTTCCTCTAATCGGTCTAAAGTGCTCCACACAATTTTATTTTTTCGACATACACGGAATCAAACATAATCTAGATAGCCACTATCACGGTTTACTCACTACAATCACTCACTTCATTCAATCACTCACTTCATTGGTTACTTAGTTGGGATACAGATAATTTGAAGGTTTTGGGGATCCTATTGTTTCCAACTTAAGTGCACCAACATAGCTACTTATCATTTTCACGGGCCGACACAACACAATATCAGATATGATTTAACAGTCTCACATTTAAACAACAATATATTCTGCTCATTCAAAGTCATGATTTGATGAAAATTAAATGAAAATTATCATCATTAGTTAAGCAAGGCTATTCATACCACACAAGCATGCAAACGAATAATTTTTTTTTTTTTTAAGAAAATAAGTAAATAATAAAAAAAAAAAACTAAGTCAACAGTCAAATATCATATCATCAAATATCATGAATATGTCAGATTGAGCAAAATTTTTATCAACCACCCCCAAACTTAAAACGTGCATTGTCCCCAATCGCATGTAAAATAAAGAAATACATAAAAATTTAGGTACTTCCCGGAGGTGGATCGGAGGGTGCCTGAATGAGGAGTGTGGAGGGGTCAACTGGTGGAGGAGCTGGCGTGGGTGTCGGGCGGCATATCTGATCATGGAGGTCATCCAACTTGCCCGCGACATCTGCGTCTAGTCGCCGCTGACACTGGTCGCGATCGGCCCCGAACCGACTACCGCTCAAGGGAAGTTTGACTCAGGGTAAACTCCATAGACGACTGAGTGTGTCTGCCTGCATCCACTCGAGCCCGTAGAGTCGCCAACTCCTGCTGCACTGTGCGGAGCTCAGTCCGGGTGGCGATGATGAGCCGTGTCTGCTCAGCCTGACCCTCTAGTAAGCGATGTAACAAGGCGGTGTTATCTCAGTCTTCTTGGTGGGGTGCGGTGCCGCTCCTCGAGAGGGTGCTCGCTCTGCGGTGGGCTGCCCCTATAACTCTCGTGCGGTGTCCCGTCTGGCATTCTCCAAGGCAAAGTGGTTGATAGGTCCTTCTCGAAAAAGCGGCCCGTCGGTGAAATCGGGACCCCCTTTGCCGCATGATACCACCGATCAGCGCTGGGAAGATGGCTGTGTGCCTCTTGTCCGTCTGGGAAGCCAGAAGTCGATCGGGGTGTAGATGTAACTCCCTGTGTCGATCTTCCTCCCGTGAGCCAAGATGTAACTCCCATAATTGCTTTTGGATTGATTATTCTTTATGCGCTTTTTCTATTATTTTAATGCCTCGATCACCATTAGAATATATTGTGATCTATATTGAAGTCGAGAGATTCAATATAGATTAAGCACGTGGTATTGAATAACATAGGGTCCAATAATAGATAGAGATTACTATTATGCTTTATGAAATCTATTTAGGTGTTCTTGAGATTTTAATGCATGTGTTTATGTTCGAAGCTTAATTAGAGATAATGAAGTTCGCATAACATATAGAATTGATTGACCATCGAGAGAGGCTTTTGATTAATTTAGGAACACCGATTTTCAATCTATGGTAATTATAAGCTAAAACGGTTAAATGGATATTTGATTAAGGAAAGTGTTGGTGGATTCGCAAATCCTAGAGTTAGTAGATCTTGAATTCGTTCTTACCTTTTTAAAGTTTCTTATTGTTATTTTCAATTCAATTAAATTAGTTAAATTAGTTTAGAATCACACCTCAAAATTAAATCTGTGTTTCGTTTTATTGTTAGAATTAGAATTATAAATTAATAGGTTAAATTAATATCTAGTCCTCGTGGGTTCGACACTTTATTTTATCACTATATTACTTGTCCACGATCCGTCCACTTGCGGGATATAAATCCTGTGCAGCAGCGCCGATGCTCGTGTGGTCGCCATGGCGACTGCAGAGCTTTAATGATTACGCGTTTGGAACTATTTTCGTCCTAAACACGTGTTCCAAAGCTAAATTGCATGACCCTAGATGATTGCTTTAGTGTAATGGATTAGCCCAAGGTGTGGTTTACAACAAATTTGGCCAAAAACGTGGATGAGGCAATATATCAAACACCTAGTATGCATGTGATGTTCTTCAAAGAAATGACAACTATGGGGAAGGAACAAAACCAAAAAATTTTCCAACTTAATCAACTAAAACCCAATCCAAATACACTTCCCAAGTCGGTTCAAGCCTAATACTACTCAACCATTTCTCCACATTCATCAAATTGCAAGAATATTCTAACATTTAAGTCAAAATCCGGAAATAACTTGAGAAAAGAAAATGAACTTACCGTTAAATTCGTGAATTAGGAAGTGCAAGATGGTTTGGTTGTGTGGAATTGATGCCCAAAGTGCTCGGAATGGTGTTTAAGATTAAGGAGAGAAGAGGAGACGATTTTGAAGTTCAAAAGTTGAAGAATGACAAAGAGTGTTGATTCTCGCCTTTAAACATTTCGATAGTCCATGCGATCGCATGGACTAAAAATCTTGTGATCGCACGGTGAACAAAAATCAGGCGTAATGTAATCGCCCGATCTATGCGATCGTTAGGTGTGAACCATGCCATCGATGCATGGTTCAACACCGATTTCAAATTTTTTTTTTTTTTTTTAAACATTACTTAAAATAAGTAAACATGCATGTGCAACATGACGATGATAAAATCCTCGAATCCTAAGAATTTAAACAAAAACTATTCCACAATTAAAAACCTAAAACGTGCAAAAACGTGCTCGAACTCCTAAAACTGAAATCATGCTGTAAATGTAAATAAAAGGGAAGAAAATGGGTTGCCTCCTATTGAGCGCTTGTTTAAAGTCTATAGCTCGACTTTGTCGCGGTGATCACTCCCGGATTGCTCAACGTGGTAAATGACTTTTCTTTCGAAAAATCACCCTCCAAGTAATGTTTGAGTCTTTGTCCGCTCACTTTGAACCCGCCTTCGTGTCATGAGCCACCTCCACCGCTCCATGTGGATAGACTTTCACCACCGTGAATGGGTGGGACCACCTTGAATGCAATTTCGTGGAAGAGCTTGAGTCGAAAGTTGAATAAGATGACTTTTTGCCTCGCTAAAAACCGCCGTTTTGAATGTTTTTGTCATGCCAATTCTTGGTTTCTCTTTGTACAGCTTTGGCATTTTCATAAGCCTCGAACCTCGAATTCCTCCATTTCATTCAACTCAGCAGTCTTTTCTCACCGGCTTCCTTCAAGTCGAAATTTAACTTCCTCAATGCCCAAGAGGCTCGGTGCTCCAACTCAACGGTAAATGGCACGCCTTCCCAAAAACTAGGCGATAAGGTGACATTCCAATTGGAGTTTTGAATGCGATTCGATATGCCCAAAGGGCATCATCTAGTTTTCTCGACCAATCCTTCCTCGATGAACTCACCGTAAGCTCCAAGATCCTTTTCAACTCCCGGTTGGATATTTCCACCGCCTTGGGGTTTGTGGATGGTATGGAGTAGCCACATGGTGCTTCACACCGTATTTTGCCAAAAGAGTGTCAAACTGTCTATTGCAAAAATGCTTGTCCCCGCCACCGATGATTGCCCGAGGAGTCCCAAACGCGTAAAATATTCTTTTGAGAAAGTTTACCACCACCTTGCCATCATTGGTTGGTAAGGCTACAGCTTCTACCCATTTGGACACGTAATCCACAGCCACCAAAATGTAAGAATTTGAGAAGGATGGTGGAACGGGCCCATGAAGTCAATACCCCACACGTCGAAAAGTTCAACCTCTAGAATGCTTCAGAGGGGCATTTCACGCTTCCCGAGATATGTTCCCGTCCTTTGGCACTGCCACATTTTTTACCGATTGTAAGCATCTTTGAATAAAGTCGGCCAATAAAACCAGATTGTAGGACTTTGGTCATTGTTTTGGTAGCCCCGAAATGACCTCCGTATGGCTAAGAATGACATTGCTCCAAGACAGTCTCCATTTCTTCTTCGTGTAGGCATCTCCGATTACCGATCGGCTCCCTTCAGAAAGAATAGGATCTTCCCAAAAATAGTGTTTAAGTTCGAAAAGAACTTTTCCGACGTTGATGATCATAATCCGGTGGCATGATATTGCTTGCAAGGTAATTCACATAATCTGCATACCACGGTGCAATCTCCAACCGCTCAATCCCAAAAATCGCTCATCCGAAACTTCTCATTTATTTCACCTTCCTCATTGCCTTCCGTCTCGCTCGATTCTTGACAAGTGGTCGGCTACCACGTTCTCAACCCCTTTTTGTCTTTAATTTCCAAGTCGAATTCTTGGAGAAGTAAGATCCACCGAATAAGTCTTGGCTTTGCATCTTTTTAGCAAAAAGATACTTCAACGTTGCATGGTCTCAGGTGCACTATCACCTTCGACCCAATGAGGTAAGATCGAAATTTTTCAAGGCAAATACTATGCCTAGTAATTCCTTCTCTCAGAGTGGCATAATTCATCCGAAGCGTCATTAAGAGTTCGGGTGGCATAATAGATGGTATGTATGACTTTTGCTCTACGTTGCCCCAAATCGCCCCTAATGGCAAAGTCACTTGCATCACACATGAGCTCAAAAGGTAGATCCCAACTGGTGGTACAATGATGGCGGTCTTTGAGATTAGACTGTTTTGAGAGTGTTGAAAGCTTTGAGACGGTCAACAATGAAAATTCGAACTTGGCATCTTTCTCCAAAGAACCGCATAACGGTTTGGTTATTTTTGAGAATCTGTATGAACCGTCTATAGAAACCCGCATGTCCCGTAAAAGATCGAATTCCTTTAATCGATGTCGGAGGAGGTTTCTCTATAACCCGAATCTTTGCTTTGTCGACCTCAATGCCCTTTTTCGATATCCCGTGTCCCAACACGATGCCTTCTTGGACCATAAAGTGGCATTTTTCCCAATTCAAGCATCAAGTTGGTTTCTCGCAACGTCAAGTACCTGTGGTCGATTTACGAGGCAATCGTCGAATGATGCTCCAAAAGCGAAAAATCATCCATAAAAACCTCAATGAATTTTTTTCGACCATATCCGAGAAAATCGACATCATACAACGAAATGTGGTGGGGCGTTGCAGATAGGCCAAATGGCATATGCCTATAAGCAAACGTGCCATAAGGATGTAAAGGTAGTCTTTTCTTGATCTTCCGGCGCGATATGAATCTGATTGTAGCCTGAATATCCATCAAGAAAGCAATAATGGGAATGACCGCCAATCGCTCCAACATCTCGATCAATGAAAGGTAGAGGAAAATGGTCTTTTCGAGTGGCATCATTCAACTTCTCGTAGTCAATACAAACTCGCCAACCGTGGTCAATCCGACCGAATGAGCTCGTTTTATCATTCTTCTCAACCTGTGATCCTCCTTCTTTGGCACTACCGGACCGGGCTTACCCAAGTACTATCCGAAATAGGATAGATAATATACTGCGTCAAGCGGTTTCAACACTTCACTCGGACCACTTCTTGCAAATGGGGATTCATCTGCGTTGATGTTGCACTCGCCGGTTTATAAGCCTCTTCCATTAGAATCTTGTGCATGCATAAAGATGGGGTGATACCTCGATGTCTCGCTATAGTCCACCCAATGGTCGATTTGTAATTTTCAAGACTCGGAGTAATTTATCCTCCCGATCCCGATCAATAGAGTTGGCGATGATGACCGGAAGGTGGATGACTCACCGAGATAAGCATACCTAAGGTGAGAAGGTAATTGCTTTAACTCGAGAATTGGTGCCTTTTGGTGAGGGAGGCTTCGAGGAAGTGTGGTACCCAAATCCATAAATCTACTCCGCTGCTCAACTGCTCGCTCCTTGTAAATATCTCGCACATTCCTCAAGAACCGGAGACTCGGAGTTTTCATCTTGAGAATGCATAATACACGCTTCCCATGGATTTGTAGGATTTTCCAAGGCAAATGTGTTATGACCTCGTGGTCGATGATATCGATCCGAAAGCATGAGTCGAGGAGCTTGGATATCGAATCGCTTTGAATACGTCAAAAGTGACCGCTCCTCATTCAATCTCAACATCACCGCCCTTTTGCACATCAATGAGGCCCTTCCAAGAGCTAAGAATGGACGCCCAAGATAAGTGGCACATCTCTATCCTCCGCCATATCGAGGATAATGAAGTCACCGAATATGAACTTGTCCACCTTTACCAAAATATCTTCAATAACTCCACGTGGGCGTTTAATCGACCGATCGCCTAGTTGGAGGAAATTGTGGTTGGCTTCACTTCTCGAGACCTAGTTGCACGAAAATAGAATAAGGCATCAAGTTAATGCTAGCACCTAAATCACATAGTGCTTTTTCGAAAAAGAACTACCAACAAGACAAGGAATAGAGAAACTCCCGGATCTTTTAACTTTGGCGGTAGCTTGTTTTGCAAGATAGCACTACATTCTTGAAGAAGCATAACAATTTCGTGCTCTTCCAACTTCGCTTATTTGAAAGGATTTCCTTCATGAATTTAGCATAACTCAAGCATCCGGGCTAGAGCATCAAGAAACGGAATGTTGATCCGAGTTTCTTGAACACATCGAGAAATTTCTCGAATTGCTTGTCCAGCTTGTGTTTTCGCAGCCTCTGAGGAAATGGGATAGGAGGGACGTAAGCCGGTGGTGGAATATAAGCTGGTGGAGAGTCATGTTCTGGTGCAACTTCTGCATCTAAATTATTTTCTCTCGCTTTGTCGGACACAGTTTCCTTTTCTACACCTGGCCTAGTCACAAGAATCTCTGGTAACTAAACCCCGCTCCTCGTGGTAATTGCATTTACTTGCTCCTTTGGATTGACTTCGGTATTGCTTGGCCATGTGCCTGGTTGTCTCTCAGTCAACAATTTAGCCAACTGCCCCATCTGATTTTCTATATTTTTGATGGCAACATCCTGTCTTTTCTGCATCTCCTTTATTTCAGTGACAGCTTCTTCCAATCCTCCTTTTTTTTCTTTTGGCCTCCCTTGATTTGGCGGATTCGGATATTCGGTTGTTGCCATAGGAGAAGTTTGGATGATTTCTCCATCCCGGATTGTATGTCCGTGAATAAGGATTATTCTCACCGACGAAAATTCTCGAGCATATGCAACTTGCTCGTGAGAAGGCATATCAACCTTTGTCAATGGGCACTCAAGATCGATGGTTTGCACCGCATGTCACATGATTGGTGGAGACATCGAACCATATTAGCTGAATGAGAATATTTCATCGTCTCCATCCGCTTTGACAATGCATCGATCTTCGCCAAGAAAAGCGATTTGAGTCTACCTCATGTACCCCGCCGCTTTCCTTTGTACTCATCCGTCCGGCCACATAACCTAATTGTTCACTTATTGTTTCATACAAGTCATGGAGATCGCCGTGAGACCTATTTTGGATAGAGCCACCGCCGCAGTAATCAATCAAGAACGATCGCTAGAACTAGACCGAGTAGAAGTAGTGATTCGAGTCGCTAAAGGAAACCCGTGGCTTGGACACTTCCCGAGCGATTGTTTGAATCTCTCCCATGCTTCATGAAAGTTTTCCAACTCGATCGTTGAAATTGGAAATCTCGTACTTCAATCTCTTCACCGGCCGGAGGAAAGTACTTCAATGTGAACTTTTGGATCGGATCACCCCAAGTTGTGATGCTCCCAAAGCGGTAGTGAATCCAACCATTCTCGAGCTTTATCCTTCATTATGTGTGTGGAAAAAGCCTCATCTTCAGCCGCTCTTCATTAACGCCTTGGTATTTGAAATTACCATGATTTCATCAAAGCGAGAAATGTGGTAATGAGGGTTTTCATCTACTCTCCCGTAGAAAGGCAGATTGTTCGAGAACAAGTTGATTACATCTGGCCTCAACTGGAAGTTGTCGTGCCCATAAGGCGGGTATATAATACTGGACCGATTTTCAACTATCGGTGGCATCATATATTCACCCATAAGAATGTCTCTCTCATTAACTTCAACAGGTCGAGCTATTGGTGCATGATTGTTTCGGCCATCTGCTTGCAACGGATTCTGGATTCGGTTATCCTCCATTGTGGCTTGCTGCTGTTGCTTCTTTTCTCTTTTTTCTCGTTGTCGTCGGTGAAAGCTCCGTTCAATTTCTGGATCTAAATCAAATAGATCAAGATCTTTTGTGCACGACACACACTTAACACCGAGAATTTAGAAAGCAGATAAAATTCAAAGAAGATCACGTACGAATTGAAAATAAAAATAAAACTAAATAAAACTAAAAAGAATTGTTAAAAGCCAAATTATAAATTAACGTAGCAATTAATAAAACTAGTCCCCGGCAACGGCGCCAAAAACTTGTTGTGCGATATATATCCTGCAAGTGGATGATCGTTGACAAGTAATATAGTGATAAAATAAAGTGTCGAACCCACGAGGACTAGATACTAAATTACCAATTAATTTCACAACTCAAATTTTAACAATGGAAATAAACACAGATTCAAATTTTTGATTCTTAAGACTATAAACTAAATTAACTATTTTAATTAAATTGAAATTCACAATAAAAAGCAATTTTGAAATATGAGAACTAATTAAGGTTTAACAATACTAGGATTCACTTAATCCACCGACACGTTCTACCCAATTATCTGTTAAACACTTTTTAGCTTTTAATTACCTTGGACTGAAAATCGGCGTTCCTAAATTAATCGAAAGCCTCTCTCGATGGTCAATCAAATCTATATGTTATGCGAACTTCATTATCTCTAATTAAGCTTCGAGCATAAACACATGCATTAAAATCTCAAGATCGCCTAAATGGATTTCATAAGGCATAATAGTAATCTCTATCTATTATTGAACCCTATGTTATTCAATAACACGTGCTTAATCTATATTGAATCTCTCGACTTCAATGAGATCACAATATATTCTAATGGTGCGCAAGCATTAAAATAATAAAGAAACCGAATAAAGAATAATCAATCCACGGCAATTAATTACTAAAAAGGGAAAAACTGCTTAATTAATCAAAACGTGAGGTTTCATCGTTCATCCTAGATAAAGAAATTAGCCGGACATGATTTCTTCAATTAACGAAAGGATTGAATTCATCATGGTCCGGGGAAAGGAAAAAAAAAAGTAAAATAAAACCCGTAATCTCGGCTTGATGATCTTCGATTTCGCGCCTTGATCTTCGTTTTTGCCTTGTATCTTGTTCCTCCAAAATTCGTCTCCCGCGAAAAGTCTATCTTCTACCTCTTATAGTACTCTCTCCAGACCTCCAAACGTGTGTTTGGTTGTTCAAGTTATTTGGACTGGTAGAATTCTATTTGAATCGTGTGTCGCAAAAATTTCACACGATTAGGTCGTGCGATCGCATGGCTTTGATAGCTGCGATCGCATGGCTTGTCTGTTTAACATTCTGCTATTTTTTTCAGTGCCTTGCGATCGCACCAGGATAACACCATGCGATCGCATGGTTTATCCTGGTTCTGAATTTGAATTTCCCGCCTATGTATTTGCACATCAAGTCCCTGAAGTTCCATTTCTTTAACAATTAGGTCCCCTTGTCTTCATTTTGCTCTCTTTTCATCCCATTTATACTTGACTTTGATTATTTCCTAAATTGATAAGAAAACATATGCAATTAGACTGTAAAGAACCAAAAGAACTTATAATTGTCCATTTTGTGAGCCCAGATAAGTACAAAATCGTACTTATCAAGCAACAAAAACTCCATCAATAAATAAATAAATATTAACAAAATAATTCAAGAATGTGTGATGGTAATAGTAAAAACAAATATTTTGACATATTTTATTTATGTGTAGTGTCGTTAAATAGAGTAATAACAACTAAATATTAACAATAAAATATTGTTGGTAATGAAATAACAATTAATTAAGTTATTTACATCGATGTTTATATATGCAACTTAAAAAAAATTAGAATAATAACATAATTTACACGAAGTCGATGGTAATTGCCATCGATTTCTCCATCAACAAGTAGCAATTGAAGAGTCGTATGTATCATCGGCAACTTTGTGTTGATAATTGCGGAAGTTGTATCAATGGTCGCCGACGATATTGTCGTCGATGAGTATCATCAAAATCATATACTGGTTATAAACTTTCGTTGTAATTCATCACAATTTTTTTTTTTTTTTTTTTTTTTTTTTTGGGAGAGATACGGAGAGCAAGTGGGATGATGTTGATGACTTTGCATCGGTAATTGCCTATGGTGAGGGAGGGAATGGCATTAGTTTAATATTGTTCGAGAATTAGTCCTATTGTACCTTGAAAACCATATTATAGAAAATTGAGTGAAATCACGTTAATTGACCAATTTGATTGGAAATCGAGTACTAAAGGAAATAACTTGCTTTCAATTTTTTCCCGAGCGTATGTGTACGTGGGTGGGGTTGAACATTATTTGAGTCCTTCAAAATGTTATTTTCTTGTCCTATCGTGTTTGGATGCGTGTGTAAGCTATTGTACTTATTTTAGTCACAAGTTATTTATCCTCATATATATTGTTGGTGAATTTGGATTTGGTGCCGAAAGGAGCACAATGAGCTAAACTCAACTTCTGAGTTTTCTTTGATGTTAATTAATTTTGAATATGTATTTAAGAACTTGGGATCAAAGATTCATCTGATTTTGGGAATTCAAATCCATAAAATTTATGGTTGAATCTTTGAATAACACTTAGAATATAACTCCTTCACGTTCCAACTTATATTGCGTTAATCTATAATTTTTAACATCTTCTCAAAATATTCTTAAATAGTTGTCATCACCCATAAATTTCAAATTCAGTATGTGTTTGTTTAGTAGTGTTGAAATTATTTTTAAGTCTTTATACTATAAGTTATATGTGAATTTGTAGATAAAAAGTGAGTAGAAGTTGTGGGTGCATATATGAAATATGTAGATAAAAATATGTTTTAAGGTTTATAAAATTTAAAATTATAATTTAAAATTTATGAAAAAAGGACAATAAAATGAAAAATAAATTGTTGTTTGTCTAATCTTGAAAAAAAATTAAAAGTTACTTTTATATTTCTTTTTTATTAATCATTATTTTTTTTACTAATAAAAATTAGAGAATTTGGCGTAAATGGTCTCTAACATTTTCTTTTATTTTGCAAATGGTCCCTAACCTTTCATTTTTGTAGAATAGTTCCTAACCTATCCATTTTAGGTGCAAGAATTGATCATTATTTGATTAAAAAAAACAAATATACCCTTATTTTTATTTATATAAAATTTTCAATTGGATTCCTAACCTTTGTAAAAATACAAATGAGTCCGATACTTTTATTTAAAAAAAATTAAAAGAAACTAACAAATTAATAATATACTAAATTATATTGTATATTTTATAAACTATTATAAAATAACTAAAATTTAAGCTCATAATAATTAACAAATGTGTTAATTAAAATTATTTTATTATTATTAAGTAATCATAAAATTTAATTTTAATTTTATCATTACAACATAAAAAAAAACTTTGTCACAAACTTAATAATCAAATATTATTATTTCATTGAGCTATCCGTCTATTAACTACAAATATTAGAGCTTAAATTGTATTTTTCATATTTAAATTTATTTTATTATTGTTCAAAATAAAGAACACAAAATGTGTAAATTAATTTTGTTAGTATTTTTATGTTAAAAAAAAAACATAATAAGATTGGTTAATGTCATAAAATTATATATGCCATTTTGTTATTTATTTAACTTAATTTTTATTCAAAATTTTCAAATCACATATGCTTACATATGCCTAAAAGCAATAATAATTTTATATTTTTCTCTTATGAAAAATTTAGAGATAATTGTATATTTGGTCCTCAACCTTTTAAAATTATTGGGGATATGCCCATAACCTAAAAAAATAGCACCACACATCCCCAACGTATGAAAAACTTGGCGTGGTAGAACCTTTATGACCAAATTACCATTTCCTTTAAATAAACAAAAAAAAATAGAAAAAGAAAACATTAATTGAAAACTAACCATATGTATCCCAAAAAAATAAAAAGTAACAAATAAGTCATCTTCTCCAAAAAGTTCTAAAATTTTATTTGTACCAAATTTAGCGAAAAATACCACAAACTCACTAAAAAAACCACCCACTTTCTCGGATTCCAACTGGAAAAAAACCACCACTAGCGGCAGATGGCAACTTCTATAATATATAAAAAAATTTACCAAACAAGCACTTGTAATTGTTAGGACCGACTCTCTAACCGTCTGTCTCATGATTCGTGAAGTTCTTCAACCTCCTATCGAGACCCATTCTTTTCAATTCATCGACAAGCTCCAATACTTGAAGTTCTTTCCACGTACTAGTAATAACTTCAATTCTTCTAAAATTCCGAAGTTTTAAAACTAGTCTTCTTTTTCTTTTTTCTACTTCAGTCTGGAACCCTTTTTAACTCTTAATTTTCTTATGGATTTCTGATTTGTAGG
Organism: Forsythia suspensa; assembly: GCA_023638005.1. Classification (NCBI taxonomy): domain Eukaryota; kingdom Viridiplantae; phylum Streptophyta; class Magnoliopsida; order Lamiales; family Oleaceae; genus Forsythia; species Forsythia suspensa. The sequence goes on along the minus strand of CM042670.1, from coordinate 25,341,506 downwards.
AAAATGGGGGATGATTGCATAGATTGCCAGCACAAGGAGGAAGATATTTACTGGTCTTGTTTCCAAACAGTCCAATTCTTTCAGATTCTGTCTGGGCCTTTTGATCAACAGTTTGTGAGTCCAGGTTCTTCTTCTTCCTCGCGTACGTGTATTTGTGTGTGTGTATGTTTTGCAGTATGTAATTTGAGGAAGATGGAAAAATATAAGTTAAATTCTGATGCATATTATATATCTTTTTTTTTTTTGCCGTTGGGATTATCTTATTATAGATGCAAAAACACGAGTTTGTGGTATTTTCTGGTGAATTTGGTACAAATAAAATTTTAGGATATTTTGGAGAAGATGACCAATTTGTTACTTTTTATTTTTTTTGGGTACATATGGTTAGTTTTCAATTATGTTTTTCTTTTTTCTTGTTTTTTGTTTTTTTGTTTATTTAAAGAAAATATCAATTTGGTCATAAAGGACTTACTATGCCAAATTTTTCATATGTTGGGGATGTGTGATGCTATTTTTTTAAGTTAGAGGCATATCCCCCAACAATTTTGAAAGGTTGGGAACCAAATGCAATTGTCCTCAAAATTTATTTGACACGATTATAGTGATATATTTAATATGCTAAATTAAATATTGTTTAATAAATGTATCGGACTTATTTGTACATTTTACAAATATTATAAATCCAATTGTAATTTTTTAACTAAAATTAAGGGTATTTTATTATTATTATTAAATAAAGATCAATTACCCACCTAAATAGATAGGTTAGAGACTACTCTATCAAAAATGAAAGGTTATGACCATTTGCGCACTATTGATAAACATTAGGGACTATATGCGCCAATTTCCCTAAAAATTATGTTTTTAGAAAGTTAACTTTTTGCTTTCTTTCCTAATAATAATTGATTTTAAATTAAAAATAGAGTAAATAATAATTGGCACTATCTCCATCATTTTGATCAGCTTAATCTCAGGTACATAGTCAACACTTACATATTTAGCCACCACCTACCACCTCCAGCTCCATCAACCGCCACCGCCGCCGCCAATGGACAACAGTGAAGACCCAAACAAGCTCTCCTCCACCCTCCCTGACCCCACCCCTACTCAACCCCTTCTCTCCCACCCCTACCCTACACTTGACCCACCCCCCATAGCCTCCACCTCTGAACCAGACGACGACCAAACACAGTACCTTCAGATCTCATACAACTATGGACCTCGCTCAATAAAGGACCTCCTTTTCTCATCCTCTTTTTCTCTTCTTGTTTTGTGCACTTTCGGCTTTGGAATTTTCGCGTCTGTTCATAGAAACCCCACCACAACCAAGTTTATGCTTTTGCTTATAATCCTACCTCCTCTTCTTGCACTCTACTTCGAGATTTTCGCAATCCCATTTCTTCAATTCCCTCAAAATCGAATCGTTTTAGCAGTTTGAGTGAGAATTTTACTTTTCTGATAACCCCACTTCTTTAAATTCCTCAAAATCGAGTCTTTCGAAGAGAATGATTGAAATTCCTCGTTTTCTGCCGAACCCAGTTCTTTAACTTTCTCGAAAGCTGTTGTTTTTAATGGTTTTATGGAAGATTTGTCTTTTCTAAACAATCCCACTTCTTTGAACTATTCAAAATCCAGTCTTTTAAAGAGCTTGATATGGGTTCTTGTAATAACTCTGGTTCTTAGTGTGCCCTTTGCTTTAGTTGTGCTTTTGTTGCTTAAACACTACACAAAACAGATAGTGTATGGTTCACTTCCTTTCTTTGTAGTAGTCCCGGTGTTCATTATTGTGTACTCGTTTGTTGCTTGCACAGTAAACTCCAGTTGTAGTGATGCATTTCCCTTAGGTTATCGAATATTAGTCCTAATTTTAGCGTTCTTGATAATTGGGGTGATTGTGTGGATTTTTATTGTGAATTGGCATAGAATTGAGTTGACCGTGAGAATAATTGGGGTAGCTTCCAATGCACTCTTGAAAAACTTGGGATTGTTTGGGGTTCTTACGGCTTTAACTTTGGGTTTGTTTGTGTATTATGCACCGATTGTTGTATTTCTAATACTTGCAAGGTTAAATGGGAAAATTGTGCGAAAGAAAAGCATGGGGAATACTACTGTGTTTGGAAACAGGATAGTTGGGTGCCCGCATACTATACATTAGCAATTTTGACGATGCTGTGGTCCGCAACTGCTATGGTGGAAGCTCAGGTTTATGTGATCAGTGGGACAATTGCGCAGTGGTACTTCTCTAAGGATGACATTGGCCCCAAGCGGGGAATAAGAAGTTCCTTGAGGTGATTTTTTGACACTTATTCTCATTAACTAATTGTGAAGAACTCACACCTTGGTGTTAAGTTCGTGTTAGAGCAAGATGATGTTAGTTCCCCCAGAACTTTCTTACAATAGCCAATTAACTTTTTGTCTTTGAAGCATGCATTTTGTGAAATTTTACTTTATGAGATTATCAGAGGAAATTTTGATTTAGTGTTGTTGGTTCAATTAAAAAGTGAACTGGAAAAATAGTTTGAATTGTTGCTTCGGGCATAATCTTGTTCAACTTTTAGACGATGGTCATGCATTTACTTCGTCGACAAGGAGAAAAAAGATGGGAGGTGTCATGGATGATATATAGCGAGGCAATTATGTATGAAATAATTTTGTTAGCTAATGAATATGTGTGAATGTTGTGAGCCAGCGTCTAAGTTAAAGGTTCAAATGCAAGTGTCCAGAAGTTAGATACATTGAACTTTTAAACTTGTGATGTATCCACATGTCAAATTAATAGTATTTTATGTTTTTTCTTCACTTTTGTAATGCTTAGAATCAGAGTAGGTTGACGAAATTGAGAAGTGCTACAAGCTTCTCTATGTTTTACAGATACCTATCAAGTCAAAAGCATGTTCTACAGGACATTTATTAGACCTACTATATTAGATGACATTAGATAAGACGAACATAGCTGAAAATGTTGATATAGTAAGATAAATCCTGGCCAATTAGATTATAATGCAAATATTGAGGGCATACATCAAGTGAAGGTGAAGCCAAGTGAGGAAAAAATTAAGGGAACGAGGGCTTAGATAATCAAGGCATGTCTTCCATAGACTTAAAGGAAGCTCCATTTACTCAAACAATGAGACCCCAATAGAAAAAGTTAGAAAAGGAGTCGACTAAGATTAACACGACTTTAGTTGAAAGGTTTAATGTGGTGTTGGTGGTTGAAAAATCAAATTCAGGTAAAGTGAAACAGTATAGAATTGGCACTATGTCGTCTAACAAGCTTGTTCTCTGTGGACAGTCTTGAAGCAGGAATAAAAATTTAGGAGGGATCTCTATGAAAGCTGAAGATTGAAAGATGCCAATGCAATTTTCTTAGTCAATCAAAATCTGTCATCAAACTTAATTTTGTGACTTCTCATGATTGAATATCTCATTATGCATAGGGATATGTATAAGGATGCATGTACTTCTTCTAAACATGAAGTGTCAATTGTACGTGTGTCATTTGGATGGCTTATGCACTGTAGGTGTGAAACTGTCAGAAGAGAAGACAAAAGAAAATAGAAAGAAATCATAACAGAGATAACATTTGGTGTTGCTGACCATAAGATCCTAACCAAAGCGATGTCTTGAGTCATAAGTGGTGGATGGTTTCCGAAGGTATTGAACAAATTTCTTGTTTCCCAACTCCTGAATACTAGGAAACTCTTGGAGTGTATAGTCTTCACATTTCAAGGATCAAAAGTAATGCTTAGACACACACCAGTTTACAAATCCTATTAAGACATGAAAAGTCGGCTACTTTGTGTGGCATGTATACACCTTTTATTTGGTTGATGTATTAACTTATAACTCTTCGTGCATCTGAGACAGTTACTTTTGTACTTGGGTGCTATTATTCTGGCATGCTTCCTCATTTGCTGACCTTTCTTACTGCAGAAATGCATTTGGTCCCTCCTCTGGCACGATATGTTTATCTGGATTACTTGCATGTATTGTACGTATGGTGCGCTCTATGGTTGACAGTGCAAGACAAGAAGATGCACCTGGAATTGTCAACCTTGTTCTTAGCTGCTGCGTAAATACCCTATTGTCAGCAGTCGACTTTGTGAACAAGTTCACTATATACTTTGCAGCTATAACTGGTGAAGCATACTTCACTTCTGCAAGAATGACTTACGAACTGCTAAAACGCAATCTTCTCTCGACTGTATTTGTGGAGACTGTTTCTACTCGAATACTTGCCGGAATCATTTTTGTTCTATCAGCAATATATGCAATACTGGTAATTCCCCCTTCATGGCTTTACTACTTTCTTTTTTTCCTGGATTGATTGAATTCTTGTGATTAAAGCATACGAGGATGGGAATTTCTGTGGCTTGGCCCCTCCTTGACAAGATGTTCTCTAATTATACCATGAATTACAAATGTGATCATTTATTCAACCATATCCTTTTTAACCTATACATTCCATTTCCTCGTGGCATGTCTTCTAAGGTGGATTGGATTGTAGTTGACAGCAAGCATGTTTGTCTGTGTTTAAAATTACTTTTCTAAAAAGTCCAAAGTGAGTTTTGTCAAAAAAAAAGGCAACATTCAAAATGTTTGACAAAATAAGTAACTTAGAAGTTTTAAGCATAGGCAAACATGCAAAGAAAAGAAGATAAAATCTTATCTGTTTAATGACAAATCTTGTCTAGTACAGCTTACCAAACACGCCCTTCGGGTTTATGGAGTCTGAATCCTCTAAACATTGTTAGGTCACTGACAATGTAGTTCTGAAAATCCTTAGTTTCACTGTTTGTGATTTTCTTGTTATCATTTGAGAATGGAGGGTTCAATTATTACGATTTTTGAATCTCAACAACAGCTCAAGGTGTTGGATGGTTGCTTAATGTGCTTAAGTAATAACAATAGTGTGATGTTCTTGGAGTGCCTATTTTCTCAGGTTACTTTGTGTTATTTTGCACGCTGGTCCATTTGAATCTATTTTTTACTTTTCCACCAATGCTAGATATTACTTAATTCTCACGCCTGCTCATTATGCATTTAAATCATTTCTCCATGTCTATGCAAAATGATTCAGTTTGTGCATACTTATTCTTTGCCCCACAGTTTTATCGATTCTATTCAGTTCCTCAGGCTCTTATAAATTTAATCATTGTTCCAAAGGCTACATGCTTTCTCCAATTGGCTTCAAGAAATTTGCTAACTTGTTTGGTGAAAATTGAGTTTCCTTTGCAATTTAACTCTTTTAGGCATTCATAGGTAGATGTAACCATTTCACTTTTAGACGAGTTTCGCTTTTTCATGGATTGGTTAGTGAATCTTTCCTTCACTTATTCGTTTGGCGGATAATTTAGCACATTGGTTCCTCATGTATTTTGCATTAGCTGTTAAAGTTTTTACAACTAAAAATTCTTGTTTCCTGATATGCAGGTCTGTGTTGTATTAAAAGCCGCAATTCATCTCGGGTTCGAAGCGTACTTCGTCTCTCTTATGGCGTGGGTACTGCTGATCGTGATTCTCGGTTTATTTGTGCACGTGCTGGATCACGTCATCGATACGGTGTACGTATGCTACGCCATAGACAGGGACAGAGGAGAGGTTTGTAAACAAGAAGTTCATGAGGTTTATGTTCATCTCCCAATTAGTAGAAGTCACAGTAACAGAGCTGGTTTTGTTGACAGGACTCCACTTATCGTATGATTATTGTATTAACATAGGATTTATGTGCTGGATATTTTGTAATTTGTATATCTGTGATTTTATTCTATACATTTCTGCTTTGGTTAATAAAAATGTTTATTCTTTTTTTTTTTTTTTTTTTAATTCAGGATTGGTTGTTATCGATTTTATAATTTATTAAGACATACAATAATGAACAAATAACTGGACAAGATTTGAACTTCTTTTCGTTCTCTAATCACGTCACTTAACATAAATCATTACTCCGGTTCCCCTCTGCCTCCCATCGCACCCCTAGATGTTGCAAAAATAGGGGTGCGAAAAATTAGATGGGACGGTAAGTGTTAATTTAAGTATGGAATGGATGTGCAAATTTTTTTTTTTTTTTTTTAAAAAAATTTTAGCATAAAGTATTGAACTAGTAATGAAATGGTCTGGTAATTAAGAAACCTACCTTGTTAATTATCAAACAAACTGCGACCAATATGTTGGACACAGCAAATTACTTTATGAGATAATTAGGCTGATACCTCCTTTTAATAAAAAAAAACTGAAAAATACTTTATTTATCAATTTTTGAAAATATAATTATACCTAATCGAAATTGTTGGAAAAATACTTCTTTTCCAATCATATAAAATCTGCCTACGGGAAAATTGATTTTTCAAGAAGCACATTCAGATCTTAAAATTTTGGGTTGGAGCATGATCACCAGCGTTGGGATGGAGTTTGGTTGATTGGCTTCAAGTGGAGATCGGTCGTCTAGAGTTGTTGGTGTTGGTCACGAGCTGATATTTATTTGCATCAAAAGAAGTTGAATAAGAGGCAAAAAAAAGAATCCGCTAAGGACATTTGTAACTAGTTAACTTTCTAGCACTCAAGAAGTTGTGGTGGTGGTGATGGGACGAGGCGATCGTGGTGGGAGTGGTTGGGAGCATGACCATATTTGTTAAGAGTTTGGGTGTTGATTTGATTTGGGTTGGGAATAGAATAACACACTATGTTACCACACAAGTAACATATCATGTTACTTGAAAATTCAATATCTATCTTCACTGTACAAATAATACATTCTTACCTTTATTTATTATTATTTTTTTTGTTAACGAATGCACTGGCAATTTTTATGGATCTTATGAACCGAGTATTTTACAATTATTCAAATAAATTTGTCATTGTCAATGACTTATCGATCTATTCCAAAAGCAAAAAACGATATGAAAATTTGGGAAATGTACTAACAATCCTCGAACGAAAGAATTGTATGCCAAATTCAAGGAATGTGAATTTTAGTTGAATCGATTTAGATTTCCCGGGCATGTTGTCATGGGCCAATGCATAGAAGTCGACCCAGCAAAAGTTGATATAGTTATCAACTGGTCGCGACCAACTAATGTTGGAGAAGGGCATATTTTTCTAGGTTTGGCAGGATGTTAGACATTTTATTGAAGGATTTTCAAAGATTGTTATTCCAACCACTCAGTTAGGGGATGAAGGCAGAAGAACATGGACAGCAATGTGGGCTGATTGTGGAAGATTCTAAAGGCAAAAGACCTCCTTCTCAAGGCTGCAAAACCAGGGCTGGAATGGTAGATAACCAGGGGCAATATTCTATGGTTTGAGATAGTGGAGCTTGTAGGATTCAAATGTGGCCATTGGATCAAATGAATCGCAGTCCTTAATTTTAAATGTGTTTTCCTATATATGCATGTTTTAGTCTTTGTACATACATATAGATTACATACAGATTTCAGTTGTAATTATTAAGATTTTCTCTCAACATGGTGAAGGCATTCTCCCAAAATTGTTCTCTTGTGTTGCTTTCTTTTGTTCCTTTGCCTTGATCCTTTTCAGTTGCTTATTACTTGGCCTCAAAAGTGTTGGGATATTTTCTCAAAACTTGGTAGTCAAAACTTGGAAGACATCTAAGTCGACTAAAATTACAAGTTTCCTAATCTTGGACACTTTGGTAGTCGAAATTTGGAAGACATCTAGGTCGACTAAATTAGAACAAGTTTTCAAATCTTGGACTCCTTGGCAGTTTAAACTTGTATGAAAATTAGGTCATTCGTTAACTATAAATTAACGTGGTTTATTCTCTTTTGTTGTGGTGACTTGAGGGTTTTCTGAGAGAAAAATTGTAAGTCTAGCATCTTAGTTGTTTTTCTTGTTCTCTTTGTGGGTTGTACAAAGAGTAGAAATTGGTGGGTGCGGTAAAGCTTATGATATTATTTTTCTCGAGATACTTGGGGATTTGGGTAGGTGAAATCTATATGATTGTAACAATTTTTCATATAGTGAAAGTTTTGACAATCCGTAAATCTTTCTCTATCTTTATATTTTTCTATTTCGTTATTTTTCTCTGAACAAGGATCTTGTGGGTAATAAAGGAATTGGTCTCAATTCCCAACAAAAAGAGTTAAGTTCTTTCTTGCAAGGGACAAGAACTTGGGGTGTGCTTAAATTCGTGGTTAAAACTATGTTCAGTAATAGTTGTGATGCATCTAAACAAGGTTTGTTGAGTTGTGTACGATACAACATAGCAAGGTAATTTCTTATGCTTTAAGACAACTCAAACCTTATGAGCAGTAATTACCCAACAAATGATTTGGAACTGGCGTACCATAGTGCACGCTGTTGAAGATTTGACGACAATAACAAGTGTGACATTTAAATAGATCACAATAGTTTGAAGTACTTTTAACTTAGAAAGAGTTGATTATGAGGCGACCGATGACCAAGTTAGTTAAAGATTATGATTTCTAGATACACTATCATCCAACGTGAGTTGCCGACGCCCACGAGAAAAGTATCTCGTTATTAAGGATATGGATTAATTAAGACGCTAAGTATTAGTGCCACCACCTTTGTTGTAAAAAGTCCGCCTAAATTTTGCCTAGGCTTGAAGTTCACCTCCACACCTAGGCCTCTCCTAAGCTCGAAAAGTTTGAAGCTCGGCCCCACGCCTAGTCACGCTTTACGCTTTTTAGAACATTGTACCGCCTAATGTAGCAAAGATTAATTTTACATTGATGGTCCAACCGATGCTTGGAGATCTGATCAAAAGGAGACTTCTTCATTCAACGAGTTAAGACTAAGATTGATACAAATAAGGAGAAGGATTATGAGTTATCTTCATATGGAACTCTATATTTGAGGAGCAGACTTTGTGTGCTTGATCAAGATGATGTTTAGAGAGAAAATTTAGATGAGGCACATTCTATGCCATACTTAGCTCACATTAGCAGGATCAAGATGTATAAGGATTTGAAAGGCATGTTTTGGTGGACGAAGATGAAAAGAGATATAGCTAACTTCGTTTAGAAGTGTCGTGTCAATAAGTGAAGGCTGAACATGATTATTAAACCATTAGGCATTCCAGAGTGGAAGTGGGAGCATTTCTCAATAGATTTTGTTGTCGGTTTTTCAAAGACATTTAAAAAAATGATTTGATCTGGGTTATAGTTGACAAATTGACTACGTCAACTTACTTTGGACCAATGAGAATGACTCTCTCTTTAGATCGGTTGGCTTAAATTTAGAGATTTTGGCACACATGGTCACTAATCTTTTCTTTAGTGTGGAATTGGTGCCTAACGTTTATTTTTTGACAAACAAGTCTCTAACATATGTGTTTTGGTGTGAAATTGGTCCTTATGATAAATATACCCTTAGTTTTAATTAGAATAAATTGTATGTAGATTCCTAATCATTACAAAATGTGCAAATAGGTCCAATTCTTTTATTTTTTTATAAAAATTGAAGAAAACTAATGAGTTTTTTTTTGGAATTAACATTTTAGTAATAAACACGTCAAATAAAATTATTATTTTTATTATTAAGTAATTATATTATTTAAAGAGAGAGAAATCATTTTCTCCTCTTTACTTATAAAATTTTTCTTCCTCTTTACTTTAAAAATTAAGTTAAATAAATAACAAAATGACGTATATAATTTTGCGACATTGAACTAATCTTATTATATTTTTATTTTACATAAAAATACTAATAAAAATTGATTTATTACATTATGTGTTTTATTTTTGAATGAAAATAAAACGATAAATTAAAATATGAAGAATATAGTTGGATCTCTAATATTTGTAGTTAATAAACATATAAATCAATTAAATAAAAATATTTGAACATCAACTTTGTGACAAAGTTATTTTTTTTTATACAACAATAAAATAAAATTTTAAATTTTAAATAATATAATTATTTTATAATAAAATAAAAATTTTATTTAACATATTTATTACTAAAGTGTTAATTTTTTTTAAAAAAAATCATTAGTTTTCTTTAATTTTTATAAAAAAAATAAAAGTATCGGATCTATTTACATATTTTGTAATGATTAGGAATCTACATACAATTTCTTCTAATTAAAACTAAGGCATATTTGTTTTTTTTCATCTCATAAGCGACCAATTTCGCGAAAAACACATAAGTTAGTGATTTGTTTCTCAAAAATTAAACGTTAGAGACCAATATCACACTAATAACAAAGGTTAAGAACCATCTGCTGCTAAAAATCCCCTTATGCTAAAGAAATTGTGAGATTGCGTGGTACTCCAATTTCCATCTTATCAAATCGAGAACCAAGGTTTATATCAAACTTCTGGAAAAGTTTGCACAAAGCAATGAGAACCAAGTTAAATTTAGCGTAGCTTATCATCATCAATCGGACAGTCAACTTGAGCAAACAATTCAAATTAAATACTTGAGGAAGTGCTTCAAGCATGTATATTAGATTTGAGAATAAACTAAGATACATATCTACCATTAATAGAGTTCACATACAACAATAGTTATCGGGCAACTATTGGAATGACTCGATATGAAGCATTCCAAGCTGTTGAGAAAACTCGTGAGAGGATCAAGGTGGCCCAGGATCGACAAAGAGTTGTGCAAATCAACGGAGGAAGGGTTTGAAATTTGAAGTTGGAGAGCGTTTTTTAAAAAGTAGCATTGATGAAGTTCGAGAGACTTTCGCCATCAGATGTCTCCAAATTAATAGTTGCAGGGATGGTACAATGCCTGAAGCATCCGCCTCAGCCTCTCGCTATCGCCTCTTGTACCTGCATTGAAGTAGACAAGTCGTGGTAATTTCAAAAAAGTTAGAGCATCTTCTTCATCTGAGGAATTAATGGAATCTAAGCTCACTGACTTAGAATTTGGAAATGAAGAATTACTAGGTTTGGAATGCGAAATTTTTAAAAGAAAATCAGTAAAAGAGATGAAATGGAAATCATGATTACTGGCACTAAGCATTTTCTATTTTGAGATCGTTTCATTGTTGGGTTTTCTTTATTTTAGAAAATTTTGGATCAGGGACTGATAATTAGTACAAGAAATAAGTGATTAAGAGGATTTGTGGGGGTAGGTAGTTGCTAGATTTGGAGAAATCACCCATAAACTAGCAAATTCACTCTGTGTATCTCGCAGTCGGTGAAAAAGTTGAGTGGTGTAGCATGGTAGTTTGTGACCGTGGCTGTAGCGGTGTGTGCCAGCTGAGTGGAAGAAGAAAGCTAATGTTATCTTAGACCGTATATATCCAAAAGGACCATTTGGACACTTAAAGATCGGACTTTGATCTAACGCCCTAGTAGACACTTTTTTTAGTGGACATTATAACAACGCCATCAACGATATTAGATCAAAATCTCCATCGAGCCCGATCTCCTCGCCCCATTCTTTGAGGTGTCGCATGAGATCAAACAGCCTAACTTGTGAAATAGGTTAAAGACCAATTTATCCAAGGAAAAGTGCAGTCATATTAGAAATGCATCAAGTAGATCATCAATCTATTATTTTGGCAGTTGAAGTTCCTAATCTTTTATGTTTGTTGCATTCAAGTCTCCAATGGACAATTTCACCCTTATATTTGATAGCCCAAGAATAACTAACCAAGAGGGGGGTGAATTGGTTTTCTCAAACTTTTTCGAAAAATATTCTTAAAATGAAATTTAAGAAATAAGAATTGATTCACTCAAATATAAGCACAATATAAGTAAATAAAAGAGAAGAGAGAGTGCAAACGATTTTTATGGAGGTTCGATCCAACCAATGATCTACGCCCCCGCTACCAAGCTCTCCAACACGAGCACGGCCTTTCCACTATTTTGATTGACTTATGGTGCAATCCAAACCCTTACAATGTATCCCGTGACTTACAAACAAGGAGCACCGATCCTTATACAATATTGAGCTTTTGCACGGGACCTCAATATGACCCAAGTATATGAAGAAATTGATTTGAGTATTTCTCTCTAGATGAATGATAGATACAAGTTTAGTTCTAAGAGACTAACACTTTAATGAATAGCAATGAATAAGGAAAGCTCAAGTGTTAGAAGAAAATTTTGTTGAGAAGGATGAATCAAAGGTTTGATTTAATCAAATAAAGTTTTTCAATATGAGATATTGAAGATATAAATACAATGAAGCTTTGGATGAAGTTTTTCAATATGATTTTCTATAAATGCTCTTGTAAATCTAGTTGAATGATAGTAAATGAAGTGGTATTTATAGAGATGAATTTTCGTCACTTTTTCGACCAAACGGATGACCAACCGGATGACCAAACAAATGACCGGTCGATTGGTCGATTGGTCGAACTAGCCGTTGAACCGCAAAAAGTCGAAGCGGGCACTTTTTGAAAAAGGATGACCAACCGGTCGACCGGTTCATCAAAGCGGTCGACCGCTTGAACTCTCTGTTCAAACGGATGATCAAACGGATGACCGTTTCATAGCTTTTAAAAACTTGATTTTTGACTTTGATAAAAGTATTTTATGCAATGATAATGACATATGTTTTGTGCATAAAAATATTTGAGCTTTTGCTCATTTAATTGCTAAGGATTAAAGAGTTAATACCTTTACAATTTTATCTAAAAATCTATTCTTCAATCTTGATCTTTGAATCTTGAGATGCTTGAACTCTTGAATTGATTTTGACTTTGAACTTGTCATTGCATGAGAGTTCGATTTGTAGCGCTTTGAATTTTGCTTGAAAAGAAAATGTTAGAAAGCATAACCAATTTGTTTGTAATAATCAAAACATTAAGGTTTAAAGTTAACCATAGGTCAACAATATTAACTTAAAAAGGATAATTATATTCAAATCACGATTTTTATTACATACACCACATTTTAATTGTATTGAATGTCCTTCAACCTTTGACATTTAGATACTTATATCTCTAATATTTTTCGTCGCATTTTTATTATTAATTTTCAATTAATTTTTACATCTCGTCTTTGATGACCATTTTTGTCCTAATATTATGCTAATGTACATTGAAATGAGAAAAAAATATTTTATTTTACTTTTTTATATGTTATTTGTTTTGTTTATTTGAAAATACGAGAGGCAGACAAATCTTTTTACGCCATTTTAGTTAACTTTTTAGATAGAAATTATCATAAAAAAACAAAGATAAGATGTTCAAATTAGTAGGATGATGATAAAAATATGATAAAAAATTAATGACATAAATGCAAAATGTGTATTAGTTGAAGATTTTTATTGCAATTAAAATGTAGTGTGGTGTGAATATAATTACCCACTTAAAAACTCAAAATTTTATTAAAAGACGGTTTTTTACCCTTATCTTTAATTTAAATATAAAAAAAATATGAAAATGAAAGAAACAAAAGGATAAAAAAAATCCATCAAGTAATCGGCTTGCCCTAGTCTCTATGTGGGTGGTTTTTTTTTTTTTTTTTAATTTTCATTGTTTTGTTTAATTAAACATAAGGGTAAACTTATATTTTTAACAAACAATTGAGTTTTACACAACACTTTTTTTTTTCACCACATTTTAATTATATATAACATCTTTAATCTTTTAACATTATAGCACTCATGTCCCCAACTTTTTTTATCACATTTTTATCTTCAACTTTTCATTGATTAGCAAATATTGTGTTTGGTAACGATTTTCGTAAAAAAACATTTGTTGATAATTCAGTAAAAGACTTATTTGTCTCATCATATTTTCAAAAAAACAAAAGATATAAAAGTACGATGAAATATTTTTTCCTCATTTCAAAGCACGTAAACAAAATATTTCGACATAAACCATCATCAATGATGAAATGTGCTAAGTAATGAAAGTTGAAGATAAGAATTCGATGACAAAAAGTTAAGAACATAATTGCAATAATGAACAAAAGTTGAGGATCTTAAATACAATTAAAATGTGGTGCACTTATAACAAATTGTAGTGTGAACATAACCACCATTTTTTAATTAAACACAAGGATAAAATCATCAACGGATACTCAAATATGGGTAATTATATTCACACCATAGTGTTTGTTTACTATCCCATATTTTAATCTATATCTATACTACATCTAAAAGGCCTTAAAAGAGAGAAACATTTTTGGACTATTCAAACATTGCAAACTTTTTAAAATTCCTTTTTCACCCTTTGTATTCATTAATGCAAAGTTATCTTTTAATATTTTATTTATTACTCTTTTATTGTTTATCATTATTGTACATTAAATTTTTAACAATTTATTAAATGTACAATTAATTTTTTTAAATATTTAATCCATTAAATTAAATATGAAGGTGAAAAGTTTATCTCGTTTTTTTTTTCTTTTTTGTATTACGTAGATGAAAGGAATGAATGAGAAAAGTTATAACTTTGTTTATTACCACACTAAAATTCATATTACGGTTGTCAAAACTAAAATAGAAATAAAAGATTATTTTAATTCATTATATTACAATGATCATGAACATGAACATGTTTGGTTCTTTTTTCTCAAACTCATTTTCTACCACATATTTTGTGTGAACCTACAACTTTTATTAACTTTTCAACCACGCATTTTATTAATTTTTTCAAAATCTCTTAAATGATTACTTTTAAACCCCCACCAAACATATACTATTGTTTCAGAGCTAATGTTTGAAACTTTTAAATTTTTAATTTTATTAATATATATAGAAGCGTTCTCATCTTCTTTCATCCATTAACAATATTTTTACAACATATGCAAATATTGACACTTCTTAATTTTTGTTTCTCATTTATATTTATGACGTTTTTATTTACGCCCTCAAATCGATACGCGTTTAATAAAAAGAGAAATACACAAAGAATATTTTTAAAAAGAATTACTACTCCAACAACTGAACAATATTATGTAGTCAATCATTACATTCTCTCACAATAAAATTGGTAATTATTAATTTTATTTTTCGTAAAATACAGCTTTTGAGATCATTAAATTCCGTAAGATTTAATATCAATGGTTTGTCAATCATGAAAGCTTAAATCACTAAAAATTCTTCACTGGGTTCAAGTTATTATTGGTATTATCACCATATAAAACTCATCTATGACTGTAATTGTACTTCTATGAATGCAATTATCTTTTAATATTTTATTTATTACTCTTTTATTGTTCATCATTA
The DNA here is from genome assembly GCA_023638005.1 of Forsythia suspensa. Taxonomy (NCBI): domain Eukaryota; kingdom Viridiplantae; phylum Streptophyta; class Magnoliopsida; order Lamiales; family Oleaceae; genus Forsythia; species Forsythia suspensa. Next base: position 25,326,383 of record CM042670.1, on the reverse strand, counting down.
TCGTACATTAAATTTTTAGAAATTTATTAAATGTACAATTAAAATTTTTAAATATTTAATATATTAAATTAATTATGAAGGTGAAAAGATTATCTCAATTTTATTTTTATTTTTATTTTGCATTACGAGATGAAATGAATGAGAAATTGGTTTTAAAAATGAATAGAAAAAGTTGTAACCTTGTTTATTACCTCATTAATCTTTAAATAATGGTTGTCAAAAGTGAAATGGAGATGAAAAATATTATTTTTAATATATGTTACAATATTTTTGTTACAAAAAGAAAATATAAATAAATAATAAATTAACAAAATAGGAAATAAAAGAATAAAAATAAATGACATGGATTGAGAATTTTAATCTATTTTCATTTAAAGAAATTTTTAATTTTTTTTTATTTAAATAACCAATAAAGGCTTGAATTATTTTTTTTTAGTATTTAAAATTTTCATTTTATAGAATTTTTATTTTTCGTAATTTTATATTTTTAGAATTTTGTTTATATAAATTTTGTTTTCCTTGTTTTAAGTCTTTTCCACGCTTTTTCATCGAAAAATCAAAAATGTTTTTGAGTTTTGTATTATAAATTTAACTTTGTTTGTGAAAATGAATTTTCAACAATATTATCAAAACATGGGCAAACATCGACTTCTTTAATTTTTTTTCTTACTTACGTTTATGTTATTTTCATTTAAATCGTGCACACTTTAAAAAAAAAAAAAAAAAAAGAACACACACAATGATTATTGTTTACAAGGAGCTACTACTCCAACAAAAGTACAATATTATGTAGTCAATTATTATATTTTCTCACAATAAAATCAATAATTATTAATTTTATTATTCTTAAAATGTAGCATTTGAGATCCTATTAATACATCATTAATTCTATAAGATTAGATATCAAATGTTCGTCAATCATTAAAGCTCAAATCACCAAAAAGTCTTCACTAGTTCAAGTTACTATTCGTATTACCAATATATAAAACCCATCTCCGATTACATTTGTACTCTATGAATATAAATAAAATATCAACATCGAACAATTCAATACAATACTACATGTTATTAAGAACCGTGCTTTTTTATCTTATTACAATTGTTACTTTAACATTTTAATTATTAACAATTAAAAAATAAAAATTTTGAAAATATAAAAAATTGACAATATTATTACCAAAACACGTGCAATGCACGCGTGTCTAACTAGTTATAATAAAAGTCTTCAATCTTTGTTCACTTTCCCACTTATGGCCTCAACTTTTTTGTCGCGTTAGTATCTTTAACTTTCAACTAATTAGCACGTCCTATCCCTTATCCAAATATTTTATTGACGTGTTTTGAAATGAAGAAAAAATATTTTGTCGAATTTTTATATTTTTTGTATTTTTTGCTTATTTAAAAATACGATGAGCAAATAATTCTTTTCATACTCTCTTAACGGATTTTTTTTAGATGAAATTGTCATCATGGACAAGAAGTGCTAATTAATGGAAGGTTGATGATAATAATACAACGAAAAACAATTGAAGACATAAGTGCAATAATAAATAAAATTGAAAACTTTCGTTATAATTAAAATAGAGTGTAGTAAATAAAACTTAGTCCGTGTATGAACCTTTCAAGTATTACAAAAATAAAAGGTTGAAAACTATGACTGCCAAAATATTAGGTTAAGGACCTACTTTCTACATTTTTATACCATGCTTTGATGCTAATTACTAAAGAATTATAAAAACAAACATGCAGGGGAAGAATTGGTAAACACTGAATAGAAATGTCAAACTCTATCTACCCTAATAAATTATGAGTAATGATCTCCTACCTATCATAGGTAAGAGATCATTTACCCACGTGTCCACACATAATTGTATGTTGTGTGGATTGATGTGGCACTCCCACATTAGTCCACATCATCCGTGGGTAAATGATTTCTTACTCACCGTGAGTAGGAGATCATTACTCAATAAATTATGGATAATGCTATTTGTACATAATTGTTTACGCAGACCCACTTACGTAATATGATGCGGCAAAATAGTGTAAAGACCAATTTACCCATATAATTTTCTAAATTGTCCAAGAAGTGCCATGGTCCAAAACGAGGTGAGAAAAAGAATATCTTCATTTCCTATGCCTTGTTTGAAATCAACCCCTTCTCAATAAATGTACCATTGGTCACCGAGAAAAAGATGGGTCATAGGGTGGATTTAAAATCGATCACCGCACACTTGAGTTAGTACTGGCTATCTTCACTCAATATTGAGATTGTTTGAATTTTTCATTTTTCTCATGAAATCGTCGAGCGTGATTTTCGATTTAGGACATTTGATATATCTTCGTCATTTTGTTTGAGTAAAAGCTGAATTTGGGTTTCGCATTTGATGATAAAATATGTGGCAATTTGTTGATTTTTCGTTGTATTGATTTTGTCAAGAAATCGTCGACCTCCATTTTCGAATTAGGGCATTTGATATTTGTTGGTCCTTTTGTTCGAGTGAAAGTAGAATATTGCGTTCGTAAATGGTGATAAGTAATGGAATTTGTTGATTTGTTGTCGTATACCTTCCATTTTTTCTCAAGAAATTGTCTCTATTTTCGTTGAAATCGTGCTGTGAATTTGTTAATGTTCTCTTTTATCATTCTGAAATATGTTGCTGTGAATTTGTTAATTAGAATATTTGTTGAATCAAGTAGCGTTTCTTCGGGTAGACCTACGGCAAAAGATGAAAATGAAGAATTGTCGTGGATAGTCAAAATATTTGCTCGGATATTTGAATAACAAGATGTGGAGATATCGGCCAATGTCAAGATTCACAAGGGCAGAAGAAGTGCGGAAAAGAACAATAAAGGAAAGGAGAAGACATAAATGAATTAGGAAAATTAGTTGAATTAGTTTGCATCTTATCAATTCCCTAGTGGTTTCATACTGCTAAATGTATATAAAGGAAGTAATGAAATAATAACCGGATGAACTCAACCGAGAATGAATCTATAAGCACTTCATTGGCCCAAAACTACCCTTAAAACCGAGAATGATATTAGCACACCATCTGTGAACTCAACCAAATGATCAGATTAAATCATTCAGAATGACCATGATCTACATAAATAGAAGCAATTTTGTAGAATAATTATGAAACAAACACTCTATGAACAACAAGCGTACTACAATGGCAAACCGAAAATGAGAATTACTAATTGAAAGTCCATCTCTACAAATCATACCAAAGATACAATTGTTGAAATGATATCACAACATGATAGTTACATATGAAGCCTATAAATTGGGTAACTAGTACACTCATCCGATACTCCGAGAATTTCGTCTTGAACTGGATGTTGAGGTATCCCATACGTAGGCATCAAGTTTACTCTATAAGAATAACTCCAACATTGGTAGTGAACACCCTGCACATTTAAATATCAAAATGAAGCAACATTCACTTGGCCTAATTTCTTTTTCAAACTGAAACCTATATTATAAGCATACATTTTATAAAATTCAAATACTTCATTATCGTCTTTAAATTCCACCCTGTCGAACTACCTTCTCCTACGATTTCATCATTCAATATGTTCACATTTTCCCTAACCGTCTCATAATCATATTCTCCCAAAATTTCGTCATCCAAATTTAAAGCATTCCTATTTACTGTCTCATCTGCAATATCTGAAGTTTGGTTTTCTGGATAACAAAATTTTCGTTACAAATACTGCATTTGAAAAATATAAAAATAATTTATCACTCAAGACCCAATCGAATAACAGTTTTGATTTTTCTTAAATAGCCTAACTAATAGCGGGAAAAAATAGTATACATGTGTGAATCATCGTCAGTGACGAATATAGCCAGAGATTATGAAATGTCTGTGAAGAAGAGAACAATAAAGTTGCGTGCTTTTGGTCGGAGAGGAAGTCGCGTACTTTTGCTCGGAGAAATGTCAGCGACTTAGAGAAGATTAAATTCGCGTGCTATTGGTCGAAAGTCCTCTGTATGTGCTTTTGGTCGGAGAAGAAAGTCCTCTGTATGTGCTTTTGGTCTGAGAATAAAGAAGCGTTTTTCTCGGAGAATAAATTCCCGCTTGAATTTAATTAGGATTAGGGCATATTATTTCAATTCATTTCAAATGTAAAGCAAAATATCGTAATATATTACATTGTCAAAATATCACGTTATAAGGTCATTTAAAAAAATTTGCCACGTTACTTAACTGTACACTAATATGTAACCTACAATATGTACACATAGCATAATCCATAACTTATATCCTCTTTAGATAATGATGGAGTCTACTCGGAGCTGTCAAATTCACAGCTTAGAGAAACATATAATAATGGGCCATTAAAGTCTACCATGAAAATGATGTCATTTCTTACTTTATATATTTTCTGATTAATTATACCTTTTCTTGTGAATTTTTTTTTTTTTCTTGAAAGAGAGAGATCAATTAAATTCTTTCTTCTGAAAAATCTATGCTAAAACACTATAGAAGTAACAAACGTGGAAACAGTCATCGGCTCGATAAACAAAATAGACAAGAGAGTACTAAATTTTATGTAGTTAAGAAAGTGAACCGAGATAGAAAAAAATAAGAAAAAGTATTGAATCAATTTTGTTAGAGCGAGACCAAATGAAAAGAGGAGAGATGATTAATCATTCAGAATTAGTAGTTACAATTGTAGAGACAGTTTCACTTAGTTGAGACACTAAGTTTCTTTAGTAAAAGGGAAATTAGCGCAAATGGTACCTAACGTATGGTATTAGTGCGCAAATGATCTCTAACTTTTGATTTTTGACGGAATGGTCCCTAACCTATCTATTTAGGTGCGCAATTGGTCCTTTTTGACGGATTCCGTTAAAAATCCGTTAAAACCTTTTCAAAATTGGCGCAAATGGTCATTCTCATGTTTTTTTGTCTTTATTAGTGGGGTAAAATTGTCAAGTTACATTTTTCTTTCAATTGGCGCAAATGGTCTCTAACCTTTACCTTTTTTGGCGCAAATAGTCCCTAACCTATAATTATATTTTTGGTGCACAATTGGTCCGTGATTTGATGAAAAGACAAAATATCCTTAGTTTTAATTAAAAAAAAATTACAATTGGATTCCAAACCTTTGCAAAAAGTAAAATGGGCCCGACACATTAATTTTTTATTAAAAATTAAAAGAAACTAACTTATTGATAATATACTAAATTATTTTGTATATTTTATCAACTATTATAAAATAACTAAAATTTAAGCTCATAATTATTAACAAATATGCTAATTAAAATTATTTTATTATTATTAAGTAATCATATTATTTAAAATTCAAACTTTAATTTTATCATTACAACATAAAAGAAAAATAAATTTTATTTTGACACAAATAAAAAGTTTAATTGCTACATGACTTATATTTGTACAATATTTTATCCTTAAGTTGAATGATAAAAAAAAAAAAGAAAATAAAACAAAATTGCAACTAAACCCCAACCAACAAAATTGCAACTAAACCCCTAACCCAAATATGCAATTATTGCCATCATGGGAGGAATTACCATCAGGAGGATCTAGTAATCGGCTTTTGATATTTGAAATCCACCTCCAAATCACAACCAACAGAGCATTCCGCCGCCACCACATCTCGCGAAGAAGAAAGCCACGAAGAAGAAGAAGAAGAAAGTGGCGAAGAAGAGAGTCGACGGCCGTCCTCGCTTGGCGAGTTTGATTCTCAACCGATGATCTGAACGTGACAACCCGCGATCCAACCGCTTTAGAATCTTCTCCATTGTGATCGCTGTGCATTGGGTCCCAAAATTTGTCATTCTAATCACGATGGAGGAGATTTGGGACAAGACAAAGGAAACGCCTACCCAACTCGCATTCCTTCTTCAATATTCGGCAAAACTTTATCACCCAATCCAACAACAAACTGCATAGATGAATGTTAGCTAAAATTAACAAGATATTCATAACCAAGGCAAATATGTGTGTGTTCAAATAAATCATAAGGAGGTCCCAAATCTCCTCCGTCGTGATCATCGCATGCATTTTCAACGTAATTTTTTGGCAAATTCCAATATTTTGTCCTTATAATCATCAATGAACTTTGTATGGAAGATTTTTACGCAATTTGCAAAGTGGCCAAAATCGTGCGTGTTGTTAAGCGGTGGTTGAATTTGAGTTGAGATTTCATAAAATATACAAAATAATTAGTATATTATCAATTTGTTAGTTTCTTTTAATTTTAATAAAAATTAAAATTTCGGGCCCATTTTTACTTTTTGCAAATGTTTGGAATCCAATTGCAATTTTTTTTTAATTAAAACTAAGGATATTTTTGTCTTTTTCATCAAATAAAGACCAATTGTGCACCAAAATATAATTATAGGTTAGGGACTATTTGCGCCAAAAAAAGGTAAAAGTCAGGGACCATTTGCGATAATTGAAAGAAAAATATAACTTGGCAATTTTACCCCCACTAATAAATACAAAAAAACATGAGAGAGACCATTTGCGCCAATTTTGGAAAGGTTTTAACGGATTTTTAACGGAATCCGTCAAAAAAGACTAATTGCGCACCTAAATGGATAGGTAAGGGACCATTCCACCAAAAATAAAAGATTAGGGATCATTTGTGCACTATTGTCATACGTTAGAGACTATTTGCGCCAATTTCCTTAGTAAAATGGACAATACAATATCTGACACTATTAAAGAAAAAAAATTGAAATATTGGATATTAAATACAAGATATCTCATATCAGTCCTAAGCAAAAATAAAATTAAAAAGGAGTTAATTTCATTGACGGTCATTATAGTTTTATCGAAATTACAAAATGGTCACTGAAGTCACAGTTTTAACACCGATTCTTTGAAGTATACTAACGCGTTCACCGACGGTCACTTTGTTAAATTCTTTAGTGTGAATTGATGGCGTGTCACCGTTAAGTGTCTACGTAGTACACAACGGTCGACATTTGACAAAAATTGACTTCACGTAGATTTAATACCTAATAACAATAAATTTGGACCACAATTGATGCGCCTAAAACATTGGGACGAGCTGCAATTTTTGGGCAATATCTAAATCAAATCTCCAAATTATTTGCACAACCCTATTTAATCAATTGGAGGAAAACTAGGGTTTGTGATCGTTTTGAGAGAAAAATCGGGTTCGCAAATGGTTTGGGAATTTGATTTGCAAATTTCTGACTAGGTCCTCATATTTTAGACACATCTTTTGTGGTTTGAATTTATTGTTATTAGCACATTAAGTTCAAGTTATGGCGTCAATTTTTGTCAAATGTTTTAACGGTGACACATCAACAATTCACATTGAGAATTTAACAGAGTGACTATCGGTGAGCAGCGTTAGTATACTTTAGTGATCGGTGTTGAAATTTTATAACTTTAGTGACCATCTTGTAATTTTACGAAAACTGCAGTGACCGCCAATGAAATTAATATAATTAAAAATCATAAGAAATTTATGTAGGGGTTAGGTAAGGAAGAATATAGAAGGTGTCACGTTCTTCATTTCTAACTAGGTCTTATTTCTTGTTTGAAACCTTAGCTATTTGTTGAAAATATCAAGAACAGGCAAATCAAGGTTGAGTTGTCACTTTATGCACCCATTATAAAGCTTTCATTAAAATTAGAAGCTGTCTTTTTAAAAAGTAGACAAAGTAAGAATCACAATGAGTACATGAGACCCACAATTAGTTTATTTGAGTTACAAAATGACCGGGTTCGATGTTTACAAACACACTGAAATGTGTGCTTAATAGGCTGGGGACCTTGTAGATAACTCAACTGTTGGCCCAACCCAATGAATATGAGATTCCCGCTACTTATCATTTTTCTTATTGCCTATCAAGTATTAAGGTGAAACACAAAATAATTACAAATCTCTCCGTCCCAAAAAAATTAGCTTATTTCTATTTTTACAAAAATTAAGAAAATATAGTTATTATAGTTGTAACAATAAACTTTATTAGCATTTTTCCTAATATGCATTTATATTCATATCATTACTCTATTGATACTAGTTCATGCTTTGTTGATAATAAGACACATTAAATATGAGTATATCAAGGAATTAAAAAATCAACTATACTATCAATAAGAAAAGTGACATATAATTTGTGACAGATGAAAAAAGAAAACAAACCCATCTTTTTGAGATAGGGGAGCATTAATTTTTCCAATAGCACGGGAAATTATTAATTATCTCATATTAGGAAGTAATTTATATTAAATCCCGAATTCAAATTTTTGAAGTCGCGATCTTTGTTAAAGGGGAAGATAAGTTTCCGAGCATGTTTGATAAGTTTAAAAAGTTTATTTATAAATAAACAAGTTTATTGTCAAGTGTCACAAGCCAATTCTTACACTCAAATACAAGCGTTAGTAGGGTACGCCAGAAGGAGTTTTTGGCGTAGACCATCCGAAGCTGAAGACAAGATCGAAATAAAAAGGAAAGTCCGAAATAATTAATATGAATGACGGTAGAGATATGTGTATGTACCTACCTTTTCCTCTTATTTTTTCCTTTATAAAGATGTAATGGAGATCTATTCTCGTTGGGAACGTGATTTCCTCTATGGTTAATTTGATTGTGTTGTGATCATTGTCGATTTCACTCTCAATTCTGAGTCGATAGATTAATGACTTCCCTTTGTAGGTTGACAACTAGATTGGTCGTTCAATCAGTCCCTATGATGGTGTAAAACGAGTTGGATAGACATTTGAAAAGTGGTGATCTCCTCTCTACAGTGGAGAAAATTTATGTTGCCCACTGTCTATATGGTAGTGGGTAATTGACAAAAAATATTTACTAACATTAATTGAGTTTCTTTTTAGCCAATTGCACATCGCCAACGCTCGCAGAGTGGGCAACATAAATCTTCTCCACTGTGGAGAGGAGATCACCACTCGACATTTGCATATGTCAAATTGGATGGGCTTTAAGAGCAATGCATGCTAAACTGTTGGGGTTATTTTTGCAGGATTTTTTCATAAATAAGCTACTTTTTAAAAAAATAAAAACTTATTCTTGTTACATTTATTCTAAAAATACTTTTCTTTAAAAAAAAAAAACTATTATTTTAATTTATTATATTATATATTACATATACTAATTGAATCATTAATTACTAGATTTTATGAGAATTCATATATTATAAAAATCTTTTATTGTTATTGTAACCGAATCCTTAAAAATTAGAATTGATTTGAATATATATATATATATATATATATATATATATATATATATATATATATATATAACAAAATCTTTTATAATTATAATTGTCAAATATATATCATTTCTATCGAAATATCATAATAACCACAAACAAAACCCATGTTCTCTTCAATTTCAACATTTGTAACAATCTGTGTTACAAATTGAAATGTAAAATATAATACCAGTTTTCACACAAAAAACTCGTGATATACACAATTGTATCATATGTATCTTATTAAACATCAATATTACAAACACCATATTAAATAGGGATGACAACGGGACGGTGCCGAGTCGGCCATTACCATCCCCACCCCATCAGGGATTTTTGGGAGGTGGGGCGAGAATCGGGGCTGGGTCAGGGCAGGATTGGTATAGAAAAATACTCATTTATCGTCTCGTTTAATTAATTAATTAATTTTTAATATATATATTTTTATTTTTTTTACATATAATTTAAATTTTAAAGCATAAAAATAAAATAAAATAAAAGCATTCGGGGCGGGTTCGGCCCCGACCCCCGCCTCGCTTAGAAATTAGGGTAGGGCAGGGCGGGGACAGTTTTTTTGCCATCGCTAATATTAAACAATAATGTACCAATAACAAGTGGTATCACCTATATTATTTATTGTTACGTAATAACCAATTGTGTTACATATGTTACATAATATCACATAAAAATCGGTGTTACAAAACATCGTATTGTGCTATCTTTATCATTCGGTATTACATAATAACTTATTGTGTAACATTTGTTACGGGATAATCAATTGTCATAATAACAAATTGAGATATAACATGATCTATATTCTATTACATAACAATGTATTGTAACGTCACAATTCGGAGTTTCAATTGTTCAACCCAGTCCAAAAATGGTGAAGAATGTACTGAAATTTCATGAAGATTTGGGGCTACATATATTTCGTGAAGATTTTTGGAGAGTGCGTTGATTTTAGAAGATTTTGGTGTACTCAATTTGGGGAGATTACCTTAATTTGAGGATGCAAATTTTAGTTATAGAAATAATTGTGTATTAATTATATTTTGTTTTAATTTTAAACTATTATTTTATTTATTAATATAATAATATAAAAAAAGTATTTTTAAAATAAAAGAGTTAAGTTTGCAAAAATAAAAATATTATTATAACAATAAGTAGTAGATGTAATTTCCACTATTGTTGCATGCTTTTAATTGCTTTTATTGGACCAAAGTCAACATAAGCCCATTACTTAAACGGCCTATTGTATTGTGCATGTCCATGGGCCACCCCCAACAAAAGTATCATGATTTTTACTTCTTCCGAAATAATTTGGGTAAAATTGAAAACTACCTTAAAACTATGGACCAAACTGAAAAATACAGTACATAAACAAATTTGGGGAAAAAATAGTTATTGTAGTTACCGAAATTGAAAGATACAATGAAACAATACGAAGCTCACACAAATCGCACAAAATCCTTTGACATTAACGTCTTGATCTTTCCACAAATTTCGGGATTTAGAAATGTCTATTAAATCGTGAATATTCCCAATAAAAGATAAGGAGTTCGACTGCTTTTTAGGGTCTGCTTGCAATTGATTTTAGAGTTTAACTTTTGATTGTCAAACAATTACAAGTTATGCTAGACGTTTAGTAAATTTTTTAAAAATAATTATAAAAAAATCAGTACCATTTAACAATAGATTTTGACATAATTAATTGAAGTAACTCTTTTTATGTCTAAAGTTTACTAGTATTCTAATTATAATGTATCTACAAAAATAATTTAAATTTAAATTTAATTAATTTTTGTACTATATCATGACTATGTTTTTACTTTGTTATTTTTATAAATTTTGAGATTTAATGTGTATTTTTTTTAAAAAAATAATTATTCGATTGTATTGTCTTGAAAAATATTTGATAATATTACGTATTGTTATAAAAATAAAAATGAATTTTACAATACTATTCATTATAATAATAATACAAAAATATTATTATAATCAAAGTTTATTTTAGGATAATTTTCAATTTTGGTCCCAAACTTTCAAATCATTACTAATCTACTTCCAACCAATTTTTTAGTAGTGGGTCATCTCCAACCTTTCAATTTGTTACAAATCACGTCTCTATTGACATATTTTGACGGTTTTCCCATCCTCTTTAAATAAATAAAATAAAAATAAAAACTAAAAACAACAAAAATAAAAAAAAATTACAAATAAAGTCCCATAACTTTTAAAAGTACAAAATAACTTCACCTACCTTACCCATGGTCATGTGAGAGGAGTGAACGAGCGTCTGTGCAATGTAATGGCAAAATTGTTGAGTTCAAGATTTCCGGTAGCCAAACGGATCATAAGCGCGAGTGTAAAGAGCTTGGGTCCCCGCCTTCCTAGACTTGATCCAAAACCTCCTCTGATACCCTTCTCTATCGGCTTTAGCAACTTTACGGTTGCCGACTTTGCCATTTTAATTTTGCTCAAATTATCGGTGATTGGCGGCGATTTGTACTAACAGAGGCGGGGAATTGAGTTGGAATTTCACAAAGGGAGAAGTTAAGGTTTTGAGAACAATCGAAAAGTGAGGTTTTAGGAAATATGAGAGTTTTGCATCAAATTGGTTCTAATTTCTTTGATTAATTTGAATCTGATGATGGCGGAAGGCAGTTGTGGTGCTGGTTGTGGTGGTTATGGTGGATGAGAGGGTTGAAGGCAAAGGTTTATAGGATGATTGAATGCTTGCTAATCTATAACATCATGAATAGTGGTGATTGATTGCTCATCTCATAGGCATTGGCTTCTTGGATTTTCCATCTCATGGTTGGATGGTGGTGATTTAGCCATGGGTGGGATAGGTTTTGGAGAAGATGGAGTTATTTTGTATTTTTTAAAAGTTATAAGACTTCATTTGTAATTTTTTCTTGTTGTTTTTAGCTTTTTCTATTTTTGTTTATTTAAAGATGAGGGCAAAACTGTCAAACTATATCAATGGGGACGTGATTTGCAACAAATTGGAAGGTTGGTGATGTCTGGTACTAAAAAAATTAGTTGTGGTAGATTAGTAATAGATTTGAAAAATTGGGAGATCAAAAGTGCAAATTACCCTTTAATTTAATAATCTTATATAGTCACTGTGATAAATCACTTTTGTTTACCAAACGTTCAAATGTTGATTTTAAAATTTTAACAATTTTGAAACAATAGTTCACTAACTATTTATCTGATTATTTCCACATCACAGCAAAAACTGATTTTCTTAAAAGCGCAACAATACAAAACAAGCCTTAAAGACCTTGGCTTAATAAGTGAAAGCCTAGTAAATTTGGAGATTAATAATAAATTAAATAAAGAATGATTTTAAGTGTTTGGGATATGCCTAGACGGAGTGGTAGACTAACATTAATACAAAATGTTGTAGTTGCTAAAAGTTTTCAATATACGTGAGAAATGAATTGTACGAGCGGTGAAAAAGATTGTACATAGTTGATATCAAATTTATTGTGAATATTACTTAATTTGTTATTGTGAGTAAATTTGGAGTTATTGTTCTAAAATAAGTATGAGAAAAAACTTTTGAAACGTGGTTGATTTCTAAATTTCCTATTGCTTTCTATTTAACATAAACGAGTGTTTGTACATATGTTAATGTGCATGGCAAGTCCCTTTTTCTTTAAAACCTGATTTAGCCTATGTTTAGTTGAGCTTAAATTATAATTTAAGCTAGTTAAATTCATCAAACATATTTTTTATTCACACATTTTGTAAGATTTAGAACTTACTATCTACCTATTATTCACATATTTCATAAGATCAGAGTGTGATGATAACCATGTGCTCATGTATTCAAGCCTCGATAGTCTCTCTTGGACATCAACAGACCTGACTTTCAGAACCACATATATATTATATGTATGAATTGATTGGCTATCGCCTTCATTCATTACTTTATCTTTTCAGTTTTTATCTATGTATTTTACTAAATGAGTAAATTCAATAACTTAGTTTTAGGGCAAACACCTCTTTTATCTCTAACTTTCATTGTGTTGCTAAGAATAATCCATGACATGAGTAAATAATTCACTATAACGATTAAGATACAACTGTATCAATTGTTTTGGAATTACAAAGTGTATCCAAAAATTTTACGAACTCAAAAGCAACTAAGAAAACTTTCCTCTTATTGTCTTTTGAATTGTAGAAGAATAGATCCAAATATGCACGTCTTAGTCTTTCGTCACTCTTACGAATATAACCAGAATCTTCGACAAATCGAAATAAGGACCTCACTCTTATTTTCACTTTGAAATACTCGTCTCTATAATGAATCTATTTTCACAACAAAGTCAATACTCCTAGAAGTAAAAAAAAAAAAAAAAAAAAAATCAAAGGCAAGAACTTGTTGTTCTCAGTTTCTTCTTGCTTCTACCGTCCCTTTCTATCTTTTCTCTATTAGACGTCTGTTCAATTTGTTTAAGGGTCCTTTTGATTGCACCATTTTCCATGAAAAATGTTACATCCGAGAGAAATAATGTTACATCAGAGGAAAATATTTTCATACTTTGACCGTTTGATACAAGGTGGAAAGGAAAATGAATTCTAAGGTACAATCACTTGAAGCGTGAATTTAGCCATTTTTGTGGAAAATATTTTCTCACCATTTTGATGGTTTTTATTTTCTTTTTTATGTGAAATTTTTTTTCTTTTCCACCATTTTCAATCAAACACACCCTAAGTGTTCAAAGCTAGATCAATTTTCTTGGTATCATTCCCTAGTTAAAAGGAAAAGACAATGAAGAAAATTGAATTCTTACCAAAAGCATACTGCAATGAGAAATGTAAGAATTATCAATTTAGATCACAAAAGATATTCCTAAATATCTTTGAATTGATAGGAGAGCCAATAAAGAAAGTCCAATAAATTTTAAATTCCTTAAATTCCCATTCCCTAATAAATTCACAGAGATATTAAGGGATGTTGATATATAAAAAAAATATATTTCTTTTACTATAAAATTATATTTAAATATCAAGGTTAATAAGACAATAAATTTAAACTCGAAAATCAGAAGTTCTGGCCAAGTTAGTCCAACCTGCGAGTACGTTTGGACATGCACATGAATTCAGTAAAACACAAATTCACTAGTGAGTCTGAACGTATTAACTTAACCAGTTCTTCACTTACCAATATAAATTTCACCGAATCGACATCAAAAATCAATTAAATAAATAAAAAAAATCCATTTAATAAATAAAAAAATAAGCCTGACACATATTTTTCCCTACAATTCTCCTATGTACTTCTTTCCAGCAAAATCTAAGATATGAACTCTATAATTAATTAATTTATCATACTTCTTAAAGGCAAACATTTTGAAATTCTTGAGTTATTTCAAGAGAAACTCGTACCTTATTAAATAGAATAGATCTAATGATATTACTGTACATGAAACCATTTTATCGATGAAAGTCTTGAAAAATATCTCAAGTGACATGATCGTTAGTGGTGTCAGCATTTGAAACCAACGTTTTGAATTTGACCTTAAATTGTTTAACAGTAGAGAGTGATTTTGAAAACAATCGTATTTTTAACATCTATTGAATGTTAATGTTTTTTTTTGGTGGCCCCACAAGAGATTTAGAAAAGGTCAAGATTCCTAAATAGCTTTCTAAAATGTTCGAAATATACTATTAAATAAATGTTATGAATTTATGTTTAGTCCATATTCGGTGTTTGAAATTTTATAATTAAACAATTAATGAAAAAATGAATAGAAATATATAAATATAAATAAATAATAATTTTTTTATCTTCAATAATTTCAACTTTCAAATGTTTGAACATTAGATGGGATTTTTGTTTTATTTATTAATAGAATATTTGATGATGAGGTTTATGTCAAGTGGTAAGCAAACAAACAAGATTAGGACATTACATTTGGAAAAAGATGAAAACCACCAAAGGTTTCAGGGGCGGCCCTGGGGTGTAGGGGAAAATGAAGACCAGCAAAGCACAAAGAATTGTAGACTTTAGTTGATGGAATGTCAAGTCTTTGGGGATGGGGTGGGGATGGGGTAGGGGTAGGTGGGGTGGGGAATTAAGATATTTGAAACAACAGCTACAACATAGTTTAAAATTAATCCAATGTTGAGGTGTCATCGTTAGCTCGTGATGAAAGCAATCAATAGTATTAGTAATTTTTCGTGTTCACTGTACGTCGATAGGGATAGAAGTTAAGGAAGAAGTGTAAAATGGATTGAATTCGTTCTAACAAAAATTAGCATATGTCATCCACGTGTTTGAGACGATTTGCAATTTTACTAGGTGGACTAAGATGTTTCAAATAAAAAGTAGAGTACATGGTTTAAAAGCTTGTTAAATCTTGAGGACCATCTCTTTCTTGATCAAGGCACCCAATAATAATTTCTTTTGTAGATTGTGCATTGTTTGGTATACGATCAATTGTTAAATAAAAGATAAAGATAAATTTTGTCTTTGAAAAACAAAAATAAAATTTTTCATCTGGATAATGATTCAGTTATTGTTTTGACAAGACGAAGATATTATTGATAATATAGAACAAATCTATTTTAAACATTTCTTCAGACACATGATACCAAACTAAAAAAGTTTTTAGCGTCTCGAGTCTAAGTGGCCTAATTCATCTTTAAACTTTTAAGTAAGAATGGAGAAAAACACTACGACTATAGTCTATATACATAGCAGCTTTAAATATTTATTATTATTTTTCTAACTAGTTTTTTATTTTAATACCAAGATCAGGTTGATTGAGGAGGTGATGCTAAAATGAGGTTCATACTTTTCCTCTCTCTCTTATATTTATTTATTTTTAATTGAATCACTTCATTTATAACATTTCAATTAGATTACTATGAACTAACAAATGAAAAACAGATATAAAAATTGACTATCAAATTCTATTTGACAAGCTAAATAATATTCAACATGTAAACTCTTTTAATTTAAAATATAAATTTAGTACATATTTGACAGTCTTGAAATTATTTTTTAATTATTTATTAGTTTTGGGTACTATAAAATATACGGAATATAACTTGTGGATCTTATAAAATGTGTACATAAAAAATATATTTGACGTTCAACTTAAATTATTTAAACTTACTAAGTGCATTTTTAGGAGTGCTGAAATTATTTTTTAAGTATTTATAAGTTGTGGGTCCTATCTTATGTAATGTGTGGATAATAAGTGAGTAATAAATTGTAGATCATACAACATGTGTGGATAAAAAATATGTTTGATCAATTTAATCGATTAAATAAAATGACACAATTAAATTGTTTGAGTCTATACTTCATAGCCTATTTGAATATCAGACTACACAAATTTGAATCAATTTTAACTAAATTGAGTCGATTTCAAAGTTACTGTTAATTACCATTGTGTTGGATCCATTTTGATTGGACACTATGGGTTTGATTAGGATAAAATCCACAAGAGGCTAAAAAGGGTGAAATTCCTAAAAATATGTAGATCGACAAAATTAAACAAATAAATAGTTTTTTTTTTTTTTTTTTTTTTTTTTTTTTTTTTATAGGAAAAAATCTATTTTGTTTTTTTATGACACTTGGTAGGCATAAAACAAAGATTAGGATAATTCAATGAAACCATCAAACTTTCAGTTGAGGGGAATATTGAAAACCACCCAAGCATAAAGGATTTTCGTGGGTGGTGTTGTAACTTGTAAATTACAAGTCTTTGTGTGGGTGGGGTAGGATTAAGATATTTTAAATGGTAATTATATTTATACTATATTTTTATTGTCTATATTACGTTTTAATTGCGATGAACGTCTCTCAACCTTTAACATTTTAGAATTTATTTCTCCGATTTTTTTTTCGCCGTATTTTTATTATTAATTTCAATTAGTTTTCATATCTTGTCTCTGACGACGATTTTTGTCTAAATATTCTACTAATGTGCATTGAAATGAGGAAAAAATATTTTTTTTAAATTTTTGTATTTGTTATTTATTTTGTTTATTTGAAAATACGATATGCAGACAAATTTTTTTATGCCCTCCTAATTAAATTTTTGGACAGAAATTATAATCAAAGACAAAAATAAGACATGTAAATTAATAGGCTGATGATAAGAATATGATAAAAAAAAGTTAACGACATAAATACAAAAATGAGCAATAGTTGGAGACTTTCTTTGTAATTAAAATATGGTGTAATTAACAAATAATGTGGTGTGAATATAATTACTCTATTTTAGTAAAGCACTTAACTTTGTTTATTTTGCGGGACGTGGGCCATCAATTATTCTCGATTATTGATTAATTTAAAAGTGTTGAAATTATTTTTAATGTAATTATAAGTTATAAATTTTATGAAATGTATGAATAATAAGTAAATAGTAATTTATTATTTTTAAATAAAATATATATTTAATCAATTTGATCAATTTAAATTATATTGAGTCCACTTAAAATTAAAATATAAGTTCAATAACCGCTAGAATATTGTTTTAACCAGAAAACACACAAGAAATAAAGTGGAATATTAATTTTTTTTTTTTCTTAAAAAAAAAAACCAACTTTCCTCGACTTGTCTTGGAACAAAACCTTTTAAAACAAATCGGCCAAAACCAGAGTTCAAAATTTAGCCAACCCAGCTAACGAAACCTGGGAAAGCCTCCTGTTTTCATTTAATGATAACAATCCGATTAATTTAATTTAATCCCATGATTTCATTTTCTAAATACTACTATAAATACCTTTCTATCTCAACTCAAACTTCGTATATTCATATTACACAGTCTACAGTGATCAAGTAACAAAATTCAGAAATGTCGAGCACTGTTGGGCAAGTCATCAAATGCAAAGGTATAATATCAAAATTCAGAAATTTGTGTATTTCTTTTTCTAGGTTTTACATAAATTTAATTTTATAGAACTGGTAAAATGGGCTAATTTATTGAGTTATTTATTTATTTTTATTTTTTTCTGGGTGAAGCTGCGGTGGCATGGGAATCAGGAAAGCCACTAGTGATCGAGGAAGTAGAGGTGGCGCCGCCGCAGAAAATGGAGGTTCGTCTGAAGATCATGTTCACTTCCCTCTGCCACACTGACGTCTACTTTTGGGAAGCCAAGGTAACAAAATTTTGAAGAATTACAGTAGAAAATGTATAGCATCGCATAATTTTTTGATTTTCGTATTGGACTTTGTGAAGCCTAATTATTTGATGCTCATCGTTACTCGTCTCCCTCGACCCTAATTACTCGTCGTTTCGAGTAAGAAACATATTGAGGTAAGACATTCTATATGAGGTGTGAGATGGCGGCTGTAATCTTCTTGTGTTTCATAGTGAAAACTTGCAACGACGAATGGATTTTGACTGTCACTATATAAATCTGTGTGGTTGCTTTGCTCCTCTTTTTACTGCTTTTTTTATTATTATTGATCTCGAAAGTAGGGATTCGGGTTAAATCCATAACCTTTTCTGAATTTGTAGGCCCAAGACTCTGTCTTTCCACGAATTTTGGACATGAAGCTGCAGGGTATGTGTTATATATTTAGGTTTCAAGATTTATTGTCTAAGTTAATTATGACAGATATTTTTGCATTCTGTTGCCTAAATTGATAATTTTGTGGGTATTTAGGATTGTGGAGAGTGTTGGAGAGGGTGTGACAGAATTGGCACCGGGCGATCATGTTCTTCCGGTATTCACCGGGAATGCAAAGAATGTGTCCATTGCAAATCAGAAGAAAGCAATATGTGCAGCCTCCTCAGGATCAACACTGATAGGGAGTGATGTAACGACGGCCAAACTCGATTCTCCATTAATGGCAAGCCGATTTACCATTTCGTTGGGACATCTACCTTTAGCGAATACACTGTCGTACATGTTGGTTGTTTGGCCAAGATCAACCCTCTTGCTCCTCTTGACAAAGTTTGTATCCTTAGTTGTGGAATCACTACAGGTAAAGAATGATAATCTAGTAAGAGCCTTAGTTTCTTTTAGGTGCATTGATTAGTTAAATGGATTTTTGGTGTTGGATTGCTTGGAGCCTAATCATGCTTACTTATCCTCTCGACTGCGAATTGACCTAATTTTGTGAATTGACATAATATTCTTACGTATACAAGGAATTTATGGGCTATTTTTTCGAGTGCAAGAGAGGTGTGAGGAGAAAACTTTATTCTTGTTCACTCTTATAGTGAAAACTCGTAGTAGCGAGAGGATGTCGCTTTTGCATTGAGGGCGAACCACTATAAATCCATCCGTGATTTGCTCTTTTTCTGACTTTTCATTCATTATTTCTCTCTAAGTTAGAGATTCAGGCTTAATCCATAACATTTGGTTGCATGTATAATAGGTCTTGGCGCCACATTGAATGTTGCGAAACCAACCAAGGGATCATCGGTGGCTATCTTTGGGCTGGGAGCCGTTGGTCTTGGTGTGAGTATAACTCGATCCCACAGAGATATATAGATTTTTTGATGAAATATCTTGTTAATAATTGATATTGTTGTGATAATTAGGCTGCAGAAGGAGCCCGATTGGCTGGTGCTTCAAGAATCATTGGTGTTGATTTAAACTCTAGCAGATTTGAAGAAGGTAAACCATCAAATCAGGATTAGTATCTGTACATTCATTCAAATGCATCTGTTGGGATAGATCATTACTTAACATGTTCAATGTGTTTAGTTAGTTGACTCTAAATTTATTGGAACCTCGTTTATCTGTATGCAGCAAAGAAATTTGGAGTGACTGAATTTGTGAACCCGAAAGACTATAAAAAGCCAGTTCATGAGGTTGGTTGATCCCTAATAAGTTGACAAGTCTTCTTCCATTGGACCGAGAGCACGTCTAAGCTTAAAAGTTACTTTTAACTTTTAAGTAAAAGTAATTTTTTATGCTAAACATGTTTGAGGATTTTTAAGATTTACATTTTTTTGGATTTTGAGTTACAAAAAATCTTACTTTTTTGGACAACCAAGTTTTTTACTTATCTAAAAAAAAGAAAAGAAAGAAGAATGTTTTTACTTATCTTCCTTAAAGCCCTTACTCTAGATTGTTTTATGTGACTATTCTTTTGCTGTTGGATTGACCTATAGGTTATAGCCGAGATGACGGATGGAGGAGTGGATCGGAGTGTGGAGTGTACTGGAAACGTCAGTGCCATGATCTCGGCATTCGAATGTGTTCACGATGTATGTTCTTGAACCCGTTTTTCAATTTCAAAGTTTTGATCTAAAGTTTTGTTAATTATACAGCTTAAATATCGATTAAAAACGAAGAAGTAAATTTCCGTACAAAATAACTGCTAATAAGCTTGAAAACTTTTATTTTAGGGATGGGGTGTCGCTGTTCTTGTGGGAGTGCCTCATAAAGATGCTGAGTTTAAGACACATCCGATAAATTTTTGAACGAAAGGACTCTCAAAGGCACCTTCTTTGGAAACTATAAACCACGGTCGGATCTTCCATCAGTCGTAGAAATGTACATGAACAAAGTAAGACTTAAATACTCTATACTCTAAAAAGGCAAATTTTGGCCTAAAAAGAAAATGAAATATATGCTGAATGATCTGGGATTTTTAACTCTCTTATTTCTGGTTTACAGGAACTCGAAATTGAAAAGTTCATTACTCACGAAGTACCATTTTCCGAGATTAACAAGGCTTTCGAGTTAATGCTGAAAGGCGAAGGCCTTCGTTGTATCATTCGGATGGAGACGTGAAAATTTAGCGAAGCTGCTAAATTCCTATGATGTTCTTGTGCAAATATTTGTTTGAGTTCTTAATTTTGATCAATGTCTAGTCTTCTTTCAGATTTTCACTTAGACAGTTCCAGTTTTTGATAATAAAAGTTCTGTTGTTGAGTTTAACTTCCATATGTCCATCTTTAGTGTTTTTTTTTTTTACTCCTTTTCAGCCAACTTGAAGCTTATAATTACTTTAATCTTCATATGGGAATTATGATCAGTCATATGAACTTTTAGATATTTTTCATAATTTATTTATTTATATATCATTATATTGTTGTTATGCAAATAGTTTGCCGCTTCGAAATAGGGATCGACCTGTCGAGTTAGGTCCAAGAAATTTTGATTTCCGTGCATGTGAATATGTGTTTTGAAGAGTTGTATTTATTGAAAATTAACAGTTTTTTTTTTATAACAGACACACACATTCATGCCAATGGACATATCTTCCTTATGTATTGAGATTGTTGCCATTTTGCAGATACAATATAAACAATTTTCATTCTTACTTTTTTTTCTTTTTTTTTTCTTGGCATCATCAATATTTTTTTAGAGTGTTTTCTTGGTTTGATCAAACTGTCACAGCTTGAATCAAACACCTTCATTGTATTCGAAAGAGATTTTCATTTAAAACTTCATTGTGAAATCATTGAATAAGAGAGAAACATCTCTTAAAATATAGCGTGTTCGTGCCTTTTCCTATATTTTTCTAACATAACTATATCTAAGAGAAATGCAGGAATTAAATTTGTCTAGACTTATTACAAGCGTTTTAGAGTGAAATTTTTGTTGAAAATTGAAATTACTATTAATATTCAAAATAATAAATATATTATTGACAGATAATAACAATAATGATTTCGAAGACCTTTAATCCATTTTTTTAATACCTTTAATGATGTTTAACTATTGTTATCACATTAACTTTCTTCACAAACGATCACAATTGCACAAAGAAAGAAAACATGGAAGCTTTGTCTCTTCTCTCAATAAGCACTAGAGTTTATTCCGAAAAATTAATTATGTCATATGCGACTAGGGGGTGGAGTCACGATTTTTAGAAGGAAGACTATTACTTAAAAAAGAAAAAAAAATTTACAGTTTAAAACTGAACTACTATTTAAAAAAAAAAAAATTTGCACCTTAAAATTTAATATTTACAGTCTGATCTCGCCTCATACCTTCACCCCAGTATGCGACTACAAAAGATTATGTTATATACATATATTGAAGCATGCCTTGAGCTACTGGGCTGAAGTCCACAAAAGTAAAAGAGTAATTCAGTTCAATGGATTAATTGAAACAGACAATTTGAATCCACGAGCCTCGTACAATAAATTATTTAAGATTATCCCTTCATGGTCTGTAAAGTAATACCACACATGTTGTAATCAACAATTAAATTTTGTCTATAACATATTTTAAAGGTACTTAATGAGTGAATAATAATGATTATGATAGTCCACGCAAATTATCTCAACAATTTGGCTTTTTTGGACAAATGGTCTCTATCGTTTGTCCTTTCTGAAGATTGAGGACCTATCCTTCTGTTTTTAGCAATAACATCCATATTTCAACATTTCTTGGCGCAAATGGTCATTTACATTATTGTCGTTCAATTCCTATGTTAAAAGAGGCGTGCATTGCAAAATTTCAACAATTTTGGGCATAAAAATAAAGGAGAATTTGTATCAAAAGTCCAAAATCTTTCAAAAATACGTCGAAAGGTCCCAAACCTTATAATCCTAACACATATATCTCAAACTTTTAAATGAATGTATGACGAGAAGGACCTTTTGAAGAATTTCGTCCAAATTTTCGTTAGTTGACCAAAAGTCAATGGTCTTACCTTAATTTGACCAACTTTAGAGCATGTTTGGATTATTTTTTTAAATTTTTTCCCAAACTTATTTCCAACTACATATTGTATGTGATCCACAACTTTTATCAATTTTTAACTACTGATTTCACCAATTTTTTCTTCAAAATCTCGTAAAAATTACTTACTTTTAAACTCTATCAACCATGCACTTAATAAAGAAAAAATAGTCTTTTATATTTTCTCAAACAATTAAAATATAAGAAACAAAAAAAAATAAAGAAAAAATAATTAAAAAATGAAGAAAAAAATTGTCATCATCTTCTCCACTAGGCTTCAAGCATGAACTATATTTTCTTGATCTTCGCTACCAATTTTCTCCATCTCAATCACTAGAAGGTCTTGCAACGAAATCACCTTAGACTTCTTAGCTTTAGGATTTGTACTTTTAGGGTTTGCTGTCAATATGTCCTTATACATGGATGTTTCATTAAAGATTACATCTTTACTCCTGATAATCTTGTGACTTTGCTCATCCAAAAACAATAACCAAACTCCAAATCACCATAGCCTATAAAAAAAAAAAATTTTAGACTTGCCATCAAGTGTACTTGTAGAAGCATAATTAATGTGAATATAAGAAACAGAACCAAACACTTTTAAAAAGAAATCTAGCTTTTTTCAATTCCAAACTTCTTCTTGTATTTTGGAGTGCAATAGAGTTGAAGGACTTACATTGATCAAATATGCCTTGAGATCTTGTGACCCTACGCCCACAAAGACATCTTTGGCAACTCCTACATGTAATCTCATATTTCTTGGATGCTCATTTAGAGTTACATTCATCCTCTTAGCTACACCATTCTATTGAGATTTACCTGGAATAGTTCTCCTCATATTGATCCCATTTTCAGCATAGTACCTCTGAAAATTTGCATCTATCTATTCATCTCCAATGTCTGAATACAAGCACACTTTTAAATTTGTTTCATTCTCAACTATCGCTCTCCATCTCTTGAAAGCATCGAAGACATCATATTTCTTTTTCAAGAAATAGACTCATACATTTCTGTTTGCATCATCAATAAACGTTACATAATAATTGGAACTTCCAAAAGAAATAACAGTAGAATTTGGCCAAATGTTTGTATGAACCAATTCCAATTTGGCTGCCTTTGGCTCCCTTCCATATTTTGAGAAACTTACCATGTTTTGCATTCCAGAATCTGACCTTCACACAAACCGTGTTCAATGATTTTAATCCCGGCATCTTTCATTTAGATCAAGTACTTTTATTCACTTCTCGTTCATGTGTCCAAGCCTATGGTATCACATATTAGAATTAGCAGCGGATTCAACAACAACAACCGTATCTCTAAGATTGGTAGTTATGTAAAGAGTTCTCCTTTTAGTTCCTCGTGCAACAACCATGGCTCATTTTATTACTTTCCAACGGCCACCACCAAAATCGCATCGTGCCCTTCATCATCAAGCTGTCCAACCGAGATTAGATTTCACATAAGTTTTGGTATGTGCCTCACTTTGTTAATTTTCCACAAAGTCCCATTTGACATCCTCAATTTGACATCATTATGTGCAGTTGTGTAAAAGGAAACCTCGGAATTCATTACTCAAAAATTGATAGAACTATCAACAGATAAGAGTAAAGCATCTTCTACATCTTCAGTTGTAGCATTCACAACATTATTGTTCTTTTCTTCATTCTTCTTAGGTACTCTGCAATTTCTCTTCAGGTGACCAAATTTACCACAATTCCAACATTCAACACTCCATCTGTTTCTGGACTTACTTATGCCATTCCTTGACTTTCCTCTTCCGTTACCCTTGTTAGAATTCTTCTCATAATCTATGCCCTTATTTTCGATATTTAGGACATAATTGGATGCTGAGACTTCTCCATCATCTTCAGCAATAATTGTATCTCAAACATCATTAAATTTTAATTTTGCATTCCCTTGGAATTGCTGACAACCGCTCTTAGAGACTCCCCACTATTTAGTAGTGAGGCCAAGAGGATCAGGGCACAAACATCATCTTCAAACGTAATCTTCACGGAGACCCGGTTGATTGACGATTGTGTTGAATTTATTAAGATGCTCTACCACCGAAGAACCTTCTACCATCTTTGATTGAATATCTTCTTCATCGATGAACTTTCTTGCACGAGGCCTTATCATACATGTCGAATAATATTGTCCTCAATTACGCTATAGTTCTCTCCTTTGCAATGTTATGAGCCACGCGTTCTTTCGATCGTTAACTCGAATTACTCCTAATACCTATTTGTCAAGAAGGTTCATTAATCATCATTCATAGTTTTGATTTCTTTTCCAACATTTGGTACATCTTTTATTGTAATGATAATCCTCTATTCGCATCTTCCAGAATGAAAAATCAACACCATCAAACTTGGTGATTTCGAGTGTTAATCCTCAATCATCGCCAGCCATCGCTCTTGATCAGAACCTTGCTCTGATACCAATTGTAAGGATTTGAACAATAAATAAAGGGCAAAAAATAAAGAACAATAAAATTTATATAGGTTCGCCTCAATGTGAAACTACATCGTCAACCCAATGAAAGTTCCCTAATATATGGCAACTCAATGAAGGTTCCCTAGTTATAATAAAATTATAGGACAATCCAATGAAGATTTCCTAGTTATAATGAAATACAAGGACAACCTAATTACAAAGGTAAAATCTCGAAAACACAATTACTTAAGCATATAAAAATATCATGGACCTTTTGGGAAAGGGCCGCGCGCCCCCTTTCTAATCTCCACGGAAACCTTACCTTGAAGGTCAATCCGTGCTCAGCTCTGAGTAGCGCAACAAATTAGGCACCACAGCTTAATATTTAGAGCATTCAGTTAAGGGAAAAAAAAAAAAAAAACCAAAGAAAAAGAAACAATCTAACCTTAATTATCTATTTTCTCTTTGGGAAAGTTTTAAATTGTTCTCGTATTCTTAAAGCATCTCCAATGCAACACTGTCAATGTGAAAAAAAGTGTGCCAAATCTTCAAAATAGATAATTTCTAAATATTTTCTTCTCCAATGCACTCTGTCTTGAACCATGTTATACCGACATGAAAAAAATAAAAATAAACACTTATAAAGCCACTGTTCACCTCTAGAAGGTCAGTTTAACAGGATGACTCAGCAATTGTGGAGAAAAAAATGGCGCGCAATGAAGAAAACGAAGAGAATCGACAATCCACCATGCAAACGAGATTGGGAAAAAAATTCTTCAGCATTTTGTGCATCTACCAACTCCACCTACATCCATCCTCTCTCATTTCAGTCACAAGATGTAGACAAATCGTATAAGAAAAGCTTCAATTTTGGTAAGATAATGCAAGTCTGCAATCAATTGCTTTTGTGTTGAAGATGGGTTTTGCTGTTGAAGATGGGCCTTGAAGATGAGTTTTGATCTTGAAGATAGTAAGATGGTAAGATACTACAATCAATTATTAGAGGACGATGGGTTTTGCTATTGAAGAATCAAGGGGGAGAAATTGGTTAAAGAATCGATCAATTTAGGAAAAAATTAATTGGAATTAATAGGGTTTTCTCTTGATGAATCCATTAAGCTTTTTAATTTTTTAGATTGAATATTTGGTTACTGATATTTGCATTCAGTTATATAATATATTTTATTTTAGTTTTATTTTAAAAAAATAAATGCCACATAGGCAACATTATTGAGTTGTAGACATAATACATTGAAGATCATTTTTGAGCTTTACTGTCTATTTATTAGACATTCGTATTATGTATATTGAAAGTCTTATTGGCAGTGAAATGACACACTTCTATTTACATCCACATTGTTGTATTAGAGATGCTCTAATATAGTAATTTTGACTATTTGCAAAATGTCACACTTGATCGATATATTTCAAATAGTCTCGATATTTTAAATCGTCTCGAGAGATTCTAACTTAAAGGCTAAGGAAAACAAGATCAGTTCTAATTGTTATCCTTGTTTCGTTTATCTATGGATGTGTTTGGATGCGACTACTTAAATAATAATGATACGTATAATTATTGGGGCTTAACACGAATCCAAATGACAATGAATCCCACATCTTATAATTGGTGCATGATTCTTTAATTGGTAAATTCAAGGTCGGTCACTGTTTTGGCACTTATGAGCTCTAAAGTCATATGGTCAAAACTTAATTCAATTAAAGTCACATTTTAGAGCTAAAAGACCAATATACCCTTTATTGTAAAAAAATGCTAATTGTGATACTGTTTTGTTGTGATACTATTTTGTCGTGATACTGTTTTGTCTATGATACTGTTTTATATAGATAATGTGCTTGGTACACTTACACCATACTTTTATCTTTGATATTAATTTATTATGATAATGTTTCAACCTATGATTACAAAATACTTGATACTCTTTCTATTTGTCGAATTTTTTCTTTGTTTCTAATAATACTGAAATATTATGACAAAGTTTCAACATATGATATTGTTTTAATCTTTTAGTTTTATATTTGATATTGTTTAATTATGATAATGTTGTCTAAGAGTCTAATGCAAAATGTTTGATTCTCTTTCGATCTATGATACTGTTTCTATTTGTCGAATTTTTTCCTTGTTTCTAATGATAGTGAAATATTATGATAAAGTTTCAACCTATGATACTGTTTCAATATCTTAGTTTTATCTTTGATACTGTTTAATCATGACAAGGTTTCAATCTCTTAGTTTTGTCTATGATACTGTTTTAATCCATGATACTGTTTTATTTAGATAATGTGCATTATTATACTTTGATACTGTTTAATCCATGATACTGTTTGAATCTATGTGGAATGAGTTTTATTTATGATACCATGCTTTTATCTTTGATACTGTTTAATTATGACAATGTTTTAACCTATGATACTGTTTCAATCTTTTAGTTTTGTTTATGATAATATTTTAATCCATGATACTATTTTATTTAGGTAATGTGCATTAGTATACTTTGATACTGTTTAATCTATGATACTGTTTTATCTTTGATACTATTTAATCCATGATACTGTTTTTATTTAGATATTGTACATTGGTGAACTTTACCATACTTTTATCTTTGATACTGTTTTATTAAGATAATGTTTCAACCTATGATACTGTTTTATTAAGATATTTTCATGTATGATACTAATATATTAAGATATATTTATCAGTGATACTATTTTAGAAGATGTATGATACTGTTTTGACAAAAAAATTAAAGATTGTCATTTTAAACTAAAGAGACGACTTCAAACGGATAAAATCTATCGTACGTAGTGGCAAATCAACTGGTCTTGACCGTCTCGTTAAGACCATTCTGAAAATATATCATAATAAAAATTCTGAGCACGTATGCGAATTCTATACCCATTTCTGTTGTGATACTGTTTTATGTGATACTGTTTTGTATAATACAGTATCAAACAACACACATGATTAATTAACAATACAAAGAAATAATCTAATGACCAACTTAATATAGTATCAAGCTGTTATTCTATAATATAGTATTAAACATTTCTATAATATAATATCAAGCGCAAATCATGACTACAACTAATATAATGATACTATATTCTATCATCACATTTACTATAATACAAGATCATCCCTATAGAAATTCATCAATTAAATCATCCATATAGACACTCCAGCACTGAGACAACTCCAGTTAAATATTTGATCTACAGATTATTGCACTTAACAAGAAATCGACTAAGTTCCAGCTTATTACTAGATTTTGCATGTGTCCTAGAGGTTGGACAATAACAAAACCAAAATCCAATTCTCCTTTCGCAACTTTCTCAGCAACGTACGTTACAAGGTATCCACAGTTAAATTATTGAAAACTAAAGCAATTGCAGCACCTTGGTACATAAAAGTTGACAGAACCTTGGTACATAGAAGTTGACAATGGGAACACAACAACACATAACAAGAATCAAACTGCTAACTAGCCAGCCAAATACGAATACAAGAAGGCATTCAAAGAATTTTATGTCTCCAATGATTTCTGCAGCCTCCAAGTTCAGTTCATCACCAAGAAAGAAAGTTTTGGTGTCGAGCCAAATTCTGATATGATGGATTCAGATAATTCAGATCTGAATAAGATCTAGGAATGTTCTATTGACTCGACGGCTGCGACGGCGACGGTGGTGGTGGTGGTGGTGGTGGTGGCTGCGGCGGTGTGTGGAAAATATGGATCACATGGATAATTTTGGGATGAATATGAAAATTTGATGAGGAATATGACTTATTGACAATTTTAAAATTTGTTTTGACCTAATTTGAAACAAGTCACTTGCGGTGACTTTTAGACATTTTACGTTCTTTAATATGTTGAATGTAACAACGAATTAATTACAATAACAAAATTACATTTACTTAGCCAAACTCATTTTTATAGAGAATTTTGAAAAGTGGTCAAAAGCAAGGGATGCTTTTGAAAATAGCAACTTTAATAACATTTGCAAAAATAACAACTTTGATAGGCAAAAATTATATATACCATCTTTAAAAATGACAACATTTTTTTTTTTCGGCTTCAAGAGAAGCCATCTACCGCTTTTCTTTATTAAACGACAGTTGAACTGTTTGTAAAAATAAAAAATAATAAAAATCGATAGTTGGTCGTTTGGACGGTTCTACGCCATTTCCGCGGTCTTTTTCAAAGACATTTATTCTTTCTTCAACCACATATCGGTCCATCAACCCAACTTCTTTCAACAAATTTTCTACAACCATATTTAAAAATATCGCAGTAGAAGTTTTATCTAAAAATAAACTCACACTAATCTACTACAAATATTTAGAATTTTAGTTCTATTATATAAAAAAATTAAGAGCCCGTTTGACAGAGATTATAAACTAGTTTATAAACCAATTTTTGTTTTATTTGATCAATATTGGTTTATTTGAGTTGAAATTGTTGACTTTTCATGTTAAAAAGTGGGTTGAAAAGTCAAAATGACATTGAAAAAAACCAAAATGGGTTTTAATAGATATCAAACAAGGCCTAACTTATTTAGGTTGGATGGTGACTAGCGGTGGTATAAGGTGTGAGTTAAAATGTTTTTGGTGAAATATTGTTGTAAATTTGATTTTTGTGCAATTAATCTTTAATTGAATTTTAACGAGACTATGTTGGAATTTTAAGTAATTAATTGGAAGTATTTTTTGTCCAAAATAATTATTTTTCAAATTGTTTTTAAAACTTGTTATATTTCAAAAATGCCTACCTAAAAAAGACGTTTCTTATATTTTTAATAACAATGATTAGTTTGAAAAGTGTAGAGTAATTATATTCAAATAATACTTTTTATTTTTTGCACCACGTTTTAATTACATTTAACATCTTTAATCTATGAATATTATAGTACTCATGTCTCCAACTTTTTTTTATCAAATTTTTATCCTCAACTTTTCATTAATTAATATATCTTGTGTTTGATAAAGGTTTTCGTCTAAAATATTTGTTGGAAATTCCTATAAAGACTTATTTGTCTGTCATATTTTAAAAAACAAGAGATACAAAAATACGATAAAATAATTATCCTTATTTCAAAGCACGTAAATAAAATATCTCGATAGAAACCATCATTAATAGTGAAATGTACTAATTAATGAAAATTAAAGATAAGAATTTAATGATAAAAAGTTAAGAACATAATTGCAACAATGAACAAAAGTTGAAGATTTTAAGACAATTAAAATGTGGTTCATTTATAACAAATGTATTGAGAATAATGTATTATGCTGCACGAAAAGTGATCAATAACGCGATGGGCGTTGTTATATCTTTCTGGAAGCGTTTATCGTGCGTTTATTGCATGAGTTTCGAATGGGCGTCATTATAACAATGCCCACCGGGGGCATTAGAACGGACTCTTGTATGCACGCACTAGATATTTTTGTGGAAAGTAAAACATATACAGTTTCAGTTAATTTACGGAAACCCCACACACCCAACCCACAATCAACACATCCACGGTAACTACGCGGCTTGTCCATCTCAGGCCGCGTGGCGTCCAGCACCTCGACACACACGTTCCAAGATTTGTTCTTTCCTTCAATCTTAAGTTTAATCCTATATACAATGAATCGCATGATCTTTTCTTCTTAATCAATACAAACCAGACGAACACCAGTAATTCAGTCGAGAAAAAAATCAAGATCATCAACAAACATGTCTTCTGAAAATCCAAGAAAACCCAACTCTCTTTACCCAGAAGTAATCCAAATCAACCCAGAATCCACTTCTCCACTTCTTTCAAATCGCAGTAAAAATCACTCTTCATCTATGTACCCTACTATTGAAATGGAAAACTTAGCAGAAAATCTCTTCGCGGAACCGGAAGATACCCGTAAGGACGCCGTTTCAGAAGGTGGTTCTGCTTCTTTTGAGTCTTCCGAGGAACTGATACTCAGAATCCCAGGTTGTATTGTTCATTTGATTGATCAACAACAGAGTGTTGAGCTTGCAAATGGGGATTTTACATTGGTTCAGTTGAAACAAGGGATAATGTTGTGGCGGTTTTGGCTCGAGTTGGGGAGGAAATTCAGTGGCCATTGGCGAGGATGAGGCGGCGGTGAAGCTTGATGAATCCCACTATTTTTCTCTCTTAGAGTTCCGCGTGAAAGTAATGAAATCGGTGACAATATATTAAATTACGGGCTGACAATTGCGGCTAAGGGCCAGGAAAGAGTGCTGAGGGAGTTGGATGGGGTTTTGGAGAAGTACAGCGCGTTTAGGGTGGAGAAGGCGGCGGAAGGGGTGGAGAAAGGGTGGTTGGCGGCGGCGAAGGATGTGTCTCCGAAGGAGATGGAAGAGAAAAAGAAGAAGGAAGAGGTGGAGAAGAGCGCGGCTGCTTACTGGACTACGTTGGCTCCGAATGTGGAGGACTATAGTGGAAGTTTACCGAGGTTTATTGCGGCCGGGTCGGGACAGGTGGTGAAGGGGATATTGTGGTGTGGAGATGTTACTGTGGATAGGCTCAAGTGGGGGAATGGGTTCTTGAAGAAGAGAATGGGGAAGGGATCATCTTCGGAGATTAGTCCTCAGGCATTGAGAAGACTGAAAAGGTAATTCTTTTACTCCTTAATATAATACTCAGTTGGAATTTACCTTATGCAAGATTGAGTATTCTGTATTATCTAATATCATACAATTTTGGGATCTATAAGGGTGTATTCAATCAGACTTTTTAAAGACTTTTGGTTGACATTTTTTAAGTGACTCACTTTGATGGATTTCATAAACTTTTAACGATTTTTATAGATTTTAATAGACTTCTACAAACTTTTATGGATTTGTATAGATTTCATTTTAAAAGATTTTCCTAGACTTTTACTGACTTTTATGAACTTTTTTTTATTAAAAATTTTGAATATAAAAATTTAATATCCTACAATTAAAAAAATGTCGCATGAGAAAAGTCTAGTAATAATTTATTTAATTGTATTAATATTATTAAATTCATAAAAATTGTTCTATTTAATTGTTGCAAGCAACTACGTCAAAAGTTAATGATATAAATTATTAATTCATTCCATTTTTTCTTTTGAGTAAAACTATAAACTTTCAAATGGCTTGTGGATAAATTCAAAAAATAATAGCATGCAATTCTTTTTAAAAATATTTTTAAACAAAAAAAATTATCTAGTTTATAATCTTTTTATATTTAATAATCTATAGGTAACATATCATTATTAATCACGACAATTGCATAATAAATAATCAATGTACCAATTTACGAAAAAAAAAATGCAACCATTGTATAGAAAAAACAAGAATGAAAATGAAAACAAAATACATTAATAAAAAACAAAATTTTAACCTTATGAAATTCATTAATAAACTATAATCAACAATTATATAAGAATTTAATTATAAATTTATCTTGTTTTTAATGAAAATGAAAAAAAAAAAAAAAAAGAAAAAAAAAAATAGTTATGGGAATATTAAAGAAAAATCACATTGTCTCTTCATAGAAGGAAAAAGAAGAAAATGAAAATGGTTAGGAGAATATTGAAAAGAAAAAAAAATCAAATCGAATAGAGAAAAAATATTAATAATCTTTTTCATAAAAAATATTGGTAATTAATCATGGTTATGGGATTTGTAGAAGTAAAAAGAAAGAAGATAAAAAAAAAAAAATAGTTAAGAGAATATATTGAAGGCGAAAAAAATATTATCTTGACTCTACAATTTGTTGAAGGAAGAAAGAAAATAAAATGTTACATGCAAAAAAATAAGAAATTGAATTTTTTTTTTCCCTCAAAATCTTTGAAGTGAATGGGAGAGAAATTGTGATATAATTTATTTATACATTGTGCTTTAAAGTTTGTACATATAAAATGATCTATAAAGTCATTAAAAGTCATCGATATTTTGAATACACCTGAATTTCGTAGGATTTTAAAATGTGTGAATTGAATATCGCATGATTTTATAATTTTAAAAGTCTTTACAAATTTATATTGAATACCTCAAGACTTTTATGGAATTTAAAAAGTCTAAATTGAATACACCTAGACTTTTAAACTCCATAAAAGTCTTTAAAAGTATTATCAATTCTTAATTGAATACACTCTCCTTAGTTTTCATTTACAATGGTTTGTTATGATATCTTCAATTGTCCTATGGCTGTATTTGGCAGCATTTTACATGGTTGGTGTAGAAATGGGTGGGGATCCGGATCAAAGGTTCAAAGTTGAGATTTTGGGAATTTGTTTATCCCTTGTTACATGATTTCTTTCACGTACTGTGGTTCGTTATGTAGATAGTTGGTGATAGGCTAGAATTGGGAGCCCAGAATTGGAAGAAGAAATTGTTGTATTCAAATTTGAATCTATTTTCGCAAATTTTGAATGTAAGTGATCCTATTCTATGCTTTCGAATATAGTCGATTGATTTTATAAGATGCTTTGCGTGCTTATCACATACTTAGAGCAAATATGGAGGTAGTTTATACTCGCTATTCAGTAATATGTTGTGCACTTCTGTGCGATTACACAAAAGGTCTAATGGGGCCTAGGGATTGAAATCATCCATCTTGCATTATGATAATTGGTATTTTTCCCTTGATCTTCATTTATCTTATATTTTGCAAGGTATATTTTCAGACGTTTTTAATTGTTCAAAATCTGCAGGGTTAAGAAATTGACAAAGATGACGGAGTCCGTGGCAACCGGAATACTGTCTGGGGTAGTGAAAGTCTCTGGGTTCTTCACAAGTTCAGTTGTAAACTCTACAGTGGGACATAAATTCTTCAGTCTTCTTCCGGGAGAAATTATTCTGGCTTCCTTGGATGGATTCAGTATGTATTTTCTTTCATTTTCCGAACCTTTTTCTTCACTCAGCAATTCATTTCTGCATTACATGTTTCGGTACAAATGTTCGATTACTTTTCTATTCAACACTATAAATGGCTTGAGAACAGTTTGTTATATAATTTTATTGAGCACAAATACAATTGTGTTATCACCAATTATGCAGTCAATTGGCGTAGAATTTGGAAATGCCCGATTCTGTTATGGATTAAGCCCTAATCCCAATTCGGTGGCAATAATGATCCTCCCTTTTACTAAAATCGAGAGAGAATAAGTTTACAATGGAGATCTCACACCTGTTGGGTTTTGTCTCTCATGCACAGAGTAAAGTGGCCCCTTGAGATTCCTTTACATAGCTTCGTAAACTAGGATGACCCAACAATATACCTAATTTTTTTTCACTAAACAGTGCAGAGTCTGAAGAATTCAGACGCATCATGTACACCTGACGACTGGTTTACTGTTTGCTCGGTGTCTTTCTTTAGATAGGTAGATGCATTCGCCCCAGTTCTTATGATTCATCCAATTGTGGACTTTTGGCATTTGAAAGTGGCCCCTTCTCTTCCACATGGAGAATAAAAATAATGAAGAAGTACCATGTGGAACTTTGATATCTTACACAGACAACCTTCATTGATCTGCATGTCATATTTTGATTTGTGAAGAGGAGACGTGCACTATGGATTCAATATATGCTAACATTATAAAGATGATAACTCGAAACTCAAGACGAATATTTCTAAGAAATATGAAAAATTATCTTAAAGACTCCAAGATGTAATGTGATTTTTTGGGAATACAAAGTATCAATACAAAATTTAAGATGCAGTGCTAAAGCTATTTGTTAGTTTCTATAGTTTGCTCTGTGGAATTATTTGTCCTGGTTGCACTTTCTTTTCTAATGTTGCAGAAATATTATCACTCTTTTACCATTTGAACTCACTTGGTTGGCTATTTGATGTGTCCCAACAGACAAGGTCTGTGATGCTGTTGAAGTTGCTGGAAAGAATGTTTTGTCGACTACTTCAGTTGTGACAACCGGGCTCGTCTCACAGAGGTAATTATTTTACTGGTTGCAAAAGATGTTCAAGTTGTGTGACCATATGAAAGTTCCCGATTGTCCATCTTTTTCCATTTAGTCCATACTTATTTCAGAAGTTGCGATATACTGCTGGCAGCTACTGCCTAGCCGGCCTGAAATTTGGCCTTTTGTCGGAACGCCTTATCACAGTTCATAACTTTTTCTTATGGGTAAAAAACTCTGTTAGTCACTCAACTTATAGCGAAGTTTTATGTTAGTCATCGAACTTTATTTTGTTTCAAAGTGGACCTTGGAATTTACATATTGTTCCAGTTTGGTCATTTAGATAAAATCTTTCCGTTTTTCTAGTGGAGTGTCTGGCCTGGAATACCTCCATGTTGATGCTATGTTGGATTGCCGCCTTCCACATCAGATATTCGCTAGAAAAACTAACAGACTTTCACTCGATGACTAAGTTGAAACAAAAAAAACAAATTGCCACTTTGAAAACAAATAAAGTTCGACAAGGCTATAAGTTGAGCGATGTGTTTGTAACCTTTACTTAGAACACCTAGATATAAGTACCTTGTTGAAACTTCATTTCCTATCCGCATCAGTTCTTATTTTAGTCGGATGTTGCGACAGATATGGAGAACAAGCAGCGGAAGCGACACACGTCGGTTTTGGTGCTGCAGGGCATGCTATTGGGACCGCTTGGGCTGTATTTAAGATAAGAAAGGCTCTGAATCCAAAAGGCGCCGTTAAACCAATGACTCTTGCAAAGGCTGCTGCCGAGGCGACCAAATTAAAGTCTAAGCAAAAGAAGTGAAGTCAGATTCAAGTCTCGATTTGTACGTAATCAACTAGTAGCTTAGCTTTCTGAACGAACTCCATTGTAATAGGATTAAATTTTGTCATCTGTTATAGTCCTGTTACCTATGTTTATCCTCGGTTTCATGTTTATTACTGATAGTATATATACTTAAATATGGTCCATGTTATGAGTTGGTCGACACACAAGACGAGTATGTGTCTATGTAAAAGTTTGGAGCAGAAAGTTGATTGATATCTTGTGTTTATGTTGATGCCGAAATAGTTATATGCTTCTTTTTTTATTGACTCTTATAACCTTAATTGAATTGTTTTGGTCAGTTCAGTGCCTAGAGTCTATTCTTGGATAGATGTGGTTAAGGGGTTCAATTTTAGCTCTAAAAATGTAAGTGAAACGAATTTCCTACAAAAAATTCTTCGAAATGAATGAGCTGCTAGCATGTTAAGATAGATTGCATGGCGAAGGCGGAATCTTTGTTTCCCGGTCGTTTGTAACAAGTGGCCTTTTTTCTCTTCCATTTTGGGGAATTTAAGTTTAGATACTCGGGTTGTTGAATCGATTGGAGTAAAATGATAAATATATTTATCGTTTTTGAAATAATTAACTCAAAACGCATTTTGAAAAAGATAAATATACCAATTATTACATTTAGATTTATTGAATATGTTGTTAAAATATTAATATTATCTAATATTCTCACGAATTTCAATTTTTCAGAGATTCAACTACAGTGTATCATGTTGTATATTTAAAAGAGGTTAACCTCCTTACTTCGCAAATTTTGTTATTGCTGAAATTATGTGGTATGATTCAACAACTACTCGCATCGAATTATTTGGGCCCATTCGTTATCAATGAGATCAGGGTCCGGCAAGAGATGTACCTAGGATTCTTCTTCGAGGCAAATATGGATTCTAGGTAAAAAAGAATAAAAAACTAAAAACAAAAAGAATTATTTGCAATTTTTGAGTATTTCTACAATTAGATCTTAGGTTACCAAAGAAACTTCAATCTTATTTACTTTTATTATGGTAAA
Organism: Forsythia suspensa; assembly: GCA_023638005.1. NCBI lineage: Eukaryota > Viridiplantae > Streptophyta > Magnoliopsida > Lamiales > Oleaceae > Forsythia > Forsythia suspensa. The sequence continues at coordinate 25,289,316 of CM042670.1, read as the reverse complement.
GTAACTACTTATTTGTTACAAATACGCTAATTGAATTTTGTATGCTCGAGTTGATTTGGATAATCGAGTTAGAGCTATAGATATGAATGCAACATATGGTTTGATGAGATGAATTTAAGTGATTGACACAAGAGCTCCTCCAAGTGTTCTGGTTGGTGGAGCAATTCTATGATGAATTTTCAACGTGTTTGAAGTCTTTACTAACCATGGTAGGGGTTTGGTATTATCCCCAACCTTGTTTATTGATAACCAATTAATACATAGGACATTTTTTTTTAAAAATAAATAAGCTACTTTTTGAAAAGAATTGTAAAAACCTATCTAGTTATATATATATTCTAAAAATACTGTTTTTAAAAAATCAGTATTTTGTTGTAAAATTATAGATAATGATGAATGACTATTTAGTTATATCTAGATGTTTATGTAGTTATCTACTTACTCTAGAAGAGTGTATTTTAATCATGTTATAACTCCATTTGTAAAATAAGGGTTATTGTTATAATAAATTTACACACTTGAATTTTGACTCTCTCTATTCTCTTCTATTTTTTCTTTTTTTTTGTAGTTTCATAACATGTTACCAGCATGATAGAGCTCATCCAAAACATAGAGAAAATTTGAGAGTTAGTTTAGAAAATCAGCAAAATCAGGCGTACACAGCGTATCTGTGATCAAATATTGATATCTCAATACTACGTGGTCCAATCATTGTGAAATTTGGACAAGAACTTCAAAACTCATTGTTCTTAAAGTCCAACATTATGATCGGGATCCACGGTTCATTTTTGAGAAATCGCTACATGAACCCAGAACGAATTTTGAATTTATTGGAAGAATTTGGACGATCTCATGATCCGAGATCAAACGTTAATATCTCAATAGTCCATGGTTCGATAATCATCAAATTTTGACAAAAGTTCAAAACTCATTTTTCTTAAAACAAACGACTATGATCAAGATCCAACGGTTCATTCGTGAGTAATTACTACATGAACAAAATGTATTAGAGGTGAAGCCAATTGAGTTAACAAAGCGATCTTTATTTTATCCTCATGAACAAAGATTAGTATTCTATTTGCTATTATCTTTGATTATATATTTTTCTGTATTGATATTGCTTGAATATTATTAATTATTATTTATCAATATTTAAAATAATATTTTTTCAGGAATACTGGCAAAAATATTAATTTATAAAAATTAATATTTCAGAAGAATATTTCGTTTTCTTTTAGAAGAAGCACTACTTTATATTATATTAATATTTAAGTAGAATACACTTGCTCTCGAAGAGCTTAATTTGTTAGATTTATTATTAAGTTATTGCTCTCGAAAAGTATAATTTTACAAATTTAATATTTTATAAGAATATTATGCTATTACTTCTGAAGAGTAAATTTCTTTACAATTCAAATTTTCAAAATAATTTGTTGTTGCTCCTGAAGAAGCACAACGTTACTTTAATATTCTGGCAGAATATTACTTGCTCTCAAAGAGCGTAATTTAAAATATCTAATATTATGCTATTGTTCTTGAAGAGCAAATTTTTATAAAGTTTAATATTTAAAATTATTTGTTGTTGCTTTTGAAGAAGCACAACGTTATATTAATATTCTGACATAATAATATTTGCTCTCGAAGATTGTAATTGTATAAGATTTAACATCTATTATGATTTTGCTCTTGATGTGTAAATCTTTAAATAATTTTATATTCCTAAATAATAATATATTGTTACTCCTGAAGTACCACAATATTATATTAATATTTCAGTCGAATATTATTTGACCTTGAAGAGCGTAATTTTATAAAATCTATTTATTTATAAAAATATTGTATTAATACTCACGAAGAAGTATAACGTTGTGAATATCAATATTTTAAATATTAATATTGTGTAATATTAGACTATTGATACTTTTAAAGAAGTACAATAAATTTAGATAATTCACCATTCTTCATTTCTCCCTTCTCGTGAGACAAGGAATATAAACTTGTTCTCCAAATAAACGAAAAATATACTTGCTAAATTGTATTGAAAGTGAAGTTCAATACTTCGAAATTTTATTGATTAGCAATATCGTTAAACCATCCCGGATCATTATGATGCGAATTATTAATGAGAATAACTATTGAAAACCGGAAGATTTTTTTCAATATATGAATTCTCACGTGATACTTATTCTCATAGTATATAAATTTGTAGGTCTTCACTAGCTAAGGAGGATCTCCTCAATTTAGATTTTAAAAGATTTGTTAATATTTATGAATTTGAATGGATTTCATCCACCGAATTTATAAGATTTTAACATATTTTTATATTATTAATTTCAATATAATTTTATGGATTTCTATGAATTTTCATAAATTTTTGGTCTTTTTATTAAAAATAGTAATTTTACATTGTTTTTATTCTAAATAGTTCTAGTGACTATCCTACATAAATAAATATTTTGAGTAGAATTTTAGAAAGAGAAATTCTTGAATTATAAAGAAGTAAAAATTCTTTTCAGTCAAATAGGTGAATGATCCGATGGATTGAGAGGTATACCAGTCCAACAGCTGTGTCAACTAAGCTCCTACGAAATAAACTAATAAATAAGTCATACATCATCTCTAAGTTTGAAGCGCAATTAGATTCATTGTTTGGGGGGATTCACATTACTATTATCAATTTCCTCAGTTTTGAATTAAAATTTTTTTTTGATTAAAGAGCAGGGTTTCTTGAAAAAAAAATTTGAAATAAAATTTTAATTTTCACTTTTTTTCTACTTGTCTTTTTTAATAAAATTTTCTCCTTCATATTTGAGACTAGATGATGGATATTTAGGAATCATTCTCTTCCAAAATCAGTTGTTTAACCATTTTGTATAAAAAGTTATTTTATGGCTTAAAAGATAATTTACACGTGTCGCAGCTTGATTTGAGTAATTCTTTCTAAATTCAAAAGAGAATTTTTAGTGATATACCGATTTTTACAAATCCAATAACTAATTGTTCTATATGATATTAGACTAATTATCTAATTAATATTTACCAATATATTATTTATATTTTTCAGTCCAATTGTTTGGTTCAATGAATGGTCATGGAGCATTGAGAATGAAATTTCAAAGACGGTGTTTGCCAATTCTACCAAAAAATAAAATAAAATAATTCAATAAATTTCCATGGTAATATAACTTAAAAATCAAGAATAAGAGTTTGCTACAAAAATTTGTGGTACAAATTTATGAAAGAGGTGAGAAGAAGAGATGCATAAGAGAAGATGTTGGTTGAAAATTTGAGGGGTGGTGATATAATTTCTAAAGAATTTGGTATTCATATTTATGAGCTCGAAATCTATGCAAATCTGTTTAAATCATTTAATTAATGAATTTTTTTGAAATTCATTAATTGGGGACACCTAAATGTTTAAAGATTCTATTTAAATCTGAGTTAAGGACACCTAAATTTCAATTGATTTTTTTTTAAATTCTGAGTTAAGAACACCAAAATTTACATTAATTTTTTAAATCTATTCAAATCTAAGTTGAGGACACCTCCCTAAAATTGGGACTGAATTTTCTACATTTCTGAAAATTATTTATGGTGATATATGGGGCCCCATCACCCTCCATGTTGACTATTTAGATATTATTTGTATATGATAGATACATCTACTATATGATTGTATGGTATTATTATTCACAACTTGAAATTTCTGTAGATTACTTGTTCAAATTTTAAATTATGAGCACAATTTTCAGATTATACAACCAAGAAGGTGATGCGTCTTGTCAATGCTAGTAAGTCTAAATCTCAAACTTTTAATAAATGTTAGTTGAGATAATGTTAAATGGTTTAGTAATATTGTTTGTTAACGCCTCCAATTAAATTCTAAATCATTACTATTGAGAACAAAGTGCTTCTAATTTTTGTATAAGAAGTGCTATTTTATATGAAAATACATTTATACGTATCATGCCAATATCAAAGTTATCCCCGCTATAGTTGGCTTATGGTCATAACCTAATATTACCTATCTAATGATTTTTTATAGTGCAATATATGTACAATCGGTCCACCATAGTGCAATCGAAATGAGACATTAAAAAGTGTTGAGAATATAAATTTAGTTTGAAATATTATAAAATATCTTAAGTCCTAACGGGTGATAAGATATTTTATAATACAGTTTTTCAAATGTCATTTTGATAAGACAGTTTTCTCAACATCAGGAGAGGAAAATTAAGTAGCTGGAAATAATACATGAAAATACAGAATATTATGTTTTCCAGATCCTTGCACAAGACAATACGAACTAGAAGTTCGACAAATAACTCATTTGTAAATTATACAATTGACATATGCATTTACTGACCAAAGAGATTAAATCAAATCTTATATACCAACTGTAAATGCTTCAATTTTTCATGTTATATAACTCAAGTTATAGACAATTTTGTAAACTGCGACAGTATGAATCCGAGAAACTGACTTAGATGTTTTGGTGAGCATTTTAGTATACCGAAACATGCCGTCGGACTATCAAATTTTTATATGTGGTAGCTACATGGGTATTCTACGTTCCTTGAAAATTTCATATTGTTCGGTGATCGTTTTCTATGTGAAATAAATTTTTTTTACTCCATGATCGGGTGAATTGTTTCTCTAAATTGTCTTTTTGTTGACCAACTCAAAAATATGTTGCACCTTATATATTAAGTATTTTTACATAATTCCAATTGGAGACGATAGCTCTATGGGTTACCTAACCATTGGCTTTGGTTTCACATAATTTCATGTTATATAACTCAAGTTATGGACAATTTTGTAAATTACGATAGCATGAATTCGAGAAACTGCCTGTGATGTTTGGGTGAGCATTTTAGTGTGTCAAAACATGCCGTCGGATTATCAAATTTTTATATGTGGTAGCTACATGGATATTCTAGTTCCGTGAAAATTTTATATTGTTCGTAATCGTTTTCTATGTCAAATAAATTTTTTGCTCCATGACTGGGTGAATTGTTTCTCCAAATTGCACTTTCGTTGACCAACTCAAAAATATGCTGCACCTTATATATTAAGTATTTTTACATAATTCCAGTTGGAGACGATAGCTCTATGGGTTACCTAACCATTGGCTTTGGTTTCACATAATTTCATGGTATATAACTCAAGTTATGGACAATTTTGTAAACTGCGACCGCATGAATCCGAGAAACTGCCTAGGGTGTTTCGGTGAGCATTTTAGTAAGTCGAAACATGCCGTCGGACTATCAAATTTTGATATGTGGTAGCTAAATGAGTATTCTATGTTCCCTGAAAATTTCATATTTTTCGGTTATCATTTTCTATGTCAAACAAATTTTTGTTACTCCATGACCGGGTGAAGAAATTTTAGTAACACTGCCCTTATTTTGAAATTTTTATTCACTTTGTCATGGAGTAACAAAAAATTCTTTGACATAGAAAACGATCACCGAACAATACGAAATTTTCAAGGGACATAGAATACTCAGGTAGCTACCACATACCAAAAATTAGTAGTCCGACGGCATGTTTAGGCATACTAAAATACTTACCGTGAAACCTCCTAGGCTATTTTTCGATTTATGCCCGTCGGCGTGGTCGGAATCGCTATTATAAACCAATCCAAAAACTTTAAGTAGTGTAAATATCTTCTTAAAATTTTGTGGACCTTGGTTTTGTGGTAGTTTTAGTGGATTCCATGTTTTGGTTACACGTTAATGATGTGAACTTGAAAAGTTTTGCTAAACTTCATGTTTTTCTAAGATACGAGTTTCGTTGTCCAACTCAAAATTTTTCTGCACCTTATATATTAAGTATTTTTACATAATTCCAGTTGGAGACGATAGCTCTATGGGTTACCTAACCATTGGCTTTGGTTTTACATAATTCATGTTATATAACTCAAATTATGGACAATTTTGTAAACTGTGACAAGATAAATTCGAAAAACTAACTAAGATGTTTGGTTAGCATTTTAGTAAGCCGAAATATGCCGTCGGACTATCAAATTTTGATATGTGGTAGCTACATGAGTATTCTATGTTCCCTGAAAATTTCATATTTTTCGGTGATCGTTTTCTATGTCAAATGAACTTTTGTTAATTTATGACTAAATGAAGTTTTGAAATTTTTTTTTTCCCCACGTACGTGGAACGGAAAAGTTACTGTTCAAGCAAATTTTTTTATTATTTTTTTTTGGGGTAGGTGGACATTTCATGACAAAATATATAAAAAAAAAATTCACTTTGCCTACTAGGCAAAGTGGGGAATTTTTTTCCCACAATTTATCTCACTTTGCCGAGTAACTCGGCAAAGTGTAACTCAACAAAGTGTAACTCGGCAAAGTGGGAGAATTAAAACATTTAATTTACTCGGCAAAGTGGGGAACATTAGATGTTTTTTTTTTTTTTTTTTAATTTTTGTGGGCTTTTAGCATTTTTTTTTGTAATTTGCACTTTTAGTCCACAATCTTTTCATTTTATAACAAATTTACCCATAACCTTTTTTTAGCTTTGGCCATCCCGACCTTTAAATTTTGTTACAAATTTTATTTTGTCTACCTCTTTAAATAAATAAAAAAAAACAATAAAATAAAATAAAAATGTAAATAAAGTCCTACAACTTTTAAAAAGTAGCCTAATTTTATTTTGACATTTTTTCATTTTTTTAATTTGCGCTTTTTGTTCGAACCTTTCAAATTTGTAACTAATCTACCCCAATTTTTTTTTTTTTGGCCATTGGCCATCCAATTATCACTATTTTGTCCTACAAATTTGCATTAAATTTTTATAAAATGAGCTTTTGTTAGCTTTGCTATTTTTTTTTTTTTAAGATTTGGTTTTGGTTTTGTTGAGTGACTCTAAAAAACATACAATAAAGAAAAAAATACAAAATTTGTCAAATAACTCGACTTTTGTTAACTCTCGACTTTTTTTTTTTAAATTTCGATTTAATTCAGTTTACCTTTTGAATTGTAAGGTAAATTTTTATATTTTCAAATTTTTTTACATATTATTCTAAATAAATGCAGCATAAAAAAAACAATAAAATAAAATAACATTACAAATGAATTCTTACAACTTTTAATCTTGACGAATGTATGTGAATAGTAAAAGGAAAAAATTAATAGCATTTATTTAGAATAATTTGTAGATTTAAAAGGTAAAATAAAAAAAAAATAGTAAAAAATTGAATAAAAATTAGGTGTAAAAGAAAAAAAATAAGAAAAAAAAATAAAAATAAAATTGTTGTCAAAATGGACTAATTTGCACACCCTACAATAAATGAATACAAATAAAAAAATTAAAAAGTAAAAGGCACCATTAAAAAAAAAAAAACAATAACTAACAAAAGTGAAATTGGGCCAAAGCCCATTTTCAATGACTTCATTGTTAGTGTTGTCGAGTTGCTCAACAACACTAAAAAAAAAAAAAAATTCTAATGGCTTAGTGTTGCAAAAAAAAAAAAAAAAAACTTTTCCAATGGCTTAGTGTCAACACTAACAAAATAATAATAATAATAATAATAATAATAATTTCAAGCGGCCAAATATTGTCGAGTTGCTAGACAACATTAAAATTTTTTTTTTTATAAATAAATAAATCAAACAACCAAATATTGTCGATTTGCTCGACAGCACTATAAAAAAACATTAATCAAATGTGTAACTCGACAACATTATTAAAAAAAAAAAACTCATTAATTCATATAAACAAAAGTTAAATTCTATTTTGTCTTTATTTGTTTTCTTTTTCATAAATTTTTATGATTACTGTATAATCAAGTTAGTAAAATAAATTAGACTTTTTCATTTTGAATAATTAGTGACCATTTATATATTTTAATAATTAGACACATGAAATTAAAATTTCGTGTACTCGCTACATACATGAATTATTTAAAGAGATAAATGTTGTAATAGATAGATACTAAGATACATGTATCGAAATAAATGTGTTCATTGAAAATTCTATAATAAGCCATGTAACGTTCACATAAAATTAAGTGATTTAATTAACTCGCTACATGAATTATTTAAGTAGATGAATGTAGTAATTGATAGATGCATATATTGGAATAAACATATTTATTGAACATCGTATAAAAGGCACACAATCGACAATGCTACACATTTTGTAAGAGAAGTCAATCCAAGAATAAAGTTTATCTTGAATTGTTTTTGCTATTTTAAAGTAAATCTCAATTTTCTATAAATTGACATTCTTCCAAAATTATCGAATATTAAATAAAAAGTGAAAAAAATATACAGGAAAGATGTTCATAATATAATTAATTTTGTTTACACCTACTTAATCAAATTTTAATTTATAACATTATTAGTAAGAATGTTATAATTAAAAGTTATAAAAAATAAAATATGTTGTCGATTTTTTTTGAAAAAAAAAATATAAATGTAAAAGCACACAAAAAATTTTTTTGCATGCAGGGAAGAATGTGAAGTTAATGGGTATACTATACCTGTGAAAGCAAAAGTAACGGTTAATATATGGGCTTTGGGAAGAGATCCAGAATATTGGGATGAACCAGAAAGCTTTAAACCAGAGAGATTTGAAAATAGTTCTGTTGATTTCTTGGGAAATAACTTCGAATATATTCCATTTGGATCAGGAAGGAGGTTTTGTCCGGGTATGAACTTCGCCTTGGCAAATATTGAGTATCCTTTGGCACAACTTCTTTACCACTTTAACTGGAAACTTCCCAAAGGAATGAACCCTAATGATATGGACATGACTGAGCTACTAGGAATAAGTGGAATGAGAAAAAAGAACCTTTACTTGACTGCTACACCCTACCGCCCTCCCATTGATGGTTAAGGTAGACGCCAGTTCATCTTGCAAATAAGCTTTATCTTCTAGCCTACGGAAGTATTAAGATTCATTTCCTTTAAAATGTTTGTAGTACTCTTTAATCTTTATATTTATTTTCATGCAGTGTTTATTTGTGTTATTCTGGTTCAGAATTATGCGAGTCATATTGTAACTTGCCTACAAAGTTCAAAATTTTCACCATGTACTGTATACTAAAAATAGTTGGTTCAATAAAGTTATATGATCATTCAACAATTATTTTGTTGAATAGATGTTTAAAATGGAGGGTTATACCAAGATTGTTAAGATCGTAATTTGAGTTGGATCGGTGAAAGGTTAATGCTCAACGGATTGAGGATCGTAATATTCTATTAAATATTAGTAATTCAAAATATTAAAACATAGATAGATGTCAATTAGCGCCTGTTTGTTGCAGATTAAAAACTGGTTTCTTGAACAGTTATTATATTTTTTTCATAGGATGACCTACCAATGTCAGTTCTTTTATCGCCAAAGCCAAAAAATCAGTAGCCTAAGTTCCGAAACTACCCTTGAATATACATGTATTCGGAAGTCTTCCCTACCAAATCTCCACGCATCAGACACATTTTCCAGCCAAATAATTTGGTCAAATATTGCGGTTGCAATTTCCAAACCAGGGTCCTTTTCGTCATTTAAGTTTCTTCCTTTCCACGTGACATGCTTTAGTCAATTGGTCAAAACACAAAAAAAACCAAAAACCAGATTTTAATCTTTAACAAACAAGCTCTTATTCTAAATAACAAATTAGCAACTATAATTAACCAAAATTAAACAATAAAACCAAGGTTGCAAAAACTTTATAAATGGCCACAATTGATTTTTGAAATACAAAAAAGGTCAAATTAAGAATAGTAACATGAAAAGTTCATCAATTGTTGAAACAAAACTCAAATCAAAGTATGCTTCGACTTCACTTTATTTTTAAGATCAAAATTTTAACTACAATTAATTTTTATATGACAAATTTATTTGCACAGTTAATCTCCATGGATATGTGCACAAATTAAATACAACCATACATCATATGAACAATTACAACATCATGAGCTAGAAAACGAAGTCTAGTTCTCAATTTTTAAATATATCGCAAGGGCACAAATTTATTGGAATATAGAAAAAGTAGCAACGATGTCAATCCCACAAGGATTGCAATTAAGAAAGTCTAATTTAATCCGAATTAACCGTTATCCTAGGCTAGTTGATTCAAGGGAGTTTGGTTGGAAGAATTTAAATTAAAGACTAATTAACTATTGGTAGAAAGTTAAGTTGAATATTCAAGTGGTTTAAAGTACCAAAGTTTTGAAATCAACACGCTTAACTTAACAATTATCCAATTATTGATTAATTCTAAAAACGAACTACAACTCGATATCAATCTATTGTCGCCTTAAAATAGTTATCATTTAAATAAAAAGAAGAAATCTAATATCGACATCCCTTTGATTCGATTTTAAATTACTTAAGCGTTTTTCGCATCAAACTCAATTAAAAGAAAACAAAAACCAAAAGTTTCGTGATTCTAAGCATTATATGTATCCCAAATCGATAGCAAGATAACGAAAAATCAAAAGAAACTAATATAACGATTTATGCACCAAGCACTAATTAATCAAATTAATTTCTAACTATCAAGAATGCATTATATTTAAGATGAAAGAATATTCCTTTAATTAATCTCACAAGAACGACCCATGAAAGTTAAAGCCCATAAATGGAATTAAAAGAATAGCAAGATAATCAATTCATTTAAACAAGGTTTCACCGTCTAACTTGGCTCAATAAAGTTAGCAGAACATAATAAAATTAAAAACAAAAGATTTGATACAACACGGCATGGATTCAAGGAAAAGAAATTTTTATAAAAGTCTTGTTCGTCACATGATTTTTTCTTGTTGTTTCTAGGCGTCATCCTTCCTTAACTCGACCTAGAATCGGCGTCATCCTTCCTTAGCTCGACCTAGATTCGGTCTTTATATAGTTCCAACTTCATACTAAAACTCGTGCACGTAAAAATTAAATTATATTATATTTCTAAAAAGAATCACGTGTAGCGACATTTTTTTTAAAACTTTCACGACGAAATTTTTTATTTTAACTTTGAAAATAATTTAGTTAGTTCACTGCTTCACAAGCGATAACTCTTAAAAATCCCAAATTTAATTGTTTGGTTACTATAAATGTTACACGCACTTGTCTTATTTTTTTTTTTATTTAATTGATGGATTGAATTATTTCATATGATGAGTCTTCTTATTTTATTTAGAATTAATTAAATTCACAAGTGACTCATCTTATGGAAAAATCGCTTCATATGAATTAAATCTTATTTGTCCCACTAAATTAACTCAAACCAACTCATTTTTCTTTGGGCAAAGTTGACAAGAGCCCTACTTTTTGTAAAAAAGTTAAAAAATACCTCTTTTTTTTATTTATCAAAAAATACCTCATTTTCTTGGTTTGATTTTAAAAATACCTCATTTCATTAAAAACAATATTTTATAATTTGTAATAATGATGTGGCATTTATATATTGTATAGTAGTATATATAATTTATATAATATTAACTTTATTCTTTATATTTTTAATTATATTTCAACTAAGTCATCCAAAAATTACATCTTAAGTCCTTAATCTTTTACATCTTTACACTTTAGTCTTCAAATTTTTAATTATCTTTCAGTTAAGTCCTCCAAAAATTGCATCTTAGGCCCTTCAACTTTTTATAACTTTGCACTTTGGTCCCCAAATTTGTAATTATCTTTCATTTAAGTCCTCTAAAAATTACATCTTAGGTCCTTTAACTTTATACATGTTCAAAGTTTGGTCCTCCAAATCCTTGATTTTAGTGGCCAAAATAAGTATAATTTTAGTTGTCAAAATAAGTGCACTTTCAATTAAATATTTGACTTTACACTCGAATTTTCATTTAAACGAACAAAATAAATATTTGTATACTATTTTAAATTATGGTAAACATATGTTACTTTAATTTAAATTAGATTAACACGTGTTACCACCACCAACTATCATATTTGTATATTATTTTAAATTTAATAATAATTATAATCATATTTTACAATTTATTTTCTTTGATAATTGTTTAAAAATAAGATTTTATAAAATCGATATTTTCATTTGAAAACAATATTTTTACACGAGTAACATATGTGTTATTTCATCATTTTTATTAAAATTAATACTTTATAATTTACTCATTTTATTATTTTTTAAAAAATATATTATTTTCATTTAAAAGTAATATTTTAATTTTTAATTGAAAACAATATTTTTTTTCATGGGTACCATATATGTTACTATATGTTACTATATATGTTACTTCATCATATTTCATTAAAATCAATATTTTACTATTTCTCTAATTTTATAAATTTTTAAAAAATATATTATTTTTATTTAAAATCAATTTTTCAATTTTTCATTTTAAAAAAAATTATTTTATACTAGTAACATATATGTTACTTCAGGGCTGTTCTCCTCCATCTAGTAGGGAGAATTATTTTGCCCATTGGACACATTGGTGGAGTGTTTGACTTTAATGTCAAACACATTTTGTTCCTCCAAATGTTCAGTGGGTAAAATAATTCTCCCCATTAGATGGAGAAGATCAAATTTCTATGTCACTATGTGTTATTTGTTCATTTGCAATAAAATCAATACTTTATAATTGCTATCTTACAATTTATCTCCTTGTAAATGTTCTTCAAAAACTATATTAGTTTGGTCTAAAATCAAATATTTGCAAATTTTATTTTTGAAAACAATTTTTTACGTGGGTAACATATATCATATATATTCATCGAATTTGTTACCCTATGTTACTTTCTTATTTTCAATACAATTACAATTTTATGATTTATCTCCTTGTAAATATTTTTGAAAAATACATTAGTTTGTCTAAAATCAAATATTTCCAAATTTTATTTTAAAAAATAGTACTTTATGCGGGTAACATATATGTTACCGTATTTGTTAACCTATGTTACTTCCTCAATTTCATCAAAATTAAATTGACACGGGTAACACATATGTTACCACATGTGTTACCCTATGTTACTTCCCCATTTTCAATACAATTGCTATTTTATGATTTATCCCGTAAATGTTTTTTTAAAAACTATATTAGTTTGGTCTAAAATCAAATATTTCCAAATTTGAATTTTGAAAACAATACTTTTACATAAGTAACATATATGTTACCATATTTGTTAACATATGTTACTTTCTCAATTTCATTAAAATCAATTTTACACGAGTAACACATATGTTACCACAAGTGTTACCCAATGTTACTTCCTCATTTTCACTACAATTGCTATTTTATGATTTATCTCCTTGTAAATGTTTTTAAAAAATACATTAGTTTCGTCCAAAATCAAATATTTCCAATTTTTATTTTTGAAAGCAATACTTTTATGTGGGTAACATATATGTTACCATATTTGTTAACTTATGTTACTCTCTCAATTTCATTAAAATCAATTTGACACGGGTAACACATATGTTACCACATTTGTTACCCTATGTTACTTCCTCATTTTCAATACAATTGCTATTTTATGATTTATTTATTTGTAAATATTTTTTTAAAAATATATTAGTTTTGTCTAAAATCAAATATTTCCGAATTTTAATTTTGAAAACAATTCTTTTACACGGGTAACATATATGTTACTGTATTTGTTAACCTATGTTACTTCCTCAATTTCATTAAAATCAATTTGACACGGTAACACATATGTCACCACATGTGTTACCCTATATTACTTCCTCAATTACAATACAACCTGCTATTTTATGATTTATCTCATTGTAAATGTTTTTTAGAAAACTACATTAGTTTGGTCTAAAATCAAATATTTCCAAATTTTAATTTTGAAAACAATACTTTAACGTAGGTAACATATATGTTACCGTATTTGTTAACCTATGTTACTTTCTCAATTTCATTAAAATCAATTTGACACAGGTAACATATGTGTACTTCCTCATTTTCAATACAATTGTTATTTTATGATTTATTTCATTGTAAATATTTTTAAAAAATATATTAGTTTGGTCTAAAATCAAATACTTCCAATTTTTATTTTTAAAAACAATACTTTTACGTATGTAACATATATGTTACTGTATTTGTTAACCTATGTTACTTTCTCAATTTCATTAAATCAATTTGACATGGGTAACACATATGTTACCACGTGTTACCCTATATTATTTTCTTGTTTTCTTTAATACAATTGCTATTTTATGATTTATCTCCTTGTAAATGATTTTTAAAAATTACATTAGTTTGGTCTAAAATCAAATATTTTCAAATTTTAATTTTGAAAACAATACTTTTACGTGGATAACATATATTCTACCGTATTTGTTAACTTATGTTACTTCCTCAATTTCATTAAAATTAATTTGGCATGTGTAACACATATGTTACCATACCATAGATGCAATTTTGGAAGGACTTAATCGAAAGATAATTAAAAATTTGAGGACCAAAGTTTATATGTAAAAAGTTGAAAACAATGCTTTTACACAAGTATTTGATAATTATTTAAAAAAATAAAATTCCTTAAAATCAATATTTGATAATTATTTAAAAAAATAAATTATTTTCATTTGAAAACAATACTTTTACATGGGTAACATATGTGTTAATCCCTATGTTACTTTCTCATTTTTATTAAAATCAATATTTGATAATTTATCTCATTTTATAAATTTTTAAAAATTAAAATCAATATTTTAATTTTTTTTATTTGAAAACAACATATTTACACAAGTTTACATATTAGTTACCATTACCAATTGCCTTTCACCACTACCACTCGCCTTATCTCATCACAATCAACACCACAATTAGATTCAGATCTGCTACCACCATTAACGACCAAATCACCTCTACCAAAACTGGGTAACACGTGTGTTACTTGTATGGTAGCATGTGTTACCACTACCACGATTAATTGAAATTATGGTAACACACGTGTTACTCTAGTTTAAACCACGTGTTATCCTTATTTAAATTAGAGTACCACCATCTTTCTCCACCGCACAACTCGAAGCACCACCACTACCAACACCGCTTCTACCTAAATTATGGTAACACATGTGTTGTCTTAATTTAAATTAGAATAACACAAGTGTTACTCTATATTACTTTATCATTTTCAATACAATTGCTATTTTATAATTTATCTCTTTGTAAATATTTTTAAAAATATATTATTTTGATCTAAAATCAAATATTTCCAATTTTCATTTTTGAAAACAATATTTTTGCATGTAATATATATGTTACCGTATTTGTTAACCTATCTTACTTCCTCAATTTCATTAAAATCAATTTTAGCAAATTATATCCTTCTACAATTTTCTCGAATTACTTAATTATTTTGAATAAAAATCAATTATTTAATTTTTTTTTCACTTTTAATATCAACAATTTGACATGTGTACTCTATATTACTTCCTCATTTTCAATACAATTGCTATTTTATAATTTATCACCTTGTATAGTTTTTGAAAAAACATTAGTTTGGTCTAATGTTAAAATCAATATTTCACATGTCAAGTATTTTTATCATTGTTCTTTCAAATATCTACTAGTATATACCGCTTACCCGCGGTGGGAACCCATCGTAGAGCTAGGATTCAAATTCAATGGCAACTCAATATCACCAATCAACCAATACATCAGGGCTGCGAAATAAAAAGTTGACCAACAGGCGGCAAAATCAGAAATTGAATGCACGATCAACTAAATAAATATCATCATCTAATGTGCATCATCCAGTCATGCAAATCATACCACTATAAGCACATGAGAAGCAAGCAAAATTCAAATATACACTTCAAACTTAAGCCAATCAAACGCATCATTCAGCATACCTGGTAATAAAAGAGATGAGCTTCGTGACCATCACTAGATTCTACTAATCTTTTACACCAGAGAGTATTCACCTGATTATAAAAAATACCATATCCAGATTATCTATCCTAATGCAGCAAGAGATGAATGTTCATAAATCCTGGTTGATATAAGGAAACAACACACTCACTTTCTCAGGCATTCGTCATAAAAGCCATAAACTTGAGTAATCTGCAAGAAACAAAAAGGAAATTTTCAGCACTAACTCATCAAACCTGATGCAAAATTCAAAAAACTATAAAAGAATTTCAATGGTAATATACTAAAAAAAGCTACAAAAGAAAAGAGGCGAACAATCATTCTATCATACTTGACGTATGATGATAAATAACTATAGATACAAACAATTACAAATTTACAATTTACATTATTATTTCAAGCAAACAGAGCATATTCTGTGGCAGACAAAAGGAAGTACATTTAGGGCTATCAGGAAGGAGAAAGAATGTGACCAAGTAATGCAGCCATAGAAGTGTACCTGACGGCTTTCATGATTGCCTCGTAGAATAGTAATCCTTTGAAGATATCGCACTTTGAGAGCCAGAAAAGCATAATGCATTATAAAAATATATGTATCAAACAACTATTGCAGTATGTAGATCACACAAACTTGATAGTTGTTGCTCACACCGAGAAGTCTATGTCCAAGAAAGGTTCGAATGGGCCAAGGGAGAAAGCCAAGCCTATAGTTCAAAAAAAAGTATTCGTTGCAAGGCACGCTCTTGTTGACAAAGAGGGTCTAAAAGGGAAAATTATCTCATTTATTTACAGGTAATCATTATATTCACATAATAAACCTATCAAACTAGTGAAACTCTAGTTTTTTACTAAATTAAGAAACATGGGCTTTGATGCGATGAGGATGCCTTTTTAATCGCCCAACGTCAAGACCGCCTTTTGCAACCATTTGTTTTCAATTCGGATTCTAACATCGAGTTCTGTGTAGTAGTCGGTTTGCAATTCCCAAGTTCTTTAATTTAAGTTCATCAAAACTATAAAATAGTTGCACAATTTGTGATATTACTGGAATTAAAGTCATGTTCCATTGAACCAATGCAAATAGCTTCTCCAGGTGAAGGAGGTGCTTCCTCAGGCTATAAACATGTAGAGTATATGTAAGTGCCAGCCGGTGTCACTAGTAGAAACGATGTCATTATCAATATCCGTAAATCCTATACAAGAATAGAGCACAAGAAATCAAGTCGACTTCATAAGCGTGCCAATCGTTATAGCAATTAATTCATTAAAATAATATTAAAATGATAATCAACCAATCACAAGGTTTGCCCTTCCTAAACATAAACTTGATCTTGACACGCTTATTAGCATTTTTTCTTTTTTAAAACATATCCATATTGGAGCCAAATTACCAGCCCAAAGACCCACCCATAACTAGTCCAAAACCGCCCCATTACCCAGCATAATAATCACCCAAAACTGCTCCAGATTTAATGTATAGTGTAAAAACACCACCTCATGATATATTTTGATTTTTTAGAAAAGTAAGCAAATTTTCAACACCCCACCCCAAAACCAACCCCCAATTTCTCCATTTTCTTGCTCATACTTACCCCCCCAAAAACTCCATTTTTCCTAAAAACTCCATTTTCACATTTTTCCCCTTCACACTTGGTCAACACCACCCCACATGATAAACCAAACATTACCCCATGACCAACTCACATTCCTCCTGCACTCCTTTTACATTTTTGAACCCTCCACACTCTCCTTTTCTCTCAAAAGTTCAGCCCCAAATTCTCAGATTCTCCCCACTTATTCCCACTCCAAGGTTGGCCTTAAATTCTCCTCTTTTCCCTCCCAATTTTGGCCCCAAATTCTCATTATTCTATTGTAAAATTATAGATAATGATGAATGACTATTTAGTTGTATTTAAATATCTATGTAGTTATCTACTTACTCCAGAAGAGTGTCTTTTAATCAGGTCGTAACTCCATTTGGAACCCTATAAATAAGGATCATTGTTATAATAAATTTACACACTTGAGTTTTGACTCTCTCTATTTCTTCTCTTTTTCTCTCTACTTTTGTAGTTTCATAATACGTTATCAGCACGATAGAGCTCATCCAAAACAGAGAGAAAATCCGAGAGTTAGTTTAGAAAATTCGCAAAATCTGGGCACTTGCATATCTGTGATCAAATATTAATATCTCAACACTCCGTGGTTCAATCATTGTGAAATTTGGACACTAACTTCAAAATTATTGTTCTTAAAGTCCAACGGTTATGATCAGGATCAAACAGTTCATTTTTGAGAAATCGCTGCATGAACCGTAACAAATTTTGAATTTGTTAGAAGAATTTGGACAGTCTGCGCAGCTGATATCAAACGTTGATACCTCAATAGTCTATGATCCGATAATCATCAAATTTAGACAAAAAGTTCAAAATTCATTTTTCTTAAAATCCAACGGCTACGATCAAGATCGGACTGTTCATTCATGAGAAATTACTACATGAATGTAATATATATAGAGGTGAAGCGAATTGAGTTAACAAAATGATCTTTATTTTATGCTCATGAACAAAGGTTAGTATTCTATTTGCTATTATTTTTTATTATATATTTTTTTGTATTGATATTGCTAGAAGAATATTTCATTGGTTTTCTAGAAGAAGCACAACTTTATATTATATTGATATTTAAGTAGAATACACTTGCTCTTTAAGAGCGTAATTTGTTAGATTTATTATTAAATTATTGCTCACGAAGAGCATAATTTTATAAATCTAATATTTTATAAGAATATTATGCTATTACTTTCAAGAGTAAATTTCTTTACAATTCAATTTTCCAAAATAATTTGTTGTTACTCTGAAGAAGCATTAACGTTACTTTAATATTCGGTAGAATATTACATACTCTCAAGAGCGTAATTTAAAATATATAATATTATGCTATTGTTCTTGAAGAGCAAATTTTTATAGAGTTTAATATTTAAAATTATTTGTTGTTGCTCTTGAAGAAGTACAACGTTATATTAATATTTTGACATAATAATACTTGCTCTCGAAGATTGTAATTGTATAAGATCTAACATCTATTATGATTTTGCTCATGATGGGTAAATCTTTAAATAATTTAATATTTCTAAATAATAATATATTGTTGCTCCAAGTAGCACAATATTATATTAATATTTCATCGAATATTATTTGATCTCGAAGAACATAATTTTATAACACCTATTATTTTATAAAATATTGTATTAATACTCTCGAAGAAGTATAACGTTGTGAATATCAATATTTGAAAAGAAAATGATATTGTCGTTTCTGAAGAAATACGAAGTACAGAAAATATTCTAAAAGAATATTGTGTTGTTGCTTTTGAACAAGCATAATTTAATTAAACGAATATTATATGACTACTTTTGAAGAAGTATAAATTTGTACATATCAATATTCTAGAAAAAAATATCGTGTTGTTGCTCTTAAAGAAGCACAATTTTATAATTTTAGAATATTGTGAGACAAAGAATATAAACTTATTCCCCAAATAAATAGAAAATGTACTTGCTAAATTGTATTGAACGTGAAGTTCAATACTTCAAAATTTTATTGATTAACAATACTGGTTAAACCATCCCGGATCATTATGATGAGAATTATTAATGAGAATAACTATTGACAACCAGAAGATTTTTTTCAATATAACGAATTTTCACTTGATGCTTATTCTCATGGTATAGAAACCTATAGGTCTTCACTAGCTAATTGGGACTGAATTTCCTGCATTTTTGAAAATTATTTATGGTGATATATGGGGCTCCATCACCCTCTATGTTGGCCATCTATATATTATTTGTATATGATAGATACATCTTCTAGACGATTGTATGATGTTATTATTCGCAACTTGAAGTTTGTGAGATTACTTGTTCAAATTTTAAATTATGAACATAATTTTAAGATTATACAACCAAGAAGGTGATGCGTCTTGTCAATGCTAGTGAGTCTAAATCTCGAACTTTTAATAAATGTTAGTTGAGATAATGTTAAATGGTTTAGCAATATTATTTGTTAACGACTCCAATTAAATTCTAAACCATTACTATTGAGAACAAAGTGCTTCACATTTTTGTATAGAGAATGCTATTTTATATGCAAAAATACTTATACATATCATGCCAACATCAAAGTTATCCCCGCTATAGTTGGCTTATGATCATAGCCTATATTACCCATCTAATGATTTTTTATAGTGCAATATATGTACAATCGGTCCACCATAGTGCACTGAGATGGGACATTAAAAAATGTTGAGAATACATGTTTAGTTTGGAACATTATAAAATATCTTAAGTCCTAACGGGTAATATTTTATAACACAGTTTTTTAAATGTCATTTTGATAAGACAGTTTTCTCAACATTAGGGGAGGAAAATTAAGTAGCTAGAAATAATACATGAAAACACAGCATATTATGTTTTCTAGATCGTTGCACAAGACAACGAGGTTTGTTTTTAATATAATTGCATCAAACCATCATGCTGACTACAGTCAATCAAAGATAATGTTTGAAGATGAAAATATAGCATATTATGTTTTCTAGATCGTTGCACAAGACAATACCAACCAGAAGTTCGACAAATAACTTATTTGTAAGTTATACAATTGACATGTACATTTACTGACCAAAGAGATTAAATCAAATCTCATATACCAACTGTAAATGCTCCAATTTATATTGACATCCTTGAAGGACAATCTAATAACATTATATTTGGTAAATTAATGACACGTTTGAAACGTGGTGACATTTGATTCTAAAATAATTCTCAAATTAAAAATGGAACCAATTATAAAGATGATCCTATTGAAGCGGCGTATACTCTTGGAGAGTATATAGACATAACTAATTATAAAACTCCAGAAGTGGTTAAGCTAGTTGATATAATAAAACGAAAAGATCACGTTAAGTTATGTCGTTATGAGAAAGAAATGGATTCAAAAATAAATTTTGTTGCTAACACTTTTGTATATAAAGAAGCGCTTCACATTATGAAAGGTAGTGAGGATATTGAAAGAAATCTATCAAAGAATTAATCGGCCAAATAAAAAGATGCAATCCAAGTAAATTGAACTGACTAGAGAAACCTGAAGTTTATAGACATACAGTCGAGCACCTAAATGTGTATATTTATGCGAAAAAGAAATAAAAAAATGAAGTCGTAACATGTAATGCACGACTTTTAACATTATGAATTTCACAAGGCTTATGTAAAGTAATCACAAGTTGATATCTTGTTAGCCTGTCAATGCATGACATATATGCATACAATGAATATTGTTATAACCAACTCATCTCGTATGACTAATAAAACTATGTATATAAATCTCTGGAGAATTTAATATGCCTAAAGAATATAGTTCAAATTTTCAAGAACTTAATCGATCGAAGTATAGATCTGAAGTGATATTATAATGAGGGGGAGTAAATACGTGTTGTACTCTTTTCCTTGACCAAGGTTTTGTCCCATTGGATTTTCATTGCAATGTTTTTAATAAGACAACTTTAATGGCGTATTAAAAGAATTATATACTCTTTTCCCTTCACTAGGATTTTTGCCCACCGGGTTTTTTTCTTGTAAGGTTTTAACGAGGCATATTCTTTCTGTAAATGACATAGAATTGGAAGTGGTATAAATATTATAGTTATAGATGTACATAGCCTACAAAATATTTTACCCTCATCATAACCCCTACGGTTATACTCTCGTGTGTTATAAATTGTATATGAGACTCCTGAAGGGAACAACAACGAGGTCTGTTTTTAATATAATTGCATCAAACCATCATGCTGACTATAGTCAATCAGAGATAATGTATGAAGATGATATTGCTTAGAGGTTATAACATGGATCACATTTCACCAGAATTGTTTTATACAAATTTTAAGAAGATTGCAAAATTAAAGACATTGACGCACAAGATATAGATAGTTTGATACAAGCTTTTTTCATTGATTGAAATAATCAGGAGTAGCTGTACTCTTTTTCTTTCGCTCAGGTTTTGTCCTACTGAATTTTTCTGACAAAGTTTTAATGAGGCTGCATTTAATTACTCCAAATTTTTGATAATTTTTTTATTTGATTAATATTTTTGTCCCATTAAGTTTTTACCAAACAAATTTTTTAACGAATCAGTAATTGTGTAATAAGTCATTCAAGGGAGTGTAGTAAAATTATAGATAACGATGAATGACTATTTAGTTGTATCTAAATATCTATGTAGTTATCTACTTACTCCAGAAGAGTGTATTTTAATCAAGTTGTAACTCCATTTGAAACCTTATAAATAAGGGTCATTATTATAATAAATTTACACACTCGAGTTTTGATTCTCTCTATTCTCTTCTTTTTCTCTCTCTACTTTTCTAGTTTCATAACATATTTTAATTTATTATACTATTTATTACATATAGTGCGAATCCTTAAAAATCGGAATTGAATATATATAATATATATATATATATATATATATATATATATATATATATATATATATATATATATATTAAAAATTCTTTTGTTGTTATATTAACAGAATCCTTAAAAATCGGAATTGATTGGAATGCATATATCATAAGCGTAACATAATCTGTGAACAATTCAATCAAGAATATTTAAATATAAAAAATAGAGTGCTCATTCAAAACATCATATTAACATGAGTGTTAGAAAATAATGTATCAATAATACGTGTTACATGCAATTAACCAATAACAAGTTGTAACATCTTTAGGAGTTAGTATTACAGAATAACAAATTATGTAATATAATCTGTATTTTCAGGTAACAATTCAATTAAGAACATTTAAATATAAAAAATAGAGGATTTTTGTGTGTTTGGAAATAACAAAGTTTCGCCTGATTTAGGTGTAGTTTTTCTTTTCTTTGCTAATTTCAAGGATAGTTTGTATAGAAACGGTTGTGTATAATATTATATTTTGTTTTGATTTTATTAATTAATATAATAATATATGAGCAATAATTTTAAAATAAAAAAAATTAAGTTTGTAAAATTAGAAATATTATTAGAATGGTAAGTAATTTGTGTAATTTTCACTTAATACATAGTGGGAGAGATCATGGCTCGCTATGGGCCCAAATCATATTATGTAGGGATAATTAGCTCATACACTCTTTTTTTAATAAAAGGTTGAAATATACCCACTTTTTAAAAATTTTATTTTACCCCCCGTGTAAATAATACTTATAAAAAATACCTCTACTCTATTATATAAACTCTTTTAAAAATATTTATTTATTGCATAGTAGTTCATGTACTTTATATAATATTTACTTTAGTTCCTATATTTCAAATAAGTTTTTCAAAAATTACATCTTAAGTCCTTAATCTTTTACATCTTTATAATTTGGTCTCCAAATTTTTAATTATCTTTCAGTTAAGTCCTCCAAAAATTACATCTTAGGTCCTTCAACTTTTTACATATTTACACTTTGATCTCCAAATTTCAATTATCTTTCAGTTAAGTCCTCCAAAAATTGCATCTTAGGTCCTTCAACTTTTTACATCTTTACACTTTGGTCTCCAAATTTTCAATTATCTTTCTGTTAAGTCCTCCAAAAATTGTATCTTATGTCCTTCAACTTTTTATATCTTTATACTTTGGTCCCAAAATTTCAACTATCTTCCAATTAAGTCCTCAAAAATTACATCTTAGGTGTGGCAACATATGTGTTACCCGTGTCAAATTGATTTTAATGAAATTGAGGAAGTAACATAGGGTAACAAATACAATAACATATATGTTTACACGCGTAAAAATATTGTTTTTAAAAATATAAATTGGAAATATTTGATTTTAAACCAAACTAATGTATTTTAAAAAATATTTACATGGAGATAAATCATAAAATAGCAATTGTATTTGTTGTTATAAAAATGAAAAAATTAAATATATTATTTTTATTTAACATAATTCGTAATTCAGAAAATTATAGAAGGATATAATTTGCTAAAAATTGAATTTAATAAAATTGAGTAAGTAACATAGGTTAACAAATATGGTAACATATATGTTACCCGATTGTAGATGAAATTAATGTACTTTTTAAATACATTTACAACAATATAAATTATACAATAGTAATTGTACAGAAAATGAAGAAGTAACATAGGATAACACATGTGTAACCCGTGTCAAATTGTTGATATTAAAAGTGAAAAAATTAAATATATATATTTTTTTAATATAATTCGTAATTCAGAAAATTGTAGAAATATATAATTTGCTAAAAATTGATTTTTATGAAATTGAATAAGTAACATAGGTTAACAAATACAGTAACATATATGTTACCCGCGTAAAAGTATTCTTTTCAAAAATAAAAATTGGAGATATTTGATTGTAGACGAAATTAATGTATTTTTTAAAAATATTTACAAGAAGATAAATTATAAAATAGCAATTGTATGTAAATAAGGAAATAACATAGGGTAACACATGTGGTAACATGTGTGTTACCCGTGTCAAATAGTTGTTTTTAAAAGTGAAAAAATTAAATATATTATTTTTATTTAATATAATTCATAATTCAGAAATTTGTAAAATGATATAATTTGCTAACAATTGATTTTAATGAAATTGAGGAAGTAACATAGGTTAACAAATACAGTAACATATATGTTACCCGCGTAAAATTATTTTAAATAAAAATTAAAATTAGAAATATTTGATTTTAGAAAAAATTAATGTATTTTTTAAAAACATTTACAAGAAGATAAATTATAAAATAGCAATTGTATTGAAAATGATGAATTAACATATGGTAACATATGTGGTAACATATGTGTTACGTGTGAAATTGTTGGTATTAAAAGTGAATAAATTTAATATATTATTTTTATTCAACATAATTCATAATTCGTAAAAATTATAGAATGATATAATTTGCTAAAAATTGATTTTAATGAAATTGAGGAAGTAACATAGGTTAACAAATATGGTAATATATATGTTACCCGCGTAAAAGTGTTGTTTTCAAAAATAAAAATTGGAAATATTTGATTGTAGAAGAAATTAATGTATTTTTAAATACATTTACATGAATATAAATTATAAAATAGCAATTGTATAGAAATTGAGGAGTAACATATGGTAACACATGTGGTAACATATGTGTTACCCGTGTCAAATTGTTGATATTAAAAGTGAATAAATTAAATATATTATTTTTATTTAAAATAATTCATAATTCAAAAAATTATAGAAGGATATAATTTGCTAGAAATTGATTTAAATGAAATTGAGGAAGTAACATAGGTTATCAAATATGGTAACATATATGTTACCCGCGTAAAAGTTTTGTTTTCAAAAAAGAAAATTGAAAATATTTAATTTTAGACGAAATTAATGTATTTTTTAAAAATATTTACAAGAATATAAATTATAAAATAGCAATCGTAAATGAGTAAGTAACACATAGTAACATATATGTTACTAGTATAAAAATGTTATTTTTATATGAAAAATTGAAATATTAATTTTAAATGTAAATAATGTATTTTTTAAAAACTTACAAAAATAGAGAAATGGTAAAATATTGATTTTAATGAAAAATGTGGAAATAACATATAGTAGCATATATGTTACCCGTGTAAAAAACTTGTTTTAAAAAAAAAAAAAAAAATTGAAATATTAATTTTAAAGAAAAATAACGTATTTTTTAAATAATTATAAAATATTGAATTTATTGCAATGAGCAAGTAACACATAGTAGTAACATATATGTAACAAGTATAAAAATATTTTTTTAAATTGAAAATTTAAAATATTGATTTTAAATGAAAATGATGTATTTTTAAAAAATTTATAAAAGTAGAGAAATGGTAAAATATTGATTTTAATAAAAAAATGAGGAAGTAACATGTAAAAACATATATGTTACATGTGTAAAAATGTTGTTTTAAAAATAAAAAAAAAAATTGAAATATTAATTCCAAAAAGAAAAATAAGGTATTTTTAAATAATTATAAAGTATTGATTTTATTGCAAATGAGCAAGTAACACATAGTAACATATATGTTACTACTATAAAAATGTTGTTTTAAATGAAAATTTGAAATATTGATTTCAAATGAAAATAATGTATTTTTAAAACATTTATAAAAATAAAGATATAGTAAAATATTGATTTTAATGAAATATAAGGAAGTAATATATATGTTACCCGTAAAAATAATGTTTTAAAATATAAAAAAAAAGTTGAAATATTAATTTTAAAGAAATATAACGAATTTTTAAATAATTATAAAATATTGATTTTATTGCAAATGAGCAAGTAACACATAGTAACATATATATTCTTGGTATAAAATATTTTTTTTAAATGAAAAATTGAAATATTGATTTTAAATGAAAATAATATATTTTTAAAAATTTATAAAAATAGAGAAATCGTAAAATATTGATTTTAATGAAATATGGGAAGTAAATATATATGTTACCCATTAAAAATATTGTTTTTCAATGAAAAATTAAAACATTAATTTTAAATGAAAATAATATATTTTTAAAAAATAATAAAATGAGTAAATTATAAAGTATTAATTTCAATGAAAATGATGAAATAACACATTTGTTATTCGTGTAAAAATATTGTTTTCAAATGAAAAAAATGAAAATATTGATTTTATGAAAATACTGTATTTTTAAACAATTATCAAAGAAAATAAATTGTAAAATATGATTATAATTATTATTATATTTAGAATAGTATACAAATATTATAGTTGGTAGTGGAAACACGTGTTAATCTAATTTAAATTAAAGTAACATATGTGTTACCGTAATTTAAATTAAAGTAACATGTATTATCTTAATTTAAAATAGTATACAAATATTTATTTTGTTCGTTTAGGTGAAAATTCGAGTGTAAAGTCAAAGATTTAATTGAAAGTGCACTTATTTTGACTACTAAAATTGTAATTATTTTGGCCACTAAAATCAAGGATTTGGAGGACCAAACTTTGAACATGTATAAAGTTGAAGGACCTAAGATGAAATTTTTAGATGACTTAACTGAAAAATAATTAAAAACTTGGGGACCAAAGTGTAAAAATGTAAAAAGTTGAAGGACCTAAAGTGCAATTTTTGGAGGACTTAGCTGAAAGATAATTAAAGATTTGAGGACTAAAGTGTAAAATTATAAAAGATTAAGGACATATGATGTAATTTTTGGATGACTTAATTGAAATATAATTTAAAATATAAGGACTAAAGTAAATATTATATAAAGTGTATAGACTATCATAAAATAAATAAATGCCACATCATCATGCCAACTCATAATCATAATTTAATTTAAAATAAATGCCACGTCATCATCATAATTTAAAATATTATTTTTAATAAAATGAGGTATTTTTTAAATCAAACTATGAAAATAATGTATTTTTTGAAAAATTAAAAAAAGAAGTATTTTTCAACTTTTTTACAAAAAGTAGGGTTCTTGTCAACTTTTCTCAAATAAAAATGTTTGACAAAGTTTAGTGAATTGAGTCGGACTTTTGGTGGGTCGAGTTTTAAGCTTATACTTGGCAACTAAGGTCAGGAGTCGACCAACAATTTTTTAACATAGCACGTGTTGTCTTTTGTAGAGAGAAGGGAGGCTTACAATATAAAAGAATATATTTCACCACATGTTATGACTATTAACCGTCACATTATCAAAATTGAAAGTTACATTAGAAAATAAATTCTGCTAGTCAATATTCGCCCTAAGAATTTACAGCCATCAGATTCAGGTAATAAAATAACATTAGTTGATACTTAAAGAGTCTAATAAAATAAGATAGATATATAAAGCAAGAACAGGCTAAGAAGCCAAAATCAAACACACTATCTATATGATACAAGTCAATATACACTGTTTTGTTGCCACTATGTATATATAGATGTTGTGGGCACAAAAAACCAACACAATGGATAAGTACGGAGTCAGGATTCAATCACAAAATGTTAGTATTAAAAATAAAAAAGGAATTTAATTGAATTTTGGAAAAACATAAAAATATTTATTTAATATTTAAAAGAAAATATAAACACCTAGTCAAAGGACATAGTGAATACGATCACGTTTTAAATGAAAAAGAAAAAAAGAAAAAGAAAGTGTTGAGTTTAATTGCAATCGAACTAAATCGACCAATTCTAACTTAATTCAAGTGCATCCAAAAAAATAAATGCTCACACCTCTATACAATATTTCAATGAATCCATCATAGATTATTTTCGAGGCTTAAAAATTAAAAATTGTAAGAACAAAGATTTTGGGCATAAAGATTTGGGGCGAAAATAATGGGTTAGTGTAAAAAATATTTGGGATGCTTGAGTGGTGATCTCCTCCCCCACAGTGGGGAGGAGATATGTTGCCCACTACCATGTTGAGGAGGAGATATGTTGCCCATTGCCTTGCCCACTGCCTACATGGCAGTGGACAATTGGCCAAAAAAATTAGCAACATCAACTGTTTTTTTCTTTTGGCCAATTGCCTACTGCCATGTAGGCAGTAGACAACATATCTCCTCCCCATTGTGAAGAGAAGATCACCACTATGTTAATCATTTACAACATAATCTCTCTCTCTCTCTCTCTTAGTGTTGATGAATAGAATGTTTAGTATGACTTACTCTGGTTTCAGAATTATGTATTGTGTACTCAAAATAAGTTGGTTCAATAAAGTAATTGTATAATTGTGTTCAAATATTTTTCACTTATATCCTAAAGTTATGGCCTTCTTCAGAGTAATACAACGCACCTACACATTATTCTCTTCTTTTTTCAAGTGATGAAAATTTTTTAAAGATAAGGTGGAAGATTCGACAGTGAAGCCATTGTCACAAACACATTAAGAAAGTCATGTTGAAAATGTCAATCTTATAAAAGAGCAAATTGCACAAATAAAAGACGTTTTACTTGATTTGACATATATTAGTGAATATCCTAAAACAAGGAATGAAATTGAGTCCTTGACAACATATGAACCTGAGAATTTTGAATTCTTGCTTGACATGGTCACTTGTACAAGTTGTTGCATGCAATCAATAATGTGAGTGTTACCACCCGATTTTGGTAAGGTCTCCACGTCAGCAAAGGTTCAGTAAAGGTCCCATCTAGGCCTAATTCAAGTCTCGCTAAGGCCTTATAGACCCAGTGAGGGCCTTCCAGATTCATAAAGGTCTCATAGACCCGGCGAAGGTCTCGGGTGCCCAGCAAGGGACTCGTAAATTCTCAGAAGGCTTCGGTGGCCCATCGAACATCTTAGCATTCCTAAATCAGAGTATTGCAAGGCCCATGAAGGGCCTCGACACCCATGGCCGACCTAGAGAGAGCCTCGTATGCGGGCTTCAGATTTGTTATAACTACCAGCAAAGACGATATTTTGGGACAACCATGGAAGTAATTAAAGAAAGGTCAGATTTGATTATCATAAGGATTCTCACAAGGAAATCAAATCCCGATCTCCCTAAATATTAGGCAACATGATCAACTCAAATAAAGGTTGAAATCGAGAGATTTCCTTGACAACCGATTGCCCTTATCTCATAAGGAAGGAGAATCCAATCAGAGTTCTAATTGATTGCTAACACAGAATAATTAGGACTCTGTAGCTATAATACAAAGACTCTGGTTAGTCTAAGGTACGCACGATTTTTATTACGCACTCTTGATGCTCTTTTTGCACTGATATTTTACCCCAAACTCTGCTCAAATATCTGCCTGCTTGTCTTTCCCACACCCAATTACTTTCACCCCCCGTATATTACTCTATGTACCGGCAGTTGACTTGATCGTCGGAGTATCAACAATCGTCGGACCCTTTTTCTCTAGAGATCTTGGTGCCTAACGATTGTCCGAGTGTGCAGGTAATATACAGGTTGGCAGAGGAGTGACTGAAGATCTGTTGACAAGTGGACGGTGCAGGTTTCGATGTCAAAAGAGTGGCAGCGTCTGTGGGAAACGAAAAACGTTACACAACCAGAAACTTGTGGTTAAAAATATGTTTTCTACCAGGAAGAGCATGGCAACCGAACATTCCATAGAGGAAGAAGTCGAATCCCACCAAACTGACTTGTAGCAGGAAAGCGTTCAAGATCTCCAAAATGTAACCCACCGTAATAGGAGAAGACAACGACAAAAGCAGACGATCGAGCAAGAAAATCAGGACTTGAAGCTGGACAATGCCCGGATGAGGGTGGCGCTTGAACTGTTGGAGAATCAATCTCTTCAACATGGAGCCAAGCGTAGCCGTGACTGGTGAAGCCCTTCGAGGTCCAGCTCGATCGAAACCCGTCGGTCTCAAAGATTCGTCAATTATCAATGAGCGAACTCCCAGTAACTAGGAGAGACCTCGTACTGCATGAAGTGGAAAAGCGGCCGCCTCCGCCAACAGATTCGAAGTTGGGGGACCGGGTGGCGTGTGTAGCTCGACCTCAATCGTTGAGTAGCTGGCGTAGTGAGCCCAGCGATGACCACCAAGAGAAGAGAAGGGACTCCAGGGCTGCAGATGTGAAGCCCGAAGATGAAAGACCAGAACGGTCGTGTGACCTTGACGAAGACCTCCCATTCTCCAAAGAGTTGAAGGCTAGAGAACTCTACGCAGGGTTCAAAATGCCTCCCATGGAGAAATATAACGGGAGATGTGATCCCACGGATTCAATTGGAGGTTCGCTTTCTAAAGGCCTTCGTCCTCATTTAATATTCTTTCTTAAAATCCCAAGCCTGATATAAATAATAGGCTTGGACTTGGAGGACTATTGTTACCATATGATTTTGGTAAGGTCTTCACGTCAAGAAAGGTCGAAGAAAGGTCCCATATAGGCTAATTCAAGCCTCGCTAAGGCCTTATAGACCCAGCGAGGGCCTTCTAGATTCATAAAGGTCTCATAGACCCGGCGAAGGTCTTGGGTGCCCCAGCAAGGGACTCGTAAATTCTCAGAAGGCCTCGGTGGCCCATCGAACATCTTAACATTCATAAATCAGAGTATTGCGAGGCCCATGAAGGGCCTCCACACCCATGGCCGACCTAGAGAGCCTTGCCGGGCTTCGTATTTGTTATAACTTGCAGGCAGCACAATATTTTGGGACAACCATGGAAGTAATTAAAGAAATATTGTATTTGATTATCATAAGGATTCTCACAAGGAAACCAAATCCCGATCTTCTAAATATTAGACAACGTGATCAACTCAAATAAAGGCTAAAATCTGAGAGATTGCCTTGACAACCGATTGCTCTTATCTCATAAGGAAGGAGAATCCAATCAGAGATCTAATTGATTGCTAACACAGAATAATTAGGACTCTGCAGCTATAAATACAAGGACTCTGGTTAGTCTAAGGTGCGCACCATTTTTATTATGCACTATTGATGCTCTTTTTGCACTCATATTTTATCCTAAACTCTACTCAAATCTCTCTCGCTTGTCTCTCCCACACCCAATTACTTTCACCCCCCGTATATTACTTTATATACCGACAGTTGACTTGATCGTCGGAGTACCAACGATCGCCGGACCCTTTTTCTCCAGAGGTCTTGGTGCCTAACGATTGTCCGAGTGTGCAGGTAACATACAGGTTGGCAAAGGAGTAACTGGAGATCTGTTGATACATGGACGGTGCAGGTTCTGACGTCAACAGTGAGTAAATCTCTTCAAGCCGAAAATATGGATATTGATGGTGCTATCAACCTCTTATAATGACTTGTTTCATTTTTCGTAGATTATAAAGAAATTGGATTTGCTATTACCATGAATGAAACGGTAAAAAAAAAAAAAGCAAGTAAAATGGAATTGAAACTGTATTTATGGAAAAACACATCATTCGAAAAAAAAGCAGTTTGATGAAAGTGGCGTTGATGAGGTAAAGCAATTAGCTAAAGAATCTTTTAGAGTTGATTACTTCCTCTTTATAATTGATTAAACTCTATCATCACTTCATACCCGGTTTGAACCGTTTAAATGGTATGAAGAGACCTTTGAATTTTTGTTTAATTTGGAGAGGTTAAAGCGTGTGATTATTGGGAGTTTGTGAAAGTGTTGTGTGAGTCTTGAAAAGTATCTAGAACATAATGATCGTTCAGACATTAATGGATCAGTTTTGATGTGCTATTTACCAAGTGAAACCAAGATAACAATTGAAGTGCTACAATATTTGAAGAAAGTGGATAATTGTTTCTTAAATGCTTATATTGCTTATTTAATTTTGCTAAACAGACCGGTTACAGTTGCATAGGAAGAAATAAGTTTTTCTAAGTTGAAATTGATCAAGACTTATCTACGATTAACTATGTTACAGAAATTATTGAATTGTTGAACAACAAGATTATCTAAATTAGATTAATTTACTTAATATAAAATTAAGTAAACGTTTAGAACATTTGCGGTCTTGTTATTTGATTATAATATAAATATTTTGTATAATACATTTTGTTACCATTTTATTGTTGAGTTTAAGTTAACAATTAGTGCCGTAAAACTCTTATGAATTTTGAATATATACTAAGATTTGGGCTCATAGAGAGCCCAAGTTATGAAAGTTGCCTCGAGGCCCCAAAAATCACAGGGACCGGTCATGGTATCTCCTTCTATGTATTAAGGAAAAATATTGGGCCGATCACTAATGATACTACAGTAGGCTCCGAAGTCATATGGCCCAAACTTAATTCAATTAAAGCACCCTTCATTGCTAAAAGACCAATGTGCCCATACAATTGCAAAAACTGCCAATTCAGACACGAAATTTCACTACCTGTTTAGAAAATCCTCCATTTATTTTTAGCAATCTTCATCTTCTTCTTGCGTTTGATTCTTCTCACCGACGCCACATACAAACAATTCGAAGGCTGCTACAAAAATTATGACCAATTGTAAACCATTCAATCACAAAATGTTAGTATGAAGAAAAAAACTAAACCGAAGTTTGACAATATGGAAAAATATTTATTCAATATTTAAAAGAAAATATAAACGTCTAGTCAAGGGACGTAGTGAATACAATCAAGTTTTAATGGGAAAAAGATTGTTGAGTTTAATTGCAATCGAACTAAATTGACCAATTATAACTTAATTCAAGTGGTTTCGAAAAGAAAAAATGCCCACACCTCTATACAATTCAATGAATCCATCATAGATTATTATCGAGGCTCAAAGATTAAAAATTATAAAAATAAAGAATTGGGCAAAAATAGAAAGGAGAAAACAATGGATTAGAATTGGGGCTGAACGACTATTTGTAATTTTGTTTGATACTGAATAAATGTTTTATTTGCAATTATGTAGTTGCAAGTTTGAATGGCATTTAAAATGGCATTTAAAATGTTGGAGTTGAACTGTAGAATGTGCAACACGATAGAACAATAGTATTTTAATAAAAAAACATCATCTTAAATATAACAGTATCTTAAAAATACCAGGGATTAGAGTCATTTGTGAAACTGTATTGTTGTGCGATTTAAATCCCGCAAGTGGACGGATCGTTTACAAGCAATAAAGTGATGAATGAAGTGTCAAACCCACGAGGACTAGATATCAATTTAACCTATTAATTTATAACCTAATTTCTAACAATATGAAAACACAGATTCAAATTGGTTTTTGTGATTCTATACTATTTTAATTAAAACTAAATTATCAAACAATTAACTTTAAAATATTGAGAACGAATTCAAGATCTACTAACACTAGGATTTGCGAATCCACCAACACTTTCCTTAATCAAATATCCGTTTAACCGTTTTAGCTTATAATTACCATAGATTGAAAATCGGTGATCCTAAATTAATCGAAAGCCTCTCTCGATGGTCAATCAATTCTATATGTTATGCGAACTTCATTATCTCTAATTAAGCTTCGAACATAAACACATGCATTAAAATCTCAAGAACACCTAAATAGATTTCATAAAACATAATAGTAATCTCTATCTATTATTGGACCCTATGTTATTCAATACCACGTGCTTAATCTATATTGAATCTCTCGACTTCAATATAGATCACAATATATTCTAATGGTGATCAGGCATTAAAATAATAGAAAAACTGCATAAAGAATAATCAACCTAAAAGCAATTAATTACTAAAACGGAAAAACTTCTAATTAATTAAAAATCATGAGGTTTTATCGTTCATCCTAGAAAAAGTAAATTAGCCGGACATGATTTCTTTAATTATGACAATAATTGACTTAATCATGATCCGGCGAAAGAAAAAGAAGAAGAAATAAATACAACCTGTGACTCTGGCTGAAGAATCTTCAATCCCGTGCCTTGATCTTCGATTATCCTCTTGTATCTTGTTCCCAAATTCGTCTCTCTTTTGTTATGCATCTTCTTTGCCTTTTATAATGTTCTCCAAACCTTCCAAGACGTGATTTAGGTAGGTGAATCCATATAGACTTCGTAGAGTTCTAAATCCATCAGGTATCTGCCAATTGTTGTCGCGTATGCCCATGCGATCGCATGGTGTAATACCTTGCGATCGCATGGTATTCAATAAAAGCTTTCTGCAGATTTTCTTGGGGACTTGCGATCGCAGGAATGGTTAACCATGCGATCGCATGGTTAACTTGGTCGCAGATCCGGTTTCCTTTCTTTGATATTTGCTTGGGATCACATGGTTAACTTGGTCGCAGATCCGGTTTCCTTTCTTTGATATTTGCTTGCCAAGTCCCCCACGTCTCTTTGTCTGTTCAATTAAGTCATCTTTTCTTCTGTTTGCTCTCTTTTCATCTGATTGACACTTGAATTTGATTAATTCCTAAATTAATAAGAAAACAACATGCAATTAAACTGAAATCAAATAATATGACTCATAATCGTCTCTTTTTGTGAGCTCCAATAAGTACAAAATTGTACTTATCAAATACCCCCAAACTTGAACTTTTATTCGTCCTCGAATAAACTAGTTGAAAATAATCATGCACTTAATAAAATAAGCAGTAACATAATTCACAATATAAATAGCTTGCCGTTCTTGCTTCAGGTTTTGCAAAAAAGAAAAACTTATAATTCATGACGAGTGTTTAGGTTATACAGTTGTAAACGTGATTCTACTTAAACCATATTTGATACGTGTGTGAGACCCGTTAATCTGATCAACTTAAATTCTATGGTGGTGTTTACCCAACCACTTGGTCAACTTTTCCTTTCCCTCTCGTAAGGTACACTTCCCCCAAAATAATTGTTTTCTCTCAAATTCCGAGATTTTGGTTCAAAGGTTAAACTTCGCATTATTTTCTTACTCGAGGCTGGTTGAGAAAACTAATAATCGTGACAACCTAAGTATATGAAGATTCTCCAATTTATGAGCACTCTCGACCAGAAAGTTTCTACTTAAATAAGTCAAACCCATTAGTTATCTAATCTCCAAATTTACTTTGCAAATGATTTTTTTTTTTTGGACAGAAATAAAAATTAAATTTAAATAAATAAATAATAATTTTTTTTTTAAATATATAGATCTTATGTACAAAACTCAATCCATTAAACTTTCTAAATGACTCATATAACGAGCTTGAGGTCGATGACTCTCAGGTCTTTCGAACCTTAGGGTATCAGGTTTTGAGAAACCCCTACGGACCTTTTCACTCGAGTCAAATAGGCTACGAAAGGAGTTATAAGATATTAATAAGGTGCGAAACTCAATCTATTAAGCTTTCTAAATGACTCATGTAACGAGCTTGAGGTCGATGACTTCTAGGTCTTTCGAACCTTAGGGCATCAGGTTTTGAGAAACCCCTACGGACCTTTTCACTCAAGTCAATTAGGCTACGAAAAGAGTTAAGCAATAATAATAATAATTTTTGTTCCTTGCGTGCAATAAGTTCATGCGTGAGGATTAGATTCCTAACATTCGGTCATTACTTAGTTTCTTCTAACTGGTCTAAAGTACTCCACACAAATTTTCAACATACATGGAATCAATCATAACCTAGATAGCCACTATCACAGTTTAATTACCACACTTTCTCACTATATTGGTTATTTGTTCGAAAAACGGATGATTATTTAGGTTTAAACAGGGTATCCTATTATTTTCAACTTAAGTGCACCAACATAGCTAAAAATCATCTTAACTGGCCGACACAACACAATATCTAACATGGTCAAATAGTCTCACATTTAACCAATAGTAATAATTTGTTCACAAGTCATGGATTACAGCGAAATAATTAAATAAAAAGTTGCATCATTAGCCGACAAGACTATTCATATCACATAAATATGCAAACAAATAAATTTTTTTTAACGAAAATAAATTAAAAATCAAATATCAATTATCAATTATCGAATCAAGCAAATTTTTCATTTTAGTCCATCACCCCCAAACTTGAAAGAAACATTGTCCCCAATGTAAAATTTAAAATCAAAAAATCGGAGACTTCCCTGAGGTAGATCTGATGGTGCAGGGAGAACAGGTGTGATAAGATCAACTGGAGGAGAAATCTGAACAGGTTGGTCGGCAAATCTTTGTTCTGCAGGTTGTAACCCTAAAAAGAAAAGAAAAAGAACTTACTAATAATAATAATAATTTTTTTTTAAGGAAAACAAAAATTAAATTTTTTTTAAATATAAATTTAAAATAATTGAACAACGTGATTATGCAAGATGACGATGATTGTAGCCTCAAAACCT
The DNA here is from genome assembly GCA_023638005.1 of Forsythia suspensa. Lineage (NCBI taxonomy): Eukaryota > Viridiplantae > Streptophyta > Magnoliopsida > Lamiales > Oleaceae > Forsythia > Forsythia suspensa. Next base: position 25,252,794 of record CM042670.1, on the reverse strand, counting down.
AAGAATTAAAAACCTACTTTAAATCCTAAAAATCTAAAACGTGCAAATTGTCAATTGAAATCCTAAAATTGAAATAATACGAAATTTAAATAAATAAAAAGGTAGAAAAATGGGTTGCCTCCCATTGAGCGCTTCTTTAAAGTCATTAGCTTGACTTTGTCGTGATGATCGCTCAAAACACTTTGAATAGATCTTTGGAGGCCTTGCTTTTCTTGCTTTGATCGACTTTGGAACCATTTTTGTTTACCTTCCAGAGCTTGATTTTTCCCTTATCATATTGATATGATTTTGTTTTGCCACCATGCTCGAATTCAACTAAAAAAATTTTAGCCTCCTCATCAGATTTGATCACAGAAGACGGATGGACTTCCTCTTTCTGCACATACTCTTCTTCTCTAAGTGGTACATCTTGATGTTGGGTAACAACTTTATCATCTAAACTCCCGCTTACGGTCAATGGCATCGGTCTCAAACAGAATCTTGAGAACTTGGAAATTTAATTGCTTTAAACACATTGAATGTGACGTGCTCATCATTCACTTTCAGCATAAGTTCTCCTTTTTGAACGTCAATTACTGCCCGACCAAAGAGCCAAGAAAGGTCGACCCAAAATGAGTGGTACATCCCCTGTCTTCGCACATATCCGAATAATAAAATCAGCAGGAATATGAACTTGTCCACTTTCACCAATATGTCTTCAACTATTCCCTTGGACGTTTGATTGTTCTATCTCGCAAGTCGATTATTTGTTATCGTTGTTGGCTTTGCTTCTCCTAAACCGAATGCTTAAAAATAGAGTAAGGCATTAAATTCACACTAGCACCCAAATCACATAAAGCTTTATCAAAAAATAAACTACCGATAGTGCAAGGAATATTAAAACTCCTTGGATCTTTTAATTTTGGCGGTAGCTTGTTTTGTAATATGGCACTGCATTCCTCAGTTAGCGTAATTGTTTCATGCTCCTCCAACTTCCTTTTGTTTGAAAGAATGTCCTTCATGAATTTAGCATAGCTAGGCATTTGAGTTAATGCATCGGCAAAAGGTATGTTGATGTGAAGCTTTTTGAATACATCCAAGAATATTTTGAATTGCTGGTCTAGCTTATGTTGTCGTAGTCTTTGAGGAAATGGAATTGGAGGGACGTAAGCCGGTGGTGGAATATAAGCTGGTGGAGAGTTCCAGTTTTCTTGTGCAACTTTTGCATCTGTTTTGTTTTCTCTCTCTTTGTTGGACACAGTTTTCTTTTCTACACCTGGTCTAGTCACATGAATCTCTGGCAATTCAAATCCGCTTCTCGTGGTGATTGCATTGACTTGCTCTTTTGGGTTGACCTCTGTATTGCTTGGCCATGTGCCTGGTTGTTCGTTCGGTTAACAATTTAGCCAACTGCCCAATCTGATTCTCCATATTCTTTATCGAGACATCTGTCCTTTTTTGCATCTCCTTTAGCGCAGACTCCATGCGTTCTAACAATTTAGCAACTGTATCATCTAATCCTCCTTCTCTTTCCTGGGGTTTTCCCTGATTTGGCTGATTTTGAATGTTTTGGTTATTGCCATAGGAGAAGTTTAGATGATTTCTCCATTTTGGATTGTAAGTCTGTGAATACGGATTATTCTACTATTGCTGAAAGTTCTGAGTATATGCAACTTGTTCAGGAAACATATCAACTTTTGTTAATGGACACTCTGAAGACTGATGGTTTGTCCCGCATGTTACACAAATTGGTGGAGACATCTGAACCATATTGGCTGAATGAGAATATTTCATTGCTTCCATCTGCTTTGCCAATGCATCAATTTTCGCTAATACAAGCAAATTTGTGTCCACTTCGTGTAATCCAGTTGCTTTCTTCTGCAATCCTCTTTCTGGCCACATAATAAACTGTTCACTTTCTGAGAAGTTGCTTGAATCTTTTTCATGCCTCGAGAAAGTTTTCCAACTCAGATTGTTGGAAATTGGAAATTTCATATTTCAGTCTATTTACTCTGGCCAGAGGAAAATATTTCAGTGTAAATTTTTGGATCAGATCTGACCAAGTAGTGATACTCTCTGGTGGTAGAGAATCTAGCCATTCTCTAGCTTTATCGTTCAATGTATATGGAAAGAGTCTCATCTTCAGTGCTTCTTCATTAACACCATGGTATTTGAAATTTCCACAGTATTCATCGAAGCGAGAAATATGGTAATGAGGATTTTCATCTGTCATCCCATAAAACGGCAGATTGTTCGAAAATAAATTCATCACATCTGGCCTTAACTGGAAGTTGTCGTGTCCATAAGGCGGATAGACTATGCTGGACCGATTCTCAACAATCGGTGGCATCATATACTCACCCATAAGAATATCTCGTTCATTAAATTCAACTGGTCGAGCTATTGGTGCTTGATTATGTATCAAATCTGCAGGTAGTTGATCATGTACTTGGTGGTCTGCCATTGTGTCTTTTTTCTGTATTTTCTTTTCTCATTTTTCACGTTGTCGTCGGTAAAAGCTTCGTTCAATTTCTGGATTTAAATCAAATAGATCAAGATCTTTTGTACGGGACATGCACACTTAACACCTGAAAAATTAGAAAATATATACAATTCAGCAGTATTACGAAAAATTTAAAACAAAAATAAAAATATAAATATAAATAAAAATAAATAAATATAAATAATACTAAAAAGAATTGTTAAAAGCTAAATTATAAACTAACGTAGCAATAAATAAAACTAATCCCCGGCAACGGCGCCAAAAACTTGTTGTGCGATTTAAATCCCGCAAGTGGACGGATCGTTTACAAGCAATAAAGTGATGAATAAAGTGTCGAACCCACGAGGACTAGATATCAATTTAACCTATTAATTTATAACCTAATTTCTAACAATATGAAAACACAGATTCAAATTGGTTTTTGTGATTCTATACTATTTTAATTAAAACTAAATTATCAAACAATTAACTTTAAAATATTGAGAACGAATTCAAGATCTACTAACACTAGGATTTGCGAATCCACCAACACTTTCCTTAATCAAATATCCGTTTAATCGTTTTAGCTTATAATTACCATAGATTGAAAATCGGTGATCCTAAATTAATCGAAAGCCTATCTCGATGGTCAATCAATTCTATATGTTATGCGAACTTCATTATCTCTAATTAAGCTTCGAACATAAACACATGCATTAAAATCTCAAGAACACCTAAATAGATTTCATAAAACATAATAGTAATCTCTATCTATTATTGGACCATATGTTATTCAATACCACGTGCTTAATCTATATTGAATCTCTCAACTTCAATATAGATCACAATATATTCTAATGGTGATTAGGCATTAAAATAATAGAAAAACTGCATAAAGAATAATCAACCCAAAAGCAATTAATTACTAAAACAGAAAAACTTCTAATTAATTAAAAATCATGAGGTTTTATCGTTCATCCTAGAAAGTAAATTAGCCGGACATGATTTCTTCAATTATGACAATAATTGACTTAATCATGATCCGGCGAAAAAAAAAGAAGAAGAAATAAATACAACCCGTGACTCTGGCTGAATAATCTTTAATCCCGTGCCTTGATATTCGATTATCCTCTTGTATCTTGTTCCCAAATTCGTCTCTCTTTTGTTATGCATCTTCTTTGCCTTTTATAATGTTCTCCAAACCTTCCAAGACGTGATTTCGGTAGGTGAATCCATATAGACTTCGTAGAGTTCTAAATCCATCAGGTATCTGCCAATTGTTGTCGCATATGCCCATGCGATCGCATGGTGTAATACCTTGCGATCGCATGGTATTCAATAAAAGCTTTCTGCAGATTTTCTTGGGGACTTGCGATCGCAGGAATGGTTAACCATGTGATTGCATGGTTAACTTGGTCGCAGATCCGGTTTCCTTTCTTTGATATTTGCTTGCCAAGTCTCCCACGTCTCTTTGTCTGTTCAATTAAGTCCTCTTTTCTTCTGTTTGCTCTCTTTTCATCCGATTGACACTTGAATTTGATTAATTCCTAAATTAATAAGAAAACAACATGCAATTAAACTGAAATCAAATAATATGACTCATAATCGTCCCTTTTTGTGAGCTCCAATAAGTACAAAATTGTACTTGTCATGTATTACTACATATTGTTCTTAATAAGATATTGTTTGTGATACTGATTTATTAAGATAAATATTTTGTGATACTGTTTTGTGAAATAAATATTGCTTTCATTAATTCGACCAACAAATGATTACAACTCAATTGTGTTGGTATAATAAAAATATAATTTCTCTCCATCAAAAAAATTTAAAAAAGAAACAATAATATCTTTCACGGGAAGAGACTCTTAGGCCAATTAATCCTTGTAAATCTTTTTATTATAATTTCCCAACTTTTCACACATTCAACATCGTATCATACGAACTTGTTCGTCCCTTGATCTAATTCACTTCTTTTTAGGTCTTCCAGATGGTCTCTTGTAGTTCGAGGCAAATGTCAAACTCGGCGGAATTTTCAAATTCCAACCTCATTGAGGTGGAGATAGGATGTATAGCTTCTTCATATGACTTGTAGAAGGCTGCAACATGAAAATAATAATCAACAATTTCATCAATGCGCCTTCCAGACCTATTAATTGCAGCAATTGCATGCACGCATGGAAACCCATTCAGCTGCCACTGGGAACAAGAATGGGTGCTTTGCGAATTTCCACACAATCCGATGGATCATAGAAGACTTCAAAAATGGTTTCAGAAGACCGCTTGATATTCCATGATCGACATTCATCTGCATATCCCTGCAACTTCTCTATCATCTTCGAGCAGACAACCACAGTCCACTCACCTGCATCATTCAAAACTCAAACAAAATCAATATATTATAATTGAACAGTATCATAGAGCAAAGAATAGTATCACAAAGCAAAAAACATCAGTATCAGAGAACAACAAGAACAGTATCATATAGCAAATAAAAACAGTATCATAAAAGTAAACATGTCAACCATCCGCGTTATGGGAAAACTCCTACAGTCAACTATCCATGTGTTCAAAGTCTCAGTCGCATTTGATAACACCTCTCTATATCGACATCTAGAACTATGAGCGTTTGACCAATTTTCAAACGGTAACCCATATAGAAACCTTTGAAAAGCCACCACCGTTGAATTTATCTCTCAAATTTACTTTAATGTGTTGTAAAAAGAAAAAATGATTCGATGTAGGGAATGCCTTAGGCAACATTCCATTAACCTAATATTCTGATCAGACACAAATGTAAGCTACCTAGTACTTGGAACAATAATGCGCAGATGCTCCAATAACTACAATCAATTATCGTAGTTCTCGGAATCTACAACGGCATAAGCCAATGGATACAAGCCTATACACAAAATAATAATATCACTAACAGAATCTTGTAAATCATATCATAACAATATCAAAAAATGATACTATTTAAAAAAGCTTATTCATAATGATACTTTATATTGTTATAAATAAAACAGTATCTCACCTTGGTTTCCATTTTTTACGGTTGCAGACAACAAGTTACCTGTAAACTTTCCTTTCAAAAATGTTCCATTGATAAACATCATGGGGCGACAATGATTAAACCCATAAATGCACGCATGGAAAGAAATAAACAATCTTTGGAATCTTTTAATAATCATGGTCCACCTCTAAAGCAATATGACTTTCATGATTAAGTGACCTTGTGGCATCAATGTACCAATATAACTGCTTGAAAGATTCAGATGGATCACCAAAAATCGATCCATTCGCTCTCTCCATTGCATTCCAATCCTTTTCATAGTTTATCATGTAATCGTAACTTGTTAAAAAATGTGAAATCATGTCATTAAAAACACAATATTGGTTTCTTCCTCAATATATGGACAATCAAACCAGAAATTAACTTACAACTCAATCTCTCACTTTTTTCTTTCATCAACACTACAGGGCAACTATGTTTGTTAACAAATTTTCGTATATAACAAAAACCTCTAACATTTGACACTGTTGCACAAACATACCACATACAATCATCGAAATATTTGTTTGAACACTGCGCCTCTACCCTACCATTGTTATTTCTCGTGTAATCAAACTTGAATCCTTTCTCAATCGAATATTTACATAAAGCATCTATAAATTCAGCTTCTCCTCGATCGAACCTATTTCCAACATGAATGATTTCACTTGACCAACTAGATGAAAGTAATGCCTTACTATTTGTTGAAGAACACTATGTAATATCGCATTTCCATCATTTTTACAAACAGTATCACAATCACGGGATACTATTTTACAATCAAGTGATATTGTTTTACAATCTGAAACACTAATATCGACAAAGTTCAAATCAAATGTAGAAATCAATGAAATCGTGGTCCTAAATTCTTCTTTATTTCTCTGAAAACACATTTCATGCCCATGGATAGAATAACGCAATAAAATATTGTCAACTTCTAATGAACTCCAATTATCACTCAATTTTTGCAAAATACCATTAAAATTACTACCAACAGTAACCTTAGTAGAAAGCGTGTCTGAAGTATACTTACAAATTAAAATCAGGTCATCTTACATTATTGAAAAGAAAAATAGCACTAGAAAACCATGAAATCCTGAAATTATCACTTATGAAAATAATGTAGAAGGTTTGGGTAACTGGCGGCAAATCACGTAACGCCGGCAACGAGGTGCAAGAGTCGACAAGGAGGGGTACAAGTGATGGGTCAGGGATACAAATTGCTAATTTGGGCAATGGAGATAGGTTAGGGTGAGAGATGTGTGGGATTTGGGAATATTAGAAAGAGCAAAACTCTAGGACATTTTACCCTTCTAATTTACTCCATGTGATAGGCATGTGCAAGCCCAATGGCCATATTTGACGGAAATAGTCTAAAATGACTAATTGTGCACGAAAAAAATAGGTTGAGGATGTGAGTGGGAAGAAAAAAATAGGGACTGAGATTGCACAGAGGTTATAGGTTAGGGACCAGTTTGCAAAAATCCCTTTTTCTCTTATTCTTAGCTTTTATATAATTTTTACTTATTTAAAGACAATAACATTTTTTTTTCTTTTTAAAATATTTTAGCTTGTTAAATGAAGTGACAACATTGCTCTTTCCTAAAATGGCTCATTGAGCTCGCTCAAAAGTTTACTTAAAAAAAAAAAAAGTTTTCCAGCGATGAAGTCTACTAATTTGTGAAAGGTTGGAGATGAGATTGTGTGAAGAAAAAAAAAAGTTGAATATAAGATTGAGACTGAGAAAATGTTAAAAATAAGAAATTTATCATCACTTCAACCCAAAATGTAACCATTGAAACACGTGGATCTTGAACAACCTCTGCACAAGAACAATCCACTTTTCATGTACGATTTGGACATAGAAGTTACTATGTTTGAGTTTGTAGATACTAAATTGAGATTTGGAGACAACTCTATTCAACTTTGAAATATTTCATACTCGTGTTTCTTTTGGTGAAAATGGCCTCAAACTCAAAGTGATCCATCAACAAATTAAAACTTGGGTTTTTCACAATACTAGGTTGAACAAGTTGTATAACTCATGGTTTTAAAACTTCAGATGTGGATCATATAATCCTATAATTTTGCGATTCGAAAATGATAAAAACAATCACATCTTGTTGTAGGATCTTAAAATTATAGAATCTTACAATCTCATTGTTAGGTTCTAACGATCCTTCCAATCCTTCAAATTTTTTTTTTTTCATTATAGACATTTGGGTTGTTGGCCATTGGGCTGAGTTTCATTTTGAACTAAAACTCAAATTAAAACTTACAAAGAAAGGCAAAACAAAATGGCATAAATTAGAATCTCTAATATTAAATATGTTATCCTTTGTTATCGGTCGCCACTTGTGCAGATCGACGACAGGATTCCTTCGTTTGTAGAATTTTTTAACTCTTGTTCTTTCTACGTTTTCTTTGATCATTTTAAAAAAAAACTCATTTGCATTATTCAGTCATAAAAATAGACTTGGTTTTCTAGCTCAAAATGTTGTAATTGTTCATATGATTTATAGTTGTATGTAATTTGTGCACATATCCCTGGAGGTACAGATTGATGAGCATAATTTTAGTGTATATTTTACCTAGTTATCTTATTTTATTAGTTATTATTCATTAATAAAAGTACCAATTAATGTCTTATTTGGATTATTACCAACTAAAAACAATTATGAAGATTCGTGGACCAAGGTAAAAGTTTTTAGAAGTATGTGATCAAGTTTAAACCTTTGGAGCAAAAAGGACTAAATCTGCATGGGGAACTTCAAGTGAGGACCAAATCACAAAAATATTGAAACTTTGGGGACCAAACATGCAAAATCCGGAAATTAAATTAAATTTGTGGCAAAAGTTCACTGTTTAGCAAACCGCGGCCATTTAAAATTTACTGTTTGCCATGATTGGGCTGCGGCAAGCAAACCGCGGCTCGACGACAGCTTGTCTAGCCCTTTTTTTGTATTATTTCTGTTGTAAGTTGTGGTCTTTTTTGTCTTTTCACGTACACGAGTTTTAATACGAAACTAAAATTTTAAGACAACTAGTGTTTGACAAAAAAGTACCGAGGATGACAAAACAATATTGAACAGAACATGAAAAACATGCCCACAAAACTTAAATTTAATTTATTTTATTAATGACCAAAAAAATATTCAATAGGTATTAAATAAGTTAAATTTATCATGTATTATGTGAAATGAACTTCATTCAAAAAATAACCCTAATTATTTTGAAAAATGGCACAAAAAATTTGTTACTTTTTTGGAATCGAAAAAGCAAATCTTAAAGAAAAAGATAACATGCATAGCCAAAAAAAAAAAAAATTACCTTTTCTCATACGGGAACCGACATGTTAAACTTCTTCTTCAATGTCTGGAAAAACTTTTTCTTCTTCATAGCTAAATTATTTCGTCTTTCTTGCTTTTACGTATGAATTTGTTATTGTTGTATGCGAAGCCATTGACACTAAAGATAAATAATTTAGCTTCTACAAGCCATTGTAGAGATTTCTCCTTCTACGATTACAGACCCATAAAGAAGTATAGAAATGGTGAACTCAGTGTTGGAAGAGAGATAATTTAGTAATTATCTTTAATCACTCTACTATTTATGGTATGATAAGATTGATTCCCGAATAATATGTTGAAATCAATATTAATTGATATGTTTGAAATATATTTAAATAACAATTTTTTATTATCCAGTATAATTAGTGTATTTATAGTTTTATTAAAAAGAAAAAAATTAATGCAGTATAATTCAAATTTTTTTAAAAATGTAAGTGGGTGATATAATTTTCTCTTTTGAATACATAATAGGGCAAAGTTGACAAGAACCCTACTTTTTGTAAAAAAGTTGAAAAATACCTCTTTTTTTTATTATTCAAAAAATACCTCATTTTCTTGGTTTGATTTAAAAAATACTTCATTTCATTAAAAACAATATTTTATAATGTGGAATGATGATATGGCATTTATTTATTGTGTAGTAGTCTATATACTTTATATAATATTCACTTTAGTCCTTATATTTTCAATTATATTTCAATTAAGTCATCCAAAAATTACATCTTAGGTCCTTAATTTTTTACATCTTTACACTTTAGTCCTCAAATTTTTAATTATCTTTCATTTAAGTCCTCCAAAAATTGCATCTTAGGTCCTTCAACTTTTTATATCTTTACACTTTGGTCCTCAAATTTTCAATTATCGTTTAGTTAAGTCCTTTAAAATTTGCATCTTAGGTCCTTCAACTTTATACATGTTTAAAGTTTAGTCCTCCAAATCCTTGATTTTAGTGGCCAAAATAAGTGTAATTTTTAGTGGTCAAAACAAGTATACTTTCAATTAAATCTTTGACTTTACACTCGAATTTTCATCGAAACAAACAAAATAAATATTTGTATACTATTTTAAATTATGGTACACATATATTACTTTAATTTAAATTAAATTAACACGTGTTACCACCACCAACTATCATATTTGTATATTATTTTAAATATAATAATAACTATAATCATATTTTACAATTTTTTTTTTATAATTGTTTAAAAATACATTATTTTCATAAAATCTATATTTTTATTTTTTCATTTGAAAAACAATATTTTTAAACGAGTAACATATGTGTTATATCATTATTTTCATTGAAATTAATACTTTATAATTTACTCATTTTATTATTTTTTAAAAAATATATTATTTTTATTTAAAATTAATATTTTAATTTTTAATTGAAAAACAATATTTTTACATGAGTAACATATATGTTAATATATATGTTACTTCTTCATATTTCATTAGAATCAATATTTTACCATTTCTCTAATTTTATTAATATTTTAAAAATATATTATTTTCATTTAAAATCAATTTTTGAATTTTTCATTTTAAAAAAATGTTTTTATACTAGTAACATATATGTTACTCTGTGTTACTTGCTCATTTGCAGTAAAATCAATATTTTATAATTATTTAAAAAATTCGTTATATTTCTTTAAAATTAAAATTTCAATTTTTATTTTTATTTTAAAACAACATTTTTACACCGGTAACATATATGTTACTTCCTCATTTTTCATTAAAATCAATATTTTACCATTTCTCTATTTTTATAAATTTTTTAAAAATGCATTATTTTCATTTAAAATCAATATTTCAAATTTTTATTTTAAAAAAATATTTTTATACTAGTAACATATATATTACTATGTGTTACTTGCTCATTTGCAATAAAATCAATATTATATAATTATTTAAAAAATACATTATTTTTCTTTAAAATTAATATTTCAAATTTTTTGTTTTAAAACAATTTTTTTACACGGGTAACATATATGTTACTTCTTTATTTTTCATTAAAATTAATATTTTACCATTTCTCTATTTTTATAAATTTTTTTAAAATACATTCTTTACATTTAAAATCAATTTTTCAATTTTTTATTTAAAAACAATATTTTTATACTAGTAACATATATGTTACTCCAGGACTGTTCTCCCCCACCTAGTAGGGAGAATTATTTTGCCTACTGGACAAGTGTCCAGTGGCATTGGTAGAGTGTTTGACTTTAATATCAAACACATTTTGTTCCTCCAAATGTTCAGTATACTAAATAAATCTCCCTACTGAATGGAGAAGATCAAATTGTTATGTCACTATGTGTTATTTGCTCATTTGCAATAAAATCAATAATTTATTTTTATTTTAAAAATACTTTATAATTGCTATCTTATAATTTCTCTCATTGTAAATGTTTTTCAAAAACTACATTAGTTTGGTCTAAAATCAAATATTTCCAAATTTTATTTTTGAAAAAACAATTCTTTTACGCGGGTAACATATATGTTACTGAATTTGTTACCCTATGTTACTTCCTCAATTTCATTAAAATCAATTTGATATAGGTAACACATATGTTACCACATGTGTTACCATATATTACTTCCTCATTTTCACTACAATTGCTATTTTATAATTTATCTCTTTGTAAATATTTTTAAAAAATACATTAGTTTGGTCTAAAATATTTCCAATTTTTATTTTTAAAAACAATACTTTTACGTATGTAACATATATGTTACCGTATTTGTTAACATATGTTGCTTCCTCAATTTCATTAAAATCAATTTGACACGGGTAACATATATGTTACCATATGTTACTTCCTTATTTTCAATACAATTGCTATTTTATGATTTATCTGTTTGTAAATGTATTTTAAAAATTACATTAGTTTGGTATAAAATCAAATATTTTCAAATTTTAATTTTGAAAACAAAACTTTTACGAGGGTAACATATATGTTACTGTATTTCTTAATCTATCCTACTTCCTCAATTTCATTAAAATCAATTTGACACGGGTAATACATGTGTTACCACATATGTTACTTCCTCATTTCAATACAATTGCTATTTTATGATTTATCTCCTTATAAATATTTTTTTAAAACTACATTTATTTGGTTTAAAATCAAATATTTCCAAATTTTTATTATTGAAAACTATACTTTTACGTGAGTAATATACATGCTATTGTATTTGTTAACATATGTTACTTCCTTAATTTCATTAAAATCAATTTGACACAGGTAACACATATGTTACCGCATGTGTTACCCTATGTTACTTCCTCATTTTCAATACAATTATAATTTTATGATTTATCTCTTTGTAAATATTTTTAAAAATTACATTAGTTTGTCAAAAATAAAATATTTCCAAATTTTATTATATAAAACAGTACTTTTATGCCGGTAACATATATGTTACCGTATTTGTTAATCTATGTTACTTCCTCAATTTCATCAAAATTAATTTGACACGGGTAACACATATGTTACCACACGTGTTATCCTATGTTACTTCTTCATTTTCAATACAATTGTTATTTTATGATTTATCTCGTAAATATTTTTTAAAAACTACATTAGTTTAGTCTAAAATCAAATATTTTTAAATTTTAATTTTGAAAACAATACTTTTATGTGGGTAACATATATATTACCTTATTTGTTAACCTATGTTCTTTTCTCAATTTCATTAAAATTAATTTGACACGGGTAACATATATGTTACCACATATGTTACCCAATGTTACTTCCTCATTTTCACTACAATTGCTATTTTATTATTTATCTCCTTGTAAATGTTTTTAAAAAATACATTAGTTTCGTCCAAAATCAAATATTTTCAATTTTTATTTTTAAAAACAATACTTTTACGTGGGTAACATATATGTTACCGTATTTGTTAACCTATGTTACTCCTTCAATTTCATTAAAATCAATTTAACACGGGTAACACATATGTTACCACATTTGTTACCCTATGTTATATCCTCATTTTTAATACAATTGCTATTTTATGATTTATCTCTTTGTAAATATTTTTTTAAAAATACATTAGTTTCGTCCAAAATCAAATATTTCCAATTTTTATTTTTAAAACAATACTTTTACGTTGGTAACATATATATTACCGTATTTGTTAACCTATGTTACTCCCTCAATTTCATTAAAATCAATTTGACACGGGTAACACATGTGTTACCCTATGTTACTTCCTCAATTTCTATACAATTACTATTTTATAATTTATATTCTTGTAAATGTAATTAAAAAATACATTAATTTCGTCTAAAATCAAATATTTCCAATTATCATTTTTGAAAACAATACTTTTACGCGGGTAACATATATGTTACCGTATTTGTTAACCTATGTTATTTCCTCAATTTCATAAAAATCAATTTTTAGCAAATTATATCCTTCTATGATTTTCTGAAATATGAATTATTATCAATAAAAATAATTTATTTAATTTATTTACTTTTAATATCAACAATTTGACATGGTGTTACCCTATGTTACTTCTTTATTTTCTATACAATTACTATTGTATAATTTATATTCTTGTAAATGTATTTAAAAAATACATTAATTTCGTTCTGAGTATTTTTATACTTATTTAAAAAATAAATTATTTTTATCTAAAATCAATAATTCAAAACACAACAATCTCGAAAATCGTTAATTTCAACAACTCCACTTTATTATCTAATACCACAACCTACTCCACTTTATCATCCAGTGCTACATCGTACCTAATTTCAATTAAATTAGGTTTGAAATGGACCACTGCCATAATCGCCTCCACCATATCCGAGTAACACAAGTGTTACTCAGATTAAATTATGGTAACATGTATGTTACTTGTACATAACACATATTTTACCTTATTATCCATCACCACCACTACCATCGCCTTATCCCATCACCACCACTACCACAACCAAATTCTGATATGCCACAACCATCCACACCATAAACACCTCCACCACAGCCAGGTAACACATGTGTTACTCTAATTTTACATTTAGGATAACACGTACTTTATCTTGTACCTTTCTTTTAAACCCCAACACCATCTCTCACCATCACTACTGCCTTCCACCATCATTATCTCCCGCCATCACTACCACTCAATTACACACTCAGAACTTGAAAAGCACAAACAATAATGAACAAAAACTGCTACTTAATTTTTTTAAATTGAAAAATGAATTAAACAAACAATAATTTTGCCATTCATCTTCAATTGAAGTTTGTATCTCAAATTCTAGTTCAAAAAATGAAAATACATTAATGACTAAACTTCATAATCAAGAAAATCTAAATATACTAAAAAAATTATCATCTATCAAATTTAATTAAAATTTCAATTTACACTTAAAAATTCAAATATAATGATATTATGATATCACTATAAATTTAAATTAAAAAATACATTAACTTGGATATTCAAATATCATCTAGCAAACATTAAATAGAAATTAATTAACTATTTACTTAACAACTAATAATTCTTAACTAAATTAACTAATAAAAATAATTACAAATGCCAAGCTAGAAATTCAAAGAATGCATTAACTGATTCAAAAACTCACAGGGGAAAAAAATTCATTGAACAATAAAAATTTGAACACTTACCTGATTGAATAAAAAATAATGTATAAGAAGAGATATAAGCATAGATCTACAAGAAGGTGATATTATTTTGTTGATCGGACGAAGGCAATGATGGAAGTGGTCGCCAAGGAAGGTGTGAATTCCACGCATGTCCATATTTTAGATTTAGAAGGAGAATGAGGTAACAATGGCGGATTAAGGTGTGGCAGCAAAGAGATCCAAATCGCAACTCCACCCAATTTTATGTTTCATATCTAGAAGAAAGAGGAAATAACAATGGCGGATTAAGGCGGCAACGGCGGCAGATTCAAATCACAACTCCATGCAATTTTATGTTCCCAGATCTAGAAGAAATGGAGGTAACAATGGCGGATTAAAAAGCAATGGTGGCAGATCCAAATCACAACTCCACGAAATTTTATGTTTTAGATCTAGAAGAAAGAGGAGAGAAGGTAAAAATGTTAAAGCGGCGGCAACGATTTTGCTGTGGTGGTGGGTGTTTGATATTTTGATAAGGTTTGATGTAGTCAACGTATATATGAATGTGATTGGATTAAGGTAAATTTAGAAATTAGTTTATTAATTTAGTATAAAAATCATTAAATATAAAAATAGGGTATATATCAACTTTTTTCTAAAAAAAGGGTACTGGGGCTAATTTTCCCTTTTTTCATAAATAAGTTACTTTTTTATAAAAAAAAATTAAAAACCTATTATTGTTACATTTATTCTGAAAATACTTTTTTTTAAAAAAAAACTATTATTTAAATTTATTATATTATATATTACATATATTAATCGAATAATTAATTACTGGATTTTTTGAGAATTCAAATATTATAAAAATCTTTTATTGTTTTTGTAACTGAATTCTTAAAAATCAGAATTGATTGAAATATATTTATGACAAAATCTTTTATTTTTATAACTATCAAATATATATCATTTGTATCAGAAATATCTGTAACAACCACAAACAAAACTCACGTTCTTTTCAATTTCAACATTTGTAACAATCTATGTTACAAATTGAGATGTAAAATATAATACGAGTTTTAATACAAAAAACTCGTGATATACACAATTGTATTATATGTATCATATTAAACATCAATGTTATAAACATCATATTAAATAGGGATGGCAACGGGGTGGGGCCGAGTCGACCATTACCATTCCCACCCCATCAGGGATTTTTGAGAGGTGAGGCGAGAATCGGGGCTACGTCGGGGCAGGATTGGCATAGAAAAATACTCATTTGTCGTCCTGTTTAATTAATTAATTAATTAATTTTTAATATGTATTTTTATTTTTTTACATATAATTTAAATTTTAAAACATAAAAATAAAATAAAAACATTCGGCGCGGGTTCGGCCCCCCCGCCCCCGCTTTGCTTAGTAATCGGGGCGGGGCGGAGACATGTTTTTTTGCCATCTCTAATATTAAACAATAATGTACCAATAACAAGTGATATCATCTGTATCATTCATTGTTACATAATAACCAATTGTGTACCATGTGTTACATAATATCACATAAAAATCGGTGTTACAAAATAGAGTATTGTAATCTTTATCATTCAGTATTACATAATAACTTATTGTGTAACATTTGTTACGGGATAATCAATCGTCATAATAACAAATTGAGATATAACATAATCTATATTCTATTACATAACAATGTATTGTAAAGCCCAATTCGGAGTTTCAATTGTTTAACCCAGTCCAAAAATGGTGAAGAATGTAACGAGATTTCGTGAAGATTTGGAGCTACAGATATTTCGTGAAGATTTTTGGAGAGTGCGTTGATTTTAGAAGATTTTGGTGTACTCAATTTGGGAGAGATTACCTTACTTTGAGGATGCGAATTCCAGTTATAGAAATGATTGTGTATTAATTATATTTTGTTTTAATTTTAAACTATTATTTTATTTATTAATATAATAATATAAAAACCGTATTTTAAACGAAGCTCACACATATCGCACAAAATCCTTCGACATTAACGTCTTGATCCTTCCACAAATTTTGAGATTTAGAAATGCCTATTAAATCGTGAATATTCCCAATAAAAGAGAAGGAGTTTGACTGCTTTTTAGAGTCCGTTTGCAACTGATTTTAGAACTTAACTTTTGATTGTCAAACACCCACGAGTCATTTTAGACATTTAGTAAATTTTTTAAAAATGATTATAAAAGAATCAGTACCATTTGATAATAGATATTGAGAAGAAGTAAAATGGTAGCTTCTCAGATTCTGTTTTGTGTAGTTATATTCGCACTACAATTTATTATAAGTACACTACATTTTAATTGTACTTAAGGTCCTCGACCATTGTTCAATGTAGCAATTACGTTATTAACTTATATTTGCCGAATTCTTATATTCTACATCTATTAATTAGCACATTTCATATTTAATTATGGCATCTGTCAAGATATTTTGTTTACGTACTTTGAAAATAAAAAAAAAAAATTTGACGTACTTTTGTTTTCATTGTTTTTTTTTTTTTAAAATATGATGGGTAAATAAGTCGTTTTACGAATTCCCAACAAATATTTTGGACGAAAATCATTATCAGATGTGCTAATTGATGAAAAGTTGAAGATAAAATTATGATAAAAAAGTTGGAAACATGAGTGCTATAATATTCAAAGATTAAGGACATTAAGTATAATTAAAATGTGGTGCAAAAAATAAAAAGTGTGGTGTGAATATAATTACCTTTTGTTTTTAACCTTTTCACTTGTTTATTATTAAAATACCAATTTTACCCATAATTAATTGAAGTAATTCTTTTTATGTCCTAAGTTTACTAGTATTCTTTGTTAAGGAGAAAGTCCCGAAGGCGAAATCCCCCACCTGTGTCAGAGGCTCCTTGACTAGGCGGGTTGTAAATCGAGAGATGTACACGAGTGGCAGGGACCTAAGGGAGAGAACCAACAGGCCAACCCCCATGACAGACCCCCACAATATTTCAGTAAAAATCTGCCCCACACGGGAATTGAACATGCGTTGCCGGAGAATTTCTCCCTACATCACCTCAAGCCTTACCAACTCGCCTATGCCCCTGAGGATGCCCCTGGAGGCAAGTTTACTAGTATTCTAATTATAATGCATCTCCACAAATAATTTAAATGTAAATTTAATTAATTTTTGTACTATATCGTGACTATATTTTTACTTTGTAATTTTTATAAATTTTGAGATTCAATAGATGTGTAATTTTTTTAAAAAATAATTATGGTGATTGTATTGTCTTGAAAAAATATTTGATAATATTACATATTGTTTTAAAAATAAAAATAAATTTTACAATACTATTCATGATAATAATAATACAAAAAAATATTATTATAATCATAGTTTATTTTAGGGTAATTTGTAATTTTGGTCTCCAACCTTTCAAATCTATTACTAATCCACATCTAACCAATTTTTTTAACACTAGATATCTCCAACTTTTCAATTTGTTACAAATCACGTTCTCATTGACATATTTTGATAGTTTTGCCATCTGCTTTAAATAAACAAAAATAGAAAAAAGCTAAAAACAACAAAAAATAAAAGAAAATTGTAAATAAAGTTTCATAACTTTTAAAAAGCACAAAAATAACTTCACCTACCCCACCTCATGGTCATGTGTGGAGGAAGTGTGTTAACATCATGTGCAATGTAATGGCAAAAAGTGTCGAGTTCAAGATTTCCAGAAGCCTAATAGACCATAAACGGAGTGTAAAGAGCACAGGTCCCCGCCTTTCTAGTCTTGATCCAAAACCTCCTCCATACACCCTCAGCTATCGGCTGCGGTAACTTTTTGGTTGCCGACTTTGCCAATTTCGCTCAGATTACCGGTGATTGGCGGCGATTTGTACGATTGGAGCTAGGAATTGAGTTGGAATTTCACAAAGGGAGAAGTTATGGGTTTTGAGAACAATCTAAAATGTGAGGTTTTTAGGAAGATTAATGCTATTCATAGTCACTCACTATTGATGGTCATCCCACGTGATATTACTCAATTGAATGAATTATTCATAATTAATTACTATAAATACATTATTCAATTGGAGTAAATAATTTATCCAATTGAGTAATACTATTTAGGATGACTACCAGTAGTGAGCGACTATGAATAACATTATTCTTTTAGAAAATATTAGTTAGACACGCGTGCATTGCACGTGCTTCTATAATCATATTGTTAAATTTTAATATTTTCAAATTTTTTATTTTTTAATTGTTAATAATTAAAATGTTAAAGTAGCAATTGTAATAAAGATAAAAAAAAATATATGGTTGTTGATAACATGTTGTTTTTTATTTTTCGATGTTAATATTTTATTTACATTTATAGAAGTATAATTGCAATAAAAAATGAGTTTTATATAGTAGTAATACGAATAGTAACTTGAATTCAGTGAATAGCTTTTAGTGATTTGAACTTTTATGATTGACGAACCATTGATATCAAATTATAGAGAATTAATGATGTATTAATATGGATCTTCAAAATTGTATTTTACAGAAAAAAATTAATAATTATTAATTTTATTGGAGAGAATGTAATAATTGACTATATAATATTGTACATTTGTTAGAGTAGTTACTCCCTTATAAACAATATTCTTTGTGAATATTCTCTTTTTATTAAGCGTGTCTGATGTATTATTAATTAAATTAAAAATGAAAAAAAATTCATAAATTAGTTGTCAACTATAATCACTACAATCCAATGTATTCAAAACAATCTTTTCATTTCCATGATTTGAATTTTAATCCGGTAATAAAAAAGTTATAATTTTTCCATTCATTTTTTTAAAATCCATTTCTCATTTCTTTCATCTACGTAAGGCAAAAAAAATTGAGATCGTCTTTTCATCTTCATATTTAATTTAATATATTAAATATTTACAAATTTTAAATGTATATTAATAAATTGTTAAAAATTTAATGTACGATAATAATGAACAATAAAAGAGTAACAAATAAATATTAAAAGATAATTACATTCATTTAAGTACAATTATAATTAGAGATGGATTTTATATGGTGATAATACCAACAATAACTTGAACCCAATTAAGACATTTTGATGATATAAACTTTGATGATTGACGAATTATTGATATCAAATCTTATAGTATTAATGATATCTAGGGATGCATTTTATGAAAAATAAAATTAATAATTACTAATTTTATTGTGAGAAAATGTGATGATTGACTACATAATATTATATGTTTGTTGGAGTAGTAATTTCTTGTGAACAATATTCTTTGTGCATGTTGTCTTTTTATTAGACGTGTTTGATTTGACGACGTAAATGAAATGTCATAACTGTGAGTAAGAAACAAAAATTAAAGAAGTGGCAATACTTGTCTATGTTGTAAGAATATTGTTGACGGACAGAAGTAAGATGAGAAGAACGTTCTATATATATTAATTAAATTAAATAAAATTAAAAATAAAAAAAGTTTCACTTGTTAGTTCTAAACTATAGTATATGTTTGGTGGGGTTTAAAGATTTTGAAAAACACTGGTAAAATATTTTGTTAAAAAGTTGATAAAAGTTGTAGGTCCTACAACATATGTAGTTGAAAATGAATTTGAGAAAAAAAGAACTTAAAAAAAAGAACTGAGCCAAACATATGCTCGTAATCACAGTAATCTAATATATTAAAAATAATATTTTTATATCCATTTCAGTTTTGATAATTATGATTTGAATTTTAATGTAGTAATAAACAAAGTTACAATTTTTCCCATTCATTATTTTTTTGTTGAAACTCATTTTTCATTCCTTTTATCTACTTAGTGCAACAAAAAAAAATTGAGATCATCTTTTCATTTTCATATTTAATTTAATAGATTAAATGTTTAAAAAATTTAATTGTATATTTAGTAAATTGTTGAAAATTTAATGTACAATAATGATGAACAATAAAAGAGTAATAAATAAAATAATAATAAATAATTATACATTAATAAATACTAAATGTGAATATGAAATTTTAAAAAATTGTAGGGGTAGAATGATCCAAAAATATTTCTCCATTTAAACCCCCTTTTAGAAGTAGTATAGATGAGAGTTTTTGCATCAGATTAGTTCTAATTTCTTTGATTAATTTGAATCTGATGATGGCAGAAGGCAATGGTGCTGGTTGTGGCGGTTACCATAGAAGAGAGGGTTGAAGACGAAGGTTTATAAGATGATTGATTGATTGCTAATCTATAACATCATCAATGGTGGTGATTGATTGCTCAGGTTTGCTAGATTTCCATCATGGTTGGTGGTGGTGATTTGGTCATGGTTGGAGTAGGTTTTTAGGGAAGATTGAGAGTTATTTTGTGTTTTTTAAAAGTTATGGGACTTCATTTGTAATTTTTTTCTTGTTGTTTTTAGCTTTTTTCTATTTTTGTTTATTTAAAGATGAGGGCAAAACTGTCAAACTATATCAATGGGGACATGATTTGTAACAAATTGGAAGGTTGGGGATGTCTGGTACTAAAAAAATTAGTTGTGGTAGATTAGTAATAGATTTGAAAGATTGGGAGATCAAAAGTGCAAATTACCCTTTAATTTAATAATCTTATATAGTCACTGCGATAAATCACTTTTGTTTACCAAACGTTCAAATGCTGATTTTAAAACTTTTAACAATTTTGAAACAACAGTTCACTAACTATTTATCAAATTATTTCCACAGCACAGCAAAAATTGATTCTCTTAAAAGCGCAACAA
Organism: Forsythia suspensa; assembly: GCA_023638005.1. NCBI lineage: Eukaryota > Viridiplantae > Streptophyta > Magnoliopsida > Lamiales > Oleaceae > Forsythia > Forsythia suspensa. Next base: position 25,231,559 of record CM042670.1, on the reverse strand, counting down.
TACCAAACAAGCCTTAAAGACCTTGGCTTAATAAGTGAAAGCCTAGTAAATTTGGAGATTAACAATAAATTAAATAAAGAATGATTTAAGTGTTCGGGATATGCCTAGACGGAGTGGTAGACCAACATTAATACAAACTGTTGTAGTTGCTAAAAGTCTTCAATATACGTAGAAATGAATTGTACGAGCGGTGAAAAAGATTGCACATAGTTGATATCAAATTTATTGTGAATATTACTTAATTTGTTATTGTGAGTAAATTTGGAGTTATTGTTCTAAAATAAGTATGAGAAAAAACTTTCGAAACGTGGTTGATTTCTAAATTTCCTTTTGCTTTCTATTTAACATAAACGAGTGTTTGTACATATGTTAATGTGCATGGCAAGTCCTTTTTTTTAAAAACCTGATTTAGCCTATGTTTAGTTGAGCTTAAATTATAATTTAAGCTAGTTAAATTGATCAAATATATTTTTTATTCACACATTTTGTAAGATTTACAACTTACTATCTACCTATTAATCACATATTTCATAAGATCAGAGTGTGATGATAACCATGTGACCATGTGCTCATGTATTCAAGCCTCGATAGTCTCTCTTGGACATCAACGGACCTGACTTTCAGAACCACATATATATTATATGTATGAATCGATTGGCTATCGCCTTCATTCATTACTTTATCTTTTCAGTTTTTATCTATGTATTTTACTAAATTAGTAAATTCAATAACTTAGTTTCAGGGGCAAACACCTCTTTTATCTCGAATTTTCGGCTGTGTTGCTAAGAATAATCCATGACACGAGTAAATAATTCACTATAACGATTAAGATACAACTGTATCAATTGTTTTGGAATTACAAAGTGTATCCAAAAATTTTACGAACTCAAAAGCAACTAAGAAAACTTTCCTCTTATTGTCTTTTGAATTGTAGAAGAATAGATCCAAATATGCGGGTCTTAGTCTTTTCGTCACTCCTACGAATATAACGAGAATCTTCCACAAATTGAAATAAGGACCTCACTCTTATTTTCACTTTGAAATACTCGTCTCTATAATGAATCTATTTTCACAACAAAGTCAATACTCCTAGAAGTAAAAAAAAAAAAAAAAAATCAAAGACAAGAACTTGTTGTTCTCAGTTTCTTCTTGCTTCTACCGTCCCTTTCTATCTTTTCTTTATTAGACGTCTGTTCAATTTGTTTAAGGGTCCTTTTGATTGCACCATTTTCCATGAAAAATGTTACATCAGAGAGAAATAATGTCACATCAGAGGAAAATATTTTCATACTTTGACTGTTTGATACAAGGTGGAAAAGGAAAATGAATTCTAAGGTACAATCACTTGAAGCATGAATTTAGCCATTTTTGTGGAAAATATTTTCTCACCATTTTGATGGTTTTTATTTTCCTTTTTACGTGGAATTTTTTTTCTTTTCCACCATTTCCAATCAAACACACCCTAAGTGTTCAAAGCGTGATCAATTTTCTTGGTATCATTCCCTAGTTAAAGGAAAAGACAATGAAGAAAATTGAATTCTTACCAAAAGCATACTGCAATGAGAAATGTAAGAATTATCAATTTAGATCACAAAAGATACTCCTAAATATCTTTGAATTGATAGGAGAGCCAATAAAGAAAGTCCAATAAATTTTAAATTCCTTAAATTCCCATTCCTTAATAAATTCACAAAGATATTAAGCGATGTTGATATATAAAAAAAATATACTTCTTTTACTATAAAATTATATTTAAATATCAAGGTTAATAAGACAATAAATTTAAACTCGAAAATTAGAAGTTCTGGCCAAGTTAGTCCAATCCGCGAGTACGTTTGGACATGCACATGAATTCAATAAAACACAAATTCACTAGTGAGTCTAAACATATTAACTTAACCAGTTCTTCACTTACCAATATAAATTTCACCGAATCGACATCAAAAATCAATTAAATAAAAAAAAATCCATTTAATAAATAAAAAAATAAGCCTCACACATATTTTTCCCAACAATTCTCCTATGTACTTCTTTCCAGCAAAATCTAAGATATGAACTCTATAATTAATTAATTTATCATACTTCTTAAAGGCAAACATTTTGAAATTCTTGAGTTATTTCAAGAGAAACTCGTACCTTATTAAATAGAATAGATCTAATGATATTACTGTACATGAAACCATTTTATCGATGAAAGTCTTGAAAAATATCTCAAGTGACATGATCGTTAGTGTACATGAAACTCGTACCTTATTAAATAGAATAGATCTATTGAATGTTAATGTTTTTTTGGTGGCCCCACAAGAGATTTAGAAAAGGTCAAGATTCCTAAATAGCTTTCTAAAATGTTCGAAATATACTATTAAATAAATGTTATGAATTTATGTTTAGTCCATATTCGGTGTTTGAAATTTTATAATTAAACAATTAATGAAAAAATGAATGTTAAACGAATGAAACTTATTTTAAGACTATTCCTTAATTGATCGATTATGTTGGATTGGAATTAAACTCAACAATCTTTTTGTCCTGATTTTTGGCTTGTACATATTGACTAGTAAACTCAACAAAACAGTATATATTGACTTGTATAGCCATAGAGATAGTTTGTTTGATTTTGGCTTCTTAGCCTGTTCTTGCTTTATATTTATATCTTATTTTATTGGACCCATGAAGTATCAACTAATTAATGTTATTTTAATACCTAAATCTGACGGCTGTAAGGAGGTGTTATTTTTTTCTTTTTTTTTTTTTGTTTATACCTTTCCTCCTGATTTTTGTTTCTCATTTTTTAAATTCTTAATTATAACATTCTTACTAATAATGTTATAAATTAAAATTTGATTAGAGTAGGTGTAAACAAAAATTAATTATATTATGACCCTCTTTCTCTGTATATTTTTTCACATTTTATACAAATATAGATTCTCAATTGAACTATATATTATACAAATATGTCATTATTATACAAAATTTATATCAAGTGTACGCATGAGAACATAATACCTCATATTTTAAATAAATAGCAGTAAACAGTTTTATGAAAATTAATATTCATTTACTTGTCCCAAATTCTAAAAATATTTTTTTTTGAGTAGTTCGACAATCTATCATGACAAAAAAATTAAAAAAAAAATTAAATTTTGTCGAGTAAGGTTTGTTGAGTAACTTGACAAATTTTTTTTTTGAGTATCTTGCCGATTTGTCATGACCAAATTTTTTTTATTAAAAATATAATTTTTTCGAGTAACTCGACATCAATTTTTTAGACTTTTATTTATTTATATTAGATTAATCCTTTAAACCCGCAATATAATTTTGTATAATTTTGTTAAGTCATTATTGTATTGATAATAATTTCTTTGGATTATTCTTGGTTGCCATGTCTAATACCAAAATGACATCCTTGAACATATGAAATGTTTTAGTAATGCTTTGTAATGTGATTCTTTAGCAACTAAATGTGATGAAATATTTTTTTTATGTTTTCATATATATCTATAAAAAATCTGTACTAAACTACTAATTATAGAATTTCTCATAAAGATAATATCAAAACGGTACAAAACACAGTATTACAAATACGTCACGTGCAACGCACGGGCCAAAAACTAGTATATATACCTCTATATATATAGAGGTATATATATAGAGGTATTACACTGTGTTTAAAGGATTTCCTAATGGTATTCCATTCTTTAAAATTTATAAAGAATATAGTTCAGTATACAGTATATAACTAAATAGGTTCTGTGTATATACTGTATACTGAACTACAAGATTCATTGTCTGATAACTCTGTGATATGACACTGTATTTCTTCTATTATTATAGATTTATTTAACGTTTCTCTATTTTTATTTTTATTTGGGCATTTATTAGCAAAATGTCTCGGATCTCCACAAATATAGCATTTACAATCTTTTTTATTTTTTGGTCTTTTAACGTATCTATTATAATTAGGCTTCCTATTTTTATAGTATGTTCTACTTGGTCTAATATTGTATCTTTTTCTATTTTGATATTGTCTTTTATATTTATATCTTTTAATAGATCAACATCTGTTATCATTTTAAAATTGTTTCTTTAAATTTCATTTTAAATAAAATTTAAAATACTATAATAATGCTAGGATTTTATCCCAGCATTATTATTCATATTAAAATAGGTTTTAATATGAATAATAATGCTGGGATAAAATCCTTTAAATAGGTTTTGAACAGCTTATTACTATAGAAGACTTTAAAATTCAGATTAAAGAATTGTTAGAATTAAAAGTAATAAGACCTTCTACTAGTCAGCATAGATCAGCAACTTTTATGGATAGAAATCATAGTGAAATCAAACGAGGAAAAGCTAGAATGGTTATAAATTATAAAAGACTAAATGATAATACTATAGAAGATGGATATAAAATACCGAGATAAAGACATGATTTTAAATAAAATACAAAATAGCAAGATCTTTTCAAAATTTGATCAGAATCGAGATTTTGGCAAATTAAAATGCATAAAGATTCTATTCCATGGATGACTTTTACAACACCGCAAGGTCATTTTGAGTGGATTGTTATGCCATTTGGTTTAAAGAATGCTCCATCTATATTTCAAAGAAAAATGGATTCTATTTTTAATTCTTTACCATTTGTTTGTGTATATATTGATGATATTTTGGTACATAGCAAAAATCATAAAGAGCATATAAAGCATTTAGAAATTGTTTTAAATAAATTTATAGAAAATGGTTTAATAATTAGTAAAAAGAAAATAGAAATAAATAAACAAAAATAGAATTTCTAGGAATAATCATAGGAGAAGGAAAAATTCAACTTCAACCCCATATAGTAAAGACTATTTTACAATTTCCGGATAAAATAGAAGAAACTAAAAATTACAAGCCTTTTTAGGAATATTAAATTATGCTAGAAGTTTTATTAAAGATTTAGGTAAAAGATTGGACCTTTATACAATAAATTATCAAGCAAGGGTCAAAAGTATTTTAACCAAACAGATATAGAATTAGTAAGACAAATAAAAATGAAGTCCAACAACTACCACTTTTAGAATTGCCTTTAGATAGTGAATATAAAGTAGTAGAAAGCAGACGGATGTGAATTAGGATGGGAGGAATTTTATATTCTAAACCAAATAAATATAGTGATAAAAAGAAGAAAAAAATTTGCGAGATATGCTAGCTGTAAATATAAAATAAAAGGAAAATACTTAACCAGCCTAGATTATGAAATAATGGCTATAATTCATAGTATAGAAAGTTTTAAATTATTTTTAAATATTGAATTTACTATTAGAACAGATTGTGAAGCAATTGTTAAATTTATTAAAAAGACTAATTTTGATAAAATTAGACATAAAAGGTGGTTAAAATTGTATGAAATCTTAAATAGTTATAAGGTAAGTATTGAACACATAGATGGAAAAAATAACGTTTTAGCCGATAATTTAAGTAGACAAGTTATTGACTTTTCGACCAATTTTGTTCATATTGCGAGATGGATCAAAGGATGATGAACTTTGGGAACATCACTTTAAGAGTGGTCCTCGAAGGATCTAATCTTCGATTCGAGAGGAAATAATTTAGAAAGACTTCGAGAAAAAGAAAGGTGCCTACTAGATAATCTCGGATGGCAAGAGACTCTAGAGCGAAATTAGACAAAGATTAATGCTTTAGCTAATTATTTTAGATGACCCATAATCAAACACAAAGTAAAAATTTTAGTTTCTTCGTAGTAATCAAAGGAAGACAACCGGAGTTTATAACCATCGGCGAAGTAATTGAGCAGAGATAGATGATTTCCGAACCTCTTTTAAAGGATTTTACTCTCTTGAAGAAGCTTTAAATCATTGTGAGGCGAGACCATCGGATTTAATTTTTACATATCTGAAAAAGTTAGACAGACAATTCATGCATCTACTTTTCAACCATCACCTTCTTCTTCTCAAACATCATCTTCATCTTTGCAACTGTGTAATAGCTGTGAAACTATGACTAGAGTAGTTAGAGATCTTAACTATAAAAAGCATACTTTAGAAGTAAAACTAGAAATTTTAGAAGACCAGGTATCTTCTCATCAACAAGAAATAACTAAATACCAAGATGAAATATTTAAATTACATGAGACCCTAGAAAGATTTAATACTGATGAAGAGAATTATTCAAAAAACATCATTACTTTTTCTAGTAGAAAATATCCGCCTAAAATAGAAAGACTTATTGAACTAACAGATTCTACAGCTGCAGGGCAAGAAAAAACTCTTTTTGATCTACAACAAAGTATTGGAGATTGTGCCAACATTGTTCGAAATTCTATAAAAAATTCACTTATCCAAGAAATTATTGATTTCTCCCAAACTCTACAATATTATCATAATGAGAATCAATATTTCCTTCAATATGGCCCTCTCTATAAAACAGCTATCCACGACTCTGCCTTTCTTAGACACAATTACCCTACAATTTCATTTGACTATACAATTTCTCAAGAAGAAGACGATATATTTTATTCAGCTTTACAATACGGCATGATTGACACAGTATATATCTTAAACAGACCTTTTAACTTTTTTCCACCTTCTCTTAAAAAGATTCTTAATCAGCTTAAACAACACCCTTTAATGATTCAATTTATTTCCAGACCACCAATTGTAAATAATGGTATTATTATCCCAAAGATACCATTTTATTAAAATTTTGAAGGTTCCAGAAAATTGGGCCTTCTTCAAAGGCGATATCAAGGTTAAAGTTAGATGCATTGATTATGAAAAGGCGAATTTGAAACAATTTGCTCTCATGGAAATGCAAAGAACCCACTGAGACTTGTAGCGCAATGGAATAATGGAATAATATTTTGTGAAGAATTTCTAGCAAGAAATATCAAGGTAGAAAGATTATATGTTCCAAATACTCATCAAAAGATTTATATCGATGACTTTTCAAGAAAATTATTGTATTGAAAGCTATTGTGAAGCATCGAGAGAGACATTCGGATCTGTAAAATATCTCGAGATTTTGAGCGAGACAATGAAATGGATCTCGATCTAGAAGAAGCCTATATTGAAATGATGGACAGATAAATACAGAGATGTGACAGCACATAGACAATAATTCAGCACAAGGACAATAATTAAGCACATTGACGATAATTCTAAGAGAAATGTCAAAAAGGTTACAGGAAATACCAATAATAGAAGGAAATGCATGCTGCTACGTCAAAAAGTGTACACTGCAAGCATTCATTGTAAACAGTAAAGTTTGCAGAGAAAGTTTTGGATTTTTCTTCTTTCTTTTCCCATGCTTACACTTGTAAAGATTGTAAGATTATTTTATTATTTCCCTTGTCCATAAATACCTTTGTTCATAGCATACAGAGACACACGCAAAAAAACACTCAGAAAATAGAACACACACAGATTTACATACTCTTGTATTGCTCTCAATTGTAAAGATTTTCTTAGACATCTTCAATAAAAGTAAGTTCTTTATCTCTTCTTATTTAATTATTTGTTACTTTATTATATTTTCGGGAAAGGCCTAAAAGAGGAAAAACTTAGTAAGCAATTAATTCCTTCAAAAATATTGTCTTTATTTTTCAAGAATTTTATTTTCCAACTTAACTTCTTTTTACGGATTCCATGGCTAAAATGAAAAGTAATCCTCACGAGTTAAGAAATGTTGTTTTTATCCCGAGAATGGGAATTTGTTCAAAACCTATTTAAACATGATGAAATTTCATTTTTAGCTACAGTCTTAAGCCTTTTAGGAAGGTCAAGAAAAGATTCAAAAAAAAAAAAAAAAAAAAAAACGAAAATTGAAGGAAATTAATTTTCTTTGACGGTAAAGTACTCGAATTAAGGCCATTACATCAATATTGTTCTAAGCTTTCTTATTTATGCAATTTGGACTTCATATATATGCTTAATTGTTTAATCGAAAGTTTTCATTATCCATTTATTATTAGATAGAAATAGAGGTGACTCCTCTTAACAGATCAAGTTGCAAATTGTTGAGACCTCTATCTCTCAACGTTGGAGCTTCTTGATTAAAGATCCTGTAGAAAAATAGAATAAGACTAATTTAGAATACATATCACGATTCATAAAAGATCAACATTTATTACTTAATTCATAATCTTTATATAAGGACAAAGATTTGTATTAAATTGGTAAATAAAATAATAGTATCTAAGAAAGACATAGGCTTTTCTTTCTTTAGTTTAGTTATTAGACAAAGACTTATCATAACATAATAAATAGGCAAACACTATTCATACATTTATTACAAACTTGTAGCCTATCTATTTTAACTTTACGTATTCTTAGTTTTCCAATTCATTCTAACTTATATGTTATGAGATGTCCAATTTCTTATAAATATTCTAAATCTATAAAGTTACTTAGACTAAGATCAAGTTTAGAGTTTTGTTTTAGATTACATAAAAAGAAATTTGTATTATTTACAAGTAATTTACATTTATACTATTTATTTCCAGACTATATTAGTATTTTACCAGTAATTTATTATTTGTTCTTAATTGTTCAAGAAATTTTAATCGTTCAGGAAATCGTCCTAAATTGGTATCAGAGCCTGTTTTAAGTCAATTTTAATTAGTGTATGAATAAAATAGATTATTTAAATTTAGAGCTTTTAGGAAATTTAAAGAGAAAAGATAATTTAGACAAAGCAACTTTAGTTTGTAATTTTGATAAAAGCTTTAAACATCTTTTACATTCAGAAGATAAGCAATTAAATAGTATAGTAGATTTAATAGTCAATTTAAGCGAAAATCTAGAAAGAAATATTTCCGCAAATAATAGAAAAATAGAAGTAGTTTTAGAAAATTTTAATAAAAGCATAAAAATTTTAGAAAATAATATAGAATATATTAAAAATCAAAATAGTGAAATATTAAAGAAGTTACATTATAATAAAGACATAGAAAATATTAACTTAGAAAAGTAGAATAATGACTTTAGAAAAAGTTAAATCAAGAGAAAATCCTAAAGAAGATTTGAATAAATTAATTGGTAAATTAGAAAAGCTAGATCTAGGAAAAACTAAAGAAACAAGTAAATTTAAAAAGACTAAGTGGGTATATACATAATGAATAAAGATAAACAAGTCGTAGCTAGCAGTAGTAGAATTTTAGGAAATCCTTTAATGAGATCTTCAACTAGAAGAATGGAATCAGAAACCAGATTAGAATTCTTAATAGATATAGAAGAACAAATAGAAATGTTTAGACAGAATAAATTAAAATTAATAAAAGCTTTAGACATATATAAAAAAGGAAATCTTTTTAGTAAATCTTTAATATACCAACACTACGGAGAAAGATATATTTCTTGTACACACGAAGATCGGGTTCATATCTTTAGATTTATTAGAAAAAGATGCTTATAAAGAAATAACAAATAAAACCTTCAATGAGACACATCTAGGACTAATAATGGTAGGAGTAAAAGGATTACATGAGAGAAAATTTAGGAGCCAAGACATTAATATGTTTATATGATAATAGATTTCTGAGACATAGAACAGGATTATTAGGAAGCATAGAATTAGACATGAATAACAAAGGAGGTATAGTTTATTTCACACCCGATTATTTAGTCGAACAAAGAATTTTTATAATGATATTAAAATAGGAATAAAGACTAGGGATACCAAATGAAAAGAAATGAAGAAAATCTATTAATATGCACAGGATTTGTAGGAAGACTTAGCGAAAATAGCACCACTAAATATAAATTAGAAAATGATCAAATCATCACTTTATTAGGACAAAAAGGTATAAAAGCAATCCCAAGAAAGAAAATTTTCTTGAAACAAATGCGAGGATTAGACCGGAATTTAGCAAACTTTTAGAAAAGCCAATTTTAATACACGAAGATAATATTATGTATAAAAATAGCAATGGAACTTTAAGTATTAGATTTGGAAATTACAATTATCAAGCGGAAGAAACAAAGCAAGACAGCGAAAATGAAGAAGAAAGTTGTAGATATATCGAAATAGAAGACTATGAAAGTGAAGAAGAAATTAATGCTTTAGATGAAGAAAGTGAAGATGAAAGTGAAAGGCGATGATAAAGAATTTGGGTATATAGACATGGAATATTACAAAATCTTAGGAAAACCAGAGAAGGTAAATTAAGACTCTATTAGAAGATAAAGATCAACCAAACATAGAAATTAAAATGGAAGAAAGTAGTAAGAAGCCTAAAGCAGAAACAGACCAAGAATTTGGAAAAAGAAAAGACCCCATGAACAAAGAATACGATATTGGAGGAAAATACCCTTTTCCCCCTGCTCGTTTGTATGATTGGGAAGACAAAAAATAGAAGCACGGGGAAAAAGACAAACGGAAGAAGGATGTAGTCTACCAGTAGCAAGTGATAGAGGATTAATATTAGAATTAAATAATTGCAAACCCCAAGATAGACCTAGCACTTTAACTAAATGGGAAAATTACGTAATTAGAGCATGTAATAGTTTACCTATAGTTATGATGAGAGAAGAAATGTGGGCTTATTTAGAAACATATTTAGGAAAAACGACTTTAGATATTTATGTTACTGACCAAAAGACTAAAACCAGATGAAATAAGATTAAGAATGGTCGGAGGAGAAAATCCTAGAAACTTCACTAGTTTTATTCGAGAAATAATTATAGGTGACCCAAGTAGAGACAATGTTTATGAACAAAATAAAGCCTTAGAAGAACTAGAAAAACTAAGTTTAAGTAATATGAAGTATATACAACCGTTTCTATTAGACTTTGAGAAAGACTAGTTAGTACAATGAGGATTAGCTTTGGATGTAAATGTATTAGATAGACTATATAGAAAGATTCCACCACCATGGAATGATAAAATTAAAATGAGATAGAAAAGCTGGAATGGAAGAGGAACAACTATTAGCGCTACCATAAAATTTATAATGAGATAAATTAAAAGAATATTGTATAGAAGAAGTAGCTAGAAAGCAATTAAAGAAATTAAATTACTCTTTTTGTTCAGATTTATATACACCTCAAAGTTATGATTATAGAAAGAAAAAGAAAAAAGTGTATAGAAAAGATAAAAGATATAAATATAAAAGACAATATCAAAATAGAAAAAGATACAATATTAGACCAAGTAGAACATACTATAAAAATAGGAAGCCTAATTATAATAGATACGTTAAAAGACCAAAAAATAAAAAAGATTGTAAATGCTATATTTGTGGAGATCAAGAGACATTTTGCTAATAAATGCCCAAATAAAAATAAAAAGAGAAACGTTAAATAAATCTATAATAATAGAAGAAAATAAAGTGTCATATCACGAGAGTTATCGAGACAATGAATCTTGTAGTTCAAAGATCAAAGATATACACCACGGATATTGAGTTAGACAATTTAGAAATTGTAGAAAGTTCGATGAAAGCAATAGTAGTACATAAGATTTAGATTTCTCAATTCTTGATATAAAAATGATGAACATAGAGCAAGAATGCATTCACGAATGGATTAGAGGACAAGGATCTATGATAGACAAATGCACAATATGTAGAGTATATCCAGGACATAGAAATAGAAATCAGTGTAAAAATTGTTTAGAAATTCAATGTAATAATTGCTTAGGAATCCAAGATGAGCCTCATAATAAACCCAAAGACTATAGTGAAACCATAGAAAAATTAGAAGATAGAGTAACCAACACTAATAATAGAATTGATAAAATACATGAAGCTTTAGGAGAAATACATTATAGACTTATAAATCTAGAAAAGGAAAGCAATCCGTAGGGAAAGCTATCTTGAGAATAATTATTTAGAAACAGAAAATCAAGAAGAAATAATATGTCAAATATCTAGAATAAAGCCAACCAAAAGTATTAGAATACCTATAGAAGTACAAATTAATAAGATGATTAAATTAAATTTAATAGCTTTAGTCGATCTCTGGATGTACATTTAACATAATTAGAAAAGATTTGGTCCCGTAAGATTGTAGACAAAAATTAGAATATGAAATAAGAGGAAGTCAAATGGATGGCAAGTAAAATGGAGTTTGAAGAAAGACTTTTGACGATTGTAAAATTAGATTTCAAGAAAGACAATATAGCTTAACAACTACTTTAGTAAGTCAATTAATTAAAGATGAATTTGTTATAGGAATAAAATTCTTATTAAGTAGAAATGGAAGTTTAACTATTACAAATGATGCGATAATTCTTGGGAAAGATACATCTATTATCTGAGACTATAGAAACATCGAGTTGCGAGCTAAGCATGGTGGACCTTTACCATCAAAAACACAAAATGATGAAGAAGACTTAGAGAATCTAGAATTTTTAGATTATTTATCTTTACAAACCTTAAAAGCAGATTTTGTACCAAGAGCAAAAGACTTAATTGTTTTAATAAAAACATAGACCATGTACAAAGTATAGATAAGATTTTACAATTAGCGAGAACAAACCCAAATAATAGGAGAAGACCCTCTAAAACATTGGGATAGAAATAAAATAGAAGCTAAAATAGAAATCATAAATGAAAATATAAAGATTAGGACCCATGAAATAAAACATACTAATAAAGATATAGAAGACTTTAAAATTTGATTAAAGAATTGTTAGAATTAAAAGTAATAAGACCTTCTACTAGTCAAAGATAGATCGCCAGACTTTTATGGTTAGAAATCATAGTGAAATCAAACGAGGAAAAGCTAGAATGGTTATAATCCTGCATTTGTTTCCAGAAATCATAGCTAAATTCCAGTCTAATCCTGCATTTGTTTCTGAAGAAAATTTCTTTGCTGGGATTGCTTTTATACCTTTTTGTCCTAATAAAGTGATGATTTGATCATTTTCTAATTTATATTTAGTGGTGCTATTTTCGCTAAGTCTTCCTACAAATCCTGTGCATATTAATAGATTTTCTTCATTTCTTTTCATTTGGTATCCCCTAGTCTTTATTCCTATTTTAATATCATTATAAAAATTCTTTTTGTTCGACTAAATAATCGGGTGTGAAATAAACTATACCTCCTTTGTTATTCATGTCTAATTCTATGCTTCCTAATAATCCCTGTTCTATGTCTGTAAATCTATTATCATATAAACATATTAATGTCTTGGCTCCTAAATTTTCTCTGTGTAATCCTTTTACTCCTACCATTATTAGTCCTAGATGTGTCTATTGAAGGTTTTTATTTGTTATTTCTTTATAAGAATCTTTTTCTAATAAATCTAAAGATATGAACTGATCTTCGTGTGTACAAGAAATATATCTTTCTCCGTAGTGTTGGTATATTAAAGATTTACTAAAAAGATTTCCTTTTTTATATATGTCTAAAGCTTTTATTAATTTTAATTTATTCTGTCTAAACATTTCTATTTGTTCTTCTATATCTATTAAGGATTCTAATCTGGTTTCTGATTCCATTCTTCTAGTTGAAGATCTCATTAAAGGATTTCCTAAAATTCTACTACTGCTAGCTACGACTTGTTTATCTTTATTCATTATGTATATACCCACTTAGTCTTTTTAAATTTACTTGTTTCTTTAGTTTTTCCTAGATCTAGCTTTTCTAATTTACCAATTAATTTATTCAAATCTTCTTTAGGATTTTCTCTCGATTTAACTTTTTCTAAAGTCGTTATTCTACTTTCTAAGTTAATATTTTCTATGTCTTTATTATAATGTAACTTCTTTAATATTTCACTATTTTGATTTTTAATATATTCTATATTATTTTCTAAAATTTTTATGCTTTTATTAAAATTTTCTAAAACTACTTCTATTTTTCTATTATTTATGGAAATATTTCTTTCTAGATTTTCGCTTAAATTGACTATTAAATCTACTATACTATTTAATTGCTTATCTTACGAATGTAAAAGATGTTTAAAGCTTTTATCAAAATTACAAACTAAAGTTGCTTTGTCTAAATTATCTTTTCTCTTTAAATTTCCTAAAAGCTCTAAATTTAAATAATCTATTTTATTCATACACTAATTAAAATTGACTTAAAAACAGCTCGATACCAATTTAGGACGATTTCCGAACGATTAAAATTTCTTGAACAATTAAGAACAAATAATAAATTCTTGGTAAAATACTAATATAGTGCGGAAATAAATAGTATAAATGTAAATTACTTGTAAATAATACAAATTTCTTTTTATGTAATCTAAAACAAAACTCTAAACTTGATCTTAGTCTAAGTAACTTTATAGATTTAGAATATTTATAAGAAATTGGACATCTCATAACATATAAGTTAGTATGAATTGGAAAACTAAGAATACGTAAAGTTAAAATAGATAGGCTACAAGTTTGTAATAAATGTATGAATAGTGTTTGCCTATTTATTATGTTATGATAAGTCTTTGTCTAATAACTAAACTAAAGAAAGAAAAGCCTATGTCTTTCTTAGATACTATTATTTTATTTACCAATTTAATACAAATCTTTGTCCTTATATAAAGATTATGAATTCGTAATAAATGTGTATATATTGATGATATTTTGGTACATAGCAAAAATCATAAAGAGCATATAAAGCATTTAGAAATTGTTTTAAATAAATTTATAGAAAATGGTTTAATAATTAGTAAAAAGAAAATAGAAATAAATAATTCTCTTCATCGATTATTACACGTTTTTGGGTGTGTAATAGTCGTAATAAATCGTGTAATAGTCGTTATTACGGTTTATTACAATTTATTACACTGTAATGTAATCGATCTGATTTATTACAACTATTACGGCTATTATTAATCGTGTAATCGATATGCTTTATTACAAACAATTAGACAAAGATTAAAGAAACAACATTAATGCTATGTATTTTGAATATTACAGACAACATAGAGGTGTAAATAATGTTGTTTAAACATTATTGGATAATGGCCTTAATTCGAGTATTACAGCTATTCTATATTCATATTACAGATAAAATTAATGTTGGGATAATAGTATTAATACTATTATCCCAACATAGAATAGCTGGTATTCCAGCTATTCAAAACCTATTTAGTTATATACTGTATACTGAACTAAATTTTAAAGAATCTGAAATAAACCAATTATCAACATAGATCAACATCTGTTATCATCTTTAAAGAAACAACATAGATTTAAAACCTATTTAAATTTTATTTAAAATATAAATATAAGAGGTCTCAAATTTTAAAATACTTAGTTATTTAAATTTTAAAATGCTTTATATTTTAAAGCATTGATAATCTGAAATACCATTAGGAAATCATAATCTTCCTATTAATAATGCTTTAAATTTAAACACAGTGTAAAGATTATATTTAAATCTTTAAATTATGCATTATTGGTTTATTTCAGATTATGATTATAAAATCTTTAGACTGTAGCTAAAAATGAATCTTGTAGTTATCATCTTTTTATTTGTCTTGCTTTATTTCATTAAAGGATTTCCTAAAGGATCTCATTAAAGGATTTCCTAATGGTATCCCAGCATTATTACTATTATCCCAACATAATAGTAATACCATTATTAAATAAACTGTTGTTTCTTTATGTAATAAAGCATTCTATATTCATATTACAGAATCTTTTATTGTTATAGTAACTGAATACTTAAAAATCGAAATTGATTAGAATACAAATATTATAACTGTAACATAATCTGTATTCCCGGTGTAACAATTCAATTAAGAATATTTAAATATAAAAAATAGAGTGCTCAATCTGAACATCATATTAACATTAGTGTTACAAAATAATGTATCAACAATAAGTGTTACATGCAATTAACCAATAACAAGTTGTAACATCTTTAGGAGTCAGTGTTACAGAATAACAAATTGTGTAATATAATCTGTATTTCTAGGTAACAATTCAATTAAGAACATTTAAATATGAAAAATAGAGGATTTTGGTGTGTTTGGAAATAACAAAGTTTCGCCTGATTTAGGGGTAGTTTTTCTTTTCTTTGCAAATTCCAAGGACAGTTTGTATAGAAACGGTTGTGTATAATATTATATTTTGTTTTGATTTTATTAATTAATATAATAATATATGAGCAATAATTTTAAAATAAAAAAATTTAAGTTTGTAAAATTAGAAATATTATTAGAATGGTAAATAATTGGTGTAATTTTCACTGAATACATAGGGGGAGAGATTAGGGCCACTCCTATGATTTTTGGGCCGGAGTCGAACTTCATAACTTGAGCTCCCTATGGGCCCAAATCATATTATGTATTCAAAAGAGAATTATATCCTTCACCTACATTTTTTAAAAAATTTGAATTATACTGCATTAATTTTTTTTTCTTTTTAATAATACTGTAAATACAGTAATTATACTGGATAATAATTTTTTTTTATTTAAATATATTTCAAACATATCAATTAATATTGATTTCAACCTATTATTCGGGAATCAAATCTTATCATACTATAAATAGTAGTGATTAAAGATAATTACTAAATTATCTTTCTTCCAACATTGAGTCCACAATTTTTCAAACTTTTTTATGGGTCTGTAACCGTAGAAAGGAGAAATTTCTACAATGGCTTGAAGAAGCTAAATTATTTATCTTGAGTGTCAATGGCTTCGCATACAACAGTAACAAATTCATACGTAAAAGCAAGAAAAAAAGAAATAATTTAGCTGTGAAGAAGAAAAAGTTTTCTCAGACATTGAAAAAGAAGTTTAACATGTCGGTTCCTGTAGGAGAAAGTGTAATTTTTTTTAGCTATGCATGTTTTCTTTTTCTTTAAGATTTGCTTTTTCGATTCCAAAAAAGTAAAAAAATTTTGGTGCCATTTTTCAAAATAATTAGGGTTATTTTGTGAATGAAGTTCATTTCGCATAATACACAATAAATTTAAGTTATTTAATACCTATTGAATATCTTTTGGTCATTAACAAAATAAATTAAATTTTAGTTTTGTGGTCATGTTTTTCATGTTTTGTTCAATATTGTTTTGTCATCCTCTGCACTTTTTTGTCAAACACTAGTTGTTTTAAATTTTTAGTTTCGTATTAAAATTTGTGTACGTGAAAAGACAAAAAAGACCACAACTTACAATAGAAAATAATACAAAAAAGGGCTAGACAAGCTGCCATCAAGCCGCGGTTTTCTTGCTGCAGCCCAATCAGGGCAAACACTAAATTTTAAATGGCCGTGGTTTGCTAAACAGTGAACTTCTGCCACAAATTTCATTTAATTTCCAGATTTTGCACGTTTGGTCCCCAAAGTTTCAATAGTTTTGTGATTTGGTCCTCACTTGAAGTTCCCCATGCAGATTTAGTCGTTTTTGCTCCAAAGGTTTAAACTTGATCACATACTTCTAAAAACTTTTACCTTGGTCCCCAAATCTTTATAATTGTTTTTAGTTGGTAATAATCCAAATAAGACATTAATTGGTACTTTTATTAATGAATAATAACTAATAAAATAAGATAACCAGGTAAAATATACACTAAAATTATGCTCATCAATCTGCACCTCCATGGATATGTGCACAAATTACATACAACTATAAATCATATGAACAATTACAACATTATGAGCTAGAAAACCAAGTCTATTTTGAAGAAAGAAAAATGCAAATGAGTTGTCTTAAAAATGATCAAAGAAAAGGTAGAAAGAAAAAGAGTTAAAAAATACTATGAACGAAGGAATTCTGTCGTCGATCAGCACAAGTGGCGACAAATAACAAAGGATAACATATTTAATATTACAGATTCTAATATATGCCATTTTGTTTCGCCTTTCTTTGTAAGTTTTAATTTGAGTTTTAGTTCAAAATGAAACTCAGCCCAATGGCCAACAATCCAAATGTCTATAATGATAAAAAAAAATGAAGGTTTGGTAGGATCGTTAAAACCTAACAATGAGATTGTAAGATTCTATAATTTTAAGATCCTACAACAAGATGTGATTGTTTTTTATCATTTTCGAATTGCAAAATTATAGGATTATATGATCCACATATGAAGTTTAACAACCATGAGTTATACTACTTGTTCAACCTAGTATTGTGAATGGAAATTATTGACAGAAAAAAACCAAGTTTTAATTTGTTGATAGATCACTTTGAGTTTGAGGCCATTTTCACCAATAGAAAAATGAGTATGAAATATTTCAAAATTGAATAGAGTTGTTGCCGAATCTCGATTTAGTATCTACAAACTCAAACATAGTAACTTCTACGTCCAAATCGTACATGAAAAGTGGATTGTTCTTGTGCAGAGGTTGTTCAAGATCCATGTGTTGCAATGGTTACTTTTTGAGTTGAAGTGATGATAAATTTCTTATTTTTAACATTTTATCAAAGTCTCAATCTTCAATTCAACTTTTTTTTTTCTTCACACAATCTCATCTCCAACCTTTCATAAATTAGTAGACTTCATCGCTGGCAACCTTTTTTTTTAGTAAAATTTTGAGCGAGCTTAATGAGCCATTTTAGGAAAGAGCAACGTTGTCACTTCATTTAACAAGCTAAAATATTTTAAAAAGAAAAAAAAATGTTATTGTCTTTAAACAAGTAAAAATTATATAAGAACTAAGAATAAGAGAAAAAAGGGATTTTTGCAAACTGGTCCCTAACCTATGGCCTCTGTGCAATCTCAATCCCTATTTTTTTCTTCTTACTCACATCCTCAACCTATTCTTTTTTGTGCACAATTAATCATTTTAGACAATTTCCGTCAAATATGGCCATTAGGCTTGCACATGCCTATCACATGGAGTAAATTAGAAGGGTAAAATGTCCTAGCGTTTTGCACTTTCTAATATTCCCAAATCCCACAGATCTCTCACCCCAACCTATCTCCATTGCCCAAACAATTTCTATCCCTGAGTCATCACCTGTACCCCTCCCAATCAGCTCTTGCACCTCGTCGGCACACCTCGTTACCGGCGTTATGTGATTTGCCGCCAGTTACCCAAACCTTCTACATTGTTTTCATAAGTGATAATTTCAGGATTTCATGATTTTCTAGTTCTATTTTTCGTCTCAATCATGTAAGATGACCTGATTTTACTTTGTAAGTATATACTTAAGACACACTCTTTATTAAAGTAATTGTTGGTGGTGATTTTAATGGTATTTTGTGAAAATTGTATGATAATTGGAGTTGATCAGAAGTTGACAATATTTTATTGCGTTATTCTATCCATAGGCATGAAATGTGTTTTCAGAGAAATGAAGAAGAATTTAAGACCACGATTTCATTGATTTCTGCGTTTGATTTGAACTTTGTCGATATTAGTGTTTCAGATTGTAAAACAATATCACTTGATTGTAAAATAGTATCACTTGATTGTGATATTGTTTGTGAAAATGATGGAAATGCGATATTACATATTGTTCTTCAACAAATAGTAAGACATTACTTTTATCTAGTTGGTCAAGTGTAATCACTCATGTTGGAAATAAGTTCGATAGAGGAGAAGCTGAATTTATAGATGCTTTATGTAAATATTCGATTGAAAAAGGATTCAAGTTTGATTACATGAGAAATAATAATGGTAGGGTAGAGGTGCAGTGTTCAAACAAATATTCCGATGATTGTAGGTGGTATGTTTGTGCAACAGTGTCAAATGTTAGAGGTTTTTGTTACATACAAAAATTTGTTAACAAACATAGTTGTCATGTAGTGTTGATGAAAGATAAAAAAAATGAGAGATTGAGTTGTAAGTTAATTTTTGGTTTGATTGTCCATATATTGAGGGAGAAACCAACATTGTGTTTCTAATGATATGGTTTCACATTTTTTAACAAGTTACGATTACACGATAAACTATGAGAAGGCTTGGAATGCATTGGAGAGAGTGAATGGATTGATTTTTGGTGATCCATCTGAATCTTTCAAGCAGTTACATTGGTACATTGATGCCGTAAGGTCACTTAATCATGAAAGTCATATTGCTTTAAAAGTGGACCATGGTTCCAAAAGATTCTAAAGATTGTTTGTTTCTTTCCATGAGTGCATTTATGAGTTTAATCATTGTCTTCCCATGATGTTTATCGATGTAACATTTTTGAAGGAAAGTTCAAAGGTAACTTGTTGTCAGCAACCGCAAAAAATAGAAACCAAGGTGAGATACTGTTTTATTTATAACAATATATAGTATCATTATGAATAAACTTTTTTATATAGTATCATTTTTTTGATATTGTTATGATATAATTTATAAGATACTGTTAGTGATATTATTATTTTGTGTATATGCTTGTATCCATTGGCTTATGCTGCTGTAGATTCCGAGAACTACGATAATTGATTGTAGTTATTGGAGCATCTGCGTATTATTGTTCAAAGTAATATGCAGCTTACATTTGTATTTAATTGGAATGTTAGGTTAATGGAACGTTGTCTAAGGCATTTCCTACAGCGAATCATTTTTTCTTTTTACAACACATTAAAGGAAATTCGAAGGATAAAGTCAACGGTGGTGGCTTTTCAAACAGTTATAGGAAGCGTATGGTCTGGTTGTTCTGGGAATGTGTACATACTCCAACAATTGCATTATTTAATTAGAAGTTGGATGCATTGAAATGTGAGGGGGAAGCTATAGTTCAAATGTTTCTATATAGGTTACCGTTTGAAAATTGGTCGAACGCTTATAGTTCTGGATGTCGGTATGGAGAGATGTTATCAAATGCAACTGAGACTTTGAATGCATGGATATTTGACTGTAGGAGTTTTCCCATAGCGCAGATGGTTGACATGTTAAGGATAAAGTTGATGAACATGTTTGTTACGAGAATACTGGTAATGTTATAATACTATTATTTTTACTTTTATGATATTGTTCAATTATAATATATTAATTTTTTTGGAGTTTTGAATGATGCAGGTGAGTGGACTGTGGTTGTCTTCCTGAGAGAGAATGATGCAGATGAGAGAGAATGCATATACATATTTAATTATTTTTTTGACATTTTATTTTGTTGGGTACAATTTCTTCTGCCCACCGTGAGCAGGAGAACGAGACTCTATGTTGTAAATGATTAACATCGCAAATATTTTTTACACTAACCCATTATTTTTCGCCCCAAATCTTTATGCCCAAAATCTTTATTTTTACAATTTTTAATCTTTAAGCCTCGAAAATAATCGGATTCATTGAAATATTGCATAGAGGTGTGAGCATTTATTTTTTTTGAAGCACTTGAATTAAGTTAGAATTGGTCGATTTAGTTCAATTGCAATTAACTCAACAATTTTTTTTCCATTAAAACTTGATCGTATTCACTATGTCCCTTAACTAGGCATTTATATTTTCTTTTAAATATTAAAGAAATATTTTTCTGTATTTTCAAAATTCACTTAACTAATTTATTTTTTTTATACTAACATTTTGTGATTGAATCCTGACTCCGTCCTTATCCATATGTTGTGTTGGTTTTGGTTGTACAAAATGTACCCACAACATCTATACATAGTGGCAACAAAACAGTATATATTGACTTGTATATAGCCATATAGCTAGATAGTGTGTTTGATTTTGGCTTCTTAGCCTTTTCTTGCTTTATATTTCGATCTTATTTTATTAGACTCTTGATGTATCAACTAATGTTATTTTATTACCTGAATCTGACGGCTGCAAATTCTTAGGGCGAATATTGACTTGCAGAATTTATTTTCTAATGTAACTTTCAATTTTGATAATGTGATGGTTAATAGTCATAACATGTGGTGAAATATATTCTTTTATATTGTTGGACCCCTAACTCGACTTGTCAAGTATGAGTTTGAAACTCGACCTACCAAAGGTCCGACCCAATTAACTAAACTTTGTCAAACATTTTTATTTTAAAATGAATATAACACGATTTGAACCATTGTCCTAAGAATTGTGAAGTTACAATCAAACCACTAGAGACAAATGAATTCTTATGATTATATTTGTTTTTATAATATATATTAGTTCAATGAGCAACATTTTATACAATTGCTTATAAATTGAAAAATAAATATTAGTGAAAAATTAAATTCCATACCTAAGATTAAAAAAAAAAAAAAGATCACCTATGGAGATGACATTGTCGCCGCTATAGGTAGACTTTGTCGTCGCTATGGTTAGAGAAAAAAAGTCGTACGTACAGTTAGTAAACTACTTTGCCTATATATCATTAAAGAAAAATCCAAAGATAACACTAACTAAGCTCCACAACTTAACATTAAGTTATCATTAACAACAAATGAGATAAAACCTTGTTTTATTAATTATTTTATTATGTTAAAATATTTACGCATTAACATTTAAAACTTAAATTATCACATTGTTCGAAAAAACTCCAAAGTTGTACAAACTGTACGAAATTATGTTAAGCATTATTTTCTTTCACTTTTTAACACGAAATTCCCAACGAAAGAGATGTCATACAGTTGGTAAACTACTCCACATATGTATTCTTTGCACTTGATTGTTTTAATCATTTTATTTTTGTTTTTTTTTATTTTGTAATTGAATAACTTCGTTGTAGAAAATTTGAATGTTAAACAAATGAAACTTATTTTAAGACTATTCCTTAATTGATCGATTATGTTGGATTGGAATTAAACTCAACAATCTTTTTGTCCTGATTTTTGGCTTGTACATATTGACTAGTAAACTCAACAAAACAGTATATATTGACTTGTATAGCCATATAGATAGTTTGTTTGATTTTGGCTTCTTAGCCTGTTCTTGCTTTATATTTATATCTTATTTTATTGGACCCATGAAGTATCAACTAATTAATGTTATTTTAATACCTAAATCTGACGGCTGTAAGGAGGTGTTATTTTTTCCTTTTTTTTTGTTTATATCTTTCCTCCTGATTTTTGTTTCTCATTTTTTAAATTCTTATGGCGAATATTGACAATTAGTTAATTAGGTTAAAATCCAATTTGACAATTAGCTAATGTAACTTTCAATTTTGACAACGTTTAATAGTCATAACATGTGGTGAAATATGTGCATCCTTTCATTTTTAATCTTCTTTTAAATTTTAAGCCTCCTTTCCCAGTACAAAAGACAACACGTGGTATGTTAAAAAATTGTTTATTCCCTAATTTGTTGGCATGCTCATAAAGAGTTCCATATTTAGTAATTAAACTTCATAATATTCAACCCTTTAAGTCACTGAAATTGATTCTGTGAGTCCAACCTAATAATATTCAAGGGATGCAAATGTGTAACGGTTGTCACTAATTGTCCAACACAAGTGTGCTTTTTTGGAACAAAGTTGTTTTGGTTGAACAATTAAGCACCCGTTTTTAGACATAGTTTATAGATAAACTAAAATTGGTTTATTTTAGCTGTTATATTTGACTTTTCAACTTACTTTTAACATGAAATGATCATATTACCCTAAATCAATAAAATGTCATTTCAAATTAAAAAGGACAATTTTGTCATTTTACGTTAAAATTGTTTGAAAAGTCAACAATTTCGCTTCAAATAAACCAATATTAATTTGTAAACTGGTTTATAATCTCTGTCAAATAGGCTCTAATTAATATCTATTTTGTGTTGTTTGGTCATGCAAAATCCTTGTGTTACAAAAAATACGAGTAATCAAAAAAATAAACAAAAAGAGTCTTACTCGTGTTACAAATTTTAAATGCGCTATTAACCTTTAGTCGCATCTTTCTTTCTGGTTAGAGACAAGCTAGTCAGCATTTTCCAAAATTGTCAAATTCAATCCACTAAAGTATTCAACAAAATGAAACAAGTAACTATTAGCCCAATAGAATAGAAATGACAACAATTTTACTTTCACTATAAATAGGAGACAATTTGCATGCATTCTAAATAACAAACCAAATAGGCAGCAAAATGGAGATCCAGCTTATCTCTTTTAACTTCATTGCTTTCTTGATTTTCATATCCTTCATCATCAACTTGTTGGTTAAGGGATGGAATAAATCGAATTCCCTTGATAAGCATAAAAAATTGCCTCCAAGTCCATGGAAGCTACCTTTTATTGGACACCTACACCACATGATGGGTCCACTCCCACACCGTTCCCTCAGAAATTTAGCTAAAAAATATGGGCCAATCATGCATTTGAAGCTTGGTGAAGTTTATACAATCGTCATATCATCACGTCAACTTGCTAAAGATGTATTGACAACTCATGATCTAGCTATTGCAGATAGGCCAGAAAGTATAGGGATGAAGATTTTGTGGTATGATTATACCGACATTGCTTTTAGTCCTTATAATGACTACTGGAGGCAAATGCGTAAAGTATGCATTGTGGAGCTCTTAAGTAGCAAAAATGTCCGCTCATTCAACCATATAAGGCTAGACGAGACTTCATGCCTTATTAAATCTATTGAATCATCTTCTGGAGAACTCATCAATCTAACTACCCAGATATTTTCATTCACAAGTTCAATCACATCTAGAGCAGCATTTGGTGAGCTACTGAGAGACCAAGAAACTTTGGTAGCGTTCATGAAGAAAGGGGTAGCCTTGGCCATGGATTTGATTTGGCTGATTTCTTCCCTCAATGAAGTTCCTTAAGTACATCACTTGGAATAAATTTAACTTGGTGAAGATGCGTCGTCAATTAGATTCAATTCTTGACGTCATCATCGATGAGCATAAAGATAAACTAGCTACAGGGAAAAGAGGCAATGGAGAGTTGGGTGGTGAAGACATAGTAGATGTTCTGCTTAGATTGAAAGAAAGTGGGGAACTTGGTATTCCAATAACAAACGA
Organism: Forsythia suspensa; assembly: GCA_023638005.1. NCBI lineage: Eukaryota > Viridiplantae > Streptophyta > Magnoliopsida > Lamiales > Oleaceae > Forsythia > Forsythia suspensa. Next base: position 25,206,839 of record CM042670.1, on the reverse strand, counting down.
CAACATCAAAGCAATAATTTTCGTAAGTTTTTTAATTACTTATTTTTTCTTAACTGTTATAATTGTTTTTTCACAACAATAAGAATGGTGTTATTGTTACAGGACATGTTTACAGGAGGGACTGAAACATCAACTACAGCAATGGATTGGATGATGACAGAATTGATGAGAAATCCACGTGTGATGGCAAAGGCGCAAGCTGAAATAAGACAAGCTTTTAAAGGAAAGAAGTCTATCAACGAAAGTGATGTTCAAAAACTAAAATATCTCAAGTTGATAATCAAAGAATCTTTGAGGATGCACCCTGTCGTTCCTTTACTACCAAGAGCATGCAGGGAAGAATGTGAAGTTAATGGGTATACTATACCTGTGAAAGCAAAAGTAACGGTTAATATATGGGCTTTGGGAAGAGATCCAGAATATTGGGATGAACCAGAAAGCTTTAAACCAGAGAGATTTGAAAATAGTTCTGTTGATTTCTTGGGAAATAACTTCGAATATATTCCATTTGGATCAGGAAGGAGGTTTTGTCCGGGTATGAACTTCGCCTTGGCAAATATTGAGTATCCTTTGGCACAACTTCTTTACCACTTTAACTGGAAACTTCCCAAAGGAATGAACCCTAATGATATGGACATGACTGAGCTACTAGGAATAAGTGGAATGAGAAAAAAGAACCTTTACTTGACTGCTACACCCTACCGCCCTCCCATTGATGGTTAAGGTAGACGCCAGTTCATCTTGCAAATAAGCTTTATCTTCTAGCCTACGGAAGTATTAAGATTCATTTCCTTTAAAATGTTTGTAGTACTCTTTAATCTTTATATTTATTTTCATGCAGTGTTTATTTGTGTTATTCTGGTTCAGAATTATGCGAGTCATATTGTAACTTGCCTACAAAGTTCAAAATTTTCACCATGTACTGTATACTAAAAATAGTTGGTTCAATAAAGTTATATGATCATTCAACAATTATTTTGTTGAATAGATAAGCTTAAAATGGAGGGTTATACCAAGATTGTTAAGATCGTAATTTGAGTTGGATCGGTGAAAGGTTAATGCTCAACGGATTGAGGATCGTAATATTCTATTAAATATTAGTAATTCAAAATATTAAAACATAGATAGATGTCAATTAGCGCTTTGTTTGTTGCAGATTAAAAAGCGGTTTTCTTGAGCAGTTATTATATTTTTTCATAGGATGACCTACCAATGTCAGTTCTTTTATCGCCAAAGCCAAAAAATCAGTAGCCTAAGTTCCGAAACTACCCTTGAATATACATGTATTCGGAAGTCTTCCCTACCAAATCTCCAGGCATCAAACACATTTTCCAGCCAAATAATTTGGTCAAATATTGCGGTTGCAATTTCCAAACCAGGGTCCTTTTCGTCATTTAAGTTTCTTCCTTTCCACGTGACATGCTTTAGTCAATTGGTCAAAACACAAAAAAAACCAAAAACCAGATTTTAATCTTTAACAAACAAGCTCTTATTCTAAATAACAAATTAGCAACTATAATTAACCAAAATTAAACAATAAAACCAAGGTTGCAAAAACTTTATAAATGGCCACAATTGATTTTTGAAATACAAAAAAGGTCAAATTAAGAATAGTAACATGAAAAGTTCATCAATTGTTGTAAACAAAACTCAAATCAAAGTATGCTTCGACTTCACTTTATTTTTAAGATCAAAATTTTAACTACAATTAATTTTTATATGACAAATTTATTTGCACAGTTAATCTCCATGGATATGTGCACAAATTAAATACAACCATACATCATATGAACAATTACAACATCATGAGCTAGAAAACGAAGTCTAGTTCTCAATTTTTAAATATATCGCAAGGGCACAAATTTATTGGAATATAGAAAAAGTAGCAACGATGTCAATCCCACAAGGACTGCAATTAAGAAAGTCTAATTTAATCCGAATTAACCGTTATCCTAGGCTTGTTGATTCGAAGGGAGTTTGGTTGGAAGAATTTAAATTAAAGACTAATTAACTATTGGTAGAAAGTTAAGTTGAATATTCAAGTGGTTTAAAGTACCAAAGTTTTGAAATCAACCGCTGCTTAACTTAACAATTATCCAATTATTGATTAATTCTAAAAAACGAACTACAACTCGATATGAATCTATTGTCGTCTTAAAATAGTTATCATTTAAATAAAAAAGAAGAAATCTAATATCGACATCCCTTTGATTCGATTTTAAATTACTTAAGCGTTTTCTGCATCAAACTCAATTAAAAGAAAACAAAGAACCAAAAGTTTCGCATTCTAAGCATTCTATGTATCCCAAATCGATAGCAAGATAACGAAAAATCAAAAGAAACTAATATAACGCATTTATGCACCAAGCACGAATTAATCAAATTAATTTCTAACTATCAAGAATGCATTATATTTAAGATGAAAGAATATTCCTTTAATTAATCTCACAAGAACGACCCATGAAAGTTAAAGCCCGCAAATGGAATTAAAAGAATAGCAAGATAATCAATTCATTTAAACAAGGTTTCACCGTCTAACTTGGCTCAATAAAGTTAGCGAACATAATAAAATTAAAACAAAAGATTTGATACAACACGGCATGGATTCAAGGAAAAGAAATTTTTATAAAAGTCTTGTTCGTCACATGATTTTTTCTTGTTGTTTCTAGGCGTCATCCTTCCTTAACTCGACCTAGAATCGGCGTCATCCTTCCTTAGCTCGACCTAGATTCGGTCTTTATATAGTTCCAACTTCATACTAAAACTCGTGCACGTAAAAATTAAATTATATTATATTTCTAAAAAGAATCACGTGTAGCGACATTTTTTTTAAAACTTTCACGACGAAATTTTTTATTTTAACTTTGAAAATAATTTAGTTAGTTCACCGTTTCGCTGCGATAACTCTTAAAAATCCCAAATTTAATTGTTTGGTTACTATAAATGTTACACGCACTTGTCTTTTTTTTTTTTATTTAATTGATGGATTGAATTATTTCATATGACGAGTCTTCTTATTTTATTTAGAATTAATTAAATTCACAAGTGACTCATCTTATGGAAAAATCGCTTCATATGAATTAAATCTTATTTGTCCCACTAAATTAACTCAAACCAACTCATTTTTCTTTTTAAAACATATCCATATTGGAGCCAAATTACCAGCCCAAAGACCCACCCATAACTAGTCCAAAAACCGCCCCATTACCCAGCATAATAATCACCCAAAACTGCTCCAGATTTAACCCAAAAACACCACCTCATGATAAGTCAACACCCCAATACCCCATAACCAACCCCCAATTTCTCCATTTTCTTGCTCATACTTGCCCCCTAAAAACTCCATTTTTCCTTCATTTTTCCCCTTCACACTTGGTCAACACCACCCCACATGATAAACCAAACATTACCCCATGACCAACTCACATTCCTCCTGCACTCCTTTTACATTTTTGAACCCTCCACACTCTCCTTTTCTCTCAAAAGTTCAGCCCCAAATTCTCAGATTCTCCCCACTTATTCCCACTCCAAGGTTGGCCTTAAATTCTCCTCTTTTCCCTCCCAATTTTGGCCCCAAATTCTCATTATTCTATTGTAAAATTATAGATAATGATGAATGACTATTTAGTTGTATTTAAATATCTATGTAGTTATCTACTTACTCCAGAAGAGTGTCTTTTAATCAGGTCGTAACTCCATTTGGAACCCTATAAATAAGGATCATTGTTATAATAAATTTACACACTTGAGTTTTGACTCTCTCTATTTCTTCTCTTTTTCTCTCTACTTTTGTAGTTTCATAATACGTTATCAGCACGATAGAGCTCATCCAAAACAGAGAGAAAATCCGAGAGTTAGTTTAGAAAATTCGCAAAATCTGGGCACTTGCATATCTGTGATCAAATATTAATATCTCAACACTCCGTGGTTCAATCATTGTGAAATTTGGACACTAACTTCAAAATTATTGTTCTTAAAGTCCAACGGTTATGATCAGGATCAAACAGTTCATTTTTGAGAAATCGCTGCATGAACCGTAACAAATTTTGAATTTGTTAGAAGAATTTGGACAGTCTGCGCAGCTGATATCAAACGTTGATACCTCAATAGTCTATGATCCGATAATCATCAAATTTAGACAAAAAGTTCAAAATTCATTTTTCTTAAAATCCAACGGCTACGATCAAGATCGGACTGTTCATTCATGAGAAATTACTACATGAACAGAATATATATAGAGGTGAAGCGAATTGAGTTAACAAAATGATCTTTATTTTATGCTCATGAACAAAGGTTAGTATTCTATTTGCTATTATTTTTTATTATATATTTTTTTGTATTGATATTGCTAGAAGAATATTTCATTGGTTTTCTAGAAGAAGCACAACTTTATATTATATTGATATTTAAGTAGAATACACTTGCTCTTTAAGAGCGTAATTTGTTAGATTTATTATTAAATTATTGCTCACGAAGAGCATAATTTTATAAATCTAATATTTTATAAGAATATTATGCTATTACTTCTGAAGAGTAAATTTCTTTACAATTCAATTTTCCAAAATAATTTGTTGTTACTCCTGAAGAAGCACAATGTTACTTTAATATTCTGGTAGAATATTACATACTCTCGAAGAGCGTAATTTAAAATATATAATATTATGCTATTGTTCTTGAAGAGCAAATTTTTATAGAGTTTAATATTTAAAATTATTTGTTGTTGCTCTTGAAGAAGTACAACGTTATATTAATATTTTGACATAATAATACTTGCTCTCGAAGATTGTAATTGTATAAGATCTAACATCTATTATGATTTTGCTAATGATGGGTAAATCTTTAAATAATTTAATATTCCTAAATAATAATATATTGTTGCTCCTGAAGTAGCACAATATTATATTAATATTTCAGTCGAATATTATTTGATCTCGAAGAACATAATTTTATAACACCTATTATTTTATAAAAATATTGTATTAATACTCCTGAAGAAGTATAACGTTGTGAATATCAATATTTGAAAAGAAAATGATATTGTCGTTTCTGAAGAAATACGAAGTACAGAAAATATTCTAAAAGAATATTGTGTTGTTGCTTTTGAACAAGCATAATTTAATTAAACGAATATTATATGACTACTTTTGAAGAAGTATAAATTTGTACATATCAATATTCTAGAAAAAAATATCGTGTTGTTGCTCTTAAAGAAGCACAATTTTATAATTTTAGAATATTGTGAGACAAAGAATATAAACTTATTCCCCAAATAAATAGAAAATGTACTTGCTAAATTGTATTGAGCGTGAAGTTCAATACTTCAAAATTTTATTGATTAACAATCTTGGTTAAACCATCCGGGATCATTATGATGAGAATTATTAATGAGAATAACTATTGACAACCGTAAGATTTTTTTCAATATAACAATTTTCACTTGATGCTTATTCTCATGGTATAGAAACCTATAGGTCTTCACTAGCTAATTGGGACCTGAATTTCTGCATTTTTGAAAATTATTTATGGTGATATATGGGGCTCCATCACCCTCTATGTTGGCCATCTATATATTATTTGTATATGATAGATACATCTTCTAGACGATTGTATGATGTTATTATTCGCAACTTGAAGTTTATGAGATTACTTGTTCAAATTTTAAATTATGAACATAATTTTAAGATTATACAACCAAGAAGGTGATGCGTCTTGTCAATGCTAGTGAGTCTAAATCTCGAACTTTTAATAAATGTTAGTTGAGATAATGTTAAATGGTTTAGCAATATTATTTGTTAACGACTCCAATTAAATTCTAAACCATTACTATTGAGAACAAAGTGCTTCACATTTTTGTATAGAGAATGCTATTTTATATGCAAAAATACTTATACATATCATGCCAACATCAAAGTTATCCCCGCTATAGTTGGCTTATGATCATAGCCTATATTACCCATCTAATGATTTTTTATAGTGCAATATATGTACAATCGGTCCACCATAGTGCACTGAGATGGGACATTAAAAAATGTTGAGAATACATGTTTAGTTTGGAACATTATAAAATATCTTAAGTCCTAACGGGTAATATTTTATAACACAGTTTTTCAAATGTCATTTTGATAAGACAGTTTTCTCAACATTAGGGGAGGAAAATTAAGTAGCTAGAAATAATACATGAAAACACAGCATATTATGTTTTCTAGATCGTTGCACAAGACAACGAGGTTTGTTTTTAATATAATTGCATCAAACCATCATGCTGACTACAGTCAATCAAAGATAATGTTTGAAGATGAAAATATAGCATATTATGTTTTCTAGATCGTTGCACAAGACAATACCAACCGAAGTTCGACAAATAACTTATTTGTAAGTTATACAATTGACATGTACATTTCTTGACCAAAGAGATTAAATCAAATCTCATATACCAACCTGTAAATGCTCCAATTTATATTGACATCCTTGAAGGACAATCTAATAACATTATATTTGGTAAATTAATGACACGTTTGAAACGTGGTGACATTTGATTCTAAAATAATTCTCAAATTAAAAATGGAACCAATTATAAAGATGATCCTATTGAAGCGGCGTATACTCTTGGAGAGTATATAGACATAACTAATTATAAAACTCCAGAAGTGGTTAAGCTAGTTGATATAATAAAACGAAAAGATCACGTTAAGTTATGTCGTTATGAGAAAGAAATGGATTCAAAAATAAATTTTGTTGCTAACACTTTTGTATATAAAGAAGCGCTTCACATTATGAAAGGTAGTGAGGATATTGAAAGAAATCTATCAAAGAATTAATCGGCCAAATAAAAAGATGCAATCCAAGTAAATTGAACTGACTAGAGAAACCTGAAGTTTATAGACATACAGTCGAGCACCTAAATGTGTATATTTATGCGAAAAAGAAATAAAAAAATGAAGTCGTAACATGTAATGCACGACTTTTAACATTATGAATTTCACAAGTCTTATGTAAAGTAATCACAAGTTGATATCTTGTTAGCCTGTCAATGCATGACATATATGCATACAATGAATATTGTTATAACCAACTCATCTCGTATGACTAATAAAACTATGTATATAAATCTCTGGAGAATTTAATATGCCTAAAGAATATAGTTCAAATTTTCAAGAACTTAATCGATCGAAGTATAGATCTGAAGTGATATTATAATGAGGGGGAGTAAATACGTGTTGCACTCTTTTCCTTGACCAAGGTTTTGTCCCATTGGATTTTCATTGCAATGTTTTTAATAAGACAACTTTAATGGCGTATTAAAAGAATTATATACTCTTTTCCCTTCACTAGGATTTTTGCCCACCGGTTTTTTTTCTTGTAAGGTTTTAACGAGGCATATTCTTTCTGTAAATGACATAGAATTGGAAGTGGTATAAATATTATAGTTATAGATGTACATAGCCTACAAAATATTTTACCCTCATCATAACCCTACGGTTATACTCTCGTGTGTTATAAATTGTATATGAGACTCCTGAAGGGAACAACAACGAGGTCTGTTTTTAATATAATTGCATCAAACCATCATGCTGACTATAGTCAATCAGAGATAATGTATGAAGATGATATTGCTTAGAGGTTATAACATGGATCACATTTCACCAGAATTGTTTTATACAAATTTTAAGAAGATTGCAAAATTAAAGACATTGACGCACAAGATATAGATAGTTTGATACAAGCTTTTTTCATTGATTGAAATAATCAGGAGTAGCTGTACTCTTTTTCTTTCGCTCAGGTTTTGTCCTACTGAATTTTTCTGACAAAGTTTTAATGATTTGCATTTAATTACTCCAAATTTTGATAATTTTTTATTTGATTAATATTTTTGTCCCATTAAGTTTTTACCAAACAAATTTTTAACGAATCAAGAATTGTGTAATAAGTCATTCAAGGAGTGTAGTAAAATTATAGATAACGATGAATGACTATTTAGTTGTATCTAAATATCTATGTAGTTATCTACTTACTCCAGAAGAGTGTATTTTAATCAAGTTGTAACTCCATTTGAAACCTTATAAATAAGGGTCATTATTATAATAAATTTACACACTCGAGTTTTGATTCTCTCTATTCTCTTCTTTTTCTCTCTCTACTTTTCTAGTTTCATAACATATTTTAATTTATTATACTATTTATTACATATAGTAACTGAATCCTTAAAAATCAGAATTGATTGAAATATATATATATATATATATATATATATATATATATATATATATATATATATATATATATATATATATATATATTAAAATTCTTTTGTTGTTATATTAACAGAATCCTTAAAAATCGGAATTGATTGGAATGCATATATCATAACTGTAACATAATCTGTAACAATTCAATCAAGAATATTTAAATATAAAAAATAGAGTGCTCATTCAAAACATCATATTAACATGAGTGTTAGAAAATAATGTATCAATAATACGTGTTACATGCAATTAACCAATAACAAGTTGTAACATCTTTAGGAGTTAGTATTACAGAATAACAAATTATGTAATATAATCTGTATTTTCAGGTAACAATTCAATTAAGAACATTTAAATATAAAAAATAGAGGATTTTTGTGTGTTTGGAAATAACAAAGTTTCGCCTGATTTAGGTGTAGTTTTTCTTTTCTTTGCGAATTTCAAGGATAGTTTGTATAGAAACGGTTGTGTATAATATTATATTTTGTTTTGATTTTATTAATTAATATAATAATATATGAGCAATAATTTTAAAATAAAAAAAATTAAGTTTGTAAAATTAGAAATATTATTAGAATGGTAAGTAATTTGTGTAATTTTCACTTAATACATAGTGGGAGAGATCATGGCTCGCTATGGGCCCAAATCATATTATGTAGGGATAATTAGCTCATACACTCTTTTTTTAATAAAAGGTTGAAATATACCCACTTTTTAAAAAATTTTATTTTTACCCCACGTGTAAATAATACTTATAAAAAATACCTCTACTCTATTATATAAACTCTTTTAAAAATATTTATTTATTGCATAGTAGTTCATGTACTTTATATAATATTTACTTTAGTTCCTATATTTCAAATAAGTTTTTCAAAAATTACATCTTAAGTCCTTAATCTTTTACATCTTTATAATTTGGTCTCCAAATTTTTAATTATCTTTCAGTTAAGTCCTCCAAAAATTACATCTTAGGTCCTTCAACTTTTTACATATTTACACTTTGATCTCCAAATTTCAATTATCTTTCAGTTAAGTCCTCCAAAAATTACATCTTAGGTCCTTCAACTTTTTACATCTTTACACTTTGGTCTCCAAATTTTCAATTATCTTTCTGTTAAGTCCTCCAAAAATTGTATCTTATGTCCTTCAACTTTTTATATCTTTATACTTTGGTCCCAAAATTTCAACTATCTTCCAATTAAGTCCTCAAAAATTACATCTTAGGTGTGGCAACATATGTGTTACCCGTGTCAAATTGATTTTAATGAAATTGAGGAAGTAACATAGGGTAACAAATACAATAACATATATGTTACACGCGTAAAAATATTGTTTTTAAAAATATAAATTGGAAATATTTGATTTTAAACCAAACTAATGTATTTTTAAAAAAATATTTACATGGAGATAAATCATAAAATAGCAATTGTATTTGTTGTTATTAAAAATGAAAAAATTAAATATATTATTTTTATTTAACATAATTCGTAATTCAGAAAATTATAGAAGGATATAATTTGCTAAAAATTGAATTTAATAAAATTGAGTAAGTAACATAGGTTAACAAATATGGTAACATATATGTTACCCGATTGTAGATGAAATTAATGTACTTTTTAAATACATTTACAACAATATAAATTATACAATAGTAATTGTACAGAAAATGAAGAAGTAACATAGGATAACACATGTGTAACCCGTGTCAAATTGTTGATATTAAAAGTGAAAAAATTAAATATATATATTTTTTTAATATAATTAAGTAATTAGAGAAAATTGTAGAAATATATAATTTGCTAAAATTGATTTTTATGAAATTGAATAAGTAACATAGGTTAACAAATACAAGAACATATATGTTACCCCAGTAAAAAGTATTCTTTTCAAAAATAAAAATTGGAGATATTTGATTGTAGACGAAATTAATGTATTTTTTAAAAATATTTACAAGAAGATAAATTATAAAATAGCAATTGTATGTAAATAAGGAAATAACATAGGGTAACACATGTGGTAACATGTGTGTTACCCGTGTCAAATAGTTGTTTTTAAAAGTGAAAAAATTAAATATATTATTTTTATTTAATATAATTCATAATTCAGAAATTTGTAAAATGATATAATTTGCTAACAATTGATTTTAATGAAATTGAGGAAGTAACATAGGTTAACAAATACAGTAACATATATGTTACCCGCGTAAAATTATTTTAAATAAAAATTAAAATTAGAAATATTTGATTTTAGAAAAAATTAATGTATTTTTTAAAAACATTTACAAGAAGATAAATTATAAAATAGCAATTGTATTGAAAATGATGAATTAACATATGGTAACATATGTGGTAACATATGTGTTACGTGTGAAATTGTTGGTATTAAAAGTGAATAAATTTAATATATTATTTTTATTCAACATAATTCATAATTCAGAAAATTATAGAATGATATAATTTGCTAAAAATTGATTTTAATGAAATTGAGGAAGTAACATAGGTTAACAAATATGGTAACATATATGTTACCCGCGTAAAAGTGTTGTTTTCAAAAATAAAAATTGGAAATATTTGATTGTAGAAGAAATTAATGTATTTTTAAATACATTTACATGAATATAAATTATAAAATAGCAATTGTATAGAAATTGAGGAGTAACATATGGTAACACATGTGGTAACATATGTGTTACCCGTGTCAAATTGTTGATATTAAAAGTGAATAAATTAAATATATTATTTTTATTTAAAATAATTCATAATTCAAAAAATTATAGAAGGATATAATTTGCTAGAAATTGATTTAAATGAAATTGAGGAAGTAACATAGGTTATCAAATATGGTAACATATATGTTACCCGCGTAAAAGTTTTGTTTTCAAAAAAGAAAATTGAAAATATTTAATTTTAGATTTAAATTAATGTATTTTTAAAAATATTTACAAGAATATAAATTATAAAATAGCAATCGTAAATGAGTAAGTAACACATAGTAACATATATGTTACTAGTATAAAAATGTTATTTTTATATGAAAAATTGAAATATTAATTTTAAATGTAAATAATGTATTTTTTAAAAACTTACAAAAATAGAGAAATGGTAAAATATTGATTTTAATGAAAAATGTGGAAATAACATATAGTAGCATATATGTTACCCGTGTAAAAAACTTGTTTTAAAAAAAAAAAAAATTGAAATATTAATTTTAAAGAAAAATAACGTATTTTTTAAATAATTATAAAATATTGAATTTATTGCAATGAGCAAGTAACACATAGTAGTAACATATATGTAACAAGTATAAAAATATTTTTTTAAATTGAAAATTTAAAATATTGATTTTAAATGAAAATGATGTATTTTTAAAAAATTTATAAAAGTAGAGAAATGGTAAAATATTGATTTTAATAAAAAAATGAGGAAGTAACATGTAAAAACATATATGTTACATGTGTAAAAATGTTGTTTTAAAATTAAAAAAAAATTGAAATATTAATTCCAAAGAAAAATACGGTATTTTTAAATAATTATAAAGTATTGATTTTATTGCAAATGAGCAAGTAACACATAGTAACATATATGTTACTACTATAAAAATGTTGTTTTAAATGAAAATTTGAAATATTGATTTCAAATGAAAATAATGTATTTTTAAAACATTTATAAAAATAAAGATATAGTAAAATATTGATTTTAATGAAATATAAGGAAGTAACATATATGTTACCCGTGTAAAAATAATGTTTTAAAATATAAAAAAAAGTTGAAATATTAATTTTAAAGAAATATAACGAATTTTTTAAATAATTATAAAATATTGATTTTATTGCAAATGAGCAAGTAACACATAGTAACATATATGTTACTGGTATAAAAATATTTTTTTTAAATGAAAAATTGAAATATTGATTTTAAATGAAAATAATATATTTTTAAAAAATTTATAAAAATAGAGAAATCGTAAAATATTGATTTTAATGAAATATGGGAAGTAACATATATGTTACCCATTAAAAAATATTGTTTTTCAATGAAAAATTAAAACATTAATTTTAAATGAAAATAATATATTTTTTAAAAAATAATAAAATGAGTAAATTATAAAGTATTAATTTCAATGAAAATGATGAAATAACACATTTGTTATTCGTGTAAAAATATTGTTTTTCAAATGAAAAAAATGAAAATATTGATTTTATGAAAATACTGTATTTTTAAACAATTATCAAAGAAAATAAATTGTAAAATATGATTATAATTATTATTATATTTAGAATAGTATACAAATATTATAGTTGGTAGTGGAAACACGTGTTAATCTAATTTAAATTAAAGTAACATATGTGTTACCGTAATTTAAATTAAAGTAACATGTATTATCTTAATTTAAAATAATATACAAATATTTATTTTGTTCGTTTAGGTGAAAATTCGAGTGTAAAGTCAAAGATTTAATTGAAAGTGCACTTATTTTGACTACTAAAATTGTAATTATTTTGGCCACTAAAATCAAGGATTTGGAGGACCAAACTTTGAACATGTATAAAGTTGAAGGACCTAAGATGAAATTTTTAGATGACTTAACTGAAAAATAATTAAAAACTTGGGGACCAAAGTGTAAAAATGTAAAAAATTGAAGGACCTAAAGTGCAATTTTTGGAGGACTTAGCTGAAAGATAATTAAAGATTTGAGGACTAAAGTGTAAAATTATAAAAGATTAAGGACATATGATGTAATTTTTGGATGACTTAATTGAAATATAATTTAAAATATAAGGACTAAAGTAAATATTATATAAAGTGTATAGACTATCATAAAATAAATAAATGCCACATCATCATGCCAACTCATAATCATAATTTAATTTAAAATAAATGCCACGTCATCATCATAATTTAAAATATTATTTTTAATAAAATGAGGTATTTTTAAATCAAACTATGAAAATAATGTATTTTTGAAAAATTAAAAAAAAGTATTTTTCAACTTTTTACAAAAAGTAGGGTTCTTGTCAACTTTTCTCAAATAAAATGTTTGACAAAGTTTAGTGAATTGAGTCGGACTTTTTGGTGGGTCGAGTTTTAAGCTTATACTTGGCAACTAAGGTCAGGAGTCGACCAACAATTTTTTAACATAGCACGTGTTGTCTTTTGTAGAGAGAAGGGAGGCTTACAATATAAAAGAATATATTTCACCACATGTTATGACTATTAACCGTCACATTATCAAAATTGAAAGTTACATTAGAAAATAAATTCTGCTAGTCAATATTCGCCCTAAGAATTTACAGCCATCAGATTCAGGTAATAAAATAACATTAGTTGATACTTAAAGAGTCTAATAAAATAAGATAGATATATAAAGCAAGAACAGGCTAAGAAGCCAAAATCAAACACACTATCTATATGATACAAGTCAATATACACTGTTTTGTTGCCACTATGTATATATAGATGTTGTGGGCACAAAAAACCAACACAATGGATAAGTACGGAGTCAGGATTCAATCACAAAATGTTAGTATTAAAAATAAAAAGGAATTTAATTGAATTTTGGAAAAACATAAAATATTTATTTAATATTTAAAAGAAAATATAAACACCTAGTCAAAGGACATAGTGAATACGATCACGTTTTAAATGAAAAAAGAAAAAAGAAAAAGAAAGTGTTGAGTTTAATTGCAATCGAACTAAATCGACCAATTCTAACTTAATTCAAGTGCATCCAAAAAAATAAATGCTCACACCTCTACTCAATATTTCAATGAATCCATCATAGATTATTTTCGAGGCTTAAAAATTAAAAATTGTAAGAACAAAGATTTTGGGCATAAAGATTTGGGGCGAAAATAATGGGTTAGTGTAAAAAATATTTGGGATGCTTGAGTGGTGATCTCTTCCCCCACAGTGGAGAGGAGATATGTTGCCCACTACCATGTTGAGGAGCAGATATGTTGCCCATTACCTTGCCCACTGCCTACATGGCAGTGGACAATTGGCCAAAAAAATTAGCAACATCAACTGTTTTTTTCTTTTGGCCAATTGCCTACTGCCATGTAGGCAGTAGACAACATATGTCCTCCCCATTCACGATCACCACTATGTTAATCATTTACAACATAATCTCTCTCTCTCTCTCTCTCTCTTAGTGTTGATGAATAGAATGTTTAGTATGACTTACTCTGGTTTCAGAATTATGTATTGTGTACTCAAAATAAGTTGGTTCAATAAAGTAATTGTATAATTGTGTTCAAATATTTTTCACTTATATCCTAAAGTTATGGCCTTCTTCAGAGTAATACAACGCACCTACACATTATTCTCTTCTTTTTTCAAGTGATGAAAATTTTTTAAAGATAAGGTGGAAGATTCGACGACGGTGAAGCCATTGTCACAAACACATTAAGAAAGTCATGTTGAAAATGTCAATCTTATAAAAGAGCAAATTGCACAAATAAAAGGCGTTTTACTTGATTTGACATATATTAGTGAATATCCTAAAACAAGGAATGAAATTGAGTCCTTGACAACATATGAACACGAGAATTTTGAATTCTTGCTTGACATGGTCACTTGTACAAGTTGTTGCATGCAATCAATAATGTGAGTGTTACCACCCGATTTTGGTAAGGTCTCCACGTCAGCAAAGGTTCAGTAAAGGTCCCATCTAGGCCTAATTCAAGTCTCGCTAAGGCCTTATAGACCCAGTGAGGGCCTTCCAGATTCATAAAGGTCTCATAGACCCGGCGAAGGTCTCGGGTGCCCAGCAAGGGACTCGTAAATTCTCAGAAGGCTTCGGTGGCCCATCGAACATCTTAGCATTCCTAAATCAGAGTATTGCAAGGCCCATGAAGGGCCTCGACACCCATGGCCGACCTAGAGAGCCTCGTGCGGGCTTCGTATTTGTTATAACTACCAGGCAGCACGATATTTTGGGACAACCATGGAAGTAATTAAAGAAAGGCTGTATTTGATTATCATAAGGATTCTCACAAGGAAATCAAATCTCGATCTCCTAAATATTAGGCAACATGATCAACTCAAATAAAGGTTGAAATCTGAGAGATTTCCTTGACAACCGATTGCCCTTATCTCATAAGGAAGGAGAATCCAATCAGAGTTCTAATTGATTGCTAACACAGAATAATTAGGACTCTGTAGCTATAATACAAAGACTCTGGTTAGTCTAAGGTACGCACGATTTTTATTACGCACTCTTGACGCTCTTTTTGCACTCGATATTTTACCCCAAACTCTGCTCAAATATCTGCCTGCTTGTCTTTCCCACACCCAATTACTTTCACCCCCCGTATATTACTCTATGTACCGGCAGTTGACTTGATTGTCGGAGTATCAACAATCGTCGGACTATTTTTCTCTAGAGATCTTGGTACCTAACGATTGTCCAAGTGTGTAGGTAACATACAGGTTGGCAGAGGAGTGACTGAAGATCTGTTGACAAGTGGACGGTGCAGGTTTCGATGTCAAAAGAGTGGCAGCGTCTGTGGGAAACGAAAAACGTTACACAACCAGAAACTTGTGGTTAAAAATATGTTTTCTACCAGGAAGAGCATGGCAACCGAACATTCCATAGAGGAGGAAGTCGAATCCCACCAAACTGACTTGCAGCAGGAAAGCGTTCAAGATCTCCAAAATGTAACCCACCGTAATAGGAGAAGACAACGACAAAAGCAGACGATCGAGCAAGAAAATCAGGACTTGAAGCTGGACAATGCCCGGATGAGGGTGGCGCTTGAACTGTTGGAGAATCAATCTCTTCAACATGGAGCCAAGCGTAGCCGTGCCTGGTGAAGCCCTTCGAGGTCCAGCTCGATCGAAACCCGTCGGTCTCAAAGATTCGTCAATTATCAATGAGCGAACTCCCAGTAACTAGGAGAGACCTCGTACCTCGCAAGTGGAAAAGCCAGTCGCCTCTGCCAGCGTATTCGACAGGTTGGGGACTGGGTCGTCTGTAGCTCGACCTCAATCGTTGAGTAGCTGGCGTAGTGAGCCCAGCGATGACCACCAAGAGAAGAGAAGGGACTCCAGGGCTGCAGATGTGAAGCCCGAAGATGAAAGACCAGAACGGTCGTGTGACCTTGACGAAGACCTCCCATTCTCCAAAGAGTTGAAGGCTAGAGAACTCTACGCAGGGTTCAAAATGCCTCCCATGGAGAAATATAACGGGAGATGTGATCCCACGGATTCAATTGGAGGTTCGCTTTCTAAAGGCCTTCGTCCTCATTTAATATTCTTTCTTAAAATCCCAAGCCTGATATAAATAATAGGCTTGGACTTGGAGGACTATTGTTACCATATGATTTTGGTAAGGTCTTCACGTCAGCAAAGGTCCAGTAAAGGTCCCATATAGGCCTAATTCAAGCCTCGCTAAGGCCTTATAGACCCAGCGAGGGCCTTCTAAATTCATAAAGGTCTCATAGACCCGGCGAAGGTCTTGGGTGCCCCAGCAAGGGACTCGTAAATTCTCAGAAGGCCTCGGTGGCCCATCGAACATCTTAACATTCATAAATCAGAGTATTGCGAGGCCCATGAAGGGCCTCCACACCCATGGCCGACCTAGAGAGCCTTGCCGGGCTTCGTATTTGTTATAACTGCAAAAGACACAATATTTTGGGACAACCATGGAAGTAATTAAAGAAATATTGTATTTGATTATCATAAGGATTCTCACAAGGAAACCAAATCCCGATCTTCTAAATATTAGACAACGTGATCAACTCAAATAAAGGCTAAAATCGAGAGATTGCCTTGACAACCGATTGCTCTTATCTCATAAGGAAGGAGAATCAATCGAGATCTAATTGATTGCTAACACAGAATAATTAGGACTCTGCAGACTATAAATACAAGGACTCTGGTTAGTCTAAGGTGCGCACCATTTTATTATGCACTATTGATGCTCTTTTTGCACTCATATTTTATCCTAAACTCTACTCAAATCTCTGCCTGCTTGTCTCTCCCACACCCAATTACTTTCACCCCCGATATATTACTTTATATACCGACAGTTGACTTGATCGTCGGAGTACCAACGATCGCCGGACCCTTTTTCTCCAGAGGTCTTGGTGCCTAACGATTGTCCGAGTGTGTGCGGGTAACATACTGAGTTGACAAAGGAGTGGCGGAGATCTGTTGATACATGGGACGGTGCGAGTTCGGCGTCAACAAATGAGTAAATCTCTTCAAGCCGAAAATATGGATATTGATGGTGCTATCAACCTCTTATAATGACTTGTTTCATTTTTCGTAGATTATAAAGAAATTGGATTTTCTATTACCATGAATGAAACGGTAAAAAAAAAAAAGCAAGTAAAATGGAATTGAAACTGTATTTATGGAAAAACACATCATTCGAAAAAAGAAACAGTTTGATGAAAGTGGCAGTGATGAGGTAAAGCAATTAGCTAAAGAATCTTTTAGAGTTGATTACTTCCTCTTTATAATTGATTAAACTCTATCATCACTTCATACCCGGTTTGAACCGTTTAAATGGTATGAAGAGACCTTTGAATTTTTGTTTAATTTGGAGAGGTTAAAGCGTGTGATTATTGGGAGTTTGTGAAAGTGTTGTGTGAGTCTTGAAAAGTATCTAGAACATAATGATCGTTCAGACATTAATGGATCAGTTTTGATGTGCTATTTACCAAGTGAAACCAAGATAACAATTGAAGTGCTACAATATTTGAAGAAAGTGGATAATTGTTTCTTAAATGCTTATATTGCTTATTTAATTTTGCTAAATGCAGACCGAGTTCTGATTGCATAGGAAGAAATAAGTTTTCTAAGTTGAAATTGATCAAGACTTATCTACGATTAACTATGTTACGTGAAATTATTGAATTGTTGAACAACAAGATTATCTAAATTAGATTAATTTACTTAATATAAAATTAAGTAAACGTTTAGAACATTTGCGGTCTTGTTATTTGATTATAATATAAATATTTTGTATAATACATTTTGTTACCATTTTATTGTTGAGTTTAAGTTAACAATTAGTGCCGTAAAACTCTTATGAATTTTGAATATATACTAAGATTTGGGCTCATAGAGAGCCCAAGTTATGAAGTTTGCCTGAGGCCCCAAAAATCACAGGACCGGTCATGGTATCTCCTCCTATGTATTAAGGAAAAATATTGGGCCGATCACTAATGATACTACAGTAGGCTCCGAAGTCATATGGCCCAAACTTAATTCAATTAAAGCACCCTTCATTGCTAAAAGACCAATGTGCCCATACAATTGCAAAAACTGCCAATTCAGACACGAAAAGACCCACTAATAAATTTCACTACCTGTTTAGAAAATCCTCCATTTATTTTTAGCAATCTTCATCTTCTTCTTGCGTTTGATTCTTCTCACCGACGCCACATACAAACAATTCGAAGGCTGCTACAAAAATTATGACCAATTGTAAACCATTCAATCACAAAATGTTAGTATGAAGAAAAAAACTAAACCGAAGTTTGACAATATGGAAAAATATTTATTCAATATTTAAAAGAAAATATAAACGTCTAGTCAAGGGACGTAGTGAATACAATCAAGTTTTAATGGGAAAAAGATTGTTGAGTTTAATTGCAATCGAACTAAATTGACCAATTATAACTTAATTCAAGTGGTTTCGAAAAGAAAAAATGCCCACACCTCTATACAATTCAATGAATCCATCATAGATTATTATCGAGGCTCAAAGATTAAAAATTATAAAAATAAAGAATTGGGCAAAAATAGAAAGGAGAAAACAATGGATTAGAATTGAAATTTGAAACGACTATTTGTAATTTTGTTTGATACTGAATAAATGTTTTATTTGCAATTATGTAGTTGCAAGTTTGAATGGCATTTAAATGGCATTTAAAATGTTGGAGTTGAAGCGTAGAATGTGCAACACGATAGAACAATAGTATTTTAATAAAAAAACATCATCTTAAATATAACAAAGATCTTAAAAATACCGGGGATTAGAGTTATTTGTGAAATCTGTATTGTTGTGCGATTTAAATCCGCAAGTGGATGGATCGTTTACAAGCAATAAAGTGATGAATGAAGTGTCAAACCCACGAGGACTAGATATCAATTTAACCTATTAATTTATAACCTAATTTCTAACAATATGAAAACACAGATTCAAATTGGTTTTTGTGATTCTATACTATTTTAATTAAAACTAAATTATCAAACAATTAACTTTAAAATATTGAGAACGAATTCAAGATCTACTAACACTAGGATTTGCGAATCCACCAACACTTTCCTTAATCAAATATCCGTTTAACCGTTTTAGCTTATAATTACCATAGATTGAAAATCGGTGATCCTAAATTAATCGAAAGCCTCTCGATGGTCAATCAATTCTATATGTTATGCGAACTTCATTATCTCTAATTAAGCTTTGAACATAAACACATGCATTAAAATCTCAAGAACACCTAAATAGATTTCATAAAACATAATAGTAATCTCTATCTATTATTGGACCCTATGTTATTCAATACCACGTGCTTAATCTATATTGAATCTCTCGACTTCAATATAGATCACAATATATTCTAATGGTGATCGGGGCATTAAAATAATAGAAAAAGCGCATAAAGAATAATCAACCTAAAAGCAATTAATTACTAAACGGAAAAACTTCTAATTAATTAAAAATCATGAGGTTTTATCGTTCATCCTAGAAAAAAAGTAAATTAGCCGGACATGATTTCTTCAATTATGACAATAATTGACTTAATCATGATCCGGCGAAAGAAAAAGAAGAAGAAATAAATACAACCTGTGACTTTGGTGAAGAATCTTCAATCCCGTGCCTTGATCTTGATTATCCTCTTGTATCTTGTTCCCAAATTCGTCTCTCTTTTGTTATGCATCTTCTTTGCCTTTTATAATGTTCTCCAAACCTTCCAAGACGTGATTTAGGTAGGTGAATCCATATAGACTTCGTAGAGTTCTAAATCCATCAGGTATCTGCCAATTGTTGTCGCGTATGCCCATGCGATCGCATGGTGTAATACCTGCATGATCGCATGGTATTCAATAAAAGCTTTCTGCAGATTTTCTTGGGGACTTGCGATCGCAGAATGGTTAACCATGCGATCGAATGGTTAACCATCGCGATCGGTTTCCTTTCTTTGATATTTGGTTGGGATCACATGGTTAACTTGGTCGCAGATCCGGTTTCCTTTCTTTGATATTTGCTTGCCAAGTCCCCCACGTCTCTTTGTCTGTTCAATTAAGTCATCTTTTCTTCTGCTTGCTCTCTTTTCATCCGATTGACACTTGAATTTGATTAATTTCTAAATTAATAAGAAAACAACATGCAATTAAAGCGAAATCAAATAATATGACTCATAATCGTCTCTTTTGTGAGCTCCAATAAGTACAAAATTGTACTTATCAAATACCCCCAAACTTGAACTTTTATTCGTCCTCGAATAAACTAGTTGAAAATAATCATGCACTTAATAAAATAAGCAGTAACATAATTCACAATATAAATAGCTTGCCGTTCTTGCTTGTGTTTTGCAAAAAGAAAAACTTATAATTCATGACGAGTGTTAGGGTTATCTGGTTGTAAACGTGATTCTACTTAAACCATATTTGATACGTGTGTGAGACCCGTTATTCTGATCAACTTAAATTCTATGGTGGTGTTTACCCAACCACTTGGTCAACTTTTCCTTTCCCTCTCGTAAGGTACACTTCTTCCAAAATAATTGTTTTCTCTCAAATTCTGAGATTTTGGTTCAAAGGTTAAACTTCGCATTATTTTGTTACTCGAGGCTGGTTGAGAAAACTAATAATCATGACAACCTAAGTATATGAAGATTCTCCAATTTATGAGCACTCTCGACTAGAAAGTTTCTACTTAAATAAGTCAAACCCATTAGTTATCTAATCTCCAAATTTACTTTGCAAATGATTTTTTACGGACGTAAATAAAAATTAAATTTAAATAAATAAATAATAATTTTTTTTTTAAATATATAGATCTTATGTACAAAACTCAATCCATTAAACTTTCTAAATGACTCATGTAACGAGCTTGAGGTCGATGACTCTCAGGTCTTTCGAACCTTAGGGTATCAGGTTTTGAGAAACCCCTACGGACCTTTTCACTCGAGTCAAATAGGCTACGAAAGGAGTTATAAGATATTAATAAGGTGCGAAACTCAATCTATTAAGCTTTCTAAATGACTCATGTAACGAGCTTGAGGTCGATGACTTCTAGGTCTTTCGAACCTTAGGGCATCAGGTTTTGAGAAACCCCTACGGACCTTTTCACTCAAGTCAATTAGGCTACGAAAAGAGTTAAGCAATAATAATAATAATTT